>OX940862.1:5002500-7502500 GCA_954871525.1 Parietaria judaica
TAAATCCACTTTGAACTTAGCAAGTAGCAACTAGCAAGCACTCAAAATAAATCAACATTGAACCTTATTATAAGCGCGCAGTTTTATTCTGTAATATCGTTGATGACTTTGAGTAAATATGATCATTTATATGCATATAATAGAATAGAAGCGTCCGCCAAAATTCATTTAATAACTAATTGAATGTCTTGTACGCGACAATGTAAAGGAAGATTTGTGACAGCTTTTTGCAAAGCGATTTTTCCGAGCCTATATGGTGTTTGTGATATAGCAAGATACAATTCGCGAGGGACTTCTCCAAGGAAAGTTATTCGCCATACTCCATATACAAGGCCGTACCTGAGAATATCAGAGCCAGAGGCGAGGAGCAATTTTGAGATCTTACAAAATTGATTTTTTTATTGTAAGCACGAGCCCCCTCCCCTCAAGCACGACCATGTTCATACACGACCAAAATTTATTTAAAAAAATGGACGGCTCACCTTTTTCAATGAAAATATTCTACTAACATAGAAAAAAGGGTCTCTTCTACGTCTTTGACTCAAACTCTTTTTAAACTTTAACTGTATTTTAAGTTTGAGAATTATGTTGCTCGTCACCTACCGATCTGAATTTCAAATATAATCCTGCTATTTAGATCCATTATCCACCCGATTTTATCACGCATCTCGTAATGGCGGATTTATTCCCTGCTGCAAGAGTATATTTTTCCTAAAATAAATGTTTCAAAAGAAATGAAGAGAGCAACAAAACGAACTCATTTATAAAGCTTTGGGACAATATACGATACCATACCTTATCTTTTATTTCCTTCATTATGTTGTTTGACCCTCTCTAACAGTGTTGCTTTGGCTCCAAATGTTTGGCTTGTATCTTCTAATTGAATCATTTTCCCTGGCCAAACGACACTGACATGAAAACCTACTTACCAAGATCTTAACTTTAAATACCTAATTCAATTCGAGACCCCATTAGTTACATCAAGCTTTTGAAGTTGTGTTTGACCACAAAAATTCCTCATAATTAATTATCAGCTAAATTAGCCATCTAACTGCAATTAAAGTGTAGCTAGTGGTCCAAGAAAATAAATGGAATAAAGACTATTCGAAGATTCATGAGCCGTGAGGTGGCTAAATATTCCTTGGACTATTAATTTGATACTTAATTGTTGTCTTTTTTTCTTTACTTTATTAAGGATATATGGGTCCTATATATTGAAAAAAGAAAGTGACATGTGGGAGCGTTTTGAGATTCAGGTAACTAAGCTTTTTATTTTTATTTTTATTTTTGTGTGTGTGTGCAGTGAAACAGGCTTAAAAAAGAGGTTAAGTCTCTGCCTTTGACCGTTTGTATAAGATACATGTACATTTGTATTCCGAAGAGACATGTTCATGATGTGCTCGTATATAGTTGTAACAAAAAACTGCATATGTGTAATAAGAATCGGAATTTGGATTCCTCATATTTATTTATTTGAAATCCAGACTTTTCGATTTTTGAACTTTTGTTTTGTTAGAAATTCTGATATACCTAAATTAGAAAACGGAATCCAAAAACTTGACACCACAATTATAGTAGTTTGCTCTCGGTGTATGAGGTACGTCCACTTGCTACTTGTAAATATCGATCCACTATCAATCTCTCAGTCGGAGTTCTTAATTACACCTTTAGTCTCGCTCTCTCTTTTGTGCTACAAATTGTGCTAATGACGGCGGCAGTCTGCAACCTTACATATGAAAACAAACCTAGGGCAAAATAAACCGTGTGAAAAGTTTTAAATACCCTCGCTATATCGATCAACTTTGATTGCTCACGTCGATTCTCGGTAGCGTTTGCGTGTATATTAGGTTTCATACTCAACACTTTTTTTATCTTAACTTAATAAAACTGACAAATCAGTCTGACGATGATGATTAAGTACTTGAAAACCTAAATCTTAAAAGAAAGAAAAAAAAAATAGGAATCCGGGTTTTTCACATAATCTGAATTCTAGCTTCATTTTTTCTTTTTTCTTTCCCTGTATTAAGAATTGGATTTTTGTTAGTTAATTCATTATGAATTACAAATTCGAGACTATACTTTATCCATGAAATTAGTCAAAGTCAAGATACATGATATCACAACAATTGATTGCTGAAAAAGATCTTGTTTATGGGCATTTCTATAGAATCAATAGTATCTTCAAGCTTCGTATCTCAACGCATTACATTTTGTAAACCAAAACGTTCAATTTAGGTGCTTAGAGATCACTTATTACATTGTATATTGTGATACAATGATTCGACCAAAGGGACTAATGATCATTCACGTGGAATACTCCAAATCTCTAACTATATATGCCTTTATATGGTCTAGATTGCAAACTCTAAATTAAATATTACACTGAGTTGTGAAAACTGAAAATCATGTATTTTTATTAATTATTTGGATTTGGTTTTAAATCTTAATGCGAGATAACAAGCGGTTTATTTTACATGAGGTTTAAATTTTTTATTTCAGCGTAATTATTTAAGAAATTTATTTTAAATCCTTGCTCTATTGTTAACTATTTTTTTTTATTCTTACTTATTCTATTCGTCATATTTTTTTTCAACTGCCCGCTTTTACTTACACGGTACCAATGGCTCTTTGTAACGCCCCGGCTGCTCAATCAAATCGATGACTGTCCCCACAGGCCAACACGAGTCTTTTCAGCGTGCTTTGTCCTCACTCGCATGCTTCCCGATAAACTTTCCAGGAGGTCACCCATCCTAAGATTGCTCCAAAGCCAAGCACGCTTAACTTTGGAGTTCCTATGAACGGGCTACCGAAAAGAAGATGCATCTTGTTGACATAGGTAGTACCAATCAATTCATTTAAGCCTCTTCGATCATACAGTCACATCCCTGTATGATCTCCGATAACCGTGCAGTTTCATACCCGCACAGTCTCGGGAACGTCCCATTAGCACATCCCCTTGCCCAGGCGATGTGGGACAGCACAGTTTACCCGGTCTTGCCCTCGTGACTCACGGAATTAGTGACTGTCACACTCTTAGATGTACATAAATTGTCCGCAGACGAGCCAATGATTTCTTGAAAGGTTTCATCGCACGCAAAAGATGCATCTCCTCCCCCGCCACGGGACATCTAGAACCACATCCAATACATATGGCATGGGCGAGGTAACAAACATGTCCGGTGCGTTTTTCTGCTTGAGGAAGGTCAAAACATAGAGGGAATGTTACCACTACCTGATAATAATAAGCGTCATGATAAAATATAATTTAAAATTTACAGCATGATTTTATTTTAATATTTATCACACGATAAAATATAATTAAAAATACGCTGCGTAAAAAAAATAGTTAGTGGTATTTAAATATTTCAATTTGTCATACAATGAGTACATATTCTTTCACTAATTCTTTCACTAATAGTTAGTGGTATTTCAAAGATTTCAATTTCATGTGTTCCGTACGTGATTTGATGACACTCTTATTCTTCATCTACTACTACTACTGCTGATAATAATAATAATAATAATATTTATTTATAATAATTAGAAGTTAGAATACTATATACTCGTAGGAATGCAAGCGGCCCGGGTACTCTGATTTTTTTGCAAAAATCGTAACTTAGTTTTTTCCAAAATTCAGGTACCCGATCCAGATTTAAATGTTTTAACCCGGGTGCGGAGTATAACACGGATTTGGATTAATTAATAAAAAATAAAGATAAAATGGAAAAACCTTATTTTTCTTGATAAAAAATAGTTTTTAATGCTATATATCTTATTAAAAAAATGTATTCAGTAAAAAAAAATAAAAAGAAGCATAAGAATATTAAACGGTATAAAAAAGAGAAAAAAAACATTGAAAAAAAGAGAGAAAGCTCTAAAAAAGTTAAATATAAATAAAAAGCGAGTTTGAGTAACTTATAATCCGAATTTTGGGTTTTTTAACCCCGTAAACCGAAATCCTGACCGGTTTTAATCCGAATGCAATATTGAAAAAACTAATTCCAGTATTCTTTCTTCTTTTTTAACGATTCCGGTCTAATACGATTTAAAACCCTTATTTCTCAATACGGTCTAATACACCGTATTGAGCTGCTTTTTTATTTATTGCACACTAGATACGTGGAATTTCTTTCTCAATAGTATCTCTAGTCACATGTTTTAAGACATCAATGGAATAGAGCCAATCTACATGTTTACAGATATTAATATATATATAAATATATATATATATATAATTTTTTGTGATACAGAACACTCCAAATCTCCAACTATACATATGCGTGGTCTACATTAAACATTAGACTATGGGAATTGCTATATTAATGCATTATAATAAGAAAAAGAAGCTCCAAAAAAAAAAAAAACAATTGGTTATAAGTGTTGGGCGTCCTGCAACTATCCATGTACAATATTCCCCAGAGAAATCATAATCTAAGCACTTAGGCCCTACACTCCTTATCTCAACATAACTGCCTCTAAAAGGTATAATATTCTATTTTCTGTATTTATTGCCTCAACCCAAAATTATTTGAATGCCACAACACAAGCTTCTTACATATATATATTAATTGTTACTATAATATTCAATATGCAACAATATTAGTAATGAATAATGATATAGCAATGGAAAATCATGCAACAATAGCAAATAACAAAATGCAACATGTCATATCACACTCATTAAACATAGATTATTAGATAATAAAACGATTTAAATTAGAACCTTTATTTATAGTATCAATATGGTATTAACTATCAACAATTTAATGATATAATCTACTAGATTAATTAGCTATTCAAAATTAATTTTTTAGATCTGACGATTGAATTAACTTAATCCAGATCTAAAAATTAACTTGAACGTCTATATTCTTTAGATGTAAATATGGAAAATAAAATAAAAATCACATTTTTAAATTTTAATATATAAATGTTTAAAATTAATTTTGTTTTCAATTATAAATTTTAGAAAACATGAAAACAAAATTTCATATTTCCCATATATTACATTTACATACTTATTATCAAATATATTTTCACTATAATTTGCCACCCAAACATTCCTCTTTGATTACTCAAAATCAGATCCAATACTTTACACGAGTACGAACTCGAAACTCTACTAATTACGATATACAGATTTGAGTATGATCAAGATGATCATCAGGGTTGATCATTCCACAAAACTATAAATGAACCCCTCCATCCAAAATGATCATAAAATTTCTCTAATTAAACATCATAATCAGAAACCCCAGATCGTCACGAACACCGGTGATCATCGCTCTGCGAGCTCACCAAGCCCCCATTAGTGCTGCACTCGAACAAAGCTTTCGCGGTCATCTCCCTCTCGAACCTCCAAATGTAGTTCAACCCCACCAGGAGCTCGGTAATGGCGGCTTCGGTCTTCTCCTTGTTGGCGAAGAAGAGCGTCTGGAGAAGCAGCACGTTGGTCCTCGCCGCCGCCGCCATGCTCGGCTGCTCCAGGCTGCGCTCGTTCTGCCACCTCACCATGTTGTGCGCCAGCGGCGACAGCCACGCCAGGATGCGCTCCAGCGCCGCGCGCCACTCGCCCGCCAGCGCCGGGTCCGACGCGCAGAACCCCACACCCCGCAGCCGGGCGCGCAGAGCGCCACGCACGCTCCCCGGCAGCATCGCGTAGAGGTCGTCCCGCGCCTCGGCTCCCACGAGCTGCGGCGACTTGATCATCTTCTCCACCACCATCACCAGCCCAGCGTAGTGCCCTGCCAGCGCCGCCGCGCCCAGCGTCGTCGCTGGCGGTGGCCTCAGCGTCTTCGAGTTCATCTCGAAGAAGCTGCAGCTAGCAGGGACGTTGTCGTCTTTGCTGAGCGGCCCCGAGACGGAGTGGCACGTGTCCTCTGCGGGGCTCGGCTCTGACGGGTGGACCGTCGCCGAGAGGGAGCGCGGGAGGTAGGAGACGACGGCGCTTTGCGATCCGGTTATCCCGAAGACAAGCTTTGTCCGGGCTAAGATGGTGTAGATTGACCGGACGAGGAGGGACGAAGCGGCGTCGAAGCTCCGGTTCCATAGAGATCTCTCCTTCGTGTACTTCACCTCCTGTCTCTGCCATAGAATCTTCTGCTGGAGATCGACGATCTTGCTGTGGTGATCATGCTGAAGAGCCTTTCGGAGGGCGTTCTCCATTACGGCAAGCTCGTCGGTTTCTCGGTGCAACGCGGCCGTGGCAGCAACATAACGTTCCATCTTCTTCAGCTTGGTTTCCATGTCTTTCGAGGACAAGGACCAGCCGTGAGCGTCCCGGCCTGAATCCGCAAAGTCCCGGAAAAGACGGTCGAAGCTCCGGAGAGCGGGATCATCGCATCTGGCGCAGACGCGGGCGATGGACGCGGCAAGGAGGCGGAGATTCTCAACGGTCTCGGCACAGGCGAGGCCGAGAAGGAAGGCCTCGTCGTTGGAGATGATCTTGCGGACGCCCTCGAGCGCGATCATGTCGCTCCGCAGGCGGGCCATGCTCTTGTCAGAGAGGAACTGCCAGAAGTGGATGAGCTTGGACATGAGGCCGGCGATCTCGAAGGCCAAAACCCCGACGTTGTTGGGTCTCTTCTTCGCGCCCGGCGGCTTCGTCGGGACGGCGTCGAAGCGGCTGGATATGGCCGTCTTTACCTTGATCAGCAAGGTTTCTAGCGCCATTGCTGAAGGAAGAAGTGTGACACAAGTTTGGTTTTTGTATATGCCTGTGAAGAAATGTTAGAGAGAGAGAGAGAGAGAGAGGTTGATGAGAGTGGAAGGAATAATTGAAGAGAAGGAGAGAGAAGATAAGGATAAATGTGTAGAGCTCGTGGGATGTTTTGAAAGCGTTACAGATATATATTATCAAATCACAAAGAAGGAAACCAGCTTCAGGGAGAGAGAGAGCATCCAGTTGATGAGAAATATAAAGTTTTTTTCTTGGATAATCGCGGTAAAAATAACTAGATTTTAACTAATTTAAACAACATGGGTCTAAAATAAAATAAAATAAATAGTGACAAAAGTATGTGAATCAATTAATTTGAAAGATGCTAAATAGTTAGATGATAAACATAGATTGATATAATAACGGTCCAACCTTCGTAATTTCATGTTTATTATTTTGAATACGTATGCCATCATATTTTCTTTAGACTCCTATTCTCAATCGGTTGAATTTTAGATATTTTCACCAAATTATTCTTTATAAATATGTAGAATATAGTTTATGATGCATGTGAATATGCAAGTCGCACATGCAGAGATGGCGCGTGGTAAGCTTCGCAATTAAAGGGGCGCTTTGTCGTTTCCAGTTAGGGACTCAAACGCTTATAAAAGAATGTAGAACCGCCGTCTTTCTATTTTATTCAACAAATATTCTTAGTATCCGTGATTTTATTTTTCTTTTTATCCTAACCCTTTCATTTTGTTAAATGAGCATATTGCGCTCATAACTTTGAATTTTTATCCTTATGTAGTAAATTGTACTTTTGCTGTCTTTTTTGTCATGTTACTATAATATATAAAAATACGAAGTCATAAATTAGAAGCAAAAATTCAAAGTCCATGAGTTAGATATGAATTAAATTTAGAAGAAGGAAAAAAGACTGATGCGGCAAAAATATCTTGATTATAGTCGATAGATGAAAGCTTAACTAAGAAAGGATTACATCAAAACAAAAATATTAAATCAAAGTAGGACGTAGTCTTTTTAAAAATAAAAATAAAACAAAACGTAAAAATAC
This sequence comes from Parietaria judaica, assembly GCA_954871525.1. Classification (NCBI taxonomy): domain Eukaryota; kingdom Viridiplantae; phylum Streptophyta; class Magnoliopsida; order Rosales; family Urticaceae; genus Parietaria; species Parietaria judaica. The sequence goes on from OX940862.1 coordinate 5,010,237, forward strand.
ATATCTTATTTATTATTGTAAAATGACCTTTATTTTATTTATAGATTTTTTTTTTTTTTTTGCTTTCCCTTACTTTTTGGATGTGCCAATGAGGTGAAAATAAATATAAACTACATATATACATGAGAAGACACTTTTCTCTTTGGTGCGGTTTCTTTCTTTTCTAAATTGGAGAATGATAAAGAGGAGGGCCACATCATTGGCCTTTTGACACTTTGATTATATGTAAAATATATATGATTTCTTTTGGGGTGTTTTTAATTCCAACTAACTACTTGGTTTGTTTATATATATTTGTTGGATACTTAACGTACGTACCTACTTAGCTATATATGTTACACACTTAATGATAGACACTTTTTTTTTTTTGAAAGAATGATAAGCACATATTAAATTCCATTAACTAGAGGTATAATAAACTAATTATATGCATGACACCTATCGAATTCATACAAGGAAATTAAAGCATTTATAGTTTTTGTATATGGATTTCAATAAAGTCAATATAATTTACACATAGTAGTCTGACATATCTTCATTATCATTTGATGATATACTAAGTGGCGGAGCTATATGTGCACAGTGAGTGAGCAGTGAAGGAATAAGGAATTAGATATAATTTTTTTTGTCAAAAATTTAACTTGAGGGTTCTAGTTAAATTTTAGTATAAGTTAGGGGGTTTAATTAAAATTTTATATGAATTTACACTACAAAAATTAAAAATAAGGTAAATATTATACTTTTTTTTTTTGGAGGGGGTGGTTTGAACCACACCCCCTCATAAAGTGTTTCCACCCCTGTCAGCATACGCTCTCTTTAAACAAAAATATATTATTCATGACTTTATTCGACTCTTCTTATTCTTTCTCCCTTCTTGACTCGATAAATTTATTCTATTATCATTCAAAAAATAATATTATCTATTTATATGTCTAGTAGTTGCTTTAATATAGTTATTATGATTTTTGTTTATACCTAAGATGAAGAAAAATGAATTGATACATGCTTCGCCTGGAATAAAAATAGCTAGTGGTTATACTAGAGATGGCATGGATACCATATAGTATATTAGGTGTTTTGTGTGACTATATTTGCGTTTGCGTGACTATATTTGCGTTTGCGTGTCCATGTATATGTACACAAGATAAACTTATTAAAATATATATTGTAATAAAGCATTCAAATTTGTATGAGCAATCAAATTTGTAAGGATTTTTTGCAATAGGGAAAGTCCACCTACTTTATACCATATATACATCTGAAACGTACTGTGATGTACTGTAAGGAATCCACATTAATATATTAAAATAAATGCAAGATAAATTGGTGATATATTGATTGATAAATTAAATACCTTTTAATAAGCGCCAAAGAAGCTCTTCCAACCAATGCACATGCAAGTTAAATATCAAATCAGTTTTCTCATCTCAATTGCCCAGAACCTTTTCAACCTTTTTGACTTTCTTAATTACTTCTCCTAATAAGGGGAAAAAAAAAAAATGGGTAAACTGCGGCTAATGTACCCAATGTTTGATCTTCTGCGGATTATGTACCCAATGTTTATCTTCGGCGGCTAATGTACTCAATGTTTGATCCGTTAGATATTTTCGTGTTTTCCGTCACTTGACCGTTAGAGAGTTATCCTCCTCTATATATACACTTTTCGTATTTTTGACATAACTCACTCATTTTTTGTCCAAATTTTATGCACGACCTATGGTTGGAAAGATAAGAGATAGATCTACAACTTTGGTGTTTTAAGTTTTGTAAAATCAGTTTTAGAAAAATACGAAATTTCAAATACAACATAAAACTGGACATTAGTTTTATGCAAAATATTTGTTTAGAGCAAATTTTAATATACTTAATGACTTTTTATGATGAAACGTAAAACTAAAAAGTTGTAGATAAACTTTTTATCTTTCCAACGGGTGTTTATTTATAAATTTTGGACAAAAAATGAGTGAGTTATGCCAAAAATATGAAAGATTATTTCGCATCACATCTTTCATATTTTTGGCATAACTCACTCATTTTTTGTCTAAAATTTATAAATAAACACCCGTTAGAAAGATAAAATATTTATCTACAACTTTTTAGTTTTACGTTTCATCATAAAAAGTCATTAAGTAAATTAAAATTTGCTCGAAACAAATATTTTGCATTAAACAAATGTCCTGTTTTACGTTGTATTTGAAATTTCGTATTTTTCTAAAACTGATTTTACAAAACCTAAAACATTAAAGTTGTAGATCTATTTCTTATCTTTCCAACCATAGGTCGTGCATAAAATTTGGACAAAAAATGAGTGAGTTATGTCAAAAATACGAAAAGTGTGCATATAGAGGAGGATAACTCTCTAACGGTCAAGTGACAGAATACACGGAAATATCTAACGGATCAAACATTGGGTACATTAGCCGCCGAAAATTAACATTGGGTACATAATCCGCGGAAGATCAAACATTGGGTACATTAGCCGCAGTTTACCCAAAAAAAATATATATATATATAGAGAGAGAATGATAGCTTCATTTGTGATGCACTAGCCCTAAATATATATTAAAACAATGTCTATATTGCAAAAATATATATAAATAATTAAATGACGTATATTTCATTTGTTTTTTTGTCGTGATGTGTATTATACTATTATTAATATTGTCAAAATTGTAAATGCTACGTATCTAATTATATATTTATCATGATAAAAATATACATATCCTAAATATCTCTCATATATTATATATATATATAAATATATCCTCCTTGCAGACAAACTATTAAGGTTGATTAGCTACAAATATTAAATGCTAAATCGTATTATAGGCTTTTCAAATTTCCCTACTAAGTGGAGCATTAGTGTGCCTTAAAAGCTGTAATTATTTTGTTAAACATAATGGTAGCTTAAAGAGTCAGTATTGATTTTATTTATGGTCTAGTTTCCAGATTTATTACGTAATATATATGATATGTATATATATATATATAGCAGCAATGCATCTAGAAAAAGAAACACGCGCAGAAAAATGCTTGCCAATGTCGGTTCATAAACATTGATCCTAGTCAATAATATAATGCTCCTTCTCTACAGTTTGTGCATTGGAGAATGCAATATATTTTTCTTCTGCTTTTGTTTTTCCTTTGTGAATTCTCATTTACTTTGCGTTTGTTTGAGTGAAAAAATTTGTGCGAGAGAGAGAGACGGTGTGCTTTCGTTGACTAAGTGCAGCGTTGACTTTTTAGAGACATGTGTTGATGGTGCAATAAGAGAGAGAGAAGCGTGCTTTCGTTGACTAAGTGGAGCGTTGACTTTGAGAAGACATGTGTTGATGGTGCAATTAGGGACAAGTTAATATGGTTTCAGCACTTTGCAGCCATGCCTAATAATATGGCTATATGATCATGATAATAAGCTTATATATAAAATCTATACATTACAAATTTGTAAGAAAAATTCATATATAAAGTTGGTCAAATACATGAGAATTACAATAATTATAGGTTATTCACTCATGACGATCACATGCATAATTTGAAACATTACTTGTTGTTGTTGGGATTATGGATTTTTGGCAATCAAACTAGTTCAACAAACATATTAATTCAAATGGGGGTTGCATAAAAATGGTTTAATTTTGATTTAATATTAAGATGGTCATCATGACGATCATAATGATGATTATAAGTTTAAAGACTCTTGCTTTCTTTTTTAAACAATTGCCTTTGCTTTTGCCCACCAAGCAAAGGGCATCAACGACTTTCGCTGTTTACTTGTCGGACGATGAATAGCCATCTCTCTCTCGCTTCATTTACATACGTGTCACTATATATTCCATGCTCTCAGGTTTCCAAATATTATTACTAAAACCAATTTGGAGTTTTGGACGTATATTTAATTAGAGAATCTATAAGGTAATTAAGATAGTCAAATTTCTATAACAACAATATTATAAGACCAAAAAAATAGTCTAGATCTAAGATATATATAGTTATTATAATGATAATAATAATAATAAAAGATAGGCGATCCTAATGATATTCAATCTTCCTTGTTGAAAACTATAATAAGAGATGATTTTGTGTCTACAAATAGAATATATATTATAAACATAGACAACGGGATTTGTAGTGAATAGAAAATGAGGAAATAGACAAAATCTACTCGCAATTGGGAGAGAATTTCAAGGGATTGTTTTGGAAAAGGAAGCCACCCTGTACGCTTCGGTGTTGCCTCTCATGCTCATTGGCTCATTGCTCAAACTTAGATCTAGCTTGTGCATGTAATTATCATGCTTATATATATATATATAATATTTGCATAAAAAATACCCAAGTTTTGACGGGTAAAGCCATGGGGGTTTAAAGTGATAAAATAACGATGAAAGTACCCAAAATCAATGAATGTCTGTGGCGGCACATTTTTTCGGTCGATTTTTTCATCAAATTCAAATGAGGGAAGATGCTACATAGCAGATGTATGTGTATCTTATGAATGATTTAATGACACTGTTAAAAAAATTTGATCAAAACCGTAAAAAAAAATATTATTGGACGGAAAAATGTGTATCTTCATAATTTTTTATTTTGAATACTTTTGTCACTATTTTTTCACTTTAAAAGCTTCCGCATCAATTGGTAAAGTTTGAATACTTATGCCGTAATGACCCCTAAGCATTAAACTAAATGATCTTGTGCATGCAAAAGAATATTATTTAGTGAAGATGCAAGCATATTTAAGTATCCTATAAAGAACAATATTCTAGATTGTGACTTGGGATGAAACGACAAAGAAGATACAATTGTTTTTGTGTGTCTTCCCTTTACGATCAATGTATGTACCACAAATTTAATCTTACATATTCGAAGAAGATTTTGGATTCTCTAACCGACCAATTAGTTTAATTGTATTATAATTAGAGCATTGCTGGTTCGAAATGCTCCATGGATTCATGTCTTATAAAATATAGCTTATAATTAATTGTTAATCATATGAAAAGAGAAGGGGGAAAAAAAAACAAGGCAGTTGATTAATTAATGTAATATAATAAACTTGATCTTAATCACAATTAATCTTCACTTTCAGTGTCATTGAATATATAACTCATTAACTATTGGCTAAGGGAGTGGCTAGCTAGCTCTTGCATTTGAATTGAATATTTCTATTCTGTGATTCATAAACTCGAATGAAGAATTAATAGTCTGATTTTTAATTAATAAAGAGTGAATATCATTAATATCCATGAACGTTTCATTATTCTGTTTCAAATTAATCCTTGATTTTTTTAAACAATTAGCCCTTGAACTTATCAGTCAGTATTATACTAACTCTGGAAACAAAAATCATAAGTTCTATAAACTTGCTATTTTGTATCATTATTACTCTTTGAACTATTTTTTGTATCATCTGACCCCTGAACTTATAATTTTGTATCACTTTGCCCCCATAAGGATGAACTAGAGTGAAAAGTTTGAAGTAAATTGATTAAAAAAAATCAGAGGAAAAACTGATAGAGAGTGATAAATCCGTGAGATTAAATAAAAAATAAATTATTGAGTGATAAATCCAAAAGTATTATCAATATTTACACTTAAAAAATGACATAGATCCCTCTCGAGAAGAGGAACGTAATATTAAAATAAATAAGTTCGTGAGGTGGACGATTTTTTTGTATAATCGAATCATGTATTTCTATTTTTTAAAAGTAACTAATGTATATCTCGAATCGTATACAACCGTATATTTATCATAATATATTGACGCATATATTGTAATGTATAAATCTTCCCGTCATTAAGTTATATGTATATATATATATATAATAAGAACTTGTATATGTAGATGATGATCATAGCATCAAGTGGGTAGAAATAGAAATAGATCACGCCGAACCGAAGAGAAGAGTAATTTGGTTTGAGGGTGGCCAGCAGCCTCAGCACGCTGCCACGCAAACTAAGCATTTATCACTCATTTGAGTTTCCATTATTATTATTACCACCATATATATATATATATATATATATCATTCCTCAAATCTCATTATTACTTCATTAAATAAATACCCTTACATAGATATATATTGCTCATGCCATATCATCAATAAGTGGGCGATGATGTACATATATACTACTACTCATTTTGTTGAATCTTGTCATGTAGGAGTGTATCTATAGGCTCCCATGTTTGCACGAGTAAAAACCAACATCATCACTACAATATATATAGAGAGATTAATGAATTATATGTGTCTCTAATTATATCATAAATTTTTTACATATGACGTGAGCTTATTTAATTAATTGGTCATGGGCATGACCATAGGGTTTGCATAGTTTTGGTGGCATCTCAAGCCACACTTCATCATTTGGAGTCACTGCTTTACTTTACACATACATATGATCAAGACCGGAGGTATTTTTTGAACTTATCGTCGTTTACTTTTCATGTCGCCTCTACTTTTACCGAGGAAGCTAAATAATTAATTTCCATATTTGCGTCGGAAATACCAAAAGAAAATTAAAATTACTTATGTTTTCCAATTTTTCGAAGATTGATGTTACTTGAATTAGGATTTCAAAGTTATTAGTGTTGTTATTTTTTTGTTTGGTATGTAACTTTTGATATTTTCATTTATATTGGTGTGTACTTTTTGATTGTCGACCTAGTTGGAAAAAAAGTTTACTTTTCAAACTTTCGATGATGAAAACATATAAGATATTATATATGGTTGATAGTTTGTTTTGGGTGTAGAATATCTACCTTAACTGTACACTTTAATAATGTTTGTTCAAAGAGAACATACATGAGAAATCATTGTCCTATTTGGCTTGACCATTTATGATTTATGGTCGTTGAGAAAAGTATGTCACTTGTCAATGTGGCCTCATTCACTATTCGTTTTGAGCAAATATCGAGTAATACAAAGTAACATGTATAATTTCTATTTTCTAGTTGATTAAAGAAACACTCGAGCGACATACATGTATAATTTTGTGGCATATATTCACTATGTTTTTTATTGGTACTCTGAACCGGAACATCTATTGGTTTTTACTTATAATACAATTTTGGATTTCTATTATTTGGGAACATTTTATTTTTATTTATTTTTGTCTAATACTTGCATGGATATTTGGAAGTGGTACGTCATCTAAAAAAGAAGTTTAAAAGAAAAGGGAAAAAAAAAGTTTAAAGATAACAACATTAAACTCGGTATTCAGTATTCACCGTTCAAAGCCCATGTTGACAAATTGGAAAAAGTTGGGTACAAAAGCTCTATAGAATAGAACTATATGTGACGTATAAAGCAAGGATTTGAATGCCGTTTTTGCCGATAAATCGTTTGCCGTTATCGACGGAGTAATCGTTTGCCGATGAATTTATCGATGGAAAACCTATAAAATTTATCGTTTGCCGTTACCGAAACTTATCGAACTTATCGATGGAAAACTTATAAAATATTTTCATATATATTTTCATACATAAAATATTTTTTATAACATAAAATACTAAATGTATATTTTCCTTAATAATTGAAAAACGTCAAATTACAAAACTAATTATGTCAGAATTACAGTATCAGAATTATATACAATGTTACAAAATGAAGTTACATAAAAAAAAAACCGAAGAACTAGCTCAATTTAACCAATTTAAAAAAAATTACTTTTGCCGCAATAAGGTTGCAATTCGGGAAAACGTCGAATTAAAAATAATTATGTCAACCTCACATTTTATAAGTTATATACAATGTTATAAAATGATTTTACATAAAAAAAAAAAAGACTAACTAGCTTAACTTAACTAATTTCCAAAAATATGTACTTTTGCCGCAATAAGGTCATAATTCAGAAAGACATCAATTACAAAAATAATTATGTCAAACTAATAGTTTCCTAATTATATACAATGTTACAAAATGAAATTACAGAAAAAAAAAATATATATATCTCAAATTCACTATTTTTAGGAAAATTGGTACTTTTGTCGCAATTGGAAATAATTTGCATAAACCCTTAAATTTAACCCAAATCTGCAAAAAATCAATAAAAATCACACAAACCATCTTGATTCATCTATATTCCATCATATACTTAAAAAAAATCAATTTCAACAACATTTGATTCAAAACGTAAAATGTACAATTAAACTAATATGAAACTCAAAGTTTAACTTTCATTCAACCTAATATCTTTCTAAGTAACTACTACAAATATAAAAATGTGAAAAATTGACATGATTCATACATATACAACATTTAAACATCAAAACACTAAAGATCTACTAAAAAAAACCCTAAAAATATATTTAAATTTCGAAATTAAAAGAAGTTGGAACTTCTGCCGCAAAAAAAGAAAAATTTATACCAGGGTTGACTTATCGTTTTTGACCGAAAAGTAGCTTGCTTTTCGAGAAAATACACTTGATAAGTTTGAGAGATAAGTGACTTGCTTTTCGAATCGAAAAATCGCGATAAGTATAAAAAGATAACGATTAGAGGAGATAAGTTACCGAGAAGTGGTTTTCAGCGATAAATCGCTCGGTTATCGCTCGATTATCGCAAAAATCGAAACCACGGTATAAAGTATAAACTCATGAAGGAAAGTGAAAGCTCAGTGGACAACCAAATAGAAAGATAACTGGGTGAGGAAGACACACACACAAGTTAATTTGCTAGGTGACATATTTGGTGTGACAAGACCTACCAATAACCCTGTAATACAGGACTCCCGGATTCGGTATTCCGAATTTCTTTTCTCGGATTTTTTTTTTATTTAATCTCTCAAAAATTTGAAGTCCACTTTTAACTAATTTGAAATAAATTTTTATTAATCCGGAATGTCGGGTTGAAATCCGACAATCGAATTAGCCGCTTAAAAAAATTCCGAATTTCCGAATTCCTATATTTCTGAGTTGACTCAAGGTGCACTAAAACAAAGTCAAAGCATACTCACTCAATTTGCATCTGCTTGATAGAGACCCAAGTGGGCATTACTAAGATCCCACTAGTGGTGCTTTTGGGAATTATAATGCCCCTAAAGTGAGTTTTGTGAAAAATATAATATTATTTTTAAGAGAAAATTAAAAAATACTTAATAATGGAAGGACATTAATTGATAGATAAGCATAAATATAATATTTCCATGCCTTGCCCATAAGAGGGGAGGGGACACTAAAACTCATCACAAATGAAGGAGCAGTGTTTCACTTTTGCTTGACATTCCCTGTAGGAAATGGTCCCAAATCACACACACTTTAGGAACAACCCCTCAAGAATTAATTATATAGCATTATCCCCCTTTGTCTCTTCATTCTTCCCTTTTAGCCCTAAACAAGAGAGACACAACTAGAAATGTTGCGCACGTGTGTCATTATTATCATTGTACGTCCATGGCTAGACCCAATTATGCACTCCCCTTTGCACGTGCAGCACAGCTGGCACATGCGCCACATAGGCCCATCAGTTTATTAATTGGCTTCTTTCTCCCCCAAAGGTTTATTTATTGCATTATTTATCCCCTAGGTTCAGTGTAAGTAACAAGTGAGTCCCAAATAATTTTGGAGAAAGATAAAGTACGAATGTTTATTGCTTTTCTTTTTGTATATAAATTAATATTTTTTATAAACTGCTGAAGGGAAATGATTTGTCACACCTAATATAAAAACATCCGCCTGTTAATGAGACGAACGAATGTGGTTGAACAGAACACATCACATCATGTATTACACAAATCACGCTTCTAAATTTTGAAAAATGAATAACTAATGGGAAATATTAAGGTGAAATCTACCTGTCTCAATTTCCGGGACGGTACTGGTTTTGTCAAACTGGTTCTCCCGGAACATAAACTGGTACTGATACGGGTAAAAACCAATACTTTGTCGGTTTTAACCCAGAAACCGGGAAGCGGTAAAAACAGCTGAAACATGAATTCCTGATCTCCAAAATCTCCTTAAACTATGCATGCTTTAAGTAAATTTTATAGGCAACTTGTTATACGAAGTACTGTTTCTTGAACTACGTAGAATACTTTACTATATGATATGTAACTTGATTTGCACCTTAAATCATTTCCACAATAAAAAGATCCAATACAACAAATAAATATTCATGGAACTATAACCAAAATTCTTTGTCCAAATTTTATATATATAAATTATAATAAAGAAACAACGCCGCTAACTGAAAGGAACGTCTAACCTCGGAAAACTACGCTCATCTTTGAAGCACTAACAAGTTACAAGAAGCTAGTTCCTAGGAAAAGGTCATTCAAGTTTGAAAGAATTTGCGAACGAGTTGTACCTATCTGGTTTGCGATCTCTAGCTGTTCCTCAAGAGCAAGCATCTCGTAACTGCAATACACATACTAATCAGTGTTAAGCAAGAGATTTCCTGTCATTATGCAATGTCACTTTGAACAGATTCTTTTACCAACGATCTATTAAAAGCATTTTACAAGTCGGTCCATTTACTTTTTCGGATTTTCGGGCAAGTGATAGAAAATATAAACATCAGGAGCATACATTGGTAAACTTGTAAGTTTGTACAAATTTCCCGCTTACCGTTGTCAAATTTTAAACTGTTTTCAATAAACATACTAATATTTAGGGAAAACATCATAATAAACTAGCATGCGGATTGAACATGGATTAAGATTTGACAAAAAACATCTTATTTCACGATCAGGGGCAAATTGCTATAATATATAACTTCAGGGGAGACAGTTCCAAAAGAATAAAATAAAGGGAAAACTGAGCATTTGCGTGATTGATAAGCCAAAATTGGAAAAGATGGTCATTTTTTTCTCTCTCCCACTACTAAGATGTCTATATTTTCAAAAGAAAGTTGCTCAGAATCAAGAACGCTAACTTACTGGCAAAGCAGCTCACAGTCAACAATGTTGTCGGGTCCAGGACGATGAGCCTTCCCATTAGAGTGAAACCGGCGAAACGACAGAGGATTGAGACCTGCGACATGTGGAACTGCGTCGACAAGCTTTTTCTGCAAAGACTGCAATCTCCGGAACGTTAACTCGTCAAGTGGGGCGATACACCCAATGCTTCCGTCGAGAGTGCCAAAGAGTAAGGCGAAGCGGTTGGTTTTATCGGTTGAAGTTGAAAGCATTTGCAACCGCAAGAACTTGGTCACATGCGCACCGATGTGGAACTCCGCTCTTGAAAGGAGCTTTTGTCCTTTCCAACTCTCCGACATTTTCGGTGCGTAATAGAATATCTGCATGAAGAATTTGGTGAGAAAGAGATTTTCCTTTCTTACTGGTTGTTGAAATCGAGAATTACAGTCTACTAAATAAGATAAGAATTGAACCAAATTACAATTTTTCAATCAAAACTTAGTAGTTTCCGACATCACTTAAACTACTCTAAACAGAAAACTGCCTCCCTTCCAAATCAAGGCAGGCGCTCTCCAAGCAATGTTCAATAAGAAGACAATGAACCAAATATGGTTGCCCCGAAAGTCTTAGGAGTCATAGGGGATTAGGGTTTCCTAATCCCTTTTGTTATTGCTCATTACAGAATAAAAAAAAATCATAATAATACAAAGACTCTGGACATAAATAAACCTAAAAAGCAATTTTGTCCCTCGCGATAATTACTAATAAATTCGGTTAGAAAATAAACACCGTTGACATAACAATGACAAAAACTCAAACCTGGACGTTCTTCTGATCATCTGAAACAACGAGACTTAATGTACTTGCATCAATCAAAAACTCCGTTGCAAAACAATCGAGCGAGCCAAAATCCTTCGCCAATAAACTGAGCTGAGCGCCTTGTTCCTTCCAACTGAGGAAGTATATGCTTTTGTGTACATCGCCTATGAGAATAAAATTCTTCACCTGTTTTCACATAAAACAAAAATTCATTAAAAAAAAAAGGTAAATTTATAAGTAAACAAGTATAACATATTTCATTAGAAACTACAAACCATAATCAATCAATCTCTCTGTCTCTCTCTCCCATGAACACAAGCCAAGGTCAATGGGAATTGATTTCTCTATGATAATACAGTGGAAGAAAAGATACAGACAAAGAGGGAAAGAAAGAAAGCACGTACGATATTCAAGCTCACAACGTATAATGGCGGTGCATCAAAAAATGCAATGCCGTTCAACTCGGTACCAGTCCACTTGTGCAAAATAATTTTAGGACCAGATGCTATTAACAAATTTCCTTGAAGAGAGGCTAAAGCAGAGATAGCACCCTTCAGCTCCTTGGAATAAAGCTCGGAAACCTGATTATATATGTATATAGAACCCTAATCAATTTCGTAAACTTGGAATATCAAAAGAGAGCAAAAATAGATCTGGGGAGTCAAACAAACATTACCAAACTCTGGGAATTATCACTTTCTTTTTGGAATGAATACAAAAGAATCCGTCCTCTACCAGCAACATCTTCTCCTTGCGCATAAGCAGACCCAATGGCTAACACTGTTTCGTTCTCCTTTGTCAAAGCATTCTGAATTTGACACATGTAGATGATCACTTTGTTTAAAATATGAAAATAGAAAGAAAGAAAAAAAAATGAAAAGTTCATCTTATTCAAAAACGCAATTTTAAAATCCCTTCGCTCCCAGTTCAAACCTCAAAAGCACTGTTCTTATTATGTAGAGAGGCACTTTCACATCTTCGTAACCCAAAAGGGCTGGGAGAGAGGAAAGGTTACTTTGACTAGAGACTATCGAAAAAAACAACATCGTATACTTCATTTACATTTACTAGGTAGTTTCATTGACTAAGGGTATTAAGGGTGTTCTAGGTTTCTAATCCTAAAAATAAGCACCTAATCTAGGTTTATCTGTCATGTTAGATTAGTGGAATTTCTTTTTGAACATCATGGGGGAATTTTCCCGGCCTAACTGCCAAATTAGAGACCAGAGTTTTGTTTAGTAATAGCTTGTTTCTGTTTCTCTTGCATTTTCTATTCCGAGTCCTATCAAATCTTCATTTTTGAAATTTGATTGTAAACCTTCTATTATATAAATAACAAGTCAAAAATACTAATCAATAACTAAGATTACAGAAGACTTACAAATAGTGTCACAACACGAACAGTCAAAGCATTCTCAGAGCTTTGCATTGGAATGGTGGCCTTAGTGAGCCAAGGACCGCCAGATTTTTCTGGCTCGAGAATTCGAACCTCAAATTCATCGACAGAATAAGTCCGATGTTGATCATCCGGATTTACATTGATATTATCAAACTGATTATTTTCTTGATCAATCAAAGATGAAACAACTTGATTCAGTGGCTTATTGACCTACAGAAAATTAGATTGGTCAATGGTCATCACCTTTTTATTATGTTAAAAGTAACATAGAAATCATTAATCAAAATCATTCGTGAATGTAATAGATAGGTAAAAGCACTATTTACTCACAGGAACTGAAACTATAATTGGGTATAGATTCTTCTCCGCATAATAAGTGACTTGATGGGGAGTGCCTTTCAATGGAACCTGGTTATTTTTAAATATACAGAAGATCACTACCGAAAAATTTAATTATGCACAAAATTAATATTTGAATGAGTACACACCTTTTGTACAGGCCAATAATTGTCGTAACTTGTAATAGGTGGCAGTTGGCAAATCTTCAGAATACCCTAGAAAGTGAAGGAAAATATTAGCGAGAATGTCCTGAGTCATGCAAAACTTCATCCAGAAACTGGACGTACGCTTCTCCAACCTGTGATGTAACGTATATGAAGCCATGGTTGCAGTTCACGTTGTGAAGTACAGTGAAGGCTACAATTGAACCGTCACATAGCTGCTTGATAATATACGCAAAATAAAAGCAAAATTAGACATTTATAAATGATTTATTTTTTAAAGTAATGCTCCAGAAATAATTACCAATAAAAAAATAATCCAAGCCTACCTAATATAAACCTGAATGTTTGATTGACAATGTTTAAGAAAAGCGAATTTAACCTGGGGATGAACGCGAAGACGCTCTCTGAATACCATAAACCAAGCTGGTCTTGACCCGGAGAGGAATAGCCCCTGATAGCCAGCGATATTCTTAAAAACAGTAATTCTTTTTGGCTCTGACGTTTCCTCTCTCGCGTACAAGTCCATTGAAACACGAACAAATCTCAGATTTCTCAGCCTCGAGCCAGAGGAATTTTGAGGAGAAATGGAATCCTCGCCTATAGATGTACTCTCTGGAACCTCAAAAAGATAAGCATGGTAACAAAGAATTGACCCGTCGCTCAATACCCCAAGAAGAAACGGACGGCTGTGCTTTCCCGACCATCTCTGCATGGCCAGCTCAACAACTTTCATGTTCTGAACGTTTTCTTTTCTGCTTTGACCACTCGATTCTTCAGAAGCTTTTATGACTTTTTGTGAATCATTAGGTTCTTGCACAAATGAGTCAACTAATATCGGCTTTCCAGATATAAAATTCTCCACAGAGAAAACACAATTAAAATTAGGCACGTCATATATTTCTAGGGCACCGCTCTCGAAGCAAATGACACAGAATATATCACCCTGATCGTGCAAATTACCATCAGCGCCATCGATCGTTTCGTCAACACCAGTTGAAAGCCAAGCGTCGGTGCTCGTCTTACGCAGCCATGGGTCTGGGCCTTTGTCGTGATACATTGTGCATGACGATATTGCCCTCTTTGAGCCCTCAAAGGCAGTCGGGGTACTTAGAGATACAGTGCAAGAAGAGGGATCTGCAAAGGAAATAAGAACACTATTAAATAGAACATAAACAATAAACATCCAATTTTAAGTGAAATTTTAGGGGAATGATTTTCGAATAAATAAAATCAAACTAAGTCAATATTACATGAGATGAGACTTTTACTTAACATAAACAAAGCAATAATTAATTAGGAAATAACAAACTAAATAAAACAAAAGCTATACGAAAGTCATATACCGAGTTAATTGAGAACTATACCTCCTGCAAGGAGACTAATACTTCCATCGCTCATTCTCAAAACCACATAAGGATCAGCTATAGAAACTGATACAACAAGAGAGCCCTCAGAAGCAGGGCCAGACTCAGAAGGTGTGGATCCAAAACTTAAATCCTGTGTCATAAAAGAACCATCTAGAATTCGAGCACCGTGTTCATATACCTGTACAACTCGGCGCCTTTACAGACACACAAAAAATGAGTTTGAAGCAGAAATTTCGGAATAACTATATATATATATATATATATATAAACAAATGACAAATGTAAACTATATATTCTAATCAATGATCTATTATCGACACAGGATTTCTTAGGATACAAAGCACAAGTATTTAAAAGGAGAATAATTCAAACATCAGATTAGATCCTTCTCACATCGTAACAGGAAGCTAGCAAAGAAGAATACTCGCTAAATTAATGACTGGTAAAAAAATAACTAGTCAGAAAGAGCAAGAGATGAAGAAAAAATAGAAAACTAAAGGCGGTGAAAAAAAACTATTGGGTACGACTCACCTTCCAAATAAATTACCGGCAGCAATTGTTCTTCCTTGCACATAATAGTCAACACTTTCTGTAACTTCGGCAAGAAGATCAGCCGTTTCGAGTACCTATACATCAAAGTTGGAATAATTCTCTTCAATGAACAGTGACGGCAATACGAAATGCATACTCGTAAAAAAAATCTAACAGATATCCAGAACTAAAATATAAATTTATTGCTTTAGCACTGCAGAATCTTTAAACAATCAAAATCTGAGCTCCTTACAACGAAAGTCGAAAATGCCATACATCTCAAAAATGACAACCTCTCACCATTTGATTAGGGAGGGTATAAGATGTATTGTTCTAATATTGAATAGTCAATAATCAATCTTTCATCCCTGGAAATTATCACTTCTGTACAAAGAAACATCGCAATTTTACGACGATAAAAAATGGTTCCAGGTCCAAAAAGTACAGTTTACCATAGTTCGAGCCTCCAGACTTATAATCAAGTATGCATGGTACTCATCATCAGAAGCAGCACTTTTTGAAGAGTCGTGGCCACGCGTGCTCTTGTGATAAACGGTCCAGATTCCCTTGCAACCTGATAGCTCAACCTGCACAGTTCAAAATGGGAAAGAGACTGTTAATATTTAATAGTTTCCCATAAGTGAAAAAAATAAAATAAAAGCACAAACAATGTGTTGCAAAATACAATTTATCCTTGTTAAACTACATATTTTGCATAATCCGATTTTTTTATATTCATTATATAAGTCATAAACAATAATATATTTACACTTACACTTACACTGACATATAATATATATATATAGAGAGAGAGAGAGAGGGAGTGGGAGTGGGAGAGGGAGAGGGAGAGGGAGAGAATGCTGATACTGACCTCAGTAATCATTTCTGGGCAAATGGACTGTCGAAGAACACACAGGGAACCATTCTTTCCATGACCCGAACAGCAAACCTGTAAAATACCCAAGAGACCAGAAACAAAAGCTAATATGGTAACTCATAAATTAAAGAACAAAATATGATCTCAACTTTTAGGAACATTTCAAGAGATACAAAAGAAAGTTGCCATGCAGTCAAGAAATAGATCAAGGCACTAACTCTTTGCAACTACACTATGTTCATAGACATTACAAGTAATCAAAGGTACAAATCAAAACTAACCAGCTCATAGTTACTCTGTTTGGCGATTCCAGTTGCATTTAGATCTGCATTTATCCTCAAGCCATAGGAGAAATCCTTCAAAGGACCGACATTTATCAGTGAATCCCTCACCGCAAATGAGAATGACTTCTGCAAGCACAAGGGAGAAATATTGGACGGGATATTATGGTCAGAACCAAAATGGTATGAAATATTGGATGCCAAAATATAGATAAACTTACTGAACTATATTTGATTAAACACCAAATTCAACTTAATATAATTTATACACAGAGACCCAGTAAACTAAAATGGTAAACAACCTGGGCCGATTCGCAGTTATTTGGAGCTGAACTATATAAAGAGAGCTCGTCGCCATTAGCCGTGTCTTGCAACAAATCAGAAGACGATCTTCGCAATCTCTTTGCTGACTGAGAATCCCCTTCAATATCTCCAACCTATAAATCTCATTTTAGTTTAAAAACGTCTAAATTAAATAAAAGTGTTAGAAACTGTCAAAGCCCCAAGTCCCGTTGCAAATTTTCGCAAGTTCGTATTTCTAACAAGAAAGCAAGCAACCTCGTTCAGTATAAATCATACCTCGTTTTTCGCACCAGAAGATGGGATTGAGGTCCCCAATCCACAAGTGAATTGTACAAGCATACTATCTCCCAACCTACTTCCCAAAAAAAATAATGAATTTCCCACAGTCGTAATCCCCTGCCAAAAAAAAAAAAAAGTACTGTGTATGCAAAAGTATAAAATATTAGAATAAATGCATTCAAAAGGCAAGAAAGTAAGTAGAGATCTAGGAAAAAACATTAAAATTTTAACATTTCTTACTAACCGATGAGAGTACAGAAACTTTAGACTTTGAAAGATCGAGTCTCTGAACAACCCTGCAGATTGAAGCAACAGGTTCATTGATATGCAATGTAATAATACACAGACTAACAGGAATATAGACACATAAGAAGATGAAAAGTACAAATCTCCGGTTAACATAAACGATCAAGAATTACCAATAAATATAACTGAGAAGGAAAAAGTGAGAATTCATTCATATTACTAAATAAAATAAAATAAAATAAAATAATAAACATAACAAGACCATACAAACTACCGTGTGAAGATTTTCCATTTACCTTCCATCATAAACAAGGGTAAGCAGTAAAAGCTCCCCAGTTTTTGTGGAGAGCAAAACTACATCGTTTGATAACCAAGTTGCATTGGCAGCATCAAGCTCCACACTGAAAGGAGATCTTGGCATCTCTGGACTGAACGAAGACGAAGATATATGGTAAGCATATGTAAATACTCCATTCAGTCGATAGGAATCAGTTAAGCTTAGTCTTAGAAACTAATTAAAATTTCTTGTCTCATAAATTAAGGTGTTTGCCGCATGTTTTAATGGTTACAATATCCATCATCTATCCATCTCAATCTCAATTATCTAGATATATATTAAATTATTGTTTTCTGGGTATTTTTTTATCAATATTATTCAATAAATGAAATACATCTTATACCCTAATAAGCTAATAAAATCAATCAATATAAGATTTCAAAAAAACAAAAACAAAAAAGCAATCAATATAAGAAAAGAATTAACTGTATGTAATTTCTATACAACAGGAACCTATCTAATTCACTAAACTACTGCCTAACTGTCTCTAGTTCGACCTACCATGACCGAGTTTAATTTTGAAAATAGAAAAGAACAGATAACAACGATCGTCAAACATCCGGTTAACATTTTGAGGGAGAAAGAGAGAGCGAGAGGGAGCTGACCTGCCATCAACAGGGGCTGCATAACTGTTTAAAGCCAACGCGTATGAGGCTGACTGCATAGCATGGGAATGAATTAAAACAGAGACTCAAACTAAGCACTGCCAAATAACAAGATTACAAGAATATATAGAAAGAAATTAGTATACCTGGCTATGGTAATGAATCGTATTCGCACAAATTACTAGGACACCACCAATGGGAGACGGAACTGCAAGTAGTTTGTAGGCATCATGTGGCAGATTCTGACAGAGTAATGATAGAAGCAGAATAAACTAATTAGATTAAAATTTCACTGTACTGATTGGTCTAACAGAAAATCTAGGATATCCACCCAAAAGTGATTGTTCAAAAGATTTTGACTGCTAATCTTGAAGTAAAACTTACAATTGCTGACCAAATCAGAGGATGCTGCTTCAGAGTTGTGCTGATACTAAGTGCTGAAACCGCACAAGTATGTTGCTTCCACGAGACACGCCCAGCCCAGGTAAGCTCCCGTTCATGAAGGATAACCATAACCGGCTCAATATAACCTGTATTGAAGTTTGTGTTTGGTGTTCACTTTGCACGCGGTACAAAATAGTAAAACCGATATATCAAGTCCGTGCACATTAAATCTCGCAGCTCACCATGTACAAATACGAAGTCTTTTATATGCTTCATATCTAAATCTCGCAGATTAATTATATAAGACGACTCGACACGAGCAGAAGCTGCGCCTCCAGAAACCAAGGTATCCTCATCCACGGCTAAACCAGAACCAGCCTGACAACCAGAGAAAGATTAACGTGATCTTCTTAAACAAAAAAAGTATCTGTTAGTAAAAGCTTCAGCTCAAAGTAACAAGTGTAAATTGTAAATATGCATTGATCCAATATGGAAGATTTTCCGGTCAACAAACCTGAGCGGCTTTGAGCATTATCATTTGAATATCGTAAACAAGAACGCTTGCGCATCGACCCTGAGGATCAACCTTCACCAACGGACCTCTCGCAAATGATTCCCTACCCCTTCTCAGGTAAATCCACTCTGGACCCTCGAAACAGTGCATCGAACTGAAACGCCAAGAACACACTCATAAAAAATAAGCATAGCCGAAACACAAACAAACGAAGAAAGCGGAAATTCTTCGAGCGGAAATGCTTGATATCGGCTTGAATTTCTCGATACAAGCATAGCACGGCATTGACTACATGAACTGCTTCGAGAGGAAATGCTAAAAATTAACATAAAGCATAGATATACAGTATGCATACGTATAGCTCAATTTCCGACATCACCTTTAGCCCACCTTGTACGAAGTCCATGAACAGAATCATCGAACTCTAACACCGAAATCTTCGAATCCTTGAAGCTCAAGATTATCGAATCTCTTCTCTTCGAACCGTCGCCGCCTCCGGAAGATAGCACCGCCATGGCTTCAACATTACCGTGCAACCTGGAAAACGAGCCACACAAAATCTAACCAAAACGCATTAACCAATTATTATATTCACAAAGCAAGCGAATTGCGAACCTGTAGTGGCAAACGAGCTCGAGAGACACTCCAGAGACGCCGTCCATGAGGCCGCCTCGCCGCGACTCCACCGAAGACGAAGAAGCCCTAGAGCCTCGAGCTTCGTCTTCCTCCTGAATTCTTACTTCATAGACCTCGAGGACATTCGCTGCCGTGACGACGAGGTTCGGGACAGGACCAATGCCGCGGCGCCGGGAACCAGTGGCGGCGGAGGGCCAGTCGGAGTCGAGGTCGTCGTCGCCGGCGACAATGATAGAAGGAGCAAGAGAGGCGGAATCGGCGCGCGAGTGCGTCACGAACCCCGAGGCGCAGTTCTCGACGCCCGTCGGCCAATGCAGCATCTTGTACGCCGCGAAGCTCATCTTCGCCGCAGGAAGAAGACAGCCTCTGCAAGGTCGCAGCCGGAGCGAGTGGCGATGGCGGAGATCGGAGGAAATGGAGGAGAGAGAAAGCTAGGGTTTTGAGAGAGAGAGTGAGGTTTCAGAGGAACGGGAAGAAGAAGTCACCGCCGTTGGACTGATTGGCGAAGCCGGAAATCCATGTGGCGGGAGGTAGGCCCTCGAACTATTTAACTTAAAGATATTTATGGCAAAAATATCATTTCTATTCCTAATTTATTTTTTAATTTGTGGTAAAGTATTATAATAATGCCAAAAAGTTAAGCAAAAGTAATTAACTTTTTTCGTTAACTCATTACCGTTCCATGACTCAATGCATGATTTGATTATGTTTCCGATTATATCGACTATGTTTTCTGTTTTTACTTTTGACCATATTGTGACAAAACGACATATATATTTTTAATATTTGTATGGCAGAACACATTTTGGCTACTATGTTAGAATTTAGTATTATTTATCAACATGTTCAAATCATATGTTGTCACATGAAACTTCACAATGAGTTGATAAAAATAATAATTAATTCTGTCAAAAAAATTAGGTGGTGTTTAGTTGGATGTAATTGTTTAATCGTAATTGTAATCGTAACCGTAATCGTAATATAATGTAATCGTAATCCTAATGGTAATGAATTACGATGGTCACTTGTATCATTGTAATAAACAAATGAATGACGGTTATTTTATTTATTAATAAATAATATATAAATTAATCAATGATTAAATTACCAAAACACCCTTAAATTAGTAGACGGAACGTAATAATTGTAGTTGTGCCGGAAAGATTCGATAGCAACATTTCTAAATATTATTTGATAGTATATCAATTATATGCAAGGTTTAAAATATCGCTTGCCGATGTCGTTTCGCATTTTCTGTTTTACAGATATATCGCTTACCGATGGGTATGTCGATGGGCAAATCGTAAAAAAAGGGCATGCCGCATGCCGCATATACCGCACTTTTCGCATTGGCATACCGCATGCCGATGGGGTTTTCGACGGATATTTTGTAAAAAATATTTGAGTATTCAAGCAAGATATTTATATAGGTTCAAAACTACATATTTAATAAATATAAGACATAATTGTATACAACAAAACACATTTGTAACTTAAATATGTAGGTGAAATGTATAATAGTAAGTCACTTTATTAGTTGAAGTGTATAATATTAAGTCAAATTATTATGTTAAGTGAATATGTATGTTAAGTGTGTAATATTAAGTGTGTATGTATGTTAGGTGAAGTTAATATGTATGTTAAGTGTATAATATTAAGTTAATTGGTATTTTTGCCGAAATCTACTAAAAATATATATTTTTGCAAAATTCCAACCATTTTTCGCAATTTTTACTCACAAAAACGACAAACGATATTTCATCCTGTAATTTCCTTCTCATTACTTGTACAATATAGTGGCTGAGAGGTTTACGAACAATCATATTAGTGGAGTTGAAAAGTCAAAATGTTGTTTGATTGATTTTGAAGAAGAAAACAGTGGAGCAGTTCCTAGTAGAGCTGTGATACGCGACGTCGCGACTCGTCGCGATGGAAGTCGTCAAAATCGTGAGTTTGGGCGTCGCGACGGGTCGCGACTGGCGGCGTCGCGATAAATCGCGACCAGGGTTTCAGGGGCGAGAAATTGCACGTGGCTCAGCGAGAGCCGTCGATCGCCCATCACGCGGATCGCCCATCTGCCATCGCGACGACACGCACGAATCGCGACTCGTCGCGACTGCACGCCTCGCGTCGCGATTCGTCGCGACTCCCCGAAGAACATCGCGACTCGTCGCGATTGTGGGATTGGAGTCGCGAGTTGCAGCTCTAGTTCCTAGCGGAGGAAGTTGAGGAAGGAGTTGAGAAAAGAGGTTACCTGATTGTCAGGAGTTAAACGAGGGTATTTGAAGTAAAATAATAAGAGATAGAGAATTGTAATCATAATTCCATCGTGTGACTTTTGCAATGCCAATTACTGCAAAATTATCTTTTTTAATTACGTTGTAAAAGTGATTACGGAGGGTTTAAATGACATATTCAAGTGAACACGGTAATAAGTGCACTTACTTATTACGATTACACCTCATTACGCCCGATTATTGAGAATTTTAATCACCAAAAATAAAATTGAGAATGTAATCATATTTTTTTAACATAATTTTTTTTCACGCAATATCCTTTTAATTTATTTTGATTAAGGGAAAATGTTATTTTTCTTTCCATTTTTAAGCAAGAAATAATAAACGCCATATTGTCTTTAGCTAGGAACTTTTATGTCGTTTATGAACCACTTGATAGTATCGTTTTGTGCAGTTAATTGCAAGTCTAATTGGTTTAATTAGTTGAACAGTGACTCATAGACGACATGTTCTCAGTAGAAAGGAGCTTTTTGTCGTTTACTTTGTCTCTTTGTGCACTTCACTGAAACGGTCAAAACGACAGTAAAGTAATAACCGATAGCACGACAGAAGAAAAAAAAAAAAAAAAAAAAAGAAGAAGAAGGAGGCTTAGTACTCGTTTGATATTGCTACGCGTTAAATTTAGGATACCTGAGGTAAAAGTAGTTCAGTTCAGCTTTAACCAATGGAAGCGCAAGGGACTAAAATGAGAAAAACAAATATAGTTAAAAATACCTAAAATCAACAAATTTTTGCCATCTAATTTTTTTCTATCGAATTCAACTGAGAGAAGATGCTTAAAAATTAGATATGCACATAAACGTGTATTTTAATTCTTAGGTATGACTTAATAACGATGTTGAAAAATAACCAACGTCTGTAAAATAAATTAAAATACATTATCGCCTTTCATTTATTGACATTTAATACTGCAACATCCGCACTTTAAACTCTTTTTGCCTTAGCTGATCAAAGTTTGCATACTTTTGCCGCAATTACCCCTTCTATTTATTTAGGCCATTTAGAACCATAAACTCTCTTTTAGTAAAATTCCACTGTTTTAGTAGACTTTTATCACCAATTTTATTTTATTTTTTTGTTTTCTAATCCAAGGTGTAAGGTGTAATATTACATGAGCAATTGTCCAAGCTCAACCGAGTGAAACATAAAAAAGTGATTATGGGTTCATTATTTTTATGAACGATTCATCAACGAAGAAAACCTTTGAAAACGTCCAATACAATTTGTGCGAAAATAAAAGAGGCGTCAAATAAATTAGCAATGACATTTCAGATTGTTGACTTCCTAGGACTGTCTTCAGAAGCAAAAGTGGATTCATTTGTGAATGTCAAATATGCATTTGGTAAAATTACATTTCTGCCCTTTCGTGCAATCCCTTCGCAAAACTGTCGGACAAGGCGATAATAATAGTAACCTACCATCACGCCTTTTCGCAAGAGGTTATTCGATAGGGCTAATTATAGCTCGCAACAAAATCCTTGTCCATCTGTGATAGGCACGGAAATAATTAGTTTTTTTTCTTCTTCTTGAGAATAAGATACTGAAATAGTAATAGGAAGCGAAAGCTTACGGATTTGGTGAGTTCTTTGGCTTTGTCGTCGTCAAAACCTAGAGATGCCAATATCCTGTGACCGGCTGAGTCTTGATCAGACCAGATTCCGAGAAGGATATGTGTAACTGTTATTTCCCCGGATTCTCCTGCACTTATAACATTATTCTTAACAAGATGAAAAGGCAAAACAATAACACTTCTGAGATCCGACTATAAAACCAAACCGACGACATCTATTTTCTGATTGTGTATAAAAAGAACTTTTTAATTGTCCCCTCCCCCCGAACTTGTCATATTGACCGATTTGTGCCCTGAACCTTTTTTTTCGGATCAGTTTGCGTTCAGAAGCAGAACTAAAGATTGTAGCCATTTATCCACTATGTTTAAACTGTTCCCATTAAATTTTAAATATACAATCCGTCATTTTTATAATGATTGATAAACTTTTGCAACTATGACCGAAATTCGCGCGAAAGCATGACCAGATGATCAGAGTGAGTATATTTACCTGATTTTAGCTTCTCATCAACAGCCCAGTCGAGAGCTCTCTGAGCAGGTTTTGTCAACGGAGGGCTCTCGGGACTGAAAAAGTACAAGTCGGATTTTCCAAGTAATTTTACAGTTTCTTCCCGCACTTTGAAAAGTGTTATTCCATTAGCTCTAAGGAACTTTGCAGCTATACTCGTTCCTGAAAGAGACGAGTCGTAATAACTACTAAACATCAAATAAAACTTTAGCAAAGAAGCGTGGCTAAAATTCTAGCTTCCACTCAAAATTGAATCAAAGTTTTCCGATATCTAACTCGCTAAGAACGAAACGTGCTTGAAATTGAAACCCTCAACAAATCAAATGGCAATCTGTTAAAATCTTAATGGTACAATACAATATAAAAATGACAGCATCAACCTCAAAGCAATGAAATATAAAGGTCTTAAATTAAATAGACTACTTTACTACGTGAGCCGAATCAATTTTCAAGGCCCGGGCCATTCCGAAGCTTAGCGGCACCTCATAAATTTATCTACATGTTTTGGGACTCTGTGTTGGAAATAGATGAATTGGCCAATTATATATCTGGGATTAGGGATTTTTTTTTTACTCTAACATACGATTTCCGGGTTTCATATTACAATTTCCGTCGGCTCTCTCCCTCACCACCACAGTAAGTCTTCGATCATAATGAAGCGGAACGTATGCCCGTAGCTTTCTTCTCAAACTGGGTTTCCACATAAAATTCCTCGTGGCGGTTTCCTTATATTTTCGTTGTTGATTTGTGTTCCTTTTGCATCACTACGAGTAACAAAAACTAGTGTTCCGAAACTTGAGCCAAAAAACCATTAGAAGTAAACAAACAAGCTAAAAAAAAAGGCAATAAGATCACTAACCCTCAACTAGAATCCCCATCAGAAGCGACTCGGTTCCGGTTTGCGGGTACTTAAGCTTCCTAGCCTCCAGTTTCGACAACGAAAACGACCTTATCGACCTCGATGACCATCTACAACAATCAAATGAAATCGAGAAAGAGACACATTTAACAACAATTCTCACAGAAAATTGTGATAAAATCGATAGCTACAGAGCTTCTAGATAGAAAAACTCACTTCGGATTTTTCCCGTCAATTTCCCTATCGGTTTTCCTGGAACCAAGCACAAATTACACGATCATTTCTCAGCGGAATCCACACAATCTCAGGCTAACTAGAAGCGAACAACCACATACATGCACGGACTTACGCAGTTGGGAGGCTCAATAGCACTGTCGCGACGGAATTCTGTCGCTTGAGAGGTAGATTCCTGAAATTCGAGGGCCGAATCGAGAGCCGTTGACCGACGACGAAGCTGTTCGAGGAGAGCCCCCATGGAAGGAGCAGAGAAGAAGCTGCGTGAGCTCTGACCGAAGGAGGATGAGAGGTTGAAGGAGAGATTGCGATGGGTGAGAGCGTGTGGGACGCCATAACCATCCCTTGTCGAGAGAAAACCCTAGCTAGCTTCGATGGTGGGTTTTTCTGGTGAAGGGATTGACACTGGTTGAGCCGTTGAGGTGCGTGAAGCAACAGTGTTGAACGATTGCCCATATTTGTGGCATAAGTACTTAATATGACATATTCTCAATCTCACTCTCCTTTTTTAGCCATATTAGTAGGGGTGGCAAATTGGGTTGTGTGTCGTGTTCGTGCTCGTTTTTTACTTATTTTATCTAGACTCAGACCCGTCCCATTTATTAATCGTGTTAGAAGACGACCCCCCCCCCCCCCCCCACATTTAAATAATGTGTTTATCGTGTCTACCCGTTTAACCCAATTAATAGATACATTTATTTATAAATGATAAATTAATTCAATTTATACTCATTTAACTTAATTTATTTAACTATATTATCGAAGATTTTACTAGCAAATGTTTATGTTCATCGATTGTAAGACGTAATTAATAAAATAAAAACATAAATTTCATATATAGTAAATTTTAAAACACTTAATAACATATATAAAATGAAGAAAATGTAACTTTTTGCTCTTTAATAGTGTCTAATTGGGTCCCATCGTGTTATCATGTTCGTGTCGTGTTTACCCGTTATTTAATCGTGTTAATCGTGTTCGACACGGTTGGACCCATGTCCATTTATGGTAGACCTATACCCATTTAAATCGTGTCGTAACCGTTTCGTGTTTCGTGTCTGGCCCCAAATTGTCACCCCTACATATTAGTACCCTCGGGATAAGAAAAAAAAAGTATTAAAAAAGTGTAGAGGCTCAATTATTTATATACATATCCCGTCAAAGTGTAACTATGTTAGACGAAAGATACGTGTACGTCTATGAGTAAACTCTAAAAATATTATTTATTTAGTATTTATATTGAATTAGAGACGTACGCATATCTCTAGTTTAAAAGATGATAACACAATACTAACGGGATTAGACCCCAAATTTGTTTTGTACTTTTATGTAGTTTTGCTTCTAAAAATATGGAAATATGTTGATAGTGGATCAAGTTTTCCCGATATTCCATCAATATGCTACGTTTCCTTGGTGATTGAAAACTTTTCTATTCTCTTTCATACTTTTTAAGGAAAGGCTACCGAAAATCCAGCTACTATTTCCGAACAAAATTTGTGACTAAACTGTAGAAAATTGACAAACTTTTTCTGGAAATTCGAAAACTTAGCTTAGTATATGCTTGTTGGAAGATGAGTAAATACGATGCAAGGTACATTGTACCTCTTTGGATAAGGTAATAACTTTGTCTTCTAGTAAAAACTATTGTCTTTGTGTTTGTGTTTGAGACTTTGTTAACATATTTTAATTGATCTAAGACATATTATGACATTCTATTATGTTAGTATTTTGTAGACTATAAAAATCGAGTATAAATATTTATAAAAATATTTTATATATTTTTTTATGGATAAAATTTATCCATAACTGATTTAATCCATCAACAAATTTCAATAGCAATAATTAGTGGTGTCAAGTGGGCGGGGCGGCCCGGCCCGGCCCACAACCCGTGAAGCCCGCATGTTAAACGGGGCGGGCTTGACCCGCCCCGTTCAATGTGCGGGGCGGGGCGGGGCGGGATTTGGAAAAGCCATCAAGGCCCACCCCGGCCCATGAACCCGAACTTACAATGTCACGGGGCGGGGCGGGCTTTTACGAGTCAAATTTAGTGGGTTTTTACGGGTTGAATTAAGTGGGCTTTTCAAACCATTTTATTAAGAATTTTACAATATATCATGGGCCTTTAACGAACAATAATACCTTTATTGTTGTTTTTTATTTGCTCGATATTCGAAAAACTTACTTAGAAAGTCGAGTAATGTAATTTAAATAAACTAGATAGTGATTTATGAAAATGGAGATTAATTATAAAATTTAAACTCTGAACTAGTGAATTATGAAATTGTATTTTATACATGAAATTGCTCAATGTTGTAATTGATTAATTCATTTTCAAACTAAATTTAAAATCAGAGAATGTTCAAATCAGCGAATTTTCAAATTGATTAATAAAGTTAAAAAAAAAATTAATTGTAAAATTAAAAAGCTACATAGCATATATATACAAAATAAATTAATAATTATATAATATAAAGATGATTTTTAATTTCTATAAAAATAAAATATTTAGAGTGATTTTTTTTAATATTTTCATTAATATTAGTATTACAACTTAATAGTTTTTTAATATAAAAATATACTTTATGTGAGCTCTTAAACGGCGGGGCGGGTTGGCCACGGGGCGGGTTTATGTGGACTACGGGGCGGGGCAGGTTGGCCACGGGGCGGGTTTATGTGGACTACGGGGGCGGGGCGGGTTCGGGCTTAGCCCGGCTCACAAAAAAACAGAACCCAGTCTGACCCTTTTGCTAGCCCGGCCCACAAAAAAACAGAGCGGGGCGGGGCAAACCCGCTTTTTTTACGAGTCGGGGCCTGGGCCGGCCCGGCCCACTTACACACCTCTAGCAATAATAAGAGATTTTATATATTTTTTTCAATGAAAAATTCGTTACCAAATTAAATCGGACAAATCGATAACCTGACCATTGGTTGACATAACTTGAACAATGCATATGTCACATTATCTTTTCAAGGCGTATTAGGTAATTTGTATCTGGCCTTTGGGTGGGTCTTTATTTGAAAAGGGTCAAATTCAATTTGGATCATGGATTCGAATTAAATGTAATTCAGCTTATGGATAAGATTTAATTATGTATTAGCTGAATAGTATAATATGGCGATCAACAACATCCTAACACAATACGACTTGTCGTTTTTATTTAATTTATTTAACCAGGCAGAGACATACACCAATGACCAAACACGCCTATTTGCGATGGAAAAAAAAAACTTATCAGAATAGTTACGCAGTCTTGTTTCACTTATTTAAGTTGGTTTTTTATAATTTTGGGTCATGTGTCCAAAACCAAAACAAAAGAGATGAAAAAATCTTATCTATATGGATGAACTTGAAAATCAATGTCAATTTTTAAGATGCAACACATGATTAATTAATGATAAGCATATAACAACATATATATAGCACATTAAAGATTTCACTATTTGAAATTGATGATGTCTAATTTTCCACCCAACTACAAAAGGATGGTCTTGTCTGTCTATTTGAAATAGAGATATGCTAATTTCTTAAAAAAAAAATAAAAAAAAATAGAGGTATGCTAACCAAAGTACCAAACATTTTAAACTATACCTTTTTCCCAAAATTATGTAAGCAATAGTTATTATCTTTAGAAAAGTTTAATAAATTTATTAAAAAAAAAACATTATTTCACAGTTTTCACTTTTCATTATATTAAAAGGTTGCAATACTGTACTTGTAAGTTCTATCCTATATTTGAATAATTAAAAAAAAAAAGACATACGTCTCTAATATCGCAATGCAATTCTTATGAATTATTTACCAGATTTGTCACCATATCTAATTACCCATGAATATTTATATATCTGTCTTTTAAATTTATCGTTTTGTATTAATTTTTTAAAAACAATTTACTCTTTAAGTTCCTAATATGTATCGATTGCTTTCATCCCGCTAAGAAAATACCGAGCTTTAAAATTTGGTGGACAACGAAAGTTTGAAAGCCCAAACAAGCATCTATCTCTTGAATTTATCATTTTGTATTAATTTTCAACACTCGTTTTAAAAAAATCAATTAACTCTTTAAATTTTCAATATGTGCCAAATTGCTTTCGGGGCGAAATGTTGAGCTTTGAAATTTGATTGACAACGAAAATTAACAAACCGGAAATAAGCACCTTCGCCAGGGAACGCGAATAAAAATGTTTCAAAAGAGATTAAATATTTGCATGGAAAATTAAACGAGTTTTTTTTTAAATTAAAATATAAATTAATGAGTAATGAACGCTCATTTTGTGTCAAATATTTAAAACAAAATGCTCATTGTGTGTATTTTTTACTTTTACAAATAAGTATTTCTTAAAAGGTTCGACAAAAAATTGAGCATTTCGAGCTATTTTTTTAAATTAATTTGATTAGAAAATTAAATAAATTGTGGTAGTGCAATTTGCAACAAATGGAGCAGGAGGGAAGATTCGGTGCGAGTACGACACGCACTACCGGAAAAGCCCATTCGCTGTGAACATTATTCTAGCTTCCCAACCATAAAAGCAAAGGGTATAATGGTAAATTGAGGAGCCACTCTTGGCTTCATCTCCGGCCTCCGCAAACCATTCGCCGAAGGTTAACTAATACGCTCTGTGCTTAATTTAATTTAATTATTAAACACTTTTATTTATTGTTAATCATTGATTTTCGACACTTTTTTCCCTCTCTTCAAACCAGATCTTCGCGTACTCCCACAAATTCACGTCACATTCCGTGATTCGGATCGAATTCCCATTCTCCACGAGGAATCAAGCGAGCAGATCGGTTCGAGCATTGCTGTTCCTTCGAATTCTCGATTTGTAAGTAACTCTGAGCTTTCTATGGCGATTCTTTAGACTTCCATTGTTGTTCTTGGCCAAAAAAAATAAAAGAATTCAAATATTGGCGTTTGTTAGTTTGTTAATCTTCTGTTGCTTTGATTTCCGGATTCTTCGGTGTTGATTATTATATATTTTCTTCAGTGAATTTTTTATCATGATTTTTTCCAGGATTTGCGAGGAAGCTCTGGTTTGATCGACAATCGTCTGCGAATTGGGGATTTTGGTCACGAGATTGGGAAAAGATTGGTTGATTGTTCTTTCTAGGTAGGGATTTTGATTTTGAAGGTCCCATGTTTCATTCTGGATCGTGAGAATTTGCTAAGTTTGGGAAAAAACTATGAGTTGGACACCGTCCAAGGGATATCAATCAGCTAATGCATATCCGAGAGCTCTTTCTTGGATTGCGGTTTCTGTGGGAGGATTGGCCTTGTTCTTGACGATTGGTTCTTTGATTCTTGTCTCGAGTCCTGTCGGCTCCACGGTCCGGGGGTATTTTAATACTTTCGATAGTTCAGAAAGCTTAGACTTATCGCTGTCGTTGGACAGTACTAACAATTCTCCCCGTATTGATAATGTCGATGAGAATGTAACATCCGGGGGCGGTTTACAGTTTCCCACTAGCCAAACTGTCCCTGTTTCGGAAGGGGTTGATAATAGTTTACCCTCGGAATCGGATATACAAGTGTCGGAAACCAGTTTGAAGGATCGAGTCGTTGTGTCTGTGACTTCAGCTAGTTCATTAAGCGATGAGAATGTTAAAGCCGATGAGAAGGTTTCCCGGGAGCCGAAAATACAAGTGCCGTTAAGCTCAAACAGTCCATCAAACTATTCACATGTCATGGAGAATAAAGATTTGTCTTCTGGTACGACAAATGAAGATATTGTGAAGGGTGGTACCTCTCCGTCGAATGTTACAAATAACGATCAAATGGACGATTCTATGGGAACCCGAGATACTCAATCAGCTGGCTCAGATTCCAACTCAGGTGACGTGCAAACTTTATTGGAAGATTCTCATCTTCCAACCAGCACAAGTGGGACTGATACTGGTACGGTTTTATATTTGCTAATCGCTCGAAACAAACTCAACCTGCTTGGTTTATATTTATCAATTACATATGCATAGGGCTGTATTTATGTTTGCATTTGATGTCTCCTAGTTTAATATAATCATCCGTTTTAATGATCGATATCCAGGCTGCGATCTCTACCAAGGAAGTTGGATTTATGATTTAAGAGGACCCTTATACACGAACAATAGTTGCCCTGTTCTTACCCAGATGCAGAATTGTCAAGGCAATGGGCGGCCTGACAAAGACTACGAAAATTGGCGGTGGAAGCCGGAAAAGTGTGAGCTCCCGCGTTTTGATGCCAGGAAATTTCTTGAATTGATGAGGGGAAAGACGATCGCTTTTATTGGTGATTCTGTTGCTAGGAATCAAATGGAATCATTGCTTTGCATTCTCTGGCAGGTAATTTAACGATCTTCTCGTAATTTAACATAGTAAGGACATCCCTTTGTTTGGTTTCTGAAAGATCTATACCTAAATTTCAACCGTTAATATTTCTACTTGAGAAAATAGTTTAGCAGGTTTAGTCGTCGTATCATCGGAACTGATCATCCATTACAAAAGTAAACTGCTTGCTAAGTTTATGTGTATGATGCTAACTAAGTTATCCATACATTAAATGCCTCTGATTTAAATCAGGAATAATTATCAGCTATCCTCCTGAGCTCAGTGTCGTATTGTGTAGATTTTCCCTATTTTAACTTTTTTTAGCAGTTTACATCTTAACTAACAAGTCATAGAAATTTCCAATGATCGTTAATAAATAGTTTATTTTTGTTATATTAAAGTCAACAAAAAAAAAAAATGCATATATCAATACTTTTATGATACATTTGTCCTTAAATGCTTATCTCTGCATTGAACTTCAAACATGGCAAAAAATTGATGGAAACCCCCGGAATTTTGACGATTTAGTTGGCTTCAGTTAACAAGGAAGAAGTCCCGAAAATCTAGTTGGCTTCAAACCACCGGATTTTTAAATATTCTTTTCTCTTTGTGATCTGTAGGAAGAAGTCCCGAAAAACCGAGGGAACAAGAAAATGCAGCGATACTATTTCAAGTCAACGTCAACGATGGTGGTGCGATTCTGGTCCTCTTGGCTTGTCAAACAAACAACCGAAGCCATCGACTTCGCTCCAGAAGGTATTGTGAAGCTCCACCTGGATGCCCCCGATGAAAAAATCATAGAGTATTCACTCAACTTCGACGTCATCGTCCTCTCCTCCGGTCACTGGTTCGCCAAGCAGTCCGTCTACCTCCTAGACAACAAGGTCGTCGGAGGACAGCTGTGGTGGCCCAACAAATCAACCCCTATGAAAGTCAACAACATCGACGCGTTCGGGATCTCCACCGACACGATCCTCACCGCGCTTGGCACTCACCCGAACTTCACGGGGCTGACGATCGTGCGGTCCTTCTCGCCCGATCACTACGAGGGCGGCGCGTGGAACACCGGCGGGTCGTGCACCGGCAAAACAAAACCCCTCGCCGCCGGCGAGGTGGTGGAGAACGGTTTCACGAACATCATGCACGAGAAGCAAGTCAACGGATTCAACAGCGCCATGAAGAAGGCGACGAATAAGTCGAAGGCGAGGTTGATGGATATCACTGGAGTGTTTGAGTACCGGCACGATGGGCACCCAGGCCCGTACAGGAGCACAGACCCTAACAAGCTTACGAAGCGCGGGCCCGACGGGAAGCCGCCACCGCAGGATTGCCTGCACTGGTGCATGCCGGGGCCGGTTGACACGTGGAACGAGCTAGTGTTTGAGATCATACGAAGAGAATACGAGGATAACAAAAGTTTCTCTAAAGCGTAGTCATGAATGTTATTATTTTTTGGTTGAGCTATTTATATAGTCATTATTTATTTGAACAGATGAGAGGATCGTTGTATATTATTGTATACCACAGTATGATATATATACAAATACAGTGTCACTCCCTGTTCTTTACACTTTTTTTCCCCCTGTATTACTGGAGTTTTATTTATATACAAATTATGTTATTTGTTTTTTAGGCAAAAGTATATATGTTATGCCCCAATCATCGCTAATTATCCTAATTTAAATTAAATGTAACGCATGTGTTTATCACCAGTTTCCGCAATTTAATAGTACAGCGTTGGCGTTCAAAATTCGATGAACCGTTTAATGTTTGTTCGTAGCATCGTCCTTTTTGTTTTGTCTTGAAAGTAAAACTATTATATTTTATCATATTTGTTGATGTACAAATTCGTCATTATTTAATATGACATAAAGTGCTAAGGTTGTGAATTAATTAAATTTACAAACCATGATAAAAGGCTTTAAAGAAATAAACTGGTATTCGTAAAAGCCCATTTGAGAAGCCCAATGAGATTCTCAATCAGACCAAGAACCTACGGATACAGGCTACTCGGCCCAATGAGTTCTAAAGCCCAAATCCATTCGACATCAGTCCAGAAAGACGAGGGTAGAGACGTCATATACTCTACCCGGCATCCCATTTCAAACTCAGACGGAAGACCAGGAGCACGGAGTCAAGCCTCCAACGGACATAAATTCAAACACGACGACGAGAACGAAGTCATGGGACACGTGTAGCCAGATCGTCCATTCAACCCGGTCAGCACGGAGTGAAGACCCCTCGATTCCTGGAAGTCCAACGGGAAGAATTGAAGCCTATAAATGCCAAGCTCAAGCTCAGATCAACACACGCATACTTACAACCTTGAGAGAATACTCCGAAGAAATCCTACCCGGCATTCTTGTTCACTTAAAGATCTCATTGTGTTCTTTCTTCTCTCTTCTTTTCTTTTCTATTCTCAGACGAGATCTAGCTGCCTGTAGCTATCCGTCTATGTTCACTGTCGCAATAAACTAACAGAGGAAGTAGTCAACTACCGCTTTGGGACGAACCTCTATAAAAAATCCCTCGTCTCATTTATATCGCTTATATACATATATATATATATATATATCGTGAGTGAATCGTGAGCTTGCAACGCGAGAGATCGAATTCCACCAAATTGTTTCATCCAAAATTATCATACGCTCACAAGTCACACTTGACTGATTGAGGTGGGAAACCACGTCAACAATATTTATATAGCGACAAGCGTTTTGAACCAGAAAAAGAATTGAAATACTGCAATTTAATAAATCCATAAACGTATTGAAAGCCAGAGAAACGATTAATTAATTAAAATTAATCAGAGCATTTGAATTCATTTGTGAAACTGTCGTACGTTATTAGTTAGCACCATAATGCAGAGAAGTAAATTAATTATAGCATTCATGAGTTGACAGCAAAGCATTATATAAAATAGTTGGGATAAATATGTATCAATTTCGATTGAAAACTGTACAATATGGGTGAAATCGGGTTGAAGATTTTTGATAATGAATCTGGAATCCGGGTATCATGTCGTAAATAAATATAGTTTTAAAAATATATAAAAAAAAATATAATTTAAAACTTAGGAAGTGGAATCCAAGTATTTAAAAAATCATTTTAAACTGAGCAATTCCGGTTTCGGGTAAAAAAAAAAACAAAAAAATAGAGGCCATAAAATTCTGGTTTTATTTAGAAAAAGAAACTAAACATAATTTAGATCCATTCAGGCATGAAAATTGTCCAAGAACAAGAACTCGCTTTATGTTAAGTGTACCCCACAAATAACATGTCGTTTTCCATAGGAAAAAAGAAAACGACAATGAAGTCAACGAGACCTCAAGCAGCGTTTGAAATTCAAATCTGCTCTCGTGAATAAAATAAATAAATGAAAAATCGAAGCCTAAGCTCGATCGATACTCAACGGCCATTTCCCTCTTTCTAACGGCTACTTCTCTCTCTCTCTCTCTCAACCCTTTCTCTCTCTCCTTATCAGGAAATCAATTCAAACCCTAATTTCCCACACTTTCCAAGAATATCTCAATTTCCCCTTTCTCAGGAAGATCCAAATTTCGCGAAATCACTCGTCTCCGCTTAGAATATCTGAATCCAAACACCGAGCTTTCTCCGATTGAATCGCCACCTGAGGTTCGTCTTCAGATCTTTCCTTTTCTCTACTTGGCGAGAAAATTGCTGTGACTTGGTGGAAATGACCGAATTTTCTAAATATAGCGTGCCAATTAATTCTTCTGTACCGAAGAACCTGAAAGCGTAAATGATGGGAGGGTTTTAGATTTCTAGGTCATTCATTTCGTTTTTCAATATTTTTTTTCCATGCGAATTTGAGCTTCCTGATCGGCCAAATGTAGTGCTTACTGTAAATTTGCTGTTCGGCTTGGTTTTCTTGAATGGTAGGGATCGAGTCCGTGAGCTGAATTGTAATGAAGCTTTTGCGTGTTCGTACTTGAATTATATGGGTTGATTGCAGATTTTGTTCGGATTTTCAATTTGGGTATTGTTTCACTAGGTCGAATAATACAAATTCTTCATAAATTTTGAATTTTCGGTATATATCTTTAGTGTAACATCCTTGTTGCTTGTTTTCGCATGAGCTTTACCGCAAAGTTGTTTCTTTCGTGTAGAGCTCGGAGTTATGGAGACTCGCCCAGTTGATTCACTTCAGCAAGTCGAGACTACATGTGGAACTCTTCTATACGAGCTTCAGATTATCTGGGACGAAGTCGGAGAGTCGGTTTCGGACAGGGATAAAATGCTGCTCGAGCTTGAACAAGAGTGCTTAGAAGTTTACAGAAGAAAAGTGGATAAGGCCAATAAGTGCAGAGCTCAGTTACGCCAAGCCATAGCTGATTCTGAAGCGGAACTTGCAGCTATATGCTCCGCAATGGGTGAACGGCCGGTGCATATCAGGCAGGTTAGGAGCTACGTGAACTATGGCCAAAAATCTGTGTTAGCATTAATCATGGCCAAATACTTATAATTTGATAAAAGTTATGTGCTTAATTGTGATTAATTTAGGCAAATCTCTAAGCTTTAAAGAAATGGTCAAAGGTGCATTTTATCTTAAAATTTCAAGGGATTGCTGAGCTAACATAGATATAAAGAAAAAGCATGAAGTTCACTTGTTATCTCTTCGGGTCCTATTAACTAATAAGTAATAGTTGTGATGGGTTATGTCTCAGCCTGATCAGAATTCTGGAAGCTTGAAGGAAGACCTCAGAAAAACTCTACCACAATTAGAGGAAATGAGGAAAAGAAAATCCGAAAGAACAAAGCAATTTGTGGATGTTCTGGAGGAGACTCGGAACATTACGAACGAGATACAAGGATCTTCGGAATATGTTTCATCTACTAAAGTTGATGAAAACGATTTATCTTTGAGAAAACTCGAAGAATTGCACAAACAACTTCATGCACTTCAAAAGGAGAAGGTTATTTTCTCCATTTTGCATAGATTTAATTCAGACCGTGATATTTCTCATTTGTATCTATTGGTTAACATATTTACATTTTCTTTTCGGATTTGCAGAGCGATCGGCTAAAGCAGGTTCAGGATCACCTCTGCCAATTGAACTCACTATGCTCAGTTCTTGGAATGGATTTCAAGAAGACCATTAGTGAACTCTATCCAGGTTTGGGTGACTCTGAGGGATGCAAAAACATAAGTAATGCTATAATTGAGCTTTTGGCTTCTGCTATACAAAAACTACGGGTCACAAAGATACAACGAATGCAAAAGGTAAGAATCTTAATTTGTTCCGATTTTCCTGTCACACAGTACAAAATCTCATCTGATAATATTAATTTGGTGCTATATTTTCCAATGGCAGCTTCAAGATATGGCAACTTCAATGCTTGAGCTATGGAACTTGATGGATACACCTTTAGAAGAGCAACAGATGTTTCAGAGCGTTACCCGTAACATTGCAGCTTCAGAAGAAGAAATAACAGAACCCAACACTCTCTCCGTTGACTTCCTTAACTATGTAAGCTTAATAGAACATAACATAATTATGTGAAGTATAACTTCTTTTAGGGCTTGAGAAAAAAAGCTTTTCTCTTTGTTAGGTTGAAGCCGAAGTATCTCGGCTGGAAGAATTGAAGGCTAGTAAAATGAAAGAGCTTGTCTTGAAGAAGAGGTTTGAGCTCGACGAGATTTGCAGGAAGACCCATATGGTTCTGGAAGCAGATAGTGCTCTCGATTGTGCGATTGAAGCCATAGAATCTGGTACTTGTGTCGATCTCTTGTTAATCCTAGATTTCTTAGCATGTTTGAATTATCAAGAATAACTATGAAACAAGATTATTGGGATTCAATATTAGAACTTGAATAATGTTTACAAGAATAACTATGCCTCTAATTTTTACGAAACTTAATCGATCCTTTTTTTTTCCTTTTGTAGGAGCTGTGGACCCCGGCTATATTCTCGAGCAAATGGAGCAACAAGTTGCCCAGGTTAAGGAGGAGGCTTTTAGCAGGAAAGACATTCTCGAAAGAGTCGAGAAGTGGCTGTCTGCTTGTGACGAAGAGAGCTGGCTAGAAGAATATAATCGGGTTGGTTAATTCGCCAAGCTTCCCTTTCTCTTATTCGTGAAATGAAAATATTGCTAAAATAACTTTTTACTCCTTTTCAGGATGATAACCGGTACAATGCCGGAAGAGGAGCTCATCTCACTCTCAAGCGCGCTGAGAAAGCTCGTGCCCTTGTTAATAAGCTTCCAGGTAAAAATTTAATCTGTTCTTTCGAATTATAAGTTCTGAAATCGGCTCATTCTTTCAATTACTGATCTTTCATTATTCATGTATACTATACAGCAATGGTAGATGCATTGGCTGCAAAAACTGTGGCGTGGGAGAACGAAAAGGGAATGGAATTCACTTACGATGGAGTACGGAATTCGCCTTAGATTCCTTTAATTTATTTCTCATGGCAGTTAATTTTATGTTCTAATCGGCTCTTTACTGCTTGCTCTCTGATTTTATAGATTCGACTTCTTTCCATGCTCGAGCAGTATAACGTTCTCCACCAAGAGAAGGAGCAGGAGCGTCGTAGACAGCGAGTATGACCTATTTCTTCACTGTCATGTGCTGATTATGATTATGAGTCGGTTTATCTTATCAGAAATTTATATACATTTTAGGATCAGAAGAAGCTTCAGGGACAGCTGATCGCCGAGCAAGAGGCGCTTTACGGGTCGAAACCGAGCCCTTCAAAGCCGAGCGCGAAAAAGGGTCCGAGAATGTCAACAGGAGGAGCAACCAATAGAAGAATCTCCCTTGGAGGAGCGATGATTCAGACTCCTAGACCTGATTACTCGTCAAAAGCTGCACTATCGCGGCCTAATAGCCGAATGAGTGACCGGTCGAACCATAGCGAGCATGACGACGGCTTTACATCTTTATCCACAGGTAAATCACTTAAGCTGTTATAGAGTTAGCTGACTATACATATATATCATGTTTTTATTTGTCTGTGCAGCTAGGAGAGGCTTGGACGTTGCTGGTGTTCCCATCAGGAACCACTCCTTCGGAACCCGCGAACCAGAATCACCGATGACGAGAAAACCATTCTCGCCGATATCTTCAATGAAACCGAACGCGACGAATTTCTC
The DNA here is from genome assembly GCA_954871525.1 of Parietaria judaica. Taxonomy (NCBI): domain Eukaryota; kingdom Viridiplantae; phylum Streptophyta; class Magnoliopsida; order Rosales; family Urticaceae; genus Parietaria; species Parietaria judaica. The sequence continues at coordinate 5,049,061 of OX940862.1, forward strand.
GGACGATGCGAATATATACGGTACTGCCACTGATTCAAACGACACATTAGTAAAAACTCTTCCTCCTTCAACCAACGTGCCAGTGTTCTCCACTCCATTGAAGACGACCATTGCTGCACAAGAAGAGAACAAGACACCGAAGACGATGACGATTCCTGTTCAAACAGCGCAGTTCACGGTGTCTGTCCCGATGCAGACAGTGATAACTCCAGGGCCTTGCTCTTATGCTTCTTCCAACAGAGTTGAGGACATTCCCGAAGAAATCGAATACTCGTTCGAGGAAAGAAGAGCGGGTTTTGTGCTTCCGAAAACGCAGTTGAAGTCAGTCATACAATTCTGAGAAGTTGCGGAATTTGGTGAGTTGTACTTGTTTTAAGGAAATGTAAAGTCAATTTTTATTGGCTTCTTGGATTTCTTGTACAGTCTACTGTGTGTGTGGACTTGGATTTTGAACCTGATTTCTCTAATTAAATTCGTTTATAATTTGTCATTGGTTCTCTTGTTAATGATATGAAAATGACCAATTTATTTCTCGTTCAGCCACTTGATAATTTATCTCTTTTTTTATATATATATATATTATTATTTACGTGTATCACATAAGTAGATATTCTTTACTTAAAATTACTTTAACTTTGATTTTTACTAAGAAACTCACACTTTCCTTCCATTAAAATCTTTAATATTGTTTTGAAAATTATGAAGATCGGCACAATCAATATCTGTTGAGAGTTTTATTAGATTTCTATCGATATATCAGTAAATGAGACTTGTGAGTAATTTACGGTAAGCGGTTTCTAAAACCTTAATCACTAATTTTCTTAGGATTAAATTATTTTTGGTAAGTGTCTTAGGAACATTATTTCAGGTCGTCTTTTATTTTTGCCTCATTTTGTGTCCAATCACTGTCTTGTAAAGACTTGTTTGAAAGAGTGTTTTGACTGAGGCTTAAAAGAAACTCATGTGTGAGGTTTTGGGATATGGATTATCTAAAGAGAAATTGGGTCAGAAGACTTCAACTCTGACCCTGTTTATAATGAATATACAGTTCTTCTTTTTTTTTTTTTTTTATTTTGGAAGAATGTAAAAATACGCTTCTTCTCAATAGCTTTTTTGTACGCATACTTAAAAGTCTTTTTGAGCATGATGATGTTCAGACTTCAGAGATAAGGCCTAATCCCTTTTTTACTTGATTAATAAATAAATATACTGTGTATATAAATATATTTATTATACTATGTACTATCTATTTTATTTTAAATATAATATGTATAGTTGCTTCTTGCTGCTGTTATTTATCGCGGTACAAGTGTTAAAAATTTAATCAACTGAGACAATATGAATCTGAAGTGAAAAAAATAATGCAAACGTACTTAAGTCAACTAATGTGAGGCGACACCTCCAATTTTGTATGTCGATTTTAAATGAGAGAAAATGCTAGATATATGGATGAACACATAAACATGTATCTTAGGTATGATTTAATAGCACAATGCTAAAAAATTAACCAATGTATATCAAAAAAGTGCATGGAAATATGTATCGATACAGTTTGTCGACTTTGAATATTTTTGGCACTATTTTTTCACATTATACCCTGCCAATTCAGTTGATGAAAGTTTAAGAACTTTTTCAGTGAATTTTTTATATGATCCATTTGTAGAAATAAATTGCTAAAAGATCTTTGTTGAGACTTTTTTTTTTTTACATAAAAAACATACTCCCCAAATACCCTCTACTAAGAAACAAAAACATTGTTTACCGAAGGTATGTATCTAAATAAAAACCCGTATAAAGTTATTTTTGCAAAAAAACCCATTTATATGAGTAAATAATTGTGTGTTATGTACAATATAGCGTGGTAGTGTTAAACTGTAAACTGTATAGTTATTAGCTAAACGTAAAAAAAAAAGTGTTGTATGAAATGACTGTACTGGTTGAAGTTGAGGTTGAGCTAAAACTCACCTTGTAATTTTTTTTTGAAGAATTGCTTAAAACTTCACAATAAAACTAAAATTTCATATCTTAAGAAATCTACTAATAAAAAAAGGTTTATAATAATTTAAACAATTATATAGTTTTTTACTAAAAATTCCAAAAAATTATTAGGCCTGAATTGAGCCCAAACTGGCATTTTGTTTCCTTTTTGTGGGGTTTAGGTAAATGCCCACTCAAAAATAGTTCAAAACAGTTTTACTGTCTTATAACAAGTGATGTCCCTTTTTCTCGTTTGTGCTGCCAATATTCTTTTTCTATTATCAATAAATAAAAATACAATTATAATACTTTTATTTTTTTTATTTTTTAAAATATTTCTTTTGGTTGAGGGTAGAGCTGCCCTGCGCCGGAAAAACCTTATTGTGGCATTTCGTAACCGCGCCCACCAGCCGCGGGCCGACACAGCCAGCCACATGTATATAGACCCGCAATACCCCCATTGACTGTAATTTCTCGGCGAAAGCCGGCGGGCAGCACGGGGCAGCCAAGTTGAGTGTACGGTATAATTTTAAAGTAGTCTAAATATAATGGCATTGATAATATATCTAAATAACTTAAACAAAGAGAAACATATGGTTTTGAATTAAATTTTGTTGGTCAACTTTAATTTAACTGAAAAGACAAAGACCTTGTCAGTAGTTGGAAAATTGGTATGGCTCCAACATTTGCTTTACAGCTTTGAATTATGTTTTCTTTATTTATAACTTTAAATAAAGAAATACCCATTTAAATTTTAAATAAAGCTTTTTTCTTTTTCCTCTTAAATTACATATTTTAGAAGTATTCACATTTAGAACCACTACCCAATTTCATTATTAAATTCACTTTTATTAAATTTCCAAGACGGACGTGAACCATTTTCTTAACCGAAATCTATACTTTGAATTTTGCAATTAAATATTACTTCTTAATTAAATTCACCAATATTTAATCATATATTTATAATTATTAATTATTATTGATTTTCCTTCTCTTTTATTTTTTCCCTACTTTATTTATTTCTCCTCCTTTCTTTACCTGCAAAACCCTAAATTCACATAACCTTGAAGTTTTCCCAAAATCACACCAAAATTTGTAATTTTTTTCCCTTGTAATTCCACAATTTTTTTCACAAAATTTTTCAGACCAAAAAACCCAGACCTCGTCACTGAAGCTCAGTGCATGTCCGTTAATGGCGGATGCTCTTGAGCTCAGGCAACTTCAAATATCCCATCTTTCTCTGTCGCTTTGATCTCGACATTCTCGACCAAGCTCCGAGCTTTCTAGGGCTCCACAACCCTCCTCCCCAGTTTCAGGAGCTCAAAGATCAAAGCTTCCCGGGTTTTGCGTTTCAGGAGGTTTTAGCAGTTTCATTTCAATGGAGGAGAAGGAGAATTCATCGTCCGGAGGCGGAGCCACCGCCACCGTGAGCAGCGACGAGGCTCCGGACAATTACCGGATCGCCCCGAGAGCCGAAAACCCGGCCCAATTAGCTTCCCCGCCGGCGATCCCCGCTCCGCCGAGACCCGAAAACCAGCTTGCCTCGCCGGCTGGAGCAATCTCGGGGCCAGAGGCGGCAGCGACGGGGAAGAAGAAGCGCGGCCGGCCGAGGAAGTACGGGCCCGACGGCAGCCCGGTGAGCCTCGCGCTCTCGCCGATGCCGATCTCGGCCTCGATTCCGCTGACAGGCGAATTCTCGGCCTGGAAGCGGGGCCGGGGCCGGTCCGCGGGGGCCGTGGACTGCCCCGTCACCGCCGCGAAGAAGTCGAGCAAGTACGAGGTTTTCCAGACCAATTCATCATCGCCAGGTGACCCTCTCCTCTGGAAGCTCCCCCATGTTATATCCCTTTAGTGTGCTTGCTTTTATATAGGTGGGTTTTTCCGAACTGGGTTTTGGAGTTTGGTGTTTTGTTTGTGGACCCGTATAGTATACGCAAGATTCCTTATCAGATCTGGGTCTGGAAATTTAATGAAAGTTGCGATTTTTACTGTTGTGTGTCGGAGTCTCCTTTTCACTCTGTGCCCAGAAAAAACGAAACAGAATCTCAACGAGACATTAGGGTTCGTGGTTTCAGGTGTAGATAGATAGACTTTAGAGTTAGTTATACATAACATGTGTATGTCTCTGTCTGTGGATATGATATATAGCTGTCGCTCAATGGCTGTGAGTCACTCGCCGATTCTGACTCGGATTGGAACGGTCTTTTAGGTTTTTTTTTTTTGAAACGTGACGTCTCTCAAAAAAAAAAAAAATGCACACACATTGTGCTGACTGTATGGAAGCGAAGAGTGTGTAAGAGAGTAATGGTGATTTCTGCATGTTTTTCTAAATTGATTTTGTATTTTCTGGGCACAGGGAATATTAGTGTATATGACTATGAGTGCAGTGCGTTGGCTTTCGTGTGTGAATATGAATATTATTTGATTTAGATACACTTGTTTTTCATGTTGGTTCAAAGGATGGGATGTGTACGGTACGGGTCTTGTATATAGATTGGTTGGGTTTTTTATGGCCCGGGATTTCAATCTCGTTAAAGGGCCGCTGTGTTTCTTTTACGAGTCTAATTTCGACTCTCATCTCTCGTTAAAACATTAAGCGATTAATTGCTTATACTCCCCCTCCCCTCGGCTCTTACCTAAACAAGGATCGGTAACAGCTATGATTCGGAACATTTGAATCGGAAATATCATTTCATTTATATTTATCTGGATGGTATTATCTTATATTCAAATTTAAACCTTTGGCCTAGCTTCAACACTCGTTACTTCAACATGTTAAGTAATTTAAATTTAATTATTTATTTTCGGTATGCAGGTCTCGGAATTGCGTACTCCGTCGGTGCGAATTTCACGCCTCATGTGCTCAATGTCAATGCCGGCGAGGTATGCGATGAAACATTAATTGATTAATGTGAAAAAGATATCGTTTTATCCCGGTAGTAACATTTTTGGTTAAGTTAATGCATACCTTAAATCTTTTATTTTATTTCTAGCTATTATATAGTGAGTAAGGTCTCCATTTAAATTTTATTTTCCAATAATTGATTTTAATTGATTTTAATTCGCGTCTCATTATTTTTATCATATAGGATGTCACGATGAAGGTTATGACGTTCTCTCAACAAGGCGCTCGTGCTATCTGCATACTCTCTGCAAATGGAACCATTTCGAATGTTACGCTTCGTCAGCCTACTTCTTCCGGCGGTACTTTGACATACGAGGTTCGGCTTTGTCTGAAAATTCGTACGTACGGTTTGCTTTTTAATGCGGATTTTTATGAGCTGAATGCAATCTTACAGGGTCGTTTCGAGATACTTTCCTTGTCCGGGTCTTACATGCCGACGGAAAATGCTGGAACGAAGAGCAGATCCGGCGGAATGAGCGTTTCGCTGGCAGGTCCCGATGGAAGAGTCGTAGGAGGAGGGCTTGCCGGTCTTTTGGTCGCTGCTGGGCCCGTTCAGGTAGCTTCATATTTTCTTTTTAGAGAAGACGAAAATGACAATTAATTTTAGCTGCTCATAACTAAAAGTCTAAAACAATTTGGGGTCTTAAAGTCAAAATTTTCAGGTCAAACATTGATGATTAAGATAAAATGTAGCTTACTTTTGGTTTTCAACAATTAAAATGCAAGTTTTGGGTAATTTTTATTCCGAACAAGAATTACATGTTACCAATAGAACCTTTTTCACCGTGGCAAATTCAGGGACATGCAAAAGTGAACCGATTTTTTTTTTCTTTTTCTCTTACACGTAAGGGTGAAACCGAGACGGTAAACCAGTATTTTGGGGATTATTTTGTCTCAGTTCTCCGGGATTTTTCTTATTATGTACCGGTTCTATACAAACTTATCGTTTGAGTAACTGGGACTGGTAAATGCCCCAATAATTTATTGAGTTCATTTATGTATGGAAGTGTTAAAACTTCATCAAAACCTGAGACCTAAACCACATGTAAGTACCGGTCCCCGGTTTTTATCCTAATAAACCAGTACAAAAGTTTCACCAGTAATCGAAATAATCACGATTTATGTTACATGATCTTCCTGTCGTTTTCCCACATCTCAGGTCGTGGTGGGAAGCTTTCTGCCAGGTCATCAGCAAGAACAGAAGGCGAAGAAGCAGAGGATAGAGCCGATAACGTCCATTTCCCCGCCCCCGGTAATCAATGCAGTGTCCGCCGATGACTCGAGGGGGGGACTATATGGCGGGATCAAGCCCATGGTAACCCCTGCAGCCTTCACCCTAGACAACAACAGCAACAACAGCAACAATGCCTCTCCACTAAACGCTATGCAAGGATTCCGGAACTCGGTTTCCGACAACATTAACAGCAATAAACCGGCTTCGCTGCCCGGCGATGAGACAAAGGGACTCGGCCAATCGAACTGCGAGGTCTCTTGCTGATATTACACACAGACTGACTCGAAAAAAGCATTAGTGAATGACCATGTTGGTTTATTTATCTTAACATAAACTTCTATTCTCTCTTTCTCTCATTAGGTGATTTTTAGGTAGGTTTCTCTCTCTAATTTATCATATTCTTAGGGGTATTTCCGTCATGCATTTTTAGATGTGTACTACTACTGAGTAAGAGGAGGATGCTCAACTGTCTGATTAGGAGCGTTGTAATATGCACGATTGATTTATTTGAGTGAATTTGTAGTTCTTGTTGTCACTGATTTCATCATGTAGCTCAAACAAACTCAACGGTTCTTGCTCGCGATCGAGCACTTACACTCAAATGACGGGCCGCATCTTCGTTTTTTCTTTAATTATCTCGATTCTCAAGTTTATTTGTTCTACTTAGAAAAAGCATGAATAATTCGGTTCCGTTATCGTGGTACCGGTCACGAGATCGCATTCACGGGCTGTATGGAATATGGATGACATAATTAAACAAACAAAGTTATGTTTTTTTTGAGAGCCCATGTCAGAATTGAACAAGATCTTGTGCCATTGAAAACTTGAGAATATGTCGCCCATTTTGAACAACTTTGTGTACTTTTTTTTGGCAAGTCTTATATTGTTTAATCCTAAAAATAGAAAAATGAAATCCAATTTCAGACAAGCATGTTGGTAGATTTTCATGTACTTTTATAGCATTTTAGAAATTTGTGATGTCTGCTTTGATTAATGGTTGAAAATAGAGAAGCTTCCATGAGAGGTTCTTAGTTTTGGCATGATTCACTTTTGATTAGTTTAATGAACACAAAGAGGCTGATAATAATACAGTTGAAAGTGCAGCTTCCATACCAACCATATTTTTAACTAAACTCTTACGCTTTCACACTTGAGTGACCATCTCACCAACTCTTTCTCTCTAATTATCAGAAGTTTTCATAAAAGCCAAGTTTAACTTCACTTAGAAAAATGGACTTGAAAAGCCATGATCTTCTAATATACTAATATCATGTTTCTCTAACCGAATTAAGCAGGTAGTTCGTGTTAGGGGTGAAAATTTTGACCCCCAAACTCAGTTTTCGCTTGGTGTCATTCTAAGAAAGTTTCGGTCCATAATCAATTTTTTTTTTGTCCAAAGCCGAGACCAGCGGAGGCTATTAAAATCCGGGTCAGGCTGGTTCGATGTCGCAGTCCGGTTTAATATTTTCTTATATTTTCTTTTTAAGTAATTTACTATACTTAATTGGTTTTCATTGTATTAAATTAGCTTTAGATCATTTTATAATATTTTTTTTACATATTCGTATAAATATTGCAAAAAAAAAAAACGGGCCGGCGAGAATTAGGTAAGAAGAAGTTTGATTTCCTGAACCCAGGAGTGCGACTGGTTGTAGAAGGACAAAAAAACCGGGACCGGGCCGTAAAATGGTAAAAATCCTAATGAACCGATTCCGATTTCACTCTAGTTCTTTTTGCTTGCAAGAGGCAAGACTTTTTTCACCCAAGGGTCAACAATATGCGCAGAAAACGACAGCAGTGTGGCGAGGGGTCAGAACGACGAAGAAAGCTGAGAGAGAGAGAGAGAGGACATCAATGGTTGAAGTAATGATAAAGACACGACAAAGATGAGCTATTAAGAAAAAGGGTCATGGAATTTGTTGAAAGCTAAAGAATATGGTCGGAAAGCAGAATCCGTCCCAATTTCTCCATAACGTGGAGTCACCGACACATGTACACTTAAAATTAGGCCTTGCCCATCACACACGTCATAACAATTAATGCCGAAAATCCAATGTTTCGTCGCCTATGCTATGAGTGATGAGAAAGAAAAATAAATTATAAGCGTCACGTGTCCAGAGCTTAACGTTAACATGTAAATTGGGACAAGAAAAATCAACAACCCAATTATGCATCCATAAAAGGTATTAACTCTGCAAAGTCTTTGGAAATTGAAATAAACTATATGGCTCAAGAAAAATCTGCAAATGTTTGAAAATTGGAGAAGTGGAACGCAAATGGAAAATTAGCACTTAATCATAAGTGGTTAGTTATGGAACAATAGTTGGGTGGCTTGTCTAAATCATCGCAATTGTATTATCCACTAGCCATTTAGAAAAGTGCACAATGGAAAATTATTATTATATATATGTAATTATATATGTCTAGCAACAAAAAGGCAAGCATATGTTCATGAGTCACAGAGGCTTTTTGGTGATTTGTTCCTCCAAAAGTGGGACAACAAAAGGGAAAAAGCTAAAAGAATGGCATGTTCTTATGCTGTTTCCAAAACATGCCCTTTCTACCTTTTGTGTCTTCCACAGTTCCACTTTTCCCTTCGTTATCCATATGAAGATGCAATCAAACGCACTTGTACCAGAACCGGAACCGGGGTACAATTCTCCGTGGCGAATAAACTTTTACCGGCGCCAGTTAAACATAATTGAGAGTCAAAATTGAAAAACATGAAACTTTACAGGGCAATTTTCTGTAAAGAGGCGCCCCGCCATTGACCGAGGCAGAAAAATAAAAACACTAAGCAGTACCGGAATCGGGTTACAAATTTGTGAGGCGGGTAAACTTTTTCTGGTGCAAATTAAACTTAATTGAAGGTACAATTTGAAAACTAGAAATGCATAAAGAGTAAAAAACAAAAATTGAGGTAAAGATTTTAAAAAAAATATAATCATACGCGCCAATTGCCCGGCTACTCAAAGAGATGTGTCCGCCCCGGACGGGAAGCCAAAAAAAGAAAACGAAGCAATGGAAATGTGAATAAACTTAGTACTCTTACTCGTCAAAAACATACATGTAAGTAATACACAAGCAATGCTAAAAGGGATTAAAGATCAATCATCTTACCTTAGCACTTAATTTACAAAAAATTATAGCTTCATTCTTAGAGATGAGAGCTCTTCAACAACTCTGCTTTCCATTCTCTGTTCACTTTCTCGATAAACTCTTCAACCCGCTTCCTCAGCTCGTCGTCATCTTCGTCCTCGTCCTCGTCCTTGCCATCATCGTCATTGCATTCAACATCTTCCTCGTCTCCGTAGTCCTCGATGCCACCGCTACCGCATTTTCCTTCCGCGGCAAGCAATCTCTTCGTGCTCTCAACTCCACCAACAACGGGCAAGTCACTCCGCTCCTCGCAGAAGCTTTTCGTGTTTTCATTTCCCGCTTCACCGTCTTCGAGATCACGCTCACGTTCTTCGTACGTCGTTTTCGCTTCCTCCTTCGCCGGTTTCTCCTCTTGCACGAATTCGGAGACCGGCTTCGAGCCCACGAGGATGATGACGATAATCAAGTTGCAAAAGCAGAAGGCGAACAGCGAGCTTGAAGCCGTCTGTCTGAGTGATCAAGTCCAGTGTGACATCTAACATGTTTTTATTCTCTTTCTAAATTTGGAAAGAATGAGAAGAAATTGTGAGAAGAAGACTAATAGTATGACTTGATGATGTTAAATGTGTGACAAGTATATATATATATATAGGCATATAATTTTAGACTATAGTTTGTGGGAAAATAAAAAGTTTATGGAGGAAGCTTTTGGTGGGAGATGTGGAGGTGTGTTGTGAAAGCTTTTGTTTGGTACAAGAGAAGTTGGGGAAGTTTCTTCACGAAAGGGCATTCTTGGAAGAGTAGTATATATTAATTTATATATAACATATTTTAGTATAAGGTCATTGTAACATACAGCAACCTCACATGGGTCCTTCTTGGCTGACCAATAACCATAGCAAAACCTTACTCTATTCTATTCCTTAACCTTTTGTCCCCTACATATATGCACATCTATACTACCTAAAAAGACATTTAAATTTATGATTTTTGAAGCTAATTAAATAATCAGTATGGATATTTGCAGAAAAGTACCACAAAATGGCTCTTTGTACGGGGCATATTCCAAATATCATTTTGTCGTGGAAGTTTTAAATTTTATTTTTATCCGGGCAAAGTTTCGAAAAAGCCAAAAAATGATCTTGTCGTAAGTTTCAAGTTTCTTGCCGTAGAATAAGTTTTTAGTTTTTTTTTTTCATTATTTCCAGGACAAAATGAAATTTGAAATAATATACTTTGTGGTACTTTTGCTGCAAATATTTCTAATTAGTAATTGAGTAATTATTTTATGACAAATTTGTGAAGTCATTTGTAATGTATATATACATATATTAGGCTCAATCAAAGTTATGGTCCGAGATAGGGCTGACCTTTTATTTAGACTTTAGGTTGATGTCTGATTAAATCATGATTTTCTATCTTTAAACTTTGATGAGCGTGATGTTTTACTTGTTATTTTGAACATATGTCATTTGTTTTAAAAACGACAATCCTACGATGTCAAAGCTCACTTTTGACTTATTTGAAAACGATTTGCCACTTGTCTACCATTCGACATGTGGTTAATTATGATCAAAGTTGTATATTAAAAATAAAAAATAAAAACTCAATCAAATTCGATTTTATTCGACAAAATCAACTATTCCATTAAACTTGAAAGACGTAGTAGTTGGATTTTATTGGGTCGATAAGTTATATTGGAAAAAATCTCGAGGATGGATTTAATTCGATTTTATTTTATACTATTAATGTTGCCCTTATTAATTTATTTTTAATTGATAAACATTTAATTCAAAATCTCTTAACTTTGAAAATATACACGTCTTTCATGTTTTAATTTGACCAGAATACCATATTAAACACTCTAATCATATATAGTCTCAACATAGAGAAAGAGTCATAAACATAATCTAACGTGGTCATCTTTCAAGTACTATTGTGATACTAATAGTCGTAATTAAATAATATTTTTATCCTATTCCGATTCGAACTTAACTAGCTAAATTAATAATTCGCTAGATATATAAGATAATAATTTTTAAAAAAACTATATAGTTCTCAAGTGATATATAAATTAACAACTCAATATAAAAATTACATAAATAATCATAAAATCATATAAATAAAATATAACAATGAAATAACAATAAATAAAAGGGTTAATGACGGCAAAAATACCTAAAAGTTTGGTCAAAGAACCCTTTGTGTACCCAAAGTTTAAAAGTTGGGGCAAAAATACCCAAAGTTGCTTTTCGAGAGTTGATCACTCCATTCTATGTAACGCCGTTAACTTACCCGTTAACTCTGGCCACGTGGAAGAATATGTTTTGTTAAATACAATCATTAGGGGTTTAATGAGTTGTATTAATTAGGGGTTTAATTAGTTATTTTGTTGTAAACGTGGCTGATGTGGGCTCGTCCACGTGGCAAAAATTGTTATGTCAGCAACCCACGTTTGTCCACGTGGCCAGAGTTAACGGGTAAGTTAACAGCATTACGAGAATGGAGTGGTCAACTCCCCAAATGCAACTTTGGGTATTTTCGCCACCACTTTAAAACTTTGGGTACACGAGGAATCCTTTGACCAAATTTTAGGTATTTTTGCCGTCATTAACCCAAAATAAAAAGATAACATTACATCATATCATGTAATTTTCTTAAAATATGATTTTATGGTAATTTATTTCTTCTATTTTGATGTCTTCTTGAACTTCATCTCTAAGCTTCCGAAGAGTATTAAAAAGACATAAATTTCAGGAAGAAACAAATTACTATAAAATCATATTTTAAGAAAACTACATGATCAATGATGTAATATTATCTTTTTATTTAGAGTTGATGACGACAAAAATACCCAAAGTTTGGGGCTGTATTCTCATGTTGAAGCAAAAAATCATTGTGATCGCCGCTACAATTACATTCTTCCGTGAAACGAGCTCTAATTTAATATTCTTGGTATAATAAATGAAAATATTTTATGTTTATAAAGATGTTAATATAATTATAACGAATTAATAATTTTTTTCTTCGTTATTGTATAATTTAATAATTCGATAAGAGAATATTTTTTTGTTTTTCTTAACTAAAGAAATAATATAAAGTGGGTTTGGCCCAACTTGACCAAACTGATTACTTTCTTTTTTGAAATAATTGGATTGGATTGAATACGAGTTAAAATAATTTTGAATGGTGGCAGAGTTAAACAAGAAATCAAATTGTGATGTAAAAATATGTAGTTTAGTTCTGGCTCTGTAACCATTTTCTTTGAAAAAAAAACATACCTAAAGTTTCACCGCAAAATTCTTACAATCCTCAAAACCAATTCTCAAAACTGTGGATCGTCTTTCCGATATACTAAAAACTTCTTGCCGCGCTGGGAAAAATCACCGAACGTTTTTCAGCTCAACGTCGAACACAAGCCATGAATTCGCAGGAATTTTACCACCAACATTCTTGCTCCCGTACCTGCAAACAAAAGTCGCAGAAGAAAATGATTGAATAATCTGAAGAGTGGAGATTTATGTTAAAAGAAAAATAACAAGGAACACAAACCCCATCTCCGGTGGGATAGTGATGCGCCTCTTGTCCCCAACACGCATGCCTAAAATTGAAAAACAAAATCAGAACAGGTTTGATAAGAAATGGACAACAACGTAAACGAGCTTCATGATTAATTTTTTTTTTTACCGTTTACTCCGACATCCCATCCTTTAATAACTTGTCCTGTTCCTGTAAATCCAAGAAACATTTAACGTCAGATTAAAAGCAAGCACATGTAAATAGCCATTAAGTCAAGTAATTACCAAGACGAAATTTAAATGGTGCCCTTCCGACATTTGAGTCGAAGATTTTCCCGTTCTTCATTAGCTTGCCAGTGTAGCAGACGCTAACCTGAAAGACATAAACCAATTAGCTTTTGAAGGAAGAATTCATATTACACTACTAAAGTTTTACACCGTAAGAGTGAAAGTTTTTAAAATGATCAGTTTTTATAGCAAAACTGTGTAACCGTTTTATTACCGAAACTGATTTGACACAGGTTCTAGTACCGAATTTCAATCCACACTGTAAAGATAAATTTTCTTAAGGTTCTTAAGAATTGACAGGATTTTAATTACTTTTTATTATTTAACAACAGGTTCGGGAACCAGTTTTACAGCTCAACTGTAAAACACTAGTTTTTTTCTTCATAAATAAATAAAAGAGGAAAGTCCCATTTTGGTTTTGAAAATGTAAAAGAAAAAAGAGCTAATTACCAATTTAACCCTCAACAGGTGCATTTCTCGGTTGCTAAATTAACCGACTAGAAGAAGTATTGATTTGGAACTTACAGTACTACCCCTAGAAGCTCTTTTACCGTTTGGTTGGCCCATTTCAAGATCCTCAATTACCAATCCATTCGAATGGGTGATTGGTTTTTGCGCTTTCGAATTGGATTTCTTCTCTGAATCCAAAGGCGGTTTGGATTTCTTCTCTGAATCCAAAGACATTTTCTTCTGATCTTTAGTAGCTGTAACGGTTTGAGTTGCATTACTCCCAACTTCATTGTCCTTGCTCTTCTTCTTCTTATTCTTCTTATTCTTCTTTTTCTCCGACGGTTCATTTATGGTGGGGTTTTGTTCAGCTTCAGTCCCAATGTTCCTGTCACTACAACGGTTTCAATAAATGATCAATTCATTTCAAGAGATTTTCAATATAGAGAGAAAGGAAGGAAAATCTCACTCCTCCTCAGATTGCTCTTCTGCAGATTCATCGGTCTTCTTTACATCGGGAATTTCTTCAACGGGTTGTTCTTTCAGCTTCTTGTTTTTCTTGTTTGTTTTCTTCCTGGATAATTAAAAAAAACAGTAAACACATTTAAAGAGTTAATTTTCATGTATATAATATAATTCCAGAACCACGAATGATTTATTCATCATTTACTTCAAACAAGGGAAAAAAACTCACTTTTTCGAGCGACCCTCTTCGTCGATATCTTCGACTTTCCTTTTCAACTTAGCAGAGCCATCACCTTCTTCGGTTTTGTTATCTGTTGACTTGACTTTCACTCTTTGCTCTTTCAGAGATTCGCTCTTGTGCTTGGTAGGAAACCCATCTTCATCTTCACTTTCCAAAACATTAACACCGGAATTTCCTCTAACTACAATTTGATTTTGAGACTCGCTCAGTTGATTCTTCTTCTTCTTTTGTTTCTTAGATTTCGAGTTGCCATTGGCCGGCTTCTCTTCATCCTCTATCTCCTCGATGATAACTTAAATGAAATCACAAAAAAAGGAAATTAAGAAGAAGAATTTCAAAATTCCTATCAAGCAAATCCCAAACAGAAATTCATGATTTTCATTACCACCACTCTTCCGAGTAGGAGAAGGAGGAAGCATATTAAAATCACCATCATCCTCAATAAAATCATCATCAGATTCGTCAGCGTATTCATCACTGGACCCATACTCTGAAGAACCCGACTCCGTATCAGCAATGTCCTCTCCAAAAGAATCTCTTCAATGTGATGTAAGGAAGATGCTTAACAACCAAAAACACTCCAGCTAAATCGCATAGTAGTAGTAGTAATAATAATAATAATACTGCAAAATGGATAAACACAAAGAAGGATACGATTCATAATCATCTCTAATGCTTTCATCTTCGAAAGGCTCGAAATAACCCGAGAGATGCACGCTCTGCGGGCCAATCACCGAGAAGGCTACCAAGTCCTCTTCATCAAACTCAAGGTTCAAAGAGCACGTTTCGGTTTTATTGGGCAATAACGAGCATAGAAAGATCGGACTCTTATGCCCAATGGCGCACTGAACAATAGTCCTCTCTTTTGCCGTCCCAAGACCGAGAGTTGCCTGATTCCGATCAAAACAGTAAGTTAACAAAGTCAGCTGGCTCACTATATAAGAACACTCCTTCACTCTATTCAAACTCCAATCGTACAAAATCGAAAAACGGAGCTTTCGTCTGACAAAAATCCGACTCCATTGAAAGAAAATTTCGAAGTTAGCCAATCCTTTAAACAGAACAATATAATTTGTGAATAATACGAAAACACCAAATCAAAAACTGATAAAACGCACAAGTACATAATCACAGAATCACCATATCTCTATATATGTGTATACATATATATATATATATATATAAATATATACACTATATAAATACCTGAGTGACGTGAAGGCGTCCAGGCACATTGTCGGAGTGATAAGGGTAGGGTTTTCCCGGCTTCACTTCGATGCCTGATCATCAGAAAAACAGACTGTTCGAATGATTTCGATTATTAAAATGAATAATTTACAGAAAATGTATGAATTGAAACTGACCCCAGAAACCCATTTCGGGGAAGAAGAAGATTCCAGAGATTTGAGGTTGAAGAAGCTGATTCTCCAAAAACCCTAGCTTGCTGTTCCTCTTCGTCTATAAACCCTCGTGTCTTGCTCTTTTGGTTCAAATCCTTGCATATAAAAATGGTGGTGAAATGATAGAGGAGTGAAACGAAGACCCAATGGGCCTCGCTAATCAAGGCCCAATTGGCTATTGGGCTTAACTTGCTAATCTTGGTGGTTTTTGGTTTGACTAGGTCTCTCTCACCGGCCGGAAATTGACAAACATTCTCTTTCCTTGCTGCGTACACCGATGGCTTTTAGCCGACGGTGAACGGGTCCACGTTTCGCAAACAATCACTTGAGAGGGTAAGTAAGGGTGAGTCGGAACTTTGCAACCCGAGAAGTGGAACCAATTTCGAGGGTGGGACATCTCGGTAGGAACATATCCACGTAGACAAGTAGGACAAGTCGGGTTTACGATAAACGTTAACGTGAATAGATAATATTCTTAACGTTCTATTTTTTCTGAGAAATTTGCTTGTGAACTTTATGAAGAATGCTATTATTTTGTTTGTTATTATTGGAATATACTCTTTAAAGCACCATATCTTTGAAATTTAACATAATATACCTCCATCAAGCACCATATCTTTGTAGTTAATAAACTTGTGATAATAATTTAAAGGGGTAATTGCGGCAAAAATACCCAATCTTTGGTCAAATTCTCTGTTGTGTATACAACCTCCGTAAATGGCGGCAAAAGTACCCAAACTTAGCATTTGGCATGCCACGTGGCAAAGACTGATTGCCACATAGATAGATATTCTCGGTCAACTCGCAAATGCTAAGTTTGGGTACTTTTACCGCCATTTACAGAGGTTGTATACACTGCAGAGAATTTGACCAAAGGTTGGGTATTTTTGCCGCAATTAACCCTAATTTAAAATATATGTTTTCAATTTATATGTTTGTATCATCAAATTATTTATAGCCTATTAGTTCGAATTAATTTCTTATTTCACGAAATCCACTGTTTAAGACCCAAGTAATTTTATCCATAAAAAAAGAAAAAGAAAAAAAGAAGACCCAAATAACTAGAAGCTAGTTTATCATTGGAACAAATTATATGGCTCGAAAGTTAATTATCTTGATAGCGTAGAGTGAAAGGTATATCAATGATTGTAAAGCAACCCACCATGCTACGAAAAATAGATTAATCAATATGAAAAACACGTGTATAAATACTTTAGGCTAATGTATTTAGCAATGATATGCAGAACCAAATTATTTCAACCCCACTTAGACCACATTACTTTAGGTTATACTCGCATGATTCACGATACGGTATTATACAATATACCACTCTACTAGGAGTATTTTATTTCTCACAAACTATTATTAAATGCCTATCTCATTTACGAGTTATAATCTTTTGCTTAATAAATAACCAATTTGCACCTATTAATATGTCCTTTATTTTGCTAATAAGATAGAATAAGTTTTATCGGATCGATGCACAAAAATATGGCGACATATTTTTAAAAATACACGTTCATATAATTAATAATCAGTTCACGTACAAACTCAAGTCTTGTCGAATTTATATATATATATATATATATATATATATATATTTATTTATTTATTTTTAAAGAGTTCCACATCCAAGTATAAAATATAATAAATAAATAAATAAAATGTTAAAAATAGTGAAACTTTCCTATAAAATTAAAGATCCCAAATGATTTATTAGGTTGCCATACATTTGTATGAAATTAATTTATAAAAAAAAAAAAAAAAGAATACTGGAATATGACACATGTCCAAAATTAGTGAACTTAGAACAAAAATATCGGTCAATCCTCACTTCAAAATGGTTAATTAGTCTTTTTATTAGCTGAAACTCTCTTAAATAGAACAAAATTTATAATTTAATGAGCGGGTCCGACTCAATTACACCTCTAAATATAAACACTAACACCCAATTAAAGAAAATTTTAAAAAAATAATTAAATATTCCAAACGACATAATCGACGGCATACTTAATTTAAATATTCTAAATTATACTCGGCATATATCAAAAGTATCTTGATTAAGGTTTGTAGACTTGTACCATAAGCTAAATAATAAATTTGAATTTCCAATAGTATCCTCTAGGATTTGTTCCAAGATAAAAATTTGCATCATTACAGACAAAAGAAATGGAAACACAAACTTGGAATATATGCCACTGTAATGAGTACACAAAGTTTAAATGGGTCCCTGAATCAAGGCTTTAAAATTCAAATGTATATCAATGTGATTTTCATTTATTAATCACCATTCCACATATAATCTTTATTTTGTTTCGTATTATAATGATGGAATTTAGACCCTACATAAAAAAAAAACTTTATATTAAGATGTATGTTAGACAGCAACCTTATGTTTTTTTGGTAAAGAAGAGCCATCATTTATCGACCAAATAAAGGATGGACTTTTCTATTGACTTACTTTCATTCATAATTCATATATAATAAGTTATAGGAAAATCTTCTCTTTTATACCTTCTATACTTATTTATTGCAATTTATTTTGAAAAACATAGCCAATATATATATAAATGTAATTGGACAATACTATTTTTTTTTTATAAAAAATAGATTAAAAATTTCTATGATTAATGATTGTTAATATTTTGGCTTCGAAAAATAGATAATTTTTTGTAAGAAAATAAAATATATTAAAAAATTAATTTAATATTATGACTATGACTAAAGGAAATTATAGGTTTTGAAAATTAATATGAGGAGAAGGTATTAAAAAAAACAACTTAAACACTTTAAAGATGCATTTTTGTTGTTTTCTGGAAATAAAAAATATAAAAATAAAATTTCATATTTATATGTATTTACTTTATGAAAACATCCTTAAAAAAATAATAAATAAAAAAATCTATGAAAACTCGAGCATTATTCAGCTAAATATTGTACATAAAGCTTCTAAATGGACACACACTTACCGGCTTATCCGTTTTTCTCGGATCGAATTAATCAATATCTAATAAGATAAACATTATATTATACTACTATATTATTATCTTAATGTAATAGATTCATTGTCAGTCTAGGGTTATCACAAGATTGATTCCCGATTCACTGTCAGTCATGTATAAAACGATAGAAAGTATACTAGTTAGTAGTTTCACTGATTTCTTTTAGTAATATGTTTTAATTTTTAACTAATGAAAGAAAAAAAAAAGTAATATATAACTTGTATGTTACACTAGTTACTACTTTATTTGCTCCTTTAAGCAAATAATTAATATAAAAGATAGATTGTTGAAAATAGAGACTAAAATTCAAGAATCTCTTGCATATATAATCATTCAACCCATATGCATTATCATTTCCTACCCATGATGAAGAATATATACATTCCTAAGTTACAATAGTTTCTTTCCGTAATCTTAATAATTACTATTTTTTTTTTCTTATTATACGAGGAGATAGCTTAAACGAAAATTAAAATTGTTGACTCGGACAGATTATGAATCGGTCTTATGTTCCTAATACTTGATTTTTTTTCTTATAATTAGAATATGATGCATTATTATTTTTAGAGTATTTAACTATAAGTATCCAACATTTTGATTTTTGTGGTCGCATAAACTATTTTTCTTCCCGGTCAAATGTCTCAATATTCTCTATGTAATAATTTGTTTCTCGTTAGTCTATTTTACAATTGATTTTATAAAATTTTAAAATATTGTAAATCAAATTCTCTCACTATTAGAGATGGGCCTAAGATCTTAAAAGCACATCTAAAATTATGTTGAATTAATTTAAAAAGTGGAAGAAAATTTAGAAAAAAATATTGAACATTGAAAACGTCGATAGTGATTTTTTTAGTTCATACCAATACCACTTATAAAAATATAAACATCGAATACCTATTGTGCTATTCACCCTTATTTTTATCGTTATAATTGTTATTATTATTTTATTACCGTGGAATGTGGAGTGATTGATTAGAGACCTACCAGAATGGCAAAATGATATTTACCTATCTAATTATTGGTAATAACCAATAATTAAGTGAAAACATCTCCTTTAACTTTTGTAAAATTCGATTTTAGAATGGAATAAATTAAATATTTATGCAGGTATCAACAATGACAAAGACAGGCAGCAAAAATATTGACTTTTGTCTGACCAATTTTTAATGAAACTTTGATACTTTATGCCCTCCATTTTTACTCTTTATAAAAATATACCCCCAACTTTAAAGCAGCCAAATATACATATGTAATTAATTGTCAATATTACTTTTTAAGTCTTAGTTTATTTTGAAAATTGATTTAGTAAAAAAAGAGTTAAATTAACTTTATATTTTAACCTAAATATCATGTGACTTCTCCGAACCCTAGTAAATATCGAGCCATGCTCTCTTTATGTTATTTGCGCTGTTGAGGTTGGTCGCCGCTGAACATCACCTCTCTTTACCGTTGCGGCAAAATTTTATTTTTGTTGTTATTTATCTTCTCTATTCGTTGCCACCTTGTGGTCTTTGTCCATCTTTCGGTCTTTGGTCGTCACTGTGGTACGAATTCGATGTACAATTCAGGAAATAATATACAATTAAATCCTTAAACCAAAATAAATATAAGTATTAATAACTTTGATTGTTGAGACAAAATATAGTAATTAATACGTAGCATTTTTAAGACTTAAGTATATACAATCACGTTAGGTTTATAGATTCAAGCATTCTTTGAAGATCATAACTTGTATAGTAAGCAAGATTGTATAGTCCTTCTAGCCGAACACGCTCCGGAACTAAATTTTGAGCACACTCCGAAGGTCAACTTTAAAATTACATAGAGCATGTGCGTTCAGATGATTACTTTCGTGGATTAAAAAAATTGGCGACTTTACACTGATAATGGTTGAGAAGGGAAAAGAGAAAGTCTTTCGTTAGTTTATCGGCTCTTGACGTTGGCTTTCACTTTACCTATTGCTATGACTTCAGTTGAGAGATCGTTTTCTTCTATGAAGTTTGTGAAGACTGATCTATGCAACAAAATGGGAGATGATTGACTAAATGATATTTTATTTACATACATTGAGAAATATGTTTTCAATGAAATCAGTGACGAGCCCATTATGAATTATTTTCAGAGCATGAAAACTCGTAAAGGACGATTAATATTGTAATTTATGTTCCACATTTTAATATCATTTTATTTTCAAAATTTAGTATGATAACCCCCCCCCCCCTAATTACTGGCCTTGCCCCTGCTGATCACGTTAATGACTTTTGGCACAAATGATTTATCTGCAAGAATTTAGTGACTTTGATGATTTTTGCCGCAAAAAATAAACGTTAGTGACTTATCTGCAAACAATTTATGACGTTAATGACTTTCGCCGTAAAAAATAGACGGTAGTGATTTATTTGTAAGAATTTAGTGACTTCGATGATTTTTACCGCAAATTTTTCTAAACCTAAATATCACGTGACTTGTCCGAAGTCTAGTAATTATCGAGCCACGCTCTCTTTGTGTTGTTTGAGCCGTTGACGTTGGTCGTCGCTGAACATCATCTCTCTTTACCGTTGCTGGCAAAATTTTATTTTTGTTGTTATTTATCTTCTCTAGTCACCTTGTGCTCTTTGTCCCTCGTTTGGTCTTTGGTCGTCACTGTGGTAGTGCTACGATGTACACGATTCAGGAAGTACTCTCTATAGTATAGATAATATGCGAATAAATCCTTAACCATACGTATTAATAGCTTTGATTGTTGTCCGTGTATATAGAGACAAAATATATAATTAATACGTAGCTTTTTTTAAGACTAAGTATATACAATCACGTTAGGTTTATAGATTCAAGCATTCTTTGAAGATCATAACTTGTAGAGTAAGCAAGATGGATATATATATATATATATATATATATATATATATTTATGTAACTATTTATATATATAAATATATATGTGTACGTATTACTTTCTGCGGATTTGAAAAAGATGTTGCATGCAAATCGATGAATCTAACCACCCCAATATGGCTATACATCTTAATAAATAAACTTATAACTGATTTTTTTATATGTACAAGAGATCATTGAATAAAAACAATATTAATTGGCACTTGCCATTTGCCAATATTATATACATCGAAGTTCTCATGACTGTTTGAGACAAATGATAAATAAATTCAATCGGTTAGAGCCACGTGATTGAATTTGATTAATTAATTTATATGTTTACATTTACTCCTTAAACAATGACGATGTTAGATATTCGGAACGATTATAATTAACAATAAAAGTGCCCCTCATGATAGCTTATTTGTCTCATAAATATTACTCAAGCATAGTAAATATAAATTGAAATTAAAATAATTGAATTGAAGCCCATAATATTTATTTCGGGTAATTTTGGAAAATGACTATCATTTGAAGGGAAATAAAAAACCCCTCTTAAAACACAAATTAAAAGCCAAAAAATGAAATAAAGAACGTGCTAATTAATAATTAAGAATTGAGCGACATTTTTCTATATTTAATAACTTAATATAAATTATTAGGACGATAAAACAAATGAATTTTCATTCAATTTGAACAAGAAAAACAATCATTTTTTTATCATTATTGCAAGAACAAACAACAAAAATTTAAAGGTTTTAATAAATTTACAGGCTCTAATTTATAAATTCATTAGTTATCTTGAAAGAAAGAAAAAAACACACAGGCACATATTATATATATATATATATATATATATATATATATATATATAATACGCGTGTATACGTGGCGTTAGGTATATTTCAAGCCATCATATGAATGTGGTAAATATTAATTTAAGATCATGACGAACGTCAACGAATCAGAATGATTTTATATGTTAATAATAATAATATATATATATATATATAATATAGGCGCTCATTCTTAATTATACTACATGTAGTCATAAGAATTATTAATTAATATGCAATGCTTAACTTTATTCTTTCTTTGGCTTGTTCGTCTCTCTTTTATGCCCTATTTAATTACACTTCTTGACGAAACTGCTTTTCAACTATTGTCAAACTAATGCATAAATGATAAATTACAAAACAATATCACTCTAACCCTAGACCCAACATATAGCCAAATTATATATTATTTGTATGCTTTGTACATGAAGTTAGTATAACAAAATTCACTATATATATACGGCGATGATATAATTGTCGTCGCAAAGATATCAAATAAATATTAATTTTAGACGCAAAGGTTTAGAACATCATCCCGAGAACTCTAAAATATTTGCGGGAAAGTTGTAACGAGTGTTTTTTAGTATGAAGTCGATTGACGCATTCTAGGCATTTTCATATAATTTGGTTACGTTAAATGGATGACCTTTTTGAACAATTTTAGAGGATTTATTTTGAATTTGCAAATATACTTACTTTAACAAAACAAGTCGTTTATGATTATTTTTTTCTTTTCGAGATCAATTTAACAACATTACCGTTAAAGATGACCAGTCCACTTTTTTTCTTCTTGAATTCATCAAATATATATTCCTACGAACTACATGTTATTGTCGAAAAGAAAAGAAAAAATCTTATACATATAATGTTGTTGGCAAATGCCTGTACATGGTAATGTTACGTATAATAATAGCCAATCACTAATTGCATGCATGCACGTAATTGGATGATTAAATAGCCATACGAAGACAGTACAAGTTAGTATATAATTATAGAGATGAACGATACAATTAATATAGGGTTAATTGCGGCAAAAATACTCAACCTTTGGTCAAATTCTCTGCTGTGTATACAACCTCCGTAAATGGCGGCAAAAGTACCCAAACTTTGCATTTGGGAGTTGACCGAAAAAATTCACCTATGTGGCAATCACCCTTTGCCACGTGGCATGCCACATGGCACTTGGCCGCCACGTGGCATGCCACGTAATTATTATTTTTAAATAATTTTTTAAAAAAAATATTTTTTTTTAAAAAAAAATTAACAATTTTTTTTTAATAAAAATATTTTTCAGATAATAACAAATAATGAATATTTAAATATAAATATTCATTATTGGTTATAATTATTTATTTTTAAAAAAGTGGGTAGAACGAAATAAAAACCACCGCTCACGGTTCACTTGAACTCCGTTTTCGATCCGGTTCACGCGTCGAATACATTTTTTTAATAATAATAACTAATAAACACATCAAAATTGTTTAAAAAGTCAAGACATAATTAAATACACACCACTTATTGAAAAACAAAAAATAGTAGTCATATTTATATTTAACAAAAAATTATGTTTATTTGTTTGCATGATATTTTTTGTGTGTTTGTATTTTATATAAATAATAATTGTTTAATATGTTTTTTTATTTATATATTATTCTTGTTTTGAAAATTGTCGTTAAATAATCATATGATTATTATTGATTATTTTTACTAAACATATTAAGCGATTTTATTTCACCCGTGAACTGGATCGAAGGCGGAGCTTGAGTGAACCGTGAACGGTGATTTTTTTCTTTATTTATTTTGTTTGATCCACTTTTCTAAAATGAATAATTATATTTAATAACAAAACTAATAATGAATATTTAAATTTAAATACTCATAATTGGTTATTATGGAAAAATAATTTTATTTTTTAAAATAAAAAAATATTTAAAAAAATAATATTTAAAAAAATAATTACGTGGCATGCCACGTGGCGGCCAAGTGCCATGTGGCATGCCACGTGGCAAAGGGTGATTGCCACATAGGTGAATTTTTTCGGTCAACTCCCAAATGCAAAGTTTGGGTACTTTTGCCGCCATTTACGGAAGTTGTATACACAGCAGAGAATTTGACCAAAGGTTGGGTATTTTTGCCGCAATTAACCCATTAATATATAGCTACTGAGCTTACTTTATATATATATATATATATATATATAATCTTCTAAAACCGTATTGCTGCATTAACTATTCTGTAATCAATGCATCATTTATATAAATATATTATTACATTATTATTCTTTTTGTTAAGGGTAATTTGCGGCAAAAGTGGCCAACTTATTGCCATTTGGACGGTTATATAGCCAATGCGATTTAATGTTGGCAATAGTATCCAATGTTTCTTAAGTATGTTTCGAAATAAATTACATCCAATTAATCTTAACTCCGTTAGTCAACGGCTGATGTGGCACGGTTGACCACCACACAGACGCCAACGTGGCATGCCACATAATTTTTCTTTAATTTTTTATTTTTTTCGTACCCTCTTAAAATTTTTTTACTGGACATGTAATTATCGTACACAATGTAACATGTAAAATGTAATAAAATTGTATTAGATATAAATTATCCATATTAACTGTGATTATATAAATGTAATTTTATTTAAAATAAAATAAAAAGAAGAATGCTAAATTATTTATAAAATGTAATTATATTTAGACATATAAAATAGAATTACAAAATATAACATATAAATTAGCCATACTACAAAAATTTTAAAATATAAAATAAGATTGTATTGGACAATTTATGATTTTTTTTATAAATAGTTATAAAAATGATATTTAGATACACTTTATAGATTATCTACTTTATAAACGTAACAAATAATATATTTAACATAATCTTTTTTATTTTTAAAAATACAATTTTATTTCATTCAATTTTCATGGATAATATATATGTAATGCAATTTTATTATATTTGTACATGTTTCATTCTATAAGTCTAATTAAATGTTACATATAAATGATCTAATATAATATTATTTTATTGTTTAAAAATATAATATTACTTTATTTACTTTAATATGAATAATTTATATTTAACTCAATTTTATACATTTTGACATTTTACATTTTATATGTTTAATTATATGTTACAATACATGTTACAATTTATCTACATACTCTACAAATATTTATATGTCCTTTCAAATTATAAGAAGTGAGAATGGTCAGGTGGATAGGTGCGTAAGTGGGAGCTTGAGAGGGTGAGTGTTCGAAACCTAGTCTCCCCGCGATTAATTTTGTGTGGCTTCCTGCATGCGACGTGGCAGTATAGATACAGAGGGTACGAAAAAAAAAAAAAAAAAAAAATTACGTGGCATGCCACATTGGCGTCTGCGTGGTGGTCAACTGTGCCACATCAGCCGTTGACTAACGGAGTTAAGATTAATTGGATGGAATTTATTTCGAAACATACTTAAGAAACATTGGATACTATTGCCAACATTAAATCGCATTGGCTATATAGCTGTCTAAATGGCAATAAGTTGGCCATTTTTGCCGCAAATTACCCTTTTGTTAAATGCATACATTTCGGTTTATACCATTTTGTTTGGTGGTCAGCCTTTAGAATAAATCTCTCTTCTTTTTTTTTTTTAAATATGGTAGATAATTTTTATGTATACATTATTATTTTCAATAAATGTATATATATTGGTTCGTACTTTTTACTTTTTAGTGTATACTTTTGTAATCAGGTTATTATTATTTTTTTAATATTTTTCAAAGATAGTAATGTATTTGATGATAATTATAATAAATCCGTGTCTTTTGATTTCTTCCAACTTTTTAGAGATAATAAAAATTTACATTTGATGATTTACTATTGTTTTTATGCTCTTTAGAACAGTAAAGAAGTAGGATTTTACTCAATTACGTTTTCTATTTTTACTATTAGTGAGAAACTTATTTTGATTTTTTTATATATAAATATAGTCTCTTATTAACCATCTTGGTCGTGTTTAAAGACCGCTTATGCCTTATCGCAAAGCACTATAAGTCCAATTTACGGGTATACCACGATAGTAGTATAGGTATATTAATAGAGTTTTCGTAAGATTTTACAAATCGATATCGATTGTGCCGATCCGATACGTGGGTGTGTTATATAGCACAAAACATGTTACCGAGAGAATTTTTGTAAATTAATAATATTTAAAAATATTAATTTTTTAAAATAAATTTAATTAAAAATTTATAGATTTGTTTTTAAAAGTTTATAAATTTTGTACATAATAATATTTAAAGCAACGAGTTACCTGCAAAATTTGGCAAAACCTTAACCAAGTGTTTGCGAATTTTAGCATGCGTACCCGCGAACGATTTGCGATTTTGCAACGGGCGACCCGCAGCGTGTTTTAAAGTAATACTTACTCGTACTTTTGCACAATTATACGCTTATAAATAACAAAAACGTTTTCCCAATTATAGCTCGTGTCTGAAAATAATATTAATAATAAACAAAATATCACTTCAAAGTTCACAGTTTACTACCTATTTATTTTCTCCCCAAAAAATAGAATAAAATAAAAAATGTTGTCAAACAAAAGCATATAAAAGTCTGCTCTTTTTCTCTTACTCTCCCACTCCCACACGCAGTCTCTCTCTCCTACAAGCTCGTGTCGCCTTCTCTCTCTTTACCATTTGTCATCTAACCAGGCTTCTCAATTTAACGAACACTCACCATCGCCACTCTCTCTCTCGTCTCAACAAACACACTCGTCTCCGACACAACCGAACCGAACTCCCCGCAAAATCCAAACTTCCCATAACCCACTTCGCCGCCGCCGCCGAAATGCCCGACCACTCCCGAGCTCGGAGCCCATGACTCAAAACGGCAGCCCCAACTCCCCGAAACGACAGCCTATGACGTCGACGACGACGACGAACTCGACCCCTTCGGCGGAGCTCTTCCCGGCGGCGGCGGAGGACGCGGCGGCGAAGGCGGCGCACAAGCGCTACGAGGGCCTCGTCACGGTGCGCACCAAGGCCGTGAAGGGCAAAGGCGCGTGGTACTGGGCCCACCTGGAGCCCCTCCTCCTGCGCAGCCCCACCACCAACCTCCCCAAAGCCGTTAAGCTCCGGTGCTCGCTGTGTGACGCCGTTTTCTCCGCCTCGAACCCGTCCCGCACTGCCACCGAGCACCTCAAGCGCGGCACGTGCCCCAACATCTCCGCCGTCGGAAAAAGAAGCTCCTCCGAGGCCGTAAACGTGCACCCACTGGCCATGATCGAGCTCCCCTCCGGCGGGCCCTCCCGTGGCGGATCCCGCCCCCGCCCTCGCCCTCTCTCGGGCGGGCGAGACGACCTCGCGCCGCTGGCGATGCTGGAGAGCAGCATGAAGCGGCTGCGGAGCTCCGAGGCGGCGGCTGCACCGCCTTCACCGCCGTGGCCGAGCCTGAGCCGGGAGCAGGCGGACTGCGCGGTCGGGCTGCTCGCAGAGTGGTTTCACGAGGCGTGTGGAGCGGTGTCTCTGGCTAGCCTAGAGAGCCCCAAATTCCGCGCCTTCCTTGCACGCGTCGGGCTCCCGCCGCTGAAGAGGGGGGAACTCTGCGGGGCGAGGCTCGACACGCGGTTCCGAGAGGCGAAGGCTGCGGCCGAGGCTAGAATCAATGAAGCCGTGTTCTTTCAGGTCGCGTCTGGCGGCTGGAAAGGGAAGGGAGTCGATGGGTTTCCTAGGGAAGACGAGAATCTGGTAAGGTTTACGGTGAATTTGCCTAATAGGAGCAGCGTGTATCAGAAAGCGGTTTTCACCGGTGGGCCGATTTCGCCGAAGCACGCCGAGGAGATTCTCTGGAACTCCGTCACGGAGATTTGCGGAAATGGGAGTGGTAATTCGTTGCAGAGATGTGTTGGGATTGTTTCTGATAAGTACAAAGCGAAGGCTTTGAGGAACCTGGAGGTTCAGAATCAATGGATGGTGAACTTGCCGTGTCAGCTTCAGGGGATCACCAGCTTGATCAAGGATTTCGACCGGAAGCTTCCGCTTCTGCGAATTGTCGCCGAGAATTGCACGAAAGTCGCGAATTTCATCAACTCGGAGTGTTGGGTCAGACGGGTTTTCCAGAAGTACAAGGAACAAGAGCTGGCCTGTTCTTTGGGGGTGCTCCGGGTGCCCTCGGCCAAATGCCACTCCTCGAAGAACTTCGCCCAAGTGTTTGCCATGCTCGAGGACTTGCTGAGCTGCTCGCGGGTCCTCCAGCTGATTATCATGGACGATTCGTGCAAGGCGACATTCTCGAAGGACCCGGCCGCCAGAGAGGTTGAGAAGATGATCCAGAGCGAAGGGTTTTGGAACGAGCTCGAAGCCGTTTACTCGCTCGTGAAGCTCATCACGGGGTTAGTGGAAGAAATCGAAGCCGAGCGGCCGTTGATCGGGCAATGCCTCCCTCTCTGGGATGAACTAAGACGGAAAATCAAAGACTGGTGCCAAAAAAATAGCATTCCCGAATCTCCGGTTGAGAAAATCATTGACAATCGCTTCCGAAAAAGTTACCACCCGGCCATGGCCGCTGCGTTTATTCTCGACCCGCTGAATCTTATGAGGGACACGACCGGTAAGTACCTCCCGCCGTTTAAATGCCTGACGAACGAACAGGAGAAGGACGTCGACAAGCTCATAACCAGATTGGTGAGCAGAGAAGAAGCTCACATTGCTCTAATGGAGCTCATGAAATGGCGATCGGACGGCTTGGATCCGCTGTACGCGCAGGCGGTTCAGCTCAAGCAGAGAGACCCAATTTCCGGGAAGATGAAGATAGCAAATCCGCAAAGCAGCCGGCTCGTGTGGGAGACGTGCTTGAGCGAGTTCAAATCTCTCGGCAGAGTTGCGATACGGCTCGTCTTCCTTCAGGCGACCTCGTGCGGGTTCAAGTGCAACTGGTCGTTCATGAAGTGGATTTGCGTGCACCGGCATTCACGGGCCGGGCTCGAGAGGGCACAGAAGATGCTGTTCGTCGCCGCCCACGCAAAGCTTGAGAGACGGGACATGTCGAGTGAAGAGGAGAGAGATGTTGAGCTCTTCAATGGCGTTGAACAGGATGACATTCTCAGCGAGGCCTTCGCTGATGGACACTCAGTGTAATGCTTTCTTTCAAACTCTTTTATTGATTGATTTTATTTAATGTAACTCTTTATTTAGGGTTTGATATCTTCATTGAATTATTAATTTTTTCCTCTGTTACAGCTAGAATTTTTTAAGGATTGAACAAATTGATATGTTATAATCTATTGATGCTAAATGAATATGAATATGAATTTTGATTTTTTTTTTCCGTTATGGGCATTTTAATGTTGGATTCTTAGAACTATTTCGAAAACAAGAGATTATCAACGAGAATAATCAACGACCTTCCTTTGAGAGAACGGTCGAGGGTATTTTAGGCATTTTAATGTTAGGTTCTTAGAATTATTCGAAAACAAGAAATTAGTCAACGCGAATAATCAACGACCTTCCTTTAAGAGAACGGTCGAAAATCTTTGAGTGATGCAAATTGCAAATGGAGAAATTTCCGACTGAAACATAAAACACTTTTCCGGGCGGCTGTTGGTTGGAGCTTATTTAGTGACAACTGACAAACAACTCTAGAATTATTACGTAATGAAAGACAATAATACCCTTAATGACTAAATTGACAAAAATGCCCCTAATGACATAGGTAAATAAAACATTAAATGAGTTTAATTAAAAGGACTCAAATACCGCTCTTTTTCCTTTGTACGTGAGCACGCACGGGTCTATCATCCAATTCTAGGATTAATAAAGAGTGTCTAATTTTGTTTATAGGAGATTTGATCTTGCTATCGAAGGAAAGATTCTTTATTTTTTTAATTAGTCTATTGATTAATAAAGAAAAAGGAATTTTGCGGCTTGAGCGAAATTTCTAACAAGTTAGAATGAATGTTTGTGCTAATTTCTCGAATTATTTTAATTGATTTATATAAATGCATCATGTAACACTTATTTAAGTGTGAACTTTCTATGATATTTACATCATAAGGCTCTATATCAAAAGTTAAATATTTACGCTCGTAATCTCTTGAGCGTCTAGAAGGTAATAAAATCAATTGAGGGGCTGTGTTATCATCATTCTATAATATAAGTTTCACTTAACCAAGACAAAAAGTGTGACAACTTTAGTTGCAAATTCCAATCATGGAATTTTTAACCATCGCTTTCTTCTTTCTTTTACTTTTGGTTTTACGCAAAATGACAATCTATTATTTAGGCAGTGCATACTTTCTGTTGGGCATTATTGGGATGAAATATTAGAGATATTTTTGGCATAAAGACTTTATATAATCCAATACCATTAATATGTCCGATTCCGTCCATGTAGAGTTAGCGTCTCTTAAGCTAAAATCAGATCCACGTCTTTAGAAAAGTCTTGAATAACTAATGCTTTTAGAATTTAATTGAAAATACGCACGTCTCTTGTCAAACCTTATCGAGAAATAGACAAAAATTGAACATCGATATTGGTTTATGGCTTTTGGGTATTATAACTGCCAAAAAAGATTGAGACTAAACTTGCGGATTTAGTACAAGATTCAATAGTCAAGTCACAAATATCCCTAGAATTAGGCTAAAATAATAATTCACAAAGAGTCACGTTCACACTCAATTTTTACATTTTACAATATCATATTGCAGATTATAAAAATATATGTAACACAGTAGATTCTAAGTTCAGAACTTCAGACAACGCAAACATGCGAGTTAAATCTCTGTGCTGTGCTGTCAGATGAATTGTTCTTGTACAACGTTGGACATTTGCCTATGATCCCATGATATTTGGAACTTAAAATAAATGAAAAACAAAGGTATGAGAATTTGGCAGTATTGCCCCCAAATTTTATATATTTCATTTATTTTATTCCCTGAACTTTATACTTCCGATTTTCTTTTTTGGGTTAATGATGGTAAAAATATCCAAAGTTTGGTCAAAAAACCCCTCGTGTACCTAAAGTTTAAAAATGGTGGCAAAAATACCTAAAGTCACATTTAGGGAGTTGACCACTTTATTCTTGTAATGTCATTAACTTACCCATTAACTTTGGCCACGTGGAAAAATATGTTTTGTTAAGTGTAATCATTAGGGGTTCAACTAGTTGTAATAAATAGTATTACTTAGGAGTTTAATTCACTGTTTTGTCGTAAACGAGGCTGATGTGGGCTCGTCAACGTGAAAAAAATTGTTCTGTCGGCAATCCACGTTTGTCCGCGTGGTCATAGTTAGCAAGTAAATTAACGGTGTTAGGAGATTGGAGTGGTCAAATCCCCAAATATGACTTTGGGTATTTTTACCACTATTTTTAAACTTTGGGTACCTAAGGGGTTCTTTGACCAAACTTTGGATATTTTTGCCCATCATTAACCCTTTATTTTTTATATATTTTTTGAGTACCAAATGATGGATGAAAGGCATGATTCACTCCGAAACTAGAATTCCGATCCACATTTCAATATAAGAAATTGCAACATAAAAAAAAGGAGGACAAAAAATTAAAGCTGTCTCATGAATTGGTTAATGAAAAAACTAGAGTTGATTGGTCAACAATTGGTCAACCTCGTAAGACAAGAGATAGAGAATCTTTTGCACATAAAATTGGTGATAATAATTTGGTATTATCTCAGGCCAGAAGTTGAAGAGCCCCACCATAAGATACGGTGTGTCCACTTCAATTGTTTGGCTAAACAGAAGCTGAATTTGTGGGACATTCTTTCTCATCAATCACTATAATATATGTTTCTAACATGCCTTCAACTAGCCATAAGAGTTGTAAGAGGTCTGAGTTATGTCCCATCTTTTTTAGAAAACTGTTATAGGGTAATTGACACGAATACCCCTGAGTTTTGGTCGTTTCGCATTTTATCCTCTGAACTTTAAATTTAAGCGCCGATGCCCATTCAAAATTTAGGCTGTTGTCTCACACTTACATA
Organism: Parietaria judaica; assembly: GCA_954871525.1. Taxonomy (NCBI): domain Eukaryota; kingdom Viridiplantae; phylum Streptophyta; class Magnoliopsida; order Rosales; family Urticaceae; genus Parietaria; species Parietaria judaica. Next base: position 5,081,341 of record OX940862.1, read on the forward strand.
TTGAAAAATGACAATTTGTGCGTCACACATTACTTATCTAGGTAAATTGCGGCTATTGTACTCAATGTTTGATCGGCTGCGTATCATGTATCTATTGTTTATTTTTAACGGCTAATGTACCCAAACTTGATTCCGTTATTTTTTTTCGTGTTTCCCGTCACTTGACCGTCATCGAATGATTCCTCCTCTGTATGTACAGTTTTTTGTATTTTGGACAAAAAAAATAGTGAGTTATGCCAAAAATACGAAAGATTTTTGCATATCACAACTTTCATATTTTTGGCATAATTCACTTATTTTTTGTCCAAAATTTATAAATAAACTACCGTTAGAAAGACAAAATACTTTGTATTTTTACATTTCATCAGTAGAAGTCACTAAGTATATTGAAATTGCTTGAAACAAATATTTCGCATTACACTAATGTCCAATTTTACATTGTAATTGAAAATTTGTATTTTTTTTTACAAAACTTAAAACACCAAAGTTCTAGTTCCATCTCTTCTCTTTCAAACCATAGGTCGTGCATACAATTTTGATAAAAAATGAGTGAGTTATGTTAAAAATACAAAAAATGTACATATAGAGGAAGAATCACTCGCTGACTGTCAAGTGACGGAAAACACGAAAAAATCTAACGGAATCAAATTTGGGTGCATTAACCGTCGAATATAAACATTGGGTACATAATTCACTACCGGTCAAACATTGGATACATTAGCCACAATTTACCCGACTTATCAAATGAGATATAACATATTACAATTGTGGTATTCAACGAGTCTAGTACTATCCAAGGAATGTTAAGCTAAACGTCATAAAATTGATGAATTACAAGTTAGTTATTTTATTTTTTATTTTTTTATAAATATAATTTATTAACGTGCCGGGGTTAAAAGTTTCACAAAATTAAAGAAAGTAAATAATATGAATGAACGTACCTTTAAACAATAATGTGATGTGCACAAATTACGATTTTTTATTAATACGCAGGAATGGATAATCTCACAATTTATTTTTTAAATTACGAGATTGATAGAAATATTTCAAATAGTCTTGGATGTGCACAAATCACTTTCATTTCATTAATGTGAAGGGCTAAAAGGCTCACAATTTTTTTTTAGATACATGATCATTAAAATGAATAAAAAAAAACCCTTAAATAATCATTTTTTAGTGTAAATTTTCAACAGCAAAAAAAAAAAACTCAGTCTCCTTAATGTTTACTAAAATTTGAATACAATACTTCAAATGTAATCTTTGGCAATATGTTAAAGATTGAATATATCTCCTTACATGCAGAATCATCACAATGTGGGAGCCAATATGGGTGACAAGGATATTGTAACAGAAATTCGAACTGTGCTTGTTTCGGCGAGATATGTTGACTAATTTTATCTGTCTGGTGCTAAGTTTTGTTCACTATTGACATTCTAATGCAATGATTCTATGTTCTTTTGCAGCTTCATGCCAAGATTACAATTCATCCGAATGTTATTAATCTATGCATATATTTTCCTAAACGTTGTTTTAAGAGACTTCTTACCGCAAACCATTCGTAAGTCCAATATAATTTACATGTATATCGGAAGCGGTACGGCAAAAACGATAGAGTTTTCGAAAGATTTTTGCCATGGATGCAAATTGTGCCGATTCTATATTGTGAGTACTGAGTATACTTCAAAATTGATAAGTACACCGATAGAGTTTTCGAGAATAAAATTAGATATTACTCAAATTGAAAAATAAACCCGTAGATTTAAAAATTAGATAATATAATGGTTGATATCAAAGAGAAAAAGAAATCAAAATTCTAGGCAAGGTTTTGGCGGGTTTTGAGGGATTATATAAAAATCGAAGTGAAAAAATATTAATTTTTTTTTTAATTCTTTTATCAAAGATCGAATTTAAAGGTGAAGAGACAATTTAATAATAAAAAAATCTCTATTATTTCTAATTTATAGATGCACTCGTACCAAAATAAATATACCGTGGATAATACCGGAGACTTTCAAAGATTGCTCCTGTGTGTATATGTATTATCAATTATGTATATCATATATATATATATAGGTATATGCATACACTTTTTAAATATGCTTTATGCTCCATAATTCTAATTTTCTAGAGTATGTGGTATGGCAGGTGAAATATCTCCATTATACTTACTTTTTCCTCAATCGTGACTTATCTTCTTTTGTTTTTTTATCATTAAAATAGTAACATGGCAAAGAGACAATACGTTTGGTAAAAATTATCATACTAATGATTAATTGATTATACAAATCATGGACAAAATATTCTTTAATCAACAAAATAAATTCTTCGATATTTACCCACCTACAACATCTTATTTTCGCTTGACATTGTGATCTCGTGACAAGAACCGTGGTAATAAACAAGCAAAATAAATAAATAAATAAATAAAAGTGCATATTTTTAAAAGAAAAACCCATGAAATGCCCAAAAACCACTTAAGGTTTAAGAGAATTGCTCATACTTTCAAACAATTCATTTATGCCCATTTTAAAAATATTTTGGACCATATTAACCCTGATATTAATTATATTTATTTATTTTCGTATTTATTATATATTTTAATTTTCGAAATTAAATTAATTATCCTAAAATTTTGGTTGAAAACTTTCTCTATTAACTAGGTTATCATTTAATTTTGTTATTTTGACCTAAAAATTAATAGATCTCTCTCTCATTCCCTCCCCTTCTCACACACACGTTCGTGCCCCCCCCCCCTCTCTCTCTCTCTCTCTCTCTCGTCGTCGGATTGACCACCATCGCCGGATTCGGGCGCGCTCGGCGACTTCGAGCGTGGCTTTGGCAACCGTCGGCGCGGCTGCCGAGGAGGCGACCGTGGCCCCCGTCGCGGTCGCCCTCCATCGCGCCTCCTTCCTCCGTCGCGTCCTCCTCCGTCGCGGTCGCCTTCCGTCGCGCATCCTTCCTCCATCGCTCTCCGTCGCGGTCGCCCTCCGTTATTCCCCTTTTGTTCGCCGTCTCTCGCTCGCCGTATCAAACACGGTAAGATTTTTTATTTTTGTAAATGGGTTTACACGATTTTGGATTGGTAATGTTTATTGGATTGGTAATATTTTTTGTAAATAGTTTTACCAAGTTTTGTAGATGTTTACGAATGTAAATCTGTTTACGGTAATGTTTATACAGTTTTGTAAATGATTTTTGTAAATGGTTATACAGTTTTATACAATTAATGATTTTTGTAAATGGTTTTACAGTTTCATATTTGTAATTAAAATTTTGTATTTATAGTTACAGATTCATAGTTGTAGTTACAAAATTAACTTTGTAAATATTTTATACAGTTTCATTGTTACATTGAACTTTCGTAAATACATTTACAGTTTTATAACTACAGTTTTATTGAAATTTCGTAAATTTATTTACTGTAAATAAAGAATCGTAAATATAGTTACGTAAATATAATTACAGATTCGTAAAATACAGAGAAATAATTTAAAATTTTATTTTTAAAATATTGATTAATAGGGATCAAAAAATAAAAAATGGATTTGTTACAAACGTTAAAATAGGGAAGAATAATTCGAGTAATATTTTTTTAATGTTAAAATAAGAAAGATTTATTTTAATTTATTTAGTCTGCTATATTTAAGGAAAAATTTTGTTTATTAATTTTAATTAAAAAAACGAAATTAAAATTAATGTGAGTTAATTGGAAGGGCATATTAGTCCACATTTCAATTTGTTGGTGGTTAGAGTTACCATAATTAAAAATGGGCATTTTTTTTAAACTTTGAGCCACAAATGGGCATTTCCCTCTTTTACCCATTTTTAAATGATATAATTATATCTTAAAACTGAAAGGTGAATAAACGTCTCTCGGCCCATCTTCTGATCGCTATGGATAACTTTTATCGAAGAAGAAATACCGAAAGATAAACGTACATCTCTCGGACCCTCGCCAAGCATAACGGACCCCGCCCATTAAAAAAAAGATACGCAACATTATACATACGTAGTTCTTAATTATTAAATTAGAAACACTTGTGGGTAGAAATAGCTAAAATTCAAATATAGTGTATACATAATACACTATATTTGAATTTTAAAAACATAACGGACCCTCGCCAAGCATAACGGACCCCGCCCATTAAAAAAAAGATACGCAACATTATACATACGTAGTTCTTAATTATTAAATTAGAAACACTTGTGGGTAGAAATAGTTAAAATTCAAATATAGTGTATACATAATACAACACAGCTATATCTATACATACGTATTTCTTAGTTTTTGAATGATCCTGTTCCTGTCGGCAGAACCAGGCAATAATACTGACTGCGTACCAACTCCAATGGATTTATTTTTCCTTTAATCTTTTCATTATTTCTTTTTAATTTTGAATAAATCAAGTATTTAAAATTTGATATAGTAGGCTTGATGTTGAATCCACTCATCATTTTGCTGTTAAAAAGAAAGTGAATATAATGATTTAGTAGATGACAAGGCTTTTTCTTTTCTCCAAGAATCTACACACTTTCAATGTTGCCCCATCATTAACCATCCTCTACATATCATTTTATTGCTTTTTTTTTTTAATAAATTTTTTTACAGTAATTAGCGTCATTGCCTTTCCTAGCGAAGTTTGCCCTTAGAATTTTAGTTTGTGACTATAACGACTCTAGTATTTTACAAAAGTAGCAAATACGTCCCTAAACATTAAAACTAACAACAAAAAAAATGCAACATTTATCTCTAATATTATAGGAATTTCATGTTACTAATTATATTGAAATTAATTTTTTTAAGTAGTTACACAATAGTGTCATAATTTAATATATATGACATTGAGTAACTAATTAAAGAAAATATATATCTTCAACTATATCACTTGTGTGTTTTTTTTTCTTGAAAAAAAAAATTTAATTAACCAAAATACAAACTACACTCCTTCTACGAGTACCATGTATAAATCCAGAACCGAGTGAAAGTCATAATATTTTGCAATTACATCCCACTTACATACTCACCGAGCAAGCGCATTATAGTCCCAAAAATCCAATCTAGTTTACAATATTAAAATGTAAAATTATTGCACAACCTAATATTTGCGGTCCCTTTTTTTTTTTTTTTTAAACTCCTTGAGGAAATACGGGCCGAAGAACAAAGTTCATCGGGGAATTGGTTCCACATATTAGAGTTCAAAGTGCACTATAAAATTAAGTTAAGGAGCATTTGTGCAAATTAGTCTAATTTTTTTGCCCTTGTGTCACCCGACCCATGTATTATTGGCGATGTATTACTATTAGCTATTTATAGCAAGGTCATTCATTGGACATTCTGTTCACTTTTATCGAATGGGTAAAACTAAAAGCAAATATCGAATTATCTTTTTGTGCTTCTCATTATTATTTTCAGAATTTACCTTGCAAAGCTGATGGATTTCAGCTTTAATCACTGAAATATTTCATTACTGCGATACAACCGTGATTCCTTTGCAATTATTGGCTTCTGATTTTCGTTATTCCCATTTATATTTACTTTTTGGGAGATATAGAACACAGTGAAACAAAGATCTTTCATACCCAAAGAAACTATTGGAGGTGATGAACAACATAACAAGGTTGTGAGTCACCGTCACTTAACTTCTTGAAAGTCTATCGGGATTGACTTTGTGTCAACGCTCGAGGGACAGAATCAGATTCGGTTATGACCGAGACTCTATAAATACCCAGAGGGGATCATTAGTGACAAGAGATCGCATGGTTACAACACAAAGAGAACTCTTATTAATTATCAGAGGAGAACCAAGATCGCAAACACCGAGAGGTTAGAGAGAGAGAGAGACTCGGGAATCTGGAGAGGGAAACCCGGAGGCGCAAGATACGCTCTGAGAAATCACGGGAGAGGAAGCGACGTAGTAACGTGAGGGAGGAATTCACGGCATCGGGAAGGCTTCTTGAAGAAGGTTGGTGATTCGATCCTCTTCGTATTGTCGGAAGAGATTCACGCCGGGAGGTGCTAGTACGCACGGTTGTAAGTTGACCGAAGTCTTGCGGGAACGGCAATCGAGAACCTCTGATGTAGTCACCGAGGGTGGTGATGGTAAACCGTGGGCACGAGGGATTGACCGGCAAGGGGAAGCGAAGATGGAGGAGGAGGTTGAGCGACGGGGAGTACGAGATTGAGTCTTGATCTTTAATGAGGACGTCACGAGCTTCATCGAAGAAGACGAAGCTGCGAGGGACGAGGAGGTGTCTGGGGGAACGATCGTCAGGGGTTCATCGGGAAGAGTAGTTTGGCTTAAGTACCGAATCTTCTGTAACCGATAGTGTTGTACATGTATCTTGTCGAGTATCAATAAAAGGATTTAATTCTGTCCATGAAGTTGTTAAGTTTGTCGTGATTCCGTATATTTAGTCGTTTCATGGTTTGTTCGGGTGTTCTTGGTTGCCCGAGTTGTTGGTGAAATCCCAACGAAAACATTTATCACTATTGCCTAAAATATATCATTTTGCCACAACGATGATATTTGTCTAATATATAAGTTCGGATTCTATTAGATTTTTTTTTCGTATGTAAATTCTTATAGTTTTTTTTTTTATTATTTGTATAAACTTGAATTTTATCGTATATTTCTTGGATGCCTACTTTTGGAACATAAGTTTTAACTGTCTGGATTTCGATTCTTAATTTTTTACTTGAAGAAAAAAAGACTTTCAATGATCTTTGAATTTAGTTTTTTTTTTTTTTTTTGCTGTTGTAGAATGTATTAGCATATAAAGGTGACATATATATTTAGTAAAAACAAAATCATCATCATTTTTAAACGTATTGTTTATAATGCTTTAAAGTTTAAACTATAACAATCCAAAATCGTTCTCATAACGAAAGCATTGCGAAATTTTCTCCGAGATACATCACTCGTCTTTTGAGAGCGATCAAACATAACAAATGATTATTATTTATATTCATATGATCGCTTTAAATAAAGCAAAAAATTACAACCAAATAGCTCGGTACACAATCGTTTTTATATAAAAGATTTGAAAATAAAATAAAATTACATAAGTTGATGCAAATCCAAGCATTTGTCGTATCTAGGAGAAGTGTTTGCAAGGAAAACATGTTCACTTAATTAAACTCATCTACTTTTCATTATTTGAATATCAAATTGCAATCTACTCATTTCAAAAGATACATGAGTATGTTATTTATGTGTGTATGTATAGTCTATAGATATACACATATATTGCTGGTTTAGGTGACAATACACTATTTACATCACATGCCATTCTTCTTTTTTCAGGTGCAAATTGGCCCTTTTCCTATGAACTTTGTTGAAAAAGGCACAAACCCCAGCAAAAATTTCCCACCAACCAGTCCCTTAATTGGCCAACTTTATCTACAAGTGACCCCATTAAAACAGAATTAAGTTTAGCACAAAAGGTGATTAGACGCATTAGGGTTTCACTAATTAAGCCTACATAGATATTTTATTATTATTATTTTTCGACTAAAATAATGTCTACTAGTAGCTTATTCTTTAAATTTTGCACCAAACAGTGAGTAAATTTAAAAACCCAAATAGTTAAGATTTGAAAAGGCAATTATGTCAAAGTTAGTGCAATGTATCTCCATTAAAATACAACAACCATTACAAAATTATTACCAAAGTGTCCTTTGTATCAAATATATGGGGTCAAATCCATCACTCTACCATTGAAAATTCCACAAACAAAGATATCAAAAACAGTATTACATCTTTATGGTCATGATCATACATTATCATTACCAAAAGAAATAAAAACACAAAAGACCTAATTATACTCTCACATTATATTCCCCAACTTCAATAATTACTTACTCAAAGTTCAATTCTAACCAACCTAAACATATTATTATACACTATAGTCTATATATACATCAATGAAGCAGATGATTTCAAATTGGCCTTTCCATTTTTGTAGATCCAGATTAAGCGGTAGTGCCATTATAAAAGGTCATGTCTTTGCAAATTTTGCCTTGTAAAGGACTCATTAGGTGTATGCTTTTTTAATTGCTTAGTGGGACAAATTTCCATAATAAGCATAGTATGTAACTATATATTAAAGTTTTATAAAATTAAATACAATTCAACGCTAATTTTATGAGTATTTTTTTGGATTTAGAGTATTGGTAAGAATTTAAAAATCTGTTGGTAACCTATTGTGTCAGTTTGATTTGATGAGTATAATAAAAATTTATAATATACCGATGAAATTTTTGTAAAATATTAATATTTAGACATAAATATACATGAATCATTTGTAAATTAAACGATTAATTATGAATATATATAGTCATTTAGTATTATGGTTGATGCCTTGATGGGATTTTTTATTCAAAATTTACGGTTATGTAGTGTTTTTTATAGATCGAGCGGGCAGGCTGCGGCCACATGGGTGGGTTACCCTTGGGTTCTGTAAGTTTTAGTGGTACCCAAAATACCCTCTTCAAAATCTACGAAGAAGCAATAGAGTACGATTACATGTCAGGACGAGCTCAAGGGTTATAAACGACCTTTCCAAGCGTGCTGTACAAGATCTATTCATTCCATATTTCCTGTAAATTTGCTATTTCTGTTTGTCTTCTCCGATGTGCGGTCATAGTGAATACAATAGCCTCCGCTACTATTCCGGTGCGGTAACCCTCTCAAAATGGATATACCCAGGGTCGGTTTTGAGTTTGTCATGCTTAGTCGGGACCCTAAGCTAATAACATTTTTAGAGTCCACAAAGTATTTAATTAAGTCTATAATAATATATCTATAGATTGGGCCCCTTAAATTTTGGGGGTCTGAGGCTCCGACCTTGCTCGCTTACACGCCTCGCGTATACGCAGTATTGACGTGGGTTTAAAACCCTGGTAAGTATGTGTTAAAAAATAGTATAGTATTTGACTAAGCAAGGAATGTGACATAATAGAAATATGTTTTAATTTAACCCTTACCAAATAAGGAAGGTTTGAAAATAATTGTGAGACACACTATATATATTGTCATGGAACAAATACTACCACAAAGCTACTATTTATTGCTACTAACTACAAGTATGCGCGACATACAGTCTCAGGTCTCTCTAGTCTCTATATAGAGACTATATTTCTACATCTGTAATGTGACTTTCTATCTATTGATTACCCATTACAAAGATCACTATTTTATTTTGTTTTTGTTTGAGGATTTGCAAAATTAGGACGTTTACATTTCCTTGTCGTTTTCCTTTTGGACATGGAGAGTTGTTGAGTTGTGGCTTTTCAGCCATTTGCCACCTCAATATGATGCTTCATTTTTGCTTCGCATGTGATTTTCATTCCATGCATGCAATCTTAGCAAGTACAATAGAGAAGAACAAAAAAAAAATTAAGCTTGTTTGTTTAGTGGTAAACTCGCTATGCGATTCTACGAGAGATTTTGGGTTCGATCCCACCGAAACGCAGTAATTGCTTAGTATGTAATTGCAGCCAATACTATCAACCATCATTATTTTGCGAATATATCCTGTAATGCGTATACGTGTTATCTTCGCCAATAATATCAATTTTGAAAAAGAAAAAGAAAACTTATTAAAAAGGTTATGCAAAGAAGTATTGTGGGCTGCATTTTTAATAAGGTAGCTATAACCACCCATTCACGGGCTTGGCCCATCAAAAGGAAAAGCTGGCTTGCCTTTTCAGTTTGACCCACAAGAGATGAGCAAATATATGTTATGGAAGTGTTAGTAAATAGCACTAATGCCCTTTGAATTTGTCCGCCTTTGAATTTCGCTCTTCAAATTTTATTTTTGATATCAGTGCGCTTAACCTTTTTTTTTTTAAATAACTATTGCCTTACTACGCCATTATACTTTAATTTTATTTCTAAAATAAATAGAAATGACGGGATTTGTGCACTTTAAGGAAAACATGTAAGATTATTTTCATAATTTTTTTTTCTAAATTTTGTGCGTGTGTGTGTGTGTGTTTTTTTTTTTTTTTTAATAAATATCAATTCTAGTTAAACAAGTACACTTGTTAATATTTCCATAATCTAATATATTGATTTGATTTAATAGTAGTTAATAATTAGAAAGACCTCCATTAAATATTTGATTCACGTAAAGTTAACAATTTTCCGTGATATGAAATGTTGGAATTTTTAAAAGAATAAGCAGACAAATCAAAGGGCTAAAGTGCAGGGACTTGATAAAGTATAATCTGCAACCGATGTTCTATCGTTTCTTCGGTTTCAAAATGCCTGTATTTGATAATTTAAATAACAAAGTTTATCGAATGATACATGCATCATATAAAAATTGCTATATCAACTATACTACTTCACAATATATATATATATATTTCATGCAACTATAAAGTACAAAATCCATGTAAAACATATATTGTTACGTAAGTTTGTCAAAATAAAAAATAAAAAAAAATCCTATGCATATTCTCTTATATGACTTGACACGAACAAAAGTTGGAATTCACAGTTTACACGTTGGCACTGCTTGCCTCCATGAGGCCGTTGCGAATCTGGTCTGTGATGTCCCTAACGTGGCCTGGGCCGTGAGGGATGAAGACGGTGGTGTTCTTGGAGGAGTTTCCGAGGTCTTTGATGGTGTCGAAGTATTGGGTGACCATGATGAGGTCCATCACCTCCTTGGCCGAGGCGCCTTCCACCTTGTTGGAGAAGTTGAGGATGTTCTCTCTCAGCCCGTCCGTGATGGCCTGCCTCTGCCGGGCGACGCCGACCCCGCCCAAATACTTGGACTCAGCCTCAGCCTCGGCCCGTTTGATTTGGAGCACCTTCTCCGCTTCCCCTTTGTACACGCTCGCAAGTTGGAGCCTTTGAGCTGTGGAACAGAAATTAATAAGAATCAAACAATAATTGAGCAAGAATATCGAAAGGGTGAAGAATCTTCGGAATCTTTAATTCAAATCACGAGCAGTATACCAGTCTACAATTCGAGAGGTAGACCAACCTCTCCATATACCATAATGAAATATGTTAATTTCCTAATTTACCCTTTCCCCTCTTTTATGTAATTAGCGGCTACAGAAAAGGTGGCTGATGCTTTGCCTCCTAGTCGTGCTAAATGTAGAGAGCACAGTTTCATGATTATAATCATCGTCTTAGTCTTATTAATAGTTCGTTCCGATGAGATAAAATGAGTGCGGTTTTATAGTTCGACAAGTTTAGTTTTCATGTCTTTTTTTTTTGGTTTATTTGATGATACATCAGAGTTTATTTAATGTACAACAGTAGATTATTATTCAATTTACGTTTCCGTTTTTACTAGGACATTCATGAGAACTAAATAGAGATACCAAATAAAATTAAGAGTGGTTACGACTTGCGTGTGAGCAGGTTGAGCAAGTATGATTTCACATGCCCAAAAAGAATACTTGTATAATTACATTAATCGTAGCTTCTCTTTAATTTAATGATCGGACGAAACCCAGATTTACACCCACAACTATATATAACGAGTCTCGGATAAACTGTAATAGAGTAAGAGCTGACCTGCATTGATTTCATTCATCGCTGCGCGCACGTGAGCATCAGGCACAATGTCAACCATCAGTATGTGCTCTATGTTGTATCCATATGCCACCATAACCTGGTCCGATAATAGGTTACAAATATAATGTAATAATCCATAACATAGACAACAAAAGAGGTATTACATTGTGTAATAAACAAAGAGATTCAAATAAATATATAAAAAAGGATCTTGAAAATAAACTTTCGCAGCTGATCCAGTCATATTGATCTCAATTCATTCCAGCAACAGAACACAGACTCGTCTCTTCTTGAGGGCCTTACTAATCACGCGTGCAACTGTATCCCTAAACATGAATTAACAATCCATGCATTTCGGTATCTAACGTGATCATTACTTTTGCAGAAGAACGAAGTGCAACACATATATACGAGAGTGTAACCGTCTTTCAAATTTGCTTTGAAGTCTACCGTGTTTAGAGAAATGATAGAACCAAAAAAAAAAAAAAAAAACGAAGCAACACATACATACGAGAGAGCATAACAAAGTTCAAAAGTTTATGGTATTTACCTACAACCAACAAACCATTTTGAGAATCCTCTTATGCCTAATGTTTCTTACCATGAAACGAAAAAAAAAAAGCTAAGCTATCTACTAAAGCTGTACCGTGTGATAGAAATTAGAAAAACGACGAAGAAACGCCTTTCAACGTGCCCTCTATACACCGTGAATAAGTAAATTCGATCAAATAGCTCGGATGTTTTCGCTTATGGACAATAATCTAGAAAATCAAGAACTAAAAACCATAGCAACATTACAATTGGAGAACTCCTTTACCTTCTCAAGCTCCTCCAATACAGATTTAGCAACCTCGCCCTTCTGCTCAAACAGCTCATCAAGGGTCATCCTCGGAACCAGAGCTCGAACCACTGAAGAAAACAGAGTTCAATCAACACAAGAGGGAAAAGCAGAATCCAAATCCCAGAACGAGAAATCACGAGAAATGACCATCGAATACAAAGGCCTGAATCTGCTCCCTAGGGTTCTGCAACTCGTAATACGCATCATCGGCGTTCTGCTTAAGAATCCGATACTGAATCGAGCACAGTAGTTGCACGAACACATTATCCTGAAGAAAAAAAAAAACATTAAGAACAACGATCATTCTCATCCTCAATTCGCACGGTCGATTTCTTAGCGTCCAAACAAACGAATACCTTGGTCTTGGTCTCGATGCGAACGTCGAGGGAAGAGATTCTGGTGGAGAGAATCCCGGCGATCCATTCTCCGGCGAAAGGGTTAAAGAAGTGGAGGCCAGGCTCGGCGAGGCGGTCGAAGCGACCCCATCGCTCCACGATGCCGATGCTCGCCTGGTCAACGCACGCGCACATGAAGCAGCATGAATTCCCCATCGCTCTGCGAAACCCTAATCTCCTGGAATTCTCTGCGTATGATTTGGTTATGGCGAGAAGAGGAGAAGGAAGAAATGTCAGAGAGAAGACGAAGAAGAAGAAAGAAGTGCCACGTGGCTGGGTATATTTTTCTTGGTTGACTTTCACTATTGACTTCCGACTTTTTAATTAGTTATGTAATATATTATTATTTTATTGTTCTGGATATCTTCTTGCTGGCTTATAAAATTGAATTATATGGTTCGTTTTGAACTGCAATGTTATTTCTTTGACAAAATCCTTGTCGTTTTTCATATAATTATTAAGGTCGTTTGGAAACATTTATCTAAGCAATGTTGTATTTTAGATTTTTGTCGTTTCTATACGATCTATATCCTTATTGTTAAAATTTATACCTAATGTTTACAAATTTAGGAAGGGCATATTTATAAATTAAAAAAAAAGCTAATTTAATCCAATATGTGCAAATTTAAGGGGGTATAGAGAGAGAGAGGTGGGAGATGTGGGATCCACGAAACGTAAAAATGGGCAAAATTTAATATTTATGTTGCAAACGCCCGAATCAAGATTTAGGCCCATTAGGCTTTCGGATCCGACCCGACCACAATAAAAGGTAGCAGGCCCACTCAGGGCCCGAATAATTAATTATGAATGGTTAATTAATTATGAATTAATTAAAGACTTAATGGGCTTGATCCATTCTTTATGGGCCCGAGCCCATTAGGTCATTTAACTTGTGGTCTATAAATACCACACTTGAGCTCATAATCATATAGGGATTACAATTACCCCAAGACCCTAGAAGTCGAATTCTCTCTCTAGCCCTAGCTCGAGTTCGACTTCCGCCCGGTGCTCTGTTCGGTTCGTCGTCCAATCGCGGTGTAGGATCTAGCAGTCCGATACCCGATTTTCAGTCATTCGATGTTACCGCTGAGACAAGGTGGACGAGATAGAGATTCTGCACTTGTGGAACTACGATCCGGAAAACGCAGCATTGATCGCACAAAGCTAGAGGAGAAATCGGCCAGAAAAATACTAGTTGGCAAAAGTACTAAGAGTCTGGTAATGTATCGAAACCGAACGATTTTGAAGTTAGGTTAAACCAAGGTAATGTATCGGTTATATTTCAAATAAAAGTTCAAGAATATGCGCCACTTAATTTAAACCTTAAAAAAAATAAACTTTGAGAATATTTTCAAAGATTGGTATTTAATTCATAAGAAAATTGAGGGCATGTACCGGTAAAAAAAAATAAAATTAAGTATTATCGCAGCTTATAGTATCTATTGGGATATTTTTGTGTTTTAGTTGGTTGTTTACTGAAATCATAATCGTTTTTCGAACGTCGTTTAATTCGTTGTATTCATTATATAAACTTTGAATTGAGCTAGAGATATCGCCATTTCTGTAATGTCAAATATATAAACAGTTTTGTGCAATTGCGCGTGGTCACTTTCGACTCGTTTAATGATATTCAAGGCGTTCTCACAAAGTTTATTTTCTGTAATGTTGTTTTTGCATTTTAAATTCTTTTATTTCAATCGTTATACAGAGTTGGTGTCGTTCAATTCACTATCATTATCGTTTAACATATTCAAACTCGTTTTATCAGTTGTTGTCGTTTACCAAGAAAGCGGCATCATTGTGCCATTCAATGTCGTATGTTTTTCGCCGACTTCACACCTTTAATGCCAAAGTTTTATTTTCTAAGTATCTAATTAATGATTGATTCAGATTATATATTATTATTATACGTAGTATATGTATATATATATATATATATTATTAATATACATAAATTTAGGAATAGATCGTTTTAAGCATAGCTATATACATCATACATGTCCTTTGGACATGCCAATTATTCGAGCAATTATTAGTTGAATTCAGCATGGCCTTTCACTATCCTTGATGTTGCATCATCAATAATATTTGTGGTGCTCCAATTAGAGCCTCATAAATGGTGGCTAATTAAACATACAGAAATTGCACCAAATAGTCAAATTGAAACATAGGTTTAGCAAAATAGCTAAATTTTGGTTAATTTTGTAAACTAGCCAATTAACATGAGGTGACATTTTAATAATATTTTTTATCCCTGTAATACCCTTTAATTAATCATTTTAATTATAAATTTCGTAATTAATTAAAAAAATCAGCACAAATCAAGCTTAATTAATTATGCACAAATTTGGGAATTCAATAACCAATTTGAATCATTTCATTTTTCCTCTCTCCCTCTCTATTCAAATCATCGTTTCTCTCTCTCTCTCTCTCTCTCTCTCTCTCTCTCTCTCTCTCTCTCTCTCTCTCTCTCTCTCTCTCTCTCTTCATCTTCTCCGAGCAATCCATGGCGTCGAAGGTCCCCGACGAGATCCCTCGCAGCGAGTCGAAGGTCCCCGACGAGATCCCTCGCAGCGAGACGCCGCCCAAGCCCCGCCCCAGATCCTCCCCCAACGCTGCGCTGCAGCCCGACAACGAGCTCGTCGGGTTCTACGGGGACTTGGCCGAGGACAACAACGATTCCGGCGAGGATGAAGAAAGGAGCACCGAGGGCAAGACCTTTTTTTAGGCTGTTGGGATCCCCGTCTCCGGGGGGGAGCATCACCGCCGGCTCCGGCGCCTCCAACGACGATGAGATTTCGCTGCCCCCGTCGCGCGCGAAGGAGCTCCTCCATCGGAGCACTCGCTCGGAAATACCGAGGCCATGGCGATCGACGGCAAAACTTCGGCGGTCTTACGGGAAAGAGAGAGATTATTTTTTGTATTTAAAATATTTGATTATTGTATTTAAATTTGAGTATGAATAATATTTTTGATTGTTAATTTACGTTGATTCGTTGTTAATTTACGTTAATTCGTTGTTAATTTACGAATTAACGTAAATTCGTTGTTAATTCATTGTAAATTCGTTGTTAATTTACGTAAATTAACGTAAATTCGTTGTTAATTCATTGTAAATTAGTTGTTAATTTACGTTAATTCGATATTAATTTACATTGATTCGTTGTTGATTTACGTTAATTAGCGTCTTTAATTTGTTGATATTTTTTTTAAAAAAATAAATCCGAAAATTATATGAATGTTTTGAATTTAAAATTTGAATTATACAAAAAAAGGGGGATTGGTTTTGGTTGTTACCATATTAATAGCTATTTCAATTAATAGCAATATTTTCAATTAATGAAAATAAATGAATTCATAATTAATATAATTATTCATAATAAATGTCATTGATTTTTTCAGATTAATAACCCACAAATTACGTGGTTAATTTGTATTTATTTTTAATTTCATTTTTTATTATTAAGGGTAAGAATGTAATTAGAAATTCACTTAAATGGTTAATTGGCTAGTTTACAAAATTAACCAAAGTTTGGCTATTTTGCTAAACTCACTTTCAAGATTGGTAAGAAGTAAGAACCCTTAAACATATAATAAATTACTGTATTATTTAATTATAACATTAACTACATTAGGATGCATGTACTTGGTTTGTAATAATAATAATAATATAACTATAGTTCCCAGTGGATTGCATGTTCTCTGATACAAATTGCTCAATGACCCTTGACGAATAAATATATGCTTATTTATGTTGAATAAAATCTACTCTCTCTCTCTCGCAATCGTTTATAATTAAATTGCATTGCATGAAGGTAATAAACAAAGTGTTCGGGTTCACCGTCAAGATGAAAGGTATATATAGGTCCTTAACAAGAAACTACATTGATGTCAGAAACATGTTTCAATAATGTTAAAAGTGATGTAATGAAGATATCATCATAACATATGTATGTTATACAAAAATACAATTATATGATTAACAATAATGCTTCATAATAGCGCGGTATTGACAAATTTATATCACACACTTATACATTATGCGTGGTCACAGCAAGCAAAGTAAATTTTCAAGAATCTTAGAGTATTTAATTAATTAAATAATATATATATAATAAGGACCCTTAAATTTGAGAAATCTGAAGTCTAGACTTGGCATGCGCATATATGTTTAGAAAAATCAAGCTTACAATACTAAGCACATTATGTCATTTAAACTATACCATCTCCTTAGATCCATTCATTAGTCAGTACATAAACCTCTAATAAGTATTATTGCGTGATAATTGATGTACAATAATCTTATGTTTTTATTTGAATGACTGTGAAGAACAACTTGACATTATATAATATGTTCGACAAACTATTTAAGTATCATCCAAAATAGCCTATTTCCATGACACAACACACGCAATATTATGCCAATGAATATAGTGATAAAAATCGAACCGTGTTAATACACGTACGTATAACTCTATTTTTCAGTGCATGCATTGCAACGTGATTTCTTTTTCTGTCTTTTGCTTTCTTGTTTGGTTGTGCATGTTATGGCGCCATAAATGGCAAGGTATGGTACAACATAACGTACAATACTATTCAGCGCATAAGGATAAGCTCGAACAATCCATGGAAAATTAATATATATATATATATATATATATGTTTTTTCATTTTTTATAAAATGGCATGCATGGAATCTATAGTCCGACCAACAAAATCATTAGGTCCACAATCTGTTCTCGTCATCACTGTCGCACTCGTACATTCCCCATTTCTCATTTTCTTTTCCTTCATCACTCTCTATCTTGTGACCAGTTTCAGAGAAGTTTGAAATATATATGCACATTTATATGCATGTATCAGTATATTTATATATGCATTAAGGGTGAACAACCAAGTCTTTGTTGTAGTATTTTAATTTGACGAATAGATCAAATATCACATTTGAGTTTTTTTTTTTATTATTATTATAAAGAAAACCGAATACCTTAGTTTAAAAATATAAAAATCGCATAAACCGCTTCAAGAAAACGATTGAAATAAATAAATTTATTATTTCATTAATATAATTGTGAAGTAAGAACTTCAGAATAAATACAGGGTGCTTAAAACCCAAGATGGCCCACGGAATAAACTCGAAAGACACAAAACTCGTCTCAACTTGAACGTGAGATTTGCGTACGTTCACGTTATGCATGCCGCCAACACGAGTCAACGCGAATCAACATTGACACATTTTGAAGTGTGGCGTTGTGTTGAAAAATGGCTTTTACTTTTACTTAGTCAGTAACGAAAGGGAGCACTGAGCGAACCTTTGTTAGCGCCAGTGTAAGTCACACGCACGCTAACCTGTGTTGGCGTATTTAACGCTACGCCGAAATGGCGTTCATGTTGTACGTTTCACGTGTGCCTTCACACTCGGCGCCCCGTCGGCGTGGAGATCAACGCTCACATTCATGTAGGACATCTTGACTTGAAACCAATAGACACTATAAGTATTACATAAGTAAAAGTTAATACATTACATGCAATATTATAAAACCTAAAATATGCACTAAATGGAGTTTGATTTAGTTTATTTTATAAAAAATAACATAAACCATAGCTATTCAATTTTTATTCGTTGCATTTGGTTTTCTTCATTCCTTAAATTTGGTATTCGGTATATCTAGTGCCGGTATTTTTGGTTTCCAATTTAAAATTCAGTTTATTTTATTCACCCTTATATATATATATATATATATATATATATATATATATTTTAATTGCAAACACTATCTAGTCTACTGTGTAATTAATAATCAAGAGGCGAGATTAGTGGGATGTGTTAATTAAAGGTGCATAATTGGAACAAATTGATATGTAAATATAATGATTGAGAAGCATGGGACACTTGAATCAATGCAAAAGAGAGACCACGAGACAGATGTATTTATTTTGAGGTCGTTCTGTATTCATTTGCCAGGAAGCAGCTTGATCGGATCTGGATCTCTGTTAATCTTTTGGGGTGCACAGATGAGACCTCACTATTTCCTGTATTAATATATATATATATATATATATATAATATATCCCGTGATCTATTATAATTAGCACCTGTATTCATATCTCAAGACTAATTTCTTGTCATTATAATTTTGATCGTGACGAGTATTACTCTATGTATTTTTAAGTTTAACCACATGTCAACACAATTAGTATATTCACTAGAACTCGTAATTAATGAAGTTATAAGCTAGGTGATGAACATTTTTCAACGATTAGTACGTACCGTACTAAAATAGTACTTGTACTTTGAAAAACCTCAATATATATATATGATATATATATATATATATATGATATAAAAATAAAATAAAAACCTCAATATATATATGATATATAATTCTAGAATATAAAAAGCTAAAGTTAATATTTATTTTCATGTTTAAATATTTTTTATGTTGCGCAAACTTCAAAGTGAAGAATACATGACACAGAAATCAATCGAAGACAAAAAAAATTGTGACTTTGAGTATGTAAGCAATAAAATTGAAATTATACCCTAGCCCTAACCCTATATCGTCGTATTTTGAATAAATTTAGGTGTTTTTGCCACAATTATCCTTAGAATATATATATATATATATTAACTAATCTATTACTTTTAGTTTTCCCCCCATATATTTCTCAAATAAATTTGATCATACTATATATTATACACATCAATATTAATGTGTGTGTATATATATACTATGTATACTACCAGTCTCAAGTATATTACAAACGTATTGATTTTTTTTCCTTCATTTAATTAGTATATCATTGATGAAAGAAAGTATATTCATTAATTGTGCTAATTACTAAAACTTATAGTTTACAAATACACTAGGTGGACATTGTGTAAATGTAAACCACAAAAATATATTTGAACCAAATCATAATAACAAAATGTAATCACAATTATAATTATATTATGAGCAAAAACCTTAATTTTTAATGTCAACAATTAGTATATTCATTAATAATCCTGATATATATAGTCAAGGCCGGCCTAACCCTTTTTGGGTCCTTACACGAATCATTAATATGAGCTTTTTTTTTTTTTCCGGAGCCTGCAATACGGTATTGCAGCAGCTATATGGTATTGCAAAAATTATGCAATGACGAATACCATAAAGATCCTACAATTAACTACTTTAAAAGAGGCTTTATTTAAATATGGGGCCTTGGGCAACATATCAACTTACCCATAGGTTGGGCCGGCCCTGGACTGAGGCAAATTCATCACGACATTGTAGTTGCAAACAAATTTGCAGCGGATTCACATAACAATCCGACTCCCTCTGATTTCGCTAAAAAAAAAGAGTAAGAAGTTAGATATAATAGCAAGTCTTTATTAAAAGATGAAACAGAACTTACCAAGTTTATAGTTGTCCAAACAAAAGGCACTTTTCACGCCGTTTTTTTTTGTCTTGTGTGCGCACTCCTCCCGCACACTTGGACTCGCCCTATTAAGTATTGCATTAATCTCTTCGCCATTGTAGTTGCAAACTTTGTAGTTACCCTAGACTTAGGCAAATTCATCACGACATTATATTTGTAAACATACGTCCAGATAATTCAAGTGTCAACAACACTAAACATAGTCTAATCAATATCTACATTTTGAAAATAAGTTAAAATATTAAAAACCCCAAAAGAGACTTCGAAACTCCCAAGCTTCTCACCTTTTTCTTTAGGTTTTTCGGAGCTTCTCTTCTGCCACCACCACTTTCTCCTCGAAAGTTCTAATCTTCTCTTTCCTATTCTCCAGTTGTTGGAGGACATTAAGATTGTCTTTAGCAGCCCTAACATCTATTTCCAGGAACGTGTGTGAGGCAGGGCCGGCCCAACCCTTTTCAGGGCTTTAACGAATCATTAATATAACGAATCATTAATATGAGACTTTTTTAGGGCCTGTAGTACGGTGTCGCTGGAGCTATATGGTATTGCAAGAGTAGTTAATTTCACGATCTTTACGGTATTCGTCATTGTATAACTTTTGAAATACCATCAGAAGAGGAAGGTTAAAAAAGAACTCCTCACATGATAATGGAAAAAGATGTCTACATCTTTCGCGCAGTACACTAATTACGATCGCAAAAATCGACACTAAAGTTCCAACGCAATATTTTATAACCTCAAATTTTGTTGCTTCTAATTGTGCCCTTAAAGCATGATTTTCCCGATGTTTATGCAACAATTACGAATTAATGAGAGAACATATCACGAGGTAAACGAAAGAGGAAAAATGATGGTCGGGGTTTCTTACCCGATCCATGTTACTCTGAATGGTAATCTGCAATATCTCCACATTACTCTGCATTTTCTCTATGTTACTCTGAATGGTAATATGGTTTTTCTCTATGTTACTCTGCATTTTCTAAATGTCATTATGTAGTTTCTCAAGTCTCACGTTGCAATAACGAGAAAATGGGCTTTATTTTAATACGGGGCGTTGGGCGACTTCTCAACTCAGTCTATAAATTAGGCCGGCCCTGTATATAGTACTAATAGAACACATAAATACGCTTAAGCTGAAACATTATGTGTAGATAACAAATCTGATAATTTTAAAACCTAAAAAATATATGTAGCGATCGAGTTAATAATATATAACTCATGTGATGTGTACAACCAACTATATTTTTAAACACACATGTCAACAGTTAGTATATTGACTATTTCCATTAATTATGCCAATTACTAGAACTCATAATAAAAGGCTATGAGGACATTGTGTATCATAATTAGTTGTGAATTGTGATACTCAAATATATAATTATATATATATATATATATGAGTCTAATTATTAGAATTTATAATGTAATATATCTGAACTTATTTGTTGTCTTGATTTTTTCATCAATTTAATCATACTATATTCTACCAAGTCAAGTATATAAATACGTATCTCAAACGTCTAATCACTTGAATCTTTTCACAATCAATTAGTGTAGAATTGATAGTATACAAGTTCGGTCGCTGCTCCTCAACAAACAAACGCCTTGCTTTATTTGTCTATTAAAAATTACTATAAAACAAAAAATGACTTAATAATACGATGTTGTCCTTAATTCCAAGGACATGGACAGCTTATTGCTGAATCATTAGTACTTACTAATCGTGTGGAGCCTTGATCAAATCATTCTAACTACACTGCCACTAATTGAATGATATTTCTTTATAATAATTAGAAAAAGAAAAACAAAACATCAAGAAACGGTATACTTTTCAATAATTGTTATACATAATAAGACTTTAATTATTTTCCTGGAAGCTGCATATCTTATTTCTTTTCTACAAAAGCAAGATTTAGAGATCCATTTAATGCATTAATAATCAGAACTTTATTGATAACAACAAAAATATATATGAAAAAGGTATATATATATATATATATATAAATATATGGGATTTTTATTTTATATATTACATACCCTCTATTTTGAACTTTTGCGAAAATATACCTTTGATTTCAAAAGCAGGTAAAACTTACCCTCACAAGAATACTTTAATTTCATTTTTATACCTTCAGATAGTTTTAATTTTTCAAAATTCTAGACTTGCCTCTTATTAATAATCATAGAAATTATGTTTCCATGCACTCTCTAGTTTCTAAAAGCCGATATATTACCCGGTAATCAATTTAAAGGTTTTAAATTTTTTAAGAAATCAATAAAATTAGAAGAAGAAGAAATTAGAGGGTAGTAGATGGTATATTTTGGCTAATGTTTGAAATATAAAGGGTATAATTTTATCAAAAGAATACAAATAAAGGGTTTAAAAAAAAAAAAGAAGCAAATTTCCCTACATAATACATATATAATGAAATCCTAGTTAATAATATGGGGTCAGTTAGATATAATTGTTAACATGGCCTAGTTGGATTGAGACAGCTAATTGGTCTCCATAAACAATTTCCATCAACCTCCTTCCTATATAAACGCTCTCTCTCGCCTAACCCTATCAAAACCAAAACTCTCTCACAAACAATAATATTCTCAAAGCTTCAACAAATCAAGCTCAACAAAAATGGCTGCTCTTTGGTCTGCCGAGAATGCCACCAAAGCCTTCCTCAAAACCTTGAACATGGTGAGTTCTATATTCCAAACCCTAATAATCATTATATAGCTTTATATATACAATCTCAGTATTATTGAAATTAAGTTTGAGTTTAACCTAATCATGTCTTTTGCATTATCTCAGGGTCGCAAGCAAAACCAGCCCGACGAAGTCGAGTTCATATCGGCTTTGGCAGCAGGAAACAACGCGCAGCTGATGGTTGTTGCGAGCGCCGGCGCAGTGGGCCCCGCGGCCGTGGCTCTTGTCGCCGCGGCCCACCAGACGGGCGGCCGGGTGGTGTGCATCCTGCGCTCAGGCGCTGAGCTTGAGCGCTCGGAGGCGCTCATCCTCGCCTCGTTCGGTGCTGCCAGCTGCCGCGTGGAGTTCGTCATGGGCGATGCCAGGGGCCTGCTCCTCTCGCACTACCGCAACGCTGACTTCGCCCTCGTTGACTGCCGCCTCGAGAGCCACGAGGAGATCATCCGGGCCGTACAAACCGCGGCATCGGAGAGGGGGACGAGCGTCAACGTCGTAGGGTACAACGCTCTCCGAAAAGGGCCGTGGCGGTCCACGGGGGTTGCTGGGTGGAGGACGCAGCTGTTGCCCATCGGAGAAGGGTTGTTGGTGACGAGGATGATTACTGCTAATCACGGTGCTAATCAGGGTCAATCGAGGGTCATAAGTGGAAAGAGGTCATCATCTTCTTCAAGCCATAGTTGGGTTGTGAAAGTGGACAAATGCACTGGTGAAGAGCATGTGTTCAGGGTCAGATCGTCGCTTCCCCATGGCACGCAGATTGAAGCGTAGGAATCAATTATATATATATATATATATATATATAATTATGATGATGAGATGTCATTTTTTGATGAAATGTTTAATTAGGGTTTTAGTAGAGAGAGATAAGTATTTGAGAGAATGATCGATTGTAAATAGAAATGTAAGTTATGTAGATGAACTTTGTGATGAATTTGGTATAGATCAAGAGATTGAATCAATTAAAAGAAAAAGAAAAAGAAAAAAACAGATTCTGTCTTTATTGCTTACTTTTGCTATTAGTATTGAGTACAAAATATAATGTCAATCAGGTGTAGAAAATTCTTGAATATGATTTTAAAATTTTATTCTTATATTTAAGACATGAAAATTAATCCAACTGAAATATTATAATTAGCTTTTGATGATATCTAAAAACTCAATTAGACTACGAACTATTATTATTATTATTATTATTATTTTGAAGAGAAAAATACAAAGTGTACTGGGAAACGATGAGATATATATGAAATACGCTCCAGTCACATAATTAACAGGGGGAATAAAAGTAATTTAAGTCATTAATATATTTATAGATATACATATATAATATACCCCGCAGCAAATTACATATAAATATAATTGAAATTATAAGTAATTCAACCAGTATTGATTAAAACTATTTGTAAGACTTAAAATAACTCATTTAATTAATTGGATATATATGTACACATTTTTTTAGAACTTTCAAATAACACCTATCAACCAACTTTCACAACTTAGAATACCTCCCACTCTTTGCTACACTATTTGCAATTCGTATCAATTGGTTACAAGATTCGAAAGTTAATATATTTTCTATGTCCATATCATATTCAATATATACACATATTCAAATGGTGACATACGTGTATACGTAATCCGATAAATTTGGATAATACTTCCACAACGATCCATGCATGTCCTCTTAATTTGTTTTCAAATATCTCGAACAAACCAATTAAACTTAGATATTGGAGGAAATCATTTAGCTAATTATTAGTTGGCAAACTCAGCTCTAATTGTAAATTAGTCCACCGACACCGCATTCGAAGGGACATATAATATTGACTTAGTGCTCTTTCTCCAATAATTGTATTTGTTAATTAAGAGCCATTAACTCTTAATGGCTTAATGAATTCTCTTGTCGCAACTTAAAAGATTTCCAATGTGTGTGTGTATATATATATATATATATATATATATATATATATATATATATTGATCATCAGTGATAATTCATGAGGAGACCATTCGTACGACTTTACTTAGCCAACGAATACGTACACATGCACACGTGAACAAACGTGAAAGATTCGTATATACAGATATATACAAACAAACCATACGTGTGCATTATAAAATGGAATGGCCCACATAGACATTGTTGTCATGTTCCCACAAAGAATGCATAAACCGAACAAGATCTGTGCATCTCACAACTTGCCTGCATATATTAGAGCTTCGCTATATTTATATATAATAATGTTCAACACATGCAATCTCAGTTTCTCACCGCCTTCTCTTCGCACGTTCTCTACAGCTTTCGAATAATTTTTATTTCTTTCATGGTCCTCTCGTTTTAAATCTAAGAAGTGCTAATATATATATCTAATAAGCAGAAGAAATTGATATGAAAATCATTTAAACGCTATAGCGACAACACGACACCTCCGAGGATCACATTAAGTGTCGTTTGCGATAAGTACCTACGATGATGATTTTTTAGCGAAGACATAAGCAAATAAGAACGAGACGAGTTGACTAAGCCAATAAATAAGGTGGAAATATAGGAAAATAAAAAAATTAAGGGTAGAATTAAATATAAATGTGATAGGGATGACCGGACAACCTTATAACGACGACATACGTGAAAAAAAAATATTAAGTAAAAAATAATAACAAAATCAAAATAAGTTTCTGCCGTAATTAGTAACTTATAGGAACGACGACTAAGTCTTTGCAACAAGTGTCATCGCCAAAAACCGGTTTTCTTGGAAGTCTGTCTGGAGAGATCATGAGAAGGGAGCTACAGTTATTGATGTAGAGATCCAAGCGGTTGATATTGAAGTTCAGGTTCTAGGGTAAAGACTGAGCCATATTTATCTCCATGCATGCAGAAATATTATCGTAGCTCTTACATAATATAAAGAGAAAGAAAACTAAATGTATGATATATCATGAGACTTTAGACACAATGCAGCCAAAACTATGTCGGCATGCATATGATGCATGAGAGAAAGTGATACGTTCTAATTCTTAAAGGAGTTAATTACTCTTGACTGAAACTTTTATGATTCGAATTTTTTTTGATTCATAACAACTTTTCTTTGATAAATTTTTTTGCAGACGGCTGGCGTTGTTTCCAATTATCAAGATTTATTTCAACGTTCGAATGTTACTTAAGATGGTTGAAATAATGGTAGACTTTATCCAAATTGAAATATTCAATTTATTATGTTTGAATTAATTGCAGTTCAATTCTAATTCCTTACGAAATGTTCTTTATCTTCTTCCTCGCACCTTGAGTATTTGCATAGTAACGGAGATCAAGAAGTTTATTTTGATGATAGGCTTCGAGGTGCTACAATCATTGGGGTATCCCGTTGTATATTGTGAAGCTATCGACTTATGAAGCTCAAACACATAGAAGGGGCAAAATGCTTGTCTTGATGAGAATCACTACTTATGTTTTCTATTCTTCAAAAGAGTCAAGAACACTTTGTCGCGGATCAAAATGACAATTAAGCCGATGTTCTTCAAATACATAAGTCATTCTATAGATATATGTATTATTTATTTTACTAACCATTGTATTGGTTTGATTCGCTTCTCTTATAATATCGTTGTAGGAATAGATTTTCTTAACATTTTAAACTATAATGATCGACTATAGCTTCAATTGTGCTTCATAAACAGACATTTATTAGAAGCCTGGCATCGTTATACTGCATTTTAGGATTATTATGAATAGACATAATTATTAAATGGTTTTGCATTAAATTAAAATAGAAAACATAAAATTTCAGCCATTTTACGAAAATGATGGGCATTGAAACTTCGTTAGAGCGAAGGTCAAGTAGCCGAAAAAGTTTTACCGTGAGAAACTCTGAGATGCGAAATTCATAAAGGGTATTTAAAATACCGAGATTTTAAGGGTTTAGAGGACGAAATATATATTGCCTAAAATTTTGACGAAAGCAGTTAACACAACGTAATTGGCACTTTATTGATACACAATTTTTAGTACGGACGATTGATACAAGAATAACTATAGGCTGTCTTAAAAAAATAAAAGTTCATCTGATGACAAAAATAAGTCATACATATTGATAATTCTTATATACATGATAACCAGTGGCGGAGGCATTAATGCACCACTGCCTGCACGTGCACTCGCTGGATGTAAAAAAAAAAAAAAAAATTACGATCGTTCGACTTCGACACTCTTCGTCTTCTCCAAATCTCGAAACTCTGCCAAATGCCAATCACATATTCACATCCATGAACCCTCTCCTCTCTCCACGAATCTCATCGGTGGTGAATCTGCAAATCTCATCGCCAAACTTGTCTGCAAATCTCATCGGCGAATCGACTATCGGCGAGCTCTCGTTCCTCTGCGACGGTAAGTTTTCTCATCGCTTCTTAGAAACAAAATACTCTGTTATTGTGTCATTCTCATATTCATTTTTACGGCCCCAGATTCCGACGAGTTTCGGCCACGAGTTTACCTCCGCCTTCGCTGCCGTTTTCCCGACCAATTCTGACGAGTTTCGGCCACGAGTTTACGGCCGCCTTCGCTGCCGTCTTTCGAGCAGTTTCGAATCATCGACATTCCAGCAAGTTTCGGTCACGAGTTTACGGCCGCCTTTCGCTGCCGTCTTCCGACCCATTTTGAAGCATTTACATTCCGACGAGTTTCGGCCACGAGTTTACGGTTGCCTTCGCTGCCGTCTTCCGATTATTTTCGAAGCAATTTTACTCCCAAATTCCGACGAGTTTTGTATAAACTACGGCCGCCTTCGCCTTGTTTCCGACTAGTGTGATTGTCGTTCTTTATGTTTTTGAAAAAAACAGTTAAAATTTTTGCATTGTGCTTCGGCTGAAACGGAATCCTGGCTACGCCACTGATGATAACTTTATTTTATTTTAAAGATGAAGAAGACTACCACAAAATATAAGCCATGAGAAAATTAGTGATATTTACTCTTGTTGCGATTGAAAATATATATTAAGAAATCGCAATTTGATTGAAATCAACGTTTAAGATCTCAAAAACCGAAAACCACCAATGAATTAAAACTGCTTTTGAAGCGTAACTTTATAAAATATTGAAATCTAATCTTTTGTATAGTTTGGAGTTCGGACTTCGATCGGAGGGCTAATATTAAGTTTAAAAATGTTTAAAAGTCGATTAGCGAAATTGAGGAGGACGTTAAGTACCCATATATATATATATATATATGTGTGTGTATATAGTATATACTATATAAAACTATAATGTGTATATATATATATATATATTTGTTTGTTTGACTCATATTGTATAATTTGGAGAAACATATGTTTATATTATCTTGTTTTAGGGGACACGAGCTGAGCTGAGCATCTGACATTATTGTACCGTGCGTCTCAGTGCAATAAATAGAATGAAATCATGGATGGCAACAAGGCATCAAATTTGAATTCAAAATCATCTTATTCAATTCTTCTCATTTTTTAGCACAAAAATGTTGGGATTCTCATATTATGACTGAAATCCTTTTTTCCTGAAATTGTCAAATAGAATATCATTTCTATTTCCTTTTCTTACATTATTATGATGACGATTATTTTAGTTCTTTTTTACACTTGAGTAATTTCTTATGAGACCGCTTATACCACAAATTATCTATAAGTACAATTCCTATACTAATACCAGTTTTGAAGAAATTTTATAAATTATGTCGATCGATTTAATTTTATAGATATTCTACAAAATTGATAGGTATACTTATAGAGTTTTTGTAAATAAAGAGATAATAAAAAATCTCGCTTAGAATTTTATAATAATATCATATTTTTTAATAAAAAATCAAATTTCTTAATAGATAGAATTTTGGAGGAATTATGAACTGAGTGATGTAAAAAATTAAATATAGAAACTATAAAGTATAAAATTTTATTGATTAAAAATAGAATTTGGGAGTTAGAGAACAATTTTAAATAGTCATAGTGCCCTGCACTCGTGCCAAAGCACGGATAAGTTTAAATATCCTTTAAAATATTTTATACATTTATTATGGATAAGTTTCTATCGTCCGTCGATAACGATAGTTTACAGTTTTATCCCTTGCTCATTGGTAAATTCGTTATCAAACGACAAATTCGTAAATAACAGCAGCAATATTTGAAAACCCGTCACTAACTCCACATTAATATTTTCAAAATTTTACGAGAACTCCATCGATAAATTCGCTATTCATCGATAAACCCGCACAAAATGAAACTATCTCGCGAATATTGATTTTCGGAGACTTAGCATGGTATGTTAGTGGTTATAGCTTACAGTGTAACTGACCGACCATACATGAAATTCAGTTAAAATGGTCTAGACTAGATTATATAACGTCCTTTGGAAAACAAATATTCATCAAAAGATTTTCAAAAAACAAATGTTTCGCAATTTTTACTTATATTCTTGTCTTTTATTATTATTTTCCGACAAAATATATTACATTATGTATCTTAAATATGAATACAAGCATTTTTATCGATTAAGCGAAATCAAAGGGCACACAAATCCTCTGACTATTGAGAAGGGAACGAAACTAATTGTTCACCGGATTTTAAATCGAAAAATTAACGATATTGTAAAATTCGAAAAATATTTATTAAAGAGTTTGTAATTTTTGATATTTATATTTATATTATTACGAGCCTCAATTCTTATTTTGTATTCTTTGAGTGCCAACTTAGTTGAGATTCGAGTTCGATTAGCGAGATTTTGAACCTCCATCTTTAATTAAAAAAAAAATATATTTATTAAAATTGATTAATTGCATACCAATTGCAAGTAATTTTTTGTGTATATTAATATTTATCGTGTATGAAAAAAAATATAATATTTGTTTATAATTAAATAATGTACTGACGTTAATTCAACTTGCATAGCTTAAAAAGAATTGAAAATAATCAATATTTGGTTAGTAGTCACTAGTCAATTAACCATATTAATTATTATAAAAATATTTATATTAATCATTATAACTATATTAAGCGTTGACAAAAATAATCAATATATAATTATTTTACAAATAAAAAATTTATATTAACTAAAATGTAATATAAACATATGAACGTGACAATTTATTATAATTTTTTAATTATATATATTAAATTATATCTAATATGACTTCGTAGTCATATTTTCTTTATCTACTATATCTATTGATGTTAAGAATTTTGAAACGTAATATTCAATCTATTATTATTATTATTATTATTATTATTATTATTATTATTAATAAAAGGTATATTTGCACAAAGATACTGATAAAATATATGAGAATAGTAGCTTAATTCAAAACATGAATTAAGGACAAAAGCTTTTGCTTTCATGGGGAAAAATATCACCTTTCTACAAACCAAAATTACATAATTATAGATACATATAAAGGTGATCGATCGACCGAAACAACGAAGCCAGTTAATCCCAAGAACAAGGACCCCAAAAAAGCTACAACGAAGTGTTCCTAGACAAATTACAGTGAGTGCAGTTAGTCAACCAATCCTTCATCTTTCCACGCTTAGAGGCAGCTGCTGAAGCTACTGAGCTCCTGAACGATGGACTCCATCGACGGCCGCTCGATCGGGCTCTCGTGTGAGCAGAGCGCAGCGATTTTGGCCAGCTTGGCGGCCTCGTACTCGAAGAACCGGCCGTGGAGATTGGGGTCGATAAGCTCCTGGAACCTTCCAGAGTCGGCTCCCGAGCGGACGGGGCTTGCGACCTGGCGCCTTCCCAAGAGGATCTGGAAGACGAGGACGCCGAAGGCGTAGACATCGCTCTTCTCCGTGAAGCGGCCGGTGGTGGCGTACTCGGGTGCCAAGCAGCCCATGGCGGCAGTGGACTTGAGGGCGGAGTAGACGACGTCGTTGGTGAGGAGCTTGTGGAGGCCAGAGTCGGAGAGCAGCGGGTGGAACCGCTGGTCAATCAGGATCTTCTCCGCGGAGATGTTCTGGTGCACCAGTGCCGGCTTGTTGGGCTTGTACGAGTGCAAATACGCCACGCCTGCTCGGAGGAGAAGAGAGCGAGCGTTAAATAAATAAACTCGATAAGATAATAAATTTATGTTATCGCCACATTTTTAATTTCTCAAGATAATATTTATAAATTTGTTATGTTGTGTGACTTAAATCACATGTTCTAGTAATTAGATAATACAACTATATAAAGGTAAATTAAGGTGAAAGTTTAGAGGTAGTGTATGAACACATTAAATAGAAAAGATAAGCTTTAGTTTATAAACTTAGATAATCAATTAACTACCACCTCCATATTAACCTTTAAATCACTATTGAATGCAACTTATATATATATATATATATTTTGAGGCAGATAATTTCGTTGTTTATCATGGAATAAGAACACAATGTTTTGATATACACGATTTCGTTAGCTCTTTTAGTGGTCATAAATTAAGTGCACGAGCGACACATTTTATAGCAAAATTAAGGCTTCAAAACATTAATTTAAATAGGGATATTTGCGACAAAAGCACCACAAAGTATCTTACGTGGCATATTTTAAATTTTATTTTATCGTGACAAAAGTTTCAAAAAACTAAAAAAAGTTTTTGTAAGAAATTTAGAGCTACGACATGACCATTTTCTGTATTGAAAACTTTGTCACGATAAAAATAAAATTTAAACCTTTCAGCAGGACTTTTTACGGTTTTTTTTTTATATTTCTGCCACGATTTTTTTTTCTTCGGAATGTCAGCTTGCAAAGAGGTATTTCGTAGTACTTTTACCGCATATATCCCATTTAAATCTACAGCTTGTACTTTTTGGCGTAGAAGTGCAAACGAGCTGACCTTTGGCAATGCCTCTGATGATGGAAACCCTAGCTGACCAGTCAAGCACTTGGCCATCGCCATCTTTCACGTCAAGATAGCTCAACAAATTCCCATTGGAGACGAAATCATACACGAGGAAGCACTCTCCGCGACCCCGCGAGCAGCAGAACCCCCTCAGCTTCACCAGATTCTCGTGTCGCAGAGCCGTCAGCGCGCTCAGCCCCTTCAGGAACTCGCCCTCGTCCGACTTGCAGCACGATTTCCCGATCGCCTTCACCGCCACCGCCGACCCGTCCCGCAGGATCCCCCTGTACGTCGCCGAGAACCCACTCTTCCCCAGCAGGTTCACCTCCGAGAAGTAGTGCGTCGCGGTCTCGACCTCATCCAGGTTGAACCGGAAGCTGTGAAGCGCCGCCTCCGGCCCATGCGAGCTCAGCGGGTCCCACCCGTTGGAGTACTCCAGGCTGATGAGTGGCGACCCGGTCTTCCTGGGCGCACCCTTCGCCGGCTCGACTGATTCAAATGACGACGCGAGCCTCTGCTTCCTCCTACGGTACTGAGCGAAGGAGAAGACAGAGATGGCCACAATGGCAATGGTGACGACGACGGTACCGATCAGGACCGAAGCCTGGTGGGACTTCGAGGCGTTCGTGCAGAGCCCGTTGTCTCCGCAGTGGAGCTGAACGTTGGCCGTCTCGGGAATGTTCCTCGTCGGTGTGCCAGTAGCGTAGGGCTCGGGTCGGGTCGAGACGCTGCAGGGGCTCAGGGAAGCGAATCCAACGCCGCAGAGCCCGAGGTTGTTGTCGTAGGCGAACCCATCGTTGAGTTTCTTGAGCGCTTCATGGATCATGCATGGAAAAGTGTAGGACTTTAGTAATAGAAACAATAGAGAAAGTGTTTTTTTTTTCTTTTTAATTTTCTAATTATAGGCTACAATTCAAATAATCTCCAATTAAGAAACAAATGTAAAAGTAGTCAAACTGGAACAAATTTATTGAGAAAAAAAAATCGTTAATAATATTCTTCATATAGATTTTTATGGATTATATTTTTCTACATGAACGTAATGCCCTTCATGAACTTCGAAATGAATGAGTTTCAATTTTTCTTAAACTAAAAAAAATTATAATATTCAAATTTTATATCCAAAGAAAGTTTATTCGTAAATAATAATTAGTTAATTTCAAGAATTTTATTTGCGCTTGACTCAAATGTTATGCTCTATTTTTCTCTTCATTTATAAAATTAGTTCCCCTATTTTGCCCTTGAAATCCAAACAAAAATGCAATGAGGTTAAAATGGTAAATATATACCTAGAGGCACATTGCCGGAGAGGGTGTTGTTCTGGATGTTGAGAACCTCCAAAATGGGGGCATCTGCGAGCTTACTAGGAATTGAACCAAAGAGGTGGTTAAATCCCAAATCTACCCTCATCAGCGACGTTAAATCACCCAAACTCGCCGGAATTGCTCCGGTGAGGTGGTTGGATTGGAGGGCAAGAACGGAAAGCTTCTTCAGAGACCCCAGCTGAGTAGGAATGCTTCCAATTAGTTGATTGTAGCAAAGCTGCAAAACTGCCTCAAACCAAATGCAAAAAATAAAAAATCAAATAAAGTATTTATAAATAGTATGTTTATGTTATATAAGTTAATATATTAGAAACCATAACAAGGATTTTAAATTTCACTGACCACATTAATGCAACCCAAACAGAAAAGAACATTATTTTTCTTTCTATCAAGAGGTCAATGAAAGGAATATTTAAATTTAAGATTTTCTTTTTTCTTTTTTGCTACAAATTCTCTAGGAGTTTACATATGCATTTCTCAAAAATGATTGATTTTTGTTTTCCAAAATATCTTAATCTATAAAGTTAAACAATAACAAATAGACAAAAAATCAAATCCTTACTAATGAAAGCCCAAAAAACATTTATTTATTTTTTCAAGAGGCCATAAAATAATATAGAAGGAAGGAATGCTGATAATTGAGATTTTCTTCTTAAAGAGTACATTGATAGAATGTTTGGTAAAAATTTTACACTCAAGCAAGTGAGTTAATAGTTAACAAAAAAACAAAAATTAAATGATAATACATCTAGGATTTGAAATATCATTGACCACCCCATTAATGCAAGCCAAAAATTATTTATTTATTTATTTCAACCGGTCATTCAATAATAGAACGAACGTTGAAGAAAAGATCAAATCTTGAAGAAAAGTCAACAACCAAGTTCAACCACTGACCTTGCAAGCTCTCCATCTTCCCAATCTCAGGAGGAATCTCTCCCGAGAGATTGTTGACGTTCAGATACAAGTCGCTCAGATCAGAGAGATTCGAAATCTCGCTGGGAATCTCTCCCACGAGAGAGTTGTAATGGAGGTACAGACCAGTCAGGTGCTTGAGCCCAGCAATGGCGGGAGAGAGCTTCCCGGAGAGACCCTTCCCTTGGAGCGTCACGTTCGCCACGTGTCCCATCGCGTTGCACGCCACGCCCTCGAACGACCCGTCGCACGGGTCGCCGTTGGCCACCCACGAGGAAAGGTAGAGGCTTTCGGGGTCCAAGCTGGCCTTGACCTCCATTAGAGCTCCGAGCTCGGAGCTTGAGAAAACCCAGTTCGAGTTCGCCATGAAGAGGAGGAAGGAGAAGAGGAAGACAGAGAATCCCATGTTTTTTATTTATTTTTAATGAGTTTTGAACGGTTTTTTTTTTGGGTGAAGAGGTGGTTTTTTAAGTGTCGTCTGTGACTGTAAAAGCAGCAAAAAGTGAGCTCTTTCGGTCTCTCACTGCTTTAGTTGAGACTTGAGATTTGAGAAGATGGCAAGTAAAAAGACACACGCTTGCAGGGACTTCTCATTTTATTTCTGAGTATTTGGCAGAGAACCCCCTGAATTTTCTATGTTTGCTCATATTTTTTAATAATGATATTCGCTAGCGGCGTAAGTACCCTAATATAATTGCGGCAAAAATACATAACGTATGAGTAACGTGTACCGACATCTGGGTGGTTGACCCGTATTTTCATTCAATATTTTTGGACGACCGTTATAAGTCAATTACCACATGGGCGTGGTTTGACCGCCTATGAACATCTGGGTGGTTGACCCGTATTTTTGGACAACCGTTATAAGTCAATTACCACATGGGCGTGATTTGACCGCCTATATGGCCTTGCCACGTTATTCAATTGTCACGTGATATTTTATTTTGTTTTATTCTTAAAAATATATTTTTTATTTTTTAATGATTATTAAAGTTGTAGCACTCCTCCATAAACATACGGTATACCTATACCCGCGAAATCCGTATCCAAAAATTTTAATCCGGATTTTTTGAAAAATGTAGTTTCGATAAAAATCTTATTAAAAAAATTTAAAAAGAAAGGAAAAAAAATTGGAATATTGTATTAAAGAACAAAATCAGTTCGAAAAAAAAAAAAGATTCGGAACACAAGAGCAAACTACAGCGGAATGTGAATTTCAGGGGCATCATTGCCGATTATTTTTATTATTATTATTGTTCTTTGTGTATTTTTAATGAGTCAGTGAAAATATGTGTTGGAAATATGGGAGTGATTAGAATGTCGGCCGTTGGATCTGTGGACCATCATCCATTGAATGAGTGTGGGTCTACTAATAGGTAATTAATTGCATGCTACGATTTTAAATTCGACACACTATTCTGACTCTTTATTTATGTAAATAATATATATTATAATATACAAAAAGATAAAAATAATAAGGAAAAGCAGGGAGAGATATCATGCAGTATATACTATATAGAGATAGATTTGCCCCCACATTCCATGTGTTCAAAGAAGAGCTTTGTCCTTGAGAATATGTTTTATTTTTACATACTTGATTTATAACAAGTGCCAATAAATTATTTAAGCGATTCAAAACTCTGGAAGAAACAAACAAATTTAAGATGGACACAATAATTATTTTTGGACAGTAATGTATAGCATAAGATAGCATTGTTTTCTTCTTTTTCCATCGTGAATATAAATTATGTCACATAATATATATGTATATATATATATCTACCAAGATATTAAAGAAGGTCAATTGTCTTTGAAAATTGACCAATTACGCTTTCTTACCTATAATGACCATTATTAGTGATTACTACATGGTTTATTCTAAGATCTAAATAGTAATCATTCTTAGCCTGAGAATCGATCACCAAACAGATATTGACTTTTTGTTTCGTAGCTATAATTGTAAGGAGTTTAGAGTAAAAGTGGTTAATACTCGGCTACTCGTTAAATTTATCAACTTTTATCTTTTCTTCCTACATTATATGTTAGTTTATTATTTAATTTTGTTTTTATAATTTCGAGTTACTAAATTTATACTTTATATCAGTCGTTTATGATTTTTAATTTATCATTGTGAATTAATTTATTTCAATAACTTTAAATTTATAACAACATGCATAACATAGTTTTTGAATATTTTTTTCTTTTTATTTCCTTATTAGTATGACTTTCACTATCCACGAAATCTCAAAATTCATCATGATATTTGTAGAAAAATAATGAATCTTCTCCTATAATTGAACAAAAAATTAGCAAAAGGGCAGCTTGGGATATATATTAAAAGTTCAAAGGGAAATTGTGTTAAGACAATTATAAATAAACAAGCCCATACGAAATTGTTAATTTCCAAAGAAGAAAAAATGCAGGATAATTCGAAAGAAAATTTTCAGAAGTAATAAGTTATTTTATTTTATTTTATATTTTGATGTAGTAGTGCTAAATAGAGCTGAATTTCACGGCGTCGCGACCCGTCGCGGTGAAATCGTCGGAGATCGCCAAAGTGCACGTCGCGATGCGTCGCGATGGTGCACGTCGCGATGCATCGCGATGGAGTTGAGAGAGAGAGAGAGACTGTGAGACGGAGAGAGAGGGAGAGGCATCACGTCGCCACGATGCCCCACATTCGCGATTGATCGCGATTTCATCCTCCGAATCGCGATGCGTCGCGATTCCCCAAAAACGTCGCGATGCGTCGCGATTGGCGTTCATCCGTCGTCAACTGCAGCTCTAGTGCTAAAAGCCTAAAACTATTAATTATAATCAATCCGTCTGAAAATCAAGACTAACGTTGACCGAGGGAGTGGGCTCCATACATAGTTATATTGCATTTACGTACCCCCATGTTGCTCGCTCAGTTTATTTATGCATGAGTACACTGTACACCAGATAGTTTGAATTCAAATTCCCATGATCCAGTACGACCCATTCCACCGTAAGCTCGGGTACTCTTCTTCTGAGATTGCTTCGAGTTCGAGGCCGAAAGTGTCACGTCTCGGAGAAAGTCCAGACCGGACCTGATTGGTAAATAAAACATCGAAATCCAAAAGGAAATGGCAATTAATTGTCTGTATTGGTAAAATAAAACATTCAAATTAATTAATTATTTGTTAAAAACTCGCTTGTTTATTCAGTTTATTGGTTAAAAATAAAAAGGCCTTGGAAACTAACTATTTAATTATTTAAAATATGAATCTCAGCTTTGGTATGCGAAGAAGTGTCAGAGGGCAATGACTGAATTGAAACTGACTCGTCTCACTTGTCCCCATGCTACGAGGTCGTCCCTACTCTCATGGCGTTTCTTTCTTTTCTTTATTCCCTTTTTTTGTTTTATTGTCGTGCTTTCAGATTATTAGTCATTAATGATAGGATTAATATTTTGATGTTGACACAAATTCAATTTGATTGTTATGATTAAACTTTCATTTTTTAAAATATATATATATAATTAAAGTTTCGTCAACATTCAAAAAACTAATAAAATAAATTAAAATAGATTATAAAAATAATACATATTCGAGACTTAATAACATATCTACAATTTTGTAGAGTGAACAAAATTTATACATAGGGAAAATGGCGGCATAAGTACCCAAAGTGTTTAAAAAGTTGACAATAAGTACCCATTCTCTTTTTTCGACGGGTAAAGTTGCCAAACTCTCGTTTTGTATATTCCGTTTCTTTTCCGTCCAACACCGTTAAGTAGCTTATTTTTCACTCATTTTTAATCAAAAAATTAATTAAAATTGAACTCATTTCTCTCTCTCCCTCTGGTGCTTTTCCTAATATATCAAACTCATTTCTCATCTTCTTCTTTGAACTCCATATCCATTTTTAACAAAATAAAATTAATTAAAACGTTGCTGCACATTTTGGTGTTTTGTTACAGTTTGTTGCTCCTCGATTGTTAAACATAATTTGCTACGAAAATATTCAGAAAGTAATATTATTTTAATTTATCAAACACAATTTTCTCCCTAAAATTAAGGAAAAAGTTAAAGTACTTCTTTAGAAGCAATACCAAATGGACCCTTAGTATCAAGTTCCAGTATCAGGAGCTAGAAATTCTAGTTCTAATTTTAATTTTAATTTTACCCAAAATTTTGAAGTTGGGTACTATATTTACAGGCTCAATTAACAAGAAAAAAATATTAAAATTAAATATCTACGGAACCACACTTTCACCATCATTAAGTGTTACGGTCACGAAAAAGAACAAATATAAATAAGTCGCAATTTTTTTACTAACTTCTGATTAGTCTCCCTCATATATCCAAGAAATTCTAAATCTAATTTGAGTTTTCTTATAACTAAATAAGAATAGTCAAGATAATAACTATAATATTAAGCCATGATAATTTCATATCAAGTCAATCAAAACATATTGGTTAATTCAGATCATTTTAAAGTTTCTTGTACGTATCATACAATACAAGAATAGTTAAAAAGTAATAACTCTAATATTAAGTAATGAAAATGTTTATCAAGTGAAGTCAATCAAAATATGTTTATTAATTAAAATAATTTAAAGTCTCTAATTGTATCATATTCGTTTCTCTAGGAACAAACACTGCTCGAGAATTTGACTGGACCACCAGACTGAACGTGGCCTCAAGCCTCGCCGAAGCCCTAGCCTTCATGCACGACTCCCTCCGTGTCGACGAGATTGAGGAGCAACAAACTGTAACAAAATACCAAAATGTGCAGCAACGTTTTAATTAATTTTATTTTGTTAAAAATGAGATATGGAGTTCAAAGAAGAGATGAGAAATGAGTTTGATATATTAGGAAAAGCACCAGAGGGAGAGAGAAATGAGTTCAATTTTAATTAATTTTTTGATTAAAAATGAGTGAAAAATAAGCTACTAACGGTGTTGGACGGAAAAGAAACGGAATATACAAAACGAGAGTTTGACAACTTTACCCGTCGAAAAAAGAGAATGGATACTTATTGTCAACTTTTTAAATACTTTGGGTACTTATGCCGCCATTTTCCCTAAATAAAATAATGGACATTAGAAATTTTGACCGTAAAAAATATTAAAACTATGTCAATATAAAAATTGATATATTGAGTAATTCGCTATTAACCCATACTATATTATTTGCGTGTACCTTTTTTAACAAATTCAAAAAGGATCATGGACTACATGTATAATAAAAAATCTAGAGCCGAGTAATTCCAATCTGAGGATGATAAATTTGACATTCAAATACTAAATATGACTGGAATATCTGTACTGTATTGCTTTGTGAAAGTTTTAGAGCGTTATAATTTTTCGTATTGAAATATTAATTTGGAATAATCCGTCCGTACTCTTTGACGATATCTAGATTTGGGTTTTTGGCATTAGTATTGGAGATACGTTTTCCTCCGACGATGCCGCATACACCACGCTACAATAGTGTGATGGTGTTTGTTAAGGTCGGATTTTGTCAAATCTCTCCTTAACACTACTTATGTTGTTTTGTCCCAAAAACGACATAAAATGGAGGCAAGAAAATTCGTTGACTATCGATCAAGAAGGAGCACGCTCGAGGAAGCTAAACCCTCGACGAAGTCCAACCAGTTTAAAGGCGATCCACGATGAAAGACTTCATCGCGCCTCGATGAAGAAACCTTCGAGGAAAGAAGATCCTCGATGAAGAATCCGCAGTGAAGAAGTTCATCGCAAAAGAACTTCTTCGCGTAAAAGCTCACCAAGGGAAAAGTCCATCGCAAAACCCCAACGAATTAAATGAAGGAGGAAGTCAGAATCGCGAGAATAAAGGACAATCAGTTAATCGAGTGAGGAAATCATTGGAAATCAGCGCATTCAAGGAAGGTCAGCAACAATCAAAGCAAGAAAGAAGGAAAACCTAACGAGATTTGAGGAATCAGGAGGGAAACAAATTAGAGAAACCCTAATGCTATAATATTGCATGTAAACTTAGCCATAAGGCATCCAGAAATCATCCCGTGAGCAACTTTAGAGAGAAAGAGCGAATTCTTGTGTTCTCGATTACAAAGTCTAATAGTAATTCGAGAACTTAAGATCAGGAAGAGTCTTGAGAAATCCTTGTATTTAGTCCTTCATTTGTCCAGCTAACCAACGAAAGAAACCGAGTCCTCATCGGAAACATAATAAATCAGAGATATTCGCATTCATACTATTATTTGTGTATATTGTGTTTAGCTTTCTGACTGAAAGATGGTGGTGCAAATCACCCTCAACGGTGTTTTTTGAAACAATCCCACTATATTTAGTGGGACATTGTTCATGACGGTAAACTTTTTTTTAATTAGATATTGTATTAAATAATTTAGTTACTGGATATTAAATTGAATATTATTTGTATTATTAAATTGATAATTTAGTATAATGTTATTTATCTTGTGCGTCCTTTTAGTTATTTTATTGTAATATATTTTTTGAGTAATATAATATTTACTTGAGCTTTAATTAATTTTTTAATTTTGACTTATTATTATTATATAATTTCTATTTTTTTTTATGTTTAAGACTTTCAAATTTAAGTTTGAAAGTGTCTAAAGTTGACAAACATTTTCATATGCAATTTGATTTGACATAATATTTACGAAGCGCGTATTCTTTATCTGATTCTACGAGGTGGATATAGTTGATATCCCTCTTAAACGGACTTTTTTGAAGAATGAACTTAAATGGGCATTTCATTCAGTGCATACCCTTCTCTGTCACTCATTATGTTTCTTGACAGTGGGCTCAAAGTCATGGAGTGGATTAAAACTCCAAAAAAAGACTTTCAACAAATTAATTCCTCTTGAATTTATTGGGGTTAAAATCCACATCATAGGAAGATACAAATTTGGCTTTCTTTTGATGTAAGAAATAAGAGTAATGGCCACCATTTGGTTCACCTTATTTTATAGGCTTGGTCGAACAGTGATCGTCATTGAAACAAGTAAAGCAACGAGCGTGCAGAGCTAGAAACAAATTAAAATAAAGAAACAAGAACAAAAAAACAATTGGAGATAATAATAGTAACAAGAACAAGAAAACAAAAACAGACAGACCACAAGCATCACCGTCAAACGTGATATCCTTAATAGTCATATAATATATTATAGGGTTAATTGCGGCAAAAATACCCAACCTTTGGTCAAATTCTCTGCTGTGTATACAACCTCCATAAATGACGGCAAAAGTACCCAAACTTGGCATTTGGGAGTTGACCGAGAAAACCTACCTATGTGGCAATCAACCTTTGCCCACATGGCATGCCAAATGGCACTTGGCCGCCACGTGGCATGCCACATAATTATTATTTTACTAAATGATTTAAAAAATTATTTTTTTAAAAAAATATAATTGTTTTTTAAAAAAAATCATAAAAACCAATAATGAATATTTAAATTTAAATATTCATTATTAGTTTTATTATTAAATATAATTATTTATTTTAGAAAAGTGGATCAAATAAAATAAATAAAGAAAAAAAAAATCACCGTTCACGGTTCACTCAAGCTCCACCTCCGATCCGTTTCACAGGTGAAACGAAATCGCTTAATATTTTTAATAATAATAACCAATAATAATCATATGATTATTTTACGACAATTTAAAAAAAAAGAATAATATATACATAAAAAAAACATATTAAACAATTATTATAATTGTAAAATGCAAACACAAAAAAAATCATGCAAACAAATAAAAATATTTATTTGTTAAATATAAATATGACTACTATTTTTTGTTTTTGAATAAGTGGTGTGTATTTAATTATGTTTTGACTTTTTAAACAATTTGTATGTGTTTATTAGTTATTATTATTAAACATATTAAACAACTTTATTCGATACGTGAACCGAATTGGAAACGGAGTTCAAGTGAACCGTGAGCGGTGATTTTTATTTCGTTCTACCTACTTTTTTAAAAATAAATAATTATAACCAATAATGAATACTTAAATTGAAATATTCATTATTTGTTATTCTTGGAAAAAAATATTTTTTATTAAAAAAATAAAAATAAAAAATAAGTTTGTTTTTTTAAAAAATATAAATATTTTTTTAAAAAATATATTTAAAAAAATTAACTACGTGGCATTCCACGTGGCGGCCAAGTGCCATGTGGCAAAGGCTGATTGCCACATAGGTGGATTTTTTCGGTCAACTCCTAAATGTCAAGTTTGGGTACTTTTGCCGCTATTTACGGAGATTGTATACACAACAGAGAATTTGACCAAAGGTTGGGTACTTCCGCCGCAATTAACCCTATATTATATAATCATATAAACCAAGGTATTAAATTTCCCGAATATCCATCGGCATGCCCATCGAAAATCTTTTTTCGAGGTTATGCGAAACGACATATCCATCGGCATATCCATCGATTTACCTATGATATGAAATACCAATCGATAAGCGATATATCCGTAAAATAAAAAATGTGAAACGACATCGGCAAGCGGTATTTAAAACCTTGATATAAACTATGTATATCTACTCATTTGGAAATCTAATAAAAAATTGTCTAATTATTGGTGTAAAAGTCGGAATCGATATATATATATATATATATATATTTTACGGATTGGTATTTTAATTTTGAAAATTTTGCCCTCGTTAGTTTTAAGAATTAAGTATAATATATGAACCGTCTTATCAAAATTTGATTGTCTATACTTATAAATTTGCATTTTAGAGTAAAAGAGAATTGGTAATTTAAATTTTAAAGAAAATAATAGGATTTTTATGGGATCATTCTTTTAATAGTACAAAATTACACCATTTATTAAGTCAAATAATGGGATATATAGGGTTAACGAAACGATAAAGTTCCTCTTTACATATATATAAAATAAATTTCTCACATTGTGCTGATGGTTGGAGTAACATGGAGCTGTGAATTATTAGAGAAAAAAAATAGTAAATTAATACATATTTATAATATATAAATATAATTAACTAGGAAGATAAACAAGGTAGTAGCACCACCTACTATTTATGCATTTGCTCTGCTTGATTTCACCTAATAATACATCGCTTTTTTCGAATTTGCCTCACATTTTCTAGGGTGAAATATAATATATAGATCATAAATTTTGGATATATATACGTGTGTGTGTGAACTTAGAGAATTGAAATGTTATTAAATTAAAAGAGTAATGTGAACGAAAGAACATTGTAATCACGTACCGTATAGATCTAAACCAGCTAATCATTTCTTCGAGATTTAAAAGTAAAATGTCATATTTTCTTTTATTCGAATCGTATTATAAATAATAAAACATACACGAAACAAATAATAAAACATACTAAAGAGTAAAAGACAGTGAAGACACACAATATTTTGACTACATAGTTCACTAAATTAAATATGAAAATTTTATATTTTGCAAGTAACTAATTCACTTAGATTAATTAACAATAACAAATTTATAAAAAAAATAGATAAGAATTAAGATCACTAAATATGAATTCCTCGTAAAAGGGTTGTAGTCTCAACTCTCAACTGGGATTCATAACTAAATTCAACCACTACGACAAATCGTATC
Organism: Parietaria judaica; assembly: GCA_954871525.1. Taxonomy (NCBI): domain Eukaryota; kingdom Viridiplantae; phylum Streptophyta; class Magnoliopsida; order Rosales; family Urticaceae; genus Parietaria; species Parietaria judaica. Next base: position 5,124,896 of record OX940862.1, read on the forward strand.
GGTGATTGTGGTTGATCTGAAGACTTAAAGGAAGTTCTAGATGAAATCTTAACTTTTTCCGATATACATCATCTAGAGTTTTTTTTTTCTTTCAAAAATGATTTTGCAATGGTGTGTCGTAATAAATTTGAATTCAAATTTATAAAGCTTATAATCAATATAACCGTCCTATGTAACGTTTGAACGTAAAAAAGTCCCGGTAATTAAAGAGAACGTTCGTCTCGAGTGTTCGACGTATCGACCCACTTGACTCGAATTCAATTCTAATTTAAGTGAAGTATTTTCCAAGAGAACATTCCCCTTGTAACACATCATAATCAACAAATATGCACGGAACAACACAAAAATAGTGCTAATCAATCAATTACATTCGCATTCATATATGTCAAATTAGGTTAAATATGTTGGCCTTAAAAGAGTCACATAGGTATTATAATTTTGTAAAATCTTGCCATTTTGGATTCTGAGGCAAGAACAAAAGATCATCGAACTGCAATCGCTCAGTGTTTCATCAAAAGGGACGTCTCGTAAATTTGTCTTGCTTGTTTATAAATTTTAATAATCGCTTTGAATAGTAACACAAAGAAGCAGAATGATTCACAAAATGATAGTATATATATGGATGAAAGCAACGTGTGAGAGAAATTATCTGGACCACGCGAAGAAAATTCTAAGTCATCGTATGCAAAAAATTATAGAAAGGTATCAAAAAGAAATTTGGAAATTTCATTGAGACCCTACTTTTTATGTTTTATCGCAAAATAGAGACAGAGATACTAGAAGCCTAGATTCTTTCACAACGACAGTGCCTTTGAGATTGGAAAATTAATCAAATCGAAAATAGAATATATTGGGTTACACAATAATGCATGTATATTTTTGTTTATTGTTTAATCAATTCATTAATCAGTTTCTCTGGGCTTGCAATGTTACTTATAATAAAGATTTAACAAAGCAAAAGCTGCATTGTGACAGCATTTTATATGTTTCTTTACTTTGTTGCTGCTTTTTAAGCACACATTGATTTTCGTGGCCAAATAAATTTATTTTTATTATTTTGGATTAATAGTGGCTTGTTGGCTTGTTGCTATGATTTTTTTTCCTTGTTCAAAGGAGGATTGGGAATTCGTGTACTGAGAAATAAAAAAGTAAAAACAATTGTGTCATGACTCATGGTATTTTTCCTAAGTTCTAAATATATATGCATTATTTTAATTTTTAATATATATATATATATGTGTATATATATAAGATCGATGTTCATAATTCATGTTATTTGAATCTTGAGTGTCAATTCACATCGAGTGCTACTACTGATGCTTTATGTTTACTACAATTTAATTCCTGAATATTTTAATTATATACTTACCGTTTTCTTATTTTTTTAGATCTTCAAAATTACTCATTTTTTATTTAATAGCGTACCTCTATAATTTTTTTTTTTTTTTACTTTTACTGTTAAATGTGTCCCTCAAGGTTTGTATTTTTAAAAATCATCCTCGATTATTCTTGATATGTCCCTTAATGTTTATTCACCGCTCATAATTTGTAACCTAGTTTCGCAATTGATATTGATCTCCTAGCGCCTTGGAATATTGATTTCACCTTTTTTATTTATTTTTAGATTAATTTGTAATCTGATTTTTCTTTTTCTTCTTAATTATTTTTTATTATTTCTTTTTCTTCTTAATTTGTTTGTTGATAGATGAGGCATCTTATGCTTCAACTAGGGGTGAACAAACGAGTCTTCGGTTCGGTTTTCATACTTATTTATATAGATTACCGCATTTTTGGTTTTTCTAATTTTAAAACCGAAAGCCGCACTATTGAAGTTTAAAACCAATTTTACCAATTACCGATATATCGGTATTAAATTCGGTTTTAACCGCATTTTTATGAAACGCAATATAATCATCATATTTTTGAAAAATCAAATTAGTACTACACAATCTAAGGTATAAAAAAAGAACTAATTGATGAAATAATTCAAATAGAGTCAATTCTCTTGACATTTACTCATAATTATTCAAATGGGAAGAATAATTACACTAATAACAAAAATTGTTCAAAATAAAATAAGATTAAATGAATCAATGAATGAGAAAATCCATGCCAAAACATTGTTATATAGATATTGAATGCTAAAAGTCTTACATTTATCTATTTTTAAATGTATAAAAACATACAAATTTAATATCGGGTTAATCGGTAATCAGTAGCGGTTTTTACCGTGAAACCCGTAATCGCTACCATTTAGCAGAAAGCGGTAGCGGTTTAAACCGCATCTTTCGGTATTTCAAAAAAAGCATAAATTTTCGGTAGTGAAAAAATCGGTAAATTAATGTTATCGGTTTTAAATTCGGTTTAGGGTCTTTTTTGTACACCCCTAGCTTCAACGATTCCACGAATCCCATTCTCAACGCTTTCTTTCTTTCTTTAAAAGCATGCTTTGTTTAGAGTTCATGCCATATGTGGGCCACTAATTGACGTGAAAAAAGGCTGCATAATCTAGCATATAATTATATGCACTCTTTTAAATGATGGGTATTAGTAATCATATAAACATAATCACCACAAAACACAATTATTCAATTCATTGTGTGACCTAATATGGACTCTTAAGTAAGTTGCATTATCGATATAACTTAAGGTGATTAACATAGTGACGAGGTTCAACCATGGCCGAGCGCCGAGCGGACTTCAAAGTTTTTGGAGTTTTACGACGCGAGCATGACCTAATATTAGCCGTCCGTAACTTTTAACTCATGTGTCGGAATATTTTAAATTCCATGTTTGTTTCATGAGATTTTTCTCAAATTGACATCGTCTTTATTTGATATTTTTTTATCTCTAATTTTTTAAGCTTCATTTGTTGCTGATTGTATAGATTAGTTTGAATCAAGAATAGTTTTTTTTTCTTTTCTTCTTTTTATTCTAAATTCGTGTAACTGAGATATTGCGATTTTGATGTCTCAAAGTTAAAATTCCCGTGTGAATCAATAAATTGTGTAAATATATTCAATGTACATTCCTGCACAAGTCAACAATCAAAATTTGTTCGTGTTGGAGATTCTAAATTTAAGCGTTTCTAATTTAATTTTATATTTGTATTTATATATATATATATATAATAAAGCAAGACACTATAGCAAAACAACTTGGGTCAACACTCAACATCAATATGAGGAGCATCTCTTTTTCTGATAGCAGATAAAAAGCTTACAAAGCATATGAGCACCACCACAATATTATTTACCTTGTAAATTATTCTGCTAGAAAAAAAAAAAGATAATTAAAAAAAAAGTTCTTGGAGAATATAAAGTTGTGAATGATGACAACTGGACCCCCTATGAATTAGAGAAAGTTATGCCCACACTTTCAGAAAAATAAACTAAGAAACAAAGACACACTACTTTTTCTCTTTGCACAAAAATATTTAAAGAAAACTCATTTTCCAACTAGGTTTTAGTAAACTTTATGGTAATTTGAACAAACTTGATGTGAGCATTCTTTCAGATATTGTTCATCATACTTCACACAATTATAGAAATAAAGGCTATCATGTATTATGGCAATTGGCTAGTAGCAGGGTTCGACTTACCACCGATTATCGTCGATAATCGACGATAATCGGTCTTACCGGTAGTTACCGGTAAGTTACCGGCTATTACACTTACCGTTTTATGAGCTTACCGACGATTATCGAGCTTTTCGATAAACCGAAAGACAGACGATTATCGGTGTTTCACGTGTAAAAAAAATGTTCTTTTCGGTGCAATTAAAAAAAGATTTAGGGCAAATATTTAACCCCCTTTCTCACTTTTCTCGCCGATTTTCGACCCTCTCTCTCTCTTCTCGCCTCTTCTCGCCGCCGACTGACCTAATCTTATGATTTCTCGCCGATTTTCGAACTGGTAAGTCCCATCTTTTCGGTTAAACTCAAGCTTTTCCATGGAAATTGTGTGTGTGGCAAAAGTTTGCAAAGTTTGGTTTTAAGCTTTTTACACCGAATTTATCCAAAAAATTTCGAACTTTTGGGTATATTTAGGAGGTATAATCTTAGATCTATATGTTTCTTGCAATTTTCTTTGATATTTACTTATTTTACACGAATTTGAGATGATTAGCATAAGTTATAGAAAGTAAGATTAAGTTGTTCATGAGTTTATGTTTGGTGAATTAGAAAGGTTGACACTTTAAGGATTTTGAGTTGTATTTTTGCATTTTTATGATTTTATGTTGTAGGAAACTTGTTTCCATGACTTTATTTGTAATTATTTTGTAGGAATTAGATGAAATATATAAAGATTACAATATATTTTAGGTTTATTATGTAAAATTTTTGTATATTCATATCAAGATTGCATTTTTTATGTTTTAGAGCTATATAATCAATTTTTTTCATGTATATAATTGAATAATAAATTATTGTAATAGTTTCTATGAAATTGGGTCGATTTTTAGGTAAATTAGAGGCTTAATTCGGATTTTTGAATAATTACGGCAAAAGTATTTAAAATTTACTTTTTGTGTTTTATGAAGCAATATATTAATTTTTAGGGGTTTTTTAGTTTATTAAATATTTTTTAAAATATTAATCTAATTTTTCTCAGTAATTTTTTTTCAGATTTTACGATAATACGGTTTTACCTATAACTACGGCAAAAGTATTGCAAGTTTATCTTGCGTGTTTTGTCGAGGTAATCTACTACTTTTTTGGGGGGTTTTCCTTTATTAATTATTTTTTTAAATATTAATGTGAATTTTTGGTGTATTTTATTTGCAGATTTGATGGTATTCGGTTTTTGTCTTAATTACGGCGAAAGTGTGAGAAGTTTATATTTTGGTGATTTTCTCGATAATGTACTCATTTTTTTGGGTGTTTCCCTTGATTAGATATTTTTGAAAATCTGAGTCTGATTTTTTGAGGTGAATTTTTGGCAGATTTGAAGACATTCCGGTTTTTGTCTTAATTGCGGCGAAAGTGTTGAAGTTTATCTTTTGGTGATTTCCAAGGCAATGCGCTCATTTTTTTGGGTGTTTCCTTTGTTAATTATTTTTTAAACTATTAATCTGATTTTTTGGTGTATTTTATTTGCAGATTTGAAGACATTCCGGTTTTTGTCTTAATTGCGGCGAAAGTGTTGAAGTTTATCTTTTGGTGATTTCCAAGGCAATGCGCTCATTTTTTTGGGTGTTTTCCTTTGTTAATTATTTTTTAAACTATTAATCTGATTTTTTGGTGTATTTTATTTGCAGATTTGAAGACATTCCGGTTTTTGTCTTAATTGCGGCGAAAGTGTTGAAGTTTATCTTTTGGTGATTTCCAAGGCAATGCGCTCATTTTTTTTGGGTGTTTTCCTTTGTTAATTATTTTTTAAACTATTAATCTGATTTTTTGGTGTATTTTATTTGCAGATTTGAAGACATTCCGGTTTTTTTCTTAATTGCGGCGAAAGTCCTCAAGTTTATCTAAAAATGAGTAAAGACAACATTGCGAGGGAGCATTGCACTCCCTATAGAGATCCGAGCAACAACTCCGGTTTCAAGTGCAACTACTGCGGGAAAGAGATCAGAGGTGGCGGGATCACCAGAATGAAACAACATTTGGCCGGCAATGATAAGAACAAAAATGTCGCGCCGTGTACCGAAGTCCCGAACGATGTGCGGAACCTCATCAGGGATACTATGCGGAGTTACCAGAAGAAGAAGCAGAAGAGGCACGATTTAGCCGTTAATATACGGGAAAATATTTACCAGAGGGCCGAGGGTTCTTCTTCTGATGAAGACGACGAGACCGTGCCTGTGGACGTTGAAAGAGAAGTGGCACGAAAAATAAAGAAATCCCGTCAAGAGGCAGCGGCCAAACAATGGGAAGAAGACCAGGCCGGAGGCGGCGCAAGCAGTCCCGGTCCCGCCACTACATCGGCGCTGTTCGATAGGCCTTCGAAAAAACAGAAAAGGGTCGACTTAATGTTTTTACCGAAGACAATCTTGAAGGTCGGGAAGGCGATAGCCAAATACATAATCCACAAAGGGATTCCGTGGTGTCACGTCGACGATATTCTTTTCCACAACATGCTGTTTTGCGTAGCCGAAGCAGGTAACCTAATTTATGATTTTATTTAAGTTGAAGTTAAAGTTAACTATTAATATTTAATAATATTGCATTTTACGAGTGTAGGCGTTGGATGCCCGTATCCCACGTCAAAGGACATCGCGGGCAAGTATCTGACAATGGAGTTCGAGGAGTGGCAGAAGTACAAGCAGGATCAGATTCCCGTATGGCGAAAGTTTGGCGTGACGATCATGTCGGACGGTTGGACTGGACCGACGAATATGTCGATCCTGAACATCATGATCTTTTCGGCAGGGAGGACGGTATTTATCAAGGCAATCAACGCGTCCGCCCACGCCAAGAATGCGCATTACTTGGCCAGGGTATTTTCTGCAGTGATTGAGGAGATCGGCCCGCATAACGTGGTGCAAATTGTGACCGACAACGCCGCAGCTTACAAAAAAGCCGGCACCGATTTGATGGAGAAGTACAATTTGTACTGGACGCCGTGCGCTGCCCACTGCATCGACTTGATGTTTCACGACATCGGCAAAAGGCCGAGCATCCAGGAGACCGTGAAGGGGTGTAGACTCATCACGAAGTTTATCTACAACCACGGCCAGGTCCTCGATACAATGAGGAAGACATGCAAGGGTGAGATCATCCGTCCGGGGGCGACAAGGTTTGCCACAAACTTTCTCTCCCTGACCAGCTTAAAGGGGAAAAAGGCCGGACTCAAGGCGATGTTTATATCCGAGTGGTGGGATAACTCCTCGTTCAAGACCACGAGAGAAGGGAGAGCCGCGGCCACATTGTGCTTGAGCGATTCTTTTTGGGCTTCGGTTGACAACGCCTTGAGCGTGTTCGCCCCCTTGTACACAGCACTCCGGCTCGTCGACACCGAGGTGCATCCCACGATGGGAATGGTGTATCGCTTGTTCGAAATCATCGTAGCGGCGCTCAGCGCACTTCAAGGAAAACAATGGGCAGTCGAAATTGTGGAGGCGCGATGGCATAAAAACTTGGACCATCCATTGCATATTGCGGCCCACTTCTTGAACCCCAGAATCGCCTACGAGCGAGACATTGAGATGCCAGAAAATGCCATCCGAGATGTCACCAGGGTTTACGACCGGTTGTTTCCTCATGAGGACGTGACACATCTGGCGGCAGAGGTAAGATCTTACTTTAACCTTGTAATTTTACTCCCACTTCTTAAATTAAATTAAAACTAACTTTCTATATGTGTGGTGTAGTGCGTGAAGTTTCGTGACGCTGTAGGTCCGTTGCGCGAGCGGTCATGCGTGGCAGCACGGAAGACTCTTGCACCCGGTAAGTTTTACACATTGAAGTTCAACATGCTAAGTTTTACACATGCTAAGTTAAGTTTTTTTATTCATTTACAGCTGAGTGGTGGAGCATATTCGGGGGTCCGTGCCCCACATTACAGAAGCTAGCAATGCGGATTTTGTCGCAAACCGCGTCGGCCTCAGCGTGTGAGAGGAACTGGAGCACGTTTGCCCTCATCCACACCAAGCTCCGCAATCGTCTGGCGTACGCGACACTTGAGAAGCTAGTTTTCTGCAACTACAATCATAAGCTAGCGATCCGAGACTTGAAGGCGCAGTACGACCAGGCCGACAAAGCCGATCCGTATGAGTACCTCACGAGGTCTTTGGCTATGGCCTCTGCTGGTGTTGACTTCGAGGACGCAATTGTAGAGTGGATCCGACCAGTCCACCTCGACGACGAAGATGGCAACCCAGACCCAGAGATCGCCGCGGAGGCTCAATCATTCGGAGCTGTGATCAGCCGAATCCTTGGTGAGCAAAGGCTCGGTCCTACCCCCGACCCTCCAGGGGTTCATGGAGGAGTTGACTGCGGCTCAAACGCCGCTGGGGCTAGTTCTAGTCAACAACGTACTCATACGACCGGTACTCACCGTAGTTCCCCTTCGCATAGCCCCTCACAATCACATAGCGGCTGGGGTGGGGGAGGTGACTACCAGGGAGGATGGGGTGGCGCCCAGGGAGGATGGGGAGGTGACACCCAGGGAGGATGGGGTGCCAGCCAGGGAGGATGGGGTGGCATGCAGAGAGGTACAGGTGATTATTACTATTTTAATTTTGCTGATTACATGCAGATATGAATGTCAACTAATTTGTTTCCTCAACAGGTGATACGTATCGAGGCGACCTGAACTACGACCCTGCCAACATGGGATACATTCCCGACCAACAGTACGGTGACCAACAATCTCCAAGACAACAAGATGACGCATCTTCTGCTATTGGATTCTACTTGGGCAGTGACTATCTATCTCAGAGCGAGAACCCCGTCGACGAGCTGTCCGGGAACTTTGAGACGATGTCGATGGGTACTTCCGTGAGCACTCAATTTGCTACTCCGCATCCTATGCTCGATAACGGAGTGTGGGCGCATCCTCAGTATCCATCTCGTGGCGTGTTTACGGAGCAACACATATATGATTACCATGTGAGTAACTTCCGTATGCACTTCGAACCACATGGCTTGTTTTGGAGGACATATTGCAACATGCATTTGGAATCAAGTGGTGCCTCGGGTATTATGGAAGCCCATAGGAGATCGTCGTACTTTTGAGGTTGGAGACTTGTTAGACTTTGTATTAGCCTTTATATTTGATAGTTGAGACTTGTTAGAGTTAGACTATGTGTGTGTGTATGACATTATCTATGTGTGTGTATGACATTTCATTATCTATGTTTTGTATTAGAGGTATGATATTATCAAAATATTTTATAAGTTTTCTGTCGAAAAGTATCGAAAAGTATCGATAATCTGTCGATAATCATCGAAAAGTATCGGTAATCGGTAAGCTACAGTGTTATAGGTTTTCCGTCGGTTAATCGGTAAGCTATCGATTAATCCGTCGAAAACGGTAATCGGTTTATCGGTAAAATCGGTAAGTTGAACCTTGGCTAGTAGTATCTTTTAAAGGATTATTTCCGGCAAAAGTACTAATAATTTAAAAAATTACATTGATAAGTTTTTTTTTTTTTTTTACCCAGACAAAATTTTAATTTTTTAATATTATATATAAGACAAGTATTTTTAATATTAAATTTTGATAAGTCCTAATTATTTTTTTACTCGGACAAAGTCTTAATTTTCTGTTATTATATATAAGACAAGTAACTTTTCATGGAGTTTTTTGGTGCCTGTTTTATACATATAATATCATGGTACTAGTATTTTTGTCCGAGTAAAAAAAAACAATTGAAACTTTTAAGTACTTTTTCTAAGACTATTAGTACTTTTTTAATACTCATGAGGACCAAGCCATAATTAGGAAAATTGAATACTCAATCAATAGCTGTTATTTGGTAAAGAGTTTTGGGGGCAGTTGGCTTTACGAATTAATGCTTGGTCCTTAGCTGTAAGTTTTTGAGTGATTTTACCAAATGCCTTTGTCATCTTCTTTGTTTCTATGCTTTCATTCATGACATCACTATGATTTGGTCTTTGATTTTTCTATTTTGAAACCTTGACCAAACTATGTTCGCCTCTCTTAAAATAGCTTAAAAACAAGGGTTAATTGCGGCAAAAATATACAACTTTTGTCAATACTCTCCGATAGGTACCCAACCTCAATAAACGTAGGCAAAAAAACCCAACGTCACACTTTTGTTGCCGACCAACTAACGTCGTTAGACGCTGCCTACGTGGCCGTTAGGCTGTCTCATGTGGAATGCCACGTGGCCAAAGGTTGGGTACTTTTGCCGCCACGTGGCCAAATATTGGGTACTTTTTTCCACCACGTGGCCAAAGATTGGGTACTTTTGTCGCCACGTGGCATTAAAAAAACAATTTTTTATAATTTTTCTTTCCCGTTAGCCAATATGTTTTTATTTTTTCTTTACGTATATCAAACATGATCAAATAATTTTATAAAAGATGTACTTATAAAAAAATATGTTAAAGAAAAACTAAAAAATGTTACTTTTCTTTTTTCACTTTAAAACAAAAAATAATAAGGTTAAACATAATTTTTACCAATCACCAAACTTTCAGTTTAAATTAAGCTTGAACCGTATTTGATACAATTATTTGTTTTATGGTTAATTGCGGCAAAAATACCCAACCTTTGTCAATACACTCCGATAGGTACCCAACCTCAATAAACGTAGGCAAAAATACCCAACGTCACACTTTTGTCGCCGACCAACTAACGTCGTTAGAGGCTGCCTACGTGGCCGTTAGGCTGTCTCATGTGGAATACCACGTGGCTAAAGGTTGGGTACTTTTGCCACCACGTGGCCAAAGGTTGGGTACTTTTTCCACCACGTGGCTAAAGGTTGGGTACTTTTGTCGCCACGTGGCATTAAAAAAATAATTTTTTTATAATTTTTTCTTTCCCGTTAGCCAATATGTTTTTTTTTTTTTATGTATATCAAACATGATCAAATAATTTTATAAAAGATGTACTTATAAAAAAATATGTTAAAGAAAAACTAAAAACTGTTATTTTTCTTTTTTCACTTTAAAACAAAAAATAATTAGGTTAAACATAATTTTTACCAATCACTAAACTTTCAGTTTAAATTAAGCTTGAACCGTATTTGATACAATTATTTTTTTTAATCATGTCTTAGTTTTATATATGTTATATGTCTTCAAAAATCATATCATGCCTTAATTTTAATATTAAAATGCATGTGTTATTGTATACAATAATGTTTTAGTTTCAAAATTTTAATATAATCTATTCAAAAATTATGTATTATTCCTGTAAGAAAAAATATTTTTTTATAAAAACATATTTTATAAAATTATTTTATTATTTTTAACATATGTAAAAAAATAAAAATATGTGCCACGGTAAAGATTTTCTTTTTAAATAAATTAAAACTAATAAATTTAAGTAATCATTTGATTATTTTAAAAAATAACATAATTTTTTATAAGTACATATTTTATGAAATTACTTGATCATGTTTGATATACGTAAAGGAATAAAAACATATTGGCTGACAAGAAATAATATTTTTTTTAAATGCCATGTGGCGGCAAAAGTACCTAACCTTTGGCCACGTGGTGGCAAAAATACCCAACCTTTGGCCACGTGGTGGCAAAAGTACCCAACCTTTGGCCATGGGTCATTTCCACATGAGACAGCCTAACAGCCACGTAGGCTGTGTCTAAGTCTAACGGCTTTAGTTGGTCGGCGACAAAAGTGTGACGTTGGGTACTTTTGCCTACTTTTATTGAGTTTGGGTACCTATCGAAGAATATTTACAAAGTTGAGTATTTTTGTCGCAATTAACACTAAAAACAATGTTCATGGTTGTGCGGAGTAATCCTCTTAATTGGTAAGAATACAAGAAAAGAAAAACTGAATTCTAATATAAAATATACCAAATTCTGGTAAAATTGGAAGCAAAAATCCGAATTGGAAGCAAAACTGAAACCGTTTCGGAACCAAAATATTCCGATTCTGTTTTTTTTTTTAATTTCAAACGTGTTCGATTTATCTAAAATAAAAATCCAACGACTTGGGTTTTAAAATATAAAAAATTAAAACAAAATCTAAATTCAGGTTGATGCGTACAGATTTATTCCAAAACTTAAATATAAAATTAGTATATAACCCTCAATTCGGACTTACAAATAATAAATAAATTATTGCATGTACCAGAACGATTAAAGTCCAACTAAAGTAAGAAGCACATTACAAGAATGATATTATTAATTATTATTACAAATGACTTGATAAAAATAGTTAAATACCATTAGAAAAATATTATAATAAAGGTGTTGCAACTTGCATTGGACCTAAATCCACTGTCCACATAGTATTGATTTTAGTTTTGATATAGACATGCAAGATATTCATGGCTTATAAAAATATGCACTAACATTTATGGCTATTCATTCATTGTCGTCTCTTTCACTCTGCACCATCACGAAATTATGCACTATGCAGCATTGAAGTTAGAAACCTTCAACCATGGTCCATGTCACTATTTTTCTTCCCTTTTTCTTTTTATGGAATTTCCGTTACTAAATTTTATCTAAATTATATCGATAGCATTTACGATCATCGAATGTGACAATGGCTAATATATTTGTGAAATGATCCGTGCATGTTGCCCGAAAAAACAGGACAAAGTTGGTGAACGTATATAATGTTATGTTCCTTTATTTTCTCTTATCAATATTTGTAATTGAAATTACCCATTGTAATTTGAAAAAGTAGGAAATTACCCATTGTAATTTGAGAATATAGGATGAAAATCAATGAGGGTTATATCAACGAAAAATAATACACGTGCTTCTGAGACAATTGACATGAATTTAAAAAAAAAAATAGATTTTCTATTCAACCATGCAGTCGATACTCGATATAAGTTATACAATGACATAAATGAAGAGATAAGAAAATTAGTTTTTAATATTTTCTTATATACACAATTAGGCCTTTAATTAGTACATACGATTCAATTACATATTATTGTTCTATCTATTGTAACTAAAGTTGTACGTAGTTAAAAGTTGAATTTGAACGACGAAAAAGAAGAGCGTACACCTTTCTCGCAAATTAAGACGTGGTGGGCTTGTTGAAAACTAAACATAGTACACCTTTTAGAATTTTTCGCTACGTTTAGGCGACAAACTATAGAGGGTGAAGCCTAATATAAAAGGAAGCGTTAACGTTTAGAATTTTTGTATAAAGCATTATGTAGCGAGAGTATTTTAACTTTTCACACGGGTTATTTGCCTTAGGTTTAATTTTCGCTTATAAGGTTTGTAGCCGTCATGCGTCATTAGTGCGTTTTGTAGCACAAATTGAGAGAAGCGAGATTGATGGTGTAACCAGAAACTCCGATTGAGAGATTGATAGTGGATCGAGATTTACAGGCGGCAAGTGGAGGTACCTCCTACACGGGGAGCGAACCACTATAATTCTGGTGTCGATTTCAATTTCGTTTATTGCTTTTATCATTTTCGAATTGGGAATTAGGGGAAAATTCCCAACACGAACTATGACTTTTAGTTTCCGGTGCATCATAAACCGAAGCCTAATTTGCAGTACTGAACCGATATATATGTCAATCTGAAATGCACGTCATGTATATATATATTTACATATATTACATCTAAACCTGAGAAATGAAAATCCCACGCCAAGTATATTTTATATTTCACATGCTCTAGTATTTATTTGCAAGTTCTCTTCGTGTCGCAAATCACTCAATCGACTCAACACAATTGCAGATGTTCCTTGATCCGGAGAAGAGCACACCGAGTGAAACGCAGAGTCGTTCGAGTGACGTGACGGGCTAGTTTGCACGACACATGCATTGGCCTCATCAACCGGGAAGACTCGGCTAACACCCTTCGCGTCCTCCATCGGAGACGAACCCCTCTTTCTAAACGTGTGCGAGCTCAAGTCCCGTTGGTCGAACACTCTTAGCACCATGCCAAGTTTGTCTCCCAGCGACGCTTCGACCGGAACTGAGCTCTCGATGGTACGACGGTTTTGACGTACGAACTTAAAGGCGTGAATCGCCAATGCGAGCAGTGAAGAAAGTCCTGCGATGAGAAACAGTCCCCAGAAGCTTTCGAGGCCGAGGCTGCCTGAAGAAGCGGGCGTGTTCGGATCTGGGCAAGTCTTCTTTTCGCCGAACCATTTCTTCTCCAAGTCTTTCAAGGTCCCTTCCTCGGTCACTTGAAGTATCGCCCTAGATACGTCAGAAACCAAAGGAGAGCCTCTTGGGAAAGCCTGTCAAGGATGTGTATTAATTTTTCACACTTCAATTAATTTGTTAATCTTATAAATTCCTAATTAATAAGCATGATATTTCAAGAATATTTTATTTGACAGAACATGTCTATAAAGCTTAATGTGAAAATGTTTGGTTTTATAGTATTTTGATAGATACGCACTATTCTTTTTAATTAGGGATAATCACGAAAAAGTACCCAAACTTTGAAAAACTGAAGCGACAAGAGTCTAATTACAAAAAATAATTACAAAAGTACAAAGTAGTCAACAAATGTGAGACAACACATTTTTTCGTCTAATTTTTGCCCGTTGGTCAATTTAGTAAGCACTATGCTAAAAGATTGACCTACATTCATTAAAAAAGAGCACGGAAATATGCCTTTTAAATGTTGAGAAAATTTGAGTATTTTTCTCACAATTATCCCTATTAAATGTTTAGTTTTGAGAGGTACGGGAATACTAATTAGAGTATGCTATAATCAGATCAGATCAGAATCCATGTATATAAATAAATTTAAGTTTTGGTAATTCATAATTCAGCCTCTCATAAAATTAATGTCATGAAAAACATATATCCTAAAGTCAAGTTATTTAAACTTAATATATACATTTATTTAATGACACTTGTAAATTAATCAAATTATGAGATTAATTACTTAACTTAATCTAGCTAGCATTTAATGGATTGGTTTAAATTGGGTTAGAGGCTTACGAATCCGAAGCCGTCGGTTTTGAAGGTGGGATCAATCATGGTGTACTTGGAGCAGAACTTCCTGAGAAAGAGGTTCATATAAGGATTCTCGTCGAATGCCGCTGCAATTCCGCCGTGCTTGCTCGTATAATTTGAAAACGCCTGTTCGAGTTCGTCTATGGACTTGTATACTTTGATCTGAGAATCGTTGAACCCTAGGCCTATCAAGAGCCCGTGAACGAAAGAAGCTTCAAGAAAGCCGACATTGTCCTGGCCTATTATCAACTGCGAGATGTTGGCGACGGTGGGTTTTAGCTGTTCGGCGGTCAGGAGTGACGTCAAACTCGCCGTGTAGCTTTGTGTGAGAATCAATACCACAAATACCCATATAATTATCACAAACCTCGCCAAGTTGCTCATGATTTTTTCTCCTGAGTAAAGACAACACCGTAATAATATAAAAAACATTATTTAAAATAAAGTTATGCGTTACTTCTCTTATTATTAATTAATTTTGAGATCTTAACATGGTATCTGAACACATGATATTCAAACGAGCACTCAAACCATTCGGTCCGCTCCGAAATGGATGAGCTAAAAGAGCTACTAATTTGAAGGCGCATGTCTACGATCATGAAATCTTAGTGTATAGGTTTATAAATTCGCGAGTTATGCTTCTTGTATAAGTTTTGAACGTACTATATTGAAATCTTAGTGTTATGTATGAACTTACTGTGGGCAAAGACCATGGTTGAGAAGGAGAACCAGAAGCTAGTACCGATCTGGTGCGCTACAGGCCCGCGAAACTCATCATTTATCCGGTGTTCGAGCACCCAAACGACGAAGCCGATGAAAACGAAGAAACCACCAGTCGTCACCCAAAGATCCCACTTCAACGGCTTCATGAAAACCCATGCATTCTTATATCTATTGTCCTTAATAGGGACAATCATCGACACACCGGATTCTGTGTATGGAAGCGTAAAGTCAACGTATAATGATCGATTCGCTCTGATCGTTATATCTCCCACAGCTGCATCATAAATCTACATAGAAGAAAAGAAAAGAAAAAAACCACGGTTCAAGCCTCGCGACATACGTACTCATCCTTATAGAGGAAAAGAAATTTTGCCGAGTAATTTCAATGGTCGACTATTTGAATTTGTATCGTGATAGTATAAATTTCGAGCATCATGATATATTTATAAATCAATAAAATATCCTCCTTTCAATAATAAAAAAAAAACTTGTATCGTTGCACAAAACGAAAATTAAAGATAAAGGATTAACAATGACATATAAATACTCAACATTATGATTTGTGGTGAAATAAACCTATATTTTTCACGGTCAATGTCTAATATTTTTTTTTTCTCTTCAAATTCCGTGCATTTTATCAATTTTTATTTTGGGTGTGCTTAGAGTTTTGGACACTTGTGAGTGTGACCACTTTCAGTAATATGATCAAGACATTGTGTTTTTTTTTCCTACTGTACAGTAACTACAAATAGATAAATTTTAGAGAGAAACAAAAT
Organism: Parietaria judaica; assembly: GCA_954871525.1. Classification (NCBI taxonomy): domain Eukaryota; kingdom Viridiplantae; phylum Streptophyta; class Magnoliopsida; order Rosales; family Urticaceae; genus Parietaria; species Parietaria judaica. The sequence continues at coordinate 5,140,948 of OX940862.1, forward strand.
AATAAAAATATGAGTCTACGCACCACAACAATTAAAACATAGATACTTACGCCACTATTAAATAAAAAAATAAATAATGACATGATCACATACCCCAAGATATACTTGCTGGACCAGGTCGTCGTAAGTGCCTGCACTCAGGTTTAATGAATTCACAAAAGGCATGAACTCATACTCAATTTTATATGGTAACTTTTTGATAACTTCTTCAAAAATGTCTATACAATACCCCGTAACATTATGGGTATGGTCAGAATTGTACTCAACGTTTACGAATTCTTTAAAACCACCCCTCACAGGAACACCAACTTTCAGTTTAGTCCCTCTCAATGGAATTTCCCATCCTTTAGGAACATTTTGATCATATCCTGGCCATGTGATTTGACCTAAATTGCCCCTGGAGCTGTTCTTCACTGAAGATCTCAAATCTACCACCAACCCATCTTTAGGCCTCCAAAATCCAACTACTTTGTTCACATTATTATCAACGACGTTGATAATCTCATACGTTGGAGTTTCTAACTCTCTATTGACAAATCTAACATCCCCAGAAAGCCCTTTGAATTTCACGTTGGACAACGTGTCACGAAGCTTCGAACCGCTTTGAGAGACCCCGAAAGTGTCGAGATCAGTCACGCCATTTTCATCCTCAGGGAAAAGCCCTAGCTTGGCTCCACTATCACTTTTCGAAACTTCTTCAACAGCCAACGCTAGAGCTGTTGCAGCGTCGTAAGCCCACAATCCAAAAACGTTCATCTCATCCGAGAACTGTCTCCTTCGATACCGTTCCCGGAAGCCCTTAACCTCGTTTGTCTCCGGGACGTAGGTTTTCAACCCTAAAACGCCGTTCAGCGTCTTAAGAATGTTGTTGTTTTCCGCCAAGGTGCTCAACAGGTTGGTCATGCCGTTGGTCACAATCCAAACGTAGCCTTCACTCATCATACCAAGCTCCTTCGCAATTGCGAAAATCTTCATCCCGAGCGACGTGTGTGTATGAACGACAAAAACCCTAGTATAATTTAATGACAGCTTGTGAAGCTCCTGGCTGAGAAGCTCGTCGGTAGATGAGGTATTGACAGCCCAGTGGTAAGGCACACGCGCGTTGACATCGAGAAGCGAGTCCGAAAGATAGGGAATGAGGCCTTCGCCGTAGGCATCGTCGCTGTAGATCGGGACGACCTGTTTCCATGCAAATTTTTTTACGATAGAAGCTATGGCGTCTGCTTGGTACACTTCGTTGTGAGTGGCTCGGAAGAAGAAGGAGCTTCGGAGGCTGAGAGAAGGGTTCACGGCTGAGAAGGAGACTATCGGTACGTTGGCTTTATCACCGATGTCGACGACGAAGTTCGCTTGCGTCGACATTACTGGTCCGATGATGGCTTGGACTTGCTTGTTCTTTATCAAATCTAGAGCTGTTCATTAAGCCGATATCTGAGCTCATTTAACCCAATATTCAGAATAAAAAGAAGAAGGTTATGGTGTGCATGGTGACTCGTTTTAGCTCTAGATTATTTGGAAGCAAGACTAACTCTTTGATTTGTGTGTTATTTTGTGACAAATATATCCTACTCAAGTTATGAGTCTATATATAACAAGAAAAAGAAGTGCTAATTAATATTTTACTATAATTAAAACACGTAGGTTTGCCGGGTAAACAATATCAATTTTGTTGTGGCATATTTAAGTCTTGTGAGTACGACATTTTTATTTTATTTTTTAAATTTTTTGATGCGTGATCAAAATATCTCAAATTATATTAAATCGATGAAAAAGTGATTGAAATTTTAAGAAAAATAACCTTAGACTATTAGTCTACTAACCTTATTAATTTTGTTAGAAACAACAAACATTTGTTCTGATCAGTTTTTTCAAACAGTAATATTTTATTTTAATTAAGTGATAGAAATTCTATAGACGAAAATGGGATAAGATTTTAAATTTTATTTTGATTAAGTACTATTATCGAGTATTGATAAATTAACTCACTAGTCAAGGAGTATCAAAAACGTCAAGGAAGCTAAATGAGACAAAAATCAAATCGCACTCGTGTCAATATTTGAAGTTTGACCCAGTAATCTAGGCACTCTATACTGCAATTACTGAGTACATACGTTTGAGTTTGACTATCTTTGTTTTGACCGTTCTACAACCAGTTTCGGACAACGATAAGTTTGAATTATTCAATTAATACAGCACTTCATAGTTCATATATGACCATATATAAGCGCACGCTGGCACGCATATAATATATATATATATATATATATATATATATATTCTAGAACTAAATAACATTATTCAGTTTTTCCTAACAAAAAATATTATTCTTCAAGTATATATTTTCCCAAACCACAACAATACGAAAAATATGACAAAGATGAAGAGCTGTAATTATTTCTAATTATTTTATATAAGCAATATTGGGTCAACCAAAATAGAGCGACGACTTGTGGTTGTGGATAATAATCGATCGGTTTGACTTGTCTACTCATGCCCGCCATCCGTCCGGCCTGTCTATCCTAAGTAGTGGGCGATCGCAAGAGCGAGCTGCCCAGTCCGAGGCCAATTCGCGAGCAAGTTTTACCCGCTTGTTATTTTTTTCTTTCTAAATCATATTTATATTGAGAAAAGAAAAGAAAAAACATACATTTCCGTTTTATTATCGGAATGAGCAGGTCTTGTGTGCCTTAAATTTTGTATGGGCTACTCGGGCAACCTACGCCAAAGTCTATCCCGGGCGCGGGTTGCATGTGGCCTGAAAATCCACTAGATTACGGACAGACTCGCCCATGACCTGAACGTTCCATGTGAAATATGACTACCTACTACTATTTTTTCAACTACCTATACAATGTAATAAACCCCAAACTCAAAAAAATAGGCAATAGATCAAGTAATTTATTTACCTGCAGAAGCTGCCCCAAAGGCATCGGACTTGGAGTCTCTGGGAATAAGCTCGAGCCTCGTGTTGTATTGACCGTGAGCCTCGTAAAATTCCGAAACCGCCATTCCGATACAGTTCAGCCCCACCCTTCCGACGGGGCCATTATAGTCAACAGCCACACCAATCTTCACGCTCGTTTTGTTTTGCGCTCTCACCGGAAACGACAACAGAAATATAGGTAAGAAGACCAAGAAGAAGAGAGTATCCATGGATTTCATCATCATCGATTTCACTCTTCAGCTAAATCAACGTCAGTGATTCCAGGGTAGCCTTTTTTTCTTTTTAATAAATGTTTGGTCAATATAAACTTATTATGTGTGTAGTGTGTATGTATATGAATAGAATAGAGAGAAGTTCCGTGTCAAAACGACACAGCTTAAGCTTTCGAAGAAACTTCCACTTATCTTGACTGTTGACTTTTCAAAATTGTAAAATTGTCTCACGTAGTACTGTCCACTTCAATGATCTTGAATCATTATATAATAACCAATGGAATGTTTTTTTGAAGAAAAATGTGGACGTCTGAAATCACACCAAATGAATTCGAAATACAAAGCAAGTAACAAAATTCGAAATATATATTCATTAATACAAAATAAAAGTAAATCCTAGTGAAATGGGGTGTATTTGAGAACTAGTCGAGGCATATTGATGCCGTAAATCACGGATCGAAAGATCGGGAATTAAACACGAAGATCCCATCATTTATCAAGCTACAATCTTCGCTTTATTTGCTTCCATTTACTCGTTTATTTATTTTCCGTCTTTAGTATTATTTGTTTATGATTTATTTTCATTTATGTCTTGATTCTCGTTTTTATTTCGGGAAACAAAAGACTCTTTATACTGTTTGCCTTTCTTTGTAATTCCTCAGTTTTTGAATGAAATGAAAAATTGAGACTTTGTGTTTCTCTCCCCAAATGCGAGTGTTCGTGAACGAGCTCCGAGTTTGATGCCCTCGATCCGGTATCCGTGTGCGGAACAACGGTTCTTGGATGCCCGAGTCTAGCTATTCGTGCGCGAATCAATAGGCGAGGAAGGTTCTTCGATCGGTACGATTGAGTTCGACTATCCCGATAATATTATTTATCTAGTTCGATTAACAATATTTTTCTACGATCTACATCAGTTGGTATCAGAGCCGAAAGATCTTGAAACATGCCGCCGCGGCGAGATTCCCGACGACGACAACGTTTAGACAAAGAATGGCGTGAAGGTATGGATGCGACGATGGAGAAGTTGGTTCAACTCTCCACCATGATCAATGATTACTTGACGAAGAAAAAACGATATTCTAAGACAAAGTGTAAAAGGTACGACGAAAACGGGAGAAAACGAGCCTCAAATTCGTCCAAATTCAGCTCTTCTTCTCTGTCCACGCCAGGTGTTCGACGAAATGCTGCACAGACACTGGCAGCACCTCAGCGCGCCCAGACAGCCCCAACAACGCTCCTGTTTGCGCCCACAACGCCCCAACGCGCGCGCATTCGCGCCCCAGCGCCCCAAAGTCGTGCTAATGTGCGACACAACAAGCTCCGATGTGCCCAAACTTGCTACATACCGTCTTGCAGCGCCCATGTAGTGCCCAACAAGTCCCTCACAACCCGATTTGCGCCTCACATCTCAGAAACAATCCAGAAAATCTCAACGCGCGCCAAGTGTTTGAAAAAATGCAGGAGTAACTCTCTAGGTAATATTTGGCCACAATTAGAGGTCGTGTTTGAGGAGGCAAAGTCCAAAGATTTCATGTGTGATGAGCCCATTTATGACGAGGTAGAATACACTAAACCTGTCTACGATGAGCCCGTTTATGAAAATGTCTTGCACGAAAATATCTTTTGCAGTGAAGCGGTATACGGTGCGCCTATGTATGACGACTCCATTTACATCGAGGCGGAGTACGGCGAGGCTTTGAACGAGGAATCATTGTACGACGAGGCGGAGTATGGAGAGGCCGTGTATGATGAATCTTTGTACGACGAAGCCGAATGTGACGACGAATGAATTGCGGATGATATGAGTATGTCTCTCGTGATTGAAAATTCGTTTGTGGCCTCAATGGAGAAGATCAATATAGTTTGGGTTCCAACCAAGACTACCGGAACAAGTGCACCGATCGGGCGTAGCACACTTCTACCGAAAATTATTCTAATGGCTCGGTTCAAAGAAAATGTTCAAGAACCCGTCATGAAAATTTTATTGGTCCTCGATGAGCTTCCCAATAAGATATCAAAGAAATCTCCCGAAAGAGCACGCGACGAGTCTACATATAACTTTGAAGAAGAGCCGCCCGACAAACCGCCCGACGCGACGATGGAAAAGACCAATGCCTGCACCCCCCAAATAAATTCGAGGACGAATTTTCTCAACACCGGGAGAATGATGCCGTAAATCACGGATCGAAAGATCAGGAATTAAACACGAAGATCCCATCATTTATCAAGCTACAATCTTCGCTTTATTTGCTTCCATTTACTCGTTTATTTATTTTCCGTCTTTAGTATTATTTGTTTATGATTTATTTTCATTTATGTCTTGATTCTCGTTTTTATTTCGGGAAACAAAAGACTCTTTATATTGTTTGCCTTTCTTTGTAATTCCTCAGTTTTTGAATGAAATGAAAAATTGAGACTTTGTGTTTCTCTCCCCAAATGCGAGTGTTCGTGAGCGAGCTCCGAGTTTGATGCCCTCGATCCGGTATCCATGTGCGGATCAACGGTTCTTGGATGCCCGAGTCTAGCTATTCGTGCGTGAATCAATAGGCGAGGAAGGTTCTTCGATCGGATATTTGTGCGCCGAATCAACGATTGAGTTCGACTATCCCGGTAACATTATTTATCTAGTTCGATTAACAATATTTTTCTTCGATCTACCTCACATATCCACCAATATTCAGTTTGATAAAAAAAAATATGAAAAAAAAGAAGATGAGGCAATATGAAAAGCAAACAAATCATGAAGTAACACACGATGTTTATATATATATATTTTTTTTTTTCAACCAAGCAATATAAGGTAATCGTCACACAATTGAAATGATATTTTGGATGAATGTCAAGACAAAAAAAAAATCAAAATCAACATCCTGAATAGAGAGTAAAATACTACCATAATCTTCAATTTTATTATTACCAAAGCAACAATTGAAGTAGAGAGAATCATTTTTTTTTCCTACAGATTGAGTTCGGTTGGATAAAAATTATCGATAAAAATTAAGGTGGTTTTGAGGATAAATTAGAAGTTACGGAATTATTATTTATGGCATTTATTTCAGAAGTTTCATTATAGGTAATTGCAAACATCATAATACTATAATTGGATCGGAACAATAAATCTTAGTTGGATATATTCAAATAGTATCCTCTAAAGATACCAAGTCATGTTATTATAGACGGATTGCTCGGAACCAAACAGTACGAGTGGCTATGCAAGTTCGACAATTTAACACCTCATAAGCTTTATCTTCCCATTTTGAAATTAAGTTTAACATTTCTATACCCTTGCAAACGACCAAAAACATACATGAAAAAAGCGCATGAACTTTACTTGATCTGGTCGTCATTATAATTTATAAGTACTTGGTATTGTTTAAAGGCAATACAATTGTCGTTTAAGTGGTAAAACGACATGTCTACCAACCTAATGCATTAAATTTACTTGTAAACATTTATAGAATAATAAAAAATAAAAAAAACTCACACTAAGTACTCAAACCTAGTTCGAACAATCTAACTATAGAGACGCATATCATCGATCGTTTTCAATATGACCTCGTTCAGAAGATTGTACACGGACAAAATGAGCATGAGAAAGCGCTTGACCCTGCAACTTTTTCTCGTCGTCCGTAAGCGATCCATGCTCGGAGGAGCAACCGTTCATCGATTCATGTACGAATCCGACGGAATATCGGTCTGCGCCGAAATCTCCACGACTCCCACGACGCCATGAGCTGCTACAATTGCTTTGCTTGTCCTCCTTTGGAGCGATCTTCCGAACGGCTGGCGAGCTCTCCTTTTGATCGAAGAGTCTCCACACAATGCGGATTTTCTCAAGAAACGGGGCATCGGCCGTGGGAGAGGTCGTTATCGTGTGCCAGTGGCCGTGGAAGAACACAATGGCGTGTATTGCAAGAGCGAATACCGCAGCCAGTCCCGACACGAGAAACAGGCCCCAGAAGCTCTCGAGGCCGAGCGTGTCCGCCGAGAGCTGTGGAGTGATCTCTGTGCAGTATTTTTTATTGCCAAAGTGTTTCATCTCTAATTGCTTGATCAAGGGTCCTTCGGTTATGTTCAGTATTGCCCTAGACACATCAGGAACCAGACGAGAGCCAATTGGGAAAGCCTAAACGAACAAAACAAAACTGTGCATAAGTAGACTTTTGATCAATTAATAGATAATGTTTGATTCAAGTATAATAATTTGTTTAGCTTTTTTGTTCCATGTATAATATATTTTTGTTGATCAATTGTTACGCCAATTTTTATACTACGATAAATTTTATAGCAATATTAAATTTATGGATGTTCATGCCTCATTCAGGTTTAGACTTTGACTTCTCTCTGATATTGCTAGGTTTAAGAGACTATTTTAATAATACTTGTTGATTGTTTTTGGTTAAGACATTTTTTTTAATTGACAAGATAAGACTGCCTTTTATGAATTTCTCTCTAATAAAACTTTTGAAGAACTTATGATGACAAAATAGAGAGAAGAAGTAAAAACTAGGTTAGAAAAGCTTACAAAGCCAAAGCCATCAGCTTTATATTTTGGGTCGACGGAGGTGTACTTGTTGCAGTACGAGCGGAGGAAGAGATTAACGTAAGAGGTCTCGTCAAACGCAGCGGCAATGCCGTCAGGCGAAGATCCATATTTCGAAAACGCCTCGTGAAGCGTTTCCAAGGAGTAGTAAGTCTTTAGCTGAGAGTCGTCGAAGCCGAGGTTGTTCAAGAGGCCATGAATGAAAGAGTCCTCCAAGTAACCAACCGGTTCTTTGTTTCTTATGAGCTCCGTGATGTTCGAAACGGTCGGCTGAAGCCGCTGGACGGTGAGGAGTGACGTCAGACTAGCCGTGTAGCTTTGCGTCAGAATCACCACAACAAACACCCATATTATCAGAACTAGCCTTGCCAAGTTGCTGATAACTCTTTCCCCTGTAACACGGCCAAAACAAGAAAACGAAGATGTGGTTGAGTATTTGAACTTGTATTATTTGAAATGTAAAGTTCTCTTCTCATAAATATAAAACATATACACTTAATAATAATAATACATTAAATATTCGCTTGCATTGATTTTCTTTGAAAGAAATTTTGATAACTGATCACTTAGCCCGAATTACAGCATTGTTGTTCGATTAGTGCAAAATGTGATGGCAATAGTGCAAATACTAGTTTGCACAACAGTTTTTACCCGTCGTAAATACCCCTGTCGTGCAAGATATATTTGCACAACGATTATTTGAATGACATTGATATTGCGTCGTTCAAGCTATGAAATAGTCGTTGTTTCCGTTGTGCAAGGTCAAAGGTCGCTACGGCGAGGTTTTAAAACAAATGCAAAAAGATCAGAAAAAATTTCGTAAAATTTTACAATTATATATTTTCGTAGACCTTCTGAATTTTGACAATGTTAAATATAAAATCACGACATATTTAAATTATGGTTATGTGTTTTCAAAATTTATTATAGCTATAATGTAAACTACGAAGTACTTACGGTGTGCAAAGACCATGGTTGAGAGGCCGAACCAAGCGGTGGTGCCGATTTGGTATGCAGGAGGGCCGCGAAACTCCTCATTGATTCGATGCTCAAGAACCCAAACGACAAATCCGATAAACATAAAGAAAAGAGCACTAGTCAACCACAGATCCCATGTCAAAGGCTTCGTGAAAACCCACGCGTTCTTTTTATTTTTTTTCTTGAGAGGCACGATCATCGAAACCCCTGATTCCGTGTAGGGCAGCGTGAAGTCCACGTATTGCGACCTATCGTACCTGATCGTCACGTCCCCGACAACCACATCGAAATTCTACCGTATCATGACACCACGAAAAATCAGTGCTCTATAAATAGAGAACTAACAATATAAATACAGAAAGAATAAGAATGTCACTAGTTTGAATTTTCCTATCATTGTTTTTATTCTTTTTGTTTAAAATTCTTCTAGGCTGAATCTCAAGAAGTACGAAAAAGTGATGCTCAAGATTAACTAGCTGATATTAAAATTAGTAAAGAACATACCTTCTCGAAAACTTGCATGACCAATTCATCATAAGAGCCGGCACTGCCCTTGGCATCGCCAAACGGTATAAATTCATAATCGACCCGGTAGGGCAAGAAGTCTATTACGGCTCTAAATATGTCTATAGAATACCCTTCGACATCCGCTGTGTTATCCGAATTGAATTTAACGACGTTGACGAACTCTTTGAACCCGCGTTTTACCGGAACACCCACTCTCAGTTTTTGCCCGGGCACTGGAATTTCCCATCCCTTGGGAACAAGTTTAGGGTTTCCTGGCCACGTGATTATCCCTAGATTTCCCATCGATGTATTGTAATATTCCTTTCCGATCTGTGAGCTGTTCAAACTCCTCACAAGCCCGTTTTTAGGTGTCCAAAACCCGACCACGTTGTTTGTTTTGCCATTGACGATATTGATGATCTCGTATGTCGGAACTTGTAGCTCGCCATTGACGAAACTGAAGTTCCCAGCAAGCCCTTTAAAGCTCACGTTAGACAATGCATCGCGGAGCTTCGGACCAGTTTGTGAAACACTAAGTGAATCAAGAACAGTTGAGTTGTTTCCCTGAACAGGATTATCTCTCTTGATGCCAAACTTCACGCTTGAATCACTATCCCAAACCTCTTCAGCAGCTAGTGCTAGAGCCGTAGCTGCATCATAAGCGCGTAAGCTGAAGACATTCAATTCCTGGTCTCGAAACCGCCTTTTTTTATACCGCCCCTGGAAACCCTCCAGCTCTTTTGTATCCGCGATATAAGTCTTTATCCCCAACACGCCATTTAAATCGGTGTGAGAATCTGGCGAAACACTCAACAAGTCAATCATGACGTTGGTCACAATCCAAACATAGCCTTTGCTCATCATCCCGACCTCCTTCGCCACGGGAAAAACCCTCTTCCCGAGCAACGGATCGGTGATGTGAAGAACAAAGACTCTCGTCTGCATAGCCATCAGCTTTTGGAGCTCGAATCGGAGGCTGTCGGTCGTGACCGACGGTGCAATAATGCACCGGTGAGGCACGTGAGCTACGAAGGCCTCGAGCAGAGCGTCGTTGAGGAAGGGAATCAGGCCTTCGCCGGAGTAAATCGGGACAACTTGTTTCCACCCGAAGGCCTGGACTATAGCTGAAATGGCTTTGGCCTGAGATGCTTCATTTTGCGTGGCTCGGAAGAAGTAGGAGCTCCGGTGGCTGAGGTAAGGGCTTGTGGCGGAGAAGGAGATGATGGGGACACCGGCTTTGTCACCGAGGTCCACGACCAAGTTGGCCTGCGTTGATGTTAACGGTCCGATAATGGCTTGGACTTGTTCGTTATTTATCAGGTCCAGAGCTGTATACATATATAACAGACAAAAATTGCCTTAGATGATGCACGAAGTGAAGTGTCGAAAAAAATGTGGCTCCATATATGGATTAATCTTCTTTACATTTTGATTAAAATTCACGATAATCGACTCACCGTCAATCGTCAATACCCCTAACTTTGGCGCTCCCCACGTATGTGGTCAAACCAATACGTACGATCTAAGAAGAAATTTTTAATCATTTGGTATCTACACTCATTTTGAAAACAGCACAAATAGAACTGTATGCTTACGATTTTGACTATTAACACGAATTCGGTTGTTATCACACATTCAATCTGAAATAGGTATTAAAATAAAACTATTAACTGGATGCTATTTGCGAAATTGGGGGGCTAGTTGCAGCTACGAGCTATATATAAACATACATGAAAACTTCTATGAATTATTAGTCATATAATCATTATTATAAGAAGAAAAAAAAATCCATATACAATAAAACCTCTATAAATTAAATTTTGTTGGGAGCGGAAAGTTTTATTATATTATCGAAGTAAAATTTAGTAATCTTAGTTAGAGTCGGGACCAAACAAAAGTATTACTTTATCGAGGTTATTACTTTAACAAGGTTCTATTGCCATGTCAAGAATATCGTAATCTTAATTCATAATTTGAAGATAATATTACTGAAATAGAACTTGGTTCTTGCAATGATGCAATTGTATCGACAATCACTTTGAACAATTTTTTTTACATCAGGAAAATACAACACCGAACATTCTTAATGCCATGCGGCTAGAGTTGAAAAGGGAACATAAATTTTAAAATTGAGCAAATAACTTCATAATCATATTTATGAAGATTACATGAATAGTTATTTATTGTAATTTGTATTTTCTTAAAGATGATTTCATAACTAGTTATGCAAATGCAATGTTATATTTATTTAAAGTGATTTCATAACTATATACACAATATTATTATTCTTATATTAAATTATTATCTTATATATTAGTTGAGACGTATACACTTCTAAAAAAATTATTATCTTATGAATTTATCGAATTATTAATTTAGTTAGTTAGGCCCGAGTCGGGATCGGACAAAATTACTATTAATCGAAGTTATTAATTTATCGAAGTTCAACTGTATATAATATATATATATATATATATATATATATATTACTGCAGCAACATGATATTTTAGCACATTTTAACTGAATATTAAAAATTGTTGTGTAGCTCGGAAATAAATAAAAAAACGTCTTGCTAGTAATCATGTATTTAGAGTGATATACATACCTGCGGAAGCCGCTCCAACAGCATCGGATTTGGAGTCTCTGGGAATAAGCTTGAGGCTTGTGTTGTAGCGACCGGCCGGATACTCGTAAAATTCCGAAACTGCCATTCTGATACAGTTCAGTCCCATCCTTCCGAGGGATGAATTGTAGTCCAAAACCACACCGACCTTCACATTTGTTTTGGCTTCTGTTTTATTTTGCGCTCTCGCCGAAAATGACAGCAAAAACGTTGATAAGAAGACCAAGAAGAAGAGAGTATCCATGGATTTCTTCATCTTTCATTCTGGTTAATTTTCGAGTTTGTGTTTTAGGTATTTATAATGTCAATGACCTTACTTGCGTAAAGAGATTTCCTATAGTTGTGAGGAATTACTTAGAAATTTTGTACATCATAACTTCGATTTTCGCAGAAAGCTTCAACGGTTGAAGTCAATCGCTTATAAAATGAGTACTACAACATTTTTTATTTGTGACATAAACAAATTATCATTACGCAACGGATGACATCGATGAAACTATTAATATTATGCCTATATATTTACCCAATCATTGAAAGAGGTAAAATGACTATATAATTAAGGAAAAATATTATTGTCCACCTTTCATCTTGAATTTTTGTAAATGACTATATCGATATCACTCTATTTTTCAATAAACAGTCGAATATTATTACGATCTACGAGCCGTAGTTTATTAATGAATATATTCTTTACTTGTGGCCGCGAGAAAAACCACGGTATCAGTATGTTATATCGCAGTTTTGACTTTGTATTTTTCTCTATGTACATGACTTACACGATCCTATGTAGCTTTGTCATTAAGTTACCGTTTGTTTTGAAAAAAAAAAAGTATATATATCCTCAACATAGTATCCTAAAAGATGAAATAGAGAGAAAAATACAAAGTTATGATTTACAATAAGGGTGAAAATACTAGTCACGAGTTAATACCAAGAAGGGACAAAACATAAATCAAAGACTACGTATGTACGGACGAAAAAAATATTTTTTAATAAAATATGTCGTAATTGAGTATACTTAATTTTATCTAGCCCTATAAGGGTACCAAGTAAAAAACTAAATACTATTAAAGATTTGAAAGAATGGCTATATATGTGAATAATATACAAGATCTATTGATGCAGTCATGATTTTATAAAATTGAGGGCTAGAATCAAAAGTAGTGAGGTGTACAAAAATATTTGCTCTAATATTCTTTTTTTCTTTTGAGGGAACTATCCCAAAATATTTTATTCTCTTAATTAATTCCATTTTTTTGTTGGACTGTGCCTTAATCAATAATATCATCTCGATTTTTTGTTGGACTTATTGTATAGTTTTATTTTTAATCAACCTAATTTTATAGTTATTAGTAGAGATGCAACTGGCGATGGGCAACGGAGGTTCGGAGTTCACGATTCGTCGGGATTTGGCCTCAAAAATCGCGATGCGTCGCGACGGGGTTTGGAGTTCGTGATTCCACCACCTCTCTCTCTCTCTCTCTCTCTCTCATCGCGAACAATCGCGAGCGGCAACACCCCGACCCATCGCGACTCCACCACCTGCGATTTTCGGCGATTTGGTCACGACGGATCACGACGTCGTGACCTGCAGCTCTAGTTATTAGTACCATTGTCCATTGAGTATGTTCTTGGTCAAGAACATACTTTCCTGAATTTAAATACAATTACATCGTAAGGTCTTAATTGTTGATAAACATGTGTAGACCCGTTGACAGAACCAAATTATACAATATTACATAAAAATTAAAATTATGAAAATTCTTTGTAGCTGTCCCTAAACAGTGGGGAACTAAGCAGTACTATTTAATAGAAGAGCCGAATTATTAGTTATTATTTAATAGATAGAAGTTCTAAGTTCTAATTCTATATTATTTTTCTAATATTTACTTTCCTTGCAAAAAAAAAAACTAATATATAAATAGAATCTGAGTCAAGAACGTTATTTTTGTTTATTTCATACTGTCAATTCATCGCTTTAAACTATAATACTGTGTTTATTTAAACAGATACTTGCGAAAATCCTTAATTTTTTAAATGTAATAATGAACATCAAAGGATATTATCTGCTATAATTTTTTTGGAGCTATATACTTAATGATTGCTACAAAGCCAATGATAGTATTTATTAGAGAAATTACTTTAGTCTCTTCCCTTACGTGTCATTAAAATTTATTATTACTTTAACAACATTACTCTAGCCATTCATTTTTTATTCCTACATAATTCAAAAATATTAATCAAACAAGTTATCCCAACTATAGAAGTATTTACATCTAAAAAAAAAAACTAAAGAAGTATTTTATTGTTAATCGGTATTCTTACTCAACGCCGATCATTTTCAAGTATTCTCAGTAGTTTTTAGTCTTTATATTATAAACTGAATATAGCTAATTGTATGGTTGTTTCTTCAAAATAGTGTCGTTTTTAGCTAGGGCAACTTCATTAAAAAAATATTTGCGGTAAAATATTAATTTCTTCCACACAAAATAAAATAAAATAGACGACTAGTTTTATAAGTTTTTTTTGGGCGTCCTTGTCTTATATAATATTAGAATTTTGATACATGATCCGCCCAAAAAAAAAATCGTTATTTTTTAAGAGAAATTTGATATTTGTATTTTGTACGGCGAATATCGTCAATAAATCAACAATGAAATCAACAGAACATAGCAATATCTATAAAAGAAAAGTCATGGTGTTCTTGATATGTCTCCGTTATTGTCATCGGCAACAGATGACACTTCAAAAGAAGTTGTACATACAGATACAGATACCGAACATATTTCCAGCTCTTCCGCAGAAAAAGTCAACGCAGGTTCGACCCTGCGTTGACATCTCACATCACTCTCTATGATCCCAGTGGAGCTGTTCTTAAAGGCGTACGAGCTCGTGTCCTTTTGACTGAATTTCCGGAACACGATTCGGGCTCGGTCCAGGGCCGACACTCTCGCATCGGAGTGCAGCAAGACGTGCCTCTGGCCGTAGAGGAACATGAGGACATGCAGCGTGAGTGCGGAGAGGGAAGCAACAGCAACGATGAGGAAGAGGCCCCAGAAGCTGTCGAGGCGGAGGCTGTTGGAGGAAATCTGGTTCGGGTCTGGACAGGTGCTTCGCTTTTCGAACCACTTGTTCTCTATCTGCTTCATGGTATCTCCCTCCGTTACGATTAAGATCGCCCTCGAAATGTCGGCCACCAGCGGGGAGCCCCGAGGGAAGGCCTGCAATTTGCGGTAGCAAAGAGCATCAGTAAGCGAAATAAGGTCAAAATGATTTAATTAGGGCTTAGCATTAAAACTTTGTGTTTGGCCTAGGGTTCCAGTCCCACAATTTTTTTTTAATGCAGTTTTGCTGTAGTGGGGATCGAACCCACAACCTCCACTTTGAAGGTGGTGTGGAATTACCACTAGACTATCCTAGCAAGTAGCAACCACATCTTGTTAGTCTCATATATATTAAATTATATATATGGTTTTAATACAAAACACCATATATATTTTTCATTATATATATTTTTAAAATAAATTAAAACTTCTAGAAATTTATACTTTTGAGACTAAGGAATTTTATTAAATTTATCATAATTATTAATTTATTGAATGATAATTTAGTAATGTTAGATAGAATCAAGTATTAATTTAAATATGTTCTATTCTAGATTTTTGCGGAAACAATAAAATATTATTTCTAAGAAGAATCCAAAACTAGTCATTTTTTTTCGATTTTCATTTTTAAAAAAATTGTTTTTATGTTAGTTCTCTTGATCATTAGATCAAAAACAGATCTGCATCGAATGGACCAGAACATAAATATAAACTGAAAATTTCTTACACCAAAATAACATAAAATATTATAGAAACTTGATATATTATTAATCTATTAAGCTCTTTTGAACTATGTTTGTTTTTAATTTAAGCTTTTGATCATGTGTAAAGTTGGTCTAGTCAGACTTTGAATGAAAAACATTTTGGCTTTTACTTTGATTTGGATTAACTCTGGCCGGCTCACACTCGTGAAACGAGTGTAGTTCGTATTTTGTTTTAGTCGAATACTTCTTTGTGGAAAAAAAATAACTGGAAGAAGTGCGTCAGACTTACAAAGCCAAATCCAGCGCTCTTAAAGGTTGGTTCAACCATGGTGTATTTGGAGCAGTACTTGGCGAGAAAGCACTTCATGTATGGAATCTCATCGAAGGCGGCGACAATACCGCCTTCAGCCTTGCTCTTTGAAAACTTCTCGTCACATTCTTCGGGGGTTGTGTAAACCTGGAGTTGCGATTTATCGAACCCTAAATCGTCAATCAGAATTCGGCGGACGAAAGAGCCGTCGATGTAACCGACGTTGTCCCTCCTGGCGATGAGCTGGTTCACGTCGGTCACGGTTGGCTGTAGTTTTTGGAGAGTGAGGAGCGATGTGAGACTGGCTGTGTAGCTCTGAGTCAGAATTAGGACCACATACACCCATATGATCACCACGAACCTCGCCGAGTTGCTAATCACTCTCTCGCCTGTAAACATATAAAGACAGCCAATAAACATTAAAAAAAGTATCAATAATTTGTGAGTGTTGGCCTAGATTTCCGATATATCCATTTCGATTTTATTGATTCCGTGCACGTATCAATAATTTGGTATAAGAGCTGCTCGAAATGGTGAAACTATCAGACACGTTCAGAGAATTCAAAGAAGAGCTCCAAGCGATCAACGCCGAGCACTATACGCAAGGCCCTAGGCAATTGTGAAGGCAGTAATGTCCATCACGACAACGGGGCAAGAGGTTAAGGTGGAGGACGCCAAGAGGGAGGCTAATCTGGGGCAGCCTGAGAAGGCTTTGACCGAAAATTTCCAAATTTTCATTTCGAGTTTATAGATCTTCGAGCATGTATCACGAACATTGTTGAAATTTTTTGTGGCTATATTATTTAGTTGATAACAATCTACTCTTATCACTTATAATCTTACTAACCCGAACCCTGAACCTAATACTTCTTATGTATACAAGCAATTTACTCTCTCGAGGTACGCGATTTTTGCTTCACCAGAAGTCAAAGAAAACCCGTCCCATGACCGCCTTCATTGATAAATAAATAAATATATGGAAGTAACTTACGATGAGCAAAGACCATGGTCGAGAATGAAAACCAGAAGCTCGTGCCAATCTCATGCGAGGGAGGCCCACGGAACTCTTCGTTGATGCGGTGTTCAAGAGCCCAGATGACGAAGGCGATGAAGACGAAGAAGCAAGCGGTTGTCACCCAAAGATCCCACGTCAATGGTTTGAGAAAAACCCAGGCGTTGTCTTTGCTTTGGTCGTCTCTCTGCGGCACCACCATCACCACGCCGGATTCCGTGTATGGCAATGTGAAGTCAACGTCTTTGCTTCTGTTTTCCCTAATGGTTATGTCGCCTACAACGGCGTCGAAGTTCTACGATATTGCATGAATTAAACATTGTCATGATACAGTCTCTTCCAGACTTCACTTTTTAAACTATATTTTCTTTAAAAATATGATACACTATATTTACCTATATATATATAATAAACGTGTATTTCAAATACTTAATACTTCATGCTCTAACTATGTTTGTAGGTCATTTTGTTTGTTTGATTTAAATTGTATTTTATTTTTAAGTACAAGAAAATCTTATATTTTTGGTATTTTGCTTTGTTTATTTGTATCTTCTATATTTTCTTTAAACGAAAATATATTTATGAAGAAGATATATGTATTTTCGACAATTTTTCTATAAAAACTTATCTTGCGATACAAAAAATTCATATATGGATAAATAACATTAAATTCTTGGAAGACTTGTGTTATGTTTAACGATTAGTAAATTTAAGATCTTGTTCGATATTAAACCTTAACAAACAGAATTTAAGTTAAGGATAAGGAGTGGGATCTTATTCGATAATAACGCTCTTTGATTTTTAAAAGAGAATAGAAATGGCCGTACCTCAAGATACACTTGACGGATCAACTCGTCGTAATTCCTGCTCGTGTTATCAGAGATTTTATAAGGAATGAACTCGTAGTCAACGCTATAAGGCAATTCTTCAATTACTGCTTTGAAGACATCGATGCTAAAACCACTGACTATAGTGTTATTAGTGACCGAATCATGTTTTACATCTACAAACCCTTTAAAGCCTTCCTTCTCAGGCACGCCAATTCGCAACTTCTTACGGTTCGTCGGAGTCTCCCACCCTTTCGGAACTGACGTTGACTTTCCCGGCCATATAATTTGCCCTAGTAGATTAGGGTTTGTGCCAATATCCCACGCTGTAGTTGCATTTGGTGTCCAAAACCCTACATTTTTTCCCCTATTTTCGCCATCGATGTTGACTATCTCAAATTCTGAGGATGGTAAATGCCCATTTACTAGACTGAAACTCCCTGCCATGCCGTTGAATTTCACATCAAACAATGCATTTCTGAGACTTGGGCCATTTTGCGAGACGCCTAAAGCTTCGAGATCGGTTGAGTTTTTACCATCAGAAATTACTCGACGGTCTGTCCTATTGAAGCTGAAATCTGCACTCTTTGCCGCTTCTTCGACCGCAATGGCTAATGCCGTGGCAGCGTCGTAGGCCCGAAGTCCAAACACATTGAGCTCCTCGGACTCGTTCCGCTTTTTCCAACGAGCTTTGAACTCTTCAACCGCTTTTGTTGCCGGAACGTAAGTCTTTATGCCCAATACGCCATTCATTGAGTCCATAATCGAAGAATTAAATGAGCTCAGGGAATTGCTGATCACATTCGTCGCGATCCAAACGTAGCCTTTGCCCATCATTCCAATCTCATTGGCTTTAATGAAGATTCTTTGCCCTAACGAAATGTCGGTGTGAACGACAAACACTCGCGTCTGCATCGTCATCAGCTTGTAGAGCTCTTTAACAATCCAAATGTCGGAGGTGTGAGCCGGTACAACGACTCTGTGAGAGAGGCGAGCTCCGACGTCTTGCAACGCATTGGCGAGGGACGGTATGAGGCCTTGTCCATACTCGTTGTCCACGTAAATTGCCACAACTTGCTTCCATCGGAAAGCTTGTACAAGCGAGCTTATGGCCCTCGCTTGAAACGTTTGATTTTGTGTTGCCTGGAAAAAGTACGAGCTCCTTAGCCTTAGGGAAGAGCTCGTCGCCGAAAAGGACACGATTGGAACTTGAGATTTTTCACCAAGATCAACGACGAAACCGGCCTGCGCCGACGTATGCGGACCAATTATCGCTTCCACCTCTTCGTTTTGTATCAAATCGAGAGCTGTTTATTTTTTCAAAATAGAGAAAAGAAAAGTAAGTTGCTAGTCGTAGTAATTAGGTAATTTTTGTCAAATACTCTAGTGCAACTTGGTTTTGCAGCCTTCAAGACCATGCATATATAATAAATGGCTGACTATATATTTAATTGTATAACGTCGCTGAATAAAACAAAATTTACATTGTCGTTTTGTTTAACTGTATTAAAGACAAGTCAAACTTGACGATCGAGATGTTATGGCTTTTTCTTCATGGAAAACATACGTATGCATTTGGTGATAGAAGTGAATTTTTTTACCTAGTGTCGTTTGACTCGGTCCCGTACTCCAATTATAGATAACAAAAAGATTAGGATTTTTTCTTAAAACATCAAGAACTGGGACGTCCACGTTACTGATTATAAATTCAATAACCGCGGTTAAATTTTTTATTATTGTTTCGGGTTTGAATTACTTATGTCAATTTCTTCGATCTATATTATTATTATTAACTAGTCTACTTTTTAAGTTTCGTTTTCAATCAATATTATTGCATAAGGATATTGTTTTTTATTTGGACTGTTTTTTGAAATATTGGATTTTGTACTTGCAGTAATATATTACGTGTATATATAAATATATATATATATATATATATTATATTTGTTTGACTTAAAACTTAGAAATGTGTGTCCGAAAATTGGGAAGGTTTTTAAAAATAGAATAATCCTCGGCAAAGAAAAAACTGAGTCCCGATTTTACCCCTAATTTGTAGTAAATGCACCACATGCCAATGCATTGCTGGATTGATGCTACGTGTTCTATACGTGCATGCACATATATATAGACTATAGTAGCCCAAACAAATGTCTAACTCAGAAGAAATTGAATAAATCCAAATTAACAATTGATAAGATAATAAAGGCTTTTGTGTGTGTTATAAATATATAATATATATAGAATATTCCATATCATACAGGGACCGCGCGCAAGTTATGACTCGAACAGGTCATGGTTTCTGTATCGTTGAATATTGAATTGATCTATCTAAGAATGAAGCAAACTAAGAAAAATCGAATCTTCTTGTCATCTAGAGACTAGAATTCTATGCTTTACTTCTCTCAAATACGAGCTACTTATTAATTATTAGAAGATGATTGAAACATCTAGATCAGTTAATACTCCACCACATTATTAATTTCATTATTTATGTACATGGTTTAGTCTTTTCATAAAATAATTAATATCTCTAAGATTATATAAAAATCATTTTTAAATAATCAAGAAGAGTAAATAGAAGGTTATTCAATTATGTTCAAGGTTTGATTTTTTTTCTCTCTATGATTATAGAAAATCACATTAAAGAAATAAACTCCATTAAATTAGTGAAATTGTCACACAAAGTAAGAGCAGAATCGTATACCACATAGATTACTTAATCATAATTAAGATTATATAGAAGAAAAGACCAATTTCTTGTATTATAGAAAAGATTCAACCTTGTAATGCCCAAGTAAAAAACTTCATATCTTCTAGCTCGAACGTTGACTTTCGATAAATTTTAAATTACAAAGAACAAAGTAATCACCTGCGGAAGCGGCTTCAACGATGCCGAATTTGGAGTCTCTGGGGTGAACAACGAGCTTGGTTTTGTGGTGCGAAGGCGCGTAGAAATCCGAGAGAGCCATTTCGATACAGCTCCGCGCCATCTTCCCGCCATACCTATCGTAGTCCACGATGACGCCGACTTTGACTTCTCTCGCCGTTGGCGCCTCGTCGCCGTCCTGCACCGCACACCCCAGCTCCACCACAGCCAAGAGCAACAAAGCTACTAGACAGATAAACCTCCTCTTTTTGTCGCTCATCATTTGCTTCATTAGTCTCCTTGATCTTCATTTACTTGATATCAAAGCCAAATAGAGCGAAAAGCGTGTTTATATGATAATTTTATTTACAGTAACATCATATTACGATCGAATCAACTTTGTACGAGCGGTTTAATTAGTTTACGAATGCGGTTGGTTAGTTTTTTTTGTTAATTCTTTCTGGGTTAGCATGCTGACCTTCATTTTCGGAAACTAAGTTTGTCAGTCATTTTTTTTTTCGTTTGTTTGTTTTGAGAAGATTGAAACAGGGGCTGACGAGGATGAGTCCGAGGATTCGGATTCAGAAAGTATCGGGACTTTGAATTTATCTTCTATTAACGAAATGAGGCTTGTTCCTTCAGACCCCAGTCACTGTACATTTCTCTCTTTCATTAAACGTCATTATTAAATTATTCTATCTATGTACTTTTGTAAGCTATGTCGTGGTCTGTTAGGTTCACTTCTAGGAATTTTTGGTTTACAAAGAAGTATGATTAATAATAAATCACATGATTCTCTTCTGTTCAGTGGAGGAGCTGTTTGAGGTGTTTTGTGATTGCGCAGAGCTTAACCCCGACCCTGTTGAAGGTATAGAATGGCATACTGGACACGCTAAGAATCTCTCTTCGTGTTTAAAGGAAGAAAAAAAATATATATATATATATTTTGTTGCCTTTCTTTCATAGTGGTTTTCTATTTTCTTCACGCATTCTGCAGAAGGAGAGGAAGAGCATAACTGGATTTACCGTGCCGACCAAATGATGAACGAGGACGAAGGTATAAAATAACCATCTGTGATTCGTATATGATTTTCGGTTTCTTTCATTTGCCCGTAATGTTGTTAAGGCCTCATCACCTATAATGACAAGTTTCATTTGGACTTATTTGAATTAGATCCTGATTGGTTTGTGTCCGAAAATCCAATTAGCACAATCGGTCAATCTAATGGGGATAATGGTCTAGCGCACAACATACTTCAGGTATGCCTGTGTGTATACACTTCTATTTTCTTGCTACAAATTTGGGTGATTTTAGAGTAGTCAATTGTGATAAGAGTTCTTGAATGACTAGACTCATATTGCTTCGTATCAGTTTCATATCTAGTATGTATATTGATCTCGTTCGGTCATTAATTCACAAAAATACACTCGAGTAGCTGTGCACAAGTTACCATTTTTTGTCATTTTTTAACGCATAAATAGAAATGTGCTACTTTTGAAATTATGAGGGCCATTTATACCAAAATTAAAATTTAGTACGCAAATTGCATCAATATGCAAAGTTCAGGAGGCGGTACTGCCAATTGTTGTTAGATATTTCATTGCATACCGTGTGTTATCATATAGAACTCTACTTTTGTATTAACTCTTTCCTTCGAGATATGGTCTTTTCATTGATTTATTTGTATAAAAACCGCAGCTCCAGATCAACGATCAGCGTTTCGAGGATGCTGAAGAACCCGATGACGATGTTGAAAGTGCCCACCACTGAGCTTCTCTTCTCGCGAAAAGCTGGCCATTTTCGAAAGCCGAGCTTCTAAACTGCCACCAATCTTATGCGGGTTCTCAATCCGAAAGCAATCTTGTAAATGTATCTAGATTCTTGGTGGTGGAAATTAATCCCATTGGAAGTTTTGGGGCTTATCACGTACCTCAACATGATGTACGTTGTTTGATAACAGTTTATGTGGGTTTTATCTACAAAGAACTAGTTTTAGTCATGATTTTTGGGGCATTTTATGCGATACAACTACCATCAAACAACAATACCATAGAAATGTTTAAAAAAAAAAATCATAGAAATAGAAACTTTTACTAATCGGTGACCACATTTATTTGATTTCACTAGTATTTTTCTTTTATTCTTTCAATTTGATAATGAAATAACAAAATAAATTTCTTTGTTTATGATTTCAAATTATATATATATATATATTATATTTTGTAAAAATAATGTCAAAATTATTGATTCCCACCTATCATCATTCTTCTCGGTGTAAGTTTTCAAATTTTTAAGTAAAAAAAATATAAATTATATATTAAAATAGTTATATTAAGAGAGAAAGAAATAAATAAATTGAAATAAAGTAGAAAATATCTTTTGTTTATTTTCTGTTTTTATACCGATTTCAAAGTAGAATCTTTTCTGAAGTAAAATAGGCAAATGTATTTTCTAACCGTGTTTTTATGTTTAAATTTAGAATTAGTATAAAGAAAACAAATTAAATATACGAAAGAGCGACAAATTATATATATATTTTTTTTTGAAAAATTAATCAAAATTGTATATACCCTAAATTATTAAAGATTACAGGCTCATATTGGGCTTTTGTAAAATATGGGCCCACGATGTCGTTTCAGAGCGATGGGCCTATTCGAACTGGAAACCCGACCCGAATTAAATGATACCGATCGACGAAAAAACCCTAGCAATAAGAATCGTCGTTGAGCTTAGACCCTTTGCTTCTCTCTCTTCCCAAAACCCTCTCTCTTTCTCTCTCCTTCGCCGCCGCCGCCGGAGCTCTGCGACCGGTCGCCTGACCTCCGAACCCGAAAATGGCGTACGCAGCGATGAAGCCTACCAAGGCTGGCCTCGAGGAGCCCCAGGCCGAGATCCACAGGATCAGGATCACTCTCTCCTCCAAGAACGTCAAGAACCTCGAGAAAGGTCTCTTCTCCCTCTCATCTCTCAATTCATTCTTCTTTCATACTAGGTAGGTTGTGATGGTTTGAATTGTTGGTCTGTGTTGTGCAGTTTGCACCGATTTGATTCGCGGCGCGAAGGACAAGAGGCTGAGAGTGAAGGGACCAGTGAGGATGCCCACCAAGGTGTTGAACATCACCACCAGGAAGTCGCCTTGTGGTGAAGGTATGCTTCTTCTTCTTCTTGCCTTTTGGCTTAGGGTTTTGTGTGTATCAAAGCCTGATGCTTTAGCTTGTGGCACTGGAAATCTTTATAGGAAGTGTAGTTTGAATTGCATTTGGGTCCTAGTTTATTTTGCTTGTGATGATTCAGTATATACATAGCTTTAAGTGTGGCATTTCGGTCCTTCCAGTTTGTTCAGAAACTTTTTTTGTTGTTTTTGACAGTGAAGTTTGGATTCAATATATAGTTCTACATTCGTATTTCTATTTAATTGTGGTATTTGAGTCCTTCCAGTTTGTGCCAAACCTTCTTTTTTAACTTTTGTGTTTCGACAGTGATATTCGGATTCAGTTTACAATTCTTAATTCGTGTTTTGTTTTAATTGTCAATTTGGGTCCTTACATTTTGTGTCGGATTTTTTGCCTATGGCACTGAAGTTTTGATAAAAAATTATAGGTCTTAAGTGTGGGATTGACTTAATTGTGGCAATTTTGTGTCAGATTTTTTGCCTATGACTGAGGTTTGGATTCAATATATAGTTGTATTGGATTTGACTGAACTGTGGCAGTTGGGTACTTTCAGTTTGTGCGGAAACTTTATTTTATGCTTATGAGTTATGACAGTGAAGTTTAGATTCAATATACTGTTCAAAACTTCAAATTGTGGGATTTGACTTAGATGTCGCATTTGGGTCCTTCTGGTTGTGTGGAAACTTGATTTTTTTTGCTTGTCCGCAAAGTAGGGGTGAAAATTTTGTACTCGGTTCCCGGTTTTGTCCTGGTTCTGGTCCCGGTACCGAACCGTTTTTGGCAAAAAATCAATTTTTTCTTTTTAGTATAACCTAAAAAGGGACGTCCCGGTTCCGGTTTAAAAAACCAAAACCAAAACCAATTCAAAATATGAAATTCCCGGTTTTCTTGTCCCGGTTCCGGTTTTATGTCGTTTTGTTATAAGTTTGTCGTTTTTTAGCATGTCATTTCTTTTAAGTCGTTTACTATTATGTTCTTAATCTCTTATTTTATTTTTTCAGCCCATTATTTTAATATGTCATTTATTTTTCAGCCATTACACGGTATTTTATTTAACACGTCATTTCTTATATGTCGTTTTGTTATAAAAAATAATTTGTTTGTACTCGGTATTTACTATTTAGCATTTTAGACTCGGTTTTTTGCACTGAGATTTGAATTTAGTATTGTGAATTTCACGACGTGAACTCAGATCTTGCATTTGTTTATTTTGTATTTTGCTTTTGTACTCGGATTTGGTATTTTACGTTTTGGATTTACTTGGATTTGGTATTTTACATTTTGGATTTACTCGGATTTGGTAATTTTCATGTTTCTATCTTGGATTTTGTCCCGGATTTGTCCCGGTTTTTGTCCCGAATTTTTGTCATAAAAAAATCGGGATTTTAATCGGTGTCCTGGTCCCGGTCCCGGTCCCGGTTCTGATTTAAATAAAAAAACAAGGACTTTTCAGAACCAAAACCAAAACCGGGACAGAAAATTGTGTCCCGATTTTTCCGGGACAGGGACAAAAAATAGTCAAATTCCCGGTTCCCGGTTTTGGTTTCAGCCCTACCGCAAAGTTTGGGCTCAATATTAAGAGGTATAAGAGACAGAAAGTGATGTACATCGATATTGCAAGTGATAAGAGTAGGTTTTGTCAAAATATGGCTTTAGCTCGGATGAACATTTATATTGCGAGTGCTTAGAGCAGGCTTTAGTGTTTTTGTAGGCCTGATTATGGTCATGGAATTGCAGGTACCAACACGTGGGACAGATTCGAGTTGCGAGTGCACAAGAGGGTGATCGACCTCTTCAGCTCTCCCGACGTTGTGAAGCAGATCACTTCCATCACCATCGAGCCTGGTGTCGAGGTTGAGGTCACCATCGCAGATTCTTAGACCTGTTCCCTTTTTACGCTCAATTTGACTCTTGTTTAGTTTATGATGAGAATATTAGCCTTGTTGAAGGCGTAGAGTTAGCAGCAAGGTTTCCGTCTTTATTTAATTTTGGAATATAACGGAGGAATTTTTGTTTGTTTGCAGCTGTCTAAAGTTCAAATTTTTGGATGCTCAACTTCAATACAACTTGTTACATTTAAATTGCTTTAATTATTTCCCTTTAGTCGCTATTTTGTTTCGGCAATTTGTGTGAGATCATGGTATACCTAAGTTTTTGTGTAGTTGATGCTAAATGCTAACATCACTGGAAAGATTTGGGTACTCTTCTGCTTTATCAAACTAAAGCTATAATCATTCTATTTAGCTAGAGGGTTAGAATTGACCAATTTGCAACTTGTGCTAACATGAACTCTCGTATCGTCATATGACAAATCCAAAATCTCATGCTATTATTGGGCCAAAAAATATATATTCATTTTTGCGCTAAATGACTGAAGGTTTTAAATACTGCTTGCCGATGTCGTTTCGCACCTTTCATTTTGTGGATATATAGTTTGTCGATGGGTATCTCGATAGGTATGCATTTTCGATGGGCACGCCGATGGATATTCGGGAAATTTATTAAATTTAATACCTTGATATGACTTGGCTAATATGAAATTTTGTTTGTATTGAAAACTATTTAATTAGTTAGAATCAAGTGTAATTTGGTATCAATCGCATCATTCCTAACACTAGTGCATACATCAATTTTATGATTAAATAAAGGATGAATGATTGCTTTATTTTAATTTGGTATTTTTAAATCTTTATAGTAAATTTGGGTTTTTACTGTCTGTTAACGAACATGATCCAAATAAAATAAATATCTTAAGGTATCAAGAGCCAAACAGCTTTCCTCAAACTAAACCCATTAATCAACCACGAACCAAACTTGTTGGGTCGGGTGTGAGCAACTTAGCCCAACACCTTGATAAAGATAGCCTCGCAGATCGGATATTTAATAATTAAACGACAGGAATTTATGCCACGAGTGGAGGAATTAAATCACGACAACTAGGATGTTGTGATATCTCAGGGTCGTATACAGGTGGATTACGGATTGTATACTAGATACTTAGTCTCTAACGATGTAGACACGAGAACTTACTTAGTTTGGACTAAATAAAATGTCGTACTTCCTCCATGAAGAGTGGTTTCACTAATCAATTCAATACAGATTATTAATTATCAAAAGTGTTTTCTCTCGAGATGTTGTAATCTCACTCTATTCTTTCACTCTTATCACGAAACTAAAGGTTAGGCTTTAAAAAGCAGCCACAAGTGGGTTTGTAAGTTGTAACATCACATAAGACTTGAAGAATTGATAAACCTTTTTAACATATTTAATCCTTTCTATCTATTTTTTTTTGTTACTTTCTCGCTTTTATCCGTATACTTTATGTGAAAGAGAAAATCAAGCTATTAATGGAAGTCAATAACCTCCAAACAGAAACTATAAAACGAGATTAACATGTATTATTTCGTGATTGAGTGGTAAAAATAATGTATCACAATCATTGTATTTATCAAAACAATGTATGGACATGCGACATAAATAAAAATTAAATTAAAAAAATCGTTCTCATTCGTACTAAAAAAGAGTCAACATCGAATGTGCAAAACAGCCAAGTGCAAGAAGTGCATGTATTTAACGAGAAATCGATCTTGTTGGGCACGATTTGAGTCCAATGTAGAATATATCTCGATTACTTTTTGGCTACTTGAGTAATTCATAACCAAAAATGAGAAAGTTAGTTTTGTGTATTTTAGAGATATTCATAAACCCGTGAAGATAAAATACGAGTGAGACAATGCACAATTTTGGGAAGGTCCATGTTCTCACTTACCAAAACAATAAGTAGTTATCCATCAATTTCCAAGCTCAATCATTAATGGTGTTTTTTCTTTTTCTTTTTCTAATATGATCCTAATAATCATTTGCTCTATATATCAAGCAATATTGTTTGATACTTGCTTTTGCTTTTACCTTCGAAAGAACACGATTTTTTACAGTCTCTTTCGGCTCTTTTTCTTTAATTTTGAGCTCTTGTCATCATCCTTTTTTTATCCGAAATGTGGACATCATGATTAAATATGTTGCTAGCTTTTCTTTAATCATAAAGCAAACAAAAGTGCCCTTTTGTTTTTGTGTGCTTTCCGATAAGGCTTGACCATTTAAAACTTGCCTATTCTTTTCTGTTTGTACTTGTACCGAAAATACGGGACCGGCAAGTCCCGAGTTGATAGATTCTTCTTGAACTTTTGTTGGGCACGGGCAACTTGTGCTCAATTTTTCTTTCGATTAGGGTACTTCGTGTCGGATTTCTGTAAGTGCAGGCGAATGATGCTAGAATATCAATTTTTATTAGAAGAATTTCGAAAACTTCATAAAGACACATCAAATATTTCCGCTCGTCAATTCTCTGACTAATCATCAATTAACTTGGATTGTTGACGCACAATTTTTTAAAGGCAATGCGAAGAAAGTCTTCCCTAATCATTTACATATAACTGATTTGGAAAATGATTTCGGAAAGAACTTCTTCATTAACATATATATTTATATAAATGATTTTCATTCCAGTGACTCCTTGTAATTAATGAGTATATATTTAATCGTGACAAGTAATGATATAATATAGAATTAACAATCATAAATCATATAAACAACTCACATTACAAGTGTCGTATAATATTAATGGCTATGATTAATAGTTTAGGCAGCTAGTGTAGCCATGCACATTAAAAATATTAATATGGAGTGTGATCTTCAACTACGTACCAGATATAATATTTAATGTTTGTTTGCAGATATGAAATTTATTCTATAACTTGTTAGGTAAAAAAAAAAGGCGTGCACAACTAAATTTGATGCTTGCCTTTATCAGTTAATAAAAAGATATTTCAATTTTTCAACTACTCTAGTAAGGTCCAATATTTATGGCCAAATTCACTTTTCTTATTGTCATTCTTTGGATTTTCCTTAATTTTCCCATCAACAATCAATCACCTTACTAAATAGAAAAAAATTCCTTTAATGTCATCAAGAGATACTATACATTTTTAGTGTAATCACAGAAGGGGTAGGAAATATATTAACTCTAAAAATTTATGTAATCAACCATTTACAAAAAAGATATTTGTGACATACGTACTTAATCTTATATCAATTTGTCGACAGCTATTCTCAATCTCTTTTTTTACGATAGTAGTATATAAAAGTCACGAAACATTGTCGACGTTCAGTTTAGTCCATATCGGTTTACATCTATAAAACTAGAGACATGCATGCATCTCTAGTTTAATAAAATTGTTGAATAATTAATATTTTGGAGTTTAATTATAGACGACGCGTGTCTCTTGTAAAGACTTTAACAGAACATATGGACAGAACTGAACATTAATATTGTGGTTTTCCATTAGTCAAATATAGCATAATATTATATTCTGTTGTGTTGATGATGAACATAACTACTCACATAAAAGCACTGAAAATGTGGTGTTACTCATTATGAATTATGATAATCCGTTTATACTGTCATTGCTTTATTTGTAGCTAAGAAGAGAGGGGGAAAAATCATATTAATGATGCAGATTCATTATTGTCCTTGCAACTGCGAGCGTTTATAGCTTGTGACTTTGGCACATTGCCAATATGCCATCACAATAAATAATATATATATATATATATATATATATTGTTTATGTACACACATAAAAGATATAGACATAGATTGACAAATTTGGTACATTTTTGTCAACCTGTTAAGCTTGGAAAATAATTAAACCTATTGCAGATTTATCACTGTAACTATAGATCAACAGGTAATATTTTGATTCAACAGAGAGGTGATCGGTTCTTGTAATTCAAAAACTTTTTAAATATTGATAATCATATATGTGTATATATATAATATACAATTATAATGCACGATTATATGCCACCTTTCATGATATAACCTAACTTCTAAGGCAGACATGAAAGTCAACAACTTTAAGGCTTCTTCTACGCAGCGAGTAATTCTGGTTACGTGGCATTAAACGCAGTGTTTTAGTCTTTATAAAAAATATTATATATACAAGTAAAAAATAAAAAATAAAAAAATTATTGTAAGAAACCATATGAGACTATATTAGGATAAGGACATAAGGTGTTGGCCTGAAACTCGAAACAGCCAGGTTTGGGTCCCAAAACCGGGCGTTTTTTTTCTTCAGAATACCAATGTATGGGACCGGAGTGAGGCTGCGTGGGTCTAGTTTAAGTATATATTTTTTTAGTATTTTTGCTAGCAATTTTTCTCCTCAATTATTATGATTAATACTGATTTTAGGTTATATTTTACAAGCTTAAGCCATGCATCATTACTGCTTTTAGCGTTATATTATGATTACTACTTATTATTTGATCAGAATGTGTAATTTGTTAGCTTATAAGTAAAACTAATTCCAAAACAAAAATATAGGCTTAGTTGAAAATATGAATTTTCCAAAATTAGTGTTGGAAATCGATTTTAGAACCGGATTTTCCAAAAATCCATTACGCACCCGTCCCGGCTTAACCCTATACATTACTCATTTTTTAAAGGAAAAAAAAAAAGAAATGTTATTATTTGTCATTCTCAAAAGCATAGTATGATATATATGTTTTATAGGTCACGGCATTAAAAGTAGGCATCTATTTACAAGACTATACATATATTTTGACCTAACTCTCACATAGACCTCTATGAATCTCCTTTCTTTTTCTCTTAAATATTGGAGATTTTTAGGCTATTTTTTGGAAGATACGCCTTGTTGTGGGGTTTGAATTAAACGCCACATAATACCTTTACCTGAACTTGGTCTATTCTACTTTGTTGGTGCATAATTTGGTAATTTGTCTTCATAATTAAAGAATGCATCTGGTGAACTGTATTATTTGCCAATATTCTTGATGTATATACACATTCATATTCATGTCTTAAATATTCTATCAAGTCAAAAAAGGTAAGTTATAATAGTGTGTGTGGAAGATATATCTATCTATATTGTATTTATGACCAATACAATACTTATGCATATATACATATATATATAGTATATTATAATGTATCAAAACAGTATATACTCATTTTAATAGCCAAGTAATGTAAACTTGTCACAATTGTAATCAAATTCAAGAGTCATTGCGGTCCATTTTGTTAATAATTGATCGAATATTTTTTGTTGTTGATATTCTTGTAAAAAAAATAAAAAAAATAGAGTACCTTTACTTTAGAGGGATGAAAATCACATTCACCTTACATTCACTCTTCGGTTAGGGTGAAAATGACGTTTTAAACCCATTTACTGTTTCATAGAGTATTATTAAAAATAGAAAAAACCTACAAGCATTAATCAACATATGATAAAGTTATATTATACTTAGATATTATATGTAATTATTAAGCAGAAAATGATAATAAAACGATAACAACTAATAAAAGCTAAAGAATGGTAGATAAAATTATATATTATATACATAGAAATCAATACGTTATTCAATGCAAAATTTTAAACATAAAAATTAGCTTTTAGTTATATGCCACATATTTAATTTTAAAAATTGAATATCGTGATCGAATAATATTTGAGTATCCGATTTTTTGTTTGGTATATTCATAATATGTTTTTTTTTTTATGTCCCTTTTTAAATTGTGTTCTATAGATTATTATGTGATTACCATTCTTTCATAATTTAAAAGTATTTTGCAAAAGTAAAGAGTAAGTTCTGTTAATACGTATTACCTTTGAAGTAGTGGCATCCAAATAGCATTGACTTTGTGGAATATCCAAGTATGAATATGTATTTACTGTTGCAAATATTAAAAGAAGGGTGAAAACTATACATACAAGAAGAAAAAAAATGAGAAAAAAATAATATGAGAAAGTGGGAGACATATGTATTTGGTATTTACTGCGATTATCCATTACAACAAATTTCAATGAATAATGATGGTTGAAAAACAATATTCTTCTCCTTCACTAATATCTTACGCGCTATCTATTTTCTATCTCTTTTGTATAGTTTTTTATCCTTTATTTTCTTAAAGATCTTCATATCATAGCTACTATATGTCATTAGGAAACTCGTAGTAAAGATAGATCGTTTCGATATGTTGTTCATGGTGTTAATAAATAAACAAACAAGCAATGACTATTTTTTTTTAAATAAAGAAAAAAAGGAATTCAATGGTTCATAATCAAATTCGTTAGTATTTAGAAATTGGTGAATGGCGCCGCCCCGCCGAAGGTTTTTGTCCAGGTCTTCGTAAATTTTTCAACCATCGGTCATGAGTGAATATTGTAACTCCAGTTGACTAATTTCTTCAAGTTATACCTAATAAATTTTTTATTTGTTTCTACTGAAGATAGATAAATTCCGACAAGTAATACTCAATGAATACTTTTGTTTTAGTTTATTCTTTTGCCAATTAATTGCCTTTTTCAACAATGTTTCTTCATCTATCTTAATCGTATTTTAGATTAAATTTCTCAAGCTGTTATACTATAATTTAATCCTCTTTTTTAGTTAAAATTAAGTAAATAAGGATATCATGCAACAGTTGAAAAAATAACACGAGTTTGTATTATTGTATACAATGCTAGATTTATAGTGTAAAATGTAAAGAAACGAATTCAGAAATCTCGCATATTTTTTAGAAATATAAAAAATAAAAATAATTTTTTAATTCTATTTTCCTTTTTTCAAAAGTATCTGTGCTCTATAGTCTATTGTGTATTTGTGTATAATCCCAGAGAAAGAAGGAAGAAAAAAAGCTATGCCACGTAAGACAAAATGAAACGTGGCATCGTGGTCCCACGTAATCGTCAATCGATGCAAAAGCAACTGGATCCGGTCCCGAGAGGGGACGGCGCGTGAGTCCACGGGAGAGGACGAAAGTTGCTGCGAACGACAGAGAGCGTGTGCCCTGTACGCCGGCATGTACCCCCAAAGTTTCCGCTGCCCTGTCTCGACACGCTCCGCGAGTGCGCTCGGAGGCGCGTCGCCTTCTCAGCGCACGCGTGACATTCGCTTCCCTCTCGTGACGACTTGAGGGTCGCGTTCATGGGAGGTTGGGACCCACTGAGAGTTTAGCGTATATCTGTTACCCTGTGGGCCCGGCCTGGATGTCGTTTTCTGTCTCTGCTGGCCGATGCTCAATTTATCTCTCCGACGTGGCATTTCCATGCAGCGCAGCTGCGCAAATCACTCCGTGATTGGCTTTTATATTCTTTAGATAATTACGGCAAAGGTATTTAAATTTTGTCTATTTGAGCCGCATGAGTCCAGTATGAAAAATTAGCGGTAAAATATTCAAAATTTACAATTGTGAAGCGATACAGTTTTTTACTCAAAAATTGTAACAGATGTTGATCAAATTTTATGCTATTAAATTATACTTAAAACACGTACTTACGCGTTCATTCAACTATTACATTTTTTTTAATTAAGTTCAACATAAAAACGTGACAATTCATGGTTTATTTATTTTTTTACTTTAACTTAATTGGCTAAAGTTTAAATATTCTTACTGCAGTTATATTTTTCCAATCGAACTTGTGAATCTTTATAAACGGTAAATTATGGTATATTTATATTCTACATGACCAATGTTTTTCTTTTATATAGTTGTATCAATTTGCTTTATTAAATTATAATTTTGTCTTAGTTTTTCTGCTTTGATCATTTTATTTTAATTATGTATTAAACGACTTTTATGTTAAATATTAATGATTCTTATTAAATTTAAAAAATGCTCATTGTGGAATGATAGTAGTACAGATTAGAAAGTTGAACCAAACTTGTTTGGCCAAGTGGTAATTTTACCACTTCTCTAATCAAGAGGTCATGGGTCTAAAATGAGTGTCCCATTTACATTATTATAAAATGGCCAAGTTCTTACACTGAATATATTTAAGTCATGCGAGAGTGTATTGTAACCTTGGCCGATAGTGTCACTCCATTCAAAAAAAAAAAGTTGAAAAAAGAAAATATTATGAAAAAGAGTTTACAATAAAATATTAGTATTAATTTTTTAACGATAAATTTAGAATGATTTTTTAAAACAGACAAATATATCTTTAAATTTCAACACAAGTGATAAACATAAAACAGAGAGGAAACATTTTATAGAAATTCAAGGTTTATTATAAAATAAATACACATGATATAGGGAAACAACACATGGCAAAAGTTATACTAGAAAAAAAGAAAGAAAACAAAAAAACTATGCAATAAATTGGTATAAATTAAGTGATGATTATGAAGCGAGAGAGAGAAATAAGTTTATAGATAATAGCTTTATTTATTCTATGTATTTGACGCTAGAATGTAGTGATAATTACTTGTTTTTATCATTAAATAATGTGTTCACTTTTATTCACCGTCTTTACTTTCCTTTTTATCTACATCCAAGTGGACAAGGATGATGAAACCAGATTTGAAAGCTCGTAAAGGACAGTTTTTCAGTGCAAACTTTGTCTCCCATATCTTGTATAAATATATATATAAATACATGTATTTATATAAATTTTGTCATGTATTCATTGTCGAATGTCAGTTTGATAATAATTTCGTGGCAGTTATTATTAATAGTGTAGAGTAAATGTGTAACGAGGGTCATTTTTAATTGACTGAGCTGTGCTACTTTATTACTACTCATTGTTTTTGTATTTCTACACTTAATTAGACAGTTTGTTAATGCTATAACTACACTTAGTTAATGGAATTTAATTCTGAAAATTGTTTTTCTGAATAAGATAAGAATCACTCATTGAAGATGGCAACAAATATTCTCAAACAAAAAGTTATGTTATTAACGAGGTTATAATCTATTTTTACCGGCTAAATTGAACTATCAAAATCATTTAACCCGTCTCTCCAATCAAATGTTATAAAACTAGACAACAGGCGCTAGAGCATTAAATTAACCAATCCAATTCACTAGCCATAAGCCTCATATAATTGGACAATAAAAAGAAAGAAAGAAAAAAAAAAGGACTAATAGAAACTAATTTTATCTAGTCCCATGCGATTATAAATCATGATTACTAAATGCGTAATGTCCAGTCATGATTCTATTTGAGTTTCAACTTAAATCTCAAAAATAAAAAATAAAATAAAAAAATACAAATAATAAGTGATGATACGGAAAATTATAAAAATATAGTTGTTCATTTTCATCGTGAGAGTGAGAGGTATGCTAATTATAAGTTTCATTTGACGTGTAAACTAATTACACCGTAGAGTTTATTTAGCAGTAAATTCTAAGTCGGTTTGAAAATCTTTTTTTTTTCTTTTCAGTTTACTATTGTAACAAACTCTATAATAGTTAATACAGTAAATAAATCCAAAAAGAGAGAGAGAGGAGGAGGAGGAGGAGGGTGTTTGAGGTAGAAATCTTGATCGTGTTAATCGGTAGCTTGAATATCCTTGAACACTTTTGTAATCTCGTCTCTTATGAATGAATTCTAAAACGTTGGAGTTTCTTTGCTTACGTGGATTTCGTTCAACGTTAATTGGTTATCACGTTTTGATCTAGATCGAATTTCGTTGATGTCATATAATTTCATAACAAAATACGTCTACTTGTCACTTGTAAAATTTAGTGTTAGTGTGTTTTATTTTAGGGTAAACTGCGGCTAATGTACCCAATGTTTGATTTTGTGTGGATTACATACCCAATGTTTATTTTCGGCAGCTAATGTGCCCAATGTTTGATCCGTTAGATATTTTTCGTGTTTTCCGTCACTTGACCGTTAGAGAGTGATTCCTCCTCTATATGTACACTTTTCGTATTTTTGACATAACTCACGCATAGTTTTGTCCAAATTTTATGCACAACATATGGTTGGAAAGATAAGAGATAGATCTACAACTTTTCTGTTTTAAGTTTTGTAAAAAATGTTTTAGAAAAATACGAAATTTTAAATACAACGTAAAACTGAACATTAGTTTAATTCAAAATATTTGTTTTAAGAAATTTTTGATATACTTAATGACATTTTATGATGAAACATAAAACTAAAAATTTGTAGATTAATATTTTATCTTTCTAACAGGTGTTTATTTATAATTTTTGGACAAAAAATGAGTGAGTTATGCCAAAAATATGAAAGATATGATGTGAAATAATCTTTCATATTTTTGGCATAACTCACTCATTTTTTATCCAAAAATTATAAATATACACTCGTTAAAAAGATAAAATATTTATGTACAACATTTTAATTTTACGTTTCATCATAAATAGTAATTAAGTATATTAAAATTTGCTTTAAACAAATATTTCGCATTAAACTAATGTCCAGTTTTACGTTGTAGTTAAAATTTCAATTTTAAAAAAAAATATTTTTTAACGAAACTTACAACACAAAAGTTGTAGATCTATCTCTTATCTTTCCAACCATATGTAGTGCATAAAATTTGGACAAAAAATGAGTGACTTATGTCTAAAATACGAGAAATGCATATAAAAGATGAATCAGTCTCTAACGGTCAAGTGACGAAAAACTCGAAAAATATCTAACGGATCAAACATTGAGCACATTAGCTGCCGAAAATAAACATTGGGTATATAATCCGCACAAAATCAAAATTGAGTACATTAGCCGCAGTTTACCCTTTATTTTATTAAACTTCACAACATGTTCACTGATCCATCATTGCCACGTCAGCAGTAACTCTCGTGAAGTGTAATTAATAGTGATCCAAGTCTTTTGTTGCACACACTTAGCAAACAAACAAAGCCAAGGACCACCGATTAGTGGCCCTCTTTGAAATGCACAACCAAATTGCTTCGAGACTTTTAGCTTCATCCCAAAGCACTCCATTCTCCCACTCTCAATCGTACTACTATTTTTTTATAAACGAATTTCAGAAATTATTGAAAAATAAATCCACTGTGGTCAACACAGTGAGTCGTTTATCTCAAATTAGCTAAAAAAAACATAAATGTCTCCAGTGGCGGATCCAGGATTTCTATAAGGGGGGGCCGAAAAAAATAAAATAAATCAACGGCATGTGAACATAATTTACAGTTTTTTTGATAATACATTTCGCATCCGTTTTTTCTCTGATATAATTATAACGTATTATATATATTATATTTTGCCTCCGTTGTAATACTAGGATTTATTTTTATTTGCTTTCATATTTTCCCATACTTAAAGTATGCAATTTTAATCCTCTGAAAGTTTTATTTTATAAATTAATTGAGAAATTTTAGGAATTTTATAATTAAATATTATTTATCACTATTGCCATGATATAAAATATAAATGTATTGAATATACAAAAAATAATAAGACATTAAACATCTTTAATGTCTTAAATAATAAATTACACAATTATATGAATCATGATAAATTCGAAAAGTTTATTGACTCATGTAATAATTCTAAAATACAAGGGTACAATTGTAAATTAAAAACATATTAGTTAAAAATTACCACGTACCCACGTGACTTTATATTTGGTTCAAAATCCAATAGGTTCAATATGTAAGTACGAGGGCATATTAGTAATAACCTCATGCTTCAAGGTTAAAATAGTAATGTACATCCTCCTTCTTCTTCATGCTGAGAGAAAAAAACAAGCTCGGAGAAATGAAGTTCTTACAGTTCGGCATCAATGACGGAAGCTAAAGGGAGAGGTCAGGCTTATAGAAAACGCAAAAAAATAGTAGGGGGGGCCGCAAGGTTAAGTTTAGGATACAATAGGATCGTCGGAACGGCTTGAAAGGCTAAACTCGGCTTAGATCGGAAAATCGGGGGGGGGGGGGGGGGGGGGGGCACGGCCACCTTAGCATTGGCCGTGGATCCGCCCCTGAATGTCTCAGAAGAAGAAAAGGGCTCTTGCTTTGTCACCCAAAGTTCGCCTCTCTGTGCCTTGGTCCTCTCATCTTGACTCGTTGTAGTGTTGTGTTGTACATTTATAAAGACATGTCATTCTATTTCAATTTTGTGTGTAACTGATAAATAACTCACTCGAGCTTATTACTTTTTTAGTTTTCGATAAAGGGTAAAAAGGGTGATATGATT
The DNA here is from genome assembly GCA_954871525.1 of Parietaria judaica. Classification (NCBI taxonomy): domain Eukaryota; kingdom Viridiplantae; phylum Streptophyta; class Magnoliopsida; order Rosales; family Urticaceae; genus Parietaria; species Parietaria judaica. Next base: position 5,178,741 of record OX940862.1, read on the forward strand.
TTGATTTACTTGATTAATAGAATAAAGAGTCAAAGGAATTTTGTCAATACTCAATAGCTATAATGCATATTGTAATCATAAGAAGCAAAAGCAGGGTTTAGGGTAAATATGAGACCCCATAATTCTAAAATTTTTTTAAATTTTTTTTGAGGTAAGTCTAGACTTCAAATTTTTAGTTTTTTTTTTTAATTTGATTTTAACTCGTGTTCCGTATTTTAAAAACATACTTTGTAAATTGTTAATTTATTTTAAATTGTTAGAAAAAATTAGTTGCTAAAATAAATTACATATCTTAAAAAAATCGGAACCAGAGTAATGAGAATACGAGTTAACAGACAGAGATTACTGCACCGTTGGTCTAGACTTCAAATTTTTAGTTTTTTTTTTTAATTTGATTTTAACTCGTGTTCCGTATTTTAAAAACATACTTTGTAAATTGTTAATTTATTTTAAATTGTTAGAAAAAATTAGTTGCTAAAATAAATTACATATCTTAAAAAAATCGGAACCAGAGTAATGAGAATACGAGTTAACAGACAGAGATTACTGCACCGTTGACACTCAATGCTATGTCACATTGCATATACGTCGCCGTTTTGCTTCAATGATTCATATTACTGCAATTTCGCCTCGTTGATGAGTATAATTTTGCATTTGGGAGATTCAAAGCAACATCGTTGATCACTAGACACTAATTCACTAGTATTTTATATTTACATACATAATGTATTTATACAATACATCTTGCTTGAATAAAAAAAATTCGGTAAACAATCCGACCGAAGTGTGCCCATTTTTTTATTTTTTGAGTGAGATTGAACTCACAATAATATATAAATATGTATTTGTGCAAAAGTACTTAGCTGAACTCTGATATCCATATGTATAGATTTGGCTTTTATTATGATACAAATAAAATTTTACTCATAATCATTGCGTGGATTTGGCTCATACTCAATCCAAAAGTGCGTGAGATGAAAAATCATAATAGAAAAAAGTTATTTTTACTATTTTTCATATCTAAGAGCCCAAATCAACACAACCTTACTATTAAAGGACCAATAACAATAATCTTCTTTACGCAATACACCTTGCGGTATAAATTTTCCAGTTTTACCCCCTCCTCATCGTTTCCCGCGCTTTGTGGAAGGAAAAGCAAATAAGCAAAGAAAAGGAGCGAGAAATAAGACGATGATTAAAATGACGAGAATGACCCTGACGATGCTCTGACTTTTGTGGGTCCCACGACACTCCGAGCTTCACTTTAAGAATCTATCTGTCCTCCATTACCCGCAATCCAATGCCCCATGCCAAAAACAATTAGAAAAACACACAGCATTATTAATAAAAAAGAGTAATTATAACCAAGGTTCAACTTACCGATTTTACCGATAAACCGATTACCGTTTTCGACATGGGACAATCCAATGCCCTATGCCAAAAACAATTAGAAAAACACACAGCATTATTAATAAAAAAGAGTAATTATAACCAAGGTTCAACTTACCGATAAACCGATAAACCGATTACCGTTTTCGACGGATTAATCGATAGCTTACCGATTAACCGACGGAAAACCTATAACACTGTAGCTTACCGATTACCGATACTTTTCGATGATTATCGACGGATTATCGATACTTTTCGATACTTTTTGACATCTAACTTATAAAATATTTTGATAATATCATACCACAAAACATATGTTAAATTATTAAGTGTATAATTATAATATTAATATTAGTTGAAGTGTATAATATTAAATGAATATACATATTAAGTGTATATGTATGTTAGGTGAAGTTAATATGTATGTTAAGTGTATAATATTAGTTGAAGTGTGTAATATTAAGTTAAATTATTAAGTGAAAGTGTATGTGTATGTTAAGTTGTGTAATATAAGTTGAATAACAAAAAGTCCCACATTGATAGATGACAAGAGTTTGGTGATGTTTATATACCAAATATTAGGGACAAGGGCTTGGGCCCTTTGGGTCATAGGATTTTCTGGATGGGGGAGGACTCACACAAATGTTACACCACCACGCGCGCGCCGCCGCCATCCGTCCGGACGGACGTGACGTGGCGGGGTGGGGTGACCTTGTGCAAATATAATTATTTTTGCCAAAAATTTTTTTACCGAAAAATACCTTTTTTTTACACTGATTTTACCGAAAATCGGTTGGAAAAGGTTTTATCGAAAACCTCGAAAATCGTCGAAAAGTATATAAAAACGATAAGCATTACAACCGGCAACTTACCGGTAACTATCGAAAAGCCGAAAAATCGACGATTATCGACGATTATCGTCGAAAATTCCAACCTTGATTATAACAAATTACTCTTTCGATTTTTTTTTATTTTTATCCTTGTATATTTGTCCCCAAAATAAATTTTGTGCAAATTTCCCCAAAATACATTTATTTTTATCCTTGTAAATTTTCTATAAAAAAATAAATAAATTTTGTGTAATAATTTCTCATGTTCATTAGAAAAGTTATGTATTGTTTAATCCATTAAGAAATAACAGAAAGTAGTTAATTTAAAAATATTTTAATAAATTTATCATTATAAATTACGAGGATGATAAGAATATTTAAAAATATTAATTTATCAGAATTTAATTGTAAGCGTGAAACATACACGTGTCTCTTCTATACTAAATCGTATTTTTATTTTAATTTAATTTAAGAATAACATTGATTATGAAAATTAAAAATATTTTTTCTAATGAGGTGACGCTATCGGTTAAGGTTATAATGCACTCTTGCATTATTAGATATATATTCAGTGTAAGAGCATGTAACACTATTGGTCAAGTTTACATATGTAAAAGAGACAAACATTTTGTCTTTCAATGGAATTTGAATCGGTGATCTCTTGGAGATGTGAGTACTGGTATTACCACTAGACTAAGCAAGTTTGGTTGAAAATTATAAATATTCCAACGCATACAAAATTAAATACTAATACCACAAATATTTGACTACTATAAATTCCATCCTAAATAATGTATAACTTAGTATTTTAAAGTCCATCCTGAATTCCATCTTTAAAGTTTAAACACGCAAGTTCAAGTATTACTTACTTTCCTTGAGTTGATCCCTCTTGACACGAGGTTGTCATTGTCACAAACTAAAATTCAAAGAACAAATTGAAACAAATGAAAAAATTCAGGACTCTCATGAAAAAAAAGCCACACTTGCCCTTTTCTCCTTCCCAACAAAAATTCAAATCGAAACCACCCACTATATAAATAGCTCCACTCTTCTCTTAGCAACTCAAACACCAGAGAGAGCTCACTCTCTCTCCTCCCTAAAATGGAGCCGCGGGTTACCCTGCCCCTCGCCCTCACCGTACTCCCCCTGCTCCTCCTCATCTCACCGTCCATCTCCTGGCGCCCGTGGCCCACCAACACCACCGCCACTCCTGCCGCCACGTCATCCGACAGCCTATACGGCGGGTCCAAGAAGTACGAGGGCTCGTCGGAGTTCGTTCACCTCAAGTACCACATGGGCCCCGTTCTCACCGCCGACATCGACGTCCACGTCATCTGGTACGGCACGTGGCGGACACCCCAGAAGAAGATCATCCGCGAGTTCATCAACTCAATCTCCGCCGTCCGATCGAAACCCCCCTCCGTCGCCGGCTGGTGGCGCACGGTCCAGCTCTACACCGACCAGACCGGCAGGAACATCTCCCGAACCGTCCGGCTCGGCTCCGAGAAGAACGACCGGTTCTACTCCCACGGCAAGTCCCTCACGCGCCTCGACATCCAGTCGGTGATCAAGTCGGCGGTGACGGCGCGTTCGAAGCCGTTGCCGGTGAACGCCGCCGGCGTCTACCTCGTGCTCACCGCCGGCGACGTCTACGTCCAGGACTTCTGCCGCCAGGTCTGCGGCTTCCACTACTTCACGTTCCCGGCGATCGTGGGGTACACGCTCCCGTACGCGTGGGTGGGGAACTCGGCGAAGATGTGCGCCGACGTGTGCGCGTACCCGTTCGCCGTCCCGGCCTACATGACGGGGCTGAAAGCCGTGAAGGCGCCGAACGACGACGTCGGGGTGGACGGGATGGTGAGCGTGATCGCGCACGAGCTGGCCGAGCTGGCGACGAACCCGCTCGTGAACGCGTGGTACGCGGGGCAGGACCCGAGCTTTCCGGTGGAGATCGCGGACCTGTGCGAGGGGATTTACGGGACGGGGGGCGGGGGGTCGTACACGGGGCAGCTGAGCCGGGACGGGCACGACGGCGCGACGTACAACATGAACGGGATCAGGCGGCGGTTCTTGGTGCAGTGGGTGTGGAACCACCTCCTGAGTTACTGTACCGGGCCCAATGCGCTCGATCAGAAGGGCATTTGAGTCATTTTGGGGTGTGAGTTCTATGGATGGAGGTTGTTTTGTCTGGTTATTATTATGGATTAATTATATTTAGTTGAAGGTAGTTAAGCTTCGTTGTTGTCACAAATCACAATTGTTTGTAATAATGATATGTAGTTTTGCACACTATTTATGTATTGATTTGTATACCGTCTTATAGATATGGCGTTCCCGCCTTATTTGGAGTAGGTAAAAAATGTTCCTTTTTTTTACTCAGTTTAAATAATTGGCAGTCAAATTTTCACCCCACCAAGCGCTGTACCGGGAATCTTCTGGGATTTTGACGTTTTTGGAGTTTTTGCGGTTTGCGGTGACCGCAAAGCAACCTTTTGCATAATACTTACTGTTCTTTAATTTGTATCCTTAGTACACTCCTTGACGGAGTTCATGGCTTAGGCTGGGCCGGCGAACTTAGTGTCGCCTTAGAATTTGATTCGAGTCTCAAGGAGCCCTGTGATAATATTCAACTGTTTGCAAATAGGACGGAGCGAAACAAACCTACTATGTATTGAGTGTTTTAAAAATCGGAGCATGCCCCGGGTCGCCCGCTGCAAAATTACAAACCGCAAAACCCTATAACGTGTAATGACTTAAAAAAAAAAAAAAAAAACTCATAAAAAGCCCTAAAAATTCTTACTTGAAGGTAATATCAAAATTTTACAAAAAAATTATCCATAATAATCATATTACATATGCGTAAATTTGACTTGATGAAGGTAATCTCTTTCATTCTAAAACATTAAACTCTATATTCGATTTTAAAAGATTGGTGATATTGGATATGATATATCATACACACTGATGCTCTGAAGAATCTTGATTCTCCTCAGACAGTCACACTCACGCACACACAGAGACTATAGGAAGCTATTTGGTGGGCCCTATGCTTATAGGAAATAGGAATGACATATCTCATGACTTTTTCTATTCCTAAAATTCAGTTCACCTATAAAACGTGGTTGCCATTCAAAAGTATCAAGCGATTCCATAACATTGTTGGAGAATTGAGACTGAGAGTATGTATGTGCCCTTACACGACTCCTTACCTGTGATGCGACGAACTAAATTTGTTTGACCTAGTAAAAATTACTAACGTGAGGTCCTAAGTTCGATCATAATAAAACGCAAAAATTACATACGTACGTAATTACACTTAATAATAATTGCAACTAATAATGTTGATTGTTCTTTACTACAAATATACTTGCAATGTATACAAATTTTACTGTTCTACTAAAAAAATACCAATTTTTTAACCTATGATTTAGGCTCATACTTGCATTATGAATATTGAATACTGATAAATATAGAGGGAAGGGCATATGGATATGGGTATATATTATAAAGACAAGCGTCACTTTCGGAGCAGTAGCTTTAGGCCACGAGTGGGACCCGCTTTTCCCCTTATTTCTTCCTCAATATTTTCTTAGGCTTGCTTTATTGGGATTTGTGCTCTTGATGCTCATCATGTACTTGTTTAGTTGTTTTTATTATTCATTTATTTTATTTATTTATTGAGAAGAAGATACTATTAAAAGCCTGTGATTTTCAAAAGTAATACACATTTAATCGACACTAATATCCTCTCACTTTTGCATTTTAGGGTAATTTAACGTGTGATTTTTTAGATTTTGGTAGAAATGTCACTTCAATTTTTCAGAGCATCAATAGCCCTTCACATGTAGAAGGTGTAAGAAAAAACTATAAAGATTTTTCATCAATTTAGTATTATTATTATTCAATTTTATATATTTTGTAAGAATCTTAATCTAACTAAAATTATTAATAAATTTATAATATTTATATCTAGCATACAAATCACATTATGTAACTAATTTATATAAAAAAAATCAAACAAATTATATCTCGCACACAATTAACATAATTGTTGCTATCCCTTAATGTGTCGAGAACAATCTGCCAATTTTAGAAAGAACAAGACATTATCATCAAATTACACTAGTACGTAAGGTTAAGAGCTCAAATTGCTATGACATATAACACTTAGGGACGTATATAGCAATTAATCATATTTTTACTAGTAGGAATCAAAAGTTTGATCTCCAACATCCCCTTCGATGGCGAAGTTTTCAAGCATAATATTTCTAAAAATACGCATGCAATTCCTTTTTCATCCTCATTTAATTTATATATATATATAAGTTTCTTTTTCTTTTGCAAAAGTGGTACGCTTTGTAGGCGAGACACGAGGCACCGAATCATATATATATATATATATATATATTTGCAAAAGTGGTACGCTTTGTAGGCGAGACACGAGGCACCGAATCCCAATTGTTGGATACAAAGACACGAGAAATAAGAGCTCTATGTTTCCACTTCTCAAATTTGACCACATTCTCTACACTTTTATTTATGATTTAGGGAACGATAAACCATTTGCTTTTTTCATAATATGGTGAATGGAAAGGTGGTTCCCAAGTTTTTATTTTCTTTCTTGGTTGTCAAGAAGAAACAATGTACAATTGCTTGATTTGTACTATTCATGAATCTAAACTCAATAATCGATAAATATTAGTGATTTTTGTAGTATATGTACCCCACTTTTATACTGACTATATCGGTATAATTTTTTCTTTTTTTGGTAATAATTATTAAAGTTACAAAATAGTATGAAGGTCTACTTCATTCGATATCTCGATAATGTCTCTTATATGAAAAAAAAGTGCATCTATTATCTACGGTTATTTTTTTTAAAATAAAATATAAGACGTACATGTGTCTTTAACTTAATAGATGTTAACACGACGTAGATGAAATTAAACCTACGTTATTTTGTGGCCTTTGAATACTATTGTCTATATAAAAAATTATAGAATACCAATACATTTAGTATAAAATTTGATACTTACAACCAAAAAATCCTTAAGTAATACATAACTTCTTAGTATGGATTTTTTTTATATATATACATAGTGATGAAATTATAGTAAATTAACCATATTTTTTTAGTATAGTGATTTAATACTTAGTTTAAAGAAAATAACAAAATCATAATTAATTCTTGTATGTGTTGGGAGACTAAACTCTAAAGCACACTTGTCGATCCCATTTAAAGAGATAACCAGCTGGCTCTCACTCCCAATTAACATCATCATGCAAAACTGTTGCATTATTTGTATAATTCTTTCCCTAACAAAGACAAATAACATCAATATTATACTTTTGGTTGAAGAGCAAGAGTAGGTAATAATAGAATCTTCAAAGACTTTGGAATTTTTGACAAAAGTTTATATTTAAACACTTGGATTATGATGAATCAACTCTCTTATAATTGTTATTGGGTTTCCATGTTGAAAAACATCAGCGGCGCCTTAAGCCTATTGTATTGACCTAATGACACATAGTTGATTTTGGTAATTAAAAAAGTGCCCACTTGATGTGCTCTGTTTTTCCTTAATCCAATGTTAATCATTACACTTTACTATGAATCTATAGGATAATCAAATATTTTGAGGGCCACTGACTTACCCCAAAATCCAAAGTCAATATTTATTTCGGGCTTATCGGTAAATTTCCATGTTAATTCGGAAGGATAAGAATTTCGATTTTATTTTTTTTATTTTATAAATTCTATTTTTTCCTAGAAGAAAAGAAAAAAAATATTTTTAAGCAATTAATTAATTTAAACCGTTGTATTGCGCTCACCGACAAACAATTATGTTCATTCAGATGAATCTGTGTTTTGTTATGACTTTTTAAATTATGGGTAAATAAGTAATGAGAAATGATAGTTTGTTAACTAACATAATTTAGATTTGTAAACTCTTAATTAACACAAATCGATCTTGATCTAATAGTATATAGTCATTAACCAAATCAGAGCAAAAATCAGAGTAAATTGAGTTTGGAGTAGTACAGTAGAACCTCAATAAATTAATACTCAATAAATTAATATTTTTTCTCCGGTCCCGACTTGTACTAACGTAGTTAAATTTTTACCTTGATAAATTAATATATTCAATAATATAATAAATTTCTTCGATCCCGACTTTATTAATTTATAGAGGTTCAATTGTATAACGATTAGTGACTAATCAAATCGACAAGTTAATAATTTCCGCCGAACAACTAGATATCAATGACTATCCCGCGACTAATCGCAACCATCCAATTCGAAATATTTGTCTTTCTTTTTTTGTGTGTGTAAATAAAATAGATGGGATTGGATTTGGACGTGACAATGAAGAAGTTAGTCAGTTTCATCTACCAAAGTTGAGCACCACGGCTTGACAAGGCCATTTCTCACGTTTGCATTTATCCCTTTCGTGTCTATAGGCTTTGTGTTTTGGTAGCATTGAGATATCTCATCTAATCGAACACAGAGAAGTGGTTCAACCCATTGATAATTGCCTTAAGAATCTTACCAAAAGAGTGTTCGGTCATTCAAGTTTTTTGCATGCCCATAATATCATATTTATATTTTCCTAATAAAACCTTTGAGTTTGTACCTTGCGGCAAAACTTGAGAGAGAGATCTGCTTGCGTCAAGCACTACGATTCTATAGGCTGATACAGTTCCCAAAAAAGGTTAAAGCTTGAAATAGTAGGGTGGTAAAAGGGGTCAAGTAAAAAAGTAAATAATAATGAATATTGATTAAGTTTTTTTTTTTTTTTGAAAGAGTATTGATTAGTATTAAAGGGCAGTAAAAGTTCAAACTAGGCTAAAAAAAAGAAGGGTAATATTTTAGAGGGGACCTCTGAGTGTCGTCCGATTCTCATACAAGTTTGATGGAAGTGACACTCAGTGAAGCTAATCCTAATGATTATGTGGTCCTTCATTATTATACATAAAGAAGAGCCTTTTTTATTTTATTTTTATCATAAAATTATAAATTTAGGAGAAATTTAGATGAAAGTCACGAACTCATAAGTTTCAAACGGATTAGTCACTCATGTCAATTTTTTGCGGCAAATGTCGTCAAAATTAGTTACAAATACACCCTTATAATATTAAACACTGCATTTTTTGCTATGTGGCGTTATTGACTTTCGGATAAATTTTATCTAAGAAGCTAAAGAATTTGATAACTTTCACAGCAAAATTCTCAAAATTTATTAGTATAGGACCATAGTAGAACATCTTAATCAGTTCGTGGCACCTACGATTTTGGGACGAGAGTAGAATATTTCATCAATATTTCACTGTAAGTTGTTTATTGTTATGTGTATATAACATATGGGCTATATAATTTCTGCAACAATTATTAGTAGTAGGTTCACATGAGAAGTATCATGTACACAATATAAAACCGATTCTAATATTTATTTTGCAAAATCACGGGCAATCTAGTAGAAGTACCGGTTCCATATGTCTTGCGAGCCATATCTGACCGTAATTCGCAGCATATAGTAGACTCTTTATGATTAGCGCCGGTTCTGAGTTTTGGTAAATTTTTGAAGCTCTTAAAATATAGAATTCAATATAAAAAAAAATATATAAAAAGGAATTGGTCCTTAATTCGGAGATTCGAGAGGCCGACCTAACTCGCCTATAGCCAAGGCCAGATATGACTAGTGACATTTGAAAAGAAAAGAAGAAACACAGGTTTTTTCATTCGTTTGAGACTTTTACTAATGAGTGTGATTGGTCATGTTTTAAAATTGCACCATTGTCAAAGCATTTAACTTTTGTTGAAAAAAATAGTCCTTGAAGTATCAATAACCATAGCTTATACACAATTATAGGCATTTACTAGATATAGACTATAGTCTTACCTCAATATATAATATAAGAGCATCATTTGAAAGTAAAGAGAGAAAAAAATGTGACCCAATAATTTGTTTGAACATAAATTGCGTAGGCCCTGATCAGTGTGACAGCTCTATGATCAATCACCAAAAATAAAAATCCGTCCGTACATATGCTTTATTATTTTTCGCTATTTATTGGTTTATTTTCGTTAAACATAGGCTTGAATTTGATTCCTAGGCTTGATAATTGATTCCACTGATTTAATTTCCTGAAGAATATTGGTATTTGCACTGTTCATAAAATCTCCTTATAACCATAAAATTGATGAGTATTAAGTGGTCTTAATTGGGTCAGCATTTTAATAGTTGCATGAAAAGACAGATCACTGTAGAAGATTACACTAAAGCAGATGAAGAATTAAAGGGCAATAATGCAAATTAATCTCAACCAAACCAACTAATGAATCAGAAAATATATCAAAGATGGAATAGAGCAAAAGTAAGACAAAGAAATAAACAATAAGAGTAATCGGGATTGGGGAGTGGGGACTAATGGGCCCCTGAATTTTGCTCGGTGGTGCACTTTTCTCCCTGAAGTTTGATTTTTAGCAAAAATACGGCACACATGATTTTCCAGATTACTTTAAGACTTTAAGTAGTCTCATAATCTACAAAATGGATCTTCTTGGACAATTAACTGACAAAAATCACCCTCAAGTAAGTCGTGTTGCGAATAAATTTATTTTCTGTTATTTTTAAAGTGTAAAGGGTAAATATAAACAAACGTTTAAAAGTTCAGGGTCCGCGTCACACTGACGGGCACAAAGTAAAGTGCACCGAAGAGCAAAATTGAAGGAGCATTTTAGTCAATTACTCAAAACATAAGTGATAAGGGAAAATAGTTATTTGTCACAAGCTGTACAGAAAATACAGACCCAATTGGAAATTTGGAAGAATGGTAATACCTTTTTCGATAAAAAGACTACTTTGATTTTGACTGTACCCAACAAAGTGTTAAAACATGAAGGCAAACTGAGAAGAGGCCCATATGGACCAGCTCAAAGCACCTTATTCTTGCTAAAGACCAAGCCGAAGAGATGCTAAGTTGTTCTTACCGAGTCACTCGAGATAATGCCCCCCGAACTTTGCATATTCGTTCATTTTGCTCCTTACTTTAGCTTTCGACGGCAATGCCTATAGTTTTTGCGCTCAAGATAACATTTTTCATAATTGTTTATACGTAAGTGGCAATGCGTTACTTTTTGAAAGTATACGGAGCATTGTTGGATACATTGAAGTTCAAGGATCGAACTGCGTCAACATGTAAAGTTCAGGGAGACACTAATGTTAATTAGTCTAAGCCAATGGGTTGGGCCGTTAAGGTGTATTACTGCCCGTGGCCAGCTCTTACCGGAACTAGGAAACAATCAAGACTTGAATTACAAAAGCTCAGTAATATAATTTCTCATTCAGCTTTATATGATGGCACGGAGAGTACAACCTAAGACTAGTAACGTAAATTCTTAGTTGTCACAAACCGTTAATCAAATAATAGTGGAAGTGATCAAACCCGTTTGAACATCACATTCATTGTTTGAGTTTCTCATTCTGCAGATACTTGGACACTCCATAAGCAACTGTTCCGGCGATGAACAGGCCAACTGTAGGGGTAAAGGAGGGATATAAATACTTCACGAAGAGTTTGTCCCATTCTTCTGGTAGGAAACCTGAACACAGAACAAAAATTAAACCAGTTTTCGGTGTTATCCGAATACTTAACAATTTGAAAAGGGAAGAATACTATTTGACTAGGACAAAAAATAACTTCAGAGTTCAGGCTCTGTGAGATATGAAGATCGGTGAAGTAATTGACTCACTTCCTAATTACTGATAACTCAAATTCACCATAAGATTTAAGTCCTTTAAGACATTGAGCCACCATAATGCTAACTGAAAATAATATAGAATCTTAATAACACGTTAACGACATGTTACGTATTTGGACGTAATGTCCTTGTTTCGAGGCTCCGTCAACTACATCGAACCTTGTGAGGAAGGCTAAGCAATCATCTTGCAGGGAATTGTTTAACAATCTCCAACGAACTTCCTTTATATCAAGCGAACAAATCCCATTTCTGACTAGCTCGTATATCCTTGACAAGATGTGCTTGGTCTACTGGTAACAAGTACATCACTTAAGACATTAGAGGTCTTAAGTTCGAGTCACCATGAGGGTAGGGGTGAAATCCAAAGATCCTCATATATATATATATATATATATAAAAAAAAAAAAAAAGACTAGCTCGCATATCCGGTTTTAAAAAAATCCCCGCCCCCAGACTCATTCGAGGCGGAGTCTTAGTTCTAAGGGGCAGATTCTCGAATCCACAGTCAGATTTTGGTGTTTAATCTTCTAGGATTTAGAGAACTGGAACTAGTTTTGTATTACCTAGTTTAAGAATTTCCATTGGCTTTACATTGTTTATCGTCTTTTGAAGGACAACACAACTTACAAACCAAAATCATTTTAGTAGCGGGAATTGTGCCTAATCTTCACCGATCCAAACGAGACTCATTTGAACTGAATCGATTACAAATCAAAGATTCAATCTTCCAAGCATTCCATAGTTCTCTACAAACTACTCAATATACTGATGATTACATTACGAATATGAAACACTATATAGCTTGACTTCAGCTGTTCAATTGAATAAACACATACTAGCCCTAGATTACCGATTTTAAATTAGCCAATCAATTTCGACTTTATCCGCAAAATCCACACGAAAAATCTTCTTCCAATTCGAATTCAACCGCGCAGGTAGACAAAGATCTCGAAATTTTGTACCTGAAGCGGCGAGAGCGATGCCCTCGGCGAGTATGATCGCGCCGAGGCCGAGCCAGGCCAGAACGAACGCGCTCTCGTTCTGCCCCAGCTCCTTCGCCTTCTCCTCGTCCTCCGGCGTCGATTGCGCGGCGGAGAAAGCCGGATTATCGAGCGGAGATCGCCGGATGATCGAAGCCCTCTGCCTCTTCCCCTTCAGTTTCTTCTTGCTCGCCTCCTTCGCCGGCGCCGGAGACGCCGTGGCCGGACCGAAGCCGAGCTTCTTCGGCTGAGCCTCGGCTCCGGCGTCGGAGTCAGAGGACGATTCCGATTGGGATTTCACGGCGAAATTGGAGCGGCGGAGAGGGGACCGAGTGAGAGTAAGAGTGAAAGGGGAAGGACAGTGGATTTGTAGCGCCATTTTCGGTTTTGTTGGTTAACAATGGATTTGTTTTATTTCTCTTTCTTTATATCCATTTCTCACTACCTTTTTTTTTTTTAGAAAATCATACCAAATGCACAATTTTATGTCAATTTTTTTAAGAAATCTTCATTTTTAAGATTAAAAAAATACATATAATGAGTATTTTTTTAAAAAAATTGATACAAAATAGATATTTCGTTCATTTATTTTTAATGATTTCTGTCTCCCATTATTTTTTCGTTAATCATATTTTAGCCACTTAAATTTAGTTTATTTGATGAAATGACATGATTTCGATGAATATTTTTTTTAGGACGTTAATCAACTTTTTTAACATAATATTTTTATCTAACTACCTAGCATCTTCTCTCATGAAAAAAATATATTACCTTACTTTTAGTGTTATTTTTCACTTTAAATTTTTATGTCTCAGGTGGTCAAACTTTTAAATACTTTTATGCAATATTCCTAAATGATATATATTCGATTACAGCTCCACAAAACGATAAATTTTTCAATACATTAGATGAAAGTGTAGAAACGAAAAACGACAACGTAAATTATAATTTGAAAACGACATGAACTAGAGAAACGACAAATATGTTTGTCTAAATAAAAAAGTTAAAAAACTTATGGGGTGTTTCGGACTACAAATAAGAACTAAGGGCTTTAAAATTAAATAAAGAAAATAATTAGGCGCAGAGCAAGACACTCTTCTCCACAAGAATCTCCAACTCAACAAACAAATTCCATTCTCAGCCACAAAAAAAATAAAAAAAAAATAAAAAATCCATTTCCAAGCTCCATCAATGGAGATTCTTGGATTTTCCTTGGGCGAATAAAGCTCGCGAATCTCGCTCACTTCATTGATGGACGTCAGTACCTCCTCTTCGCTGCTTCGCTCTCATGGCGGCGCTCCTCGCTCCCCTCCTTTTGCCCTCGCTTTCTCCGTCGCCCAACGCCGTCCGAGCTCCGACATCGCGCCGTCGGTTTCCGCTGCTTCTGGTCCGGGCTCAGGCGGAGAGCGAGGCAAGGAGAGAGAAGGGAGGCTTGGCCGTGGTCTGGCTCAAGCACGACCTTCGGATCGACGATCACTCCGGGATGGTCGCCGCCGCAAAACACTCCGGCGTCGTTCCTCTCTACATCTTCGATCACCGCATTCTTCGCCGTAATGTTTGTACATTTGAATTTGTTATGCACATTGCGTATTCGTCTTCGGAAACTGACAGTCGTTAGGTTTGGCTTCCAGGATTTTCGGATGAAATGTTGGAGATGATTGTTCTGGCATTGGACGATCTGCGAGACTCGCTGAGAAGTCGAGGCTCGAATCTGATGGTGAGGTTTGGAAGTGTTGAGAATGTGTTGCCAAAGCTCGTGAAAGAGGTTGGTTTTCAGTTTGCGCGTTATTTTCATTGTCAAGTGTTCATCGTTGAATTCTGAAGCTTGAAACAGATTAATGCCACACATGTTTACGCTGAGGAAGAGGTCGAGTACGATCTGAACGAGCTCATGGGATTCGCCGTTGACTTCTTGAAGGCACTGCCTTCTTCGGATAAGGGACCGGAGTTTGTTCTTTGGAGGACTCCGTTCTATAATGTCGAGGTATATCGTGCTTGTACCTTTGTGTTTTGATTCATTTGGTGTATCTTCCTTGTACTTTTGCTTGATTGTGTATTGGTTTGTGAATCTACTGCACAGAGCTTGATGGATATTCCCGATTCATACAACGAGTTCGAGAAGCTTCAAATTGGTGTAACCTTACCGCTTCCGGCGCCAGACCTACCTGGTGCAGATACGGAACTAGAATGGGGTAAGTCAACATTTTTTATGTACTTCTCGAATTTCGAGTTCGGTCGAAGTTGAAAACAAAGACACAAGCTCTTCATATTCTATGAGATTTAAGTTTTGGTTTGTAGCATAGATAGTGATGATTTTGCTGTGAATTTAGGTCAAGTCCCCACACTGAATGATTTAATGAGATTTATGGAGGAGAATTCATGGAAAAAGAATAAGAGTTGGACTTCAATCAAGGAGCTGTCGGCCGAGTCTGTATTGGCGAGGGAATTATCAAAGACTGGTGCAAGCAACAAGAAGATTTCCAGTTCTGGAAATGGCGGAAGTTTCCAGAAGAAAAGAGTGGCTAATTCTTTGTTTGTCACGAGAGAACGGAGTGTGGTGGGAGGTGGAACGAACACGGTGTTGAGTGCCTTAGCAGCGTACTTGAGATTTTTGGAGGGAACAACTCGAGATGATTGGAAAGAGTAAGTATTCAATTTTTATTTTATACAAGTAGGGCTGAAATGATTGATAGCAGATGAGTGGAACAGAAAATGATCGAATTTTGACCAAAAAAACCAAATATCTTTACAATCCAGTTATCCGAAGAAGGGTTAACAAACTGGACGATCGGTTATTCGGTAAACTGACTTTGAAGTTTTTATGGGTTCTTAAGCACAATATATACATTATAAATATAATTTGATCATTTAATTTCTTACAAATTTATCAACATGTTATTTTCAATTCATTAAAATAGGCCATTACCAAGGTTTATAAGTAATCCGGTTTCATAAGCGGTCATAATACTTAACTGATACGGCCCCGAAATATCAAGCTTTGTGTCGTTAATAAATTAGAGTCGTTTATCTTTATGTCGTCGTATTTTATTGAGTCTTAGGATATTTAAATTAGTGTCGTTTCTATTTTTATCGTTTAATTATTTAAATAGGTTATAAGGCTAATTAGTTAAGGCTTTATTTAGTCGGGCCCGGTCCGGCCCATTAGGTTGTAATTCCTCTCTATTTAAGAGAGCTTGAGTTAATGAAAAAGGCAGCCAAGAAAATTCAGAAACTTGATCCAAAGAGATCGGGTTTTTGAGTGTGGCCGAAATTTCCAAAATCAATCCCGTTTCGAGACTATCGATTCTCGGGCACGTAACAATTTGGTATCAGAGCCGCTCGAAATGGGAGATTTCCCGAAAAGTTACATGGTGGAGCTATTGGAAATCCAAGCTGAACGGAGAGAACTTTGCAAGGCAATTATGGCCGAGTTAGAAGCCATGCCGGCAAGATGGGAGGCAAGATGGGAAGCAGAATCGAAGAAGTATTTGGCGGATCGCCGGGCGGAACAGGAGGCAGAATCGGAGAAGTTCTGGGCCGAATTCTGGGCGAAAAAGGATGAAGGAGCGGCGATTATCGAAGGGAAGTGCAGTGGTTCAGCGACGGGAAGCGGCACCCCGACTAGGTTTCACAGTCGCGAAAAAGGGAAGGAAAGCTCAGATTTGGAGCTGCTGCCCGGCGACGGGGCTCCGAATGGAGGTGACGGCACGAGAGACAGCGGGGGAAGGACAGCCAGCGGCGGACTGGCCTGTTTGGCTGGCTATCGCGAAAAGGGAGATTTATGCGACTTGGGGATTCTGCACGACGACGTGGCTCCGGAGGGAGGTGACGGCGAGGTCGCCGGAGATATCGCCGGCGACTGGAAGGGCGGAGGTGGGTTGCTTGACGGCGGGGGCAGTAAGCAGGGAATAAGCCCTAGCAAAGGAGGTGACGGCAGAGTCGATCGAGGAGAAAAATTGATAAAATTAGGGTTTGGTGATATTGCGGCAGAAGTACTTGAAGTTGAAAATAGTTATGTGACGGCAAAAGTACCTGAAGTTGAAAAGGGTTGTTTGTTTTCTAAAAACCCTAATTCAGAGAGCAAAAAAGAAAATAAAGGAGTCGGGCTGCACCTGCAGATTGGAGTTGATGATAATTTGGCAAAAGTATCTAAAATTGAAGAAGATTGGCTTGCGGAAAAAGTATCTAAAGAAGAATCAAGCCGAAAGGAGTTCCCATCCGACTATGGGGAGTCGGACCATGAGCTTGAGGACAAGCTCAAAGTGGAGAAGGGGAGTAATGATACGGCCCCGAAATATCAAGCTTTGTGTCGTTAATAAATTAGAGTCGTTTATCTTTATGTCGTCGTATTTTATTGAGTCTTAGGATATTTAAATTAGTGTCGTTTCTATTTTTATCGTTTAATTATTTAAATAGGTTATAAGGCTAATTAGTTAAGGCTTTATTTAGTCGGGCCCGGTCCGGCCCATTAGGTTGTAATTCCTCTCTATTTAAGAGAGCTTGAGTTAATGAAAAAGGCAGCCAAGAAAATTCAGAAACTTGATCCAAAGAGATCGGGTTTTTGAGTGTGGCCGAAATTTCCAAAATCAATCCCGTTTCGAGACTATCGATTCTCGGGCACGTAACATTAACCCATTTGACTGCTTATTTATTATTATTTGTATTTATTTTTTATCAGCGAGTCACAAGTGTGTTAAAATGTATAAAAACTATTTTAGTAGATCCTTTACAAATAAGCCGTTATTCTTTACAGGGTTCATGAAAAGGTGACTGATTCCGAAGATCGGGAAGGGGCTTCGTTCACCAAACTCTTTGGTCCTGCCATTTCTCTTGGCATTGTATCAAAAAGGAGAGTGCTATATGAAGCTTCCAAGTATGAGAAAGAACAGAACACGGCATTCCTCTCTCCCTTTGGAAATTCTATGGTTTTTGCTCAAGCAGCATTTGATGCAGTTTGTTCAATGGAGGTACAGCCTTGTACTACTAACATCTTACATGCGTCTAACCAATCCTGATTTTGGCGGTATTTTGGTAAACCATCTTGATGATTAGGCGCATTCTTCACGAGAAATTAATTAGGAAGTGAATTTCATGGCAGTGGTACCGGCTCATGGCTCTTAAAAGTCGTACGAGTGCTACGATATTTCGTGTTCGGATTTGGAGATGGAAGAATCATCTAATCCAGGTAATCTAGCAATTTCACATTTTACTAAAATATAACAAAAAAAAAAGAGGGTAAACCCGTGAGTAAATAATTTTTTTGAATTATTAGGATTCAGTTTTGATTTAAGTTTGATCTCAATAATCAATGACTCCCATTATCAATAGGTCATTGCTAGTTAAGAATTATGTTTCGTCTTAATTTGTATAAAAAATTATGATATTATTTAGAAATCGATAGTATTTAAAATCGTACTACTAAGCATGTTCTTCACATGACATTACGATTGTTACTCAAATATGTTAATTCCCATATTATTCGGTGCTTGTTTGCCGTAATTCAAGCTTCATACCAAGAGGTATCTATTTAATTATTTTGGCAGTATACTGGAGCCGGTAACGAGGGTCCGGCTATTTTTCTTGTTCACTGTTTCGGCGCTTTTTTGGAGCATTACCGTGACAACATAAACGAATTAGCGAAAAATGGAAATCGAGTTTGGGCTGTCACACTATTAGGGTTTGGGAAATCAGAAAAGCCGAATGTCGTATACTCGGAGCTCACATGGGCTGAATTTCTCAGAGATTTCATCGTCGAAGTAGTGGGTGAACCAGTTCATCTCGTAGGGAATTCCATTGGCGGTATGTTTCAACTTCATTTCATAACCAACTATGAAATATTTGCTTCATTCATTCATCATTTTTGGAACTTGTGGTCCTTATAAATAGTTCTTTCTTATTTACAGGTTATTTTGCTTCTATTCTTGCTCACTTTTGGCCTGCTTTGGTCAAATCTGTCGTCCTTATCAATAGCGCCGGAAATGTTGTTCCCGGGTATTCCCTTGCGCCGTTTACAAAAGTAAGTCTAAATACTCCATAAGAATATTAGCTCCATATCAAAAAATAATTATTTGGTATAAATAGTTCTTTTGCTATACATCAAATTCATGTGGTGCAAATAGCTTCTCAAATCAGAAAATCGAAACACATCACTTATATATCCACAATTATAATGCATTTAGGCACTTAGCCAACAAATTTAAACTAAACAAGGACAAAAATGTCATATTCACAAATTCCTAAGATTTTTAATCAATTTAGTTTTTACTTTAGAAATGCTATTATCATCTTATAAATATTTAATGTTATTCAGGAAAGAGTAAATTCAGGGGCTGCTTGGCTAGGTGCTCGTCTCCTCTCGTTCTATTTAAGGTCGAGGCTGAAGAACATACTCCAAAATTGCTACCCAACTGTAAGATTCAGCCCTCAGAATGTTGTCTCTCATATCTGTTAATTGGTAACTTTAGTAGTTTTTATTATATGTCCCGGGTCACTAAATATTGTGGCATTGTCGTTTTTTCTTAACTTGGCTACATTTTACTTTGCAGAGAGCAGAGAGAATCGATGACGAGCTTGTCAACGAGATGTTGAGAGCAGTATCCTTTGCTTTTGTGCTTATGACTAAGTATTTAACATTGTTTGTTAATAACTACGAACGGTGATTAAGAATTTGAGCATATTCTTAACATAAGAACAGTCGAATGATCCTGGAGTTTTAGTCGTCTTGGAAAGTATTTTCAGTTTCAATCTCTCTCTTCCTCTGAATTATCTCTTGAAAGACTTCGCGGGCAAGGTTCTAGTTATTCAGGTAGAATACACACGAAATCATCAACTTTATACTTTTGCGTCTTAAACCGACATTATAACGTCTCATTCCACCATCACTTATGATTTTCAGGGAATGAAAGATCCGATTTCGGACTCGAAATCAAAACTGGGTATGCTAAGAGAACATTGTGATAGGATCGTGATCAAGGAATTGGATGCTGGTGAGTATTATTTCTTCTCAAGAACATTGGATTTTTGTCGGACCCGCAAAATAGGAAAAATAAATTAGTATCTAGTATTTTATTAGCGTCTTATGTCATTAGGGGTATTAAGAACATATTACAAAGAAACGGAATTAGGGTTTCTTGTTGTCGTGTTTGATTTATTGAACATCTTTAGGAGGGTTTTCCCGGTCTAACTCTCGAAGTAGAGACCAGAGTTAACATTTCTCGTTTTTCATTGGTTAACGGTTTGAGTCCCATGAATTTGCAGGGCATTGTCCCCACGACGAAGTGCCAGAACTGGTAAATTCAATTGTTTGCAAATGGTTAGTGAGTCAAGAAAGGAAAGTTCAATTAGGTCAACCTGTATAGCACCCTTATTCTTTGTATTATAGATAATTAAATTTTGTTATTTACTATCCCATTTTAAAAATATAATTACTATATGTAGATATATTATTTTGATGGGACGGCCTTGAAGTTTAGAGTTTAGACATTGCTTGGGATCGAGTGACATGCCTTTTGAGATAATTAGTTATACTTCTTCAATAGATTTGTTAGATAATTTCGAGATAAATAACAGCCAAAGTAATCGATTTATACATATGTTGAAATACGACAGTAAACATAGCTTCGCCAAAATGTTACTTGAGTTTGATAATATTTACACTTTACTATTTACTGCTTATTTGGAACTTTGATGATGGGAGGACCGAATCTGTGGCGTGGCTCGCCACGAGGCGTCCCATATAAATGTTAAAAGGGAGACCGGAGCGAATATAAAATAAACATAAACCCTGCCTCTCCTCATCAAATTGTTGCTTCATCATGTCTTTACAAAAGCAATTCCTCAAATTTTGGATGGGTATATCAGCAATTCATAAAAATACGAGTTCAGTTCTTGAGCTCCATTTCGTCACGGAGACAGGTGATATCAGGAATCAACCCGCCATTGGAAGACCTTAGAACGCCATCGCCGACAAGACCGTTCAACAATTCTGCTGGTTCTTTGGCTCCCCCGTGCTGCAGGAACTCTCTTCTTAGAGCACTTCCCGTGGCAAGCGACAATGGATCGTCCTCGCATAACTTCTTCCATATGCTCGCCGCCAGGCACTTTGCGTACAAGTAGCTATAATAACCTATTCCAATCATTTTACCCCACATTACTAGAATACTTCTTAGTTTTGGGTTCCGTTTTACGCGGGACCGGTTTTTTCTTTCAAAGTTCACTGAGAGAAACAAAGAACGATTATTACGACGTTGGCTGAATCTATGAGAGATTTTTGCATGAATAAGACTGAACCTGCGCCATAATTAAGAAGGTGGTTGAACCGGGTGTGCCAATGAGTGCCCTCTACGTGTTTCCAGCTAGTGTGCCGTGTTTTTAGATCTCCCAGAACGGAAGCTGTATCTCTTGATGGGGTCGGCTGCTCCCCGAAAAGTGTTTGGTCAAGCATGGCGTAGAGAATCTGAGAATCGAACGAAGCAAATCTGTGAACAGTCTGCCTTCTCTGTAGTTTTGGACTGAGCATAAAATCTAAAAATATCTAAGATATATACCGAATACTAAATAAAAATTCTCTACATAAATATCATTAAAATTAACTATATACATGACTAAATAACTAATTTAGTTTGAACCTGGCGCTGCAACTCAGTTGCGGCGAACATCTTTCGGGCTCCTTCCATAGATTCGACCAACTTTTGAGGGATTTCTTCGCCGGTCGAATAATGTTTGGCAAATGTCCTTAAAACCCGATAATCCCAAGCGTAGTACCTAAGCAGTACCAAACTAATTAGCTAATTGTCTTACTCCACGTAAATCTTATCAAACTCAGAACTAAACCTTGTCTAAACTTTTTCTTTTATAAAGTTATAATACTAGTATTATATAAATAAATAAATAAATGATTGTGCACGGAACTCACTCAAATAGATTTGATGGTGTTTCTGCTAAATCGAGAGCAACTCTTGTGCCAGAAAAATGCTGGTACTCCTACACGAAAAAAGAAAAAGAGAAGTTTAAATAACTCGGATATGGACGACGCTAAAGTGGTAATATTAGTTAATAAAAATGTATACCGTTCTTGAGAGCAACGAGTGAAGTGCATGTCCAAACTCATGGAAAAGAGTTTCTAGTTCCCCATGATTTAATCTCACATTTAATGCATCATGAGACCCTGAAAAGTTGCAAACAAGAGCTATAACCTGCAGTATCACAGAAAGCAGAGTAAAATAAGAAATATAACTGTAGTCACTAAATAAAGGGTATTTGCGGGAAAAAATAACTACAAGTCACACAAAAGTGGGGCATATTCTACTTTTTTTCTTTTCTCTTTTTCTGCCGCGTAGATTCCCAGTATTGTCAAAAATGCAAGTCCTATGTATCCAAATGGTACAGTTTTGGTACCTAGGAATAGGATTTACACGTTGGACTAAAAAGAAAAGAGAAATATGCCGACACTTTTAACCTATCTTTCGGGTATTTTTGCCGCAAATATACAGTATATAAATAAACGCAGTAACTTTCTAAACTCCAATTTATTTTGCAGAAAGAATAAATTGCACCCGATAAGAGACATTTAATAGCTAGCTTTCTATGAAAATTTAGATAAATCAATTGCAAATTAACAACAAAAAATCATCAGAGCTAGAATGCTACTTACCGGAAGTTGATACTCTGTCTCGGAAATTTGACGGCCACCTTTAATTGCAAAATGAGCACAACCAGGATATTTTCCTTTCCTTGAGTGCAAATCAAGATACAGATATCCCAAGTCACCCTGAAATATTTGTGAATTTTTTTTATGGAAAGTGAGGTCATTTTGTAGATGTTAATTATGCTTAATTAATTAGTGTAAATTATAGCTAATTAGATCATATCCTTATGCATAGGAAAAGGCTAAGTACAATTATGATTTATTTTGTTATAGTAGCCTGCTATAAGATGTAACATATATATCTGAATCGTCTACGAACGATTATTAATTGGACATATTCTAAAGGAAATATAGACGAAAAGTCACTAACATGTTGTAATCCATTAGCTTACCTCTTCAGGATGATGAAGCGACATCTTAAGAACATCGGGGTGCCATGATTCGCCAGGAGCGAGTGCGATACTGCGAAATGTAGCGCCAAATAATGATTGCACCAACACTTTCAAACCCTCAATGCATTGTGGCAGAGAAAAATATGATGCAACAACCTGCATAGAAAGGAGATGACTTACAATAAAACATGAAGGGGACGACTTACAAGAAAAGAAGTTAGATGTTTTAGGCAAGACAATTGAAAAGCTTCGAATACAAGAAAAATATTATACCGAAGACTCCAAGTTATAGGCAGACGATTTCATAAGCCCTGTGTAGTATGTCTCATCCCATGCCTCCAATTCTGCAGATCTCTGGCCACATTTTTTTCTCTTGAAGTCCCTAATTTGATTAAACTCCTGCAATTGTTTTTCCATAACAAATTTATGTATTAATATTAAGCTTGCAAGATTACCTAAAAAAGGCTGAAGTAAGAGCCGTACCTCATCAGCACTGGGTCGGACCATTACGCTCATCTCTTGCAAAAATGACATCACCACTTGCGGCGATGAGGCCATGCAAGAGTTCAGTGAGAACTCGCCGTAGTTTTTGTATCCCAATATCTGCATCATATGACACCATCACATACATATGTTTCGGTAAATATTAGAATATTCAAACTACACATTATACACATAAACACAAGTCACCAAAGGCTGCACGTGAGATACGTTACCTGAGCTTGCTCATGGCGAGCACTTATAAGCTTATCAAGAACACCGAGGTTTGCTTTAGGGGATGAATTTCCACTTACATATGCTATTTTCCTAATCTGGAAAATATAGTTCAAACTCGTCACCACAAATAGAACGTGATATATTAAGCCATGATTTGGCAACCAAAGATCAAAACTGAATACAAAATTAAATTGTAACCACCTCATCATCGTGAGTCAATTGCAATATTGAAGATAGAGTAGATGGATCTGTTGATATCCGAAATCCCTTCTCTTTCACCATTTTAGAACGATAGATGGGCTTCGTAAGATGGTGCAAATTCTTAGGGATGCGCGAGTACGGAAATATATCAATAAAACCTGGGTCCGCGGTGATGTTCTCATTGAACCTGGAACATTCAAAGAATATTGAAGACGAAAAACTACAATATATATAAGAAGCAATGAAACGAACAATGCCATAACACCTTTAATCATTATGAAACATGATGCGAGCTTGGGTTAGTAGCCTGATCTAAGTGCCAACAAAAGACAATATATGTGTTTTGTGTTGACCACATTCAATAAAAATGGGAGCTAAATCCCCTTCTTTCTATAAAGATCCAAAATACGGGTTGCTCTGACAATTCCATTTCCTACTTGCTCATCCGAAAAGCTCTCCCAATATATATCCAATGATTTTTACTTAAATGCATAAGTATGAGTACTAAGATATTATAATACTTACGCTCTGCAAAGATGAGCAATTTCCAAATTTAGTTTGTTCACTCTATCTATTTTTTCTGCAAAAAGCAAAGGAAAGGTTAGAATTAGATGTCATTACCAAGATTCAGTGCTTAAAAAATCGTTTAAAAAATTAACAACAAAAAGGGTACCAGAGCAAAGATGAATTCCACCCCTCTCAAAGTCAATGCGCAAGTACCGTGCCGCTCTCCGAGCTTCCTCGCTCAGTAAAGGGCTTTCTTTTTCAGCCTTTTTCACTGCATCATACAAGGTATGATTCGTGTTGAGGTACTGAAAGTCACAAGTAAAAGTGTTATTCGACTTTAAACATGTAAAGATTTCAAAAACTAAACAGATGAAAAAACATTAATCATTCATCCCACAAAAATATTAACGAGCAATGCACAAAGAACCTAATTATTTATTATTTCATCCAATCAACATAAACTCTCCCAAATCGAGAAATCTTATCAAATGACAACAAAGTGGAAGAAAAAAAGTGATTCTGTATTCATTCAGTTTTCAATTAGAGCGAGCATGCTAAAAAGTCATTGGGTCGCACGGGTAAGGGTTGGATGGTCAACAGTAATCGTGTCGTATCCAAATCCAATCCGCTCGTTTCAGGTTGGGAGAATTACGCCCAATCCCATCCATAATTTTAAGGCCCAATCCAAACTGATCCGATAAAATGACGGATTGGACTGGGGTGGGTTGAGAAGGGCCCGGTCTCGAGTAAGATTGGGGTGGTCTGGTTATTGGGAGCCTGTTGGACTCGACCCCAAGCCCGTAGAATTTTCGGGCTGGTCAATCCAACCCAATTGTGGACGGGTCGGATTGGTGCCGGACCTAACTTGGTTTGGACTTGGTCCCTCCGGTTGGTCCAGAAATGCACAGCCCTAGTTTCGTTCACTAACAATTAAGTGCAGTGCCAAATTTTTCGACAACAATGACAATAGAAAACCTTTTATTACCAATACATATTACCATACCAATCATCATAAAGTCGGAAATCTCGAAACTAAAGGCATTATACCGTCACCTCACATGTAGATATTCGCTAATTCTCATCCAAGCTTCGTTCGCCTCCTCGACGAACTCCCTAAAGCACAATGTACACCAACTTTATAGCTCTAGCCATTATCACAGTCAAAAGAAGAAGTGCACAATTGAATGGAGAACAAAGGAAAAACCTGTCTGGATGAGTGTTTCTACAGAGCTCTGCCGAATCAACAACCGAACAGACCTTCAAATCAGAAGCACAAACGAAAATCACACAAGAAAATCTCAAAACGAAAAGGAGCTCAAAACTGAAGCAAGAAGTTCACTCGTACAGTGTCGGAAATCTCATCCATGGCTCTGATGATTTCCCGCGACGAAGGCATTGTGGAAATGTACGCGAGGAGCTCTCTAGACCTTCAACAAGCGAAAACGAACACCGATGAAACACTGAATTTGAATTGACAAACCCTAGGTTGCATCGTGAGTTGCCATTACCTTTCTATGGCGTCGTCGACGAATCGCTGAAAGCCTTTGGGCGATTTGAGGTGAGGAAAGCCGTAGAGGCCGGTGGAATCTCCGGCCGGAGAGCTGTGGAATCCGATGAACCTCCGATGAAGCCATGATCGGCGGTTAGTGATGGTGTCTCGGAGGAGCTCCGGAGCACGGCGGCGAACGAGAAACGACATCGTTTTCGTTGGCGGCAGAGAAGCTCTGAGCGTATAAAGCTTCGAACTGAAGCTGGTCTGTACGGACTGCTCTAAGCACATTAAACGACGTGTAGTATTCATTATTGTAAAGGGATAAATGCGGCAAAAGTATTGAAAGTTATTTTAATTATTTGAGCGTATTCTCGAGCATTCAATTTTCCTAATTGAATACGCGAGGTTGTGAAATTTATATTTTTCTATTGATTTTTTCTCATGCGTTTTCATTATGATTTAACACTTTTTTTTGGGTGTTTTGAGATTTTTAAATTAAATATTTCGCGTTGGGCTATACAAGTGTAAATGATTTAACGGGAACAGAGACACCCATGATAATATCAATCGAAAATATGGAGAACAACATCTTTGATAATATCTATCGTTTACTGGAAAACATCTTTGATAAATTCCACTATTCTCGGGTAAGAATGAAATAAATATAGCATGGTTTTATAGTCCTTGTCTTGATCCAATTGTTATAAGATTATTAATATTTTATGGATCTTTTTAAAATTGTAAAATTGGTGGG
The DNA here is from genome assembly GCA_954871525.1 of Parietaria judaica. Classification (NCBI taxonomy): domain Eukaryota; kingdom Viridiplantae; phylum Streptophyta; class Magnoliopsida; order Rosales; family Urticaceae; genus Parietaria; species Parietaria judaica. The sequence continues at coordinate 5,205,412 of OX940862.1, forward strand.
TTAACTAACATGTACGTTGTTAGACAAATTTACTCGCTCATAAAAATTATTGAACTAAATTATGACTTCATTTCATAAATCTTCATTAAGTTAAATATTATAAAATAATCTAACATGATATATAATATGATCCATTTATCCCTTCAAAATAAATATAGATTCAATGATTCAATAACAATATAAGTTTAAATCGCTAATATAAAATATATTATAATATACTAAATATATTTATTGTAAATGTGTATATCTGGTTATACGATGGGCCCACTTCCAAGCTCCAAATATTATTTTTTAGAAACAAAAAAAAAATGAAATTGTTGGCAAAATAAATAATTAGCGGGAAACACGTTGGGACAGATAAAATAAAATAAAATAAAATAAAAATAGAAAATCCCGTAATTGGAAAGAGCCTCAACCGTATCGTTATCGTGACTCCCACATTTCCCGCGTAAACATAACCCCTCTCTCTCTCTCTCTCTTCTCTCTCATGAGGAATCCGAACCCGACTTCTGACCCGAACCCGGTCCTCCATGTCCGACCCTCCTCAGCCCCATCCCCGCTCGCCCCCCGGCGACTCCCAACCCACCACGCCCTCGCCCTCCGCCGCCAGGCCTAACAAGCTCCTCAAGATCCCGCCCCTCCCCGTCCGCGCCGCAACCGCCCGAGCCGACTTCGACGAGAGCAACGACGAGGACGATGACAATGGCGGCGAGAAGGAACGCAGTGCCGCCTCCGTCGCCAAGGTGTCGCCGTTCGGGCTCAATTACATCAAAACCCGCTCGATCCAGTCGCCGCTCAGGTTTTCCACGTCCGCGGACGAGGCTGCCGGTCCTCGCGGGAACGCCAGAGGCGCGGCCAATCAGAGCTCCAAGACTGCGGTGGCGGCGGAAGAAGGTCGGTGCATTTCGCTTTTGTCTCGAGGATTCGCCTGAAAAACACGGTGGTTAGGTTTTGATTTTCTTGCAGGTAGGAAGGTTCGTTGGAATAGTTCGAAATCTCTGAACATTTCGTCGCCGCGCAATCCGGTTTTGGAGGTAACGAGAGTAGTTAGATTGGATTTTTGCAGCACCGAGCTCGGTGGCGATGAAATCATGCATATTCATTGTTTGATGAATTGTGAAGGGAAACTACACGGCCGACGCGAAGGAGATTCAGTCGCCGCGTTTCCAGGCGATTCTGCGTGTTACGAGCGGCCGGAAGATGCGAACGCACGATGTCAAGAGCTTCTCCCACGAACTCAATTCCAAAGGAGTTCGGCCGTTTCCGCTGTGGAAGCCTCGAGCCCTCGGTCACATCGAGGTTTGTAAACCAATTTTGCGCAATTGATTACGAGAATTCGTCTTTTTTCGTTTGTGCTCCGGTTTGATAATGGAAACTGTGCAGGAGATTCTGATCGCCATAAGGACGAAGTTCGATAAGCTGAAGGAGGAGGTCGATTTGGATTTGGGCGCGTTTGGCGGAGAGTTGGTTAGCCTGATTCAGTCCCCGCAGGTTGCTCCGGCCATTAAAGAGAGCTTGGAGGATTTGTTGATCATTTCTCTGGTCTGCGTGAAGATGCAACCCGACGAATTCTGGGTGAAATGCGAAGGCATCGTTCAGAATCTCGACGACAAGAGGCAAGAGCTGCCGATGGGGATCCTCAAACAGGCGCACACCCGCATTCTCTTCATCCTCACTCGCTGCACGAGGCTCGTGCAGTTCCAAAAGGAAAGCGGCTTCGAGGAGGATCGCATTCTCGGTCTTCATCAGCTCAGCGATCTCGGGGTTTACCCTGAGCAATTGTTAGCAGCTTTACAGCAGGATATATCAGGTTCTTCCGGTGAAAAGCACCGGAGAAAGACGTATGGAAGAAGAAGTAACGTAGTTGACGGGAGTACCAAAAAGGATGACTCGCCCTTTGGTGCCTATAGGATGTCCTCGTGGAGGAAGCTTCCGTCTCCGGATAAAAAACATTTTACTAAAGGCCCATATGCTTCGGATACTGTCTCAGAGGCTATATCAGAAGAGTTTTCGCAAGCCAAAGACGAGATGAAATCCGACGGTCACTATAACGTTTCCGTATCCCCAGATACTTCGTTATGCCATCCCGACCGTACACCGGAACCGGAAGAGCCACATAAACTACCATGGGGATTCTGTGGGGATCAACACCAACATCAAAACGGTGGCCATCTGATGATATGTCGGATTTGCGAAGTTGAAATACCGACTGCCCACGGAGAGGAACATTCAAGAATTTGTACAATTGCCGATAGGTGTGATTTGAAAGGGTTAACTGTTAACGAGAGGCTTGAGAGAGTCGCTGAGACCCTCGAGAAGATAATGGAGTCCACCCCGAAAGGCACACCGAAAAGTAGCGATAGTACTCCGGTGGAAAGCTTTGATGCTGCAAGAATATCCACCTCGAGTTCGCATGAAGAGGCGGAGGGATTGTCCCCAAAGCAGAGCAGTTTGTCTTGTAGATTTGCTGAAGACATGCTCGACTGTGTTCATGATTCTTCATCGTCCGGGGGAAGCTTGACGCCTCGATCACCGCTACAAACTCCTCGTACGAGCCAGGTTGAAATGTTGTTGAATGGGCGGAAAACAATGACGGAGCTTGAGAGCCATGAGCAGGTTTGAACCCTTGTCTTCTTTTCCTTATGGATGTCTATGTTTGAGGGGTGAAATTTTTATAGCAAAAAAAATCCGTTTTTTATACTATAATTAAGAATATTATAGTATTACTATATTATTTTTTGCCTGTTTTTACTGTTACCATATTCAAGAACATTTCCATGAGTATGCTAGTATTATTAATCGTAAACTTCTCAACATGATATGTGTAGAATATTCCTGTTTTCAACAATATGCAAGACCTATAATCTCATATCATGCAATTATCTTGAGCAATTCATGGAGTTTGATTCTTTTCATACAATTGTTGATTTCTCCATCTCATACGGTTACTCTCCACCTGCGATTCCTCGTATATTACGGCTGCAGCATTTATTAGTCGTATCTCATTTGTACCGTGCAGTATTTTTCGGTTGAATGTAAATATATTTCATCGTGTAATTCGATCCTGTAATGGCAGATTATGAAGCTAATGGCGGTTGCGCGTTCTGTTGCGAATGTGAATAACAGTGACTATAGCACACTGCAGTACATGGTCGAACGACTGGAATACCTTAAGTATGTCATCCAAGATAGGAAGGTGGATGCTTTGATCATTGAGACTTTTGGAAGATGCATTGAGAAATTAATACAGTGAGTCAACTACATTTTCTTTTATATATAATTAGACAAAAGAAATGCTAACCAAACGAGCCCCATCATTCTGAAACTGCAGGGAGAAGTATGTGAATCTGTGCGGGCAAATAGAAGATGAAAAAGTAGATGTGGCCAATGGTTTGCCCGGTGATGAGAGTCCAGTAGAAGAAGATATGGGTCGCAGTATGCGTACCAGCCCGATCAATGCATGCTCGAAGGACCGAACATCAATTGAAGACTTTGAGATAATCAAACCAATAAGCAGAGGAGCATTTGGTCGAGTTTTTCTGGCCAGAAAACGAGCAACCGGGGATTTATTTGCAATAAAGGTGAAATGCTGTGAAGAACTTGGTTTTAAATTATGATAACATTCTTAAATTTTATATTCGGTGCAGGTACTGAAGAAGGCTGATATGATACGCAAAAATGCGGTTGAAAGTATTTTAGCCGAGCGGAACATCTTAATCTCAGTTCGGAATCCTTTTGTGGTAATATTTTCAAGCTTGTAAATCTTTGAGCTTGTTTGTGGGTAGTTAATGTTAGTTCTCATGCTTTGTTGTCTTATGATGAACAGGTCCGCTTTTTCTACTCCTTCACGTGCAGGGAAAATCTTTATCTGGTTATGGAATATCTTAATGGCGGTGATCTCTACTCGTTGCTAAGGAACCTTGGCTGTTTAGACGAAGATATGGCTCGGATATACATTGCAGAAGTTGTAAGGACCCTTCTCTTTTTGTTGGTTTCCCTAGGAAAAATATATTTTTTTGTAACAAGAAACCGTGTTATTGGTGTTTAATATCTATCTTTTTCCCTATGTTAACTTTAGAGTTATTTTATGATTCTGGCATGTTATTTTGATTTGAGTATGAACAATATTGGAAAATTTTAATTAGTAAATATTTTTTTACACCAGTCTTTTGATAGAGAAAAAAAAGTTGTATCAGTTTCTAGTTCAAATGACCGGAAAATTAAAAAGTTAGTACTGGTTTGAAAGCGTTAAAGAAGAAGAAGAAAAACCCTCTTTTCACCCCTTTTGGATCTGCTTTTGGTTGCAGGTTCTTGCGTTGGAGTATTTGCATTCTTTAAATGTCATTCACAGAGATTTGAAGCCGGATAACTTGCTGATTGGTCAAGATGGTCACATTAAGGTCAACTTTTTTACACTTCATTTTTCTTTCTTTTTCCCACTGAGATCAACGTGCTTACAAAATTCTGGTTTGATATTGCAGTTGACTGATTTTGGGCTCTCCAAAGTGGGACTAATCAACAGTACAGACGATCTGTCAGCTCCGTCGGTCAGCGATACTAACTTCCTTGCGGACGAAGAAACAAAAGCTCCCCACGTTACAAAGAGAGAGGAGCGACAAAAGCATTCAGTTGTCGGGACTCCCGATTATTTGGCTCCAGAGATACTTCTCGGCATGGGACATGGTTAGCGCTTCACTTCTATTTTCATTGTATTAGATATTATATTTTTTAGTACATTCTGATACGGCAAAGGAACCCAAGAAATGCGGCTCTTTTTACTAGATCGAGATCCCAGGCTGTATCACGTTCTGACACTATTTTCTTGAAGGGATAACTGCCGATTGGTGGTCTGTTGGCGTTATTCTTTTTGAGCTTCTCGTTGGTATTCCGCCGTTCAATGCTGATCATCCCCAGGTATAAATTCTTATCGCAGTGTAATATAATTATAGCATTTATGAGTAGACAATTAATATTGTGTATAAATCCTTTTAGAGTAGAATATATACTTCATCTACATGTATAGTAGTACTAGAACAATTTCGTGTGTTTTCAGAAAATTTTCGACAACATCATAAACAGAGATATACCCTGGCCCAAGACTCCTGACGAGATGAGCTTTGAAGCTTATGATCTCATTGACAAGTGAGCATCATAAACCTTTATCTCTTCTAGTAGTAATAGCGCCATCAAACAACCAATTAATTTTTTCAAAATCTTGAAATTTTAGATTGCTGACGGAAAATCCGGTTCAGAGGCTCGGAGCAACTGGTACCGGTGAGGTGAGATTTTTTTGCTTTTAATTTTTTATCGGAAGATTTCATTAAATGCCATGATTTTGTTCAAAAATGAAATGTGTATCTTCTTCTTTGGCAGGTGAAGAAGCATCCTTTTTTTAAGGATATTAACTGGGATACACTTGCCAGACAAAAGGTACTAACCTAAGACACATTCGAAGTATAATTACTTAATAATTCTCTTAAATTTTGTTTATTACTGAACTTTTTGCCCTCGGATTTTGTTTTGTGCACTTTTCTTGCTGAATTCTTATGGTGCATTTTGTCGCTTGGATTTTTTGTTTGTGAGTATTATTCTCTCTATTGGAAAGGGGTATTCTGTGCTAACATAAAAAATTCAGAGAGACAAATTGCACCGCAATTGGAAGTTCAGGGGACACATTGCATTAGTTGCTCCCAATTACTCATGCATGACTGTTGAAAAATCCATGGATGGAAGATTGATGATTGGTTGTTATCAGGCAATGTTCATACCAACGACGGAGGCACATGACACAAGCTATTTCATGAGCCGCTACATATGGAATCCGGAAGACGACCACGTCTTCGGAGGCAGTGACTTCGACGACATGACCGAGACTTGCAGCAGCAACTCTTACACATACAGCAACGGACATAGCGAAGATGTAATTACTATAATTATTTTCACAACTAATTTACAGCTATGCCCCCTGAACTTATATTGTTGCAGCATTGTTTCCTCGTAACCTTAGGAATGTCCCTCTCGATCGTTACATAGCTAACGATTTCTGTCAAATTTGAGTTTAGTGGCAAAATGTAATTTGACATGAAGATTAATTAACTTTTGCAATCTATGTCTCTTGAAAATTTTCTATAGTTTAGCAAGTTCAGGGGACATAATTGCAAACATTCATCTTTGATAGTGTACAATGACAGTTTTGCCACTAAACAAGAGCATGCTCAACGGTTAGGAGATAAATTACAAAGTTTTTACGATATCAAGCGGGAAAGTAACTACGAAAAACACGAGAAGTTTAAGGGCATATCTGTAATTTTATGAATTACTCATTATAATTTTTTTATAATCACTGTTGATCTATACAGGGAGATGAATGCGGAAACTTGGCAGAATTTCCAGCACCTCCCCTGGCAGTGCAATACTCATTCAGCAATTTCTCATTCAAGGTTTGCTCCAAAAAATAGTACATGTTCCTATTATAGCCCTACATATTAGTAGTTCATTAGTAAAAAGAATTAGTTCAAGCGGTCCCTTAATCCGATTTTAGCGAATTTATTCTCCCAGAACCTGTCTCAACTGGCTTCTATCAATTACGATCTGGTCGTGAAAAGACTCATGGAATCATCAAATGACGCTAAACCACGCCTTTCGGAATCATCAAATGACGGTAAACCACCACGCCTCTCGGAATCATCAAATGACGCTAGACCACCACGTCTTTCGGAGTCATCAAATGACTCTAAGCCACCTCGCCTTCCGTGATAATGTACGCCTATTTTTCCCTTTCTAGAAGTGAAAATTTTGGCCCATAAGCTCGAGTTTTGCCTAATCCTCTTGGTTTTGGCCCGAAAAACCGGTGGGCTAATTTGTAAACAAAAAAAGGAATACATCCCGGTATTGGTTTATCAATCAGTTTACACTTCTAATTACTTAATTAATAAATATAGTTTTTAAAAGTGGGTAAGAGGTTTCCCCTCGAAATTAGCCCTATTCCTCTCTCTCTCTCTCTCTCAAATCAAAATTGGGACCGGGCCGATTTTGAAACCCCTGGAAAACTGGAACGGGCACAAAAAAGGATAAAAGCTTGGGACCAGAACCCGGTTTCACACATGTTGACATTTTCAGAAAATATGTAAATTTACTCGTTTCACTTACTTGAGTTTCACGTCACAGGCGCTCACTATAGGAATCTTGAATCGGAACTTTTGACCTTGCAAAGTTTATTGGAAGGGCTTATTGGACTTTTCACTTGCAATCACCCCTCCCCAAGGTTTTAAATACCGCTTGTCGATGTCGTTTCGCATTTTTCATTTTACGGATATATCGCTTGTCGAATGGTATCTCATAGGTAAATTGATGGATATGTCGATGGATATATCGTTTCGCATGTCCTCGAAAAAAGATTTTCGATGGGCATGCCGATGGATATTCGGGAAATTTAATACCTTGCCCCTCCCCGATGCAAAGGAACAATTAAACGTTGTGGCAATCATGCTGCAAGTGAGATTTTACTGCCAAAGATCATGTGCGGTTTTCTATAATATCGCATGGTTTTTGTTTATATTTTATAAAGGTTACTATAGTATTAAATTTATGTATATATATCATATATATATATATATATATATATTCTTGTAGATGTACTTGGTTTTGTATAGTTGTTATGTGCATAAAGAATTACAACTTACAATGCAAAGCACTGAAAAGAAACTGCTTTGCTTTGGTAATGTCGTTGTGACATTATTATGCTGGCATTTGATGAATATTTACATCAATTGCCACTGACCTGACTTAATGATTTATTTAATATAAAGGCTCTGAATGACGTAATGATTTCGTGTGCTTCGTTTATCAACATGGAAGAGAAGATATCATTTTATTTAAATCCTCGGAAATATCCTTCACAGTTCATACATAATAAACTTATATAATTATCACATTTCAAGTGCCAAAAAGAGCCTAAAACTAAGTAAAGAAAAGCTGCAATATATTACTAGTATTAGCATGGTGGCTTGTTCATGCTTTTTGTACATTACGGCATATTATATTGGTGTATTGTATACGATTCGTATTGGGACTGATAATAGCTATATGAAACTCAAAACTTACCTTCCCCAAGCACGAAAAAACTTTATTTGAAAAGGTTTATTCCATTAAAATTCTAAATTAACTAGAATTTAGAGACAATTATTCGACTATATACCAAGTAGTGATTAGAGTTTCTTTTATTAGTAGTACTGCCAAATGACAGATTAATTAACCGTATTAGAGCCCAAAATTCATTTGTTATCATCGTAACACGACTAGAGGCCTACATGAAAAAATAATGTTCCATTTTTGTTTCGTTTTTGCGGGTACATATTAGAGTTTATGTAAGTTTATATTCGATTTAAATAGAATTAACGGAGAAAATATGCTAATGTAGAATTAAAGATTTTTAATGTCTAAATACAAAAGAAAAACTATGAGACATTATCTATAGACGTAAAATAAAATAAAAAAAAAAAAAAAAAAAAAAAACTTTTTGATTGGGTATGTGCTAAAGTAGAATGCCGATCCTTTCGTCTAACCCCACTCTTCTTCCAAACTCCAAAGTGGGATGAACTTTTAGGTGGCAAGTCATTTGCCAAAAGTTGTGGTATGGTAGAAATTATATTATATCCTTCTTTTATTTGTTTCCCTTCCAAAGAATATTGTAATGAAAAGCTAAAAGAATGTATTATTATCTTTCATTACACAACCCTATCTACAACGTTGGCAATATAGAAAAAAACTAAAACGACAATCATATATTTCATTTTTGCAAATTAATAATACACCAACCCACTAAAAAGCTTTTCACCATTGTCACACTCACAACAAGGACACTTTTGGATAGAAAAATGGATGTTGAAAAGCTAAAAGAGAGTCATGCTAAGCTAACAACTTCTTTGTTAACTATTTTCTGTAAAATATATCATAATTTGATGGACCCAAAAGAAACAAAAAGCAAATAATTTCATTTTTTTTAAGTCTGCAAATTGCCGTAAGTTTAAACTTTGGGCATACTGAAAGTACTACCTAGACGATAGAGTTTTCATAAGATTTATAAAAACCGGTACTGACTGTGCTTATCCGATTTTATGATTATACTGGAAAATTAATGGGTATGGTATAGTGAAAAGAAATACACGGTAACTCTCTATTAACGGAGGGGATCTCGGACCATTAACTTTTACTTATAAAAAATGTACTACTTATCATATATTTTCTTACTATAACTAATAAATTTGAGACGAGTTCAAAAGACGGTTGTGTCCAACTTTATTACTATCGAGTATCGACTTCTTGTTTGTTTTGTTTATTTAATTCTAATAATATTTTTTTTGGTTCCGAGAAACTAAATGAAAAGAAACTAGAAAGTATCAAAATTTGGGAAGACTAATTAAAGCCAAAAGATAAAAGCTTTTAGCAGAGTATTAATCCAAACATGGAAACCCAAGAAGAAAGCTTCAATGTTACTTCTTTTTATACACACTTATTAGTTTTTTTTTTGTTCTGTTCTTTTTCTTTCTTCATTTGATTGATCAAATTTATTGAAGAAACCAAGACCAGAGCTCTCCTTCATCGCCAAGATCCTTAGTACTTCCCAAGAACCAAGTTGAGCTTTCATGATCACCCGAAGGCGAAGAAGACACTCCGAAATCACCGCAAAAATTCTCGAAAGTAGGCCCGATCGGAACATTCCACGACGAGGCTTCTAGAAGAGTGGTCTCTGACAGCAAGTAACTCATCAACGGATCGTCGAAGGCGCTGGGATCCAATGGAGGGGACTCGTCCACGGAGCAATTCTCGTTCCGCGGGCTCGCGTTGGAAGTGCCATCGGTTTCGACGGCACCATCGATGATCCCCTCCGTCTGACTCGAAGCTTCGCGATCACGAGACACAGTGCTGACCTCACCGAGCGGCTCGTGTGTCACCGGATCGATTCCCATCTTGATCAGCTTCTTCTTGATGTGAGTGTTCCAGTGATTCTTGATCTCGTTGTCCGTCCTCCCAGGCAACTTCGCCGCGATCTTCGACCACCTGAACAGAAATCCGGACTCAGAAATCTCACACATAGCACAATTGAAAAATAAATAAATAAATAACTATAACATGTCCTTAATTTGTCACATTGTCTCAGTTTGCAATTGTTTTCCATCACATTGTTTGAATGACGATTTCTGTTAAATTTTAAAATATTTATAGAAACGTAAATATTTTAAATGAAAAAATGAAGAAGAAAAATAATGCTTTTATTTAAATTACTATTTCGATTTATTTGACAAAATAGTATCATTCATTTTTTTTTCCTTAAAAAAAATATAAGTTCAAATACTTAACCACCAGTTGATAGGCAAGCCTTTTCCGTACCTATTGCCGAGGCGGGCGTGGAGGTCAATGACGAGCTGCTCCTCGGCCTCGTTGAGGAGGCCGCGCTTCAAGTCGGGCCTCAGATAATTCGTCCACCTAAGGCGGCAGCTCTTCCCGCAGCGTCGCAGCCCTGCGAGCTTGGGGACGGCCCGCCAGCAGCACTGGCCGTGCGTGAGAATGAAGTTGACGAGCTTCTTGTCCTCCTCCGCCGTCCACGGTCCCTTCTTCACCCCCAGCTTGTCGCAGCACGGCTGCCTTCCCATTATAATAATATATAGATAGATAGATAGATACAGTGAAGTGTAGTGTACTTGTTTGAGAGGAGAGTGTATATGGAGGGAGGAACCATAGGAGAGCTTAAGCTTCTTGCGCAACCACCTTTATATACATGTGATGTGGGCTTCGTGGGGCGGCAAAATTGTGTTTTCTTTTGGCGCTGACTGTTCCCCTCACACGCTTGACTCAATGGTCGTGTGTGTGAGCGTGACAACCTCTAATATTCTTCTTGCTTATTTATTTATTTATGAAGATAATAATAAATTAATTTTGTGTGTGTAGTGAAGTTGTACCACTCGCTAAATTCACACGAGTTTACCATTTTGTTTATTTTCTTTTAGATATTTGTTTTTTTTTTTTCAAGTCTTGATTCTTGCTTTGTATTTTCGGAGTGAGTTCATGACAGGATTTAAGCACTCTGTGAAATTTTGAGCTTTCATCTTAAAAAAAAAAATTGTGAGAATCAGAAAGCAGTTGTCACTAAAAATTCACTTAATAGTAAAGAAATAATGTTGTAACAAAAATATATTTGAGTATAATAAATAGGAGATAAATTATCCCTAATAAAAAGTGATAAGTTGTCTTAAGAGAATCAACAAATACATCATAATAATAATATACAGCACTATTGGAACAACAGAACAATTTAAATGTTTATATAATATGAAGAGTTAATTTTAATCTATTTTTCATACAAGGTACGGCTTGAAAGTTTTCCTCCTCTTACAATTTTTAGTAATTTAAGAGAAATTTGGGACAATTTTTTTAGGTGAAAGTAGTGATATATATCACGGTGTATATATATTTGATATTTTTCACCATAAATATCTCTTTGAGTTAATTGTTTCGATTCCAAGTTTCTACAACAGCTACAAATTCATGACAAAGTTATGAAAAAAATATATATCAAATTATGGTACTGAAAAGGTAAATATCATCTTTCGTTAAATTAAACTAAGAAAATGACTGAAAAGAGTAATTATGTATGTAAACCAAGTTTGTTTGGTTTTCTGGTAAATCTACTACAAAACTCTTGACTATAATTATTTACATATCTCGTAAATAAAAATACGTGCAATCTTGACTATAATTATTTTAGTGAAAAACAAAGAAAGAAAGAAGCTAGTAATGTATATAAAGAAAGATAAATATATATAAATTGAGATGGTAGTTCCCCAAGACGCATGCATAGCCCCATAAAAGGCTAATCTTTTGTATCATCTCTGTTGCGTTTTCTCATCTCTCTCGATCATGGCAAGAAAATGACCATGTTTTCATGCATCCTTTTCTTCTTTGTAGTGCTCCTCACGCGCTCCATCGAGACAAAGTATACGAGTGGCTCACATTTACCCAATATTTAAATCTTGGTATATCTACCGTATATATCCAAACTTTACACTGTGACACACCAAAAACGTGACACGTGTGCGTGTTTACCTGTGTATTTATGTGTGCATGTGGTCCACCGGCGAGAGTGCTATCATGGGACCCAAGATTGTTCTGGTTCTCAGCTGAGCTGAGTTTTAATTATTATACAAGAATATAACGGCAGAAGTATCAAAGTTATAATTGTATTAGTGGATACGTAAGTTCTTGTTGTAGTCGAAAAATTATGCAAATTAAATATAGTAGCTCTATCCAATTTAATGTATATTAAAAAACATTAATAGAAAGGGATCAAATCATTAAAATAAATCATTATATTAAAGTAAAATTGTGTGGAGGTGACACATATTTTTATACTTGCATTTTTAACAGAAATTAGACTGTACATTAATTTTTTATCAGAATTTAGATGTAGTTATTATTTTATTGAATTACTTGAGCACTTTCTTTTTTCTATTAAAAAAATAGATACCGACAATACATTTGATTATAATTTAGGTATTTACACCACTATTTTCAGTATAGGGTTATTTGCGGTACAAGTGCCAATTTTCTTTTAAAAAAATTAATGATAAGCTTCAAGTAGTTTTTTTAGTCGAACAAGGTACTAATACTCTATATTATATATATGACATATATACTTTTTTAATCGGGTTTTTGGTACCTTTCTTATATATAATATTACAGTTTTGATACTTGTCCGGCTAAAAAAAGAATTGACACTTATCGTTATTTTTTGGAGAAAATTGGTACTTAAATCGCGAATCTATTGTATATATTCATAAACACAAAGGATCTTTCATATCATGGCCAAAAAAATGTAGCAAACAATTTTAAAAAAAAATGAAGCCCTACACCAAAGCATGCAATAACTAGGAATTTTCTTTTTCACTTTATATATATATATATATATATATATATATATATATATATATAGTCCCACTCTTACTTAAGCATTTCATCATCTACATCGTCACCTCCACTACAAGCTATTCATAAATCATAATCATTTATAGTGCTCAATCTCCCTTGCAATGGAACTCCAATATATAAAAACACAAAGCTTCACTCTATTGGTTCTTGGCTCTAGCAAATCATGGCAATGACACCTCATTATATTCTTGCTCGTCTTATCTTCTTTATATATACTTTCTACCAACTCGTTTGTAATTGTACGTACTTTTATGTGTAAAAACTTGGGAATTACAATTGTCTTGAAATTACAAGTTCAATCACCATGTTATATGTAGTCGTTCCCATCGTTGCACCATAATAAAACCCCGACTCTAATGTCAGCGGAAATCTCAATCTCTTCCAACACTCGATGCAGTTTGAAGACGATAATAATCCAAACATATCTACAAACACAAGACAATTATAGTGCTAAAAATCTCAAAACGCTGAGGAGTAAAAAATGTTGGGATCCGTAGACCGCTAAAAGCCAGTGAAGTACAAATAAAAAAGATGCTAGATAAAACTGTATGCATACATCGTCATCAAGGTCGAACACTAATTTCGGATTACACTACCAAGCAAGAGAAACTCTTGTCAGAAACTTCTTCAAATGTTCTCACAAAATTACTCATTGATTTTCACTGGGCAGACCAACCTAAAAAAATCAAAACTATATCTCCATTGTTCAAAACTTATATCTATGTGTAAGGAACGCTCTGACAATTTTTCATGACGATCAATTTTGCAAACTAGTGTGCAATGTTGATTTTCCTATGAGGTGGGGCACAATAGTCCGTGGATTTGAGTTTATTTATTTGTTTCTTCGTTTGCCTTCTTCAGTCTTCTCCTCTATTTCTCTGCATATAATATAACATAGACAGCACGGGTCACGAGTCATATTGTTGGGCCGACGAGTAAAAAGATTACTCACATTATTGGGCCTTCAAATAACAGGGACACGATACTCTTTCAAATACGTATTATCGTTGAAAATTATATAAGAAAAAGAAGAAATAACTCATCTTTAACTGAATTATGAGTATCATATACTGAAAAATATGATGATGTAATGTGTGACTTGCCTCATCGTCATTAAACTCATGCTTTTGGGACATAAAATATGGTATCTAAGAAACCCAAAACCAAGTGTTTAAGCTCATAATGTTGTATGTTGAAATTGATCATTTAAAGTTGTTTTTCAAAGTGTGTTGGGGTGCGTTTGGTGAGCTGAGAGAGAGAGATAGAGACTAAGCAAATCAAACTATTTGAGCTTTTTATTATATATGACATACATGAAGTAAGAAATCAGCAAACTGTTTCTTTTTTTTCTTCACCCAAATTAAATAAAAATAGGGATAATCAAGATAAAAGTACCGAAACTTTGACAACTGAAATGGTAGGAGTCTAAAGTCAAAAGTAGCGGAAAAATATATGAAGTCAACACAAGTAAAGCACATTTTTCCGTTCAAGTTTTTTTTTTTTTTTTTTTTTTACGGACATTTAATCAAATTTAGCACAATGCTATTAAATCGTACTTAAAATAAGCATTTATGTGCTCATCTAATTATCTAACATCTTCTCCCATTTGAATTCCACGAAAAAAATAAATGTGTTGCTATTATATTTATTGAACTTTGAGTACTTTTGTCTTTATCTTTTCATGGTAGACCTTTTGCGCTTCAATTGGTCAAAAATTAAATACTTTTGATTTGATATTTTTTTTTTCCTTTTAACCATGCAATCTTTCACAATGCCAGTAGGATCACCCCATTCACCACTTGGCCGACATTTTTTTAATTATATTAAAAAGCCCATTGGTTAAGTGGTTTATTTAATTTAAGGTTTTGGATCAATTTTTGATTAAGTTTCTAATGACTTTGTTGATTTGGGTATGATTAGATGTTAACATCGATTTCAATGGCTGTGTTTGTTCATGATGACGAAGACGAAGAAGAGTGAATAAATTATCCAAGTTTGAACAATGTGTTTCTTTCTTTAGCTTGCTAGTGTTTTATGGTACTACGAGGTTATTTTTCAAAGTATCATAAGTTGATGATGATTGGTGTTGGTGTGAATTAGTTTTCCACTGATATTAAAATTAACACTATAATGACGTCAAAATTACTTTCCGGCCAATCGAAATCAGACATGTTGCCTGTGCTTACGTAGGATACGAGTATGTACTATGTTTTAATTAAGCTATAATAAGGTCTTGGTCTTGTCACGAATACTTGGAAATTTTCACATCACAATTTCGTAATAATTAATCAACGCATAATGTTGAATACTTCTTTCAAATTATTCAATTCTTGATATGCAATCTGTGACGACTAAGGAGCCCATCAGTGTTTATATCATTAGGCTATTTTACATATATATATTTAAAAATATTATATAAAAAATAAATAACATCTTATTTAAGATAGTACAAATTTATATTTACTAAATGTTCGGTAATTAATATAGTAAAATAATTTTTTTAACACAGATACTACTTCAAAGAATATAACGATATAACGATAGACTAGATATTAGTATACGACTATATGTTGTAATTATTAAATAAGTAAGTTGAATTGTACAATACAAAATTTAAAAATAAATATTAAATTCTAGTTATATGTGTGGGGTATTGCAATTATATATATATATATATATATATATAATTTCTATGATAATCGAATGCCTATACTACCGAATAATATGTGGGCTGTAGGTTTTGATTCAACGTATTCGGATTTTGCTATTTAAATTCAGTATTACGAAGTTTTCAATTTCTCATTCAAATTCACCTCTTAATACTACCAAAAAAATATATAATATTTACGAAATACTTATTATGATGTAATTTTTTTTAAATACCAATTGTTTCATTTAATCTATTTTATACCCATGCAAACTTTTTTTTTTTTTTTAAACCGGAAGCTTTCTCATTAACATGAAATGAGGGATAAATCCCTTTGGAAAACGAGTACAAGCCACCTCGGGCATTCCCTCGACCACATGTCGGGGATAGAATCCGCAAGGCGTGTTTTAGCTATCCTATTAGCGACTTCGTTACACCCTCTCGGGATCCAACGACACTTAATGCTCCTTTCTTCCTCCGCCAAAATGGACCCGATCTCCGCGGCGAGCGGACCTTGGATGCAACCTCGCTTTCTCTCGTTGATGATATAGTAGGCTTGGAGGCAATCGGTTTCCACCCCGGCTACTTTCCATCCACGATCCCGAGCGAACTTGAGGCCGTGGAGAATGGCTTGACATTCCGCCGTCACCGGAGAGTCGACATCCAATAATAGGCGTGCCGTGAGACCAACAAGTTCTCCTCGGTGATCTCTCACGATTCCACCCAACGCCGCTTTCCCCGAGTTCATGTCCCATGCCGCGTCCAAGGAGAGGGTGAGATCGCCATTCTCCGGTGCAACCCATGCTTGTTGTCTTATAGGTTTGCTCCTCGTTGGGGCCTCCGAGGGACGGTTGCTTGCCTTAAAGCTAGCAAACCAACAAGCCACCTTCTCAACCCATTCCGTCGGTTTAAGGTCCTTGTGTTCAAAGATGCTTGAGTTCCGGTTGGACCACGTAGCCCACAATAGACCACAAAAGAGTTCAAGGTCCGCCGCCGCGAGACCGTCAAGTGCGCGGAAGCAAAGCTCCCTTAGAGGTAACGACCCCGCCTTTTCCACCCATCTATGCAAAGACGACGAATCCCATATCGCGCGAGCACTTTCACATCCCCATAGCGCATGAAGGCTATCCTCCGGCAAGGCACCGCAAAGCTTGCAAAAAGGGAGGCAAGGAACTCCTCTCCCTCTAAGCGCCCCGAAGGTCGGAAGAATATCAAACCATGCACGCCACACAAGATGCTTTACTTTGGGGGGGGATTTGGAGCCCCCACAAAGTCGTCCACCACCGTGGGGCAAGGCTATACGACTCCGACGGTCCATCTCTTTTAGCCGCCCGCGCAAGACGGTACCCCGATCGCACCGAGTAAACTCCGTCATCCTCAAAGTGCCAAACCCACCGGTCCTCATAACACGAGGAACTGAGGGGGATCTTGAAAATAGCTTGCGCATCAAAAGGGGTCATGAGCTTCGAAACAAGGTCGCGGTTCCATTCCCCGTTAGTGAAAAGGTCGGCAACGCGCCACGGGAAACCATCACGGGTTCCTCCGAGAGAACGGAGAAGCAACCGGCCCTAGGAATCCATGGGTGGTTGAAAACCCGGAAGTTTCCTTCCCCGATTTGTCGCCGGAGACCCTTCCGGACTAAGTCTCGGCCCCAACAAAGACTTTTACAAAGGAAAGAAGAATGAGCCTTACTTTCAAATTCGAGCACCGAGGAATTTGGGAAGTACTTCGCCTTGAGCACGCGAGCCAACAAGCACTCCGGGTTTTGGATAATCCTCCAAGTGAGTCTTCCCACGAGGGCACGGTTGAAGTCCTCGAGATCCTTGAACCCGAGTCCCCCTTCCGCTTTGGGTCTAGCAATGTTCTCCCACCGTTGCCAATGGATTTTTCTCTTTTCCTCCGAACCTCCCCACCAAAACCGGCTAATATGCTTTTGAAGCTCGTTAATGACTTTTGCCGGGAAGCGAAAAAGGTTCATCATGTACGTCGGGATTGCTTGGGCAACCGCTTTGACAAGAACCTCTCGGCCACCCGCCGAGAACAAACGTGCCTTCCAAGACCGCATTTGCTTTAGGACTCGCTCCGTGATAATGCTAAAGATAGTTACCTTGTCTCTCCCGACATGGGTTGGAAGACCAAGGTAAGATTCGAGTTCCTCGGCAAGCGGAACGTGGAGGAGGCTAGAGAAAATAGCCGCCATCTCCTCGGAGATATTGGTGGAGCAACACAAGGCCGATTTCTCCAAGTTAACAACTTGACCCGACCCTTTCTCGTACACTCCCAATATGGTACGGATGGCGTGGCACCCTTCGTTGGTGGCTTCGCAAAAGATAAGGCTATCATCCGCGAAGAGGAGATGTGTCACCGCGGGGGCCGCGGGCCGGCACGCGAAACCCCGTAGGAGACCCAAACGCTCTTGTCCCCGGATAAGGGCGGACAAACCTTCCGCACAAGCTAGGAAAAGGTAGGGTGAGAGAGGGCAACCTTGTCGAAGACCACGAGATGGAAAGACCGGCTTCCCCGTTCTTCCGTTGATAACCACTATTTAAGAGAACATTACAAGATTTTGTTGTGGGTCAGTGAACTTGAACTTGCAGATCCAATCTGGGCTCTCATTACAGCCCAACTAGAATGTCCATTGAAATAGAAAAAAATAGATATTTGCAGCATAAAGACTTCATGTCCGCGCTTTGTTTGAAGCATATTGTCAATGTTTCTACGTTGCCGAACCGTCAATAATGCTGAGTGTGTGCTTATATTGTCGAGTACGTCGCAAAAAACTTAACGTATACTGTTTATTTAGTCACGGAGACTCAATGTTACTCTAAAATAAAATATTAATTTTTTATGCCGGTAATATTATATATTAAAAATATACTTCAAACAAAATCATCATATTCTTATGCCGCAATTAATTAAATAGAAACAAAAAATAAATTTCTCCATATAAGGAAAATTATCTAGCAGCGTAGGTCACGTGATGGGACCGAGCTAGGCACACAGTCACGTGCCGGTTTTCGCTAACAACCGAGTCATAATTGAATCAGTAAACGCACCGTGTTTGTGCTTCGTGCGACACATTTCTTGTCTCTCCTGCTGACTCAGCTCCGTCACTTCCTCTCTCTCACGTCACGAAAGCCACGCGCCATTTCTGCCCTCAACCTGCTCGACCGTTTGCCTCACTCGCTCCCGATGTGGCGGCGCGTGGCTTCGCTCCCCAAGCCCTCCGATCTCGCCCAGGTGATTCAGAACCATCGCTTTGGTCGATGATGATCCTGACGAATGTTCGTTGGTTTTGGTCTTCTGAATATATATATATATATATATATATATATATATGTATTTACTGGTTTCAGGCAAAATGTGGATTCAGAGTTTGGAAGACGTTCACGACGGAGACGACCTCGCAGGTAATGGATCTTGATCGAAGGATCGTTCAAATGATCTGTTGAGTGTTGACTTGCTAATAATGTCGAATCTTCTTGATTGCTTGCAGGCTGAGCCATTCATTACTTTCGTCTTAGGTGAGATCAGTTATTAATGGAGTGTTCGATTTGATGAACTCGTTGAAACTTAATGCTCTCATCAATGGTGATGATCGAACGATTACTTGAAAGCATATGCATTATATCATAGCCATTGAATGCGGTACCAAGCAGGTGGTCCTGGCAGTGGAAAGGGGACGCAATGCGAGAAGATGGTCGAGACCTTCGGGTTCAAGCATTTGAGCGCCGGCGATCTGCTCCGGAGAGAAATAGCTTCGAAATCCGAATACGGGTGATCAGATTTTTCACTGTTCGTTGTTCTTGTTATTTTTCTGTATCGAACAAACCGATGCTCGTTTTTCTTATGCGCTATTAATTGTCGGGCTTCGGTTTCAGGTCCATGATTCTTAACACAATCAGAGAAGGAAACATTGTCCCTTCGCAGATGACGGTGAAGTTGATACAGAAGGAGATGGAAGCGAGTGACAGCAGTAGGATTCTTATCGACGGTTTCCCTCGAAGTGAGGAGAATCGCGTGGCGTTTGAGAAAATCGTGAGTTTTTTCTCTCAAGCTTATGCGTTTCGGAGTTCAAGTGTTTCTATATGTGTCTTTGAGTATGTATTTTATACGCATATATAAATTTGAGCTGCTAGTATTATGTGTAAGAACATTGTTTATGATTTAAAGTATTTATTTACATGTTTAAATAATTATGTTTATCCAAATTCTGTCACAGGTTGGGACGGAACCAAATGCCGTTCTTTTCTTTGATTGTCCAGAAGAAGAGATGGTTAAACGGGTACTAAGCCGCAATCAGGTACTTAAAATGCTGTATACAAATACAAAAATACCAAAAAAGCATGTATTGAGTGGCCTTAACTCTGTGATTTGCTCTCTAGGGTAGAGTTGATGACAACATCGAAACCATGAGAAAACGCCTTAAAACGTTTGAAGCATTGAATCTTCCGGTCGTCAACTACTACTCGGAGAAGGGAAAACTATTTAAGGTATGTGTTCATGCATATGAAACTTTTCAGATTCTCGTAGGCCCGTTTGAAACCACGAAACAGTAGGGGAAAAAGTAAATTAAAAAAAAAGAGAGACAAGTTTATAGCAGAAAATCAGATTAGTGTTGTCGAAGAATAACGTAGGAATTTACTTTTACAACTGCCGGCGCCGCATTATCAGAGGTCAATTTCCAAATTATTAAAAAATATTTAGGATTTTATTATAGCCTTAAAAAATGGTCTTCAAGAACCTACTTATCTTAGCTTGGTGGTGTTAATATTTCTCTCTCATTTCAATTTGAGTTTATGGCAATTCATACTTTAAGCCTATAAAGAAACATGAATTGGCCGTTGGTAATTCAAAGCCCGTATTCGCAGATTAGTGCAGTCGGAACAGTTGATGAAATATTCGAAAATGTTCGGCCTATATTTGCGTCTTTGAAGGTGAAGATCTCTTCTTTTTGCTCAGAAATCCCAAATAAGTTTCTCTTTACTCTCTTTAACATGTTGTGATCAGTGTAATTAGGAAACCGAAGCTACCGATACGAGCTGTCTTCTGATCTCGGGAATGGCAAGAGATAACTCGGAGTTGATCAAGTTAATAATTAAGACAAGATAATCCTCCAAGAACTATGGAATCTTTGTAAATTCATGTACGTAAGCATGGTTATCTTTGATTTCATAAGGGTAATTTATCAAATTAACTATTTTTTATTCTTATTATCATATATTCAATTCTTGAATAGTTGAGTTGTCCGTTACAGAATATGTATGAGTATGACCTTTCTTTGTTATACCGGTAAATATTGGATTACTTTATAATATTAAACAAATAATGGGGCCAGTATGTTCATATTTAAAGTGTGCTATAAAATGTCTAAATTAGTGATCTAATTCGTAGTTACATAAAGTCACTTTAGGGGGTATATTTGTCAAGAAACTTTTGTTTAGACACCAATACTTAATTATTACATTTTCGCTCTTAAGATATTGTCGTTTACATATATTCATGTCGTTATTTGTCATTGCAGTTCATTTTTTACTCCACACATTTCGTGTTGCTAAATTACATTTTTATTATATAGTTTTTGCTGAATTACCACAACATTTGAAAAATATACTTGTATCAAACAATGTAAAATATATAATATCACAACTCAACTCTCAACAATATTAAGACAAATCAGTATAAATTTTTCTGTATTCAACTCATAAGATTCAACCCATTCAAAAAAAAAAAAAAAAAAAAAACTCATATGATTCAACGATGAAAAAAAATCTACACATTCTGAAGCATTAAAATGAAAAAGCTCGGCTTATTTATTTTTTTAATTCTAGTTACGCTATTTTATTTTCGGCATCCAATTTTATTTTGGTTGTTTTAATTACGTAAAAGACGTTCATCATACTACTGCTAAATTGAAAAGTGAAAACTACAATTTACTCTCGGGGTAGAACTACAAGAAATCACACTTTCAGTTGCGTAGTTCAGAAACGAGTGGTTGAAAGTACTTTAAGTCGTGCGTTTCCCAACTGCAGCTGAAAGTTGACTACTTTTTTTCACATACTTTAAGTCGTGAGTTTCCCAGCTGCGGCTGAAAGACTACTTTTTTTCTTTTGTGTGAAAGTAAATTCCGACAATGAAATTGTAAAGAATAAATTAAATTTTTGTGTGCTTAAATAGAAGATAATTATAGATTCCTAGGCCGTCAACATCTTCAAAGTGTACTGGTGAAAGTTCAAACTGTCGATTTAGCATAGTAAATAAGTAATAGATATAAGTAATATTTCGCAATTATAATAGCTTCTTATACTTTATTATACTGCTCCCTGTCTTTATCAATTTTAAAATCACCAATTTTGGGTTTATTGCGTACACTTTATAATATAGTTTAGTTTAGGGTAAACTGTGGCTAAAATACCTAATGTTTTATTTTTTTTAATTATATACCCAAAGTTTTTTTTTGGTGGCTATAATACCCAAAGTTTATTCCGTTAACGCCAAACGTACCAACCATTAAGTCTCCGTTATTTTGCCCGCATGGCATGACACATCAGCCAGTTCTGTCTCTCTGCGTCATTTCTCCTCCCCGCCATGTCAGCATTGCCACAGTTTATATAAACATTTATAATTATACAGTTTCTATAGTGTACCTTTTATTTATATAGGTTTAGACACTACTGCAAACCGAGAATTACAATACTGGACAAATAGTACAAATGAAGAAAATATCTTACAATGTGATTTATTTACAAATTAAATAGTTATGATCATTTATTAAAGGGTAAACTGCGGCTAATGTACCCAATGTTTGATCTTTTGAAAATTATGTACTTAATATTTATTTTGGTGGCTAATGTACCCAATGTTTGATTTGTTAGATATTTTTGTGTTTTCCGTTAGTTGACCGTTAGAGAGTTATCATCCTCTACATGTACACTTTTCGTATATTTGACATAACTCACTCATTTTTTGTCCAAGTTTTATGCACGACCTATGGTTATAAAGATAGGAGATAGATCTACAACTTTGTTATTTTAAGATTTGTAAAATAGGTTTTAGAAAAATACGAAATTTCAAATACAACGTAAAATTAGACGTTAGTTTAATACAAAATATTTATTTCGAGCAGATTTTAATATATTTAATGACTTTATATGGTGAAATGTAAAACTAAAAATTTGTAGATAAATATTTTATCTTTCTAACGGGTGTTAATTTATAAATTTTGGATAGAAAACGAGTTAGTTATGCCAAAAATATGAAATATGTGATGTGAAATAATCTTTCATATTTTTGGCATAACTTACTCATCTTTTGTCCAAAATTTATAAATAAACATCTGCTGGAAAGATAAAATATTTATCTACAACTTATTAGTTTTACGTTTCATTATAAAAGTCATTAAGTATGGTAAAATTTTCTCGAAACAAATATTTTGCATTAAACTTACGTCCAATTTTACGTTGTATTTGAAATTTCGTATTTTTATAAAACTTATTTTACAAAACTTAAAACACAAAAGTTGTAGATATATCTCTTGTCTTTCCAACCATAGGTCATGCATAAAATTTGGACAAAAAATGAGTGAGTTATGTCAAAAATACACAAAAATGTGCATATAGAGGAGGATAACTCTCTAACGGTCAACTAACGGAAAACATGAAAATATCTAACAGATCAAACATTAGGTACATTAGCCACCAAAAATAAACATTGGGTACATAATTCCAAAAAGATCAAATATTGAGTACATTAGCCGCAGTTTACCCTTTATTAAAATATATGTAATTAAAATATAAAAAACACTTATGATCAACTTACCAAATTAAAGATATTTATCATATGGAAATTTATTATATCCACAAATTAAATGTTGTAGCTACTTGCACCCAGCCACATGCATGATAGGCTTGTCGAAATAATTGGTATACTTCATTAATATGATGGTGACTAGGTCGTTGTATAATTTTTATAATTTATAATATTATGCATGGGGTACGTAGGACTAACTTACCATGCAAATTACGTATGTATAATTACCGTACGACGTAGTTTTGTTTGTCTTTCCTTAAAAAAATATTGATTTAGATAAATAGAAGAATCAATACTTCTTAATAACTGAAATATGATTAGATAATTCACTCAAAGGTCTCAGAGTAGTTCAAGTTTAGGAAGAAGAGCGAGAGTAATTTTTGTGAAAGTTAAGTATAGAACGTGACTTAATCGAATATATTTTCGTAGCTTATACGAGATCAATGTTATATATATTATATTACGAGACTATTCTAAAATAATTAATCTAGTTATATTTAGGAATTGGTAAGATACAAATCCACGTGATTGGAAAATTGATGAAAATAGTCTTTGTTTTATTTAAGTTACATGCTCTTTTTTTAGGGAATTTAAGTTACATGTTGTCAATACTTCTATTATATATATATATATATATATATATATATATATATATATTTGTGATCAATTATCAATGTAATTATTTTTATTGTTATTTGCTTGATATATATGTATTTTTTATCTATCAATAGTGTAAAATAAACAACTAGAGTACAAAATCATCATTCATTTTCTTTAAAATCTCACCTAATATATAACTAAACAAGAACAAAAGCACCTTTTTACCATTTCAAAATCTCCGACAAGCCACTTTTTTATTACAATGAATTATTCATGGACCTTTTTGTTCACCATATTCATCACTAATTCATCTCCTTTTTCTTTTTCAATTGTTTCATTTGTTTGTTATGTTTTCTTTTGAACAAGCTTTTTGAATAGGTTTACAAGATCTATTATGGCACCGGAAAAACACGTTTATTAGATCAAATCAATGGAGCCACATGCATAAATTTGTATCAACCAAATTGATGAATTTATCTAATTTTTAAATGTTGTATCACTTTGACCAAACAAACATCTCTTATTAGGCCATCTTGTGCCCACAATTTAAGAAAGTCGCAACTTATTATACATTTTGTATGCGTGTATATATATCACTACTCATTCTTCTCATTACATATTACTCAAACACTCATACAAACCCTAAAAACCAAACCTAATTCTCTCCCCGTTATCTCATTGTACTCTATAGCTCAGCTCATCCATAATATTTACATTTATATATATATATATATATATACACACACACACACACACACACAAACATTCATGGCAATGGCTATTATAAGAACTATCTCCTTCCTTCTATTCCTCATCCTCTGTGTCACTGCCACAGCCAGCGCACGTGGCGGCTCCAAAATCCGCAGCGTTCCCCGGCAGACTAAGCATGCATTTGACCAGAGCGTCGACGAGTCCCAGCAAGACTACTGCAACCATTTGGCACAAAGCGACATGAACACGGTGCAGAGTTGCTCGGCCAAGTACAACGAGACCATAAGCGGCCTCAACAACGAGCTCGTTGACTTGAACAACAACGCTACGTCGAATCCAATAGCTCAGAAGAACCTGACGTCGTACGCCCAAGAGCAGGTCAGAGCGGCAGAGAGCGAGAGGATCAGATGTCTCGACACTTATAATCTCCCGTCGAACGGTCAAGCGTTGACCGGCCACTTTGGGCTTTCTCTGCCCTCTGTGGTCTTAGTTCTCTTCTCTACTTTAGCATTGTTTTAGTGACACTATAATTATAGCTATACGTAATAAACATATAAGTGTGTGAACATTTGTACGTGCTTTTATTTCCTCAATTGTTTGATTTTTCAATTTGCGAGTGTATTTTCGGCATATAAAGATATATGGAATATATTTGAACTCGAAGATTGTTGTATTTCATTATAATTTATTCATAAAATTGTATGTTCAATTCATTAATTTTTAGCGTATACATATTGCCCTCTTTTGCCGAACAAGATTTACCCCAAAGTAATGTGAGACGAGATGGGTTGTTCTTGAAGAAAATATAGGATCAAGGTCCCATAATACTGAAAATATCCTAGAATAATTCATATTTCGCTTTTGTATTGAGAAATATATATGTCGTTCAATAGAAGTATATATGTCGTTTATATAATATATTCTATGTCGCGTATCTATAATGTAGAGAACTTCATATTGCACATCGTGGTATAATCCCGTATGAACGTGATTGTCTGATTTTATGGGGATTATGCTTAGATAATTCTCTTTTCTTTTAGTTTCGTTTGTGATCTTTGATATTTTATTTATACTATTATGAGCCCTGATTCTTACTCTCTTGTTGGGATTCAAATTCACTTAGCAAGATTTCGGACCTCCATCTTTAACTATATATATATATAAAAGAGTTGGCTGGAGCAAGTTGATTTTGCTATATATCATCTACTACATGAAACAAGACTTTTGCCGCGATTTTGCATAAACACAAAACTCTATATTTTACCGGCGCTTTATGACTGAGGCACCGATAAAAAGTCTCAGTGTTGCAAAACTTCTCTCGTCTTTTCTTGTGCACTTTAGCCGGCGCGTTTCCTAAAAAGCACTGCTTTTTGGCCAGCATCTTTCACAATTGCACCGGCAAAATTCTACAAGTTAGTGGTGACAAGTCATTACTTTTGCCAGCGCTTTTAGCTACTTGTATAAAATATAAATAGTTCCATTTGTTGTAGTGTCTTGTAATTAATTTTCCCTTAAATACCTATGAGTTGATAAATCTAGAAATCGCTCTGCATAATTATAAAATTTTCATTCGTTATTGTGTACTATGTTATCTTTTCATTTATATTATGCTTCTGTTGTTCTGCATATAGAGAATACTTACATGCCCGGTCCTGACGATTAGAGAGCAAGGCACGCGCCTCGGGTCCCTAAATTTTAAGGGCCTCAATTTTATAAGATATATTATTATATATTTAATTATATAAAAAAAATTATTTCTAACACTTTAAAAGTTCTAAAATTTATTTAACCTAAGGTCTCGACTAAAAACAACAAACTCAGCACCGCCCACAATATAAAAACATACACGGTTGTATTATCAAATCAATACTTTACTCGTTAAGCTGAATTGACGATTTGTATTTCTAAAAGTCGTATGTATCGCTTTGACCAAGCAACTCTTGAAAATTGATACTCTCTTTCGTCGGCCGCGTAAAGAAGAAAAGTCCTATCCAACCATTAGACACACACATGTATATATATATATATATCAACTTATTCATCTCATTACATTGACACTCAATTACTCATTTATATATCCTCAAACCTATCTTTCTCTCCCGTTATTTCATCTTCCTTTTATAGCCACCACAGTTTTTCAAGTACACATTTAGTTAAAAAAAAATCCATGGCAACGCCTATGCGATCTTCCCGTGTGACGACTCTCGTGCTGTTCT
Organism: Parietaria judaica; assembly: GCA_954871525.1. Taxonomy (NCBI): domain Eukaryota; kingdom Viridiplantae; phylum Streptophyta; class Magnoliopsida; order Rosales; family Urticaceae; genus Parietaria; species Parietaria judaica. The sequence goes on from OX940862.1 coordinate 5,232,379, forward strand.
TCATTCTATTTCTATGTGCTGCCGCTACAGTGAGCGGACGTGGCGCCGGCGGACGCGGAGGAGGCTCTAGTTTCCGTAGCATTCCCACACAGACTAAACACGACGTTTCGGACAGTCACGCGTTGACCACCGGCTTCGGGCTTTCTCTAATTTCCTCTGTTCTCGTCCTTCTCCTCTCTTTTTCTGCTTCGCTTTAGTTAACACTAATTAATCAGCTATCTGTAAATATCATATAGCTGTTTGATTATTCAATGTGTTGTATAATTGTTTCCTCAATTATTTGATTGCTTGATTTGCTTGTAATTTATAAAAGCTGTATGTTAAATTCATTTATTAAATACAAATTAAGATTCAATTTTCACTGTAGTGGAATGGAAAGTATCTGAATCCTATAATCATATGTACAAGTAGAACTATTAATTTGACCTTGTATAGATAGATATTCTGATGCGGATATCTTCAAGATATCCTCTATTTAATTATTATTATATTATTTTCAGTTTAATTAGAGTGATTTAAGGAATTTGTTTCTTCTTTTTTTGTTTTTCGGTTTAAACCCTAACTCTATATAAGAGTGGTGGATGTTATTGTATTTCTCATATTTAAATGAATAGAAAATTGAAGCTTTTGCTTTGAATTCTCGAGTTTCATACTTGTTGAAACGCGTTCTTGTGTTAATCCATAGTCCGCTCTACATCAGTTGGTATCAGAGCCATAATATAAATCCTATATTCTATATATTCGAATACAATAAATCCTATATATAAATCCTATCAAATTATAATATATCAGTTTCATATATATATATATATCAATTTCATATTCGAATATTATAAATCCTATATATATATATATATATATATATATCTCAAATTATACGTACTCACACTTAAAACATATGTCAAACGAATATTTAATTTTTGCAACAATTTTTGCCACAATTGAATGTCAAATGAATTGATAAAAATGTCAGACTACTCATCAACATAGAATCATAGACAAACTTCGACTTGTAACAGAGCCAAAGAAGGTACCAAAAGGATTACCAATTTACCAAGATATATTATTATTTTTTTATTAGTCGTCATATATAATTCAAATTGATTCGTTCGTTTTTAGGACTTACAGTTCGTTGTTTGTTAAAAGTGTATTTATTTATTTATTTATATTTTTTAGAACCAGTGTCGTTTTTTCAGCTTAGAAGCAAATATTAATGGCTAAAAAATTTAATTTTATACGATTGAGTTTGAGTCCATATATATTAACGGTGATTACCAAAATAAAGTGGTGAGACCCAATTCTGTCCATTTTGACATAACACCTTTTATGTTAGAGACATGTATATACCTCAAGTTTAATAAGTGTTAAAAAAAATGATGTTTTTGGAATTTTATCATAGACGTCGGGCTCGACCTTTGCCACGGAGAGTAAGGCCAGAGCCTCGGCTCCCAAATTTAAGGGCCTCAATTTTATTTTTTTATATTTAATTAAAGAAAAAGCATATTAAAAAACTTTAAGAACCATGACAAAATACGAAAAACTCAGGACCGGGCTTGGTAGACATATATTGTTTCTCGTGTACTATTTTTCTTTTACTAACAAACTTACGAAAGAAAAAGATTGAAAATATGTTGATGATTTATTACAAAGTCATTTACTTATCCGCAAATATCCGTTTTTCTAGTAAGCTCCCTCTTCTTTTTGAGTGAATTAATAAGGATTATACTCCACAATCCTGGTCTCAGTCAGAGACGCATGGTGGCACCATATCCATATGAAGCCTGACCATGGTCACCATGTCCGCGCCACTGAGCTGCACCAAAATCCTCTGCGCGCAAAGGAAGAGGAGACCCCACTCTCAGCCTCAGCCTCAGCCTCACCATCGCCAAAAGCCCTCTCTGCCGTTCCCGCCCTCTCGCCCCACGCCCATCCTCCCCGCCCCCAAGCCCCGCCCCCGCACCCAGCTCGACGCCCTCGACGCCGTCGTCGCCGACCTCGAGGCCTCCGCCGAGCTATCCATCGCCGTCGAGGTCGACATCCTCGCCTCCCTCCTCGAGACCTGCTACCGCCTCGGCTCCCTCGCCCACGGCGCCCGCATCCACCGCCTCATCCCCGGCCCCGCGCTGCGCCGCAATGCCGGGCTCTCGTCTAAGCTGCTCCGTCTGTATGCGTCCTGCGGGCGCGTCGAGATTGCCCACGAGTTGTTCGACGAAATGTCTCGCAGAGACGACTCCGCTTTTGCCTGGAACTCACTCATTTCTGGATATGCGAAGCGGGGCATGAATGAGGACGCGCTCGCCTTGTACTTTCAGATGGAGGAGGAGGGTGTTGAGCCTGATAAGTTCACGTTCCCGCGCGTACTGAAAGCGTGCTCCGGGATTGGGTCGGTTCAGGTTGGAGAGGCTGTGTTCCGGCACGTTGTGCGGTTGGGTTTTTGGGACGATGGGTTTGTGCTGAACGCATTGGTCGACATGTACGCGAAGTGTGGTGACATTGTGAAGGCTAGAAATGCATTTGAGAAGATCAGAGAGAAGGACTCGGTTTCTTGGAACTCGCTGCTCACTGGGTATGTTCGGCACGGGCTTCTAGCCGAGGCGTTGGACGTTTTTTGTCGAATGATCCGAGATGGGTATGAGCCGGATCCGGTTGCGGTGTCCTCTGTTCTTAGTAATGGGGCATCACTTCGTATCGGGGTTGAGGTTCATGGATGGAGTATTCGGCAAGAAATTGATTTGAATTTGTCGATCGCGAATTCACTGATTGTTATGTACTCAAATCACGGAGAGCTCGAACTCGCTCGGAGAATGTTCGATCTAATGCCTGAGAGGGATGTTGTGTCGTGGAACTCCATTATTTCTGCTCATTCGAAAACCCCGGAAGCCCTAGTTTACTTCAGTCGAATGGAGCGAAGCGGGCGTGTATATCCAGATTGTATAACGTTTGTTTCGTTACTTTCGACTTGTGCCCATTTGGGCTTGGTGAGTGAAGGCGAGGAACTGTTTTTGATCATGCGGAGAAAATACGGAATAAAACCGATCATGGAGCATTACGGCTGCATGGTGAATCTCTATGGCAGGGCCGGGAATATAAAAGAGGCCTATAATGTGATCACAAAGGCGATGAGCTTCGAGGCTGGTCCGACGATATGGGGTGCTTTGCTCTACGCTTGTAGCGTTCACGGTGATGTCACGATCGGAGAAATCGCAGCCGCAAGGCTTATAGAATTGGAGCCGGACAACGAGCATAATTTCGAGCTCTTGATGAAGATCTACGGAAATGAGAAGAGGTTGGAGGATGTTGAGAGAGTGAGACTAATGATGGTTGAAAGAGGGTTAGTTTAGTAAATTTGTATGTGCTTCAAGCTCTCTGATGCAAAGTGTATAGTTCTAATGAGAATCGAATTGCATATATGATTCTTTGTATCATCACTGTTATTATATTGGGAGTAAAATCTTAGAGAAATAAATTGGAAGTTCAATATAAAAAAAGAATAAGAAAGAGTAAACCCTATTATCGTCCTTTTTTTGGTTAAAAAGTTATAAGAATGATTTTTATAATAATATTTAGGGTTATTTTAAAAAATACCCATTTTGTGTTAAAGGTTTAAGAAAAATGACCACTGTGTGTATTTTCTACTCTCACATAGGCATTTTTCTTAAACTTTTGACATAAAATAACATTTCTTACAATTTCTATAATATTTATACTACATATATAAAAAAATTAACTGCAATTTTATATAAAAATAAGAGTATTAAATATAATTTAAAAATAAATAGAGGTGCTACTTTATAATTTATATGAAAAAAAAAATGTATAGCTGCAATTTGACAGAAATATATGATTATAATTGCAACAAAAGAAACAAAAAATTGTGGAAAATTGCAAATTTTGTGAATGAATGAAATTTTGAGTTTAAGCTAAGTATATATAAAAAAAACCTTGCAAAACAACATGCAACTATTCCATAAAAACAACCTCAAAAAAGCAGGCGATATCTTTTTTGTAAACGAGGATTCCACGGTATGCCTTCCATAAACCTTGAACATTAGAGCACTGCTTCCAACTATGATTTATAGGTCAATATCAAAACTAATGATCTCATTGAGAAAGAGTGCAAGATTAAGATACTAAAATCTTCATGCTAAAGAAATGCAATTGTAAGAGAAATTCTTAACGCCTCCCATGATACACTTCAATTTGTTAGTCCTTTTCAAGCCCAAACAATGAAATGTGGCCTAATTTGGTTAGCAAAAGAAACAATGAGAAAACTCTAATTGCTAAAAAATCATAATTAACAAAGTGACCATGATAGTGTGGGGCCCGTTATTGTCGGGCTTTGGAACTTCCAAAAACCATTGGTGAAATTAACTAATGGAGCAATACCTAACTTTCATGTTTAATGCCAAAGAAATGAGGTCAATTTTCTGATCATATCCAAAAATTGTGCAAGCAAGAAGAAGAGAGTCAATTTCATAGGCTTTTTATGTATATACATTTTTAATGAAGTGACACAATTAGCCGCAGATATTTATTGGTCAAGATCACATATATACATAATTTTTGCGGGGATTGAACTCAAGACCTATTGAAGAGTCTTATAGTAGATTTACCACCACGCTAAATAAACTTAATTTATACTTTTTTTTATTTTCTAAATTGACATGACATGATGTATATTTTAACTAGTGGAAGACATATGGGCCTTCCATCCATCCACGAGTAGCCCGTGTCCGAGGTTGACTCGGGCACATATTGCCTGGGTTGACTTTTAAGTCTTATATTTCTCTACTTTTTAAAATGTACAAGTTTAATTTTTATTAAAATTATTTTTTGAAATTAAAATTCATGAGTTTGACAAATCTGTCCTTTGTGTAGTAGCCGATTGCCAAATGCTTGAGAAAACGAGTGTCTGGACATGTGTGGGCGCGGGCAACCGCACCCGTGCCCACTCATCTAGCCTTAACTAAATTAACAACAGCATATACAAACTTTTGTCCCTCTTTCTTTATTTATTTATTATTATTGTTTTACCTTTTAGTGGGAAGTTGTGAGTTTTATATGTTAGCAATGTTTGACACTTGATAAAGAATTATATTTATGAAATGTGTGTTCATAATTTGATTGAGAAGTTCTGTTAAGATCTGCAAAGATCTCTCACGAATAAAAAAAATGTTTTACTTTATACTGCAAATCTACAATGAAGTTGACATACGCCACCTGTAGTTCTTTTTAATTGATAAGATTTTCTTTCTCTTTTTTGTTTAAACGATCTTTTAATTAATTGTCATATTTGTTACTAATCTATTAATGTTCTGAAACGTGTTTTAATTTTGCTCTATGTTATATTTAATTGATTAATATTAGCTGTTCTTAGCAATTAGCATCAATCAGAAAACTCTATGATTTGTCTTACAAGTGATATGATTAAAGCTGGATTGAAGAAAAAAATATGTTAATTAAATTAAACGTATTAATCAGTACTTCGATTCAAAAATCTCATTTTTTTTAACACATCGTTCCTAATTTTTAATTCTCACAAAAACTATGGCACGGTCTTGTATAGAATACATATATGAGATGATTATAATACAACAAATCTAATAATAATTTTTTTAAAAAAAATCTAAGAACCTGACTGATTCGAATTTTTTCAAACTGTACCTTGAGGTAGTGTTATGAGGCCGACTTGGGTCTTCATATTATCCCACGTGCCACAGATGGCTCGGAATTGACCTCGCTCGAACTATCTTTTCGTCCGAAGCCTTGCTTGCGGCTGTACGTGTCGTGTAAGCAGAGTTTATAAATCGGAAAATCCGAACAATAGCTAGAGTTCCCGAATAAAACGAACGCAAAATGCCATTTGTCGCGGTAGTATCCCCACATCTGCTCCAAATTTATATCATTACACATTATTAATTCAGTTAAACGGTGTTACCATATATATTATAATTCAACCCTTAAACAACTTAATTACAACTAAGTAAGTACACAAATGATTGCAATATTTTATTGCTTGAGAGTGACTTATGCTCAAATTGTTCAACATAAGGGAGAAAAGACAAGACCATATTTGAATTTGAGAGTGAGTTATTATTTTTATGGAAATTCAGTTAAGCATAAGCATTAAGCAGTAAGCTGTACATTTTCTTTTTCATTTAGAGAGAGATTTACTCACCGAATTAAGAATGTTTAAATTTTAATATGTTAATGGTCCTTAATAATGTTTGTAATTTTTTTTAAGTTATATATGTTTTTAATTTAATATCTTGCCTATTGTTTTCACCAATTTAATATGCTCGAAACAAAGTGGTTTGATTAGGTATTTCAATTGGTAAGTGTTGCTACGGTTTTTTTAATAAATAATATTATATATATATAATAATATTTGAAAACAATTCTGGAAAAAATTAACATAGACGCCATGAAATAGAAACATAAATCAATTTCTTTTGACAGTTTGTAACTTGGATAATTTATAGGAATGTATTTTTATATTTTAAATTCTATATAATTAGAATTTTGAATTTTATTCTTCAAAATTTTTATTGTTATTATTAAATACTGGAATTTACTGTAAAATAATTTCTTCTTATCCGAAATGAAATTACTCTTATATTCTCTCTTATGTTGGTTAATATTTTTGGCAAACATTTATGTTAATTATGTATGCAATGTTTACATACATCTTTCGATTACGTACATTTACACAAATTAAAGAAAAAAATTATTTAAAGTTTTAGAATAAGTATTATAATCAATATTTCTACATCACCATGCGAAGCGCAGTTTTGATCGACTAATATATATGATGTACGGTAATAGTACAATGCCCCTTGATCAAGATAATCAGTCATTATTAGTTGTTGCTCGAAACAAAATGTACTCATAAATCATATTTCATCAAATAAATACTCGTTATCTTGGTACAATCAATACTGTATGAATGTACATAGTAGTATGAAATTGTGAATTACACTTAATGGTCGCACGACCCAGAAATCGATATGACAATGAAGAAAAATGTGAAGATCATCTTAACTTTTCAAAACTTTAAATGGCAGACGGAAAAAGTATATATATATTTATATATATATATATATATATATCCATGACCCATCGACATATTTAGTTCAGAGTTCAGACACAAGTCAGCACAAATCTGTCTCACGACTTGGACAAAACAGTGAAATAACTAATTGTCTTAAATGCTCTCTTCAAGTACTTCTTAATTTTGAAGATTGAATTTCAAGGGTAATCGTGATTAACGAAGTGATTAGGCTAATCATGACAAGGGTTGAAACTTGAAAGTTGTAACCTGTAACACTATGATAACTCCAATGACGAAGCCATTATAGATTAGGCCTTCAATTATAAATCAAAAGCAAAATATCAACAAGTAAAGAGAAAACGACACTTCAATAAGAAAATCATGAACAAAATATAAATATTTATTATTGAAAATGATAATAATATAGAAAATATGCAGAAATTAAATAAAAGCTAAGCCTTAAAACGCCGATTACAATAAAGTCATAATCCAAAAAGTTATATCACGAGACAAGCCCCTCATTCCCAATGACTAATAATGTACTGAGAGAAGGTGACACACAAAAGTTACCAGATAGTTCTTGTATATGTCTATTGAATTTATTTTTTATTACATATAATTTTATTATTAAAAAATAGTATTTTCGACAAATACACTCTTATCTTAATATAAAACATTAGTTTCGGATAATTGATCTCTCAAATATCAAAGAAAATAACTGGAAACTACAACATGCCCAGACGGCCCAAAAAACGGATTAGCATAAAAAACTGAGCATATACACATTACACACATATATATATATATATGAATTCTTTTAATCATCTTGCCGACTATGCATATAGATACATGTATACATACATTTATAGATGCTTGTTCTGAGATATTCTTGTGAATTCGTCCTTATTATTTTGTGGTCGGAGTTAGGAGCAGTGTGTGTGGGGCTGCATATAAATTTATTGACTTGCATGTGAAAGGTCGTTTGCGAGACTTTAATATCTTTTTCCGACGTGTACTCACATTTACAAGTCACTTTCACTATTTTTATTATCTACTTCTTTGATCTTTCACATGTGGTGCACTTTTTTTTACTTATAATTTGTCATATCCGTTGTCGGTAATCATATTAATGCTTATGAAATACTATCACCAATCTCGCTCTTCGTTGGTATATATACCCGTAAAATTAGACAAAACTTCGTATATTATTATTGGTAAATGCAACCGAAACTAAGAGATCAATATAGGAAAATTTATCATGTTACATCTAAGACAGGCAAGTAGTGGGCACTTTTCTAATTTTTATGTTGATTAACCACAATTAGTGAAGATGCAAGAATCACATATATTGCCCACTCTTCCCTAAAGTACCAATTAACCAATATTCAAGGAATTTATCCCCAAGTTTTTTTTTCCTTTCCAAATCTAATTGTTTAGATAAAACCATATTGTAATTTTGGCAATCTTTTTTTGACCTAGTACGTGACGTGTCTTCCTCAAAGTAACACACTCGCAAGTTATTCCAAACACAACCCAACAAGAGAGCATGGAAAACCAGTTAGTTATAATATAAGCACGTGATTGGATTATATTTTTTGCCATACCATCAACCAAACACTCATTTTCAAACTATTTAGTTAGTTATTAACTGTATCTAACGTTTGGAAAATGTCAATACAGACCATGGAAACCCTACTTCCATGTAATACGGTGGGAATGATTCACATCACGAGCAGATAGATAACTTGTCCCTTAATAAACTATCAGATGATTATATAACAAATATACAATAATACAATCATATAGTAATATAAAACCGACTTTAACTGTAGCACTTTCCTCTTACAAATTACAATACGATTTTTTTTTTGCTAAGTTTTCTTTATTAATATTTATATAATTTTGTCAAAGCAAAAGGTATCCAAAGAAAAGTGGCCCGACTTCTTGTGAGTAAATGTCGGTAGCAAAACGTCAATGCATAATTAAATGAATTGTTTTCAAATTCTATTGAAAGATACGACTCGTAATAGTACGACTTACAAGGCAAGCAAGTGTTTTATTTTTTTAATTATTATTGTCATGTGCCATCCCAAGATTTATGCCATGTCAGATATTAGGGCTAATCGAGATTGAGAAGAAGAAGAAGAAAAAAAAATATAATAAACTACATATATAGTGCCAGTGGTGATGCTATTTTAAAGATTATAAAACAGTCCATATTATTATATCTTTATAAAATAAAATAAAAGTGTAATGAGGAATCAAACTTCCAATCATGTTTTTATCTGAAATTATTATTTTCGTTTCCGTTTGTTTTTTTTTTTTTGATAAAGATGTGGTATTCGAAAGATCATTATAAAAAAAAAACTTCCAAAGCCTTAAAATGTAGAGTATTAGTCAGACTAAATGATTAATTAATATATATTTTGTAATCCAACAGTTCATATTAATTAGTCACTTGAATTCCGATTATATTTTTATCACAATTTTTTATATTCAATTATTTTCTCTTCAGAATAAATAGCAACAAGAAGCAGAACATTTAGGCTGAAATTATTAATTGCCAAGATTAAATGGCCGTTAGGCCCCATTTTCTCAAATTCAGAGTAAACCAGAACCGAACATTCTGAATTCAAATCTATCCTAGAATAAAAAAATGTCAAATTAAAAAAAATCCGGATTCAGAATGTTCTGAATCCGGATTTTACCCAAACATCCAAATTTTCAATATACAAGTTTAATTGAGATCTCTTTAGTTAATTGCACAATTTATTTATAATTTATAGAATTATTATAAATTAAAATAAAAGACAATATCCTAAATGTCTGAGTCTCTGCACTCAGCTTGAGCGACCTGTTTCCCTGCCAATTAGGCTCACTCACTCAACACAACATGTCATATTACGTAATCCCATACACTTCCAAGTCCAACACGCCCGAAAAAGAAAGTTGCGCGTATTCACACACACGGCGCACAATAGCCAACACGCCTCCACTTTCCCAACCCTTCTCTCTCTCTCTCTCTATATATATATACCAACAAAGAATCTATCTTTTCTTCACAGCCACTCTCCAACTCCAAAGCAAAACCTTCAACACTCTCCATTCTCCAATGGCCGCGAGACCCAGCTTCCTTCTCTGTTTCCTCTCCGTCCTCTACGCGGCGAGCTCCGCCGCGTCGACGGCCAACCCCGCAGCCTCCAAGTTCATCAAAGCCTCGTGCGTCTCCACCACGTACCCGCGCACGTGCGTCGCCAGCCTCGCCGTCTTCTCCCCCAGGATCCGCAACAACGACCACGGCCAGCTCGCGCTCACCTCCCTGCTCGTCAGCCTCAGCCGGGCACGCGCCGCGCGCACCTACGTGGCCAAGTACCTCACCGCGCGCGGGCTGCGCAAGCGGGAGCTCGGCGCCGTGAAGGACTGCGCGGAGACCCTGGGCGACGTGGAGGACAGGATAGAGCGCTCGGTGAGGGAGCTGAAGCGCCTGGGGGGGAGGACGAAAGGGCCCGACTTCGAGTTGGCCATGAGCAACGTGCTCACGTGGGTCAGCGCGGCGGAGACGGACGAGAACACGTGCGTCGACGGGTTCGCGGGGAAGGCCATGGACGGCGAGGTCAAGACCAAGATCCGTGCCCGGGCCGTCAACGTCATCGAGGTCACCAGCAACGCGCTCGCGCTCTGCAACCTCTTCGCCAAGAAAATGCAGTGAGATCTCAGCGTTGAGCTAAGAATATTAAGACTAAGAGTATGGTTTATTAATTAAATTAAATGAAATTTCAGTTCATGTGAAGTTGTGACTTTAATATGATAATGTCCTTTAATCTATATGAGTCAGCATTTTACTACACTTTGTTGTTTTATTTTATCTTAGGAAAGCGATGTAAAATATACACTTTTATATACTTTATGGTAAATCAGTGTTTGGAATGTGTGCATTACCCACTTTTTATTTATTTACGTTTTTTTTTTTGCAATTTTGTATTGATTTAAACTTTAAAGGGTTAGTCTAGAATATGTGCAGTTGCTTTTATTTTTGGCTTGAACTTTAAAGGGTCATGGTAATTGGTCAATTTCTTTAATGAATAATAGTACCTATATCTGTTGTCGTTTTCCATTTTTTGTGTCTATCGAATGTTGTAGTCAAAAGATGAAGAAGAAAACAAGACGTTGTTCTCGGAATTGATCTGATGAGATTCCTTGATTGAAGGGAATGTGTAGTGATCACAACCGTACAAATCGGGACGAATGATCAGATTATTGATATGTGTTAATCACAAAAAAAAAAAAAAAAAAAAACCCATAAAGAAATATGTCATAGGGGTAAAATGGTCATGAACAGGATATTCTCTATTTTTGCCACTAAAATGTTTGTTCTTATCTTTCTTTCTTTCGTTAATGTAATAACTAATAACATGGTTTTAGACTTTAGTTAAGTTTTAACTTTCAGTATTTTGACTATCTGATTAGCCTCCTCGACCTCAAGCAGCCATGATTTAAGGCAAAACTATATGAAGATACAAATGATGGTTTCAGTTTTTTTATTTTTAGAATTTCGTTAAATAGGAAAACTTTATGAATTTCGACATTGTTAATTTTATATTTACTATATTAAGTATTAACAGTTCGGTCGAAAAACAATTAAGTACTATACTCTGTGCTCAAGAATTTTTCTTTCTCAAACAAGATTGCTATCAAAACACAAAAGTTGCGCACGCATATACGCAGTATTGATCTATACTCTAAGTCTCTAACTCTATAGTAAGTATATCCGGCTAACATCCCCTTATTTTTACATTGTGAATCATTGCTTCATGCTAGAGCTGCGAGTCACGACCCCGCGACGCGTCGCGACTGAAATCGCGAGAATCGCGAGTTCACGCGTCGCGACGGGTCGCGACTCTGTGCACCGCGACAAATCGCGAACCCGTGAATTGCTGACGTGGCTCAGCGAGAACCGTCGATCGCCCATCACGCGGATCGCTCAGCTGCCATCGCGACGACACGCACGAATCGCGATTCGTCGCGACTACACGCCCTGCGTCGCGACTCCCCACAGAACATCGCGACTCGTCGCGACTGTGAATAGGGAGTCGCGAGTCGCAGCTCTATTCATGCATATCACCACAAGTCAGTTAACAGATATATATTGGACGATAAGAATACCGATAAATTTTTGTAAGATTTCAAAACCTGATATTGATCGCTGCTGATCCAATATCATGAGTGTACCCCACTATGTATATCGACTGAATTTTTGTAAGAAAATAAATATCACTCAAAATTTAAAAATAATATTGTAAAATTAAAAGAAAAAAGCTTTTTACTAGCATAGAATTTTGGAGGAGTTTTGAAAAATTATGTAAAAACTGATGTAAAAAAATTAAGAAAGTATAATCTGCTTTAATAAATTTCCAATTTAAAATTTAAAAATAGTCCTTGTATCAAAATATCGTTACCGTAATTCATACCCTGTCTCAATAATGGCGAGTAATAAATGCCATGGCCTACAAAGATTTTGTCTTATGCGTCAATAAAATAATATAAAATCTCATATAAATTATGAAGTTTGACATATTATTAATTTCATAGGTGATAACAAAATTCAAAAGAAGGAGAAATTTAAATCAAACAGCAAAAGTTAAAAAAAAATCATATAGTAAAAGTCAAATAATTATTTTTGAGTAAATTATTAAAAATTACTATCAAGCAGTTGCCAAATTATTTATGTTTATTAACAAATAATTTTCAGAATGCATGCACTAAAGATGAAATTGATTACACTTGGTTCTTTTTAATAAAGTTTACTCTCAAAAAACCTAAAACTCCCTCTATGTACAAATCTCGGTTCACTCAAACCCGAACACCGGACACCAACGGAGATAACCACAAGATCGAAACCGACCTGCATGTACAAGAAAGAGAGCTACCGAAAACCATAACCCCATGAACTCATGACTTCCATGCTACAAAACATGTTGAAATATCTGATGAAAAAGAAAGTCCTGATGGCTTCTAGCTGTGCCCGTCAGATCAAACGAAAATATATGGTCAAGTATAGTCAATTGTCAAAGCATCAAACCCCAAAAACGACCTGTCACTTATAGTTTTATCGTCGTTTTTTCTATCATGTCCTTTGGATTTATTGGACTTCACAGATGAGCTTGATATTTCGAACATTATTGATGTTAAAGCTACGTCAATTTATATGGAGACCCATATCTTGAAGCTTACCTGCATTAAATTTTGGATATAAATGTTAGATTTATCATTTATATTTGATAATGTCATAAAATACCTCCATATTTTTCACTTTCTCTTCAGAGAGTCTAATTTTAAAAGGTACGAGAAGTTTTATTTAGGGCTGAATAATAAGGTCTCCGTTATTAGAATAACTCTTACAATGGCCTTATTATTCGAAGTTGAAAGCGAAGACCCTCTTTTTATATTCAAAATCGTTTGGACCGATATCCCTATGTATAACTGAAATTAGGTCTTAGATTCAGTTTTGGACTCAATTGGAATTTTGTTTATTGTAAAAAATATTTTATTAAACTTTATCTTCGTTTGTAGTACTTTTTCATTTTTTAGATTAAAAATAATGCATAAAAACACATATATTGCTAATTCCGCCCAGCAAAATGTGACGGTGCAAAACTCCAAAGTCGAGAGAGAAGAGCATTGTTTCTCTCTTTGTGAATGAGGACTAAGTACATCAACAATATATTATGTTAAATTTAATTTTAGATGTTACCTTATTACTATAATAATATAATAATAATTTTCTTTACTAATAAATAGGATTTTTTAGAATGAATCTTCGGAACCGGTTCTTAAAGTTGAAAACTGAATACGGAAGACCCGATGCAATCCAAATGGACGGAAGACCTTGTTTTATGGATCCGGTCCCTATAATATAGTCTTTAGGATCTTCTCTAACAAAATTTTCGGTCCCTCTATTCAGTTTTTTGGTTTTTTTATTTTTTATTTTATATATATGATGTAAAAATTGGCCTTGAGAAATTGTTTAAAAAATAAATGCTTATATTTAAAATATAAGTATGTGTTTAATTATAATATGTGTGTACGTATGAAAATAAGACACCAAATGATCTGAGTATTCAAATGATAGTATAGAGACAGACTCATATAGTCATATTGGTTTCTTCATTTAAAATAAAAAATAAGAAGAAGAAAAATCGAAAGGATAAGAACTAGGCTTATCGCTTATTCCACAAGATGTCATACGCGACTCTTCTGAGTAAAGTTTACAACAGAAATCATCCATATACGTTAAAAGAATATTTATGTATATACATATATATTTTCTAATAATTATTTATAAAATATCCTCTCATTAGTTTTTAATTAAATCTATATTATTTATAAAAAAAGAAAAAGTTTTTCGTTGTAGTATTACGAAAACGAGAGTGTTGACTTGAAATCTTTGTTGGATTAGTTTTAGTGTTAATTACACAAAGAGGGTCATATATGTTATTATAGGTGATTTTTCGAAATCTAAAAAAGTTATGGTCCAATTAATAAAACTTCCAAAAGCCAACCAAGACCGGCTCAACCCGAGCCAACTCAAAAAAGTCAACTCAACCTGCTCCGGAAAAATCAACATAATCCCTAAAACCTTACAAAATACATATTTTTCAAGTCATTTTTCACATTTAGGTACTCGAAAAATACATATTTTTTACATTGAAAAATACATTTTTTTTTCTCTCCACAAAAACACCCTCTTGGTCTCTATAGTTACTCAAGTCATTTTTCACATTTAGGTAAGTTCAAATAAGCTCACGATAAAGCAAAAACTCCCTACAACCTCACAAAAACTCTGCTTGCCTATTTTCTATTCCCGAACTAAATATTTGACTAATGTTGAGTGTCGGAGGCCCTCCCTCTGCACTCCTCTAATAAGCTAACGTTTTCCTTTTATCCTTAGGTACGAAGACCATGAACGACCCGCGATCAGATGCGATGTCTTTTTAATATAAAAGAAATTAAAAAGGCAAATTGATATACATATATAGTTATAATTTTTAGGACAAACTGTTTTTATTTTTATTTTTTATTATTAAAATGATACAACAGTATAAGTGGTTTAAGAAAAATTAATTACAATATACTAGGCAATTTTTGACAGAATAACTTTGGGAGAACTCTTAAAAGAAAACAAAACAAAAATTCATTTAATGATTTTTCCGTCGTAAGTCAACGATTCTCAGGTTGTTTTGCCTCAGCTTATAACTATAAATAAGGATCTCCACTGCTCAAAACCCTAAACAAAAATATGGAGTCTCGTATTATCTTCTCCTTGTTGGTGCTTGTCTCTCTTCTACTCTTCTCTTGCACCGATCCCACAGTAAGCTCGGCCACGTCATCGTCGAAGGCCCGGGCGTACGAGGCCTACGTGGCCAAGGCCTGCAACAGCATCACGAGGGCGTCGTTTGCCGCCAAATGTGCGGATTCCCTCTCACCATATGCCAACAAGATCAAGTCCGATCCCAAGAGGCTCTGCAAGTATGCGCTCTCGGCCGCGCTGGCCGACGCACATGCAGCCAAGTCGAAGGCGCGTGAGGTTCTGAAGACCGAAGCCCTCATCGCCTCCGAGAAGGCAGTGATGAGGGACTGCCGCGACCTAACCACCGACTCGGTCGACGAACTCAAACAGTGTCAAACGGCATTGAAAACGGTCAACGGGAGCATGTCGGCTGCGGCCAACGAGGGAGCAGTGGCCGACCTCCAGACGTGGGCCAGCGCGACGTTGACCAACTACGAGACGTGCACCGACGAGATGGAAGAGGAGCAGGTGGACCCGGCTAGGCTGCCCGATTTCCGAAAGGCGGTTGCACAGGCCAAAGCCTCCGCGAGCATCTTTCTGGCTCTCATCACCTACGCCATATCTTTTTCTTAACCGATATTACGTTTAAAATGAATATCGCTTTTGTTTTGTTTGATCATGTTTCTATAAATGTAATCGATCGTGTCTTTAAAGACATGTTATCATCAGTTGATTATGTTTTTATAATTTATCTATAATTGCCATCCAAGTGTTACTGAGATAATTATTACCAAGTTTAATATTTATTAAGTGATGTATATATACCAATCATGTTAGTATTGTTAATGCCACAAATTAAATACATATTGCTATTAGAAGTGACAAGTTGCAAATTAGCTAAGCATCATGTATTACATGTTTGTATAAGGGTTAATAGTGGTAAAAGTAATCAGATTGTTTGCAAATAGGCGGAATAGACTTAATTTAAAAAATTAAAATTATGACAATAGCACTCAAGTTCACATTTTGGCAGGTAGGTAGACTTCAATCACTTTTCTGTTAGTTCCTTTACTATTTTCGTCAGCGCCAACAACAGAAAAAATAAATAATCTCAAATGATGATTTATATCTATTAGATGACAAATATTTTTATATATATATATATATATTTTATGTACTAACCATGCTAATATATATTGGCAAGTTGCGAATTAGCTAAGCATCATCATTATATGTATAATATACATAGTTTATATACTGTGTGTGTATTAGATATGCTTAATATATATTATCCTTGTTAATTATTTAGTGTTTTTTTTTTAATCCGATAAACCAAGTAATAACCCATTATCATTAACTAGGTCATTTGGTGACTTAGAGATAAAAGGAAAGATATCAAAGAGAGCGAATTCGCAAATTCGGAGTTGCTAGGTCATTTGATGGATCGATACGAGACTTTGACAAATTGTTGTTAACAAACAGAGGTACTTTTGGTGATCTAGTGAAGGTGTGGTTCTAAATTTTCTTAGCTAGGTCAATTTATTGATCCAAATATATTTCGTGGAAGTTTCTCGTAAAATAGCTTCTTTACTTCGAGTTTAGTTTAGTTTTTTTTTTCTTTTTTTTTTCTTTTCATGATGATATATGCTTCTATGTGTTTAGACACGGACTTTAATATTAAAGCGGTCTATGAGTATCATGGCTGTTTAGTTCCGCTTTCATTCGACGTTGTTCACAAAATTTGTTACGGTTCGTATTAATTAGAAGAGAATTGCTCGTTTGAAGATTTGTCCCAAGGCAACCTATTTTTAAGCCTGAAGATTGAATTACAGCTAAATCATGCTCATGTTAATAATTAGTTATATGCCATAAATGCAATATTTAATTGATGATCGTTCCTATCGTTTGGCTTTTTTTATCATATACATAATTAATTCAATTAACACTATAATGATAAACAAACTGATCTAACTCTCTGATCGATTAGTTGGTCGAGTAATACTTCAAGTAAAACAAATATTGAAGACTTTCTCATCGTCACACGAAATATAAATTATTCGATATTGTTCGATTTGACAGATCGTCCATGAAGTAAACATAACACCAGATACATTTTACATTATAGTATGATCTTAAGTTTTTCTTTATTATTGATTAAATGAATTAACTAGTTATGGGAAATTTCAAGAATTGATCATGTGATTGATATGATCGTATCAAAAATATCAGAAAGGATCTAATTTAAATATTTACTTCATCTCCATGAAAAAATATATATATATATAGCAATACTACAACGTGCTCATGGTTGTCGTACCATGCATGGTTAAAGATAAATAGAAGATATCTCGGTGTTTGTAAGATCTCGGAAAACAATACCGATTGTGCCGATCTAAATTTACGTATATACCAAAAAATCGATAAGCATATGGATGAGATTTTTGTTAAAAAAATAAAAGAAAAGAGTAAATAAATAGAAAGTAGAAATTCTGCCCAACGGCAAATCGATAAGCATAAGTACCACTATTTCACAACTCAAAACAAAACCTCCTTGCCGGCTTAATATTAAACTTTTAAGGGTTAATTGCGGCAAAAATACCCAACCTTTGTAAATATTCTCCGATAGGTACCCAACCTCAATAAACGTAGGCAAAAGTACCCAACGTCACACTTTTGTCGCCGACCAACTAACGCCGTTAGACACTGCCTACGTGGCCGTTAGGGTGTCTCGTGTGGAATGCCACGTGGCCAAAGGTTGGGTATTTTCGCCGCCACATGATCAAAGGTTGGGTACTTTCGCCGCCACGTGGCATTAAAAAAACAAATTTTTTTTATAATTTTTTCTTTCCCGTTAGCCAATATGTTTTTATTTTTTTTATGTACATCAAACATGATCAAATAATTTTATAAACAATGTACTTATAAAAAAAATGTTAAAGAAAAACCAAAAAAAAGTTACTTTTCTTTTTTCACTTTAAAACAAAAAATAATAAGGTTAAACATAATTTTTACCAATCACCAAACTTTCAGTTTAAATTAAGCTTGAACTGTATTTGATACAATTATTTGTTTTAATCATGCCTTAGTTTCAAATATGTTATATGTCTGCAAAAATCATATCATGCCTTAATATTAATATTAAAATGCTCGTGTTATTATATACAATAATGTTTTAGTTTCAAAATTTTAATATAATCTATTAAAAAATTATAAATTATCCCTATAAGAAAAAATATTTTTTATAAAAATATTTTATAAAATTATTTTTTTTAGATTTAACATATGTAAAAAATAAAAATATGAGTCACGGGAAATATATTTTTTTAAATAAATTAAAACTAATAAATTTAAGGAATTATTTGATTATTTAAAAAATAACATAATTTTTTATAAGTACATATTTTATGAAATTATTTGATCATGTTTGATATACGTAAAAGAATAAAAACATACTGGCTAATGAGAAAGAAAAAATTAAAAAAATTATTTTTTAAATGCCATGTGGCGGCAAAAGTACCTAACCTTTGGCCACGTGGCGGCAAAAGTACCCAACTTTTGGCCATGGGCCATTCCACACGAGACACCCTAATGGCCACGTAGGCAGTGTCTAACGGCGTTAGTTGGTCGGCGACAAAAGTGTGACGTTGGGTACTTTTGCCTACGTTTATTGAGGTTGGGTACCTATCGGAGAATATTTACAAAGGTTGGGTATTTTTGCCGCAATTAACCCAACTTTTAATTAATATGATCATTGAATCAGCCCAACGGCATGTCGTTGGACATCTCGGGCGCATGACCGGCCAAGACTATTAGTTAGTTTAAAGAGCGCCATGGGCCGCTAGATTTTTCGAGAAGCATGCTGTCATTTTTTTTTCTTTCTGGCGGGCCACGCCGGGTTGCAGTTATAATTAATTTTATATTTTCCCTCGTTTATATATAAAGAAAATCTACAGATGGTCAACTCTTCTAGAGTCAATAAACCAATGAATTAATTTTTTTTAAAATTCCCATACAATATAATGAGGCGTGACAGAACAGTTTTATGCTGATTTATTTTTTTAATCAAGTAAGTATGCTGGTGGTGCGCATTCAAAAATAGAATATATATATATATATGTTAGTATTTGAAGCCCAGCCGATTAAGCCGAAAAACGACAAGAGGAGGAGAAACGACACGTCGTTTTATACTTGGAGCAAGGGTCGATCATAACCGTTGATGGCGAGGTTAATCGGACGGCAAAGATTAAAAGCCCCATTGGCTATATCACTTCATTGTCTTCTTCATTAGAGAAAGGGACAGAGAGCAAGAGGTGCTCGTGGGTTTTCTCTGAGAGAGTGTTTGAGTTCTGTAATGGTGGTTCTTAGGAGAGTATGGTTTTTTCTAGGGTTAGGGTTTTTTCTCTCTACGATTGTTCTTCCCAGTTGTTCTTCTTCTTCTTCTACTCTGAGAGAGTTGTGAATCAAAATGTAAAGAGAGAGTATGAGGGTTGTAAAGAAGACGATATCCTAGTGCATCGTTCCGGGTGATCTCGCCGGAGCAAAGAGTGGATGTAACGCCGAAGATCGGGTTTTGATCTTCGGCCGAACCACTCTCCAAAATTGGTGTGTCAATTTCTTTTATCTTTTGTTTATTTGTTTGAATGTATGATTCTATATTAATTCCGCGTTTAATTCCGTGCAAGAATCGGCCCAAATACGCAACAGTGGTATCAGAGCCATATATGGCGATTATAGACGAGGCGGGTGCGATTCCGACAAGCTAGGGTCGCTAAGACCAGTCAGGATCAATTCCGGCGAGTAGTGTGCAATTCTGTCGAGCGATGAGCGACTCCGGCGAGCTGAACTGCGACGAGCCGATGCGTTGATTTCGAGCTGCTTCGATTTGACCAGGTTAGGGTTTCTAATTTAGGGGAAAATTATTTGGGCGAGTAAAATCGATTCTTTGTAAAAAATAATATTAACTTCTCTAGTCTCTGCCTTATAAATTCTGAATCTGTTCTAGAATATGTTTCTGATTTCACGAGTAGTTTTCAAATTTGAATTTTCTGTTATAATATAATGAAACCTGTGATTGATGATTGCGATTGTATGTAATTCAAGATTTTTTTTTTCATTGTTCATGGACTCTACGATATTGTCTGTGAACTGATTAATCTGTCTTTGTTCAAACCTTTGCTCATAATTATTGTCTTGTATTGGTCTTCTTTAATTGATGGCTTGTTTCTTGTATATAATTTGTTGATTGGGTTCTCCATATATATATATATATATATATTTAATCTTTATAACATGTGGCGATTTATTCATAGATTCTTTGATTATACTGGGAATTTAATTGTCACTTGTTCATGAATTTTATTGTCTCTAATATGGAAACTTAAACATGTGATATAGCTATCTTGAAATTTTCTGATTCGTATCGAAAATTTGATTAAAGAAGAAGTTGATGTTGTTAAAACCTGTTATTTGGTTTTTGTTATAATTATTGTGAGATTGGTTTGTGAATCTAATTGTTTTTGTCGCATTGTTTAATCTGTGCTCTAGAAATTGTGTTGTCCAATTATGTCCTTGATGAAATAAAATATTATTTAGGTATAAATGTTAAAGCATGTGAGTAAAGCTTGTCTCTGTTATTGAGAAATGTAGTTTGGTTACAGTTAATCGTATGCTTTGGATAATCGTACCTAGGTTCAAAAATTATAATCTTGACACACAATATTCGTTCAAGTTTGTGGTTTCTTATATGATACATTGATCTGTTAAATGAATGTAAATAGGATAATGTAGATATTGAAAATGAAATATTTTTTTCTAGGTTCCTGTGATAGTTATATTCATTAAGATAGATTCCATGCTTGCATGTGTGCCTCTGGTTTTCATGCAAATATTAGAAATGATTGCTAGCACGTTCATGTCTCTATTGCTATGAATCTACTTGGGATCTAAATTGTTATTTCTATTTTTGTTATATCTACGGGTTATGATTTAATTATCAATAAATTCGTGAAAGAACATTTTGCTAACTAACCTTTCTAGTGAATAAAACTGTTTGTGGCAGTTTGGCTTTGTGTTGTGAGGATGTTTTTTTTTTCTCTTGGTATAGAATTTGAAATGTGTTAAGATATTTTTCAGATTTGGTAATTCAAGAAAAGAAAAAAAAAATGAATGATAAGACTTATTCTCATGCTTGAATTTCGGTCATTTGTGAATCTATAATGATTGTAATTATAATATTGACTTGTTCGAATCCTATTGATTGCTTGAGTGATGTGTCTCAGTTTATACAATTATTAACTCATGTTTATTGTTTTTTGAGGATTAAAAAAAAATGGATTTTGTGATTCACATGTATGATAATCTTTATTTGGGTTGGCCGGTTCAATAATTTGTGTGAATAGTCTATTTTCGTTAGAAGGTGAATTCCCATGTTGACAATTTTGTTTGTAGGATAATGATCATTGGATTACCTAAGAATTAGGATAAAATATGATCAGGTTACAAATTATTTGTCTTGGGCTATTCTATTTTTTTCTTCTTCCTCATGTGTATGATAAATGCTAGCCAGAAAGGTAAAGTTAGAATTCATTTAGAGACTAGGAAATGTTATTCTTGATATGCGGAAATTTTGAGTCTATAAAATTACATGTCCTTAATGTGTTAATGTTGTTTAAGACATGATATGAGTCTTAGTATGCATGTATAGGGAAAATATTCATAATGTTCTATTTTATACACATTATATGGGTTCTTTTGCTCTTCTCTGTGTTTTTTCTTTGGATATGGATAACCCTATGTTGTGAGTTCCTGATATGATCTTTGCTTCGTATACGGCGATTGGCAATCGGTCTGGTCATTGTAAATAGTCCACGTATTGTCTTAGATCTAGGTAAATAGGTCTGAATAGTATGCGATTCTTTAGGGTTTTAATGATTTTTCGAAGGTGTTAGATTGAAAGAGAGTTAGATAATAAGTCTGTGAATTCGTGTATGGTCGATGATGCTTGTCGATTGTGGTTGATGTGTATTCTCCATAGATTTATGCGATTCAGATTTTGTTTTGTTGAATCCTTGATTAATGTATATGTGACATTGGTATAGAACTGAATGTTTTTGTGCATGGTGACTCTGATTGTATTTTTCTGTGACTCGTGATTGTTGAATCTAACTGTGAAACATAATAGTTAGAAGATCTGCTTAATTTGACAAATTCTAAGGTTTTTTTAGTAATTGTGCATTGGTTTAAATGCATGTTTTGTATTCTACTCTTGTTGTGTCTATTTGGACTAACCTGACAGGAGATAAGAAGTTATCCTTAGGCTTGGATGCATTAGCCAAAAACGGGAAAATCACTTCAGAAATCAGCCGGGTAAGTTAACTAGATTTTAAATATGTGAACCAATTTTTGATAGGGCTGTATAATCATCATTTAGACATTGTAGTCTGGTTTGTTTAGTCTTGTATGGTTGCACTTAAAATTTATAAGCTTTGTAGATTTTATTCATTATATGAAAAGAAAAAACCTTAGATGTTATTCATTTGGACTGAACGGGGATTTAAAATTTGTGATATTTTTATGATGTGGTCTGTTAGAACATATACGTGTCATCCTTATTGTCTTTGGGTGTGCAACATCTAAATAGGGGATTTTTACCATGTATTCTCCTAGTGTGTTCTCTTAGGATCATCTTAACATAAAGGGTATAAGTTTATGGGAAAGGGAGGGGATAGTAAGTAAGTTCTTTCCCATGTTGATCGTCTAGCGAAGAGGAAAGGAAACCTAGAGTAGATAAAACCTATTTCCTAGAGTAGAGAAAACCCTATCCGTGGGCACCTCGTTCAAGGAGGAGTCTTTGTTCGAGGTGGAGTCCTTGAGTGTTATTTTGAGTAAGGGTTTTATAAAGTCTTGCATACCCAAACGGGTGGCTGTAGTGAGCTTGTGGTATAGCAACATACCGGGTGTTTTAAGTTGTTCAGGTCAAGGAGTTTCTAACCTTGAGAGAGTTAGATGTAAGTTTCTAGCCTAGAGAGTTAGATGTCAACCATTGTTTAGCTTGTGCCTGTAAGATAGAAACTGTCCGGTTTTATTAATGTTGTTCAAGCCGGGGATACTAACTAGGGTGAGTTAGTATGACTACATTTAGAGCCAGAGATTAGATAAAGAGCGGTTAGGCTCTCTTTCCGGGGAAAAATCCTATGCAGATTTTGTGTGATCGGTTTTTTGGTTAGTTGGTCTTGTGGTTGAGACCAATTATTGGTAAACCGTTCTTGTGGTTCAGTAGATGAACTTCGTACTTTCTCGGGGAGGATTAGATCTGTTTTTAGCAGCGGGTTTATGGTTTTAAACTATGGATAGCATGATGAATTGTTAGGTTAAAAAATTAGACTCGGGAATACTTTTTTAAACCTAGGATTAGACGGTTGTACAATGTAGTGATTAGACGTAATCCTACTTTTGTATAATAGCTAGACTAGACGGTGGTTAGTGTATGTGATTAGACGTAATCTCTACATTGTTATATGTTGCTAGTTTAGAGGATTTGTCTAGGTTTATTCAGAGATTTTTTTTTTATTTTTGATTTGATAATTCCCGTTTAGAGTCTGTTTGCCTATGTCATTATTAATTATATATGCTATGTGTTATCATTGAACCGGAATTCGGTATATGATGGCTGCTTGTGAATTTTCAGATTTGATTATGAATAACATTGGACTGCATTTATGTGATTATTACTGTTTGAGACAGTTTATTATTTATAAGATACTTGGTACGTTTGATCTTGTTTGGTATGGCGTTTTGATTATGCAGGAGGTTAATACTTGCAAGTACCAACCAGAACAGAAGATAAACTATCGGTGCGTATTTCAAGTTAAAAAAGCAAGGATGGCGAAATACCCGTAAACAATGCACTTAGGAGTCCGATTCATATTAGAGTGAGGAAATGTAAAAGAAGGGTTAAGTATCAAGGTGGAGCTACCGAACTAGCGAAGGATGATGAATTGAGGATGGTCTTCAAGGTGGAGATTGTTAGTATTTGAAGCCCAGCCGATTAAGCCGAAAAACGACAAGAGGAGGAGAAACGACACGTCGTTTTATACTTGGAGCAAGGGTCGATCATAACCGTTGATGGCGAGGTTAATCGGACGGCAAAGATTAAAAGCCCCATTGGCTATATCACTTCATTGTCTTCTTCATTAGAGAAAGGGACAGAGAGCAAGAGGTGCTCGTGGGTTTTCTCTGAGAGAGTGTTTGAGTTCTGTAATGGTGGTTCTTAGGAGAGTATGGTTTTTTCTAGGGTTAGGGTTTTTTCTCTCTACGATTGTTCTTCCCAGTTGTTCTTCTTCTTCTTCTACTCTGAGAGAGTTGTGAATCAAAATGTAAAGAGAGAGTATGAGGGTTGTAAAGAAGACGATATCCTAGTGCATCGTTCCGGGTGATCTCGCCGGAGCAAAGAGTGGATGTAACGCCGAAGATCGGGTTTTGATCTTCGGCCGAACCACTCTCCAAAATTGGTGTGTCAATTTCTTTTATCTTTTGTTTATTTGTTTGAATGTATGATTCTATATTAATTCCGCGTTTAATTCCGTGCAAGAATCGGCCCAAATACGCAACAATATATATATAATAAAGCATGTGTATAAAGATTTGTATTATATATAATATGTACAATACACTTGTATGTATATATATAATACTTATATCATATGATAAAGTCATTATGTTCGCTCCCTAAAAAAAAAGTCATTACGTTCGTTACAGGCATTTGTCAATCTGTCATCACCATCATTATTCTTATTATTATGACTAGTATATTTCACGAATACAACGTATAACTTTCTCTAAATTTTATAATATACTATACTATACATCTATATACACATTCAGAGCTGCTTGCTTAATAAATGAGAATGGGCAATACATGCGCCACTTTTAGGATAAAATTAGTTAAGCTGCAAATTAATATTTACTCCAAGTCAAGTTGTTGATTGATATATCTGAAGTCATCAAGGACATCTCACACGTTATATTATTGTTATATTATTAACAATGAAAGGATCAACAAGATGTTAGATTTCAATCTCGATCTTTAATCCAAAAATCCAAAAACATAAAGAACAAACAGGAAAAGAAATATGAATATGGCAGAATTCTTTTTGTTTGAATAATGTTGAAAGTTACAACGGAAAATCCAAAAATTCACGAAGAAACAACAAGATATTTTACACTAGTCATGTTACCAATCATATTAAATTTAATCCCTGATTTTAAGAGAAACTACCTAACTGAAATGTGCACAAAAATAGAAGCGTTGACGTTCTCCTCAACTCTCGTACTAAAATCTCTCTCCCTCTTTTGGGTCAGATGTGGTCTAGTCGACGTGGACGCTCTATGACTCAACGTCTGAGCTTAACCTCACAGAAAAACCCTAATTTATCACTTGCTGACCAAGTAACGTCCGTTAGTTAATGAACTTTTAAGTTGTAAGAATTTTATATACATGGGTATAAGGATTAGGATAGAACATAATAGACGGTATTTGTTGAGCCTGAAACTACACCAATGACTCTCTTTCCCTCACAATATTCAAAGCTTTCTCTTAAAAAGATGAAGATTTGATTCAATGTCTTGCGCCATTGATGGATTAGTCGAGTGCTTAACCGGAGAAAAACACGTGCTCAATCAATGGCGAAGAAGCAACTCGATTTCTAAATTGAATGTATAATTCTGATTTTAGTTAAAAGTTATATATTTGATACGACCCGAGATCGTGGTCTTGTGAGGTGACAGGAGCTAACAGAAACGAGAACATACAAGCTGTACTTGTATCTCACAAATTGTAACCTCTCTTCAGTTTAAGAGTAATTGGAATAAATTGGTTGTAAGATGATCTCCGTTAGTGAGAATCATACGAAAACACGTTATAATCGATCGGTATCCGACCCTGAAGAAAGTCCTTCAAATCGTCGATTCGCAAGCTTCTTTAGTGGAATCTCAAATAGCTCATAAAAACCATGTGTTCTCAAAGATTGCTAAAAGACATTTTATCAATTAATGTTTTACTTCGCTTCAGAATCAACAATTTCTACGTTCGTACAAAATCTCATTACTCCGAGTCTTGAGACAATTATAAACGGAAAACCAATTTTTAAAATTTTATTTTAGAAAAGTTTGAATCTGGCGTCAAAACCCCGAACCGGATTTCAAATATATGTTTGGTTTGGTTTATGTGCAGCCTCTTTAAATATGTCTCTTATATAAACTTTAGAAAAACAAAAAAGTACAGGCGAAGAACGTGACGGTCATAGGTGTCGGAAGTCCCCGACGTGGAGTCTTCTTCATTTATACAAGAGTCTTAGCGATTTATGACTATTTCCATAATTTCGAAGAAAAACAAATATCCAGCGTGAAACTTACTACAAAAAAACTGAATCAATATGAACCGGGGAACGTCATCCATATAAGCCGATTGCGCGAGGACTGGATTAACCTTGTTATCCGAAAATGACATCGCGAGGTTTTACCAAGTGACTATAGTAGTGAAATGTGATTTGAAATCAGAGGATATCATCATACTGATCAAAGCAGTAACACGAAGATCCCAACCGCAAGTTCTGCTATTTGACAAATATTATTAACAGGAACCAAAAAAATTTCAAGATCCAAAACTGGTCTTCTGTTCCATAAACATTCAAATTTCCAAAACAAACCGAACAACCAAAGTACCGGTCTCTCTAACCTTGTCGTCCGTCACTCTTTCTTTCCGATCCCGTGAGACATGTTGTAAATACCCCGTCCCTGTAAAGAGCACACGCGGTCGATAGTCATAACACGACCAACAAAGCAAAGATTGATTTTGTTAAGAGGAAACGTACAATGAGGTACAAGGAGGTGCCGGCCAAGGCGAGAGGAATGGCGACGGAGGTCAACTTATCCATGGGTCCTTTGAGGTATGTGTGCTTGTGAATCGCCTGGAAATACTTTTGCTTCTCGATCAGCTTCTCGCGCGGCCTGAACGGCTGCTCAATGCCTTCAGCCATACTCTAATTGGCCAACAAAGAGAACGGTCAATTCCAATCCTTACACACAAACTCAGTAGTCTCGTGACGCTAATCTCTCACAAACCTTGCGAGAGATCAAGAAGACTGGTTCAAAGATGATCGAAGAGACCATATTACTAAGGATTTTCATGAAGCTGTTGTATTTGATATTAATTGAAAAATTATACGACTCTCGTTCAGAAATTGAATGAGATGCTCGACTAAATCAACAGCTAGTATGATCAATCTACAGGGGCGAGATAGAAGCTAGGGTTCACAGAAAATCAATGGAGAATCGAAATCGTACCTTTGATTGTAGAGAGAGAGAGAGAGAAATGGAAGCAGAGCGCGGAGAGAACGAACGAAGATGTATGAACCCTGGAACGGCGAAGAGAGGGATGCGATCGAGAAGGTGCTGCCAATTACGCTTCTGCCCTTTGATGGTTTGCCAAACGACGAGTTTTTCTGTCGTTTTGGAATGGTGACAGAAAAATCACCAAACAAAGAATCCCCACCTTCGAGAAAAACGAAAAAAAACCAAGCTTGCTTGGCCTAATGGTAAACCTACTACTGTAACACTCTTCCATGAAGTCTTGAGTTCGATCCATGGAGACGCAAAAATTACGTAAATATATATAAGGGTGCTTAAGCTAATTAGCCATTTTAATGTTTTGAAATTGTTAAAATAGCCATTGTTTGGTTAATTTTGTGCCATAGCCAATAAACCACATTAACCGATACAAAATGACTTATTTACCCTTATTATTAATAATAATTAATATTAAAATTTGAATTGACAAATTTATTTATGATTTATTATAATAATTAATACGAAATTATTTTTATTTTTAAAAAAAATAATAAAATAATAAACTGGGAAACAAATATTTGAATTCTAAATTTGAGAATAAATTTCAAATTTAAATATAAAAAGGTTTTCACTTTTTAAAATAAAAAAAATATTAATACGAATTAACCATATTAATAATTTAAAACAATTTTAATTAAAAAACATTGATCACGACTTATCATACGCTTACACAAATAAATACGAATAAACCAAATAACATACATTTATAATTCGATTTAACCTACATTTACACGAATAAACTAATAAACTTACATTTACAATTCGAATTAACACACCCTTACAATTCGAATAAACACGAATAAACAAAAATTACACAAATAACATACTTTTTTTTTTTTAAATGATTGCCAAAACACGAGGGGCATTTAGGGGTTCTTATGCTTGGCAAGCGATCAACACAACGCCAAGTCGCAACGCTGATGATCCGCTGCCTCGTGGAGCGCCGCCTCGCCGCCGCCGAGATCCGCTCCGTGACGCCGCAGGCCGTGCTCAAGTCGTGACGCGCTGTGTGGAAGGACTGCAACGAGGACACGGCGTACCTCATGGTGTGGCGGAGAGCTCGGAGGCGTAGGGGAGGACGAAGTTGACGGTGAGCTTGGCAATGCATGGTCGTCGACGTAGTCGGAGGACGGGGAAGGAGAGAGGGGTTTCAGAGGCTTGATGACGTTGGGGATCACCTTCTCCCATGCCTCGGCGAAGCCCGAGTCGCTGGCCTCCGCCAATACCTCGTTGTCGCCGTCGATTCCGGCGCTGCATCTCGAACGATGAGCTTCACGACGTGCTCGCTTGATCATCTCTCTCTTGAATTTTAAAAAAATTCCTTGTAAAACTGCGTTGAATATCATGCCATGAAGATAGGGATATATAATTAAATAATATTTGAAATAAAATTACCTAAAGTCGTGGAAAACACTAACAAACTATCCTATTCCTACGTAAAATTAATATAGGAAAATCAATATTAATAATTATTTACATAATTTATTAATATTGAAAATAAAAAAAAAGTTTACATAATTTATTAATATTAAAAAGAAAAAAAAAACGATCAGGGGCAATATTGGAATAGATATTTCAGCTTTCAATGCCACATCATCAAGATTGGCTATTTTGATAATTAATTTCATACGTTTGATAAATATAAATTTAAACGTCAGAAAATGATGATTATCTACTATAATTTCTCTAAATGAAATTACGCACAACACTTACTACGAGATATTATTGTAGATATTATTGTAGCATGTCCATGTATCTACAATTTAATAAATTAATGATGCCATTTCTTGAATAGTAATGAAGGGTAAAATTGCATAAGCATACACTTTAAATTTAACGATTTACATAAGTATAATACTATACCACATCACGTGGTAGACAACCACGAACACGTTGGAGTTTTGTTTAATTATACTTTTTTTTTTCTTAATTAAGATAAATTAAAAATCTATTAGGTCCTTACAAATCTTTTTAGAAATCTACTTATCAATCACATGATCAATTCTTGAAATTGCAGATATTTAATTCTTATAATGTAAAAAGTATATGGGGTTATGTTTAATTCATGGACAATCTGTCAAATCGAATAGTATCGAATAATTTATATATATATATATCATGTGTCAATTAGAAAGTCTAATATTTTAAATTGAAAGTTATTACTCGCCAAGTCCAACTAATCAATCGAAGAGTTCGAGTATTTTAATATTTTAACAAGAAAGAATTGATTCTCATGATAAAATAAACGTAAGGCCCAAAGGCCAGAACCATCGAAAATGCGAAAGAAAATGTAGTGACTATGACATTAAATATTAGTACGATTAGGATCAATTAATACTAAATAGAAAACGCGAAATTTCAGGTTAAAAAAACAGTGAAACACAATTATTTTAATAGAAAACCTCCAACTAAAAAGGAGGTAAAAACCACGAGATCCATAGACCGCTATAATATAATCAATAGTGGAACATAAACGTAATGATCTAGGCATAAATCATCTTCAGGAAAATGAAAAAAAAAAAAAAAAAAAACTAATGACAACTGTATAAGTATGTATAAAGATATAATAACGTCTGTTGACATTGATAAAAAATTATATACTATATTGTATTATATAATATATAACATTCAAAATTTGCTCCACTCTTATCGGGTCCTTAGGCAATGAGCACGTTTTCGATCTTAATAAAGAATAGGAAATTATTAAAATAATTATCTACATAGATCATCCTAATTGGTTTCAAAGTACGATCTACCATTTGGATAATACGACCATGGTGTATCAATTTTTTGATTAGTTGTAGTATTAGGGTCATATATATATATACATATATATATATATAGTTAAATCAATGTGTTAGTACTTAGCACTATAATGATTGTGTTTTCCACGAAGGTAAATTATAAATATTTGAGCTCTTCTGGTTGTACACATTTATATCCAAGTGCATATATATAATTAGAACCATACATGTAAAATTGATTCAAAAGCGAAAATCTTGATAAATCACACTTTATCATGTGCCATTTCGGTGGAGAGTAGTTAACAAAGAAATAAAATAAACTTAATTGCTAAATTTGGCAAAGATTTGTACATCGAAGATTTATGCCACTAAAAAAAAGAGATTGGGAAATATAAATAATAAGATTCTTCATGAAATGTAGGTATTTTTGCCGTAAATATCTTTTATTAAGTGTGTACTATGGCTTAAGACTAACGATGTGCTGTAATTAATTTTGATGATCATCTTGAATGTATTATGGTCATGAGATTCGTGGTGTAGACTGTATAGATAACAATACAGCAAGAATAGAATAAAAAAATGAATACGTATATAAAATGCATAATATATGTTGACCTTTTACGGTAATTCATATATAGTTGTAATTTTATTAGATTAAAAGAACGCATAATGTATATGAAATTCGTTGAGTTAATAAATGGAACTACGTCATAAACGATACAAAAACTTAAAACGACATTCCATAAAAAATAAAAAAATTGAAAACGACATGAAATGAAGAAGTGACATATGAATATTATTAACATGAAAAAAAAACGACATAAAAATCCTAAAACTGTTTACATAAAAAGCCAAATAAACCGAACATGGTCAATAGTAAATACTGGAGTCAACTACGACTCTTTGTTCAATTTGATTAATGAATTATTGGTGACTAAAAAAGCCTTTATAATGATTAAATGTATCAAAATGATCTTTTTTTTTTTTTTGAAGGAATCAAAATGATCTTTATCGGTACTTAAAATGATATATAACTATCAAGCTACCTAAATCATTAATTGCTGGTTAATGACAAGTTAAGATATATCAATTAATTCTATTAGAAATAAAATAAAAAACGACAAACAAGAACAATTAGAAAGAAGATATATGAACAATCAATTACACATTCACAAACAATTTTGAGAGCGGTGTATCTACCCTAATTATTATATCAGCGACGCGATTAATTGCAAAATTATTTTTATTTCACCACGTGTCATGATTTCCCTCACTAATAATGTCAGTTATCACTTTGATTAGTTAATGTACTATGATTTGGGCCACTCGTTAATCAAAACTCAGAAAAGAGAAAGGTCATTTCTACAAGAATAATCTATTCATATATAAGACTTTGCAATTGACTTGAATACACACCATAAAGCTTTTTCATTCTAATTTATGTTGTATCAATGTTTAAATGCCGATTAATTTTTAGAGTATACCGACGATAGATGGGTAAATCATATATAGATATTTATATACTGATATATTTGCACCAGTATATACATTTTATCAAGTTGTGAAAAAAAAAAAGGTTTTGAAGGCCTAAACAATAAATTTTGTTCGAAAAACAAAACCTCATATAGCAATGCCAATGAGACGCCTTAACTTTTTAAGGTTTTTTTTTTTAATAATCTATTTTATCTTTTCGCTTCTTTCAAATGTACGAAGTACTTCATAATTCATACAAATTGCAAAGAATAAAAAGATAAGGTTTCTATTTTCTTTATTTAAGAAAAATTGTATTTAAATTAATATATGCATGCATGTTTCTCTAATAATAGGCGCTAAAGAATAGAGAAGGCTAAATAAAAGCAATAATTTGCGGAGTACACAATGTTCATTTTTTCTCCGAAATGCTATTTAGCAAAGAAACGGACATTATCAACACGTCAATCTTGTCAAACTGCATTATTGTGAAGATGTCTTATTCTGATTTATATTTTTTCTTATTCAGCAAAGAGAAAAGAATGACCTAAATCAATATAAAATACCGACGCGTCGCGATGCGGGAAAGGACGCAGCGATTAATCGCGACTAGCTGGCGGGAATCGCGACTCATCGCGACGCGGAGCAACAGTGCGAGGGAATTGGTCTCGTCCAATGAGAGCGCGCTATTGAGGCATCGCGACCTGTCCACCCGCGACGCATCGCGACTCCTACTTTGGCGATTTTTCACGATTCGGTCGCGACTCGTCGCGACACCGCGAGTTGCAGCTCTTCGGCGACGATTCAATTCAACGGGTATATGCCAACGGAAAAAAAATTTGTAGTTTTTCTGATGCCGATACCAATTTATAAAGAATAAATTTTACATTAGTTTTGTGGTCGGCGTCGGGTGTTCGATTAAAGAATAATATTTATAACTTATAAAATGGAATAAAAATTAAAATTTTGAATGTTATATTTTAATATTAATTTTTTTTCTCAACCAACACAATCCTAAGCGTTTCTGCTTGTGATATCCATTCTTCGGCATGCCGGGGCCAACCGCCGATATCCATTCATCGGTGTGCCGAGGCCAACCCCGTGGTTTGACCAGCTGGTAGCTTGAAGACTGATTTGAAGTTTGAACTTTAATGAGTTTAAATTAATAATCAAGTTTTGGCAATCTATTTTTGAATTTTGTTAAAGAAACAACGCACGTTGGATTCTTCTTGGCTTTTTAATTCTTTTAAGACATAAAATTCAACAAGTGCAACAGATAAGTAGTTACTAACATTATTAGTACTTAGCTAGTAGCTACCGATATGCATATTATATCCACCATTTATTAATAGGGTTAATGACGGGGAAGATACTCAAAGTTTGATAAAAAAAACTCTTTGTGTACTTAAAGTTTAAAAGCGGTGATAAAGATACCTAAAGTCGTATTTGAGGTGTTGACCACTCCATTCTACTAATGCAATAAATTTACCCGTTAACTCTAGCCACGTGGACAAATGTAGGTTGCTGACATAACAATTTTTTGCCACGTGGACGAGCCCAATTAGAGTTTAATTCATTGTTTTGTCTTAATTGAGGCTGATGTGCATGCTCGTCCACGCGGCAAAAAATGTTATGTCAGCAACCCACGTTTGTTCACGTGGCCAGAGTTAACAGGTAAGTTAACTGCGTTATGATAATAGAGTGGCCAACGCCCTAAATATAACTTTGAATACTTTTGCCACCACTTTTAGACTTTAGATACACGAGGAGTTTTTTTTACCAAACTTTTGGTATTTTTAGCGTCATTAACCCTTATTAATATCCTTGAATATGTTGAGATATTTGACATGCTTGTGGAACCCTAGAGAGTGAGTTTACTGATTTGACCATTTTCAGCAAGTAATTTAGCAATATTATTGTCAATATGAAATAGCAAAACCTAATTATATTAGCAGGCGGTTTGTCAAGCCATTTTTACTGAAATGCCGACAAGACAAATGACATGTCCAATTTGGCTCCCCAAATTGCTCAGTTTTATTTCCTTCTATTTTCCAATTAATTACCCAACGACCCTTTTTAAACCAAGGATATTTTAATTCTATCTCTCCGTGAGACATTAAACTCTCGAATATGTATTTTAATCTCTAAAAATCTATGGATTTTTTATTTTTTGTCCTTACATAGTTTTTCTATCAAGTCATACTGTTGGTTTTTACGATTTATAAATATTATGTTTTGACACAATTTTTCGGGAATTAATAGGGACAAAAATATATATTCGGAAGCTTCAAAAATACATCATATCAAGCGTCATATGGGTTTTTGTTTTTAGATATTGTATTTTTGTTAAAATTCTATTAAAAATGACGGAAGGGTTACATGTTGACAATAATTAAAAATAAATGTGTGATGTAGTTCTTTTACAAAATATGGGTCGGATCGAGACCAAGATAGAAAGTTTAGGGACATGTCATAAATATTTGTCCTTAAAGATCAATTGAATATAATCCTTTCTCCACTACCTAACAATATAATGTACCTTTACTGTAATTATTGATGACTATGTACACTTCAACTGCCATCTTCAATTCTATAAATCTCAGGCCATTTCATTGCATTGTTCCTCATCACCACTCTAAAAATAACTCTCCATATTTTCATCCCATATATATACACATACATTAGCAATTATATACATATATCCAGATAATATAAGCCATGGAAATCCCATCTTCTAAACATGCAATTCTCAAACTCCTTTTACTATCTCTATTTGCATACTCAATCTCAGCCTCTCGGGCTCGAGCAATGCCCCGAAGAAGCACGGAGTTCATCAGAAGCTCATGCAGAGCAACAGCCTACCCGAGGCTTTGTTTCAACTCGCTCGCGGTCCACGCAAACCGAATCCAAACGAGCCCTCAGCTACTGACCGGGACGGCCTTGAACGTGACGCTCTCGTCGGCCAAAAGAACTTCATACGTGATCATGAAGCTGTCGTCGAGCCAAGGTTTGAAGCCAAGAGTAGCCTCGGCTATGAGAGACTGCGTGGAGGAGCTGAGCGAGGCGTTGGACGAGCTCACGATGTCGATCGGGGAGATGAGTAATAGAGAATTCAATAATTATATTAATTTAATTCTCTCAGTTTCGATTCCCATTAGAATAGATGATTTAGTTTTGTAGTCCTTGAGTTGACCTATTCTTACTCTTATTCGGTTGAGATACTTTGTATATATATTCTCATTTAATTAATGAAAAGGCTATGCCATTATTCATCAGTATTACGTTTCTATATGGTATCAAGCTTTGTCGGTCCTAGCCCTAATCCCATCTCTCTTCCGCCAATCTCAGCGCCAACATAATCATGGCCACTGATCCTCAGATTATTGCCATCCCCAACCCACAAAATTCAACCCAAACCCTTCACCTCATAAACATCCCCGTTCAATCCATCGTCAAATTAACATCCACAAACTACATTGCTTGGAAACTCCAGATTGAAGCAATTCTCATTGGCTATGACCTCTACAAATACATCGATGGCTCTCACCCATGCCCTCCTCGCACTATCACTGTCGACAAAGCTGAAGCGTCAAATCCAGCTTTTCAGCCATGGATTCGACAAGATAAATTGTTATTTGGTGCCCTTGTCGGTTCCATCTCCTCGTCACTCGTACCGCTCGTCCAACAATCGGCCACCTCCCGTGAAGCGTGGCAAACTCTTGCCTACACGTATGCTCGCCCGACTCGTGGTCACATAAAACAGATAAAAGATCAAATAAAGAGAGCTACAAAGGGGTCCCAATCCATCTCTGACTATATGCAGTACGTCAAGTGCCGAACCGATCAACTTGCCGCACTCGGCAAACCGATGGACCATGAAGACATCATTGAGAAGATCCTAGAAGGACTCGATGATGATTATCGTCATATTGCTCAAATTGTTGAAGGCAGAGACACCCCCATCTCATTCGACGAGCTTCACGAGAAACTCATTAACCGGGAATTGACTATTCAAGAGCCACAATCAGCTCCCTTGTTGTATCCGGCCACTGCAAACGCTGCATCGAAAAGGTTTAATGGTTCCCACCGCTTCTCGTCAAGCCAGACGCAGCCTCACTACTCTGCTCCTCGACAATACTCAACTTCACCTATGCAAACCGGAACACGCCAACAACGACCCTATCTTGGGAAATGTCAAGGCTGCCGCCAACAGGGTCACACCGTTGCTCAGTGTCCTGTCTTTCAGCTTGTTCCTGCTGTCCCGCAAGGAGCTAATCGGTCCCCAAATACCGGATCTCAATGGCAACCAAAGGCACATGTCGCTACTACAACAGGTGCCGAAACCCCGACTTGGCTTCTCGATAGTGGTGCAAATCATCATGTCACGGCAGATTTGGATAACCTCTCGCTCCATTCTCCTTATGACGGGTCTGACAGCATCGAAATCGGCGACGGGACCGGGTTGCACATATCCAAAACTGGTTCAGCCTCTCTTAAAACACCATCTCGAACCTTTCAATTAAATGATATCTTATTTGTTCCTTCCATGAAACGAAATCTTATCTCCATATATCAATTCTGTGTCACAAATAACACTTCGATTGAGTTCTTACCAACTTCTTTTCGTGTGAAGGATTTACTGACAGGGGAAAAACTACTGGAAGGAAAACCTAACGATGGTGTGTATGAATGGCCGACTTCGCACCCAGTTTCTCGTCCTTCAGCCTTTACCAGTGTCAAAGTGTCTTCTTCCGACTGGCATCATCGTCTTGGTCACCCATCTGAGTCAATCCAGCGTTATCTCGTTTCTAAGTTTAGTTTACCGTTACAATTTTCTAGTCATGGAGATTTTCATTGTAAAGACTGTTTCTGCAATAAAAGTCATAAGCTACCATTTTCTCAATCTTCTATTGTGTCTACGTATCCTATCCAAATAATTTATTCAGACGTGTGGACCTCGCCGATCTATTCTGTTGATGGTTATAAATACTATGTAATTTTTGTAGATCACTTCACGCACTACATTTGGCTTTATCCCATCAAGCGTAAATCAGATGTTTCCATTATTTTTCCCCGCTTCCATGCTCTTGTTGAAAACCACTTCAAAAAGAAAATAGTCACATTCTATTCTGATAATGGAGGGGAATATATGGGGCTTTCTCAATCCACCGGTCTTGCCACATATTTATCCACACATGGTATTTCACATCTTACCTCGCCACCGCACACCCCAGAACACAATGGCTTCTCAGAACGTAGACATCGCCACATTGTCGAAACAGGTCTGTCTCTTATGTCAAAAGCCTCTTTACCACTCACCTTCTGGTCATACGCATTCTCAACCGCCGTCTATCTCATAAATCGTCTTCCCACATCAACTCTCCAAATGTCCTCGCCTTATCATAAACTCTTTGAGTCACCACCGAACTACTCAAAACTTCGAGCGTTTGGTTGTTTATGCTATCCATGGCTCCGTCCTTACTCTCCTCACAAGCTTGCCAGTCGCTCAACACCTTGTATCTTCCTTGGTTACTCCCTCACCCAAAGTGCTTATTTGTGTTTTGATCCGCAAACTCAAAAGCTCTTTATCTCACGCCATGTTCGTTTTGTCGAAACTGAGTTTCCAATGTCTAAAGTCGATTCCCATCTCGCTCGTCCTGATTCTTTGAGCTGCAACACTTGGCTCCCTCAACATGTTCTTCTACCAGATCCATACACACCATCGGAGGTCCATTCCAGTAGCTCTTTGCCCGCCGACTCCACAACAAAAACAGATACGGTAAATCCTGAAGCCTTGCCACTTGCATTTTCCTTTCCATATTCATCTCCTAATACACATACTCCTACAAACACTTTGCCTCCCTTACTTCCCAGCCCGACACATGAACCTGCCTCTCCCACATCGTCACCTATCCCGTTAGCCCCACCCTCCCCAATCCTTGATCAAGCTTCTAGGCACCCTTTGCTAACACCACCAATTCGCACTTCGCCTATTATTACCCGTTCGCGTAACAATATCCATAAACCAATCTCCAAACTCAGCCTCTCGGTAAAACTTGCTGCCGAAATTGAACCTACATGTGTAACTCAGGCTATCAAAGATAGTCGGTGGCGACAAGCAATGTCTGAGGAATTTGATGCGTTGGTTCGGAATGGCACTTGGGAGCTTGTACCTCCCGATGGCGTGCAAAATATTGTGGGGTGCAAATGGATCTTTCGTCTCAAACGTCTACCTGATGGTTCCATCGATCGGTATAAGGCTCGTCTAGTGGCAAAAGGGTTTCACCAACGGCCGGGAGTGGACTACCATGAGACGTTTAGCCCGGTTGTAAAGCCGACAACGATTCGTCTTGTACTTTCTCTTGCTGTTAGTCACGGTTGGGTTCTTCGCCAACTTGATGTTAACAATGCATTCCTCCAGGGCACACTTACCGACGATGTTTTCATGGCTCAACCTCAGGGATTCGTTGATGCTGACAATCCACAACACGTATGCAGATTACGAAAAGCAATATACGGTCTCAAACAAGCTCCTCGAGCTTGGTATAACGAACTCCGCCAGTTCCTACTCACATATCACTTTGTGAACTCAATTGCCGACACATCTTTGTTCATCCTTAATGACAAAGGTACAACTCTCATGTTACTTGTTTACGTTGACGATATCATCATAACAGGTAACAACACAACATCTGTTCAAGATTTCATCTCGATCCTTGCTCGTCGTTTTTCGCTCAAAGACCTCGGCACTCTTCAATACTTCCTTGGAGTTGAAGTTGTTCCTCAACCTCATGGTCTTCTCCTCTCGCAACGACGATACATTGCTGATCTGCTAGCTCGTACGAAAATGACTGATGCTCGACCTGTCGCAACTCCACTTGCCACATCTCCAATCCTAACTCTCAATTCAGGGACAATACTCACAGACCCGACTGAATTTAGAACTGTTGTTGGGAGTCTCCAGTACCTCTCACTTACTCGTCCTGACATTGCATACGTAGTCAACAAACTGTCCCAATACATGCATCGCCCGACTACAGAACATTGGAATGCGACAAAACGACTTCTTCGATATCTCTGCGGCACCATTGATCATGGAATCATGTTACATCGTCAATCCCCTCTCGCTCTACATGCTTACTCCGACACAGACTGGGCTGGTAATAAAGATGATTTCACCTCTACTAGTGCTTATATTGTCTATCTTGGGCGAAACCCGATATCTTGGAGTTCGAAGAAGCAACGAACAGTAGCCCGTTCTTCGACTGAAGCTGAGTACCGGTCCGTCGCGTCAACAGCAGCCGAAGTGAGATGGATCACATCTATTCTCGAAGAACTTGGTTTCAAATCCTCGCACCAACCAGTGATCTACTGTGATAATGTGGGTGCCACAACACTCTGCTCTAATCCAGTATTTCATTCTCGCATGAAACATGTAGCTCTTGATTTTCACTTCATTCGAGAACAAGTTCAAGCAGGCATCTTACGAGTAACTCATGTCTCTTCAACGGATCAATTAGCAGATGCACTCACTAAACCACTGCCTCGTACACGTTTTCAGGACTTGGTCATCAAGATTGGTCTTTCATCAAGAAACTCCAACTTGCAGGGGGCATAATAGAGAATTCAATAATTATATTAATTTAATTCTCTCAGTTTCGATTCCCATTAGAATAGATGATTTAGTTTTGTAGTCCTTGAGTTGACCTATTCTTACTCTTATTCGGTTGAGATACTTTGTATATATATTCTCATTTAATTAATGAAAAGGCTATGCCATTATTCATCAGTATTACGTTTCTATAATGAGCAGACTCAAGGGAAACCCTAGCGACTTCAAGCTCATGATAAACGACGTCCAAACTTGGGTCAGCGCCGCTTTGACCGATGAGAACA
Source organism: Parietaria judaica (assembly GCA_954871525.1). Taxonomy (NCBI): domain Eukaryota; kingdom Viridiplantae; phylum Streptophyta; class Magnoliopsida; order Rosales; family Urticaceae; genus Parietaria; species Parietaria judaica. The sequence goes on from OX940862.1 coordinate 5,272,232, forward strand.
CGTGTACGGACGGGTTCGAAGGGAAAGAGATGGACGGGAAGTTGAAGGTTGTCGTCAGAGGCCGGATAGTCAACGTTGCCAGGCTGACCAGCAACGCTTTGGCTTTGATCAACAAATATGCCTTGATTCATGGTTAATCAATCGATCTTAGGTTAAGTGGTTAATATATATGTGGTTAATATATCCGATTTATGTTGTGTTTAAGCCTTAAGTCATCTGCGCGTGTAAGATATTTAAAGGATTTTGCTTGTATGATGGGCCGGCGCCTCGGACCCCAAATTCTTGTAGGGCGCCCGAGCTACATATTTGGTTAAATACTAATGTATTTTTGATAAATCTATCAATATTTGGGAATGTTATGTAGCAAAGAATTAAAGAGTATGTATAACTATATAAGTAGTGTCGGCAAATTTGTAATTTTGCGAGATCCTGTAAGTTTGTACACGTACTCATTTGTCGTAGTCCTTTCATTGGGATATTAATAGATTATGTAAGCAATTTACATGCGTGATCTATTGCTTTCTGTCATGTTCAAATTAAATACTGAAAAATGAACAAATTAATGGGATTGATCAAGTTCAACTACACTCATTAGGTCATTTGATCGTTAATTTGTATTCGCTACAATGGCACGAAGAATTTACTTTTAATGCTTTTCACCTATTTAATTTGTTTGTTTCCGAATTTTTACAGGAGGGGCAAAAAAAAAACAATTTTTTTTACTTAATATTGTAATAAAAATGAAAAGTAATATTTTATTTATTGATACGAAATTACAGTATTACTTATTAAGTTTTAATGATGCCGACTGTATTTAGAAGAGCTTTCCTCTTACGGTTAATCTTAATTTGGAAGCAAAGGCGCGGAGCGTAAAATAAAATCATCGATTTTTCATCGATATAGTTTTTCTTGAATATTGATTACTTTCTTTGGAAGAGAACGGGTCTAATTTCTTTGTAGGGAGACTAAATTTATATTTCACATAAATAGGCCTACCACTTTATCAGAAGAAGTGAATGATCTAAATAATTTCTTTGTATAAGCCAAAGCACAATTTCTGGATAATGACTGCGGGATACTCACTCTTGTTTAATTAATAATACAAAGATAACTAGATTTTGGATTTTGTAAAATTTTCAAAATTTTAATTATTCGATTTAAGTTTTCTAAGTGATAAGGCATATATGCAATTTGATTTCTTTGCTTTCTACAAGGGTCCCTCAACGTGGCTTACATCTAGCTTGACATTATTGATAGTTAGAGATATGCCCACATTCTTCGAAATAATTTTTTTAGATAAATATTATTATCATTTTTACTAATAGAACTTCATTTTTATTTAAGGAACTTCATTGTTGAGTTTTGTAGATATGCCCACATTTTTTTTAGGAACTTCATCTCTTATTGCATTGAATATTAGAGTCTAAATGAACCATTTAAATACCTTCGAATTTCCTTTATTCGGAATGAATTAGGTCTAAATCTAATCACAATTATGAATAATCTTATGATTATCAACGTGACAAATGCTCAGTCGGCAAGTAGATGTGATGTTAATAAACACGCATAGAATGTGGACTCGTTACTAATAAATTAATAAGAGTTCAAATTGGACACGAACATCAAGCCATCAAGGCACAACTTGAGCGAATATTTTAATGGTATCTGATAGTTTTGTGGATCAATTATATCGATTAAGCCAAAGATAATTATCACTTAAAAAAATCGATTTCATAGCCACTCCAATTGATTAATTAATTTATTTATTTCGGGATTTTGCTTGAATCACGTGATATTCTTTGCTATGTATATTATATAGTGTCTGATTGAAGAACAGTTTTGACCCTAATTCATATTGCCTTATATGGGGCCAGCATTTGACTCTTTTTTATTTCTTTTTGATTAAAATATTTGTAGTAACCATATATGTTTCTAGGCCAAGGTTTTAAATACCGCCTGCCGGTGTCGTTTCGCACTTTTGATTTTACGGATATATCGCTTGTCGATGTGTAACTCATAGGTAAGTCGATGGATATGTCGATGGATATATCGTTTCGCCTATCCTCGAAAAAAAAAAGATTTTCAATGGGCATGCCGATGGATATTCGAGAAATTTAATATCTTGCTCTAGGCGATTGAACTTAATTGGGCAGGGGTGGGCTGCCCGAGGCTCTTAATTTGCCCGTTATTTGGCGTGCACGAGCAGCCTGGCCCATTTCCAAAATTTGACGGAATTCTCATATGCTAGACGAGTGTTGGGCATGCTTCTACTAATTAAGAACTAGGTCGACGTGGTTTAGTCGAGTAACACATGAAAGAGGCAACCAAAGTTGGCAGAGTGATTTAAGGACGAAATTGATGGAGAATGTCAACACCTCTTATTTGGTGTAATTAGTTGAATTTTATAGGTGAGTGGTTGGATTAGCTAGTTTACTACACAATTTGGTATATATTTGTGTAAATGAGACCCTTTTGTGTAGTCTCTTCTTCTTCTTCAGTACGTAGAACGTATTTGTGTAAATGAGACCCTTTTGTGTAGTCTCTTCTTCTTCTTCAGTACGTAGAACGTATTCTCCCAATTCACATTATCTCTTTCTCTTGTGTTCTCGTGTGTTATGGTTTGAAATTCCAGTTTAGAACCAACATTACAGGTAAGATTTCTTCAGTAAACCACACCGTTTTGTAAATTATAGGTAAACGATCTAGTCGGTCGATTATTTATGTTTGGTTGCTCTGTTTTTCTGTTGGGTTTTGCTGCTTCTCAACTAAAACTAATTTTTGACGTGAAAAAGACATGCCAAGTTGCGTCAATTATTAAGCTGTTGCATTGCATGGGGTTATTTGCCTCTTGGAGTATGCTAGAATGCCAAGTGTGTATATATATATATATAGATATATCCAATTTAATCACGTTGCCAAGTTGTGTAACCCTAATCTCACTAAATATCTCGATATTTTTGTATACGGAACTCCAAAAAATATCATAATCGAAATTTGATAATATGAAGACAATTTTTTGTGGGGTCAATAAGGGACATAAATAATACATTCTCTTTTTCGATCTTCTAATTGGCTGTTTACTTGTACTAAACAAATCAGATTGTTCAGTACATCTATAAATATAAGAATATTACGATATCTTATTGAATTATTAATTTATTGAATACAAATTTAACGATGTTCTCCTGTATAAAAAAGTATAATTAAGTTGTAGTACTATTGATTTATAAATTGTGTATGTTACATTTTATATTAGTCACATAAATCATGTTCGATTATCAAAAAGCAAACTGAAAAACGGAAGTAAACATGAACCCATCACGTGAACAACGATGGATGGCTGTATGTGTTTATGATTTTCCAAACCAATGACAGTCAAAATACATAATACACAGTCCAATAATATTAAATTATTTGATTCATCGGTCTAAGCTGTTGATAAGTTCATTCTTAATATTTCTTCATACAAATTTAAGAAACCTAGCCTCCATTTGAAAATATCTTGACAAATCATATTAAGATAAGAACACATTCATATACGGAAATACATTTATAATATCTAAAGCTGGCCCCACCCATGATCCATGCCCATAATCTAGGGTCCCAATTGATGTTCGTTGTTTAAAAACTCTCAATAGTGATGTTTATGGTAAAAGTACTACGAAGTACTTTTTTTACGCGATATATTTTAAATTTTGTTTCACTATTGCAAAAGTTTCAAAAAAAACCAAAAAAGTCCAGCCCTAAATTTTAAATTTTATTTTTATCATGAAATAGTTCAAAAAAAAACCCAAAAAATTTAAGGCGAAATCATTTTTTTAAATTTTTTGGAACTATTTCCATAACAAAATAAAAATTTGAAACATTTCGAGTAGGATGATAGACTTTGTGGTACTTTTGCCGTAAATATATCCCCTTATTATATATTTTCCCTTTTTTACATTATTTTGCAGCCTATAAATTGGGAACCATTACTCTTAATTTCATCACAATACTCAAGGACCAAGCTCCAAAAAACCTTTACATAATATTTAGAAACTTTCATTTAGAGAGAGAAAAAATGGAATACTCATCTTCCAAACATTTGGTCACATTCGTTCTCTATTCACTTTGCATAGCCTCTCTTCATGCCTCTAGAAATCCAACGTCCAAAACCTACACCGAGTTCGTGAGATCATCGTGCTTTGAGACGAGGTACCCGAAGCTTTGTTTCAGCTCGCTCTCAGTTCACGCAAGCGTGATCCAGTCGAGCCCGGAGCTCTTGGCCAACACCGCGCTGAGTGTGACACTCTCCTCGGCCAAAATCACATCTTCGACGATGACAAAGCTTTCGCTGAGCCACGGCCTCAAGCCACGAGAAGCGGCTGCCATGAAAGACTGCATCGAGGAGCTGAGCGACTCGGTCGACGAGCTCCAGAAGTCAATGAACGAGATGAGTAAGCTCAAGGGCAGCCCCAACTTCAAGCTCATGATGAACGACATCCAGACGTGGGTTAGCGCTGCTTTGACCGATGAGAGCACGTGCGTTGACGGGTTTGATGACAAGTCGTTGAATGGAAATTTGAAGACCGTGGTGAGGGGGAAGATCGTCAACGTCGCTCAGCTGACCAGTAACGCCTTGGCTTTGATCAACAAGTATGCCCTGATTCACGGTTAAGAATAATTGGAACACTCGAGTCTAATGCTCTCATCAATTGTAGGAATATTATAGTGGAATATTATAGTGTTTTTGTGAGAGTGTGCATGGTTTGGTTATTTGATACAGTGTGCCATAAGACATTCTATGCCTTCAAATGTCACATGAATTTTGTACAATGTAGGCCATGGTTGTGCTATGCCATGGATAATAGGGTAAAAATGTGTTATCCTTTTAGGTGAAAGTGATAAATTAGGTATGAGTTTGTTCTTCTTTTTTTTAGAGTGAAATTATTTTGGAAATGCAGAGCTTATGTTAAGTGTGAAATATAAATCACTTAAGTGTTCATAATACTATTTTGGGTTAGCTTTTTATAATAGTTGACAATGTTTTAAAGAACGCTTCCTGTGAACTACCCGCAAGTCCAATTTACGAGTATACTAAAGATTGTGTGGTACAACGATCAAATTTGTAAGATTTTAAAAATCATGCCAATTCAATTTTTTGGGTGTACGGTAGGATTTCGTAATATATATATATATATATATATATATATATCTTGTTCATAGTTTATTAATAATACCACAATTTTCTAAAGTACGAATTTATTTATTAAGGTGGAATTTAATATGAGTTTTAAGAAATTATGTAGGGATTTTTGTAAATATATATCTATATATATTGAGTATTTGTTAAAGAATTGCATTGTTTTGTAAAGATGATTATTAGTGAAAGATAAATATATAAAAAAAGAAAAAAGAAAAGAACATGGACCCCAAAAAGGATAGGTACACTTTTTGAGGTGCTTTATCCTACATAGCAATATTTGTGGGGACGAAGATGGAAGAAAAATGCAATTACACTTGTATCCAATTAAAGTTCATGAGTAAATGCTAATGAAAGTAACGACTTGAACCAGTGATTGATCATTCGTGCGTTTAAATCTAGTTGTTGACTCGTTGGAAATGATTTTCTGATAAAAAAAAATTGAATTTTAATCAGTCAACGATTTTATGTTTCTTTCTATTTATGACCGTTAAATGTTTACATTAGTTTGAGATCCAAAATAGTATTTTCCAAGTTTGAAGGCAAAAAGTATCAAAATCTATTTTATTTATCTACTTATTTATTTTGGTTCTAATATTATTATTCTTTTCTTTCCTTCTTTTTTTGTGTTATGAGAATTTAAATCGACACTGCACAAGTGGAAATTCAAGACTCAATCATCGGAATCGGAACTATACGTCTTGACTAATTATTGTTGTGTGCCAGAGTCGTTTCAATTTATTTGTTTCATTTTGTTAGAAAATTGTGTAGGATTCCTTAGTATGGAAAATTTACAACCATTTTCGAACTTATAACGCAAATTATAAGCCTTAAACTGTATATTGATAATTATAGAGCTATATACTTTCAAAAAAATAATAATTATAGAGCTATATATGTGGTTGTAATTTGTTAAGGGACCTTGTATCCAAAAGTGGGACATGCTTAGAAATATACATATAGACAATCATAATATGAATCATCATAAAGAGGAAAAAGGAAAAGTATCATCCATTAGCTAACCAAAAGCAATTAATCAATTTAAGTCGCACATGCATGCAACGCAATTTAATGACTTACTTTCGTAAAACTATTAAGTTTATTATTACTATACTATGAATAAATTGTGTGATAAGTTTGACAAATCTTATCTACACTCAGAGGCGGACACAACCACGTTTGGGGTGGCTGATGTCACTCCCGGACAGGCAGAAATTTTTGCGTCATATTTTTGAAACTAAAATTTTCAAATATTTGATATTATTTCAAACAAGTCTTAAAAAATGTTGAAGAGTGGCTTTGGTTCATCAGCAAACGCCTTGGGTAAAATTACGGTTGTCATAGGATCGAACTCGAGTCCTGCTCCTTCGCTTACAACTTTTATTTTTGGTTTTCTTATGCTTATATAGCTATTTCACTGACACTTTTTATTTTGGTGAAAAAAACTTTTCTTTTTATGTAACTATAGCTACTGTCTACTGAGCTAGGTAGTAAATATTTATATTTATATATATATATGAAAAAATTTTGCCCATTTTTTTGTTTATTTAGTATTTTATATTTACTGGATACCTATTGGCTAATTTACTACACATTTACAAAAAATATTTCTAAATTTTTTAATAAAAATAATAATGAGTTATTGGTTTTGCTTGCTATGTAATTAAGAAAATCGTTATTAAGTTACAAGTTTTAATAATAAATTCTCTTTGTTCGCTATCTTGTTAAATAAATAAATAAAAATTACATATCGTCACCTCTGACTTAGAATCTTGGGTCCGTCTCTGTCTACACTATAAATCCTCGAAACTCGATGATAAAATAGCTAATAATATCAACCAAGCTTGCTTGGCCAAGTGGTGACTCCACCACTTCTCTATTCAAGAGTTCATGAGTTCAAACTCGCATGAGACTCAAAATAAGTGCCCCTTTTACATTATTGTAAACTTGGCCAATAGTGTCACCTATTCTTACACTGAATATATCTAAGAGTGCATTGTAACCTTGGCCGATAGTGCCACCCCATTAAAAAAAATAGTTAAATATATCATATTTACTATTTTCTCTATAGAATAAAAGAGCAAATATAATGAAAATCAACACACAAACACATTTTCAAACATGTAATAGTTTTCGTTACTAATCTTCATGTTCGATATTTTGTTAAGCAATCGGCATCGTTCCTCTCCCGAATCGGGCATCGGTTGCATTTTATCCACTTGCATTTGTTTTGTTGCAAGTTCTTTTTTCACGTTTTAATTGATGCAAAAATTCTTATATTTTCTTTTTAATAATTGAAATTGAAATAATTATTCTTATATTTCTTTTTAATAACTGAAGTTGAAATCTTTACTGACGATTTTGACATTATAGCTACTATTAATTTTTGAACTTTTTAACACAAACTATTTTATTTTTTGGAGCAAATCAAACATTAAAAAAAACGCAGCAAAATAAACATTAGGTGGCAAAATGCAACGAAACAAAACAAACATATAGTAAGGCGGGGGCGGCTGTCCCCACTTGGTCCGAGCACGTTATTTTAATTTTTATTTATTCATATCATTAAAATTTTATATATAAATAATAAACATAGTATTTCTAGACTAAATATCACTATAGCCTAGTGGAATTATGTTACTTTTAAAATTCTCCTCCAAGTTATGGCCCTTGGTTCAATTCCCAAACCCATCATACTTTTTAATGTTTTTTATCAACACTTTTTATGATTATAACTTCTTATTTCCATGGTATTTTTGTACTTTACTTAATTATAGGTATACTAAAACGATTACAACTTACAAAATTAGAGAATAAAAACCACCAATCAATTTAAGACGTGTAAAGTTTTAAATATTGAAAAAAAAATTATATTAATATTTTGAAAACGTAACATATAGATTTCTAATCATATAAAGATCCTAATGAACTATTTTTATAAAACCCCGAAAGTTCATAAGAAATAGTTATAATGCAATGTTTAATAGTAGTTTCAATATCTCGTTTTATTATGAAATTTATAACTAATAAATTTCGCCCCCTCTTAGTTAGAGCTCTGGCTCCGCCCCTGAAAGTAAGAATGATACTTAGCTAGTAGAGGCCTAGGAGAAGCATTGAATTGAATAATAAGAAACTACAAAATAATTTTGTTGTCACCTCATCAAACTTTATATTAGTGCACCGTGGTTTTTTTTTTTTCGCTCGTGGGTTATAATATAGCAAATAGTTCATTGAAGGAAGCTATAAATGTTTACACATTAAGTTGCCCCACTCTCTTTAACTTTTATAGCAAAGTGGAAAGATGGCATTTCAAATCAATATGGGCCAAACCCACAAAGTGTATATACATGCCGAAGGACTCACATGGCACGGGGCCCTTTGGCATGTCCCATATCTAGAGTTAATAATAAAAAAAAATATATTCACGCTTATCAATTAAAAAACATTATATATGTGTATATACATATTAATATGTTAAAATAGCCGATTTGGATCAAATGGGGACGACGACCCTTCTTGGGTCTTCGTAGCTTTGCTCTATGGTGTTGATACTTGATAGTACGTGAATATAGTAGCCAAATCATCCTCTGGAGTCTCAAAATTTTAATAAAATTTTTGTTAATTTTATCTCAAATTAACTTAAGTTAGTTCTCTTGTATTTTGACTTATTATATACTGCTTAGGCTTTTATGCAATTCTAATAATTAAGTCTTGTAGAAGAAAACACAATATTGTAGACCATTAATGATAAACGGGCCTTGATGCAGCCAGTACTGAGAAAAGGCTATAGATGTGTTGATGGGCTTGAAATTTCAAGCCTTGCCTTGCATTTATTTTCTTTCTTTTAATAGACTGATCAGACTTTTTTCAAGTGCAAATTTGAATTTTGTGATTGCTTTACCTATGGTAGCGTTTGTTTATTTTTTTAAAAATGAATTTCTGTTTTTATTTTAAAAATAAGAAAATAAAAACATAAAATGTGTTGTTTAGTCATTTTGATAAAATATTTTGATAATTTCTTTTTATTTTAAAACGTTTACAAAGGAATAAAAAACGCTATTTAAAAAAAAAAAAAAACTTTTCCCACTATAAAGTGAGACTCAATATCTTACTTTTTTATTATTTTTTTAAAAAAATTGTCATATTCATATTTATTGAAGTCTTTTTTTTTCATTATTAAAAATAAGACAGAAAATCTTATCAAGCGCCTTTTCAAACCATGTAAGTAAAATGATTTAAAAAAATTATAAACGTAAATACAATATATACAGAACTCGAACGAACGCAATTATTAATCATTAAATGATTTTTACACCAAAACATTGGGGGAGATTCAATATATTTAAGAGATTCAAAGCAAATATGTTTGATAAAAAAAAGTCCCTTAAAAGAAAGATAATTTTCTATAAAAGCTACTCAGTTGTCCTAAAGATCATAAATTAAACCAAACTGTTCTTGCTGATATATTTTTCTATTTCTTTTAGGAGTAAAACTGAACCGGAATCTAGAGGGTTTTTTTGTTGTTGAAGGAACCAGAATCTAGAGTTAAACCCTCTTTTGACTCGGTCCCGGTGATATTGCACCTTCGATGACGCAGATTCAACTTCTTTTCAAAACGAGAACCGAACTGGGACGGGTGGACTGGAGCCTAATACTTTTACAATATCGGGCTGGGAGCAGAACCGGGGCGGGCCAACCCGGTTCCTAATTTTGAAAAACACAAGTTCTATAATTATTTTTCACAATAGGAAAAAAAAAAAGTATAAAATCTATTCAAACACAAGAGTACCGTAATCCAAAGACTATTAATAATAATCCAAAATTCAAACGAAAAAAATTGATATTCATAATTCAAAGTTACAAAATCTAAATTAAATGTTCCCAGGTCCAACACAAATAATAATAATAATAATAATAATAATAATAATAATAATAATAATAATAATAATAATAATAAAGTCTGTTTTGAGGTCAAAACCGGTCCAGACCGCACCATAACAAGCCAAAACCGGGTTTAGGGTCAAAATGGTTGGATGAACATTTTCATGTAAGCGAGAGTCAGTTTCTTTTGTTGTCAAGTGTTGACAAATCCAAGCATATAATTTAATTTAGAATAAAAGATACACTTTTTCTATCTCAAGTGAAATTAGACCCTTGCACTAAGTGAATATCTTCTTAGAGATTTTGAGGGTCAAAGTCACAGATTAACAAACGTAATTAAAGGTACAACTGCTAATAATAAATAAATTATACCAAACAAATTATTGGGTAAAAGATAATGCAATAATTCCCCATATATAGCTGACGTGTCAAAAGTGAATAGTTTGCTTATTTTCCACTCTATTTCGCACATGGATTAACCTGACTTGAAGGACTATTTGGAGTTTGGTTAGTGAAGAATAATATGTACATGTAATTCAATTCTGACCACTTCTTTCTTTGAAGGTAATATTATATTCTAACTTTTATTTTACAAATTACTCAATAATAATAGGATAAATAATGTTGTATACGTCATATACGTACGGATTATGCAATTTATTGGTACTTTTTTAGATATATTAATAATCAAGTAGCACTTTATAAGTGATTAGCTATATTTGCTAAGTTTTGTTCTTAATCAATTACGTAAATAAGCCATATTGAATCATTTTGAGGCTTCATTGTTTGCAGCATATACAAGATATATACAGTGTTGGCCACTTGGAACGAGTAGGTTTGCCCGCCTCGCCATCTTGCAGGTTGTGGCACGGGTTGCCCGTCCGTTGGAGATAAACAAGGCGGTCAAAAACACCCACATCGATATATAATGGGAACGGACGAACTTTTTTTTTTTTTTTTTTTCAATTATATGTCTATTTTTATTTTATGCAATTAATATATATATATATATATATATATATATATATATATATTTAAATGGTTGGTGCTTGGCGGCCTGAGCAGCTTGCACCGGCAGTCGGCATGGGCAGTGCCCGCAATCCAAACCAATACAGGCCAGACGAGCAATGAATGTAGGAAAAACGCTAATTTAAAATATATACTACGTACTTGCACTACCGTGTTTGGCTTTCTGGGTGGCAAATGTTAGGTTAGACACATAGGGATGCCGAGTAGGAGGGTGACTTTTCTCCGATTTGGGTAGAAAAAGAAATGGCGGGTTATAGTTGATTTTTGCCGATGGATAAAAGAAAGGGTATCTTAGGGCTCCATGTCGGTTTAAGCCTTCACATGTGTGTTTATATATATATATATATATATATATACACACACACATATATATATAGTTGACGAGCCATGCATTATGCAATTAGAATTTTAACAAAGTCAATCGATGTGAAATTGACATTATTTTTTCCATACCTACATTCAAAATTAATGTGAAAGGGTTTTACTTTGCCTGAAACACCGACCCAAATTCATCAACTTCTCAATTAGGTGGCCTAAAAACACCACCTAGTAATTAGTTACTACTCCATAATAATATATATATATATATATATATATATATATATGAACAAGAAAAGGCATGCAATACTCCTTCCACTAAAGAAGTTCGTTACAAGAACCACCACATGTCCTAAAGTCATAACTTTCCCCAAAACACTATACTGTCACATTGAATATTCATCGATCATTGCGATTTATTCGTGTTAGAAAGCCTTTTACGCAAAGAAAGAAGAATTTAGAGCTATGGGCAGTAAGCCCCTTGAACTTTCCTTGCCGGTGCATTATTTCCCGTGAACTTTAGTTTCTTGCATAAATGTCCGGAAATATATTCATGTGCGCATCATATGAAATTTTTAGGGTATTTTTTTCAATTTTATTTTGTTCTACAATTCTTAAAACTTTTATCCTATTTTCTCTTCGAAAACTAATCAATTTCATAAAACGCTCATCCTATTTGCTTTCAATAATTCCGTAATCTAGCTTATGTATATCAATCTCGTTAGATACTAATTGATAAAGACAAAACCCGTGTAAGTTAATATTTTTCCGTGAATGCAAGTTAACAGCATAAGACAATGTGCTCATTCTTTTAAAAATCTAGGGGCATCGCTACAATGAATCAAAGTTCAAGGGGTGAATGCACCGATGTGCAAAAATTCAAGGGGCATTAATGCCAATTACTCAAAAAAGTATAAACCCTTTTGTAGACTAAATGCAAGTGCGTATTGAACCATTTACTATACCAACTTGAACTATCATTTTGCAATACCAAAAGCCAAACTCTCCATTACTCACTATTCACTTATATAAAAGAAACAAGCGACTTGGAAATTCCAAGCTTATTTTCGAACATCAACAAATTAGAAACGACACGAAACAGAGACCAAACATGTCACCAAGAATATTCCTCGTACTACTATGCTTCTCTTCGATCTTCCATGCAGCCCTAGCGAGAGCGCATGGCCACCGCGGCAACACCGTAAGCCAATGGTGCGACCGGACCCCGAACCCCGAGCCCTGCAACTACTTCCTGTCCCACCGGCAGCCCCACCGCTTTGCACCACGGCACCGCTCGGACTTCCGAATGATGCTCATCGAAGCGGCCCTCGAGCGTGCGGTCGAAGCCCGCCGCCACGCGCTCGGGCTCGGCCCTAGCTGCAAGAACCACCGGCCGCGCCAGGCTGCGTTGCGTGACTGCATCAAGCTCGTAGACAACACGATCCTCCTGCTCAACCGGACGCTAAATGAAGCAGCATCGTGCACCGGCTTCGACACGCAGACGTGGCTCAGCGCAGCCCTCACCAACATCGACACGTGCCGCGACGGTTCGGCAGAGCTGAACGTCACCGACTTCATCAACCCTATCGCCGCGAACTTCAACGTCACCGAGCTTCTGTGCGATAGCCTGGCGGTCAATGCCGGGCTCGTTGACCAGCAAGAAGCTGCTCGTTACGTTAACCCCGTCAATGACACCGAATTAGGGTTTCCCCGGTGGGTCGGAGATAGGGAAAGGCGGCTTTTGCAGCTCTCGTCGACGATAAAGGCGCACCTCATCGTCGCAAAAGACGGGTCAGGCCATTTCCATACGATCCAGGCAGCCATAAACGCGGCGGCAAGGAGGAGGTATAAGACGAGGTTCGTGATCCGCGTGAAGAGAGGTGTTTATAAAGAGAACATCGAAGTCGGCGTAGGTAACAACAACATTATGCTCGTCGGAGACGGGATGAGGTTCACGATCATCACCAGCGGCCGGAGTGTCAAAGGCGGTTACACCACGTATAGCTCCGCCACTGCAGGTACTTGACTTATTTTGATACTAATCATTTATATTTCTAGAAATGCAACCGGGACCGATATAAATTTTAATCTTTTCCGGCTGGTCCCGGTGCCAAAATCAAGTATTTGTATTTGTAAGTCAATTATCACTAGAAGAAAAAATCAATCTATTACATGCTGATATTATAACTTGAGAAATTATAAACTAAGAAAAAAATCAAAATCTAATAATAATGAATGAAAACGTATATATATGATTAAAAAAACCCTAACTTAGTTAGGTTAAAGAGAGTATGATAAGAAATTTAACTAAAACATGAAAATCAGAACGTCCTGAGTTTTTTTTATTATTATTATTATTCGTTCCCGTTTCTCAAATTTTTAACCGAAATCCGGAATTGTAACCGCACTTGGTATAAAATACCACCCCATGCTAATGTAATTAAATGTGTTACGTTCGTGCCAAACTACTATTATTTTTTTCAAGACTTGTTATGATAACACTTTTGATAGAGTGTATATTAAACATGGCTTTAGTGTGAAGCTCACGTGAATCTTTACACTCGTTTATGAGATATATCATGGCACTATTCGTTTGATTTATATGTAAAGGCGCTTTTTAGAGAATTTGAAGTGCAAGTTTATCACGGAAAGGAAGAATGATTTCCCCTTACTTGAAGTAGACATCATCTTTGGTTTGCCCATTTATAAAATACGTGTTATTATTATTGATATAGTTGTAGTGCACGCAAAAATCTATCATATACATATAATGGGAAAAGGGTAATATTAAGTATAATGAAACATTCGAAATGCCTCATACATATATAGTTATTAAATGTCTAGAGTCATAGATATGCACTAAGAAAATTGTGATGTTGATAAAAAACTAATTAATCTTGTAATAATATAATTTTATTATCATAAAAATAAATGGTAGGATGATAAATTGATTCTGATTCAAAATATTGTTAATCACAATTTTTTAATTTATTGTTTTTTCCATTAAAATATTCAAATTTCATGGTCACGATTTTTCTAGCCTTAAAATCACAAGTTTTAAGGCTTAACTTTTAGATATTCTCTACCATATAACATAGCTCTACAAAGCTTGTATTACTTAATTACCGTTAAATTAACATAATATAATCATTTTAATGTGACATAAGCTGACCAATTAGAGTTGACAATTAATCGTCACGTAACATTGTTCTTTTAAACTAAAACTATACCCCAAACTAAATATTTTATTTAGCTATATTATTCACCAATAATTGTATTTTTTTTTTTTACATTTTAATATTCTGCACACCTTAAATTCGATTGTGCACCAACGATGCAGGCATCGACGGTCTCCACTTCATTGCCCGTGGCATCACATTCCGGAACACGGCGGGCCCGCAAAAGGGTCAAGCGGTGGCGTTGCGCTCAGCCTCGGACCTTTCGGTGTTCTACCGGTGTGCCTTTGAGGGCTATCAAGACACCCTGATGGTCCACTCGCAACGCCAATTCTACAAGGAGTGCTACATCTACGGCACCGTTGACTTCATCTTCGGCAACGCAGCCGTGGTGCTCCAAAACTGCCTCATCTACTTGCGCAGGCCCTTAACGGGCCAGGTCAACGTTATCACAGCCCAAGGACGCAACGACCCGTACGAAAGTACCGCGATCGTGATACATAACTCGCAGGTTCGGGCTGCGGCAGATCTGGTGCCCGTGGTTCACCGGGTCAAGACCTACTTGGGCCGGCCCTGGAAGGCATACTCTCGGACCGTGTTCATGAAGAGCTACTTGGGCAAGCTCGTCAGCGCGGCTGGCTGGCTCGAATGGAATAGGTCATCTTTCGGACTCAAGACCTTGTACTACGGCGAGTATCGAAATTTTGGGCCAGGTTCGTCAACGAGGTCTAGGGTCCGGTGGCCCGGGTTTCACGTTATCACGAGCCCGTCTTTAGCGTCACGGTTCAGTGCCGGCAGTCTCATTGCTGGGAAGTCATGGCTGCCGGCCTCAGGAGTGCCTTACACTCTTGGCCTTTGATTATAAAGAATTGGTGTGATTATGATTCAATTTCGTTAATTAATTTATTGAATTTACCGATCATTGATTATTGTTTTATTACTAAGTTATTTTCTTATGTAATTTTTTTGAATCGCTCATGAGAAAAGATTTGAATATTTGATGCTAAGAAATTTGATGTATAATTCAATTACAACTGCGAATCGCGTGCTTTGATCATGACCGATCGTAAATGACTATATAAGATCTACTATACATTTGAATCATAAATAATCATGTAAAAAGAATCATACTCTTAGCAAAATATAAGAGCATAATAAACGACGATCTAGAACCACCGAGATCACGACGATGATAAAACGCAAATGATATATAAGAAAATGATTAACAGCGAGAGATAACGAAATGAAAATATTTTGGACACGGTAATGAATAAGAAATGAACACTATTAGAAGTACATTAGTATTTATGCCGCTGTTAAGAATAACAAATTCGTACATATATAACATCTGACATATGACATAGGTCTTTAATTTATCTTTTGGTACAACATTTTCTATGTCAAACCCTATTTCGGTCTCATTTCACTCCATTTCCGTAACCCCTAACTTATAACTTCCACCTTCTCCCTGTTTCTCACACATATTCCAAGGTGGCATTCATGTTTCTCTTACGTGCTGAAGCCTAAAAATGTCGAGGGAGACACTTGTTACGTTACAATTGTTATATACGAGTTTTCAAGTTTTGAAAATATTGATCATGATAATCGTCATCAAGTAACGCCCTAGTTGCTCAATTGAATCGACGACTGTCCCGACAGACCAACACGAGTCTTTTCAGCGTGCTTTGTGCTCACTTGCACGCTTCCCGAGCAACTTCCCACGAAGTCACCCATCCCAGGACTACTCCAAGCCAAGCACACTTAACTTTGGAGTTCCTATGAACGGGTTTCCGAAAAGAAGTTGTATCTTGTTGACATAAGTAGTACCAATCAATTCATTTAAGCCTCTTCGATCATACAGTCTCATACATGTATGATCTTCGATAACCGAGCAGTCCCATACCTGCATAGTCTCGGGAACGTCCCATCAGCACGATGTGGGACTGCACAACTTATCCGTTCTTGCCCTCGTGGCTCACGGAGTTAGTGATTGTCGCAATATCATTAAAAGCATCTTCCTTAATCACTAGTAGAAATAAGGTCTTCAACTATGTTAATAAAGGTGGTCCAACTCCAAAGAGGAGTGGTCCAATAATCAGACAACCTCTAATTAACGGTTGTCCCAAAATTAGCCATCTGCGGCATAAATTAAAGAATGATACGGCATACAATTCTTACGACTATTCTGGTAAGAAGTTGAAATTCATATAATGAAAGCCGCGGCGTTTTCCTTTAGCCGCAGCCTAGTATACATTCTCAAAGGCCACTCTTATAATCGGTCATTGAATTGAAATGATCTCACGACCATGAAGAAATGCTCCTTCAATTATGAAGAAAAAAAAAAATAACAGATTTCTTTTCTCTTTTCTTTTGTTCTTTAATTTTATATATTTGTTTTATTTAACTTTTGAATGTATAAATAAGAGTACCAAGTAAAAAAAAAAATCAAACTTTTACAAACTCGACCAAAATAAAATACTTTAAAAATAAAATTTTCAATGTGTTTTTTTATTTTGGATACACCAAAATAAATAAATAAATAATATATATATATATATACAAAATTGATTGTGTAAAATAATCATGCTACAAACTAAGATGTCACAAAAACAAAAATTTGAGAAGTTCTTAAGAACATTTGTCTGAAGTAAAACCGACGTACCAACATTGAGCAAATACAAGCATATAGACGTTGTGCTAAGCACAAGTACAAGCAGCGAGCACAAGCATATATTGATTTGTCTATATTTTAAAATCAAGAAAGGAAAAAAGAAAAGAAACCAGGAACTTCATCAAGGCTTAAAAGACCATTATACGCGGTAACACTCTTTTGGCATGATACCGGCAAAAATCGCAATTGATAGTGACGACTGGCGAGTGTCTCAATATTACTTTCCGGCCCTCAAAGTCGACCTAATGTAACTGGAAAAAAATCATATATTTTAATAAAAAAGTTCATATCTTTCCTTAGATATTCTCTCAAAACATCATCTTCTAAGAATATTTTTTCTTAAAATATACGATATTTTTTAATTTTAGTATTATAAAAAAGAATTGCGGAAATTCTAAGAGATATTACAATAGGTTTTTGTAGTATACTTTAAAATTGATCGTCACAATTGGTATCAAAATTTTAAAAATCTTACAAAATCTATGTTGCTTGTAGGCAGTTTGTGATATGGTAACTCTTATTATTATTATTATTATTATTATTATTATTATTATTATTATTATTATTATTATTATTATTATTATTTGTCTTGGCTCAACAGTAAAATAGTCTTTGGCACTTTTTGGTATTTAACGAAAAATGATTTAATTTAGATTTCAATGTCACTATTGTATTATAAAAGTCAAATTAGATTGGTATAAATTGGAAAATTATAGCAATAACATTGGGGGCGATGGAACTTGTTATTGCTAGGAAAAGAAAGTTTTTAGTCCTTTTCTTTTTAACACAAACCCAGAATGATTACTATGACTTGAATTTTATTTCAATATCACTAAAGTCTAAACAACCAATATTGACTAGTCAATATTGAAAAATCACAAACAAACAAAAAAAGTGTTGGAAACTACATGTCGTTTTCATATTGCTCACAGAAAACCAAGTTAATTTATACGTCGTATATTCAATATGAAAAACGACATTATATTACGCGTGCCTTTTTTTTTTCATGAATAAACTAGTGTTTGGTCGGTGCAGGCATACCAATAAGAAAATTACCATACTCAAAGCAAACTTAATTTACCCTTTTTAATTTTGGGTTCAATTATGCTAAATTTTATTGCCACAATTTTTACATCATTAAGTACAAAGTTAGACAAATTTTTGAGGGCATTGATCATCTCAATCATTTCATATTTCATTAGCCCTTCGATATAATTGCCAAAACAATGAAGAATTTGACATATATATTTAAAAGAAAAGGGAAATTGATGATGAAAGTACTTATATTATTGATTTAGTTATAAATACGTTTTTCTGCTATATTTGTGGTGGAAGTCTTTAAGTTTTCATTTGGTTAGATTCCGTTTTGGTACAATTAAGTGCTTATGTAGAAAACTCAATTATTTTTGCATCTAAAAATACAACTTTTTTTTAAAGATGTCATGTATTTACCATGTAGGCAGTGACGGAGGGAGGGGGGACCCACCATGAGCCCCTACGCTCACTCATCTCGTGGATATCTTTTTTTCGTTCTTCGATTTGTCTCGTCTTTTCGGAACGCATGAGTAATTATGGGTTTCTTTGTCTCGGACTCCTGGTTATTTGTCTTGTCGATGGTCGATTTTTTTATATTGTTTCCCACTCGCGATCTTGGAATGCAGCTATTGTGGATCTCTACATCTCTATCTTAGACCCTCGGAGCTGTCAAACTTGTGGGATCTGTTTTGCGACTGGACCGTATTTTCATTAAATTCGACGGAATACTATTTTGTGCATCGCGCCGACAATCTGATTGTGCAAGTTTCTATTCCTCTTCATTATAAATTCTTCTTTCTTATTTATTTGTTAGTTATCGCAATCCGTGATAGTTGATCATTTTGATTTTTATCATAAAAAAAATACGATTAATATGCTATTATTGTGATTTTATTTATTCAATGGTGCCCTTTTGTGTTGACAAGCTGGCTCTTTCACTGCATGTAGGCATGTACTTAACTCTAGTAATCGATGGAAGCCAACAAAATGATAATTTGAAGATGTTCAAAACAAAAGTATATCATAAGAACTTATGTACATTAAAGTAAAAATATAAGTACTTTCGCCAACAAATCTTTAAAACATTAAAAAAAATTAAAGCCCTTAAGTAATGATACGTTAAGCGTAAAGCAAAATCAGCCATTCCGATTTATCTAACACATATGTATAAAAAGATTAATAATATCAATGAAGAAGCTACATAGTGGATAAAAATAATTAGAACATAGTTATTATAATTTTATAACCAACTCCACTATATAAGTCGCAACAACAATATTATATTGTAAGCAGGGTAATTATTTACACTTATGATCAGTTATGAGTACAGAAATATAATTACTACACAAAAGCACTTCATTGCCATAATAATAAAAAGAAAGACAATCAAATGAAAAAGATAATGGGTATGTGGGGATTGAAATTATCGATATATGTTTGTGTGTGTGCAGATGAATACTATGATATGTATGTATATATATATATATATATAATATTATGCTAATATATTAGTGCAGTGCAATTGATGCCCAAATTTATAGGTCAAATCATAAGAATTTTTAGCTATATCCTTATCATGCATGCACTGAATTTCAGAGTGCTTTTGGCCTGCCCATCCCCTGACCTTCAAATATGGAGAAATGTATGATTAAAAAAAAAAAAAACTTAGAACTAGAAAAATGAAGAGAATGATGAAGCTGAAAACAAGAACAAAGGAAATTTGTCGTCAGACGAATTAAAATCCAAATATTAGTTTTCCGGCGAGCATTGGTTGCACCCGTATTATAAAACGAAAAACTCCCGAATACAGGTCCGTCAGTTGAACCGAGAGTAATTATATATATTGAGAGAAACATGTTTCTTCTTTCATTCAAATTCAACTCTAGTCGTCTCTATATATAAGTCAAAGTTCTACAATATATCATTCAATGTCTTAATTTACTTGCTTAATTTTTCTCTAACGACCATAATTAAAGATTGTGCAACTGATGAGAATATTGAGAAAGTAAACATTCATAAGCCCCTAGAGTGAGAGGATTGTGGAGCATGGCCATCTTATAGAGCTTGGTCAGAATTTATAAGTACTATTTAACAACAATATAGATATAGTGACAAAAATTATTCTGTAAAAAGTCAACGGTCAAACAGTTATAAACAAAAGTAATTAGTAAAGAATGACGTCATGTTAAGCGTGGCACTTAAGGTATGGTAAAAAGATTAACGTCTATCATCTACCAACCTTAGTTGAAGAAAACCCTCAGATATGAGGCGTGACATATTATTATTCAACCTTAAAAGAGTGCTGGATCTTCCTAATCATATCGGATTTGAAAGAAAAAAAATTGATTAAATCATGGACAAACCGTTTTATTCTCGTGAAAACGGTTTTACCTTTTATGCGTGTGTGAGCTTATTTCTGTAGAGTTAGAACATCATTATCCACATTTGCTTAAACTCGAGCTTCATTCAACGATTCAAGCTTCTACGGTATATCCACTCAATGAGCATAACGCCTTGTTATCGTTACACAACATCGTTGGTTGGACAATTCTCGCTGAGATTATAGACTTAGACATTAATTAAATTTCCCATAATACCAAACAAAATGAGATTACTTAAATACAAACCCGAGACCCATCAAAAATTCGTAATTTCTAATCAAGAAAAGAAAATTTATAGTCATTTATTCTCGTTGTAATATTCTTCGCCTGCATTATGTAGCTCATTAATGGCAGAAGCAAATCAGTATATTCTGATGATATAGTTGGTGAACCTCGATGAAAAATGTTCGTTGACGTCATTAAAAACGTCGCTTGATACTATCAAAATCCTAATTCATGTTGAGCAAAACCAGTGAACTATATGCGAGTGCCTTCCTCGTGACTAAAAAAAGTCAACTTTCGGTCGTCAACAACGCCTTAATGCTTATTACCATTTTATTTTCAAAATCAAAATTGACCATTTATAATAACCATTATTTCCAAATAATAGAGAATTATTTCTTCTATACGGTATATAAAATTAATAATAGAGAATAACCATCTATTCTATATGCACTTGATCAATTAGTAACATCGATTAGCATTGAGAATTTGTCCCTACTATTACAATACACAAGAACTCCTTTTCAAACATGAATTGAATACGTTAGAATACACAAATATATTTCCATGAAATTGTATATGTTTTTAATAAATATCTAAGTACATATAGACGTGTAGCGTATTGGTGGCATGCTTTAAAACTAAGGTTTGATGGGGCCACCTTGAAAATTCAGAAAGAAATATCGTAAGGTAATATATGACAAAAAGCATCATTGACCTTTCCATAAAACGAGAAGCTAAAACCTTAATATATGTTTTATTTTAAGTTTTAACGTATTATTATTAATAAGATTCGGGATCGCTTCTTCTTTCAAGTTCACTTCTCATTCTCTTTGACAAAATATCTGGGCCCTGAAGATCATACCAGAACAATATCTGTAAAATTAACATTATTCTCTAATATTTTTAATTGAATTCACATACAGAAATATAGCTAATTATTTTTAATTGGCATTTGACTTATCTATTTTAGAAATAACCGAAATGGTTTCTTTAATTATTTCAGTGTGAATTTTGATCCACAGACCGTTAATTAATTATATTTCTATCTAAAAATATTTTTAAATTATTTATTACTTTTTTAAATTGAAGATATTTTCGTTTCTTTACAAAATAATGATTTCAAAATATTTTTTTTAAAACATTTGCATATAACTGAATGTTAATATATTATTGTTAATAAGTTTAAAATTCTCATCGAAATCATAAAGATAAAGAGTTGTTTATGCTTATTGTGGAACAAATAGGCCGAATCGAAATCATAAACAAGGGGTTATTTTCGCTATTTTTGGAACGGAGTGGTCGAATTCACATTTCCTCATAAAAAAAATAGCGCTAAAATTCTCTGAATATATATATATATATATATATTAATTATTGTGCTTGATTACTTTTTTATTGGAAAAGTATAAGATATCTTTGTTTTTAGGGTTTAGCCATAAATTTTGAAACAAGCTATAATGACCCGACAAATATTTTTGTGCCCTAATTCTCGCTTCCTTTCTTTTCTAGGTAATACTGTATAAAATATAATGCTGGTACACTGTCATAACTCATTCAATCTTTCTGTATATTAGCAAATGATTATTTTGTACAATATCTCCATCACCAATGGCTTGCCTGTATTCCTACTCTCACCTTTGAGTATTCCATACTCCTGCCATGTATTTTATACTCCTTACTCGTGTGACACTAATATTCCTATACTACCCTTGAAGTGAAATTAAAAAGAAATGGATAATAAAAAAATAAAAATAAAAAACGTTAGGTCTCGAGTAAATTTACTTATCGAAAATGCTCGAATATATCTTTTCTATCTAATTAGGATTATTATTTTTTAACTCGATGGTTCTAAGTTTTTTTCTTCATTTATCGCTGCGGTGCAAAACTTTACTTGGCTCCATTGATAATCAAAAGTTAGTAATTGTGTCTCAGGGAATTACTGTTTATCCACATCGAACGGCATTGGGGCGAACAATTTGAGTGAATTCTTGAAAAAAAATCTTAGCAATTCAACATTTAATTTTATTTTTTTTCTTTCTACTTGTGTTCGATGAAAAATCAGATGTCTGATGAGAATGGTTCTTTCATAGCTATCGTTTCCTCTTCTATAAAGCATTCTTTAAAAAAAAAATTATTTGTTTAAGATATATTTGTTCATGATGAGACTCTAATACTACATCGAGGAGAATGGTTCTTTCATAGCTATCGTTTCCTCTTCTATAAAGCATTCTTTAAAAAAAAAGGATAATAGCGGCATAAGTCCTCAACTTTTATTCAACTGGGGCGGCATAGCCCCAACCCCATTTAATAGCGCTATAAGTACCAAAAGATGATTTCCGTCCATATTTGACTAACGGAAGTAGTCAACGTTTGCGTGGTCAGCTTCTCATCAACATGGACGCCACGTAATCCGACATGTCACCATACACGTCATCCTCGCGTCATCAAATTTAATGCAATCGCTATTTATTTTGCTTTAAATTTGATGACACGAGGATGACATGTATGGTGACATGTCGGATTACGTGGCGTCCACGTTGACGAGAAGCTGACCACGCAAACGTTGACTACTTCCGTTAGTCAAATATGGACGAAAATCATATTTTGGTACTTATACCGCTATTAAATGAAGTTGGGGCTATGCCGCCCCAGTTGAGTAAAGGTTGAGGACTTATGCCGCTATTATCCATAAAAAAAATCATTTGTTTAAGATATATTTGTTCATGATGAGACTCCTAGTATTAACTGCATCGATGAAACCGATCTCAAAATCCTATTTTTCTCAAAATTTTGAGTCCAAATCCTGATTATTTTTTCTTCAAGTTTTGAAAATAAAATTCCTATATGAATTCTAAATTTTGAACTCTCAATAAGCAGGTTTGAAAGGTTTAAATCAGTACTCAGTTACAAAAAAGAAAAAAGAAAAAAACACCAATGAAATAATCTGGTTTTAATTACATCTAATATGATTTTTCATATCTTTTTACGCTCAAACCCGAATCACTTTTTCCGAATCCAATTTTTCAAACTTCGATTTCCGAGTATGTTTTTTTACAGTCATTTCGTCTTCTTTATTCCTTTATTCGGCAATTATTTGATTATTTCTACTCTTCTACTGCTCTTAGAGAGTAACCATTTACATTGACAAAATGTCTAAAAAAATTAAGAACGTGACACTGAAGCCTCAAATTAAGAGGGGCAAAGTGGTCTTTGGCGAAGTGATACGCAATATATGACATATATTTTTGTAATCCAGTACAGGCGAGCCCAGGGTGGGCCCAGAAATTGATGAGAGTCTCCGCGTATTTAGCGTCGTAGAAACCCGAATTTGATAGAATGATGGAGAAGGAAAATACAGCGACGTCTGATCATCAACTGTCTGTGGGTCCCACAACCATCACCAAACTCGCACTCTCATTGGTTGAGCCACCCGACGGTGCCACGTCATACATAACAGCGTTTACCTCAATCATAACGGGACTGTCCCACACCTCCGTTACTTATGATGTCGTTGGCTCCACATCCTAAGAAAAAGGTACATTTTTCTTTTCTTTTGTCTTTGTTGTTTTGTGCTTTAGTTGGTTGTTATCAATAATTTTATTTTAATATATATATAATTGTATAATTCAATTATAATTTTCTCATGTATAAACCATGAGAATTAATTCTCATAATTACACGTATAAAAAACTATGGTTTTAGATCATTACAGATATATTAAATATATATATGTTAAAGATATTTTTTATATAAATTCTTAAGACATGAAGGGTCTCAAATCAAATTAATAACACAAGGTTATTTTGCATTAGATAGACTCTAACAAAGCAGTCTTTTGTTACGATACACACGCTACAATATTCAGAGCTTGTTTTGATGTTCTTAATCACCATTAGTTCTGCAATCAATCATTTTTGTGAATGTTGAGGTGATTTCATTATCTACCAATACAATATTACAATCTAATTTATTCACTTAATCACTTTTTATTATAATTTATAAGCATTTAATATTTATTCTATACTTATAATTTAATTTTTTTACGATCAATGTCTACAATGCTCACAATTTTGTATTTTATTATTTGTTTACTTTTTCAAATGATTTGGATATGTTTTAACGAGAAAAAAAAAATTATTTATCCAACAAGTAGCAGTACATCCAAAAAAATTTAGATCAAATAAAAAAAATAGATAAGAAACAATATAGTAAACATTGAAAATGTTAATTGTAAAATTATTAAGGGTTAGTTGCAGCATACACTCAACATACGGTCAAAATTGATGGCATATACCCAACTTCGAAAAGTAAATTATCATTATCATGTAAATTATCTTTCAAAATGATAATTCATTACTTGTATGCATGTGTGAAGAGAGAACAAATAAAAGAGTGAACTCTCACGTGGCAAGAACTAACTGAGAAACAAACGACGACACTACCCAACCACCAAAAACATACGTAAGTTGATTACTACTACCATCATTTTTTAGATTGGGTATATACGATCAACAACTGTACGTTGGTTATTTTTATCGCAATTAATATAGTTATTAAACATTGATAATTTTGACGGTAAAAAAAATGTTAACTGACTCTACAAAATAAAAACATTGGATACATTAAAAAAAATCAAAGGAAGTTATATATCGTCCGTTCTAGAAACGGAGTATTTTTAATGCCGACCCCGTTTTATATTCTCAGCTTTACGCACAGGTAAGTCGTGACTCACAGCCTCACAGCGTTTGTAATGATTCATATATTCATATATTATATTACACAGAGAGCACGTGTGGGCAGAGCCGAGCTGAGTAGCCCCCGCCCAATGGGGGGCAAGAAGCAGGAAGCGGGCCCTACCAAGTCAGAAAAACTGCCCAAAGAGAGTTAAGTAGGACCCACTAAACGGAGTAGTGGAGGGCCCATCATTGATCACTCCCCTCCTGGGTCCCACTTTCCATTACTTCTATTCCCGCTCGATTGGCTTAGCGGCTCTTCCGGCTAATATGAGCCCCCAAAAGACACGTGTCTACAGTTGATGGAGCCGTGAGAACGGGGCTTTGGTTAGGCTCCGTAACGGAGAGCTAAGCCAAGTAAGTACTATACGGGAAATTATGATGGTTGAAGCGTATTGGTTACTAGCAAATTCGATGGCCATTGTAGTAGGGTAACATGTTATAGGACTATCATTAACCATATATATATATATATATATATATATATATATCAATGAGTAGTTACTTAGTTCATGGCTGCGATGCCGTGACAGAACTTGTCAACCTCTATTTTAACCGGGTAAAACGTATAGTAAATATATATATATATATATATATATTAATTATATATTTTCGACAAATCATAAAACGCAACGGTTTTGCTGATTTGTTTTCAAGGGTAACTCGTAATAATCGGTAAACCAGAGCATATTTAAAGCTTGTTTTATGACTGAGCTGCGTCAAAATGAAGTTAAAGATTATTGATCTAATGAGACACGACAAGCATGATGCTGTAGACTAAAGTTGGTCAAATGAAAGTCGTAAGATAATGGAGTCAGTAATGAAATGACAAAACTAAATGATCCTGCAAAAACATATCAATTACTATATAGGCACAAAAACCTATACTATCAATGAACGAGATGTTTAACATGAACCCTAGGTTAAACTAGTTAAGAACTAAGACTAGATGATAAAATTTACACACTTTATATTTATATTTATATATACACGGGTCATGGGCTTGTGCTAAACACAACATGATCCGTCTAGACAGCGGATACATGGCAGACTCACCCGTAGCCGGTTTTTCCCAAGTGGACAACTTTATATATAAAGGGGTGATAAATTATTCAAGTTATACTTAATTAATTGTGTTAGTTCAATAAAATGGTAGCTCTGTTCAATTTTTATATGTAAAAAAAATCAATCTAATAGTCCAATTATGTGGCTTAATCCACAATATAATATTTTTAATTTAATCCTTTGTACTATTATTTTTAGTTATTTATTTCCTCCCCCTCTATTAACATATTTTATTTAAATAAAAATGAATTAACTTATTATTTTTCTAGAACTTGATTTTTTTTAACTACAAAAAAAAAAGTATACACATGTCTGCGTAGTTGAATAACTTAGATACTTTCACCGCTATTATGTGTAGAAATGATGGTGGGCCCGGTGCTAGCTAGGGGATGGTAGTAGGGACTACTAGCTAGCTAGGGAAACGATGAATGAGAAGTGTTTGATATCTAACTTTTTGGCCGTTGGCTGTTCCATTACGCCACACCCCCACACCAACATTCCCTTTTCCTCTTTATTTTCACTCTTTTTTGTGGTCTTCTCTCAACTCTTTTATTAAGCTTGGCATCATCTCTCTCTCTCTCCAACACCGTTCTCTCTCTCTCTCTCCTCTTCTCTTCAGCCATTAAGCTCTTAATCCAATACAGTGATTAACTAGGCGTCTCCATCGGTTGTGGTTGCACACAGTGCTTTCACTTCATCGTCTTCGATCTCTCCCTCAGCTAATATAATCACTATTAATTGCTTTGCTTCACCTGTTTTGCCGCCAAAAATCTTTCCCACCAATCCAGCTTAGCCCGAAAACGACACCCTTTTGCGTATTTAATGACCGCATGTTGTTTCATTAGGGCTTTGCTTTGCTTTTTCTTCAACCCTAGTTGGTCTCTCTCCGATCTTTCTTCTTCCTCGGGATCCGATCCGACAAGAGAACAGCCTGGTTCAAGTTCCGAGGAGGGTCTACTTTCTCTCTTTCTATGTCCGCTTTTTGTTCTCTTGTCTGATCATTATTATCATTACTATTTTTTTAGCTTTTCAAGAAGCTGACCTATACATACACTTGACATATATTACCACAGAAAGAAGAGAACGTTGAGTTTTTCAGAAAGGTTGATTCAAGCGAGCGAGACTGTTTCTATTGGTTTAAGGAAGAGATCAAAGAGATCATACGTAAATCAGTGAGTTCTCTTCAAATTCTAAACATATATATACACATATATATATACTTCTTCCTCGATCTCTTTGTCTTTGGTTTCGATCCATTATACTGCATTTGAAGGGCAGATCTAGTGGAAGATATAATTAAATATATATTTATATAAAATAAGGGTTTTATTGTTAGCAACTAATAGATCTACTTGTGACTCAAAACATATTGTGGAGTTTTAGAGTTTTATGAAATATATGATTTACACGTTTCGTAAGTGGCTCAAAACCCTAATGACACAACTTAATTTTGACACACTTTTTTTTTTATTATCATCGTGGTGTATATTGTTTCATATATTATTCTTTTTTTTACAAAGGACATTACGTAATCAATATCTAGCATAAGCTAGAAAAGATATCTTGTTATAATTTATTTTTTTTATCGTGAAAAGAAAAGATGCATTTCTTTTTGGTTGAAAACTTTTATATTTGGAAGTATTAGAATGGATCGTTCACGGTTAATGATCATACTTATCACGAGAAAACGATATTATTGTGTTTGTTCTCTTCTTGGAAAGGCTTTTAGTGACACGCATTCAAGCATGTACATTTTTTCTTTTGGTAATCCTATTATAAGAAGGAAAGATTACACTAATTCCATTTCAATGAATTATGTCATGTGGGCATGTGTTAAGCG
Organism: Parietaria judaica; assembly: GCA_954871525.1. Classification (NCBI taxonomy): domain Eukaryota; kingdom Viridiplantae; phylum Streptophyta; class Magnoliopsida; order Rosales; family Urticaceae; genus Parietaria; species Parietaria judaica. The sequence goes on from OX940862.1 coordinate 5,300,768, forward strand.
TGCTTGCTTCTTTACAATAAGTTGATGACACTTCTTCTCTCTACAAATTTCATAGTGCGTTCGTACCGTGCGTGTCCTTATATACATAATGTTGAAGACCATTTTCAGATTATAGCTCCTATACAAATTTACAAACCCTAAAAGTTCATCTATTTTAAATAAAATAAGCATGTTATAACAAGTTATTGTAACTACATATATCAAATTCCGAAATGTGTTTATTCACACATATGGCTGAGGTGTCTGTATGCAGAGCAGCCCTCGCTACAGGCGAGGGAGGCGTGTGTCTAGGGCCTCAATTTTTAAGGGATTTCAAACAAACAAAAAATATCTAATACTAACTTATTGTATTTACATGTTTAAAACACACAAAACTGATATTGAAATTCATTTATATCATTCTTTTTTACAAATGTAAAACCGCTAGACAGTTCATCCTTGAATGATCTAGACTATTTTTAACTTTATTATCGTTTTTTTTTAATATATTATTTTTCCGAGGAACTTAAAATTTAATGCGCAGGGTCCGAAAAATTCAGAATCGGCCTTGGGTGTTGTATATGTAGTATGTGTGTTCGCTGTTATCTAAAATTAAAAAAAGCTTGGTAAGTATATATATACCTAATTAAATTAAAAGCTTCATAGTTGAACATACGTACGAGATATATAAATAAAGCTGTATATTAATTGTCAAATAACCTTTACCACAATTCTTAATGAGCAAAGCTCTATATGTGATCAAAATTTGAGAGCTTACAAGTAAGTACAATCTGAGAACCACATTGATGAACAATTTGATGAACTCTTAGAAACTACTATTATGAAAAGAGCTAACTAGCTCAATTCTATACACAAAAATTATTTAATTTGTTGTAAATAAATTTCAGGAGTACTAAAACCCGTAAAGCTCGTAAAGCCCGGAGGACCAACATGAATGCTTTTGCACACGTACCACCCGGTTTTCGGTTCCATCCAACGGACGAAGAACTCGTCGATTACTACCTCCGGAGAAAGGTTGCGTCACGAAGGTTTGACCTGGATGTGATCAAAGATGTTGACCTCTACAGAATAGAGCCTTGGGATCTTCAAGGTATATTGATTAAGACTATTCGAACCCTAATTAGTTTCCACTATTCAGCGATGGATAAAATCATTTGATTTATTTATATATATATATATATATATATAATGCTGAAGATATATTAATATTGTTTGAGTTTTGTAGAGCTATGCCAAATAGGGACCGAGGAGCAAAGTGATTACTACTTTTTCAGCCACAAAGACAAGAAATATCCAACTGGAACTCGGACCAATAGGGCAACTGTGGCTGGATTTTGGAAAGCTACAGGCAGAGACAAAGCCATTTATTCTAAGCACGATTTGATCGGAATGAGGAAGACCTTAGTTTTTTACAAAGGTCGAGCCCCGAACGGTCAGAAGTCCGACTGGATTATGCATGAATACCGCCTCGAAACTGATGAAAACGGAGCTCCTCAGGTAAGTCATTTATAATCTATATTCAATGCTATATGTTTGTTACTTTGTTTATACTAACTACATACGCTTTTACAACATGATCATATAATTTTATGCCTGTTAGTTTGTTATATGATTATTGCTAATATCAGAATACAAGTCTATATATAAGAACGTATGATACGCTTAATATTAAGATTATTTCGAAGTCAAAAGTCAAAGCATCATGCATGAGTGCTTCTTAATCATATTTTAACACTAATGATAGGAAGATCATATATATATATATATATATATATATATATATATACATATATTGCTTATTTTATATCAGTTTTGTGATCTTTTACTACATATTTTTATTTTAAAAGACGAGCCTCGTCAAATCCTCCGAATCACCCAAATGGGTGCGGCTCACCGAAATGAACACTATCGATTTTTTAGTACGTAACCCTAGCTGTTGTCGGAAGTGAGCATTAGTTTTTTTTTTTTTTTTTTGTGTATGTCATGAGGCAGGAACCCGCAACTAAGCCTTCTTGCATATTCCGATGTGTATTATACATGCATACTCAACCACATGTGCGCCCACATATATATATATATATATATAGATATATTCACACCTTGCAAGCCTCTTCTCAAATATATATATATAGTTATATACGCATACAAATATAGATATTAATTTACTACGTGCACGAATTGGTTGAAGCAGGAAGAAGGTTGGGTAGTGTGTAGGGTTTTCAAGAAGAAGATAGCGACCAACAATTTCCGTAGAATGAGCGAACACGATTCACCATGTTGGTACGACGACCAAGTCTCCTTCATGCCAGACTTGGAGTCACCGAAACACAACTATCATCACTGCAAAAAAGAGCTCGACCACTTGACCATGCCCTACCACACTGCTCATCAAGACCAACACTTTCTCCCCCTTCTCGAAAGTCCGAAGCTTCTCCAATCAGCCATGGTGGCCACGAGCTCGAGCCCGTCGTCCATGGCCCCACATGGCGCTCTACTTCTCGGAAACCAATCGTCGAGAGCACTACCACTCAGGCAAGAGGAGAACTTCGGCGGGTATTACGGGAATAACGGTGGGGTGAACCACGCGCAGCAAGTCGTGGCCGGCGAGCACGATCAGGTGACGGATTGGAGGGTTCTTGACAAGTTTGTGGCTTCTCAACTCAGCCATGAAGATCATGTTTCGAATGCGAATGCTGCTCATTGGGAGAAGCAAGAAATGGTGCAAGAAAATGGCTCGGCTTCGCAGGTTGAGTTGTGGAAGTGACACCATTCGGTACTCAATATATATGATCTAATCATCTATAGATATAGAGACATTTTATAATATTCCCAAGAAAAGAAAAGAAAAAAAGACGAGCAAAAAAAGATGCCACGATCATGATATTCTACAAATTTGTGTACATAATAAAATAGAAGTACACTATAACTTCATTAGATGCAGATACTTATGACTCTATTATATATGATCAACTACGTTGATATCGTAGTAATTTTAAAAAAAAATGTTGTATCTTCTATATATACATATAAGCGTGTATTATACATTTATACTAGCAACAATGGAGTTGATTATTGCAATTGTAATGGCCTTTATTAAACGCGTGGCCTTTGAATATAGCAATGTATAAGCTATGGACGATTTGAGAATTATGCTTGTATGATATCAAATTAATAAGATAATTATGGCCTCGTCCTTATAATTATATATTATCTATATATTATACATATATGCATGTTAATATATATATATATACATACATATATTATGTATATATAGAATTACTTTTTTATTTGACCATATAAATTAATATTAGAATTAGTTTTCAATATATAGAATTGATCCGCTTCCTATCTATAACAACAGTGAAGAATACGAGTTGGTATAAATATAGGTCCACCAATTACATTGGTTGGATTATATTGCTTCACTGAAAAGAGAGGCAAACGACAATCACATAAATTAATATATGCTTTTTAATTATAGATTATGAACCATGCGTGGAAGGCAAGTAATAATTATAACGTAAGATCAGTCCTCTGCTCAAATACTCAAACATACACTACCCTTTTTAGCCTCATGATGAATATATTAATTATGTTTGTCTTTCATATATAAAGAGAACATTCATCTAGAACTTTTCTACTTTCTTTTTTTTATTGCGAAGCCTAATATACACGGAAGCGTTACAGAGACCCGATGCAAAGCAGTCAAACTGATTATTTTTCGCTTATACATGCCATCGTTGTAAAGTAAACTGAGAAAGACGAGATTAAGGGTGTAACCAGAAAATCTGATTGAGCGATTGATATTGGATCGATATTTACAAGCAGTACCTCCTACACCGGGAGCGAACCACTATAATTTTAGTGTCAAGTTTCAATTCGTTTATTAATTTTATCGTTTTTGAATTTGATAATTAGGCTCAATTCCTCACATTTTTTCACATATTGCTGAATATTTGGCTACTAATAATATCACAGTGAAGTGCGTGTTTGCATGTGTTTATATACTGCTTCTTACCAACTAAAAGCATCCAAAACTATGCACAAACAAACCAAAGAGTGAAATATGATGCTGATCAAGAAGCGAATAAACTATAGTGGCAAAATATGCTTCAGCGATTCAAGGTTTCACTCGTCGTGTGTGTGTGTGTGTATATATATAGTTTATAGGATAATATTTCTATTGGGTAGTTTCAATTTCCACCATCTACAATATTAGACGTATATTTTTGCGCACTTAAAATACAAAAACATTTATGAGATATATAACAGCAAAAAATATATATATTCATATGCTATATATATATACACACAGAAGATATATCTGATATCACTGCTCTGCACATGGCTTGTCCTTCTTACATCAATGCCCTACTTATCTTCTTCTTTGATAGGACGAGAAAAAGCATGAGGTATATCTATAGATCGAGAGACGATCAAGTAATACTGTTATATCTGTGTCAAGAATTATAGGATGATTTTCAAGGCATGCAGTTTCCGCTGAGAAGCACAACGATGAAACATTATTGTAGATGTATAAGAGAAGATATATAGCATATAGCTACATAAAAAGGGTATAGTAGTTGTTTCTGAAGAATATGTTTAGTCATATATAGAGTATAAAAAAATAGCAGCAGAATCTGACTATAAACTTGTGGTCACAGCTTGTGTAGTGTATATATACAAGATCTAAGCACTCGAAAGGAAGCTGCGTTTTGCATTTGAAGTGAGTGGCAAGTTGGCGACGCTTATAAGTACTATCTTCATGCGGACACCCGATGCAAAGCAATCAAGTTGTGTGTCAAATTTTATAGTGCATGGAGCACGATAGGGTTGTAATAGAGAGAGAGTTAGTTGTGAAGCTAATTCATTAGGATCATTATGGACAAACGATGTAATCAACTAGCTTGTGCCGAATCTTTTAGTATGTAGGCTTGTGACGAATTTTATAGTGAATGGAGCACGAGAGGGTTGTAATTGTTAGACTGAAGACAATTTATAAGCGAAAAGTAGACGTACCCTCACGTAAAAAGTGAATTATAAGCTTTCAACATGACAAGTATATTTTTTTGCTTAGAGAGAGCTAGCTAGCTAGCAATCCTAGAAATAAAAAATAAAAACAATAATGAATTATTTAACATGGTTGAGATTAATTAATGCTCATGCATGAGAGAAGACAGAAAGTGCACTAATTAATTAATGCATAGATAATCAAAGTTATAATAATAAGCAGATGGGCAGGTTGAGATTCTCTTGTATATATGTTGTGACTTGCGATGTAAGAAAGGTAACATCATATCAGATTGTAACAAGCCCATGTGATTGCTATTATATTGTTCTTCAACTTCTTCATTAACATTGACTATATATATATATATATATATATCTTGCCTCGCTGTCCCACACCTTGTTCCTGCAATTAAATTAATTAAATAAATTTTATTGCTAAACCTTGATTGTGTCTGTAAAAGAGATGTCACAAAAGACAAGATCAGCAACCAAAACGCACGTATAAATACTACTGATCAACCAGGGTTTAATGTCATTTAAATAAGAAATAGACAGCATAATGCCTCTTCAACTTTGAATGAATTGGTGTTGTTCGCCCTCGATAATTAGTTTTTGGGAATAATATCCCGTAAACTTTCCGAACGTAGCACATTGCCTCTCAACTCTCAAGTGTTAAAAATGAAATTATTTGTGCTAGTTGGTTTGAGTCCTTTTACCATTAAGATAGTTTTATTATTTGAATAATTTTAATGTTTGGTATGTATAAATCTAAAATATATTCATGTTATTATAATTTTCCTTCCCCGCAAGTCACTATTTGGGTAATCTTCGGCCATTAGAAAGAAAAATAATTATTGCCCAAGGAGTTTGATAAAAAAAAAAAAAAAAAAAAAAAAAAAAAAAAAAAACCCTACAAATTATGATGAAATTTTGAATGGTCTTTGGATGTGGTTATATTTTCGTCAAACAAATATTCATTAACTTTAGAAGGGAAGACAAGACATTCACAAACTAAGGATCAGAGAGAAGATTACACACCAAACTTTCAACTCACAAATGATTATGTTTCATTGCAGCCTATTAGTAAGTTAAGTATATTATTAGAAAAATCATTTTTAAAAATATTACCAAAATTAAAAATAAAGACAAAACTTAAACGTCGTTAAGCATGTCAAAAGCATTGAAAGACTGATCATGAGACCAATTATTTAATTATTTTTAAACAGAGTGGTGTGTCATGACTCAAAACTCACATGGGTTTTAAATTCACGCGCATTTCTCTCTCCAAACCTTGATTCATATCACCTCAAAAAAAAAAAAAAATTACCCATTCAATTCATATACATAAATTATGAATATTTGTTACAGGCAATAACAGCTGTAAAATTATTTGGTACCCTTGTGTGCGTACTCGTATACATTTACTTGTACCACACGCCACTAGAATACAAAGTTGACTGATTTTGAAACCCCTAGTTTTGTGGTCCAAGATTCCTATTTACCAAGTCAACGCTCATAAAATCAATAAATCGCACACATATATACGATTTTGCCACCCCGCCAGAGGCCCGACGAGCAGGTTCGGGCCACTGAGCCCGTTCGGCCTTAAATGAAGGAAATGGGGTCGGGAGGGTTCAGGAAGGCTAGGTGAGATGGGGCTCGGGCACCGTAGCTATATAGGACATAGGCGTGCTACGGGCCTATGGTTAGAGAAAGAAGGGCTCGGGCGACCGCAGGCCGAGGTATATATAGGGTTCGGGCAGGCTCACCCCACCCGAGTGCACATCTTTTTATTTGTAGCTTTTGACTTTTAAAAACATCATTAGAGTAGAGCATATAGGATAAAGTGGGGTAGAATTGAAAGAAAGGAACAACAAAAAAAGGTTAACAATGATCAAGAGTGTAAATATTTGACACAAAGAATGGACCTCAAATTACAAGGACATGAAAGAAAGAAAAAACAACACCCGGGGCAATTAGAAACAAAAGAAGAAATGTCATTACAAATAACAAAACTAAAATGTTTTTTTTTCCTGTTTCTCCTTTGTTTGCATTCCTAACACTAAAAAATCTGTTGTATTTTGCAAAACACACAAGGACACACGCCCTAGAGAAGAGCTTCCACCGGCCTTGGACTCATGCAGAAACTTCCTGCTCGGGCATCGCTACAAAAATCAGACGAAACCGAAAGCCAAAAACGCGATCAGCAGAGTCAAGAACAGCCTCGAGCTTCCGCCCAAGACCGTCGCTGAAGAATGGTGTTTCTGCGGCCTGCAAGTATAAAAAAACAGGAGTTAGGATATTCAGAAACCGACCAGAAGAGGTCCAACTGAAAGAGAAAAAAAAAAAAAAAAAAAAACGGTCGTACTTCTGCAAATGGGCCAGAGCACCACAGTAGAGAACATTGTCCGGCGCAGCAAACTCCGTCTCGCCGTTTTCCTCAGGGTTGATGATCCTCATGTACGTTTCTTGGCCAAGATACCATCTGTCAAGATTCCCGGCCCGAATATTCCAGAATCCGACGTTGTCCAGAGAGATCAAAACTGCCGTCCAGGCACCAGGGTAGACCTGCAAGATCGATTTCATGTTTTAAGTTTTTTATTTACAGTAGAAATCTACGAAAAAGTATCCCGAAGAAGATCACAAACCTGCACAGTGGCACGGGAAATCGCGTCCCATTTGTTGTATCTCCCCCTGCTGTCCTCTGTCCAATTTCCGTAGTCCATTCTGTGACCAAAAAGCGATAAGTTTGAATGACGAACACTCACAAACCAATAGTAAATTTGATATGATCCGTATAAAACCAAACATTTTACTGATGATAACATAACCCCGGTTTCTAATTCAAGACTTAGACCAAGAAACATCTCCATAATAAATTCAATACGAAAAACTCAACTAATCAAAAATACGAGAAAACTCTAATGGAGGCACCTATTTATCCAAGGGTTAATGGTGACAGATGTACCCAAGTTGTACTCAACTTGGTCGGCATAGACCTAAGTCTTTTTTTCATTGGCAAATGTACTCAATTTCCACTTTAGTGCGGCTTGAACCAATGTCCCAAAAAAGAGTCCCAAAATCCTCAATAAAGTGAAACTTGAGTATATTTGCCACCATTAACCCTATGTAAAATTAGAATTGCTTTCCCTATTTTAGTTTAAAATACCTCTAATACCCCTAAATAATAAAATGACAATGAGTTTCTTTTTTCATATATTTAGCAGGTCTAACTAGTCTTACCCGACCACGAAAGCAGAGTAACCGTTGAAATGGAAAGTCTGCATAATCGTATCGTTGTTGTGCAACACGACTTCCATGAATCCCTTGTATGTGGCGTTGATGACCGAAACGTCTCTTCGCGGCAGTCTGTTGAGTGGCCTGCTCGGGAAGTCGAGCTTGTAGTCTCCTTTGATGTTGTGCTTGTCGGCGAGCCTCATCGGCGTCTTGGGATTGGTAAAAGAGATTCCGTTAAGAGTGGCACGGAGTACTTTGTTGATGATCACCGGTGGTACACTCTGCAACACATACGTGTCTGTGATGTTTATCGAACCGTAGCGAAACGAGCCCTGCGGATTTGGTCGAGCTCCACTGGCGGATCCGTTTTGCCTGATAATGCATAACAGAACTTTAGATTGATGTCCCATGAGAGAATTTTATTATAAAGCATAAGAAAGATAACAAAAGTCCACTCAAAATCACTCAAGATAATGCTGAACAAGTTTCTTCAGCATTTAGACCTCTTAATTTGTAGACATTAACAATTTCTACTTAATCACTAATATTGACGTTATTTGTCCAAATTTATGTCGCGTTCAAACGCATGTGCATTGCCCGTCCCATAACTTGAAATGTGACAAAATTTTACAAAACTGAAAAAACACTAAGTTTAGAGCTAGCTAATAACTTAATTTTTTTAATAGTAAAGATGCAAGAACAGACCTGATGCTCAACGCCTGATTCATTGACCTCGTCTTGTCAAAGACATCATCTGGAGATCCCGGGAGAGGACCGCTCGCCGAGCCTTTGGAGTTCGAGTAGTGCAAGATGGCGACACCGGTGACCCTTTGCCAGATAGATTCATTCACGAATCGAGCACTCGCCACGACATAATAGTCGGTGCTGGCGTTCTGATCCGTCGAGAGCAGAAACGAATAGGACTGTCCCACATGGATATCAAAGTCGGTGTAGTTTTGTTGCATCGTGTAGCGGCCCTCTACTTCGGCCAATGCTATATTATGATTCTGAATTCTGAAGTTCAAACTTGTCGAGGTTCCAACGTTGTGCACACGAAGCCGGTACATTTTTCCTGCGTTACCATAAAATTTAGTAACATTTTTTTGTGATGAACATAAATTTAACAAAAATCAGAGCGCTCTAGAATTTGTACTTCACCTGGATCGACATTAATGGTCTCGTGCTCGATTTTATCAACTACAAGGGTTGTATTGTAACGATACGGGCCCTTTCCATTAATGAGAACTCCATCGGGCATCCCGAGATCTTTTCCGGCATCCAATTCTTTCCTTAACGCCTAAGATAAGCCAATAGAAAAACGTTTAATCCACTTTCTCACCATTCAAACACCATTTACAAAACGAGAAAACGAGCAGAAACAAACAGGTAGATGTACTAACCGTATGGTTCTTAATGTACCAATCGCCGATAAAAATCTCTATATCACCGTCAGGCTGGGGAAATGGAATGTCGATGACGGGGCGGTTGTTGACCACGAAGGAACCGAACCCGCCTGAAGCTCTCTGAATATTGAGAGACGGGAAATAGAAGAAGCTCCCAATCTGATCCTTCACTTGGAAGTCGTAAGTCCAGTTCCATTTCGGTGGAATCGGACAATTCGTCCCGACAACACCGTCTTGCCACGAATCCCGTCGCATCTGGATTCCCGGCCTATCAACGGAAAACAGCCAATGTAGAAAGAACCACAAAAGAAGAGGCAAAAATCACAGAGTTTATAAGCTCAAGCTTACCATGTAATCAAGAGATTCTCATCCAAATCGTTGAAGACATTGACGAGAACGTTGTAGTTCGTCGTGGCGTTGATTCGAGGGCCGGGAAATTGCTTGTTAACCGCTATAACCTGTGAAAATCCGAAGAATGAAGTTCGTATTAACGCCAATTTACAGATCGAAATCTCAAACTACTCTGTAGTAAAATCTATGGAATGAAACAATAAGTTGAATATGAAACGACTTTCTTGACTCAAAACAGTCCGATACAACCAAAGAAGAACAAGAAACAAAACCAAACACAAGAAAACGCAGACGAAAAACCCCAAATCAGCCATTAACGAAGGCCGGAGCTAAACTGAACGGAAAGTGACGACAGAACCGACCTGTTGAGGAACGCCGAGAGGAGAGGCGGTGATGTACGAGACGCGAAACTCGTAGGAAATGACAGGGTCCGCGGCGAAGGAGAGACTGGCCGAGAGCAGAGCAATGACGACGAAGAGAGTGACCAGAGAGGACCGCGACGACGCCATTGGTGAGGGGCAAGCAAGCACGCAAGAAAAGCTAGTATGGAAGCTCTGGTTCTGCTTCTTCTTCGCGGCTTTACATTTATCGATTAATGGGTTCGTTCGTAAGAGACAAATGGTAGATGGGTTTGCGTCGGATTCGAGAGAGCTCGTCTGGTTATGGCGAGACGAAGAAGAGAGAGTGAAGTTTTTTTGGTGAGAGAGTAATACACACACCGATTCCATAAAACAATTCAGTTTTATGACTTATGAGCTTTTGGCCTGGAAGCGCGTGTCACCGGCTACTGGCTCAGCCTGTTGGATGGGTTATTTCATTATAATATTGCAAGGGGTTACTACAAGATTATATTTTATAATAAATGGCACTTAACACCCCTAAAGTTACATATTGTTGCAGTTTACTCCTTAGCCTCTAATTTGTATGTTTTTAGAATGAATTGATATAAGTCAATTTATAAAATATGTTAAGATGCTGTGAAAATATTAACGCATGACATGACTTGCTCCTTAAGTTATAACTTTTACTTTTTCTTAACAATGTCATCTACACTTTTAACGATTACTATATTACTTCATGGTATATCCGTTATGCAGTGCATTACTTGTTTTTATATTAACCGTTCTTGAATAACTCGATTAATTGAAGCCGTGATATTGTATTGTACAGATCTCGTCTGATCATTACTTAGCAGAAAAACATTTGAGTAATTGATGTGTTGGGTAGAAATTAATACTTTTATCGTTTAGTTATATATGTAGGGACTAGGGATATGTGCTATTATATGTACGTATAGAGAGTATTGCAGTAAAAAAATAATAGAGGGCTAATTGCACCAATATACAAAGTATGGAGGGCACTCCTTACCATTACTCAATACTTATGAGAGAATATCTTACCCCTACTTATGTAGAAAAATGCTATGACTAATGTAAGTGTAAAATCAGCGAAGATTGTGAAAATTAAGCTCGATCGGTAGAGGATTAATACAAATAAGGCATGAATAACAAAATAAATTTCACTTGCCACTTTTATAAATTTATCATAATATAGAAAACCAAATGGATATTTATATATAATAAAGATACGATTTGAGATGATATTGTCAGAATGTTATCATAAAAAGAAGAAAAAAAATCGTTGAAACACATTTCATAATAGGCCAAAGTCGGTTTCTAAAAAAATTGCTCTTAAGATTAAATAAAATCAATAATTTTATGAAGAGAAAATAGAACCATGTTCAACATAGGATCCTAGATAGGATACCTTCTCTATTCACTCTATCATTTGATTAAATATAAAAATGTACTCCCTCTATAAATTTTTGTTGCTATTTTCCACCACCTTTTTTTTCAATTTTAAACAAAAATTTACCTTTTAATTAAAAAAAAAAAAACAACGACACAACCACTAATGTGTGATTTGCCGATTTTACCCTAAATTTTTATTTATTTATACTCAGTATAGTATAATACACCTATTAAATTAAAACATTATATCTCATTGACTTCGTTTATCACTAGCCATCGGTGCACGCCCTTTCCTTACCTATGAAATTAACATCTATTTTTCTGCAGCTTGCCTAATGTTTTGGTGTTTGAACTTTGAACTTTGAAGTGAGTTATATTTTTACTTGATGTTAGATGTAACTTTTTTGTCCTTAAATTTCATATAACATTTAGTTTACTAGTGATATTTGACATTTGATTATTTTTATGTAAGCTTTTTTCTTTCTTTCTTTTTTCTTTCTTTCTTGTTCTGTAGTATTTTTATTAAGTGTAATCAAACTTATCATATGAAGTATTTTTATGCTATTCGAGCATTGGTTTAAACTTATCATATGAAGTGTATACAAATTTATCATATGAAGTGTATTCAAAGTTCGAACTTATCATTTTAACTTCTTTTAAGCTATTCGAACATTAATTCAAGAGTCTACTCAATAACTCAAATTCATTATTTGAATTCTTTTCGGGTAAATTAAAATTTGATCTATTTAAGATCGATATACTCAAACTCGTTTATCTTGTGTCATCATAGTTTCGTGTCACATGCCCCCGAACGTCACCCGTCAATCAATGAGGTTAATAAATTAAGAGCACTTGCAGCCGCCCGGCACTAACCGCAAGAATGAGAAGAGGTTGCTGGGGTGCGGCGTGCGGGAGCTCCCACCCGTTTGGCATACTTGACCCGTTAATAGAGTAAAAAAAATGTAAAATTTATTTGATTATCTATTTATTTAGAGGGAAATGTTTTGGTTGACCGGGTATAGCCGGTAACATGGAGAGTTAGCAGTGAGAGCGAGGAGTCAGCAGTGTGGCCCACATAAACAAAATGCACAAGTTTCGGCGGATACCGCTCTTTCTCTCAATCTCTCTCCTCTCTTTCTCTCTCTAGAAATGAGATTTTCTAACGTTCGGATTTCCTCAAAAGTGACTTCCCACATGTACAGCTTTGGCTTTGGAGGCCATTCTCATTATTTCTTTTAATTATTTAAACAAATTGTCCTCTTACATTATTTTTTTATTATTTTGTATATATACATTGGAAAATACAAGGTACTTGACTAATTAATTCGAATTTGTGTGCTTATGCTTAGTTGGCAGAATTTTATTGAACAACTGGCTCTTCCCAACGTATGATTTATAGTTTTAAATATTTGTAGCATAAAAACCTTTTTTAATACTCTCTCTTTTCTTTTAGCGGTAATAATATTCAAAGTTCACAAAACGACTACGAAGTCCAATTCTGTCTATGTTGAGTTAATATTTAATAAATAAAAAACACACTTCTAGTTTAAGAAAAGTGCTAAAACAATTATTTTTTTAAGTTTAATCATAAATGTATACTATCTCTCGTGAAATTAATGAAAGTTGATGAAATTAGATCTCGACATTGTGTGTCTTTACGTACTATTGCCGCTTAAGTAATAAATTGGAAATATATCGTCTTTTTAGTATAAAATTAAATACTTATATCGCAAATATGTTTTTTTTTTAATTTCAACGTACTTTTTCCGTAACTATTATATATTATTCCTTTCATATTCTTTTTTTTTTTTAATCTTATTGGGGAGGATACAGTAAGATAGGAAAGAATAATGAGTAAATAAAGATACGCGCTCATAATATTTTGCCAACCTTTATCAATGATCTTTCCAACTACGTACATTACTTTTGTAATTGATGAAGATATACTTTACAGGTATTTTATAAAACATTTAAAATAAATAAAAAACTACGTACGTAGCATTTAAGTTTTTTTTTTTTTTAATTGATCGTTAACTTTGTCTCTCTATAATATGAAAGTGATTGAATGTATATACAACTTATATTCCATAATTCGAACAAATAAAAAAGATTATTTACACTTTGTATGGAATCTTCATAGATCGATTTAAAAAATAAAATAAAAAAGAGTATTTCAACTATACTAAATAATTTTTTTTTAATTAAACCTTCAATTTATAAAATACTAAACCATTATTATTATTAGACTTTTAAATTGGATAACATGATCCAAACAATATTTCTCATTAATTTTTTTTCAATGAACTTTGTTTATGGTAGATATGTTAGCTATATTAATTCAATAATAATATTATATATAGACTATAGTCTGTATAAATATTGATTTATGGTACATTTTTGGGTGAAAAATAAGTTCATACTATAATGAAAAAATTTCATAAAATAAGTATAAGTTTATATTTATGGATCTCTTACTATATTAAGTATTGCAAGTATGAATTTCTATGAAACTACTGTTCTGTTAATATTGATATAGATATCCTAATAATATGAAGATTTATTACCTTGACATGAACGCTTTGGTTCACAAATTAATTACTTAAGAAATTATTATAAATTATGCAAAGATAACTTATATTGAGAAATGAATCTGAACAAAATACCATAGGAGATTAAACACATAACGATGCATGTAAATTCATGATACCGTATTATCTAAGGTACGTAGTAAAATCATAAATAATTAGGGGCTTAATTTCTTATCAATTTTAATTTTCCATTTTCAGATGATTCCTATAAAATCATAAATAATACTATATATGATTTGTTATCGTTTTATAAAATACTTCATCGATAAGAATAAGATAATGATAATAATTTGTAGGCGTATGTAGAAAATTTGAATAAACCAGAATCCTACAGTTAATTTGTGTCTCTTGTGAACACATAATTAATTAAATAAAAATTTATATCTTATTAATTGTGACAAATCCACTAGACAATTTATATAGTATTAAACACATGCGTTAACTCCTCACGGAAATGCAAAGTAATCTTACAAAACAAGTAATCTTTAATCTTAATAAATTACTTACTAGTTTGGTGGTTTTCCTAAATCGCCAAAAACAAGATATATATTGAATAATCTATTCGATATTGCACTACCAAAAAGATTTTTAAAGCACCCCAAATATTTGTACTTAATTGTATATAGTCGGTAATATAATGATTTAAATGCAGTCAATTTGATCTTTAAACAACAAGCAAACTATATATTACCCTGCTTTATATTTTGGGATTCATAAAATTTAGGCTATGTTTGTACGTTATAGTTTGTTAATTCGTCTTAATTAAGATAAAACTCTTTAAAAACAAAATAATGCTAAATTTAAGTTGCTTATAATGTTGTTTCCATGCATAGTATATAGATAGTATATCATGATTTGTTTCCAAAAGTTATCCAATATATTATTTAGGGGTAATTACAATTACAGTGTAAAATTCGGATCCAAAACTTCTTGTTCTATTGTTTTTAATAATTAATTAAAATTGTGTTGGACCTTTAGATTCAACGGTCTTGACTTAAAAATTTAATTTAAACTTGCTATGATATTTATTAAAAAAATAAAAAATGGAGTGCCACATTTACAAGGTAAGTTACAATTGTTAACGGAATCAAAATTTGGATCTAAGGAGAGTTTGATATAAATTTGTAGCGGATATAGAGAAGGTTAACCTGTAACTTCTAAAAAATAAATATTAAAAACACTAAAAAGAATTTGGGGGTTTCAAGATGAATAACTAGGACATATATATGTCGATTAAAAATAAATTGGATTGCTATATTAAAATAGCAATGATATGCCATTGTCAAGACTGTTTTGAATTAATTAGGAGGATGATAATATGCCATTGTCAAGTCTGTTTTGAATTAATTAGGAGGATGATAATCTTTTGTTTGTTTGTATGTGTACAACACTAAGTATAATTTAATATAAAATTGGGTTTTATACACTTTCAAATTGGAAGTTTCATATATATATAACCACTCTTGACTTTACATTTGTCTCCTATTTATGTATGAAAAAACATTATATATGCAAATTGTCAAATATAGTATGTTTTTTTGGACAATGATTTAGAAGAATTAAATGGTTGAAGCCAGCTTTTATGGACTATTTCTATTTGTGGGACTAGGGTTTTCTGGCAACATGTGCAAGTTTATCAACTCTCATAAACAAAGATGTGTTGAGACTTTTGCGAAGAACGTGAGAGAGACTATATGAAGCCTAAATAAATATACTTGTATATTCATTTCCACGTCGATAGATTAATTTGACAATATGTATTTTATGCAAATAATCCAATTGTCGGTAAGATTATTATTATTATTATTATTATTTATTACCGATGATTAAGTACGTAAGATAAATAATACACGCTTTGTGCATGTAAAGGTGTACGTAATGTAGAGAAAATTTCAGGCTACATTTTCTTGAATGATAATAAATTCGTGACATGAAAACGTTTTCTTAGTTCGGCTTGTACCAAAATTTTCACGGGATATTATGGATCTTTCGGTCAATTATGATTGATTAATATATATTGAATCATGATTTTTTGTTATTAGCGTTTTAGGACTAGTCGTTTCATGATTTTTTTAATCCACCATTACAAACAGTTCTTTTTCATCATATAGTCTTTTGTTGCTTCTTAAATTGTATTTCTACCTAAATTAGTATGTGTAATAATTTAAGGTTTCGTTACTCATAATGCTAATTATTATTTATAGAGTAATTGCAGTATAAGTAATTAAGTATCCACTATTTTCTCAAAATAGTGTGACATGTTTTCAAGTTTTCAGTTACACTAATTAGATATCCAAAGTGAAATTTTCATTTTCTATTAATACCATTCTATGTGTTTCAATTAATGTTTGAGTTTTTTATTTTTATTTTTACATATATACCTATGCAACTCAAATCAATACTATTTTTTTTCAATTTTTGAGATTTCTCATGTTAAGTACTTCAATTTGAAACATACGAGTTATAAATGACTTAAATTTAAGAGAGACATGTGAGAAGAACAAAATTAAAAACAATCAAAATGTAGATTTCACAATTTTGAGTATTTAATCAACACAAGAGGAAACATTAATTGCTTACTTTTGCCCCAATTATGATTTATAACAATTAGCAAAGCAATAAATAAAAAATGAGTTAAGGTAAATCTCTCAATATCTCGCAAGGTTATGAATTAGAGTATTGAGGAATTAATTGATGAATTTTCGTTTTATAAAATTGTTATCATATAGTGGTTGATAACATTGCTGTTTTTATGGGTTTTGCACTTGCATTTTGTCAATTTCTTGACTTCTCAAGCCTTCCATCATCAATCAAAGTGATCATATGTTTGGGTGTTTCATTTCTTTGTACTTCTCACCCAATGTTGAACTTTCATTATCTTCTAACGTGGAATCCCCATTAATGAGTGGGTGTTTTAGGAAAAGTTATTAGTGATGAGAATTTAATTAGTTTAGTCAAATGGTTGATTATGAGATCTTCCATTTGGGTGAGCATGCTTGTGAACATTTTTTGGGTGATTAAGTTGTTGATTCTTGTTTAGTAGTGGTTAAATTATCAACATCTACGAGGATGATCTGTTGGAAGAAAAATTATTATGTTTTATTTTTTTAATTTATACAAATGGTGGTTTTTTCGTTATTTAACTATAAACATATTCTTGGCAAAGTATTATCAAAATAAAGTAAGTGAAAAACATATACCAATTCACGATTATAATTAAGTTATAAATGTCAGTTATCTTTTTTTTTTTCATCTGATTTTGATGATATTAAATTGTTAATGTTATAATTTTGGATGACGGTGAATTTGCTTGCACCTTGATATATTTTCTTTATCTTTTGTTTTTTAGTTTCATCATCCTTTTCAATATTGATCTTTTAGTCATACACTCGTATTGGTTTAATTTACTTAAAATGGTAGGTTTTTTTGTTAATGGGGGGGCGTTATCGGCTAACAGTGATCTCTTGAATAGAGGTGTAGTGGAGTTACCACTAGACCAAGCAAGCTTAGTTGAAAATGATAGGGTTTAAAAGTATGAATTTATAATTTTCTATTGAAATTTAGAATTTTTATTTTCATAAGTAAAAATCTCGCAATCTGGAATTTTGAAAATAAAATTTAGTATAATACTTAGTATTTCACAATAAAAATTATATAATATCTGGTATTTAATTTCGTCTGACGAAAAAAAAAAAACCTTGTCCCACGCTGCCACTTGATGGAAAGATAAAGTTCTTAAGTTTTTTGAATTCATCTTTAGAAATTGTAAGTAGGGTTAATTTCATCTGTCTTTATGACCAATGGGAAAAGACCACTAATTCAAGACAGATACCGATAATAAACTAGCTTTATTTTACAATGCATTATGAGACAAAATTATACCAAATGGTGGTTTGTTTGAGACAGCTTTGATTGCCTTTTCTATAATACATTCAAATATTTACGACAAAATTCTCGATTAATTCAATATGATATTTTGAATCATTTGGGATGCAAAAAGATATAGATAAAGATTAAAGATGGAAGAAGTTATCCATTAGCCCACACTAGAGCCAAAAGTGCTTATTATTAAATAACTAAAAAAAATTGTTACATAATGAATATATAATATTTTACTGTTTAGGGCTTGGGGTTTGAGACTTTCAGGCATTGGCCTGCAAATCCCCATAAAAATGAAACTAATAATAAATTTTATTTGCCTAAAGGAATTAAATACAAGCTAAATGCCTAAATTAAGTATATGGTTCCGTGAGTTAAGGAGTGATTTGTTAGAGCTCATGAAAGCCAATAAAGAGTGAGTTACTACTTACTAGGGTTAAACAAATGTGGATTAATTATTAGGGTTTCATCCATTTTCTATAGGAAAAAGAACATGCTTTATAGGAATATCTAATGGTATGACAGTGATTGATTGATTAATAGAGTTTAAGGATTGGTTTAAGTTTTAAGCAGGGGCACGTGACATGGGATGGGATTAAGGTGACAATGTGAGCCGGATCACGAGGCATGACGATATCCTTAGAGCACGACGTAAACGAATTTGATTTAACCTTTATGTTTACGTATTCGAACACGATTATCGTGATTGAATAACAGGTAAACATGATACTGACTAAAAGATATTGAGAATAATGGAATAGGATTTTGAATTTGAATTTGGCATGCTAATTTAAATTTTAGATTTTCAACAATGAAAGTTGGATTGAGGTATCCACTTTTCTCCCATTTTGAGCATTATTCTTTTTGCTCCAATAAATATTCTAAGGCCAAAAATCAAACGCTTGAATTTTGTATTATTTTTCCCATAAGCTATGGTTTTGAACCCATAACCAATTATAAATATTTAAAACGTTTGATGTTATTTTTTTTAAAGCACGTTTGATGCTATTAGTTCTGAACTTTTTTACTATTTTAACTGCTAAACCTAAATTTGTTTAAATACTAATATTTATTTGAACATTTTAAAACAACATTAGTACAGCATGTACTGACTTAACTGTTACTTGGAATAGTATATCATAATTCAGAACTGCATGTGCTAGCTATTTATTTATCTCATTTTCTCTTAATAGCTCTTCAATTTAATATGATTAAAAATGATAATGTTTATTTACAGATACACCCAAAAATTCTCATCACAAATCCTGCCGTATCTTTTGCTATGTGGACCAGTCAAATACTCAAATTCAGTTTTTTGCCGTGCAATGGTCCAACTAATTTCTTTGAAGTTTGAAGTGTCCAATCAGGTTCTAAAATGAGATATTATCATAAATTCATAATCATTTTGCTATTTTCAATTGCTTTTCTAAGAAATCATTATTATTATTACTTTCTATGAAATGAAATGATTATTAGGATGGTTTGACTTTATTTAGTAGATAATCGTGAAAGGGCCAAATAAATTTAACTCACATTCCTCTTGCATGAAAGAAGGATTAAATTGAGGAAATTAAAAAGGGTAATTTACATTGAACGTATTATATTGATATGGAAGGTTATCAAGGAAATGAGTAAACATAGTTAAGATATAAAAAAGAAAAAAGAAAAAAGATGTGGAATTAAATTTCTTTATTTATTTTTAGAATTAGAAGAGATTACAACTCCTTATAGATTGATCTACGATGCACGTGATTTTTGACTATTTTGTGACAAAGATCCACCTCAATCTCATATTTGAAAGAAAATAGAAATATGATAACAAATTATTGGAATGCAAAATATGTAGAAGCCTACCTCCAATTCATCTAAGGCCCAACCCAAAATTTGAAGGCCCATCTCTAAAAGGCCAAGCCCAACCAAGCTTATCATAGAAAAAATAAATTTATCCAAAAAATTAGTACAAAAATAGATTGAATTGGTGATCAAACCATACTCAACTTGTCTCCTCAAAGATCATAATCATTTTGGTTCAAAAAGGCAAGAAAATATGCTAAATTTGGAGGGTTTATGCCACATTGAGTTTGGATTGGTCCAATGGGAAAGGACGGATGAGAGCCGAGCCGAGCTGGTAAACGGTGAGGTTGGCCTTCACGGTCACTCCTGTCGCGTTGTTGAACAAAAACAGCCTCGCTGCACCGTAGATCGCGCGCGTCGGGTATATCCGCGACGTTATAACTCGCCGCCCGCCTTGCCCGAAGCTCTCCACTATCGAATGGTCAACCTAATTGCAACGATCCTCATAATAATTAGCTCTACATGTCGCTATATAAAGACTTATACTTTTCCCGCAAAAAGAAAAAGAAAAAAAAAAGACTTATACTTTTATATACCGTTTAATTACATTTTAATTATGCGAGTAATAATTGAAAATAAGGATTGGGTAATTGAAAATATATATAAATAAAGGTGTAAATAATTAGTCTAAGTCTCTAAGATACATTATATATATATATATATATATATATATATATATAAAATAGGTGTAGAAAGTAAAATTCTGAATTACTTGTGATTAAAGTTTGAGCATTTGACAAATCAAGAGATGAAAAAAGAGGATATTTTCGTACCAACACCCTCATGGAGAGTTTTTCGCCGTTAAGCACGGGAATTCGGCTTCCGTAAACGTGTTTAAAGACATCATTAGCCTCTGATGACCTGCACAAAAAATGTAACGAATTCGATCAAATCATTTCAAAATGTATCTTAATTTAAACCATTTTTCAGCTCCCCTAAAAAAATGACACAAAGCTAATATTAATAACAAAAATAAACCTTGTTTGATCAGCGCAGAAATAAGTCTTGGCGTTGCCGTCGCTCGAATTGGGAAAGCGAAAGTAAATCGGAGTCAGCTCAGAAAGCGAGTCATCGGCGAGGACAACGACGCCAAAGGGCCCAAACTCATCCCTCTCGGCGGCACCACCGCAGCCCGGAATATCATTTGCGCCCGTTTTCCCCATCTCGGACGACGATGACTCCACTTCGAATTCGGCGAATATGTCCAACTGCTTTCACCAAAATGAGTAAGACACAGAACAAAAGCAAGTGTAATATAATTAACGTGATTAGTGAAGCTGAATAACAAGTAACAATCAAAGAGAAAAGTGAACCTGTGTGGCAGATCCATTGATATCGAGAGGCACAACTGAACCGGGTTCAAGAAGGAGCTGAGTGAAGTTGACGCTGCTGAGTCTCAAGCTCTCTATCTCTTCCACGGGCCATTGAATTATGTTCTCTCCGGTCTTGTTGTCGTACACCACGTTCCTTGGAATTGTCTGTTTATAATTAATATTATTATGTAAACCAAACTTGCTTAGAGTAAATAAATCATTTCGAATCACAGTCTTTCTTCTAGTGTATTGGGACTAATTAAACTTAATAACGATAAAAATAAATAAAATCAAGGATCAAAATTGAAAAACTATATTTTTCGTAAATTCTTTTTTTCGGAATCCCACATAGATCCATCACTGTATATAGATCTTTAATAATATTATTTGAGAGGAATACATACCGGGGGATATATTCCTCTAAAAAAATATCTATATATATATTTTTGTCAAAACTTACAAGTAGATGATCCAAGATATGGGGCCATGAGCATAAAGGCATACCCTTTTGTCGATTTGCGCTCATCTAGGTCACCCCCCCAATCAGCATCACTCTAACCTACTAGGGCCTGGCGAGTCTTTTTTTTTTTAAGTGGAATGTTCATTATGTAAGTAGTCGATTAGGAGAACTGCTATGTCACGACAGGGTAGAGGATTATATTATAATTTTGATAAAATGTAAGGATTAATATATAATTTTATATGAATTTACAAGAAAAAAAATTGAATTAGTGTACAATTTCTTTTAAGGAAAGTGCCCTGTACAAAGTGAAAATTTACTGCAAAATATTTAAGACCTAAAATCGGGACTGGGACAAGAACCGGGAGATACAAATTAGGCGATTACCGGTAAGAAATATCAAGAACGGGTAAAACAAACTTTCACTCCTACATTTTCCCACGGGTTTACGTTAAGGTGAAAAAGTATTACCTGAAGAGAGGACCATCCTTTTTTGAGATCATCAGCGGCAGTGTCCGTCTCATTAGTCCAACCCCACAAGATTCTCCTTCCCTTGTTTTGGTCATAAAACGACTTCGACGCGTAGTACCTTCCGTAATCCACACGCAGCCCGATGCCCACATCCTCGTCCGGGTTATCGGGCACCCAAGTATCGTTCCCCTCGAAGTATGTGCCGATCGCGTAGTGGTCGACCTTCGTGTCGTCCAAGCTAGCCTTCAGCACGTTCTTCACACCCGGCCCGTTTGCTGAATTATCCAGCCCGTCCGACCCGTTCGTCGCTAGAGGGTAAAAGTCGATGCACTCCCACATTCCCGTACCTGCAACCGAGTGCAGAACCCGGTCCGAGAGGTTGTAGTTGATAAAGTCATCAGTGGTGTACACAAGCGCGATCCCTGTTTTGTTGACCTTTGACCCGATTGAGATCCTCCATGACCCGTCGGGTCCGGTCCATGCTGTTGTGGGATCACGAAAGTCTGTGAGCCCAATTCCCGATGGCGGGACAATAACTGGGTTGCCCGAATATTTGACCCAGTCGATGAGGAGCGGGTCAGATGGGTCGGCCGGGTAGGCTAGGTTTTGGACTTGCACAGACTCGTTGGTGGACCCTGTGTAGATCATAACTATCTGGCCATTGGGGAGTGACGTGGCGGAGCCAGTCCAGACTCCGTTGATGTCGTACCAGTGATCGGGGATCATCGCGATCGGAAGGTAGAGCCAGTGGATGAGGTCCGACGAGACCGCGTGGCCCCACGTGATGTTGCCCCACACGGCGGAGTCCGGGTTATATTGGTAGAACAAATGGTACCACCCTTTGTAGAACATTGGTCCTGTGTATAAGTAATTTCGTAACTTGGTTGAGTATTTAAACTAGTCATTTTTTTTAAAATTCAAATTACACTATATATATATATATATATATTTGAAAAACGCTCACTTTATACACATATAATAAGTAATTATGCTTGCACGGCCGTGACCTATTCCAACCACGGTGGTCGGAATGAGGGAGTGCCACATCATTTGAGTTGAGTATCAGAATTGATAAAACGATAATAAGTTATTCACTTATTTCATAACATTGATCTTTTTAATTATTTTTTCCGAGGTTTATCGAAAACCGTTGAGTAAGCTTTAAAATTTTAAGGTTCAAACACTCGTAATACTAAATAAAGCCGCGTATATCCCTCTTGAGTCTTGAGCTATATAGCGTATATCCAACCACAATAATTCAATAAAATGTACATATAAACAAAAATATAGCGTACGCAAATACAGTCGGAGTGTCCTATATATCGTGACAATTATATTTTTGGCGATATCCAGTGTCATTAGATTCTTTGTATTGAATTTACTAACCTCATAATAAATATTATATATATAAAAAAGAAAGGACTTACCATCAGGATCTGAAGCAGAACGAACAACCAATTGCAAGAAGAAGATCACAACCGGAAACATTACCCAAAGCAACTAATTAATTAACTTGTTAATAAAAGCAAGTAAATTATAAAAAATATAAAACTCAATCTAATATGCTAATTAATGCATGGTTTGGACAAGTTATACGTTAATCAATTAGCTTTAAAAGATCACTTACTGGCATGGTCATGTATAATTAGATTGATATTTTAATGAAACCTTAATGCAAGAGATCGATCGAGTCCATATATAGTTGTACCTACCGTTCATCCAATTCTTCTGGGGTTGAAAATGGAAAGCCGTTCTTTGCCAAGAAAACATGGCGTTGGTCCAATTATACCGGAGCCTCTCGTCGGAGAGAGGCGGGTTCGACTTCGCCGACACTCCTTGCGCAAACCCTAGCGGCTCTTGATCGAAGTGATCACGGTGATGATCACGATCTCTCTCTGATACCGTGGATGGTTGTTGTGGGGCTTGGTTGTAGGTGATTACTGCCACCAAGGAGACGAGGAAGATCACCGAGGCGGCTATTGCGACGGGGCCGCTCATTGGTCGCCGGCGTTTGAACGGAGGAAAGGCGGCGGAGGGGTGGTCCGATAAGGGATTGTAGTGGTCGTGGTTGGTTTGACTTTGAGAGTGAGGGATTGTTTCTTCAATGTCATTGCGTTGACTTGTGGTTGTGAGGGAAGGATTAGGGTTGGACTTCATTTTTGTTTGTTTGAATGGAGTGAGAAGTAGGGACTTGGTTTTATAGTGATGAGTCTAGACTTTAGATATGAAGTGTGGAGATAATATTGCTTTAATATATAAATATATATATATATATATGTAATGTGTGTGTGTGTGTATTTGTATGTGTTGATTTGAGAGTATTACTATTAAAAGACTACATATTGAGTTAATATTTTTTACTAGATCTAGAGTGAGAAAGAGTAGGTGAATACCGCAATATTGATCACATCAAGGAACAAACACGTTGTTGTTTATTAATAAGTTTTTTTTTTTGGGGGTAATTAGTGCAACTTTGTCTATTTATAAACGTCTATAAATGTTCTTTTAAAAAAAGTCTATAAATGATTAGGTGCATACTAGTTATTTTAAAAAAAAATAGTTAATGGGGTGGCTTAAGGATTCCAATAAATCAATTTTCATTAGCCTACTACGCTAACATTTTGTTAAAGAACATAATTTAATTTCAAGTCGTAAGAAAGTTTTGAGCATATATGGTTTAAATGTTGATATATATATATATATATATATATATAATTTAAAAAGGGTAAAAACAGCATGTGACTTTGATGAATTTGGTTGTGTTTGCCATACAATATGGTTGTGGGGTTGGGATGAGCATTAGTTTGAATTTTTCTTTCCCAATTAGTAGCTCATCACTCTTCATTTGTAGAAGTGTTTTTTGTGTATTGCTACTTGCTTATGTGCGGAGCTGGCAGCACTCGCCGGCGCCGACGGCTGTCTTGTAACTATCATGCATCATTGGTACTTCGCTGGGGAAAGCCTGCGACAATTGGGTTTGAACCTCTTGGACGATGGTCAAGATTAAACCGCCGTGCAACATCAAAATATTCCCCGTGGTGATATATACTTTTCGAAATATGCGTAATTAACTCGGTTAGGCTTGCGCCTTGCAAAAAAAAAAAAAAATTAATCGGTATGCAGGCTACTTTGGACGACGGATTAAAAGTTTGTCTTGAAAACTTTGTGACTTGCACAATATTACTTATTAGCATTTTATTCAAAAAATGTATACTATTCTACACTCTACTTCAACAATTTTTTTTGAATAACTACCGTTCTAGTTCTACGATATAATACTTATTTGCTACACACAGCACAATAAATAATAGCTCTAACGGCCAATTTTTGATGTAAAGTTTGGTATAGATCTAGATTTATAACCAAATTTTACTATTAAAAAAAAAAAAAAAAAACATGTGAATTCTGTTCCATTTTGTGGTTAGAAATCCATCATACCCTTGAATAATACAAGTCTCTCAATTAAATTTTAATGAAAACCTAACAAAATATTAAAGGAAGATCTCTCAAATAGACTCATGTGGTATGTTTACTAATGAAACCAAACATATATTTGAATGTGATATAATTTATAAAAAAAAAGTCACAAAATAAATCTCTCGAGCTGAACTTCAAAAGTTCTACCAAACTTTCCAAGGAATTTATAGAATGTTTGGTTCATCATGACTTAGTCACGATCTAAGCTATTATTTCTTTATGGTCATATGAATAGTTTGAAAATAAAATTTTGAAGGTAGTATCGCCTATCAAAGCTTATTTGGTGTAATTTTTTATGCTCCCTGTTAATGAAATATCAGTTTTTTTTTTTTTTTTTAAATACAGTGTTCAAGAGCAAACCAATAACATGTATAGGAATCCCTAAAAATAAAAAAACATTTATAGGAAGTTTAAATATTCTTAATTAATTTTTGTTCCCTTCATTAAATGAAATTAATTTGTGCATAAATCAGCTCAAGGAAAAGAGAAAAGAAAAGAAAACAATAGCTACCATTCCTATAACATGGATGAGTGGTTGAAACAAATTTATTTACGTTCTATTTGAAATTTCGTATTTTTCTAAAACTTATTTTACAAAACTTAAAACACAAAGTTGTAGATCTATCTGTTATCTTTCTAACCATAGGTCGTACATAAAATTTGAACAAACAATGAGTGAGTTATGTCAAAAATACGAAAAGTGTATATATAGAGGAGGATAACTCTCTAACGGTCAACTAACGGAAAACACAAAAATATCTAACGGATCAAACTTTGGGTACATTAGTCACCAAAAATAAATATTAAGTACATAATCCGAAGATGATCAAATATTGGGTGCAATTTACCTTAAATTAAATGAATAAATGATACACATGGCAAACTCAGACCCATATGGAGAAGGTTAAAGCTATATACGCCAAAACAAAATATAATTAAATAATGACTTTACACTTGCAAAAACGCTGACATTTTTCTATGCAAATTCTGGTCGTATAATTTCTAGAAGGAAAAAAAAAAAAAAAACTCCATAGATCGAGTATTGTCTTCTATATATATATAGATATAGGATCTCTATAGCGAGCTCGATTTCTTCCAAATCAGCAAAGATTTCAGAAACTCCATCACCTAAAATTTGAATAATAATTAAGAATAATTACATTTGAATTAAAATATAAATTAATGCACGAAGGGAATATGATAAATACCTCGGACGGATCTCGGAGAGAGTAGAAAGCATTGCTTTCTTTCGGCACGGAGGAGACGAGAATGCCATAACCGCGGTTATTCTCCCTCAAAACCTGTTTTACCGGTTCATTAGTGATTAATTTGAACTATTATATAGCAGCAGCCAGCAATTAATAGTAATTTAATGCTTGTACCTTAAACGCGTCTTCATCGGTTCGGTCATCTCCGACATAAATAGGGAGAACATCGTCACAATCGCTTAAGCCTGAAAAGAACAGGTAAATCTTAAATTAATTCAGAAAAAGAAAGGATTAAAAACATCATAGAAAGTTCTTATAGAGAAGAAAAAGAAAAAATTACCTAAAGATTCGAGCAAAAAGGTAACAGCCTTGCCCTTATCCCAGTTAATGACGGGTCGAACCTCTAAAACCTGAACGTGCAGAATCGGAAAGAAACTATAAAAATCACACAAAAAAATTGGAATTAGATTAGTTCTATATTTGCATATTTGGCTTCTAGAATTACCTTTCGCCCATGAGTCAGTTTCAAACGAGGATAGTTCTTTAGGATTTCGTCTACACATTCTGCGACCAAATCCCAACTCTGAAAAGAAGAGAAAAAAAACGTATTAATTACAAGCCTTAAGAAACATTCATGTTTTCTGTTTTGCACAACTGTTTATCTTACCGTTTCGGCAACATTACGATAATGTACCGATACACAGAACTTGTTATTCTCAATTTTGGCACCTTCGATTCCTCTGGTCCTTTCAATCAGGGATGTATACACCTGCACCATATATATATAAGAACATTATAAAAGGCCAAGTAAACTGAGAAATATTCGTAAAACTAAACAAATTATTTACGAACCTCGTTAATCATTGGTAGAAATTCTGCTGCAGGCTGGAATAAATTAGCATCCTTTCCCTGGAAAGAGAACACCCCTAAGCAGAATTTAATTATAAAAAAGTTCTATAAAAAAAGTTCTACATATATATATATATATATATATATATATATATATATATATGTTGTAAATAATCACCTGCTTGTCAGTGGCTTTATAGCAATGTTGCTGGCCATCAGATACAGATGGCATAACCGGGAACATGATGTCCATGCCATGGCTACCAGCATAATATAGCTCTTTCAATCCTACAAACTCGTATACCTGGAAAAAAAAAAATCGACGATTCGATATGCTTAGTCTAAACCCGAAAATGATGAAACTAACCAAATATATACAATGATACACTAATCCATTGCTTACCTTGTCACGACTTCGTCCACTAATTATGGCCGTTGGAACATGTTTAGCCACTCTTTTAACAACAGCCCGCATCTGAAAACGAATTCAAGCCTTGATGAGTACTAAAAAGTAAAAAGAAAAAAAATGAAAATTATAGCTAATAGTCAAACTCTGAAAGAAAAAGAAAAAAAAAAAAAAAGCTCACCGCGTCTGACATGAAGGCACAATCGGGATTATCTACGATGGGTGAAAGAGTTCCATCATAATCCAGAAACAATGCGATTCTCTTGCCCTTAGCGAAATTCTCTATCTGCTCAAACAATCTCAGCGCTGACGGATACTTAACCTGCAAGATCAAATAAAAAATTTATAATTACCAGTAAGGAATTGGAATCCAATACTCAATAGAAATTAAAGAGGCAGGAAAAGACAATACCATCCAGGCTCGGTAAGCAAGATCGGCATCGGACGAAGGAAATTCACTGTTGAAGTCTTTTGATAGCTTACGATGAGGGGGCGACGAAGCTTTCATGGCATCGAGCCACGAGCTGGAACGAACATCGTCAAGAACACCCGTCTTCTTCCTCGGGATTGTGAGGAAGAGCTCGGGAGAGAAGTTTCCTCTGGGTGGAGAGTACGGGAACAGCGTGGAGTGTACCCCAAGTCTTGACTTGCTCAAGGGCACGGGATCGGTGAGAACCGGAGACGGGTGAGTGGATTTCAGGTCCATCGGATCCAGATTTCACGAACTTAAAACAAATTGGAATTTGGAAAAGGCTACAGATCTTCACCCAATTCTTTTATCAATAAAAAACCACTTCTTGGTTGTCTTCTTCGGCTTACAGTCCATCAAGCAAACCTAATGATACATATAGATACATGAGTTAGACAAAGAGACATAAAACATGAAACATAAGAAACATGAAGAGTCAAGGAATCTTACTTCATCTCGCTTGACTCAATAAAAATCAATTTACCTGCAAAAAAAAAACATACATGGAAAAAAAAAACTGCTTTAGAACAATGACAAAAATCCGGGAAGAACAATGGGGTAAAATTCAATTAATATAATCATTATTGAGAATAATTCAAAAGAAATTCGTTAGCATAAAAAGAGCATGATTGATGCTATAAAACTATGGAAATCTTGACAAAAAGTTGAGTTCTTCCCATGTTTACCAATCAATACTTGCTAATAATTCAGCTAGAAAGAATCGAAGGAAAAGAACAAGTCATAATAAGCTCTATAATGAAGGGAAAAAGTTGAAGGACAAAACTTTCTTAGTTGTACACATTAATCCCCCAATCAACAAGGACCCACCATGAAACCTGGACCCAATAAACTAATTACCCAACCTTCATGTAATTGCCAAAGCCATTTCTTGGAAACCTGGGAAGTTCAAAGGTCAAGCTTCACTCTGGAGAGACGTCGAAAAGGACTGACTTCTTTCTATTATCTTCCTCGATTTTGAAACAGTATTGCACGATTACGACCACATAACCACTAAAAAAATCGGAATATTATATCATAAGCTTAAACAAATATAGAATCAAGGCTTCTATAGATTCAGAATCACCGTCATTCGCTAGGTCACCAAAAACCAGAAAAATAATATTAAAAATTCGGATTACAACTAGTCAAAACCGACCTTAAACAGCGACAGCGACGGCGAATTCCAATTCCGATCAGCGAAGAAGAAGAAGAAGCCGAGAATCAAGTTCTGTTTGGCAGGCGAGAAAACCGAGTCAGAGAAAGACCTAGAAAGTGAAATTATAGGGCCATGGAAGGGCCAAGTCAACCTAGAATTTAGAGAAAGCTAGGTGCTTCCATGGCGGCGAGGGCGAGTGGAGGAGAAGAAGAAGAATGGAGTGAATTGAATATTGGAACGAAAATGGGAAAAGAAATGAGATTGCGCAGAGAGCGAGAACGATAATCAAGCGAAGAAGACAACGCAATATTACCGAATCGAGGAAAAAGCCAATGCGCGAATGAGAGAGAGGAAGAAGAAGAAGAACATAAATACAGGTTCGGTTTAAATAAGGGAGTTTCAAGACGAACGCGCTTTTTCCGGTTTTCTTAACTAATCGCGCGCCACCGTGTAAACCACGTGTTCTGCTTCGCGATTACTGGCGAGTGGCGTCCACGCGACCGGAGAGCGCTTGAGTTTTATTTCCGTTTATTCTGTTTTTTTTTTTGCTAGAGAGGAAAAAAAACTAACAATAAAAAGTTCGGCTGTGTAGTCGGAGTCTGGACTCTGGACCAGAAATTTCTCACATATATTAAATGATTTTTTTCTATGCTTATTTAATTTTGTGTACCTTTCAAAAAATATATATATTTTTCATTATATATTTTTTTAATTTTAAAGATTAATTGCAGCATAAATCCTCAGTTTCGCCGGCATAGTCTAAACTCTATTTAATAACGGCATAAGTATCAAAAGTTAAATTCTGTTTATTTTTTACTAACGATTGTTAACTAACTTAGACCTGGCGAACTTTTCCTCCACGTGGGTGCCATATCATCATCATCAAGTCCGTGACTCTTTGCCACATCAGCCATCCATCTGAGGCGACGTCGCTATGATGCAGATGGAGGGGATTAATGACCCAAATGGGATGATGTGGTAGAGAGTCAATGGATGATAATGCCAGACCCACGTGAAAGAGAAGCACGCCATGTCCAAACTGGTCAACAACCGTTAGTAAAAAATAAACGGAATTTAACTTTTGATACTTATATCGTTATTAAATAGAGTTGAGGCTATGTCACCCTAGTTAGCCTAAGGTTGAGGACTTATGCCGTCATTAATCCTTATTTTAATAACTAATTTATATTTATGTCCCTATAGTTTTAAATAAGCTTCAAAATTAAAGGTTAAAATAACAAAATTAATAGTCAAATTAAGACGAAATAAAATAATAGAAGCGGTGTCTTATGTGGTACAAATTTTGTATTTTATTTTGACTTGGTTTTTCATAAGTGTTACTTCAAAATTTATAATTTATCTTAAAAGACTAACAGTAATTTGACGGAATTAGTATATTAGTATAGAATTGCAAAACTAGAGGCTGTGTAAAGACAATAAAACAAAGATATGTGTCTCAAATAAAAAATTGAAAAATAAGAGGGAGCACAATTCACAAAGAAAAAATACGAACTCGGGTCCTATATTTTATTCAGAATATATATACATATATATGTAATACCTGTAGGTGAATTAAATGCTGAAAACCAGAAAGCGTAGGTGGGGCCTGCTGGATACGGGGAACACGTGGCAGATGAGAAGGGGGCTAAGCGCGTGCGGACACCTGTGATTGAGCACCGGCTGACGTGGCCACGTTGAGCGCCGTGGGGCCCACTCGAAGCATTGGGCTCTCTGGACGTGTGCGAACGTGTTGTCGTTTTCGGGCACCAAGTGGGTGATCGTCCGCGACGGTTGAGGTGTCCGCCTCGGAGGGGGCGCGTGGGCCCCCACGCTCCGCCGTGGCGGTGGTGGTGGAGCCGGGCACCTGTCGCTCTGAGCAACCAGGGCCACAGGTTAAGTTATGTATATTAGGAAATGAATTATATTTGTAATTTTAGTGATTTATGGATTGGGAAGCGACGATAAATGCATGTGGAATAGCATAGGAGTACATTGTGATGTGATGTGACACTATACATAGTAGTGAGAGAGTACATAAAAATGTTATAATGTCTCACGAAAATAATAAGATTCTTTATAGTCCAATTGAGACTGAGTGTAGTCCACTTGCTCTTCTCTAAAAAGGGTTATGAATTTTATTTATTTATTTATTTATTTAAGATATAAATGTATTTACTCGTTAATATACTTTGTAAGTTTGTATATGTATAAATATTGAATAACATGTTTGAAAGGGTGAAAAAAAAAATGGTTGAAGTAATTGGGATTTTGTTATAAGGGTTTTCTCTCACGGTCTTGATTTAATTTTTCTAGAATTGAAACCGGTATCGCGAAAAATATTGGGTATTAATCATCAACTATATTAGTATTCTTGCGTCAAATTTTTTATCATTTTGTAGAATGACAGAAAATTGTACGAAAATTCTTCTATAAACAAACAAAAAACAAGAATTTAAATTCGAAGAAAAATAAAGAGATTGAAAAATACGAGGGATATTATTGTTGGAATAAATTTTCTAATATATATGTTGTTAGTCGGTGACGAAAATATGCGTCGAACATAGATAGATAGATAGATATAACTTATTCAGGGAGGGTATTTTCTACCATACAAACAATGAAGTTTCCATGCTATCTAAATGAATATGATCAATAGAAAAATCTCAGGATGTCTAAATCAAACGAACAAAAATGTAGAATGAGGTCAAAATGTTTTGACACATACCACATATTTGTTTGTAGTATTTATTTTATCTTCTAAATAAGGAGACCATATAAATTCCTGATTTTATGCAAAACAAGATACAATCTATAAAAATTAATATATAATGACCCACAAATTAACAAGGTTCACAAAAATGTTTAGAAATTATCTAACAAGGTTCAACATATACTTTTTATTTTATTTTTTGTGGATTGTGATCTTTAGAGACAAAAGAATCAAAACAAACCATGTGAGTTAATTGTAACTCTATAATTTGTTTATGAAAAGGTTCAATATATATATATATATATATATATACTATGTATGCTGTTTTTAAAATGTGAACTTACATTAAGTTTTAAAATACATAGTTATATTAACTAGGTTAAATGTGTTGATTTTATGTCATTTTATTTTACTCTAAATCTAAATATGTGCCGGAATTTTACTATAATTCAATTCATTAATGTGTCGGAATCTCTTTTAAAAACACTATCAATAATAAAATTATCATATTTTATAGAAAATAAAAAAATACGTGTGGTACTAGTAGCTATTCATGGGCAATGGTATTATACATATAGGGATATTGGCAATATACATACCAAATTATCTTATACTAACGAGTCGGTATATTTTTAATTTATTTTGCAACAAGATAATACTAAAAAACTTCAAAATAATATTAAGCTCTAACTCAGGGCCGTCCCTGAGTCTGTCCGGGCCCTAGGCAAAGACTGAATTTGAAGCCCCTATTGTAAGCGTAAAAATAAATAGCAATACAGTATAATATTTTTCTTTCACGTGGGGCCCTCAATTTATAAATTTTGGGGCCCCAATTTTCAAATCTATTGTAGGCGGGTGCCTACAATGTATACCCTCAGGGACGGCCCTGAGTCTAACTCTACAAGACTACAAAATGAGAAACATCAATTATTCGAACATAGATAAAAATAAATATCAAAATTATTATAACCTTCATATATATGATTACGGCGAGGGCCAGACTTATGGCTGGGCGGGTTGGGCGACTGCCTAAGGCCCCCAATATTTAAAATTTAAAGGCCCCCAATATTGTTATGTCTTATTTATTATATAGTTTCAGCATAAAAAAAAATGAATTTAAAAAATCTTATAAGATTAAAAAGGCCTCTTTATTGGGGGTTTTATCAAATATATTATTGTTAAAAAGTTATTTTAAAAAATGGCGACGAGTTTCGTGATCGGCTAGGAAGAACAAGTTTTATGAAAAAGTGAAGAAGAAAAACACGGTCAATAGAAAATCAAGAAAAGAATATGTTTAGTAGAAAAATGATAGATATTTGTATTTAAACATATTATGTTTTATCAAATATATTATTATTAAAAAATAAAAAAAATGCCTCGTATTAAGTTTTCGCCCAAAGCCCCCGAAAACGTTGAGCCGGCACTGATTACGGCTAAAATTAGAAACTAGAAGTCAATATAAAAATATAGATTTACACTGCAAATATCTCTTCGTAAAAACCTTTATGGCTTTACCCACCAGATTAATTACGTGCATGCAAGACCTAATTAATTTTGAAGCCCACTGGGTCCCACCGGAAAGCTACGTGTTAAAGATGGCACACGTGTGGGAATGGTGGGACCCAATCCTAGCTGGAGACAGGGGTTTCTTTTTCTCCAAGTCAAAGACAGAAATAGCGGAGAAATTTTTGGGAAAAAAAATAATACAAAACGCAAATTAAATTGAAGAGTGAGATTTGCCTTTTCAAAACGAACTGAGTCCCAGACTTTGACTCAAGTTTTTTTCACCTAATTAATTAAAATACAAATTTAATCAATAAATTACAACGTTATATTCTGTATGACAATACAATACAAGGAAGGTGATTGGGTCCCTCTGACAGTTGGTAGTCTGTTTGAACGTGGTTTTATTTTTAAATTTCTAAAT
The DNA here is from genome assembly GCA_954871525.1 of Parietaria judaica. Classification (NCBI taxonomy): domain Eukaryota; kingdom Viridiplantae; phylum Streptophyta; class Magnoliopsida; order Rosales; family Urticaceae; genus Parietaria; species Parietaria judaica. The sequence continues at coordinate 5,335,290 of OX940862.1, forward strand.
TATAGCTGCTATATAAAAGCTCTTCTCATCATTCATAATTTTATAATCATAATTCATAACAAATAATTAAAAAAAAAATTATAGTAAAGAATTTTGTAGTAAATATAAAACGTAAGGAGAAAACGCAACAAGATAAATGTAAGAAGGTTTTAAAACCCTCGGTATACCTACGGTATATCTCTTACAAGAATGCGGTTTTTTTCTTTTCTTTTTGAGAAAATCATCTTTTGACATAATTACTGTCTTTTTTAAATGTATTTTACCCTCAAATTCGATATTTTAACAAAAAAAACTCTATATTTTATATAATTTATCTCACGTTATCTCTTACACAATCTCTCGAGTTACACCCCTCCGAAATAGAGACATAAATTTGAATATTTTTCTTAAAATCTGTGATATTATTTTTAAAATTTTTAATAATATTTATTTTTTACAAACAAAAAGAAATCGATATATCCATCGATTTTTCAGTATCCCTGTAGGTTTGTGATTTACTCATCGGTACCATTGTTTAGAATCTTATGTAAACCCCTACAATATATTTGTTGCGCCTTCGGTACACTAACTTGCAATCGATTTACATGTATCTATATATATATCCTCTCCGATCCCCATATTGTAAATGGAAATCTATATTTGAAACTATTTCTTTTACAGATTTATAATATTTTTTTAATAATACCCTCCTCCACAAGTCAGATGAGAAAACCCTTTAGTGGCCGGGAAGTACCACGGTATGAGAGCTCCACCAAACTTTCGGTGCTTCTTTTGAAAAGTGTTTTTATTGTATCTTTATTATATAAAAATAAAAGAATTACACTACCACTTGTATTATGCCATTGTATTAAAAGGCTTAATCAATGGGCGGGCAAAGGTTTAGCTTAAACTTGGGATGGCTATTAAACTTATTTTTTTATTTAATATATATATATAATTTTACTTTACTTAGAATTAGGTGACATAACCTTCATCAAACCTCCCAATTTGTTCATGTCATTATCTCGTCAACTTGCTCTATTTTCAAATGTGCATACGGTTTTAGTTCTCTAAGATCGGAATCCGGATTTGAAAAAAATGTGACCTCGTTTCACTTTTACATATGGAGAAATGGAAGACCTTACTTATACATATAATATATATTTATAGCGAAGAGACATTGCATTCAAGTTTATGTCCCAAAAATCTCCAGTGCATTTTATTAGTCTCTCTAACTCTCATTAATGTTCCGAGTTGCACTCACACTTAATCATATTTTAATGAGAATTGCGTGATATTAAGATTATTCTCCAGAAGAAAATTAACAATTATTTAGTAGAGTGAAACCGGAAATGGATACCGGATTCTTGGCTCTCTTTTACCCCTGCGACAGACCAGGACCGGTGCACTGCTCAAGTGAACCTTACATAATTACAACAAAAACAGTTGTCTTCCTTACAAACGAACTAAGAACACAAAATATATTCATCACCGACAGTGAGAGAGAAAGAAAATAATGTTGTAATGTGTACTACTAAAAACAAGAAAGATGGTACAATAGAACTTTATGTCTCTATAGTCTATAGTGGTGTTTGGAATTCTTGTACATTTATTATTATTATAGAGCTATAGTATTCTGTGAACTATTAGTCAAGCAGTATAGTCTTTAAGCACTTCCAAAAGGTTACTATTATAAAACTAGACTAAATAAAAGTATAGAACTATACTATTAGTCAATGTATATGATAACCAACAAAATATACAACTTTCTAGATGAATTATATCATATGTATTATTTAAATGTATATAATATATATATATGTTCGCGTGATGATTAAGTAATCAACACGGTTATATATAAAACTGTTTTTTTTTAATCACACATCATGTGCAAAAAGAGAGAAAGTGCAAGACACTTGGTAGTTTGGTTAACATGTGTTGGGTATGATTTGTTTAACAAAGAAAAAACATATATAGTTTGTTATTGGTGTCTATTGGACATATTGAAAATAAAATTTTTAAAAAATTAAAGTAAATAAAATTATAAATTGTTTGGTGGGCAACATAGCATATGAGTTGGTAGGTGCGAATGCAAATGCCATATGTGATTGTGAAATGATGCTTCTCAAATCAAAATAAAAGCAAATGTATGTAATTGAGTAACGTTTCTTCGAATTGCCATATATAATATTATATTTTTATGTATAGACAAATAATCATGGAAATGATTTAGTATTTTCTTTTTCTTTATTTATTACATACATATATCATACATCTGAATATTTTTATATGTCATATTCCTCACTTTATTTATAGATATACTTAATCTATATAGACTTTCTGTCAAGTCCCCGTGATATTAATGAGTGTTCAAAATTAAAAATATAGATTATATATATATATATATATATATATAACACGAGCTATAGCCTATACTCCTATTAAAAAAAGTATTATAATATTAGACTAAAAATTAAATTTAAATTACATAATAGTAAAAAAAAATATAAAAAGACAAAATTATAATAAATTATGTGTTAAAATTTTATAAATTAAATTTAAATAAATTTAACACAAGTGTTAGCCTCTTGGAGTTGGAAAACTACAAAATTCAAATTTTATGATTTTGTAAGAAAATTATGAATATGATATAGTCAAATTACAAAATAAAGACTTTATTATTAAGAATTACTTGAAGATCAATAATAAGTGACTCCATCACGTATAAATAAATAAATAAATATAAAATTTTCTTGTAATATTTTTCCAAAATGAATTGAGCCTGCATCTCTCTCCTACAAGACGCGGACGCCGGTAGCGCGTCAACACCGTATTTCTTCACATTTGTTTTGTCTTGATAAATCAATACATTATTGGTTTATTCAAACACTAACCCAAATATATATTGTTTGTGATTATATATATATCAAAACAAATGTTCTCTAATGAGTATGTTTCATTTTCAATAAGTTGACTCATGTATATATATTATAAGAGAGGCATGCCTAGAATCAAGATCTCCAATATATTGCGGCACCAACCCTAGACGGCTAAAAAGCCTTAAACATGTTGTCAAAGAAGACCCTTGACTAATTAAACAAATAATTAATCAACATGCTTACTTGGCTCCCAAGCAATACTACAAACCGCAAAAAATTGATTTGACTCGAATCTTGTGGTTTTGTTTAAGTTTCCTACGTAGATTAAACGTGGAACTCATATAATTAGGCCTAACAAATCTCTCTAATTCGTGACACAATTGTCAAGGTTCTCATAAAGATTCCACTTTTAAATAATAGGCTAAATCAAAGCATGGCTTTGCTCTTTATTATATATTACTATTGGCTTGATTTGACATGTGAACTTTTGTTGAAAAATAGCCCAACTTGCGTAACGTGCGGTTCTTTATGTACATAAATATTCATATGGGCACTTTTTAAAAATAAAATAAAATAAAGTGTAGTCAACTTAATTGGGTAATCTTGGTGGAGGTTGTTAGAGGCGAGTATAATTACAAAAGAAAAGAGAAAAAAATCTTACTTTTTTAGTACAAATGGTTAAGTAAAAAAGAGCCCACTTGACATTAAAACATGTACTAACTTAAATTCACTAAACATTATTAGTTGTACTTTGTTTCCATTTATTTTTTGCTCATTCAATGATTGGCTCATTTGAATGACATACAACGCACACATCACACTTTGTAGTAGGATTCTTGCATCAATGTCTTCTTCAAATAAAGATCTTTAATTATATATTATAGTTGAAGCGCAGACCTGACCCCGGCTATAGGCAAGCACCGACTCTTCCGGCACTCAGATTTAAGGGCCCCAATTTCTTTTACAAATGATTTTATATTTGATGAAACATAAAGAAAAAATCAATTTTTAAATATTTTAAAGGCTCCAAAATTTACTTAATTTAGGACCCTGACAAAAAGCGACCAACTCAGGGCCGGCCTTACTTTAAAAAAAATTGTATCAACTCTTTTAGTAAATTAGACACAGCTTATAGGATCTTTTGAACGATAATATTTTGAAAAATATATATTGACATTATACATAAACTTATGATAAAAGTCAAGTATTGTATTATAATTTCTTAATTAAATAATACAATAACATATCAACTTTGTCGTTTTATCTAGATATGACCATTCATTTTGTAATATAGTCACCCACAATTTAACTTACAATACAAGTTCTGAATTGAAAATGAGAAAAGTTCTGTTTATGTATCATGGGCCGTTTGGTAACTTTGCCTTGATATTCTGAGCCCATCTCTTTGTGAAAATTCGTCCAATCAATATACACTGTACACAACTAAGAGTATTGGCTAAAGTAACTAGAGCTTTAATGATAATAATGTCTGTAAGAACTTAATTCTGTGTTACTCAAATGACTCGAGTCAGTTCTAATGCCAAAATGTACCAAATTTTTTTTTATTAAGAATAAAAAGGGAACAAATTAAAATTTCCTTAACATATTCAGATAATTTTTCTCTCTGTAATTAGACAAAGTTAACTTCCAAAAATTGTTGGAATTCAATACAGAATCCGGCACACTCAATTTTGATCCATTCATACACCTTTCTTTCGAGTAGTTTTAGCTTTGCTTCTGACCTGGATCGAAGAAGTTGATTTACGCAACATTATTTTCACATACGAAATCAACACACGAGATTTGGATTAGGTCGAGAGAGAGCACCGGAGAGAAGCGAATGCTATCAAGGAATGATCACAGTTATGTCAAAACAGTGGCCGCTGGATTGCCTTCCCGGGCCAGTAAGATGTTCCACGAATCAAAGTAAGACATGACAAACTCATTTTCAACCGGTCCTATTCGTCCCGCCAACTAGGCCGGGTGGACCGCTGAGCTTCATACCAACGAAAACAAAAAAGTACTTTTACTTTTACACACTACCCTTGGTATCAAGTCGCATCGTTCGGTATACGCTAAAGAAAATCATTAGTCAGCACTTCAACATAACAATTCCATAGACAAACGGTGACGTGACGAGCAAGTTATTGCACAAGTTCACACTACAAAGTTTAGGAAATCCAGCATTTTATTCTAACGCAGTCCCGAGAAACTACTACGAGGACCAAATCGCTCAAAAAAACCAAAAGATAGCGGAAAGGGACAAATAAAAAAAGTACAGGGCCTTTAAGATGTTCGAACTAAATTACAACCTCTCCCGATTCAAACTATGGCGGATAAAAGGTACAATTCCAGATAGAGGTGACGAGTCTCTCACATTCACAAGCACACTTCGAAGGTGTTGGCGATGTTGTCTTCGTGGTTGAGCATTTGGACGACCTCCGCCACTCCGGCGGCGATTTCTTCCTGAATCGCCCCTGCGGGCATGTCGAAGGTCCTCCTCCTGAAGGAGACCGACTTGTGCCCGCCACCTGGCTGCGGGTCCACCACGTCTAGCATCGCCTCCAACTCGTCCACGATTGACCTTTTCGCGGCTCGCACCATTATATCGGCGCCCTGGAAAGTCCGTTCGCTCGGTTATTTGCTTTGAAGATTAGCAAATCAGAATATATTGTAATTGTTTTTAGACCCGCATATTATGTCAATAGTAATTTCATCCATTAGTTCTAGAGTTGACAAAGGGTGTCCAAGCCTAATCTCGAATTAGAGACGGTTTCGTTTATAACTAAGTGTTCTTGTTTCGTTTATCAATTAATTCGATGCAATTAGACCTATATAAATGGATCTCTGATATATTGTTACCTCAATGGAGTCGACAGTGAGGAGAAGGACAATGATTTTCTCCGAGAACCTTTGGCGTTCCTCGGCATCACGGCTCACAAGACGGCGGTAAGAGACGTTGTTGAATGCCGTGCGGATCTCCTTCAGCTTGGTCTTGGCGATCGCCAAGTCACGGAGGGCCCGGAGCGCCTTCGACCTTCGAATGAGATAAGCCCTGAAACTCAGCTGGATCATCATTGCCGCGTCCTGAAGGGACAGCTCTTTCTTCTTGCCCTTGTCGTTCCTACCGATCCTTTTCGCAAAAGCCTTTCCACACAGACAAATACATGCACAAACTATTAGCATGATATATGAGCATTTCAAAGTTTCTATGGTAGCTTAAAAGTTGCGCCAAGATATTTCTACATAGCTATTATCCAGATACTAAAATTGTTTTAAAAACAGCATGTTAGCATTTCCGATCCGAATCAATTTATTCTTGGTCCAGCCCGGCCCACAACATCGCGTGCATAAGGCATTCTGGACTTTTCAGGGGGCTCAGTATGTATAAAATTGTTCCGATAATTTAGGGAGCTCCTATGGACCTTTCGGATAACGACTTTTCATAATTGACGTTTCAGCCGTTAATTTACTTAACCGTCATTATGTTTCCTTACTCTCTCCACCAATAGAACTCTATTTGTGATCATAGTTTATTCACCTCTGTCCATAATTTTCTTCCCGGATTGGGTCTCCATGAATTGGACCCAGTATGTTTAAAATCACCGGATATTTAGTCAGCTCGTATGGACCTTTCGGATAACAACTTTTCGTAATTAGCGTTTCAGCCCTTAATTAACCGACCGTCATTATTTGTGATCGTAGTTTATTCACATAATTACCTTTCCGAATTGGGTTTTCGCGTAAATTCTTGAACAGTTGAACTGATTTATCGTTTCGTACCTTCATTTATAAAACATTAAATTTCTCCTTGTATTATTGGTGGATAGTTATACAACCTATATCTCGATTTCATTGGCCTACAAGGTGTTAAAGTCCCAACCTTTACCTGAATCTAATGGCAAAAGACACAATAAACAGAGCATATAAGTGGACCCTATATTCAGCATCACATTATTCTATACTTATAGAATCAACCAAAGAGAACACACAGAATTTAGTGAGTACCTGTCGGAGAACAACAGCCCTGTGATCCGAAGGCTCTTCAATCACGACCGTACGCGTGGCACTGTCTCCCTTATCCCCTTTCTTCTTCCTCTGATCCTTCTTCTTCGGCTCGCTGGCATCGCAACTCGCCGCCTTGAACGTGTACGTCCGCGAGATCGGACCGTCTGATCCCTTCCCCTCGATCTCCGCCGTCCATTTCACCGACTTTCCGGCCCTCTCCTTCTTGTCCTTGATCTCCGCCGTCAGCTTGTACTTCCGATCGCCGCCCTGCCTCGCCAGCAAACCCTTCACCTCCGACGTCCACGTGTACTTCCGGTCGCCGGAGATCCTCTCCCTCCGGTCGAACAGCTCGAGCTCGCTGACTCGGTCGCTCAGCCTCTCGAGGAGGATCTCGCTCCTCCCGAGTCGGTCAACTCGCCGGACTCGCCGGTACGACGAGAACGACGGCGTCCGCTCCACGCGGATCAGATCGGTAACGTTGTCGAAGAGCTCGAACGCGCTGGGAGCGTGGCTCACTAGATCGAGGCCATACCCGAGCTCGCAAGCTTCGAGCTCGTCGAAGAAGGAAGGGAAAGCTGAGATTCTGGGAGCGAAAATGGAGGTTTCTCTTAGGACGTGGAAGCTCGAGTAAGGCTCGACGAGCTCGATCCTTCTGATCCGGCTCATGATTCGCGACTCGGTTGGGACTCAGTGAGTGGAGGAGCGAGTTAGGGTTGGGCGAATCCGATCGCGATGCCTGTGAAGAAGACCGTTGATAGGCCCGATCCTATGAAGCGATCTCAGCGAAGAAGAAGACAAAGTTGTGAGGAGTACGAGATATGGGAGGGGGGCAGAATGGTAAATTGGCTTCGAATGTTTGGATTTTGGTGAAGTATTATAACAGGAAAAGCGAGTTTCGCCGCGTAATAAGGGGGGTGGAAAGGACGGAAATGACCCTGGAGTGGGGACATGGGAATCGGATAATATTGAGTGCGATTACAGAGAAAGCATGTTACTTTCTGATGTCAAGGTCCCACGTGATGAGGAGAAGACAAAGCTGGTGAGTGATGATGCGCACAGAATCTGAGAGTGGCTTTTGGGCCGAGCTTTACTTAAAAAGGTGGTCACGTGAGGCCCAGCCCAAACACAAAAAGCTGCTTTCCAGTTTCCACGGTAGTTTTTTTTTTATATTTAATAGATTTTTTGGAGTGAAAATGCAAAATGGGGTTGGGGTGTTTGGTTTAACTTAAAATACTTATTTTTTATTTTTAAAATAAATTAAACTAGGATTCGTAAATTTTGGTTTTTTTTTTTAAATAAAAACACGATTTTTAGTTTATTTTAGTCTTTTTATCCTAATATATTTATTTTACCAAACGCTAAATCAAGTTACCAACAACAACTGTTATATTAACAGTTTTCCAAACACTTGTCATTTAAAAAAAAAACATTTTTTCACAAACATAAACTATAAACATTTAAAAAAAAATTAAGTTGTACCAAACGGGCCCAATATCGACAAGTTACAAAATATGAGTTATAATTATATTCAATGATACATTTTCTTTGTTGGTGTGAATAGTTTAGTTTTTACTTTAAAAAGTTGTTTATGTCTTGATATAGGATTATGATTTTACGATTCATATTTTAGATTTTAGATTTTAGATTTGACTTTGGTATTTCGTCCTTTTGTCCGATTCCTGTTTTCCCTAGATTTTTTTTCCCGGTTCTTGTTTCTCCCTCGATTTTCCGGCTTCCGGTTTGAAAATAAATTGGGATTTTTCGGTTCTCAATTCCAGTTTCACCTCTAGTGAAAGTATATTTTTCGTTTTTTGATAAAAACGTGAATATATTATATTAAAAAAAGAAGAAAAAAAACTTCATGCAATGTTTTACATGAACCGTTGTCACGTACAAATTCATAACCGCCACATTCCAGTGCGATCCCCAACTTAATAACCCCAAGAGCTCCCACGATCCTTAAACCAGAAACCACAAAATACTCTCATTCGAGAGATCGAAGAAGAAGAAAATTAAAAATATGACAAAAAAGTACGTGATTCTTCGTAAGAAGCTTGAAGATCTAGAGTCCCATCTCTCGGTCATGTTATCGTTCCCTCCGCACAACCCTGTCCCCGACCTCTTAGTCGACGAGTTCGACCAGAAGCTCGCCTTCATCTGCAGCCTCCTCGGCGCTGAGGTCGCGTCCCGACCCTCCAAGCCCCACCACCTCGCGCACATCAAGCAGCGCCTCGACAAGCTCACCGACAACTACCAGGCGTGGCTCCATGGTCTTGCTGTCAAAGAAGATGCTGCAGAAAGTGAGTCAGCGTGCTCGTGCACGGAGTCGTGTTTGAACGACGACGGAGAAGCGGCCGTGTTCGAGCCAGAGGGGACAGAGATCGTTGAGTATCATGCCGAAACGGTGTCCTTGAAGGACTGGCATGAGGAGGAGCAGTTCTCGGACTGTTTTGAAGCGGAGATGGCGGAGGACGGTGCGAGGATAGCGATGCCCCGGGGAAGGAATAGGAGGGTTGGTTCGTTTAAACTGGTGGGGTTCATCGTGGTGTTTGGTTGGTCTGAATATGCGAGTCGTGACGATCGGTTTGAGAGATTTCTTGTTCCGACTTGATCATCAGAAGGTGATTATAACTAGGTTTTGATGTGCTCATCTTGTTGCCTGTTGGATTAAGATGGTTTTTTTTGTTTTTGTATTTTTAAGTAATGTGATCATGGATAATTGACATTAATTTCTGAGACAGATTAATCTTTTAATGGTTCTACTGTACTTGTAATTAATACTTGTTTTGTTTTGTTTTGATCGAAAGTTATGTTGAGCAAATTTCTACTTAAAAGTTATGTAGCTAGTAGTATTTTTTTTATTTATATTTTTGACTTTTAACTCGTTGTATAATCGTTTTATGTTTTTTCTTCCGTTTATATGCTTGTTTCGGCAATAGCAGTGCCGAGTGTCGCACAAAAGCGAGGGAAATAGAAAGTGAGGTCGAAGTGTATCTCTCATATTGAGAACGAACCACTATAATTCTCATTATCAATTTTTATTTTGCATATTGTCATTTTGTTTTTGTATTTGGGATTTAAGTAATAAGTAGTAAATTCCTAAGAGTAAGTAAGTCAATTTCTAACGTTTTTGGTGCATGGTTTGTTGACTAATGTCATGCACGCAGCCACCCCAATTTTTTTAATTGATATTTTAGCACTAATTTTTTTAAAAAAATTACAAATAAATCCCTTTTGTTTACTCTAAAATTTAAATCAGCCACCCTTTTCAATTCAAGTTTTTTTAATTGAAGTCCAAATTCTAGTTCCACATATGCACATGGCAAATCTTTCACTTATACACTATATAACAGTCCACGCACCCAACAAAAAACGACAAAAAAACACGCAACCTAATTGTGATAGTAAAAACATGGCTATTTGCTGCAAAAAAAAAAAAAAAAAAAAAAGACAGATCACACATCTACTACCTTCAAACAACGCAACCTTTGATCGAACTCAAACCGTCACGTAAAGATCCATGCAATAATAATGTCGTAACCGCCACAATATTCCACTAACACCCTAACTCAAAAGACACAACTCCATGTTCCTCATCAATAACCGCAACATCCTTAAATCAAACCACGTTCTCCAAGTAGGAATCATACACACAACCAACATGACAAAGAGATACACGACTCTGCGGAAGAGGCTCCAAGACCTCGAAGCCCAACTCCAGACCCTCTTCTCCTTCCCGCCCGAAAACCCCGCCCCCGACGCCTTCGTTGACGAGGTCAGCAAGAAGCTCGACTTCCTCGGCAGACTCCTCGACGCCGAAGTCGCGTCCCGACCCTCGAAGCCCCGCCACCTCGCGCACATCTCCCGCCGCTTCGACAAACTCGGCCATGACTTCCGCGCGTGGCTTGATGGCGCCGTCGGCGACGATGACGCCGACAGTGAGAAGACGTGCTCGTGCACGGAGTCGTGTTTGAACGACGACGGAGAAGCGCAGGTGTTCGAGCCGGAGGGGACGGAGATTGTAGAGTATCACGCAGAGACGGCATCGTTGAGGGACTGGCACGAGGAGGAGCAGTTCTCGGACTGTTTGGGAGCGGAGATAGCGGAGGATGAGGCGAGGATAGCGCGTCCCCGGGGTAGGAATAGGAGGGTCGGTGTGCTGAAAGTTGTAGGGTTTGTGTGCTTGATCGGATTCGTAGTGGTGATGTTGTTTGGTTGGTCTGAATATGCGAGTCGTGAGGAGCATTTTGATAGATTTCTTGTTCCCACTTGATCATCATACAAGTTGATAGTATGTACTAAGTTATATCTTGATGTTTTATCTCTTTGTTAGGCCAATATTTCGGTTTTTTTTTCCGGTTTTGTAGTATTATGATAATTAATTATCGATAATTTACATTCTGCGACGAATTAATCTCGTCAATGTTGCTATTATTATTGATTTATTGTTATTGGAATTAATGCCCGTTTTATAGTATTGTCAATTGTGACAGTCTTTTGTTTGGTATGTTGTGTTTTTATTTTATGTCATCTCACATTAGGGTAAGAAATTAGGATATGGTGAAAGAAATAAGAAATAAGTTTAATGTATAGTCAATTTTGAAGGCTTTTGGTGCATGGTTTGTTGACTTATTATGTTATGCAACGTCTTTTGCGTACTATTATACACAAACACATGTGATATATAATTATACATAGAGATCGATATTTTGGGCATATTCTTATGCAAGTGTTAAGATTGGTCGTTCGTGCGGCACATTACTTGTTTGATCACTTGATCCCTAACAAAACTCACCACCCTTCCGTTGGGTCCACAATCGAACTCAGTATTCATAATTCAAGTACGTATGTTTAACTACTTAATTGGTGTATGTTAATCTTTATATTGTTTTTTACGGCATAACTTCATATGTTATTATAAATTAACTATTGGTACATAAGTATTAGTTTTGATTTTTTTTTAACGTTAATTTGTTATTTGACAACCACGAGTCACATTTTTTTGCCGTGTCGATATATTTGACTGCAAAAGTATATATGTTTTATCATTTAATTATAATGCGATTTATTTAAACCTTTCTTTTTAACGGCAAAAGACCTAACTTGCTAGTTTGTTGACAGGGATAAGTAATTGGATATTAATTTTGGAATTTTTTTTTATACTTTAAAAAGTGTATGTTACACACGAGTCACAATAAGCAAGTTTCCACGTTAACGTAAGATGATCTTCTGCCATAAAACATACAATATAAAGTCAAATGCACCAAATAGTAAAACATATGTATTTGTACCGCTAATTGCTCTCTTTTTTTACCGCCTAGGAATTACCATCAATTATTACCGCCAACATTGAAGTGAAACTATATACTGCTACTATAAATTTCTATTTATATATTGAGTACACACCCTATCTCATAAATCTAATTTAAGTTTGTATTGTCACAATACTATTGTGTATCGGCGGTGTCCCATGCGGTGAATCATAGTCTTGTTGTTGACTATGATATTCTACTTTATTTGAAGCACTACTTTCATCACTCTTGGAATCTACACCTTCTTAAACCAATAGCTCTCTCCTCTTTAACTCATACACAAGCATGTTACACGCATAAACACATGTTACACATACACTCAAATTTGCCTACACTTTTGTCATAAATCTACTTACAAATTAGTGGTACTTCAATTGCTTTTCGCCCTTTAATAATCTCTGAATGACCTACAATTAAGCAAAACTTATAGTAAATAATATATTCTAGGTCAAAGGCCACTGTCCTTTTAATTATATTGCAAGCAAGCCGCCGCCTCGGATATTATATATCTAAGGGTGAAGATAAAACCCGGAAACCGGATAAAAACTGTATTCGCAATATCTGATTTTAAAATATGAATCCGTACCCGAATTTGGATTTCAAATATCCGGATATGGAGTAGAGCCGGATTCGGATACTGAGTTTGTTGAGTCCCACATGGAAAAGACATGGGGACTTAGCAAGGTTTAAAAGGTCATGGGTTACTCCCCTCATTGTCAATTGGTTTTGAGGTGGAACCCCATGATACTTCACATGGTATCAGAGCCCATTAAGCTCAAACGAGCACCGGTCCAAAAAAAAAAAAAAGGATTCGGCCCGAGACGAGTGAGCCAAAGAGCCACCGTCTCGAGGGGGCATGTTAAGTCCCACATGGAAAAGACATGGGGACTTAGCAAGGTTTAAAAGGTCATGGGTTACTCCCCTCATTGCCAATTGGTTTTGAGGTGGAACCCCATGATACTTCACAGAGTTTTATTATTTTTAAATTCGGATATCTGGTATCTGGTTTTTAAACCCGGATTATTTTATTATTTTATTTTTAATTTTTTTGAAGAAAATATAATAAATCTAGATTTTAAAAAATAAGTATCCGGTTTTTTGGATCGGATAGTGATTTTCGGATAGCCGGATTCGGATATCGGATAGTCCAAAAAAAAAACGGGATATTCACTCCGGTTTCACCCCTATTTATACCTAATTAAACAAAAATAATATTTTTTTTATAAATATTTTAAGGGCATATTATAGCCAAAAGAACTTCATATATAAATATAATTATTTACCTCTATTGGTGTTGCCTTATTCAAACGAGCGTGACAGATGGACTCAAATATCCCTTTAATCCCTGCATGCTATATCTGTTATTAACACCGCAAATTTCATGTATATATATATATATTATATAATAAAAGCAATATTATATGCAAAACATAAAATATTCCACTATATATATATATATAATAGGAACCAATATATATCATACATGTCAAATTGTCAAATGTCAATAATCAACCTCCATATTTACAGGAAGACTCTTTTACACATTGGCTACTACAAAATTTGGGATATTTGTCCACAAAAGAGAGCTTCAAAAACTCTTGAACAAAAGGTCATTAATTAGTAAAATCAAGACAATTAGAAAGAAAAAAAAAATCACTTCAATTATGAGAAGGGGGGCGAGTCCGGGGTTGAGAATAATCGGAATAAATTCCGGTGTGTCTTTCACTAGGGTTCTTATTGCCCGGATTCTTGGAAGGCACTCTCCAAGAAACAGTCACAAGAGAGTTCTTTCCAAGAAAACCACCTGAAAATTTTCCTCCATTGTTCATCTTCTCTAGTGAACCACCATTTCCAAGCTTCTCTTTTTCCTCTTCATTAGGGTTTTCACTATTGGCTATAAGTTCTCTTTTGCTAGTGTTGCCCATTTCAAGTGATTGAGCAATCTTCTCCACAACTGATGACACGTGTCCCTGAAGCACCAAAGCTTGTGAATGTTACTCCAGGATGATGATGGGTTTTGTATTATATAGCTTTCTATATATAAAGAAGTAAAAAAACAATATATATGTGTATATATATATCTACCTGTTTGGAGTGTTGGAAATGTTGATGAGAAAGTAGACGAGCCTGGCAGTAGGATATTGGGTTGCAGAGAGACAAAAGGGAGATTAAAAGACAAGACACAATCAACATGGTGATTAGATGTAGATTGAATCTTGTCTTCAACTTCTTTGACAGAACTAACGATGAGAAGCAGTAACGAAGGCTTTATAAGAAGAGAAGGTTTAAAGGAGAGAAGTTTGACTCATGATCATGGGGAAAAGAGTAATATAGTATTAATTATTCGAGTTAATAGGGCATAACTATCTAATCTTTGATTTTTCTTGTCGCATATAAAGGTAATTTTTATTCAAGACAAAAGTTCCAAATATTTACTATTTTACTTCTCACTCAAATTTAATCCTCTTTTTCAATTGATTTAGCAAAAATTTGGATGTACCGCGCAATATTTTTTTTCTCGGATGTGATACGTGTCCAAGACTTAATGATACATAAAAAAAATATTATAAATCAATGGAAAAAATTGACGCAATTTTGAAAAGAACCAAAATAATGACATTGAGAACATCAGCCTTAAAAATAGTGATGACTGCTGATGAGCATTGAAAACTTTACTAGTGAGAGAAAATATCACCATAACAATAAGAATTAGGTACTTACATAGCTATTAACATACAGATTAGTGGTAGCTTGACTTGTATTATATGTTTTTAAGTCACCTAATAAAGGTATTTCGAAATAAAATTTACACTCTCTTTAATTATAGGTTAATAATAAATAAACTGAATTCATGAGCTATGAGTAACGGTAATTAAGGGTCAACAAATATTGGGTGACCTACACTATTTAACGTGAAAAAAAACAGTATATTATCCCCATACGAAATAATAATTTTTAATGGAATAATTATTATATAATTAATATTTTCTGGACATATGTGTAAAGATCTTTTAGAAGTATATATATGATATTAAAATTATACATTTCCATAAATTAGGGCCTCTTTGGGATCTGGTTGATGGCTCCGTTAGTGTAGCCTGTGATTGATCTTTCGACCTTTATTTCTTCCAACATTCTTATATAATTAATTATGAGCTTAAAATAAGGTCATTTACCACCGACTTTACCTATAGTATTTAAGCATATAATCTTTAATTAATATTTATATGTTGTGTGTGTAATGTGTATATATATATATATATATATATATATATATATATATATATATATGCACGCTTTCTTTGGGCACGAGGAAGAGAATTTTTGACTAAGCTGTCTCTTTTGTTGCTACGCTTGACATCTCCGAACAATATATTAGTGATTTGTGCCGAACAAAAATACAATTAGTTGACCACGCTTTATAATATCGACATGGGATTTAAGTCACGCCTTTTTAGATTATATTAATTTGAAAGTTACAACTTACATAAGCTAGAATTTCATCTCTTATATTACTAATTTATATATATATATATATATATATATATGTGTGTGTATATGTGTACAATATGAATGTTTGATTTTATAATTTTAGAGTAATTGAAAACAATGCCCTCCGAAATTTGCATACGGGTTATTTATCTGTTGAATTTTAAATTTTAGTTTAATTCAACCCCTCCTAATATTAACTTAAAATTTAGCAATTTTTTTGCAAATACATTTAAATCTAGCGTGATTCGGATATAATTCCCGGTTCATTACTGTTTACTGGCAGGGATATCCTCTGTACTTAAAAAGAAATTACATTGCCCCATAAGCTTTAAAAATGTATTAAAAAATACTATATTTTGTCGCAGTACATACTTGTAACCTTATATCTGTAAAATAATTGTCGAACAAACTTGATATACTAGAATATGAGTGTATTCTGAAACAATCACTGTAAATACAATTATTAATTTTGAGATGAGATTCACGAGAATACCCTTAAACATGTGTAAACAAGCTTCTTATTCTTCTTTTTTTTCGGTCAGTATTATGTGTATGATATGATGCTACTTTCTAAAAATTATAGGGGCGTTTTTGTCAAAAAAAAAAAATTGTAGTTGAACGGGTAAATTGCACCGAAATACAAGTTTGAAGAGCCGTCAATTACTATATTATTTAAATATGTATGAGGGGTCACATGTTCCCAACGTTACGCGGTGTTTGGAAGCACGAGACAATGTACTAGTTAAAGACAATCAACATGGTAATTAAGTTAATTAACAAGAGAGATTATGTTCCCTAAAGTAAAAGGTAACAAAAAATATATATATTAATGTATGATTACGAAGCCATGCAAGAGAAGAAAACTAATTTGTTTGTTTGCATGGAAAACTCCACATGTTGTCGTTTGTTTTCATGCTTGTGGCTCCGTGTTTCTTGCTCTTTCATCACCTAATTCTTCACTCCACATCATCATCATATCATTATTTTATAACGAGCTTGCCCCACAGATGTATTAAAAATGATACCTTGGGACGGGTGTAAAGCTAAGCAAATTGCCTCTGCTCCAAGAACAGAGGACTGTGGGTTGTAAAAGATGTCAATCCGCTTGTCCAACGGATTTCTTGAGTGTTCGAGTTTATTTGTGGCATGAAACAACTCGAAGTATGGGTCTAGCGTATTGATACGTTCCGAAAAATCCGAATACATTTTCTCTTTTTACCTTTACCGACAATGGCGTATGCTGAAAAAAAAAATATTTTTTTGAGCACGCGCTTTTCTGGTCCAAGTGTATCTTGTTTTTACCACGAATTTTTTTCCTTGGTTAACAATAGTTGTAGTTTTTCCAATATTTGCGGGTTCCTTAATTTTCTTATTTCCTCATAGAGGAAATAAGGTAATTAAGTGGTATACTATATGTATATGTATAATTGAACTCCTTCTAACAACCTATGTATTCAGGTATCATTTTCAATTGGACGAATCATTAATTCAATTGACAGAGGATTATAAATGGATAGATTTTTTTTATTTTTCTTGGCGATTGGGAATAGATGGAATTTCTATAGGACCCATTTTGCTAACTGGGTTTATAACAACTTTAGCTACTTTAGCGGCTTGGCCGGTTACTCGAGAGTCCCGATTATTCCATTTCCTGATGGAAAAACCCACAGCATCCTTTATGTTATAACATATATTTTGAGTGCGAGCATCATTTAATATATTATAAGTAAAATAATATGTAATCAAATAAACCCACAGCATCCTTGGCTCTTCCCCATCCTCGTCTAGTTTTTCGGAAGCTCTTTAACTACAGCCCCCATCTCTGATGCTACCCTGGTGTAGTAATTAAACAGTCATGCTAAACTTATTATTTTTGTCTCAATATATACATCGGGGAATAAAATTCAGAATACAAATTACAAAGAAAACTACATATAGTGATAACATTTTCTTGCCAGAATTATTTTAACAAATAATTTTTAAGATCAAGCAGTTTCTACGTGTTAATGTTAATAATGTAAGAATAGAATAGTCCATCCAAAATCAATTTATTAATTATATTTTTTTTATACGAATACATCAATATGAAAATATTATGTTTTTACTTATTAGTATTTGAAAAATATAAGTTAGATATTTGATGTGTAAATTTATTTAATATAACTTACAAATCTATTTCATAAAAATATAAGAGTTTAGATCGTTTACAAATTTAATCTATGATAATTTTGTTTGCTGTACAAATATGTAGAGCATATATAACTCTACTATTTTTTCTCTCAAAAGGGTGACTTGATTAATCATAAATTCCAAGAAAGTTAGTGAGAATATGTTTATAAAACTGTTCTTTTTTAACTGTGTAGTAATTAAACAGTCATGCTAAACCGTGTTTTTTTTAAACTGTGTTGAAAACCCAAAATCCTCAAGTGATGTACAAAATTAAAAATAAGAATTATTCAAAAAAAATCAGAAATGCCATATCTAATCAAATGGAATCTATGCTATTCATATAATAAGATAGATTAAAGAAGATTAGACGATATAGAAATAAAAAGGATTTACCTTGTCTCAGTCATGCAGAAAATTCTTTAGAGAAAGGCCAACTCAAACTGAAACCTACAAAAGCCAATGAAATCAAAGCAAATCAAAATATAGTTAATATATTTCTAATTTCTACGAATAGTTTTAACCGATTTTCATAGATGAAATATACATGATAGCTACAAAGAGATAGATCTTACTTGTGATTTTATTTTTGCTTCAAAATCTCTATTTATAGGCTAGAAAATAGATATGAAAAGACATTGTTTTAATGACTATAAATACATATCATGCATTTAGATTGTAAGACCAAAAGCCAATATGATTAACTATATGAATTGGAATAAACACAATATGAAGTAACCGTGGAGTGACCGAGTGAGTAATAAAACCATTGGAATTCTCACATGCAATAGTTGTGAACAAAATTGTGAACATAATTAAGTGGCATCAAATGCATTAGATTAATGCTTGTCTTTCTATTAAAGAAAATTCTAAATTCTAGAAAAAATAGAATTCTCTATTCTTCATTATCATTGTGCCATATCACTTCTGAGCCATGAAAAAAATTGGAATTCTCAATACTTGAATTTTGTAGTGCCATGTCACATGTGAGTTCCTCTTTTTATATATATAGATTCCTCGATAACTACGTGACATGTATACATATCCGTATATTAATGTGACATGTATACATATACGTGACATGATAGTTTTTTCAAGGTTAAATAAAACATATCCGTCACAAAATGCCATTATCTTATTAAAGAAAATAACATGTCGTTTTCTCAGATCACATGGCAAACGACAAGGTTTCAAGGTATATCTTAGCTTTTTAGTTTTTACAAATCAATCACTCGGTATAGCTTATAAGTCTAATGTAAAATAAATAAATATATGACATGTCTTGGAAACTTAGTTTTTAATTGGTATTTAAGATAAATAAATAAAAACACACTTGATTTTACGATTTTTCCAAAATCCTGAAATTGTACCTCGCCTCGGGCACGTTAAAACTCAAGAGTGGCTTCCTGGTTATACACAGTTTTTATTTTTTATTTTATAAGAACGTACAATTAAGATGATGACTATATGTCATATTGTTTTAGCTAAATTCAAAAGATTAATCTCGACTACTTCGATAATTTTACGTTTTCTCCAAAGTCCTGAAATTGTACTTCGCCTCAGGCACGTTAAAACTAAGAGTAGCCGCCTGGTTATACATTTTTATTTTTATTTATATAAGTTTACAATTAAGATGATGACTATATATGTCATAGTTTTTTAGCTAAATTCAAAACATTTAGGGATAATAGCAGCAAAAGTGGCCAAAGTTAGGCTAAGTGTGCAAATAAGTGGTCAAATCGATTTAATATCGGCATAAGTAGCCAAAGTTTACCAAACCGTGGACAGTACAAATTCCATCCATTTCATGTCAACGCCGTTAGCCACGTCATTTCCACAAGTGTTGAGCTTTGGCCACTTATTTGCACACTCAGCCTAACTTTAGCCACTTTGCCGCTATTATCCCTTATTTTTACGTTCCAAAGTATTTTTTAGGGTTTATCTATATATTTTTTGTTATTTTTTTATTTTTCTTAAGATTTGACTAAAACTTTTTCCGAAAGAACTGATTCCGTTTTTCAAATTTAGAACGCTGAATATCACTCTCAATTTTGAAAACATTAAAATGTGTTATCGGTTTCACATGTAATTTACGATCATAGGATTTGACATAAAACGTCTATTTACTTAATTGTTAGGGACCATTAGATTTTTTAAAGGAATAAGTACGAAATACCCATTTAGCCACAAGTTTTTTTTTAATTACTCATTGTGTGCATTAAAATGAACTAAAATATGTATGTATTAATACGTTTGTACAAAATAAAAATTTCGTTAATAATGTTGGCCTAACATTGTTAGTTAGAGCCGAGGCTAAAATCGAGACTTTGTAATATTATTTTATTGAGATATATTTAATTGTTAGAGACCAGAAATTTTGTTTAAGGAAATACCCATTTAGCCACAATATATATTTTTAGAAAAATTACTCATTATGTGTATTAAAATGTACCAAAATGAGTAGTGTTTTAAAAACTTTGTAAAAAAATGATAATCTCGTTAATAATTTTGGCCTCATTGTTAGTTAGAGCCGGGACTAAATCGAGACTTAGTAATATTATTTTATTGAGATTATTAATTTAAATGAAATTTTACTGGACGAAGTAGTCTTTCGGTCTATAATGCCAAGGCTTCGTGGTTAATAGTTTGGCACACCAAGATACCATTGTTTTAAAAAAAATAAAAAATTTAAGAGTAGCATCAATGATTTGATATGGGTTTTGAGATTAGTGAAAGTGACTAATACCTTCTTGTTCTATTTCTTGTTCTGTAAGATGGTTTTCTTTATATTTTTTCTATTTCGACCCCTAAATCATGATCGGGTAATTTGTACAAGGCCGAGAACCTCAAAAATTTGTTAGTACTGTCTATCCCGTACCCTGGTGAACCAAACAGAGCGTAAGTCTTCCAAGCATGAAGAGGCTAAACTAAACACTAGTAACCCCTACATTTTGCGCAAAGTTAACAAAAATGGTTTTTTTCGTAAGTTATGTGTGGTGATTTCAAATGACTAAGTCCATAAAAGCATGGTACAATAAAATTTCATAAAATTAATAATATTAATAAAATAAAATAATGGTCCCTAACAATTAAATATATATAGGTTTTATGTCAAATCCTATCATCGTAAATTACATGTGAAACCGATAACACATTTTAATGTTTTCAAAATTGAGAGTGATATTCAGCGTACTAAATTTAAAAAACGGAATCAGTTCTTTCGGAAATCATGTTTTAGTCAAATCTTAAGAAAAAGGAAAAGAAAAAATATCTAGATAAACCCTACAAATACTTTGGAACGCAGTAAAAAATAAGGGATAATAGTGGCAAAAGTGGCTAAAGTTAGGCCGAGTGTGCAAATAAGTGGCCAAAGCTCAACACTTGTGGAAATGACGTGGCTAACGGTGTTGACATGAAATGGATGGAATTTGTACTGTCCACGGTTTGGTAAACTTTAACTACTTATGCCGATATTAAATTGATTTTGCCACTTATTTGCACACTTAGCCTAACTTTAACCACTTTTGCCGCTACTATTCCAAACATTATCTCCGACTACTTTGATAATTTTAAAGTTGTTGGCCCATTTGACACTCTTTTTTGAGAAATATACGGATAAAAAAGGACCCCTCATATGTGCGAAATCGGCCTCTTCGTTCCAAAAATAACGGAATTAGTTTGTCTATGGATCCCTTTAACCGTTAATTAACAAAAATATATAACAGTTTATTTAAAAAAAATAAAAGTATCGTATTTCACCAAATTTTAAAATGTTTGTTATCGATCTTTAAAGAGTCAAACTCGTATAAAAATATTAATAATAAAAAAAGCTATTTAGATATTTGTATAACAGAGAAGCCAAATACAATCAGAAAGTTTACCAAAAAAAAAAAAAAAAAATCATTTTCGTTGGATATATTTCCAAAGGACTAAATTCACACGTCCCTTCTTTATTTTTTATGGCTTTATAACACTCAAGTACAAGTACAAACTTTGTTTATACCAAACGGCACGTCGTATGCAAGATGAACGACAAGTCAACTGATTGACGAGGAAGAATAACACCAGAAGAACCGAAGGCTTATTCATTAGATTCACGGCAAGCCGTCACTCGGCGGCGCAGACCCAGCTCCGGCGAAGCTAGTTGAAGCGCGCCAAGCCGAATCTTCAGCGCGCCACGAGTCTGCCCAAGCCGAGCCTCGGCTAGCACACCCAGGACCTGGTAATACTAATACTATGCCTGCAAGCTGTTTGAATTAATGCCCAACACGAAAACCATCTTGTAAATTACTTATATAGTGTATCAACCAATATATAATATCTTATAGGATAATGTGTGTGTATATACATATATAGATATAAATTGTTCTTCCCACAAGCTATGCATAACAAATTAACAAACGTCGAATTCTTTTCCTCCCCTGTCTGCACGGACGCTAACGTTGTTCTGGCTCGACGATCGCAATGTGTCGTTGCAAGTTCAACATTTTTCGATCCAAAGCTTCATAAATGTGTGTGGTCAGGCTCGGTTTTAAGCTAAAATATACGGGACCGGCCCAAAAAAAGCCAAACTTCCGGTATCCGGTCCCAGTTACACTCCTAGATAGATATATCTCTTTTTTATTTTATTTTATTATTATTATTGGGTGTATCAGTAATCCTCTCTGACTGCAGGGACAAAAATGACATCCTCAACGGCCAGTCAAGGCCTCAGAGTGCTCCTCCTCAGACTCTCCAGGCCCACCCGCTCTTTCTCTGTCAAGCCAACCCAACCGGATACACCCGACCCGGCCTCTATTGCCAAGGCCCTTGCGTGCTACTCCAACGACTGGCGTCGCGCGGTGGAGTTCTTCGAGTGGTCCCAGACCGCCTCAGGCCCCGAGTTTCACCACACCGCCGAGACCTACAACCGAATGCTCGACATCCTCGGCAAGTTCTTCGAGTTCGACCTCGCGTGGGGTCTCATTCACCGCATGAACCAAAACCCTCTCTCTCAGCCCAATCACGCCACTTTCCGGGTCATGTTCAAGCGCTACGTCTCAGCTCATCTCGTCAGAGAGGCCGTTGAGACCTATAATCGCTGTGGCGAGTTCGGGCTCAAGGACCAGACCTCGTATTGCAACCTCGTCGACGCGCTCTGCGAGTACAAGCATGTTGTCGAGGCTCAGGATCTGTGCCTCTGGAACAACGAAGATTTAGGGTTCGAGAAGAGCACGAAGATCTACAACATGATTCTCCGGGGCTGGTTCAAAATTGGATGGTGGGGAAAGTGCAGGGACTTCTGGGAGGAAATGGACAAGAGAGGTTTGGAGAAGGATCTTCACTCGTACTCGATTTACATGGATATACTCTGCAAGAGCGGGAAGCCATGGAAGGCCGTAAAGCTCTACAAGGAGATGAAGAAGAAGGGGATGAAGCTCGACGTCGTCGCGTATAATACGGTGATCCACGCCGTTGGGTTGTCGGAAGGCGTCGATTTCTCGATCCGGATTCTCCGAGAGATGAGGGAGCTCGGAATCGAGCCGAACACAGTATCGTACAACACTGTAATCAAGCTTCTCTGCGAGAATGGGAGGCACCGGGAAGCACACAACGTGCTCGGTAAAATGCGTGCCAGAGGGTGTTCACCAGACGTGATAACGTACCACTGCTTCTTCGGGTCGATGCATCGGCCGAAGGAAATCTTGGAGCTGTTGGATCGGATGGTCGGCAGCGGGGTTCAGCCAAGGGTAGACACGTTTGTGATGCTGATGCGGAAGTTCCAGCGGTGGGGGTTTCTGCGGCCGATTTTGATGGCGTGGAAGAGGATGGAGGAGCTCGGGTGCAGCCCCAACGAGGCTGCGTATAACGTGTTGATCGATGCTCTGGTGGAGAAGGGGCTGCTGGACATGGCAAGGAGGTACGACGAGGAGATGCTGGCCAAGGGCCTCTCGCCTCGGCCTAGGGCGGAGTTGGGGTCGAAACGGCTGGGTGGTGAGGCATCGGGTAATGAGTGATTGGATAGTTTCAATGGCAGGATATACTTGATGGATTCGAATGTATGTTTGGCGATATCGTAAGTTATAAGTTCGTATTCTCGTCGTTAAAGAGGCCGAACGGAGCGGAATTGTGATTCATTGGTGAATTTTTGATTCGTTGGTGAACTTATCGTAAGTTATAAGTTCGTATTCTCGTCGTTAAAGAGGCCGAACGGAGCGGAATTGTGATTCATTGGTGAATTTTTGTTATTATCTCTTATTTTAACTAATATCAATACAACTAACTTGTCATAATCATGAGTCAACTAGCGCACACTAGTTATTTTCATGGGACCAAAAGTGTGTTTTCATTCTCATTTCTCAAATTGCAAACTGAAGAAACTATACATGTGATTGTTACATTGGACATGGAAGCTATACTTTGTGTTTATTTCCCTTTTTGTCCTCCCTCAATACAAGTCCATTTCTGGGAGCTGCCTTTATATACAGTAACAAAGCTCATCGACAAGGTAACAAAAAAGATAAGACAAGAAAAAAACTGATTTTTCACAGCTGAAGAAGATTATTCAAAGTCACCATCGCAGAATTCGTCCGCTGCAAATCCTGTTCACGTAAAACATGACGCCGGAATTAAGAACAGACATCAAATATCATCAAACTCCTGACTTGTCAGGGGAAGAAACTAGACCTGGAAAATAATGTCGTCCGGGACGTGAGGAAGAACTTCGCGCACCGTCTCGGCCATGGCGAGGATGTTGGCGATGTCGCCATCGGCGGAGCGCGAGGCGGTACGAATATGTATGCCGCCTGCAGCTCCGCCGGGGTATCGTGCCCCTGGGGGCGGAGGACCGGGCGCCCCACTGGTGGAGGCGGCATGAGAAGGCCAGAGACTCCAGGAGGTATCATCGAGAGCGGTTTGGGCATAAGCCTCCCCGACGGAAGTGAGATGCCTCATCATCATCTGGACTCTTCCTAGGCCTGCCGTGGGCCTGTTTGGGTTAGACGGGCCTGCCCCGTCGGGTCCAGGGCCTGGCCACGTGGGCAGCCAGCTCGAATCCAGCCCGGCACTCCTATGGAGTTAATTGAAAGAATGCAGACACATATGGTTAGGTATATTCTTGCATATTTACCATTTATATATCAGGAATCACAGAACGGAAACGGAAAGAAAAAAAATAACGAATTTCCTTTATAGGGCAAGAAGAAGAAGTGAACCTCCAGGGACTGCCTTCTGTATGATTCTGTGCCGGGTTGGGTGATATTCCGGCAGGCAAGACGTTTGCAGGAGAGTTCTGCCGATCAAATCCCGCACTTAATTGACGAGCAAGCTGCTCGTCACTTAAAAGTTCAGCATTACGCGGATTTGGCTCTTCTTCGGATCTGCTTGAAAAGAGTGGCTTTCGACATGTCGGACATGCATAAACTTCGTTTAAACCTTGATCCAACCTACCAACATTTAGAGATTTCAAAACCACATTAGGTTTTACGAGAAAAAATATGAATAACAGTAATTGCAAGGATTAGCGGATAATATCCCGATCTTTTTACTTTTGCGGGATAAATTCACATTGACATAAAGTGTGATTTCTCATGTACCCAGTTGGTTTTTTGAGGGTTTTCTCCATCAGCAACGCAATCCCAGAAAAACCGATTTCAACATTATTTTTCTGTTAATTTTTCAATCATTTATACATTATAAACTTGACCCAAAATAATAATATTTTTTATCAATTAGACCCTTAAAGCATTTAATAAATTATTTAAAAAAAATAGACAAAGCTTAAAATAAAAAAGCACGTCGTACCAAGATCTCAAACATGCAAGATGAAATAGGTGATTGCAGTGAAGTCTTTTCGCCTTAGCCATAGGTTCCTAGCATTTCTCCAGATCATTAATTCCAGAAATCTAGTAAAGGTTAAAGCTAACACGAAACAGTACTATACATAATCACATACCCTGCAAATGGCACATTCATCGTCATATGCTCGGAGCTCATCTGTCGTTGCATCTGGAAGAGCTGCGTGAAGGGCACTTAAAGCTTTTCTCAGCTTAAAAAACCCTTTCGCTCGCTTTATAATTGCACTTAGCAAGGCCTGCTCAGAGTAGAAAAAGAGAAGAAAGAAGGATTTTAGAATTTCGCATCACATAACGAGAAAAAAACTGATACTTGTGTAGATTAATTTTTAAAAAAAAATTGCGATATTTACACGTATATTTAGGAAAAGGAGAGCATCCACAAGATGAAAGGCCATGCCATGAAGCCACCATATATGCAAGTAGTGACCGAGTGCCATAAACATTGTTGCCAGGTCCAGAAAAAAGCCGAAATTCCGAGTCAGAACGCCTTTCCATTCCAACAAAGAACCTGATGATAAGAACACAAATACGAAATTATATGTAATTATTTATGGTAAAGAAATTAATTAGAGCTAATTATCGGCATTATGGATTTACTAGCCGATGACTATGGTATAATAATATGTACTCTCATTTTATTATTTCCTTCAATATACGGATCTTGCTCGCTGATTAATTAACAAAACTAAATTTGAGTGTGGTGCACGGGTTGACATTTTTCGTCATGTTTTTTAATGCGTTGGGGGCAATGTGCTATTCTTTATAACTACAGGGGGTGTTACTGCCAAAAATTAAAGTTTAGGCGACAAGCTACACCAACATGCAAAGTTCCCAGAGCATTTTGCCATAGGATATAGAAAAGCGGAATATTTGAGAACCTGCTGCGCTTGAGTTGAACATTTTAAACCGATCACAGTTTGAGCTGAACCACGCGGAATGATGAATCCATATATCAACTAACTGAAACCCGTGCACCAATATAGCCTGCAACATATTTAAAGCACCAAAAATTCAAATTGAGAAGTTCCAAACTCAATGACTAATGGTCAATGATGTAACTAACAAAAATCCCGTTAATTTTTACCTGAAGGGTCTCAAACGCAATACTGAGAGGCTCGAATAATAAGAGCAGAAACACAGGCAAATTCAGTGTTTTATATATTGCAAAACACAGCTGTATCCTGCCGGAACATTCAAGACACTATCACATATAATATGGTGGTTGAAATTTATTACAAGAAACATAATAAAAGAACACGAGAAGGAAAATTTAGTAAGGAAGTAAAGAGACTAGAAAAAATACCAGAAGATGTCAACAATGAAGACAAACAATAATACAGAATAAACGCGAAAATATGACATTGTTGTTGCAGAAGGAGATGCATTTAGTCTCTCAAGCCGTTCTCTGGCTAAAGCTTGAAACATCTGCATAAAAACGTAGATATGTTAACTCTTAGGAAATAAATCAATTTGATAAATTTTGATTTAAAAACGCCATATTTATATCGTTCACAATGTATCATGGTATATACCTTTAGAAAGCAAAGAACGATCAACCAAATTGACCAAAAGCCCGCATGATATATTGTCGGTGGAATAACCAGCGGTAAAAATGTACCCTACAGAAAGAAGATATGCCAAATATAGGAAAATAATTAACGAGGATATTGACAGGACCCGAGGAAAAAATCAAACACGAATCAACATGAATTCAATGAAGTGATGAATTCCCGATTATTTATCGAGAAATGGTCCCTAAGAGCATGACCCGAGCTCTCCCTATAGACCTAAGTATAAAAAAGGCCACGTCGAACTTACCATCTCCCCTTGGGATTGGTGCCCAATCCCTAATTATAATAAACTACCGAAAACACACCTAAAAACCTAAAACATAAATAAGAATAATAAATTAATGCATAATAAATTATATGCAAGTCACATATGATATAGTTACCAGGTCAGTTGCAAGGAAGAGGGTAAAGAAAACAATTACCTTGTAAATAATATAATTGACAAGACGCTCCACCAGCTTTCGGCTTTCCGAGGGGTACAACTCCACAAAGAATATGGTCTGTAATAACAATTGTTTTATAATGAACACAAATAAAAAATGTTAAGACTCTAACAAAAAGATGCTTATAACTTCAATAATACTGTGCTATGCTTTCATTTCCATGCTTACCTTGAGACACAGAACGAGCAAAACGAATACATTGAGCACAAAATTTACAAGCAGCGCGACTGTTGCGTAAGAGCCCAACAGCACACCGAACACGTGGCTAACATTCTCAGAAGATGCGAAATTCTCAAGAACTAATCCATCCGATTTCAGTTTCGATAATGTCGACTCCGTCCACCATTGGAGCCCGACGAAGCTCAACACTGTACAGAGCCCCGAAACAGCGATGTAGTTCCGACCCATTGATTATAAACTCAGCTTCTTCAGTAAACTCCAACTCCCAAACTTTCATGAGAGCTAAGTTAGCTCCAACCATCTACCATTGGAGCCATAATTCACGCATGATTGTACCGGAACACCATAAATCTTTAAGCCGGAAACTTGCAGTGGTCTCTTCCCAATTAAAAAACCCGAAAAGAAACTGCCACAAGAAACACGCATAAATACATAGCAATGGCATCGAATTAACCACAATAAGAAGAAGAAACACAGGGCACAGGGAAAATACACAACAACAATTCGATGTATGAAAATTAGTCAAAACCCACTTGGAAAATTCTCTCTATGATCGAGTTCTGTAAATAAAAGGGATAATTAATAGAACCCAGATTGTTCATAAGCTCGATTCGATTCTACCCAGAAGGCAAAATCCAGAGAAGTCAAAGACTTTGAGCTCGAAACCAAAAATCCACAGGAAAAGAGCAACGACGATCAGATGATCAGGGGCAGAATCGCAGAAAGAAGCTAGAAATCTGAAAAGGAAAATGGGAAATTGGGTAAGCGAGGGACGATGGAGCAGATCGCTAACCTGGATTGATGGAAGAAGCGTCGGTGGGGTTTGGGTTTCTGCGACGCTGAAATGCGTTTCAGTTTCTGGGAAGGAAGGACAGATATTTTTATATTACGAAATACTCAACGCGAATCAGATATCATTTACCAAACATATATATATATATATATATATATATATATGTATATATATTATTATGCTGGGTCAATCTTGCGGGAAAGCAAGAAAAAGCTGGGAAAAGAAGATCCCCAAATAAACACATGAGTAGGATATTTTAGTATTTTCATCATTAAAGTAAAGTACGCCATTTGTTTCGGGTTACTCAAAAGCAAACGACACGTCGTTACAATAAAACGACATCTCATACTTGGGGTGCTATCTTCGTGTCGTTTAGAAAGCATAAACGACAATTTAAATTTCGTAGGAATAGTTAGATCCCGAAAACCCAATTAACATATGTAGTAGAGGTTCTAAAAATATTTATTAAAAAATATGAATTTGAGTTGAGTATTGTATTTGAAGGAGAAAATTGAAAATTGCGGATTCATTTGTGAAAGATCCGCGTACATCTGTGTAAATGGAACGTTGCGGGTCTTAGTATGCGCCCCGCTATTGAACGACTGTATGGTGTAAAAGACACATAAGTGAAAATGTGATTTTCCTTCGATGGGTCCGCCTCGTGCTGCGGTTTTTAGAATCCTTCCGAGTCGCGAGTACAAATGTATAATGCACAAAAAATTGCAGGACATGTCGTTTTCGACACTTTGGCCCGTACCTTGTTCATCCATCAACCGAGTACAATTTTAAGCTTTTCTGGTAGGAGCTACTTTCGTTGCAGAGCCACCGCATTTATACAGGGCGGGTCATTATAACTAAGGTTTAAGAACCCGCAGCTTAGAACCCGAAAACTCACCATCTTGGAACAAATTTTACAAAAACCCATTCCATTTTACAAGGACCCGTCGGTGGAAAGCTCAAATTGAAAAAAAAAATAAGAGCAAAAAACAAACTTTCATCGAAGTTTTCAAAAGACAAACCACTATAAAGTAGATAATTTTATCGTAAGACAAACCTGTGAAATCTCACAGTATTATACAGAGAGTGAAGTTTGCGTATGAATATGATTATATGAAGGCTTGAAAATACCCAAGTATCTTATAGAGATGTGTGCGTGTCTATATAGATATATTATTTTCTACTTAAACACAAAGTCATTGATCAATGATCACAGATCAGAAAACAGCCATTATTGGATCAATCCATGCTTGATTTTGATCACTGACCATCTCTTCAAACTCATCTCAGAACTACTCACCTCTGCAATATTCCCACAAAAGCTTCAAATCTTTTTTTTCATTACAGATGCTCCATCAACAAAACTCATGCATTCAAAACCAATTTATTCCGAAAAAATCCTGAATCGCTATGATCAACAAATTACCAAAGTGTAAGCCCTCAATCAGTAAACAAATCGCTCTTTGCTTCCCTTCTATAGAAATACGCAAAAAAGAAGCAGGAAACACTAACTAATCCTCGTCGCCGCCTTTCTTGGGCTTGCGGTACTTCTCCTCGGTGATCTTGGCCATGAAGAGGACCGTGTTGGTGAGCTTCTTGATGTTCGGAACGTCGTAGTTCTGGGCGACGTAGACTCCGCAGACCGCACCCACCATGAGCGAGAAGCTGCTCCTGATTATCCCCATCCCGATCGCGACTCGATCGGAAGAAACTAGGGTTTGCGAATTCGGAAGCGGGTAAATTGAGATTTGGGGATTTTCGAACCAATCGCGACAATGGTGAAGAAATTTAATTGTTTATTATAAATATATATATATACACGCATATACTTGGGGCCGAAGAAATTTCGAGAAAGGGAAAGAACAAAGAGCGTTCAACTTCAAATTAAGCGTGCATCGAGTATTTTCTCAATGAATAATTTAATTTGCAGGAACCCCCTTGAACTCTGTGTGTTGGGTCTTTTATCTTTTCAACTTTTCATTTTGTGCAGTAATATCTTACATTCTCTCAATATTTGTAAAATTTTGCTCCCTTAGTACAATTAGACAATTTTGCTAATTGTCGATTAGCAACTCGACGAGATTCATATATTGTATCAGATTATAAAATTATGGTGAGGCAATTAAATAAATTTTTTTAATGTTAGTATGAGAATTTTATTTAAAATTAAAATAATTTATGTGCTCCTATAAATTAATATTGTTTGTCAAATATTTTAACGCATAGGACACGCCAGGCTATTTTTAAATTTCAAGACAGTGTTTATCCAAAATTCTTGAATTTTTATTTCTGGAAATATATTTTTAAAATTATAAAACTGGAAGAATTAATTTGCAAATTCGCGTTAAATAGCATATTATCGAATGAAGTTTCTAAGGCTTCGAAAAAACTTATATTGAATGCACAAAGTACAGCAAATTTAGAGAGGAAATGTATGCAAAACAAATTACTCAAAAATATTCAAATCAATTAATTTATAGAGGCCTATCAAATGGGCAGTGACCTAAAAGAATTAAAAAGCCCAACTATTATGCTAAATTGAAACAAGTTAAAAGGCCCAAAATGTTCATTCAACTCAAAAGCTTTCTTTTCCCAAAAATTTTTTAGCATAATCGCTTGGTTATTTAATAGTAGATGTTTAGGACTAATTCGCTCACTAATTAAAGGGTGTTTAGTCTTGTAATTAAGAAATAGAAAGTGATTCGTTAAAGATAATGGAGATTAACGTCAACTTAGTGGTGATAACGTTAGGTGACCAACCACCCCTCTCTAAAATATTCATCAAATCAAGTAGTGTTTTCCTAATGGTCAGAGCAATTAAGCACGTAACTATTTAATTATAATTTTTTTAAATAGCTAATTAAGAAATTAGTGGCTAATATAGCATAAGGAATCTATAATTTGTGGTAGACTTTGCAAAAGTTTTTGGTAGGTTAAGAAATTAGTTTGGTATTTGTGATAAACAAAGGTTAGAGTTGTGGGTTATGGAATTGGGATAAACTTAGACTAGTAGATACTTTGAATGAAAGATGACAGAAAATTCTCGGGACTTATTACAAGCTTCCACTCTAAAACCGATCGACAGAAAGCGGAGCAACTCAAGGCTAACTCTTCTTAAACCCGTTTTTCTTTTCATGTTAGATTTAAAGCATGTCCCGTCCGGAAGCTCTTTTGGCTCAACTATATTGTCCGCAATGTTATCGTCTTTAATCTTTTAAGTTAGAACCGTGATCATTTGAACTCGAATGACTCTAATACCATGCTAAGTATATCACGAGATTACCTATTGATTTAAATGAGAACTAAGAGAGTAACTCATGAGTTGTGACTTTGTTATAAACCTTTTTTTTCTCTTAAGGAAGACTTTGTTATAAACTTTAAATCATGATTAAATACACATTTATTCATGCAGATTGATCCTTGAACTGGCCATATAAAACCTTAGCATTAAATCATATAAATGATGGTGTTGTTTATTTATCTGGCAGAAGTGGATCTCATCATATTTCGTCTATAATCAGCATGGAAGTTTTCTAAGGCAAAAGATTCGTAATCAAATTAACACATATATTTGGCTGCGATATTGAAGAAGCAATGTGCCGACCTCGAGTTTGATAGGGCCCTAGACGAAAAGCGATTTTTGGACCCTATCGATATTAAAAAAATATCAATATACATTTGAATTTAAGGCCCTAAATCAAAAGATTATATGTAATTATGTCGGCAACGTGTTCATTTTTAGATTAGATATAACAATCTGCTGAATGATGTGGTAATAATGAATCATGACACAAGATATTTGTCGTGACGCACTCATCAGATCAATCACAATAATAACAAATCTCACTTTGACAAGATAATTTTACGTGGTAAAAGCGAAAATAAGGGCATTGATTGGATTGGAGAGTGCCAATCCAAGACGAGTCACAACTCACAAGCATATTGGCAGTATGTAAATCAATGGCATTTGTTTGCCTTTCAAACTATCAAGACAAGAGTAATCCACCACTTTCTTTAGAGTCCCACATCCCATCCATAATGTGGTCCTTTGCCAAGCTGCTATAACTACTAAAATTGTACATTTCTACAGGCCATAATATTATCTATCTATATATATATATAGTGGCTAAAAGAAGAAAAAAAACGGAAACCGAATACCGAATTTATCGCTATTAGTTAAGCACAGGTGGGTAAGCGAGGGTTGCGTGCGCCCATTTCCTATCTAGGCTATGCTTTCTCGAGCAGTGGGTGCGCCCAGGCCACCAAACCAGACCGTAAAAAATACTATAAAATTATATATAAAAAAAAGGGCAGATGAGTTTTGCCCACTGGGAATAAGACCACCCGCGGAACAGCCCGTGGCCGGGTTGAACCCGCGCCATCAAAAACACGGATCGCTGTGTTGTATCGTTTACTGACATTTGAAATGTTGTGCTGAATACCGAGCATTCAGCAAATAAAACAGGTACTCGGAATTCGATCTTTTAGTTGTAAAATACCGTACGACATTTACGGTTTTCACCCTACCGTAATTAATAGTGAGAAAACACACATCTATTGTATTGAGATCAATGAACAGATGAAGAAAAGTAGTTCCGAGGCTCTGCTTTTTTCATTCCTCTGAAACCCTAATGAATTTAATATTATATATATTTACGTATATAATTTACATACAATACAAATGATAGAAAATTGAAGATCATGACTCTATTTTCCTATCCACTCAAAATTACGGAGAAGGTAAATAAATAATAAAGAATCCTCTCCTTCCTTCAACCACTTCTCAAACAACCTCATCGTCCGATCCCGGTGGCGCTGGGTCCCGGCGGGCCCTTGACTCCTCGATCTTCTCTGCCACCTCGGCCATTACGAGCCTCGTGAGGAGCAACCCGGCGATGAGAGCCGCGCCCATGAGCATGGTGAAGACGAGGCTCCAGCTCGAGGTCGAGATGTAGCCCGTCAGGAGGGGCCCGATGGCGGCCCCCACTGAGCCTGTCCCGTCGATGATTGCCGTTACGGTCGCTAGCGCCCGCGAGTTCCCTTTCAGCGAGCTGTGGGTCCCGAGGTCGGCCGACACGGCCGTCGTGATGAGCGCATACGGCCCGTTCACGAACATTCCTGTTATCAGCATGAGGATGATGTTTAGAGTCAACGAGTTGTGGCCGTAGCTCCGGTAAAAGAAGAGGGCCGGGATGGCACAGTACATGAAGCTCGCCGCCGTTATGGCTCTCGCATTGAGGCGGTCGGAGATGTGGCCGGCGAGGATCCCGCCCACTACGCCCCCGACATCGAAGAGAGTCGAGAGGTTTCCAGCGGTCTCGTTGGACAAGTACTTTCCATCAATCGCTGCGATACGGAATAACGTAATGTTAGTCAAATGATCATTGCGTGTAAAGATAAGTATTGTTACGCCGGTCTATTTAAAGGGAAAATGGACTTTACCTGTGTGGCTAATGTAGAAAGGAAGCCAGTAAAGGAATGTGTAAGCCACCAATTTGGAGAAGAAGAGGCAAAGCGCAAACGGGGCGACTCCGGGAATCCTCCACGCTTCCAAAAAACCGACGGCTTTGTCTTTTCCCTCCCGCACTGACCTCAAGAGCGGCTCTTCGAGGGCCTCTTCTCCGCTCTTCTTCGGCGAGTCCACCTCCTCCTCTTCCTCTTCAACTCCGACAGATTCGGGACTCACGGGTAAAAAGAAGAACACCAACAAGCCCATGATTCCGATCAAGACTCCGGGCGCAACAAAGGACCAACCCCAACCGTAGCTCAACAAGGCTGAGGCGAGCAAAGATCCGGTGATATTTCCGATCGAAGTGTGAGCGTTCCATATCCCCATGATCAACCCTCTCTTCTTCTTTCCAAACCATTTCCCGACCACCGCTACGACCGACGGCCACCCGGTTGATTGGAACAAACCGGCCGCCATTTGCACAGCTAAGAAATAGTAAAAGCTATGAACGTTACCCCAATACCCCAAACCGAACATCGAAGTGAAAATGCAGGTTCCGATCATTCCAACAGTTAAAAAGATCCTCAAATTCAGCCTATCTCCAAGGTGTCCGGAGAAGTACATTCCCAGCGCATAAACGGCAAGGAATGCAACGTCAAGCTCGCCGAGGAGAGCCGTCCCATCCGAACCACTGAACGGGGCCCACCCATCTCCAAGCACCCACGAGAGCTTTCTGTTCTCCGGCGGCTCGCTGAGGTACGTGATTCTCCACGGAGCAAACTTCAATCCGATGTCAGAGGATTGGGGGTCAAGCGAGCTCTTGACGACGCTCGTGGTCTTCCTCGCGGCGTGGTAGCTCGCATAAGCCAAGAACGTCACTATCAGAACGATGGCCTGATGGGTTTTGAAGGATAGCTTGGACCGCTTAACCCGCTCCACGAGCCTAATTCCCAGGGGCTTGCTGTAGCCCGTCTCCGGCATCGCTTCTGTTAGCGAACTCATCGGTTCCGGGTTTTATTCCCGCTCTGGAAGCAGAGCTTCAATATCGCTCCCCTTCTAGACAAGAATCCAAAGTCTTCTAACTGCAGATAGCCGACAACAATTAAGTGAGTGATTTGTGTTTACGAATATGATCAATCAAAGTATCACGAGATTCAGGTTTCTGTCAACGCCATGAAAACTTGCTCTGTAACTTGGGATTCACATAAAAATCTTCGTATGTTGCACCAAAAAGAGAGAGCCAAATTCAGCTGGGCCTCGTGACTAGTTGTTTCACAGAAATTCATTCGAAATCATCCGAAACAAAAACTAAACCTAATACTAGTATTAAAATCCCAAAAATCAATAGAAGAAAAATGAGTTGAAATTAAAAAAAATAAAAAAAAAACAAAAAAAAAAAAACAGAAATCACTCGAACGAGAATCCAGATCGCGAGAAAAACTAAAAACCGAATCAAATTGAATGAAAAAAAGCTTCAGATAAATCTCCCTGCTCGGAGAATCCCATGCAATCAAAGATGAATAACACTAACAGAGCGAAACACGTACCTCTACAAGCCTGAATCAGCCAGCAATCTCGCCTTCTTCAACCTCTCTCAAAGATTTTCTCCGAGACTTTTCTCAGTGTGTTGAGCTTGCGTGTAGTTGTGAATGAATGTGAAGAACAAATGAACAACGCGGAGCTTTGATTTAAAGGCAGTGAAACGAAGTAGCGAAGGGATATTCGAATATGTATTATTACTGTTTTAAGGGGTGAGATTACGGAAATGCCCTCGCCTGCCAACTTGGTTCAAACTTGGCTTCTGGAGCTTTAGTCGGCGGTGTTGGACTCCTGAGTTGACCATAATGCCCCTCTAGTCTTGAACTAGTAGAACTACAGTCAAAAAGTCAGGCTTATTCTTTCCAATTTTTAATAATTTTGGACGAATCTTATTTAAATTAAGTGTTTAAAATTATGGCTAAACACTTAAAAGGTGTGCGATAATTGAAATGTTAATGGGATAGTAAGCATGACAGTGTTTTTTTTTTTAATTAATGCTAATTAACAGGCGTGAAACACGTTCATGTATTTTTCGTCTACATTTATTTATCCATATAATATAATCTATTAAGCAAGAAAGATCGATGAACGAGAAGAATGTGAAAAGCTAAGACTATGATTTAAGTCAGTACCCTTAAGTACGTGCATATGCACCATTTTAGTTTAAATTAATATAATAAATATTTGGCCGTAATATTATGAGTAAAATTGGTAGTGATACTGTTCAATTTTACCTGAATTGTGGTAGTAATATTTACTTAGAGCTGTGTCTGAGGCGAGGAGGAGTAGGCGCGCGCCTTTAGTAAAAAAAAATCTCAAATTTAGGGGTTCAAAAAAACCTAATTTAAGGGCCACAATATTACATAAATTAAAATAAAAAAATCGAGAATCACTTAAATTAAATTTAGGGGCTCCCAAAAAAAATTAATTAATATTAGTATTACTAAAATTAAATTTAGGGTCCCCAAATAAATTAAGCTACAATTGTGTATCGAAAAAGACATGGTCGAGAAACTCGATTATGCAGAGTTGATCAGTACTTTTGCTTTTAAAAATGCTAGACACTTCTTATTTGAATGAAAACTTATTTATTATATAAATATTGTATATGCTTTTGTATCGAAACTGATTTTTGCAATAACATTAGAGGGCCTCTAAAATTCTCCTCGCTTAGGGCCCCGAAAATCTCAGTATTTACTCTCTCTATTTATTAATGCTACTCTTTAAATTATATAAAAATAAATACTAAAATGCTAATTTCACGCATCATGTATGACTTAATAAAAAAGAACTGGATTGTTGAATCAATTATAAAATTTAATCTCAGAAATTTCAAAAAAAAAATTATCAAATGTAAGATTTGTTTTTTCGTTTAAGGCACAGTATATTACTAAAAAGGGATAGAGGTGTTGCTGTAAATTAAGAATTAAAAAAAAATGTACAAACAAGCAAAAAATTAAAGGCTATATTGTCAATTAGTACTCCGATATTGTAAATTAAAATAAACAATGATTTACACTAAGCATTAAGCATATAGGACCTTCGTAAATTACAGGTGAAAGCCTCGTCAATCTTGATTAAGCCACTCAAGTAAATTAATCATAAAATGACTCATTGCGTTCGCATCTCGCAGTTCATCAATAATATATTTCTTGAAAGCTGTGTATTGGCAAAGTGCGTGGCTGAAATTAGTTCACGAAATTTCACTTTAGCTTAAAACTATATATTATTATATTTATTTATATATCTAATATTCACGAGGGAAGGTCGCACTGCTTCAGGCAGTACTTGGACATGACTGTCGTCACCTATTATGAATATGAGTATGAAAATTATTTAATAATACACAATAAACAGAAAAAACCCTAACGTGGCAGAAAGTCATGGACAATGAGAATGCTTCTTCATTTTAATTTCATTTTGGATAAATATTTCACAATTTTAGTAGTCAACTATTCTCACTTCTTACGCCAATCATGTTGTGCCTATTTCTCTGACGTCTCTTCTACATGAATGACACGTCCCCGTATAATGCATGAGCGAACATATCTTTCATTAAAAAAAATATTTACAGCAAAAATACCTAAATATTTTTTAACATATGATTTTGTTTTAAAAAAAAATAGCGACAAATTTTTTTAATGATATAATTTTAATGACAATTATATATTTTTTTAACTAATTATTTCTTACATAACGTGAAATTTCATATAGCGAGTAAAATTTATTTATATTTTTGTCTAACTTTAAGGAGTTGATAATGTCACTAAGTACAGTTATAGTTGCTGTAATGTGTTCAATAATGCAAAAATTAATGCATTGTATGTCAATAATATCGCCGCATATCAAAAAAGATAAAAACTTGATGAAAAGAAACGAAAACATACACATTTTGTACGTAGCGACGCACTTCACCTTAATTATTGTGATAATATCTTTATGTAATTCAAAATTTCTGTCACTACAAAAATTAAGAATATAAATTATATTTTATATGATGCCTGAGGATTTTTGTCGCAAATAGAATTACGTTCCCTTAAATATATGACGTCAAAAATAAAATACACCCTAGCACAAATTATAAACAATGATATTTGTTTTATTATTTGTTTATAACTTATATTTGGTGCGTTTGGCACAACTTATTTAGCCTTGTTTTTGTTTATAAAATAAATTTAACCGCTATTCAGGTGTTTGGCAAAATTGTTTTTCCAAAAAACACAAAATCAATTTTGAATTTTTGTACATGAATTATAAAAGCTAGGATTCGTAGCTTTTGGTTTTTTCTAAAAACAAAAATACGGTTTTAGTCTATTAACAAAAACTGTTTTATAAACAATTTACCAAACATCTGCCGATTTTTCTCAAAAACAATTTATTTTTTAAACTAAAACTAAAAATAATTTTTGTAAAAATTAAGTTGTGCCAAACGGGCCCATTATATATGAGCGTCGACTAGCCGTTCAATTAAAAAAATTATTGTCCATTATTCATGCGTATACTGCGCAGGAAGCTATCGTATTTATATTTTTATTTATGTTTCTTCTTATCCAGTTCATAATTTCAATTCTTTGATTGAAAGTGTGATAATCGAAAAGACCATATATCTACCAATAAAATCTCTTTCATAACCACCTTAAAATATAAGCAATTATTCTATAATAAATAAAAAATTCTTGATTTGAATTTCCCTTGCATTGATGCTTTTTCTCGATCGTTCTCTTTCGTTCTTGTCTTTTATATTTTTTGTTTTGCTTCTAATTTTAACCAAGTAACACACCATTTACATACAATAAGACATTGTTGGTCACTCTTTTTTCAATTACGTGAAATAGCTCAAGAAAATAGTACGTTGATCAATATGAACGTCTAAATCTAATGCCTTGGTATTAAGCAACAAAATTTGCAATTGCTTTCGAGTATTAAATGCTTGTCACGAAGGTCTCCTTTCATGTGGCCGTGGGGCATATTTTATGGTTGCGTCGTAGAGGAGTTTTCCCATTACAAGGCAAGGTCCATTCAAAGATATATGAGAACCTTTTAGAAACTCATTTCTTCTTCCTATCCTATATAATATCATTAAGGCCGTGTTTAAGGAGAGTCAGAGTAGATCGGAGAAACGGAGTAGATCCGCGCTTACTGTAAAAGTATATAAATAAAAATATAAATTTAAGAGTCTAAAAAAATAAAATATATATATATATAATTTGAGTGATTTAGTTACATTGTCTATCGAAAAATATATGGTTGAAAACAATAAACTATACTAATTTTATTAGTATTTTAGCTTTTAAAAATTATAAACGCGTCATATTTGAATTGGTAATTATTTGATTAATATACAAAATATCTTGTATAATTTCGCATCAAAATTTAATTTTTTAAATTGAATAAGGGTCTCAAAATTACTCATCGCCACGAGCTTCGAAAATCTCAAGCACGACCCCGAATATCTAATATAAAAGACCTACCTATTAAAAAAAATTATGTGAATATCATATAGATAGATAGGACCTACATATTAAACAAATAGACCATCACTTAAGGCTCTCATAATAAAATATATTGTGGATTCGCTCTAATTTATGTCTTATACAATTTTATTTCATTCTTTATTCCTCATAGCCTGAGATAGAGAAACAGAAAACAGCTCTTAAGAATGTGTGATTATTTTTGTGTTTTTTTTTCCTCGGTTTGATTACCGCGAAGAAGATTCGAAAGGGGAAAATGAGCGTACTTCTTATACTGAAATTGATAATTCTCTATGTTTTTTTATACATAATTTTGTTTTGTGATTTTTGATTTAAGGAATATGATTTTAGTCCTAACAGTCATTACAATATATCTTGTCACAAGGTAAACTTTAATGACAAATAATAAGCAATAAAAATAATCTCATAAAAATACCATGAAAATGCAAACTTTCCTATATTTTATAAGTATATTGTCACAATGCATGTCACGCCTCAATACGTTAAAAAAATTTGATGACTCTTTATTGGCCAATATATATAGCTATATGCATCACGTGTCAATTAAAACTCAACCTCTCTCTTTAAATTTGAGCAAAGCAAATTCTTTAATAAAAAAAATAAAAATAAAAAATTGAGCAAAGCAAGTAATTACATAATGAAGTTAGGTGTGTTGCACATGCATATATAAATGCATACGCATATTTAATTAGCTCTAATTAATGTGCCACCAAATTCCCTTGATCTATAAGATATTCCACGTTTTGAAATAGTAAATCATAAAATAAAAGGAGAAAATTTATAATCATGTAGTACTCTACAATTGAGGTTTAATATTTGCTAAATTAACATTGTATATTCGTGTTTAAGTGGGAATAGATTCCAATCCCCACGTTGGCTAGAGCTGTGATACGCGACGTCGCGACTCGTCGCGATGGACGTCGCCAAAATCGCGAGTTTGGGCGTCGCGACGGGTCGCGACTCGCGACGTCGCGAGAAATCGCGACCAAGAGAAGAGTGGCGAGAAATTGCACGTGGCGCGTTGTGGGCCGTCGATCGTCTCACGCGGATCACCCTCTCCCACGTCGCGACGACGAGCCCACGTCGCGACCAGTCGCGACTTACGCCCTTTAATCGCGACGAGTCGCGATGGCTCCAAATTCGCCGCGACGAGTCGCGACTGCCCCATACTCGTCGTGACTCGCAGCTCTAACGTTGGCCATAAAGGACCAAGTAAGTAGTAGTGCTGTGTAGTACATAATTAATTAATTTAATTACGTTTGATAAAATCTGCACCGTCTAATCAAACTTGTGCAAGATCAACCGGTTCTCAACCCTTCCGTACTGCTAAGGGGCATTTTGGTAAATCTGAGGTCCATCCACTACTAATCCCACCATCGAGGAAGGGACGGAGTTTCCCAAGGCGAGCAAGGGCGTAGTGGTAATTACATAAACAGCGCGAAATTAATTTGATGGCGCGGTCAGATTTGTGAAGCGGATATTCGAATATCCAAAAGGAATTATTCCAAACTCCCAGCATTTATTCTATCTGACGTCACCGCATGGGTCCCACGCGCCACGAAGGCAGACCGCTAGGTGACGTGGCTGAAGCCGTGGAGCATGTGGTATGTGATCGCCACGTGGCGGGTCATGGTCGGGTGAGGACAAAAGGGTCAATCAATCTGGAGCCTTTGGGAAAGAACAAGGAAGTTTCATGCCGCTTGGCCAGTAGTCTAGTACTATTTTGTATTATAGCATTCATTGATTGGCGCGTCGAGCCACGCGCTCAAAGTTTCATGTCGTTTTCAGTTTTCACTGCAAGGTAGATTTTTTGTAATGAACCACGAAAGTCAAAATTTAAAAAGAGACAATTACGAGATTTCATGTTTGTATTTTGTCAGAAATATATTTTTAATATTTCTTTTTGTTGATATAAAGACTTAATATCTTAATTTTTGTATAACTTTGTATTTGAGTTACCGTTATTGAACGAAAGTAAACTTTAAGCTTATGCAACATATTAGTCGGTTTCGTCGATGGCGCACTCGATGATCTCAGCAACATCACTGATATACTTGGTGGTGTTGCCATGTTGATGACACATTGGGCCGCTAGTATATATCGTCGAGAACACGGAGGGTGTCGTCAAAATCACTTAGTACGCCACTAATACCATCGAGAACGAGCGTGTTACCGACACCACCCAGTGCGTCGCCGACACTGTCAAGAACAAACATAAAGTCGTCATGCCGCAAATTATATCTCATTTAAGAATAAGAACTTAAGTCCAATCAAAGCTTAACATTATGAAAGTATATCATTAAACTTTTGCAATAAAAATATTAAATAATTTTGACAATAAAATTTGAGAATAAGATTTAGATGTAATCAAGTGCTATATCATGGAGATTCGTCGTAAATAACCCTCTTATTTTATCATAATGACTAGTTTGAATACCGGTACTTGATCTGGAATATAAGTTGAAAAACCGGAATGTTTTAACTCAAAATTACTCGTTAATGATATGAACTTTATAAACATTGTATCAAACTTCGATACGGGTACATATTTTTTTACTAGTTACGGTACCATTTAACGATTTTTTATTTTTGTGATCCGAACGGGTAAACCTTTAAACCCCGGTTATTGGTTTCACTCTTCGACAACATTATTTGGCACGATCATTTTTTACGTGGGAGATAAATTTAGACATTAATAGCAAAAGGAATGTGACACTCTTCTATACCTCTGCCTTGTTGTAATGTTTGAGCGATCGTTGGTGAAGTTTAGTCATGTCAAATGATTGAGCTCTTTGTTTCTCGGCTAAGTAATCTCTCTTGGAAATACCTTCTTAAATTCACAATTTTCAGACAAAGACATTCCGTAGAAAGTGACGAGAAAGGAAATTTACATGACAAAGAATCAACAAATTGAAGGTCAAAACAGAGAGGATTGAGATACCTTGGAAACTTAACAAGGAGTATAAAATATATTATAGCAAGAATATAGTTTCTTTTAGTCAACGTAATAGGCTACAAAAAGCAATGTCTTGTTTACTTCATACAATATTGTACTTAATTTATTCGCTTAAGCTTCTCATTTTGGGTTCATTGACATTAATATTTAATCCAAGTCTAAATTATCAGCCTCTATGTCACTGCAATTATCTATTAGTAGTATCATCAATGACACGACAATATTTATATTAGAATATTACAAGCTATATTAAGGAAATCGAGAAGTCTAGTTTTCGAAGAAAAAATAGTTAACTAATATGTTACGCAAACGTTAGTAAATTTTTACGCGTAGAAAGTAATATGCTACTTTTGAAGTTGTAAGAAAATTTTCTGCTAACAAACGGGACAAAATATAAACGGGTGAAGTTCGCGGGCATTATTTTGCTCTCTTTAGCATTTCAAATTCATCCTAAATGGAACAAAAGAATGTTGTTTTCTTACCCTTCTTTTGATGCATGAATATGGACATAAATGAAACAAAAGACAAGTCCCTTTCTTCCTTTTCTTCTTCTTCTTCTTAGTCCCACCAAATTAAAATCAAAATTCTAAGCAAGTCCACCTGGAAATTTAAAGGGAATACTATTGGTATACATTCACCCTCCTTAATTTTAATGGTCGCATAGCACTAAAAACAATGAACTTATAACAGATGTGGCTAGTGGTGTTGAGGGATTGTAATTCGTTAGATCTACTGGGTAGTGACTAGTTTCTACATATGAATTTTGTGTGTCATTATCAATCTAATTTGAAGCTACAATCCATTTGGGGGCCACTAAAATCCCCAAACATAAATGTTAGCTTTTATTTGGTTCTATACTTTTAAAAACCTTAGATTAGTTTTCTTTTGATCAATCTCATTTGAAGCTATAATCCATTTGGGGGCCACTAAAGATCCACATATATAAATGCTACTTTGTATTGGTTTCACACTTAAAAACCTCATGATCACTTAACAGAAAGCCCCCTTGATTTTGTATAGTGGTGTTCGTTGCCCTATAAACGTTAGCTTTAACAGCAATTCATGCCTTATATTAATAATAATAAAAATTATAAGAAATACTCTTTTTTTTTTATATATAAATCTTTTTAAAAATTACCCATTGTGTGTATTAAAATACATTAAAATAAATAGTTTTTTAAAAAATTTGTACAAAATAAGCATTTCGTACATCAATTAACCCTTTGATCGTATTATCATTAATTTTATTATATTTATATGATTTTGTGGGGTTTCATCATAGTAGTTTTTATGTTTGAATAATTGAATTCAGTGATTACTTGACAATTATCTCATAGTCTAAATTCTGATCCCGTTCTGTCATATTTATAAACGAAAATTGAGTAAGTCATGAGCTACACATTTTTTTTAATCATTTTTATCGCTTAAAAATGTTTTATTTTAAAATATAAATAAAAATACAGAACACTACCGCCAGAATTTAAAATTTACCAGGAAAACTGTACCAACATCAAAATTCAGAGGGGCGTTGCTACCTATTACTCTATTAAAATGGTGAAAAGGGGAGAAAAAATGGCAGAGACTCATACCTAATGCACTAACCAAGATTAATGCATGATTAAGGATTGCTAATTAGAGGGGCCAAGAGCCATTTGAATCTTAAGTTGTTAGACGTGGTGAATGGTGATAATTTTATAGCAACTTTTTTCACATGGACCACTAATACTAATAGCGACATTTTATCTGCAATTTATTTATTTATTTAACTTCTCTTTCTAATAATGGCCCCTAAAGTAGATTATTTCAATTGCATCCACAAAAAAGCAGTTTCATGGAGCTTGCAAACACACGTCAAAGCTTTATTAATGAAACAAATAGATTTTGGGTTGGAAAAGGACTGATCAATGATCATAATTCATTAATGAAGAGGCACCAAGTATTGCATGAAAGAAACTAGTGCCACAAACGGTTCAAGGAAAGAGACATCATTAGAATTTCAAGTTAGGTTTTTTCTTTTTTTTCTTTCTTTTCGCCCCCTAAAACCGGCTTGGGGATTTAAAATCGAGACCTT
The DNA here is from genome assembly GCA_954871525.1 of Parietaria judaica. Classification (NCBI taxonomy): domain Eukaryota; kingdom Viridiplantae; phylum Streptophyta; class Magnoliopsida; order Rosales; family Urticaceae; genus Parietaria; species Parietaria judaica. The sequence goes on from OX940862.1 coordinate 5,379,952, forward strand.
GCTATTGAGGTAAGTGGTTGGCGTTCAATATAATTTTGTGTTGTTCGAGCGTCACTGACAACTACGTTGGAGAAAGGAATTTCTAAGCAAAAACGTCCGAAACAACTCGAAAGTGAGTCGTGGACTAGGTTAAGACGTTTCGTGGTTCTACTTACGAACCATTCTCGAAATTGTTCATCGGAAACATCGAGAAAAACAAAAAAAGTGATAACGTACCTCGTATTTGTTCGTGACCTAATGGGCCAAAAAAATGGTGGTCAAATTTTTGTGATATCTATTATTTGATAGTAATTGAACATTGCGCACGTCCAATTCATGGCAAATTTGGACTATCACAAGACATAAAGTTTGCATGCCAAAACAAGCCAAGCAAAGCTTTTAAAAGATGAGTTTGGAATAATATTCGAGAATATACTACATGGTATACATTTCGAAGACCAAGTTTTGTTGACCACAACTTGTATTATCTACTAGAAGAATACATGATGTAAGATTATTTTTAAGAAAGGAAATAAAATGAAAATGGCATTTGCAAGTGGAAATTCAATCAGAATTTCTACATTTCTAGAGTCTCATACATGCACATTTATTCCTCCAATTACTTGGTCAATACGGTATATATAGATAACCAAAATAATGAAAATAAACAAAACAAATAAAATTTGATCATAGATCTCTAACTCTCTATACCGCTTCAACTACACCCTGACAAACCAAGGGCAGACTGGTAATTTTCACGACTGATCACGTGCTATCAAATTCAAGGTTGGGGCTGGGTAGTCTCAGAGGCAGCGGCGGCGGCTTTCTCACCGTCCTCCTGGGAGAAAACGGGGTCGAGCACGGAGCAGAGATACGAGGTGGGTAAGTAGAAGCCAAAGAGCGAGGAGTCGGTGTCGTCGTACTCGGAGACCTTGGTGATGTCGACGTGGTCGACCAGCGTGTTGTTGTACTGCCCGTAGAGCAGGACCATGTCCTGCCCAGCCGACTCCTCTGTGGGAAGAAGGGCCAGCTTCTCGGCGGCGGCTTCTTCTGGAAGGTACAAAACGCTGGTGGGGCCCACGCTGCGGCCTGCCTGCTCAAAGAAGGCGCTCGTCTTTTTCTTTGTCTTCTTATCCTCGCTGACGGGGCGGAAGAGGGTCTTCCCGGGGTGCCAGAGGTTTTTCAGCTTCCGCCATTGGTTGCTCGTGAGACCGCTAGCGTGGAACAACACCACCACTGAGAGGAAATAACGAGCATAAAGATCTATAACCACACAATATACGACGTATACTTTATATGCGTGTGCACATGAGTATATACCTGGGGCTTTTTGGACTTCGTCTTTACGGGACAGAGCCTGACCGGCGTTCCGATCTAGCTCGGCACCAGCACTGTATGGCCGGGGAGAGTGTGCGGTGGCAGTGGCAGTGACGGTAGAACGTAGTGGGGACACGAGGGGCTTGGAAAGTAGGCGCTTGAGCACGAGCGAGGACGCCATTATTGGTAAAGACTGCCGAAAAAACAATTTAAAAAGGGAAAAACGGCAAAATTGCAAAATCTTTATCCTCTAGAACTCCAACATTTTAATCACCAATAGAGTAAATAATAAGAATCAAATGCGTGAATAAATAGAGAGTAAAACACATTCATCAGTGACCGTTGCAATCCCATGAGAACGGAACAGCCATAGCAATTCAAGCTACTTTCGAGCATTCAACAACACTTCTGCACTTACCGTGCATAAATCGACTTTCCGTTTAACACAAAGACAAGAGCAGGTACTGTTCAGAATTCAGAGCAAAAGCTCAGCGAGAACTTACATCAAACAGTTGGAAGACGGTAAGCCTAAAATGTCCTTTCAATCACGAACCCACCATTACAGTGTTTGTCTATGTATCTGATCTAATCAGTGTCGAGACGAAGCTCGAAGGAATCTAGGAAAAATCGTTTCTAACAAATTATAGAGAGGGGTTTCACAGAGAACGACTTGTCTAGGGCATCAATCACAGTCTGTAGCTAATCCAGTCGTCTATCATCAACTTGTAAATTCGTATCCCTTGCATTGCAATGAAGCCACTGAGAGAGAAGAAAGAGCACCTGAGAGTGCGCCGTCGATTGGAGGAGCGTTTCCGGTCGGAAGAGCGACGCACGACGGAGGAACGCCGGCGTTCGGAGGAGCGCCGCCGGTCGGAGCAGCACTGTCGATGAAGGACGGGTTACCAGGGGAGGGAGTGAATCGCAGAATGAAAAGGGAGACGAGAGAGAGAGTAACGAAGAGCTGAAGTCAAAACTGAAATATTTTTATCATGATTATATTTTACTTAGCAATTCTTAAAATGGAGAGAAATTAAATATTTCATTATTCAAATTAATTTAATTATGTCGATAATTTCTAATAAAAATTTGATGACTTATAGTTGTATTAAATTAATTTTTTAAAGAGAAAAAAATTAACATCTCTTCGAACCGGTTTCAGATACCCAAAGTCTCAAACATCTATTTTGTAAATCATACCATCTACTCAAGTTAACATACATAAAACGACGAAAGGTTTGTTTGTCACGAACTAAAAACGAAAAAAAAATCTCTTTCAAATTTTTATGATTGTAGTCGTTTTCGAACTCGACTCTAATCTGGAGACTAGATTAATCCCATTATGTATAATTTTTTGTGTAATTCTCCGTAGCAATAGGAATATCCAACTTCTTAAACCCCAAGATCTCACAAAGTATGAGCATGACATACTTTTTTTGCAGTAGCCATATAATTTGATTCTTCATTTGAAGATTAAAGCTTAGCTTTTGTAAATTACTAAATTGGAATGATTTGACGTTAATGAATCAAGCACGATCGGCTCAATGAAAGTGCAAGTACTAAAGCTGAAGAAGCTTAGCTGGGGTTCTATTGCAAGGGTACATGAAGGATGCGTAGGTCGTCGTGTTCGTTATGTCGCTCGTCATTGAACTTTAAGTCGTCAAAACTGGAGTTTATCGTGAACATTGTTGCCTAACAAAACCTCGTCATAGACAAATATATCTTTTTGAGAGCTCAAAATGCACAAGTCACGTAGAATTTGCGAGCAAGGATATAATTGATGTTTCATATATTACGTGTTAATGTAGTATTCAGTTTTATACATGATATTTTAATATATACTTTAAAATGTTTATGTGATTTAAACTTAAAATATTATACATGGATTTATTCATTTTTGACAAAATTAGATGGATATTACACTATTTACATCAAATTAACTATCTGCTAATCGTCAACCGCATTCAAATGATCGAGTAAATAATATAGATTATACGAGTATACTTAGAGATAATTGTCCAACATACCCGTTACCTATCTTGATTTATTTATACTTTGAAGAATAAGTATAATATAAATATTAATTTTTAAACTCATAAACCAGTTCCTATCATGATTTATTTATACTTTTAAGAACGAATGTAATATCTAAATATTAATTTTTAAACTCGAAACCAGGCATCCTCCGAGTGCAAAATCAAACACCTAATTTGATTACCCGCATACGCAAATTAAATCGGATGCAAGCTCCAAGTTTTTTTTTTTAGGAAGTCAAGAATTCATTTGAAATTCGAATTCTTAAGAATATGATAATTTTTATTATTGTTATATCTGTTTTGCATTTTTTTTTTACATGAGTTCAAAAATATTCAAAATTTTATTTACGACGGTTCTTAGAGTTATAAATATTTTCAAATTTTGTTTATTTCTAAAGTAAAGTTTCCAAATTTTAGCAAATTAAATCCAAGTAAATTATAACAAACCAATTCCGGATAATAACCGAGATTTTATCTGATTTGAAATAAAAAAAAAATGATTGGACTAGGGTTTTGAAAATAAAAAGGGAAACTGCCGTTTCATTCATTTTCTCACTTGGTTAAAGCTACGACACTCTTTAATCCATGACAAGGAAATGTATACGTTGTCGTTTTGGGAATTTATTCTAATCTTATACTTGCGACACAAGTATGAAAAGTAGTCGTTTAAAACAAGCTTATCAATATTCCTTGCAAAGAAACACAACGAACCAAAAACATTTCACACTAAAAAGCTCATAGTTTCAACATCGAGATTACAAAGAAAGACTACTCAACATTGACATGGAAGACGTCAGACCTCTCCTCCTCCTTGAGCTTCGGCACCACCACCCTCAGCACGCCGTTCTTCATCTCCGCCTTTATCTCGTCCACCCGGTACATCCTCTCCGGCAGCTCGATCCGGCTCATGTACCGCCGCGATCCTCCCTTCCCGCTCCCGTCCTCTTCCTCCGCCTGGCCCTCGCCTTTGATCGTCAGGGTCCCCTGCTCCACCGACACCTTCACGTCGTCCTTCCCCAGCCCCGGCATGTCCACGCGGAGGTTCAGCGCCTCCTCCGTCTCCTTAGCCTCCCACCCGCGCTGAATTGCGCCGCCGGAGAGGAGGGGGTTCCCCATGAACTGATCCATCAGGTTCAGAACCTGGCTCAGGCTCCTCGTCGGCGAAAACGGATCAAACACATCTACAAATTTCAGAAAGAAAACAAAATTCAGTACGCGATCACGATTCGATGTGGAGAAGGAGAGGATCGAGATGACGAACTACCTGAGAGGAAGTTATCGCGAGCGAGAGAGGCTTGATCGGATCGGCGACTGTCGACGCGCTCGATCTCGTGACCTTCGTTGTCGCTTCGCAGGGCGTTGGTGTTGAAGCGCCTGGCCGCGGCGGAGGGGGCGTTGGCGAGCGGCGAGGAGAGCGATTTGGCGGCGAGGTTGGAGGAGAGGAGGCGCTTGAGAGCGAGTGAGGACGCCATTGGAGGAAGTAGCTACGAGGTTGATGATGATCAGAGAGTAGAGTAGTAATGATGAGAGCTTTAGAGAGCGTTGTTCTCTTGAGTGAGAAGCTGGGAGAATTGGAGGAAGCTATTTATAGAGGGTTGGAAGTTTGTAGAAGGTGGTGTTGTGTGGGAGAGACGTGGAATGTTCTGGAGTCGCGGGTTCTTCTCTAATGTTCTAGAAGCGGAGACTGGTGTGGAGCTTTCGAGCTCCCTATTTTTTTTTTTATAAATATTTTCTTGTGCAGGCCACCACTCCATGGAAGCTGTGTATTTAAGGTTAAGCGGTAAACGCACCTATATTATATTAAGAAATAACTCTGTAGTGATTGAAGCGATAAAAGTTTAATATGAAATAAAAATTATTAAGAACTAATAAATAAAATATAGTATTGTTTGTTGTTGTATTAAATAAGAAAATGTTTTAGATAATTGAATGAATACATCAACGTATATTTTAAGAATGATTTAATGGTGTAATTTTTTATTTAAACTCGTTAACAAATTTGACAAAAAAAAAGTGTATCATTATTTCATATATACGTCTTTCTTTGGTACCTTTATTATTATTGTTTATAATTCTTGATATTTTTATGTATATTATTTCGAGTCTTAATTCTTATTTTGCGTTGTTTGAGTGTCAACTTAATTGAGATTGAGTTCGCTTAGCGAGATTTTTTAACTAAAAAATTATTATGGTTCACCTTAAACTTTTGTTGTTTCGTATAATTAAAAAATTAATTAATTTTTTCGTGATTATTGACTTTAAATTATAATAAAATAAAACTTAAATATGGTTGTCACTGAAATTTATTTTGAACTTATATAATTTAAATTAAATATATAGAAAACCCACCAAATACCCAAAAATCACTTAAGATTTAAGAAAAATGTCCATAGTCTTAAACAATTATTTTGTACCCACTAAATACTTATTTGGACTATTTTAACCTTAAGACTAATTATATTTTCTAATTTTTTCGTTTTAATTATTTTAATTTTGAAATTTATTTCAAGCTGTTATTACGGTTGACAATTTCCATCACATTTATTACGTTTTCATATATTAAATATTATATTATTAATTTCAAATTCAAATTTTCACTTTCTCGGCGGAACCCATTTCTCTCGTCGCCTCCTCGCTGCTCGTTGTGTCAACCCCCTCCTCCTCACTGCTCGCCGTCGCAATCCCCAGTCGCGCCTCACCTCAGTAACACCCTTTCTCTACCGCGAAGATCGTCGACCCAAAAGTGTCTTTGCCGTAAAGTTCGTTCGCCATTCCTCGCCTCTCTCAGTCCTAATTCCTTGTTTATATCTCGGTCGTGAAGCTTCGGTCCAAAATTTGAATTTCAATTCCGTATGTGTTATGTGTTGAATACGTACATGGGATTACATAATTGGGTTTAGGTTTTCGTAATTAAATTTACATATTATTTCATACTTTGATTTACAGTATAAATTGATATATGTATACACAAGATTCGTATATATATTTACAGATTCGTTGGTACTTTAAATTACAGTTTAAAGTTGGTAAATATATACAAGTTATGTTTGAAATTGGTATCGAAATACAAATTTTGTTAATTGATTTGCTAAATATGTTTACGAATATATATTCGTAATCATAATTACGATTTTTTTTGTAATTATAATTACAAGTTGTATTTCCATTGTTTAAATTACGTATTTTATATGTTGTCCTTTTGCAGCTTCTTGTTCCGAATGATACATACCAGAGATTTCATATGCTTGATACTAGGGGTGTACAAAAAAGACCCTAAACCGAATCTAAAACCGATAACATTAATTTATCGATTTTTTCATTACCGAAAATTTATGCTTTTTTTGAAATACCAAAAGATGCGGTTTAAACCGCTACCGCTTTTTGCTAAATGGTAGCGGTTACGGGTTTCACGGTAAAAACCGCTACCGATTACCGATTAACCCGATAATAAATTTGTATATATAAAAATAGATAAAAGTAGGACTTTTAGCATTCAATATCTATATAACAATGTTTTGGCAAGAGTTTTCTCATTCATTGATTCATTCAATCTTATTTTATTTTGAACAATTTTTGTTGTAAGTACAATTATTTATTCCGTTTGAATAAGAATAAGTAAATGTCAAGAGAAATTGGCTCTAATTAAATTATTCCATCAATTAGTTCTTTTTTTATAGTTTAGATTATGTAGTACTAATTTGACTTTTAAAAAATATGATGGTTATATTGCGTTCCATAAAAATGCGGTAAAAACCGAATTTAAACCGAATTTAAAACCGATATATCGATAATTGGTAAAATTGGTTTTAAACTTCAATAGCGCGGCTTTCGGTTCTAAAATTTAAAAAACCGAAAATGCGGTAATCTATATAAATAAGTATGAAAACCGAACCGAAGACTCGTTTGTTCACCCCTACTTGATACAATAAAAAAATCAATTTCTAATTGTCAAAGATGTACGGAGGGTTTTAAAAATGACCCCTTTGGTCAATTCTTATATTTCAAACAAGAGCAGACTCCGTTACGTTTCTTCCACAACTTGGTAATCCATTTGGTCAAGGGACATGGCGACACGTTGTCGCCAATTCTCGCCATCTCTAGATCGCGAAATCCAACTTTGTAATGATACATGTAGTTGTCATTTGGTTGGTGTTAAGAAATTTGAATTTGTTTGTGTTACATGTTGAATACGTAAATGGAATTACATATTCGGGTCTTCCGTATTCGCAATTAAATTTACAGATTTTTTGGTAATTTAATTTATAGTTTGAAATTAGTTTATATATACAAGATTCGTATATTAATTTACTGTTTGAAATTGGTTTATTCATATACCTGATTCGTATATTAATTTACCAACGGTTCTCGTACAAAATATTCGTATATACATATAGGTAATTCGTAATTTAATTTACAATTTCAAAATGCTTTCAACCAATGAAAATGCTTCTGCACAAAAAAAATAGCGGAAAAATATACAAATTATATTAAAATTGATTTTTTTAATTTTTTTTTTAAAATTTTCAATCGTTAAAAGACTCATTAATAGAAATATTTATTCGAAAAATAATTATGTTTCTTCTTTGTTACATTTAAGGAGAAAATCTAATTTTTATTTTAATTTTCAATAGTTAAAAAAACAGAATATTTAATTAATGTTAAAAGTATTTTAACTTCTCTCACAGTCTCACTTATATCGTTAAAAAATAAAAGAGTATGCAGATTGTCATTTGATTAATTTAATGGAAACATATTTTATAAAAAAAATTGTGATATAAGTGTTCAAGAGGAAGTGGATTGTGTATAAATTAATAATCGGGTTTAAGTCGCCGGAAAGCGACGATGATGGTGGATCTGGGGCCGTTATCCGGCGAGAGCTTGGACCCGATGAAATGGATCAACTCGGCGAGTCAGACTCGGCGCCCGGACGAGTCGGTGGAGAAGCACTTCGTCGATCTCGAGATGAAGCTCCAGATGGTCTCCGAGGAGATCGCCGCCTCGCTCGAGGACCAGAGTTCCGCGGCTCTCCTCCGCGTGCCCCGTGCCACGCGCGACATTGTTCGCCTCCGCGACGACGCCGTCGCGCTCCGATCCGTCGTCGCCGGAATCCTCCAGAAGCTCAAGAAGGTGCGTTGATTTCTTTCTCACTGTGGATCTCTGAGGAATTTGTGTTGTTTTTTGCTGTTTGAGTGTGTTCAATTGCCTGGCATTTCGAGCTTGAGATCGCTCTGGTTTGAGCTTGAGGAATGTAGGTTCGGATTAGTGTTGTGTTAGCTACTGTGATTATTCAATTGCGCGGCGTTTCGATCTCGGTGTTATTCGAAATGCTCGTTTGAAGTAGTTAGTTCATTTGGAAATTGACACTGTTGTGATTTGAGCTTGATCAGGCTGAGGGATCTTCGGCCGAATCTATAGCCGCGCTAGCAAAAGTCGATACTGTCAAGCAGAGAATGGAGGCGGTGTATGATACACTTCAGGTCGGTGATCTTATCTGAGCTAGATTACCGTATGTTCGATTTCCTATGTTTTCATTGGTTTTCACACGTCTCCGGTGATTCGACAGGACGCTGCTGGGTTAACTCAGTTGAGTTCGACTGTGGAGGACGTGTTCTCCAGCGGCGATCTCCCGCGCGCTGCAGAAACTTTGGCCAACATGAGGCATTGCTTGTCTGCTGTCGGGGAGGTAAAGATTTTCCGTGACGATTCAACCTTGGATTTTGAACTTATCTTCACTTTGCTTATTTTCGTAACTTTCTGCATCATTTAAGGTTGCCGAGTTTGCTAATGTGAGGAAGCAACTAGAGGTTCTAGAGGATAGGCTTGATGCCATGGTACAACCACGACTAACGGACGCACTGTCCGCTCGTAAGGTAAACAGTTGTGTGTTTTCTGGTTGATCTCTGCTATATGCATCGTTTCCTGAACAAACTCTCATCAGCAATCGTTCTACAGGTTGACATTGCTCAAGATTTACGGGGTATTCTCATTAGAATCGGAAGATTCAAGTCACTGGAGCAACACTATACAAAGGTTCACCTAAAGCCCATAAAGAAGCTCTGGGACGATTTTGAATCAAAACATCGCTCTAATAAACCTGAGGCCGATAGGTTATCAGCCAGTACATCTCCGACGATTTCATTCTTCAGTTGGCTGCCTAGCTTCTATGATGAATTACTACTCTATATTGAGCAGGAATGGAAGTGGTAAGCTTTTCAGATTTTGGTTTCTTGAAAAAGTGCATGTTTTTTTTGTAGTTTTCTTATGTTACTCCATATCTTAGCTTGAGCTGTTGTCCATAGGTGCACGGTTGCGTTTCCTGATGATTATACAACGCTTGTACCAAAGCTGGTGACAGAGACAATGGCAACTATAGGACCGCAGTTTGTTTCCCGTATCAGCCTTTCAACCGGAGATGTTGTACCCGAAACTAAAGCTTTAGGAAAAGGTTAGCTTGGAACGGTTTTATTAGCTAATTTAACTATTTGTGTGTGTGTTTTTCATTGTATCCTCAGACCTCAGCCTTTTATTTATTTAGTTATTGCATTCATATTTTCCTTTTTTTGGACCGCCAGGTATATTAGATATTCTTTCGGGTGATATGCCGAAGGGAAATAGGTTCCAAAGGAAACACCTGGAGGCATTGATTGAGTTACACAACGTGACACAGACCTTTGCAAGAAATATCCAACATTTATTTTCAGATTCTGATCTCAGAATATTGATGAATACCCTTAAGGCAGTGTATCTTCCGTTTGACACATTTAAGCAACGGTAAGAAACGTCGGAGTCTTTAAGTGAATTATTCTTCGTAGGATTTAGACTTTTAATTGACTATTGGGCCTGAATCACAGATACGGACAGATGGAACGGGCAATCCTTACCTCTGAAATCGCCGGGGTAGATCTACGAGGAGCTGTCACTCGTGGCGTCGGTGCTCAGGGGATCGAGCTCAGTGAAACTGTCCGTAGAATGGAGGAGTCCATTCCCCGAATTATTATTCTTCTAGAAGCAGCTGTTGAAAGGTGTATTAACTTCACCGGAGGTTCCGAGGCAGATGAGCTAATCCTCGCACTTGATGACATAATGTTACAATATATCTCTGCCCTGCAAGAAACCCTAAAATCGTTGAGAATTGTCTGCGGAGTGGACCATAGTAGCGAGGCTGTGGGTTCAAAGAGGGAGTTGGGTTCGGAAAAGAAAGAAGCTGCGCAAACTGCACGGAAAGCTGACTCGGTTTCTAACGAGGAGGAATGGTCAATCATCCAAGGGGCTCTGCAAATGCTCACAGTCTCGGATTGTTTGACCAGCAGATCCTCTGTGTTTGAAGCTTCCCTGAGAGCTACTCTTGCGAGATTAAGCACAAGCTTGTCTCTTTCAGTGTTCGGTACTAATGTTGACCAAAGCCCATCACATATTGGCAATGGCGATGAGATCAACGGCGAAACATCAGTGGGTGGAAGAGCTGCATTGGATGTTGCAGCCGTTCGACTTGTTAGTGTTCCTGAGAAAGCTCGGAAACTCTTCAGCCTTTTGAATCAGGTTCGAGCAGTTCAATTTCGTCTTAGGAGGCATTTTCAATTAGTTGGCTTCAAAGCAATGAAATTATAGTGTAGAAGGTTTCGGGTCTGAACCTTTTTTTATTTTTTTTGCATCATTTTAAGGAAATTTTAGTTCGGAAAATTTGACTCTTTGATCTGGAATAGTTTAGGTACTTAACCTGATATTTACCAGTAATGCCTAATTCTGTTCTTGTTTTAAACAATACTTGTGATTTTACTTAGTTAATTTTAGAGATGAAAAACTATTTTTCTTGATCCGGAGATAATCTCATTTACACTGTTTTTGCAGTCAAAAGATCCTCGGTTTCATGCGCTTCCACACGCCTCGCAGAGAGTTGCGGCATTCGCAGACACGGTGAATGAACTTGTGTACGATGTGCTCATTTCCAAAGTGAGGCAGCGTCTAAGTGATGTTTCTCGCTTGCCAATATGGTCTTCAGCGGAAGAGCATAGCGCGATTCCTCTGCCTAGCTTCAGTTCCTATCCTGAGGCGTATATCACGAGTGTCGGCGAGTATCTTCTCACTTTGCCGCAACAGTTGGAGCCTCTGGCGGAAGGGATCTCCAACAATGACGCCAACAACGAAGAAGCTCAGTTCTTCGCAACCGAATGGATGTTTAAGGTATCAATCTCGCTTATTTTGTTTTTTTAATTAGTGATACCTGAGTCTTATTTGGTAGTGTTTTTTAATATATATTTTCTTCTGTTTTTATTTTCTAATAATTTCAGAAAGGCGTTTGTTTATACTGTTTTGAAAAATATGTTCTAATTAATTCTGTGGACATTTTAAAAATTAACCACAAAGTGAAATTTCCCTTATTTCTATTTGCTCTATATATATATATATATTTTTTTTTTTTTCTTCAGAATACTATGTTTTAAAAAAATATAAATTTCACCAAACACATTTTCTATTTTTTCAACTTTTCAAAAATACTTTTTAAAAGTAAACCAAATAATCCAAGTTCAGTGAAAATTCAAAATCGTTTTAAGAAAACAAGATAAAAACGCATTCGAGCAGCCCTTAATGTCTTCTTAGTTGCTCTCATGAATGGACCCTAACATAACTTTATGTGTCGCGTTTTACTTCTTTAGGTCGCCGAAGGTGCTATCGCTCTGTACACGGAGCAACTGCGGGGCATACTCTACATAACGGACCGCGGTGCGCAACAGCTTACGGCCGACATCGAGTACCTCGGCAGCGTCCTATCGGCCTTATCGATGCCGATCCCTCCCGTTCTCGCCACATTCCACACTTGCCTGTCCACCAGGAGAGACGGGCTGAAAGAGCTTCTCAAATCGGAGTCTGCCAGTCAGCTCGATCTTCCGACGGCCAACCTTGTGTGTAAGATGCGTCGTGTGAGCTTGGACTAACTGATTTTGCTCAAGAATGCTCTTATTAGGCCTTAAAATATACCCTCTATTTTTATACACCTCTTAAATACATATTTTTTTTTCTCTTGATGGGTTTGCTAATCTTTTTTTTTTCCTTTTATATTTATATATATATATATTATATATATATATATCTTTGGATTTCACCCCTACTCTTATGGTGACTCGAACTCAAAATTTCTAATGTCCTAAGTGATGTATTTGTTACCACTAGGCCAAGCATATCTTGTCGATGGGTTCGCTAATCTGCCATTTCATTTGATCGATCTATATAGTACATATTTTTGGGTGCTGTATAATAGAAAAATCAAATTATGTATTTTTATATATTTTTTTTTCAAACAAAATTGCATTTACAGAATATTCAATTTTCGGTATTTTTTTTTTAAAATGCATTCGTTAAAATATAGACAAAATGATTCAGCAAATATATAAGTTAACGTATATTAAAATATTCAGAAGTGATGAGGACACTGGAATATTATCCAATAATTTCTTCCTTTTTTTTGTTGAAAAAACCAATAATTTCTTTTTGTAAGGACCATTATGTTATTGTAATTTGTAACTATCATCCAATATTATACTTTCTAGAAATATAAACGGTATACTGTCATATATTTCTCAAACTGCTTTACTTATATATCTCTTCGACATTTTTTGTTTTATTTGTATATTTAATAATGCAAATATTCATAAAATACCCGATTTCATAAATAAAATTTTAGGTTCTTTCTTTAGTTTGATTGTTGGATCATGTTATGGCAAGTGTGAGAAAGTACGAGTCTTGAGGGTAGAAATTTCGTTATATATTAAAAGAAATTCAACATATGGGGGTTCATTATTCACGTTTTAGTACTACAAGATGCAAAGAAAATGTACTGCCTATTTTTTCCAACTCAACCATAAAACTGCAGATCGATTTCTAACACCGATTTGAAAACCTAAAACTCTAGACTTTGGACTTGTTCAGTAGCTAACTCAAACTATGTTTTGTTTCTTAAAATTAATTATTTTGCAGTGATATTAAGAACCCACGTCGAACAAAACCATGACCGATATCAAGATATTAGCGTTTATTTGACCCAATATAAGTTACCTCAGGCCTTAAATAATCAGTAGTTCCATATATTTCCTAATTTTATGCGTAATGAGTCAAATAGGAAATAAAATGGGTTAGTTGAGATTTTATGGAAATATTTTATTTATGTATTTAACTTTATGGAGATTATTTACGGAATAAAATGAATATTCTTACAATCACGAACAATTATACTTATTAGATTAAATTGAAGAATTAATATGGAAGGAGGGAAACAGAATACTAGCCTTGTTTGTATTAATTATAATTAATTGTAACAAATTCGCGCTAATTGAGTAGTTCATTCTTATTTTGATTACTGTTTAGTAGGAACATATTCTTTTGTTAATTAATATCACATATACTCATTAACGATATAGTGATTTTCTCACCCAAATAATAAAAATACTAAACAAGCGTTCTAAATATTATTTATGAAAACTAAAATTAATAATAAAAAGTTTGTACGTTAAATACGTAATGAAATCAATAGTTGCGTAATGCTTATATATTACTAAATTTGGAATCACTCTCAGAAGAGAAACTTTTGGTCTGCCTTTTCAACGCTCGTCTTCGATCGCTAGTATTTGTCCAACTGATTTATCACCTGGTCATAATTAAGTTTGTTGGAATTATCCAATGCAGCGATTGTTTCAATGAGTTTACTATAGAGAAAGCTTAGGAGTGAATTCCCACGGTAAACTGATCCCAATGAATGTCGCATTGGATGTTTCTGACAATCTTGATTATGATCAAGTGGTAGACGGTGTTCCTCCTTTGGAGAAAAGTTTGTTTGTTGAACTCAAAAGGTAAACCGGTTTGTTCCTACTGGTTTGGAGCTCAAGATGAATGGTGAACCTATGATAATCAAGAATTTCTCAAACTGCTTTACTTATATTTCTCTTCGACATTTTTTGTTTTATTTGTATATTTAATAATGCAAATATTCATAAGATTCCCGATTTCATAAACAAAATTTTAGGTTCTTTGTTTAGTTTGATTGTTGGATCATGTTATGGCAAGTGTGAGAAAGTACGAGTCTTGAGGGTAGAAATTTCGTTATATATTAAAAGAAATTCAACATATGGGGGTTCATTATTCACGTTTTAGTACTACAAGATGCAAAGAAAATGTACTGCCTATTTTTTCCAACTCAACCATAAAACTGCAGATCGATTTCTAACACCGATTTGAAAACCTAAAACTCTAGACTTTGGACTTGTTCAGTAGCTAACTCAAACTATGTTTTGTTTCTTAAAATTAATTATTTTGCAGTGATATTAAGAACCCACGTCGAACAAAACCATGACCGATATCAAGATATTAGCGTTTATTTGACCCAATATAAGTTACCTCAGGCCTTAAATAAACTAGTGTTCTCAATCCCAGTTTATTCGGTTCATGACTACTGTCAGATTCGGTTCTTGGATATTTCTTAACAATGCAAATTATATTTTGAAACTCTATGTTTACGGGTTGTTTTGGTTTCTTCTTAGATGAAATGGTTATTTCAATTGTGTATTTATATTTTATACTCCGAACAACATTACATGTATATTTTATTAGAGAAATATTTTAATAAATTATGTATTGTGCGTTTCTCTCCTTTATCTAAACTAGCGGAATAACCCGCGTGACAGCAAAAAAAATACTACTTATAACTTTGAACAAAATCGTGTAGTGATCTAAAAATCTATGTTGCTACGAATTCAACAATAGCTGAAACTTTGCGTCTGTTGGAGAATGATTTCACAAGTTTCCAACGCCGCTTTTATCCGTTGACAGATGTTAGGGTTTAGAGAATGGTGATCTCTCTGTTAACGTCGTATTATTTTTCATATCTATTAGAGCATATTATAGTTTTTTATATAAATTTTTAAATTAAGGACTATTTACGAGTATATTAAGCCGAGCTAGTTAATATTAGCAAGAAGGATATGAACGTAATATGTTGTATTTATAATTACAGAATAAAATGGATTCGTGGATATTTTTACGCATACATTTTTTTTAAAATATTGTGTGCACCTAATATACTTAATTTATTTTTTAATAGAAAATGACATAAAAATCGGTTAAAATGTTTTATACTTGTACTTCTTGAATTCATTTAAGTCATTATTCAAATATGTCTTAAATGTTATCAATTTGAGATGACTTATTTTTATTTGTCGTTTCCCAAATGATCAGTAGCTTCCATATATATATATATATATATATATATATATATATATATATATATATATATATTTGTTAATTCTTTGCGTAATTTTATTCGTAATGAGCCAAATAAACAGGAGCAAGAAAAATAAACAAATTATACAGCTATGAAAATATAGATATAAAATAATAATTAATTGTAATACGTTATTATTTTATTCGTCACTATAGATCGTTTTAAGCGCACTAAATCGTAATGTTTGTTAGTATTTTCAGCATAAATTCTATTTTTGTAAATCGACAGCATATAAATAGCGAACGAAATAGATATTTTCTAGTCCAAATAAAATAATTAAATCCAATATTCTAATTATTATCGACGTAAAAGTTCTTACGGAAATATTTGGCATGCTTATACTATATATAATATATAAATTCGTAAGACGTGGTCTCCAAGTTTCTTACTTGAGCATCCAGAATTTTTTTATAATATCAGTATTCGCGACTTTAACATTAATCTATTATAAGTTTTAACATGATAATGAATCTGCTTATTTAATTGTTAGCGATTTCCTAGGGATTTATTCTTTCTTCTAAATATTATTGATGAAAAAGTGTGCTTGCTAAATACATGAACAATCCCTAAAAATATGCGTGTAGTGTTTAAATCACTCTCATAAGAATAATTTTGAGGTGGTTTTTCATTGCTCGTTTTCGATCTTCGCCCAATGCAACATCCATTTACCACCGGGCCATAATCAAGCTTTTTGGAGTCATTCAATGCAGCGATTGTCTCAACGGTTTTACCTTTGGGAGGCGCTCTTCGGTGAGTACCAACGAATGCCGCATTGGATAATTCCAACAAGCTTGATTATGATCAAGTGGTAAATGTTCTTTATCCTTTGCGACTCTGCGTCTATTGGTGAATAGTTTCACAAATTTCCAATGCCGCTTTTTATCCGTTGACGGATATTAGGATTGTGAGAATGACAATCTCTCTATTAAAGTCATATTATTTGTCATATTTGTTAGAGCAGGTTGTAGCTAGTTTTTTTTATTTGATATAAACTTCTAAATTAATGGATAGTTACGAGTATATTAAGGGAATTAATATTAGCACAACGATATGAGCGCAAGATTTTGTTCTTGCAATTACAAAATAAATGGTTTCGTCGGGATTTTTTTCGAATACAGTTTTTTAAATATTTTGTTCACACACTTCAACTCGAAGAATTTTTTTTTTATAATAAAAAATGAAGGGAAAATCGGTTAAATCGATATGTATTTGTACTTCTTGAAATCATTTATGGCATATTCAAATATTTCTTTAACTGTTAACAAGTTTAGATGCCTTATTTTTATTTATTGTTTTTCAAATAATCAGTAGTTCCATATATTTCCTAATTTTATGCGTAATGAGTCAAATAGGAAATAAAATGGGTTAGTTGAGATTTTATGGAAATATTTTATTTATGTATTTAACTTTATGGAGATTATTTACGGAATAAAATGAATATTCTTACAATCACGAACAATTATACTTATTAGATTAAATTGAAGAATTAATATGGAAGGAGGGAAACAGAATACTAGCCTTGTTTGTATTAATTATAATTAATTGTAACAAATTCGCGCTAATTGAGTAGTTCATTCTTATTTTGATTACTGTTTAGTAGGAACATATTCTTTTGTTAATTAATATCACATATACTCATTAACGATATAGTGATTTTCTCACCCAAATAATAAAAATACTAAACAAGCGTTCTAAATATTATTTATGAAAACTAAAATTAATAATAAAAAGTTTGTACGTTAAATACGTAATGAAATCAATAGTTGCGTAATGCTTATATATTACTAAATTTGGAATCACTCTCAGAAGAGAAACTTTTGGTCTGCCTTTTCAACGCTCGTCTTCGATCGCTAGTATTTGTCCAACTGATTTATCACCTGGTCATAATTAAGTTTGTTGGAATTATCCAATGCAGCGATTGTTTCAATGAGTTTACTATAGAGAAAGCTTAGGAGTGAATTCCCACGGTAAACTGATCCCAATGAATGTCGCATTGGATGTTTCTGACAATCTTGATTATGATCAAGTGGTAGACGGTGTTCCTCCTTTGGAGAAAAGTTTGTTTGTTGAACTCAAAAGGTAAACCGGTTTGTTCCTACTGGTTTGGAGCTCAAGATGAATGGTGAACCTATGATAATCAAGAATTTCTCAAACTGCTTTACTTATATTTCTCTTCGACATTTTTTGTTTTATTTGTATATTTAATAATGCAAATATTCATAAGATTCCCGATTTCATAAACAAAATTTTAGGTTCTTTGTTTAGTTTGATTGTTGGATCATGTTATGGCAAGTGTGAGAAAGTACGAGTCTTGAGGGTAGAAATTTCGTTATATATTAAAAGAAATTCAACATATGGGGGTTCATTATTCACGTTTTAGTACTACAAGATGCAAAGAAAATGTACTGCCTATTTTTTCCAACTCAACCATAAAACTGCAGATCGATTTCTAACACCGATTTGAAAACCTAAAACTCTAGACTTTGGACTTGTTCAGTAGCTAACTCAAACTATGTTTTGTTTCTTAAAATTAATTATTTTGCAGTGATATTAAGAACCCACGTCGAACAAAACCATGACCGATATCAAGATATTAGCGTTTATTTGACCCAATATAAGTTACCTCAGGCCTTAAATAAACTAGTGTTCTCAATCCCAGTTTATTCGGTTCATGACTACTGTCAGATTCGGTTCTTGGATATTTCTTAACAATGCAAATTATATTTTGAAACTCTATGTTTACGGGTTGTTTTGGTTTCTTCTTAGATGAAATGGTTATTTCAATTGTGTATTTATATTTTATACTCCGAACAACATTACATGTATATTTTATTAGAGAAATATGTTAAAAAATTATGTATTGTGCGTTTCTCTCCTTTATCTAAACTAGCGGAATAACCCGCGCGACACCAAAAAAAAATACTACTTATAACTTTGAACAAAATCGTGTAGTGATCTAAAAATCTATGTTGCTACGAATTCAACAATAGCTGAAACTTTGCGTCTGTTGGAGAATGATTTCACAAGTTTCCAACGCCGCTTTTATCCGTTGACAGATGTTAGGGTTTAGAGAATGGTGATCTCTCTGTTAACGTCGTATTATTTTTCATATCTATTAGAGCATATTATAGTTTTTTATATAAATTTTTAAATTAAGGACTATTTACGAGTATATTAAGCCGAGCTAGTTAATATTAGCAAGAAGGATATGAACGTAATATGTTGTATTTATAATTACAGAATAAAATGGATTCGTGGAGATTTTTACGCATACATTTTTTTTTTTAATATTGTGTTCACCTCATATACTTAATTTTTTTATTAATAGAAAATGACATAAAAATCGGTTAAATTTTTTTATACTTGTACTTCTTGAATTCATTTAAGTAATTATTCAAATATGTCTTAAATGTTATCAATTTTAGATGACTTATTTTTATTTGTCGTTTCCCAAATGATCAGTAGCTTCCATATATATATATATATATATATATATATATATATATATATTTGTTAATTCTTTGCGTAATTTTATTCGTAATGAGCCAAATAAACAGGAGCAAGAAAAATAAAAAAATCTATACAGCTATGAAAATATAGATATAAAATAATAATTAATTGTAATACGTTATTATTTTATTCGTCACTGTAGATCGTTTTAAGCGCACTAAATCGTAATGTTTGTTAGTGTTTTCAGCATAAATTCTATTTTTGAAAATCGATAGCATATAAATAGCGAACGAAATAGATATTTTCTAGTCCAAATAAAATAAATAAATCAAATCCGATTTATTGCACTGCATGTTCTAAAATGCACAATGTTACCTTACAAGACTCGTTCATTACAATTTCGAATGCATATTGTTTCTCCACAATGATCAACAATATCTTCTTAATCTTGACCATCAAATTTGACGTTGAAAATCACTTCTAAATTTTTCCACAATGTAAGAAAGGTTTCACTTGGAATTTGCTGGCTTTTTCTTTCTTCAAAAAATGAAGCAACAAACTAGTTCATAGATTAATATTATTTACCTCGAAAAGGTGATAATCAAAGTACAATTTCCATGCCCCTTTGTGTGTGAATAAACCTGAATTTGGCATTTAAAATTAAATTTACCTCAAATTTTGACAGCTTCACCATATCCCACTTCGTACACAACGGTGCCATTTTCCACATGTGACATAAAAGATAAAAACCATATAACAAATGATACATAATTACCACACAAAAAACGACAATTTTCTAACTCGTGTTTAACGGTTGGACAATGTCTAAAAAAAGAGGATTCTACTTTCTTTTTTTTGCTTAATTCCTTGAACACTTGAGGTACGAGTACAACTGAAACTGTGAGATTTTAGTATGACCGAAGATTCGACCTCGAAATGGGAACGTCACCAATCTTCATTATCTGAAGGAAATTAAAACCTAACGGGCCGGGAACCAAACTCGCATAAATTAATAACCTCAATTAACAAGATGTAATTAGATATCCTAAATATAAATATCCCAATTATTTCTAATAGTCTTAAGCATATAATGGATTTCAGGTTACCTCAATACATGGAACAAACTCATTATCCAAAGCTGTTCCTCAGACTCTCGGGCATTGATACTTTTTGAACTCTGATGTCTAAAACGTGAAACGGCACACAATCCAGACAATAATCCACGCAAAATAAAGGATCATGACATTCTGAAAACAACGTTTCAGAGAAAGCGCATTTAAGGGTAAACAGAAATTTGCCTCAAACAAGGTTTAATTCAATAAAGAAGTCGCATCGATAAAATGGTACCTACCTCAACAGCGGAAGAGATTAAATATTGTCAATAAAGCTGTGAGATAGGAAAAGAAAAACTGTTTCACCGACGATGATGGAGAGCTTGAGAAAGCGGTCATAGAACTTTGAGAAGAAAAAAACTACCTCATTCAGTTTCAAAGCTCAGAAATCTATCTACGGATTCACTAATACGGACGATCGGTTTCCTTGTCAATGCGGGGATCGTGACCGGTCTCTTCCATTTCTCTGTTTCCAATCTTGCCCTCTTCCTCTGTTATAATCCCGAGACCAACCGCGATCCGAGTCCCTTTCCCGATATCGATCGCGCTCTCTCGCTCGATTACGATCGCGATCATGGTGCCTGTCTCTATCACTAGAATCGCCTCTTCTGTTTCTGCTCTCAACCTCCTTCTCCCTTTGCTTCTTTCGCTCTTCAGCTTCTTTCTCCCTAGCCAATCTTTCTTCTTCCCTCCTCTTCTCCTTAGCTTCCTGAAGAATAACCGTTATGTTACGACCAAAATATCTCAATATAAAATCTGAAAAGTATTACACAAAGATGCAGGGATGTTCAAGATTTGCTCTCTTTTTATAACGACCCTCTCCAACTAACTAACCTTTTCAAAATTTAAAATGAGACGTAATTAAAAACTCAATTACTGTGCGAAAGGGAAAACCCACCTTGTACTCCGTGATAAAATCCCGGACCATACCATAACCAATATGTTGTTTCCCAAGCACATGAGACTGTGTTCTCTCTACAGCATCATTCGCTACAAGAAAAGAACCACAAATCTCACAAAGAGCCATCTTCTTTTCTTGGGCAAGCATCAGTACTTTATCAGGGAGAGGCTGTAGCGTCAACGCCGTCTTCTCAGCATTCAGTGAATCAACCTGAGAAATACAGTGAAGAAGCTTCGGATCAATACTCACGGAAACCTTGAAGGTACTACAGTCAGTAATCATTAGAAACTTCCACAAGTAGATTTGGAGCATGTTGTAGTCGAAAACCCAGGTTTCGACTAAAATCGGAACTGCAACAGAATTTCCAGGTATGTAAAGTTAGAAGTTAGAACCCGGAACCGGATTTGAGGGGGGGAACCTAGTTGACTAGAACAAAGGGTACTTGGAAATTCAGGATTATATCGGTGCACCTTTCGCATGAGGGCCTCAGCTTCATCAACCTTGCCTGCTTCACCTAGGGTTTCCACTTGTTCAAGCAAGTTCTTTATCTTCTCTTCCAACACAGAAAGCTGTTCAGACTTCTCCACTGATAATGGAGGCACGGGCGGGGGCTCCACTTCTTGAGCAAGACGTTCCCTTCCACGCCTTACTCTTCTGTCCAAGTCCATCACCTACAAAATATATGATATCACACAACATTGGCATCAGCTGACAAATCTAGATATAAACCTAAGAAATTTTTAGGACCGAGGTACTGAGCGAATTATAAGAAGCGCTCACCAATTTCTCACAGAACTGCGAAAGCTCAGCTTCAAATTTGGGTACATATGCATCATGCCTCGGGGAGCTCTCGAAGCTGAAGTAATGAAGATTGAGAACAAAAAGAATGAAGTGAAAGATTGAGATAAATTTATTAGCTTGCGATTGCATACAATACCAGATAAACAAAACGTCTAGCTAAGCAGTTTAGTACACTTAATTATGTCGCTCGTTCATACGCTTCTACTTATAGATTTATTGATATTCAAACATTGGAAAAGGAAGTTCCGATTTCTTCTTTAATATTCAAACGTTGTTACCCTAGAATTACACATTAAGGCAAGAAGCTTCAGTCACCATCTTCTCCAGTGTCATCTAAAAACAATGTACTGCTATGAAGAAATCATATTTCAACCAAAGTAGATGAATGAACACAAAGGAACTACATTTTCACACAAGAAAACCGATAATCGAGATCAAAGCTAAATTCGTAAATCTGGAAATCGGGATAGAGAATTCACAAATTGTATAGTAGTAAGCAGCATAAACACAATGCAATAACAAATAAACAGAAATCAAACACGTGCTTATAGTACACATGAATCCAATCACCTTTCTTTCAGCTTCTGATCGTGTATCCTCGGGCACGGCCCTGTCGAAAAACAAAGAAGCCATTACAAAAACCTTCCCCAATACCAAGCTACAATCTCAAAATTCAACAAAGCTCATAAATTTACCATGAACTCTCGAAGAAAAGCTTACCTAAATCGCTCCGCGTATTGACAAAGAGATCGTGCGGGCAAAATCGAACCATGAAAGCTCCACAAACCTCCTTATCGTCCCATGTCACTTCTTTGTAACCTTTTCTCTCCTCCTCCGTCAAATTGCGAGCTAAATTTCGCCGAACCAAGCCGATCCACAAAACGATCGGAACAAAAGCATCAGTAAATACACAATCGAAGCAAAGTTTTGCATCAAATAAACACACACAATCAACAACACGGTCCAATTTATGCTGATCGAGAATACCTGAACCCATGAGTTCGTCGAGCAGAGCTCTCTGAGCGTCCATGGCTGCGCCGACTTAGGAATCAGAATCGGGAACACGCAGAGAAGCAAATCCCAAAGCTTAAGACTCCAAGAGGCGAAATTGAGAAGGGATTCTGGGCAAAAAGCTGGAATTCGTAGAATATGGCTTCGGGCTCTGCTAGGGTTTGGTCTGAAACAGTGAGCTTCGAGCTCTGGTTCTTGACCAGAGAGAGAGAGAGAGAGAGAGAGAGAGAAGCTTAGGCTTAGCGTAGCCTTTGAGATAAGAGGGCTTCTTTCTGCTCTGCCTAATTCTAAATTAATTTTAATTTAATTAATTAATGTATTAAGGGAAGATGAAAACGTGACATTTGTATTTTTACATGTATATAGTATGTTCATTTATAAAATACGACTAATTGTACTCTATGGTCGATTAATTAATTCAATGTTCGATTATATCTTGGTGACACTGAAAAACAAGTATATAATATGACGATCTCTTGAATCTTGATGCATGATTAATCTCGGCTATAGAGCTGTTATTGTTACGTATGCGGTATGCCTATATAAATAATTAACGTAATACTAAATTTGATTGTGTGGTATTATTTAAATTATTTTGCAATATGATATATACACAACACGGATAAAATGTTAAAAGTACGATTTCATTTACGTAGAGTTAACATCTTTTAAAATAAAGACATGTGTTTGATTCAGTGACGGAACTAGCAGTAACTTGATATGTGCACGTGTCCGTCCTCGGTTATTTAAGTGTTATAAAAATTTAATATCATTATTTAGTAAAACGTGATAATATATGAGTTGATTAAAAGTATCTTTAGTCTTCTTTACGTTTTAAGCTATTTTATATATATATATATATATATAATTAATAGCAATCAGTGTCTTCTAGTCACTGTATGCAAGTACTCCAGTACATATTATGGATAGTGTCGTCTCTGCGACGTTATTTCGTTGTTTAATAGATATTGGAGTCTAATTCTATAGTTCCGTTCGTTTCTAGTCTTTGGGTAAACTGTTTTCATGTCGTTTCTTTCAACAGTGCACTCTTTATTTTATTTTATTTTATTTTATTTTTTGAGAGAGAACTGCACTCTTTAATCTTTAACTGCATGTCCCTCAAAAAAAAAAATCTTTAACTGCATACATTTTGTATTTGTATTTTAGTTCTGTTTTACTTCACTGTGCATTATCACTACATCAGTTGATTGTTTATAGGTTCTAGGGGTGTAAAAAAACTGAAAAACTGAATTGCAAACTCGAAAATTTCGTTACTAAAAATCCTAAAGACCTAATAATAAGGTGCGGGTCTATAAAATAAGGTTTAGGTCTATTTGGACCGCATTAAATCTTTGGTATTCTGTTTCAATTTTGAGAACCAGTACGGAAGACTCATTTGTACCGAATACATTATTTATTTAGTTATTAATTTTATTTTGTGATAAATTCATAGAAAAATAAGATAACTTCCACAAATTAATTTTATTTTAAGACATTTTTCTATTTCGTATTTTTTTTTTTATGGTTATTCGGGATCTTAAATGTTTGTAGAATTTGGTTTTCACTTGGGTTATCAAGGTTATTCAATGTCGTCGATAAAGAAACAAACAATTGTTTATTAATATTTGAATTAATTTAGGGAAACTTCATAAAATAACCTTCAAAACATCACATGTTTTTTTATTACCCCTCAAGTTTTCGTAATTCTCAAAATAACTCGTTCAAATTTTATTTACCAAAAAACCCCTACAAAATGTACATATGGCGTCCTGAAAAATGGACATATCGCGGCCTGAAAAATGGACATATTGTGTCCGAAAAAATGGAAAAAATTAAGTATTTTGGTACATAAAATTTAAAAAGGTTGTTTTGAGAATTATAAAAACTTTAGGTGTAATAAAAAAAATATGTGGTGTTTTGAATGTCATTTTATGAAGTTTCCCTTTAGTTATGGTCTCATTGAAAATTATGACTCTTATTACTAATATAATACAAGTCCCAAAAGAACTTTATACTAGTTTATAGTACCATTTATGTTGTAAAGACTCTACATCGTGCAAAATAAATAAATCTTACTATATATGCTATAGCATTTCTTGTTTTATTTAGCATCCGCAATTTAATCCTTACATATTTTTGCTTGATAATCTTTTTTATATTCAAATTACAATGTATAAGCCCCAAAATTATTACTTCTTGGATTGGTTGGATATTTTAAGTCAATATTTTTTGCACATATGCATACTCAATAACACAATATGAACATCAAGAGCACCAAAATCAAATTAACATTGAAAACACTATATGTACATCAAGAACACCACATGAATTTCAAGAACACTATATGAACATTAAAAACACTATATGAACGTCAAGAACACGAAAATATCCCAAAAAAAAAAACTAAAAAAAAAATTAAAAAATCCTAGCCGAACCAAAAACACCGTATTGACTAGGGGTTGGTTGGTTGGTCAATTTCCCGTACTATTCTTTGATAGTTTATCAAGAGTAGTATGGGCATAGTGTCAGCTAGAAAATTAAATCGTAAGGATAGAGTTTTCGTAAAATAGTAATAAAAAGTATTACTCTAAACTTTAAAATAAGATCATTTAAAATTGCGTTACAAAAGAAGTTTTACGAGACTATAAAAAAAAAATCCTTAAAGAAAAAAGATTATATAAAAGTCATAATGAGAAGTTGTATAATATTTTATTAATTAAAGATTAAAGTTGAGACCTGATCAAATGTAATTTTATAATTTTTGCCCGCGTTCACGTCAAAACGGTATTAATTACCGCAAATGTGACGTGGCACAAGAGTTTCTAGACCTTGAGCTACTATGTCTCCATTCCAAGTCAATTTGTGTGGAGTTGAGACATAGCTGCAAGCACAAACACACGACACAACAAGATAGACCAGTGAAGTGAAGTGAAGTGAAGTGATGATCCTACCACACAAAACCAACCCGGTCATGATAATAAACACGTATTATCCAAACCCCACCTCTTTCGTGGCTCTCCTCTCGCTCTATTCATCATTCCCTCTCTCTCTTCACTCCTCACAGTCACACAGCCGCCATGAGCGACGACACGGTGGACAGGCTCGTCGTCTTCCTCGCCAAGCGCGACGGCATCGACAAGCTCGTCAAGACCTTCCAGTACGTCGCCAAGCTCGCCCACTGGCGCCTCGACCGCGCCGGCCTCCCCGGCCCCGCCCACCGCGCCAAGCAGCTCGAGACCGCCTCGGGCCTCAGCCGCAAGGCCTTCCGCACCGGACGTTTCCTCACCGGCTTCAACGCGCTGCGCCGCGGCCCCGCCGGCGCCACCCCTGCCTTCCGCCTCCTTGCCGCGCTGGCCAACGGCGGCGAGATGGTCTACTTCTTCTTCGACCACTTCCTCTGGCTGGCGCGCATAGGGACGCTCGACGCGCGGCTCGCCAAGCCCGCCAGCTTCGTCTCGGCGTTCGGCGAGGCCTTCGGCTACGTGTTCTTCATCATTGGTGACGCGATCATGATCCGGCGGGGCGTCGAGGCGCAGAGGAGGCTCGCTGGCGGGGAAGACGAGAAGGCGAGGGAGAGCGTAGGGAAGATTAGGGTGGATAGGGTTATGAGGCTCATGGCTGTGGCAGCGAACGTGGCGGATTTGATTATAGCGTTGGCTGAGATCGAGCCGAATCCGTTTTGTAATCACACGGTCACGCTCGGGATTAGCGGCTTGGTCTCGGCTTGGGCCGGTTGGTACAGAAACTGGCCCTCGTAAATTATGAAAATATATAGCAAACACTATTGTCGTCGGAAAATGTCGTCGCTACGGAAAGCTTCGCTTCGGTACCTGCAAAAAACAATTAGTGAAGAAAACGTCTCGATCGAGTCGCCCTCTTAAGACGTTTCACGGTTGTGCCATGATGCAACTATTCGAAAATTGTCCCGTCACAACCCGAGATGATATCTAAATATTTAGGTCTATAATTATGTGTAAATTGTATGTAATTGTGTTTCTTGCCTGATTTACGTATGTGATTAAGTTCGTCGGCATATCCTCGATTCCTCGATCTCATTTATAAATAGCAGCACACTCAGTATAAAATCGAGTACACAAATATCAGATATTATAATATTTTGACTTGAGTTTGTTAACGCATACTTGTTCGTAGTAAAGCCGGTAATTATGGGGGCAAAATGAGAATGGAAATTATTATTTGGGTCATGGTTTGGGTTTTTTCGGTATATACAAACCCGTTCTCTTACCGGTGGTATTGTAAAAACTAACTCATTTAGTAACCATTATCTGTTATGGGACCGGGGTTTACTGAATTTTGAATTGGTACGTATTGCCCATTTTAAACCAATAACCAAAATGAAGTTTAAAAGGGTGTGCAAACTAAGCTCAACCCAACATCTCAATCAGATCTATTCTAACTCAACTCAATTAACCTAATAATTACGAGTTAGATTGGGTCTAATTGAATAAATAGTTGATTTTGGGTTGGACCAAATACATTGGGTTAAGCCGGCTCATTTGTTCCAATCAAGTTTATTTTAATAATAGAAAAATAGTGGCATAAGAATTCATTTTTTTTTTAAAGTTAGCAATAAGTTTTTTTTTTTATGGCAAAAGTTGTCAAACTCTTATTTTTTGTCCTCTGTCATGTTTTCACTCCGAACCGCATCACGTGTCACCTTTTTATAACTATTAAATATACCATATTTTATTATTTTTTAAAAAAACCTACTGTCTCGTGTTTAATTTAGTTATTATGTTATGTCTATGACTATGTTTATAGTTTATACTTCCGACTATGTTTCCAATTTAGTTTACGACTATTTTTTGTATTTCAGCTATTGAATGTTCAAGACTAGAATAATATTTAGTTCTTGAATTTGATTTTTAAAAATACGAAATTAAACTTCTGTATATTGATTGACAATTTAAATCTAAAGATTATTTGATGTATTTTTTACTTTACTTTTACTTTTAATTCATTCCAATAACTCAATCCAACTCAACCTAACCTAACTCAAACAACCCAATGGTTTTTTAGATTGGGTTGAATTGGGCCTTCAAATTTTAAATTAGGTCGGGTTGTTTTTTCTAGAACCTGATAAAATCGGGTCCAGTTAATATTTTGCCGCAAATATGCTAATAAAACCATATTATAGTGTGTGTCAGCCGTGTAGAGAATCTGAATGCTATTAATAGAAAAACACACGTGTAAATCCCTTAAAGTAGGTCTCACATTTCACTAAAATAGAATATATCAATATATATATATATATATTATTATATCAAAATTAAATAGGAGGAGTCTTTATTAGTACACTTCGCAAGAACAGAACAGTGTAGTCTCTCTTCTCTTCTCTATTCCTCATTCTTTCCCATAAATTCCTCCTAAATTAATCGGCGGGAATCTCTCCAATGGAAGCATGGCGGATCTGAGAAGTAAGCAGTGTTCTTCATTTCTCTCCTTCTCGTGTATGATCGATGACGATTTTGATCTCTAGTTAGTATGTTGCTTCCAAGTTTTATATCACTCGTCAATCTTCCATGAAAAATTCTGGGTCATTTCTTATCTTCAGCGAAGATCTCGTCTTTTGCATGAGTTTTCAAGCATGTCGATCGAATTCCAAGTATATGCAGAGAGATGAGATATGGAGTTTGTTTTGAATGATTTGTGGTCTGTGTATGGTATATATTTCTGGTTCTCTTGTTGATTTGTGATCTGTGCTTTTGTTAGAGATTATCATGGAGGGTAAAGTCGGCAAGAGCGCAAATCGAGTTCCGATTTACCTGTATTTATATTACACCGGATTCTGAAACTTCTCCCCGTCAAAGATGCGATCAGAACCTCCGTGTTGTCTAAGCAATGGAATTCTATTCAGAAGTGCTTTCCGATCCTTGAATTTAAGCTCCCCGCTTTTGTCGCGAGCATGCTTGTTGATGATACGCCGGAGTTTAAGGAGCGGAATGCAGAGTTCTTCGATTTTGTGGATAGGTCTCTGCGGGACTTTGTTCGGGATAAGCTTTGCTTCGAGAGAATAGGTTTCCGTGTGTTTTCCAATGACAAAGACATGGTTTCACTAGTCCATTCCTGGTTGCCATTAGCTCTTCACAATGGTGTTTCTGACCTAGACTTCTACTTCGGCGTTGATTATCCGGGATTTTGGACAGAAGATGACGAGCTCTACTGTCTCCCAGAAACAACATTTTTAGTCAACTCGTCCCTACTCTCTCGAACTTCCCGGTTTTTTTGCCTTAAAAAATTAAAGCTATCTAAGGTTTTTCTAAGCGAGAAAATAGTCCAGGATATCATCCGATACTGTCCTAATCTGAGCGATCTTTGTCTTTTGTTTATTTTAGGCCCGAAAACTATTAGACTTTCCGAAGTGGACAAACTTGTGAGTCTTTCTATATCGGTACCTTATTACTCTTCCTCAGACTTATTAGAGTTAACGAGTGTTTCTGTTGTTGACGCCCTCTCTCTCAAGCGCGTTTCCCTTAAGTTTGATGAGGAAATTATGTTAGGAAATAAGATTGATCTCACATCTTGCTATAATCTCAGTGAACTGAAGCTAAATATCAGTACCATCACCGATGCTTCATTTAATCAGCACATCTCCAGACTTTCCCTCCTGGAGGTTCTCAAGATCTCATTTTGCGCAAATCTACGAATAATTAAAATCTCCTTGCAGCGGCTTCAGCATCTCAAGATTGATGGTTGTCATGATCTCGAAGCTGTTTTGATTGATGCTCCGCTTCTATCAAAATTTGTTTACACGCTACATGGCTATTCAAATTTTCCTGAATTGGTTTTTGCAAACGGTATCCCCGGTTCCATGTATTTAAAGTATCCCATTTCTTTCCGTGGTTACCGAGCTAACAATTCTTGGTTCATTAAGCTTAGAGAATATCTTACAGCACCTTTTAAGGGTAAGTTTGTGTCCTTTTGTAAGCTTCGCGATATCGGAGCTCATCATCCTAATGTAAGCTTTGATCATGACGAATTAAGATTAGCTCTAATTCCTCCATTGGTGGAAGTGGACTGTTTTGACCTAACCGGGGTTAGAGTTATAGCTGATTGTTTACGCAACTGGAACATTCTTCTGGACGGATTACTTTGGAGCTGTCATCCAAAGATGATACGTGCGACAAGGACCACAGATTCGCGTGTAATTGATTGCATAAAGGTAGACGAGAAAAATTCCTTTCTGTCAAAATCTAGTATGCCGGTTGGTTTTCATGTTAAATATTTTCTCATTGCGCGTTGTCAATGACGTGCGATTTATGTTTTTCTTGCATGTAACATGGATCTTAATGAGTCATTAAGGGTATTTTAGTCACATCCTTGTTTGGGTCTTAGAGTTTTCGGTGTGTATGCAGGCTCTTTGCGAACTGTTGAAGGAAAGTGGCCGCCAATTATACTGCAAATCACCATGTTGCAAGTGCTGGCGCCGCAGCCTGAAAGATGTGAAGATCGTGGACGTGAACGGAATTGAATTTCGTGATTTAAATGCCGAAAATTCCTCAAATCCAGAGGGCGAAGAAGTAAGGTTCGTGTTTGATTGGGATCATTCAGGAATGGAAGAATAAGCATGGAAATAAGCATGTCTGACTTTGCATGTACAAGTTTTATTACTCCTTCGGAACCAAAACAGTTATATAAGTATTTATACATTCAGGTATTCTGGTGGTGAGTTTTACAAAGGAAAATAACTTTCCTTACCAAATTTAACCAAATGAATTAACTATGATTAAATGTCAACATATAAAAAGATCAATCGTTACTCAAGGAAGTATTTTTATACCGATTCCCACTTTTAGGGCATGAAAACGATGTTGTTTTTTCGCGATTCAACATGTTTTAGTTTGTGTGTGTTGTTTGGTCATTTTATGAGCTTCGTTTAGACTGATTACATGTTTAGTGCTGATGACACCGGAAATTTTGTTTATTTCAATTTCGTGTGTTCGTGAGCGAGTGTTGATTCGATGCCCGATACCGGTTGATCTCAGTGCGAATTTTATTTAGTGTCTGGTAGAGCTTGTGATGTTGGAAAAAGGAAAATATAATTCCACTTAATACATTTAAATAAATCGATTTATATAAATTAACAGGTCTATTAATTGTAAACACACCTTTAATAAAACACTTTCAAAATTCGACATCAGTACTCTTTTGTGATTTTTGAGTACGGCTGTTGCTAAAAAGAAAAGAGATTAGCAAGAAAGAAAAAAAAAAAACCGATACGCCGGCGCAATTAGCACAATATTAAATCTCATGTCAATATTTCTAAAATTAGTGTGAAAGAAGGTAATATCGTGACATATACGACATTCATTTTTTTTTAAATTTTAATTTTTTAAGGTAAGGAAATATCAAGAAGTATAGTTAAAAATGGTCAACACTCAATTAAAATAAGAACATGCAAGAACGTCTCCAATGCATGCGGATGGTATGCTTAATTTTTTTCTAATTTTTATAAAGCACTTAAGTAAAAGTTAGATCTCCACTTACTCTTTTTTTAACACAATTTGATAATATTTCCACTGTAGAGTCAATCACTAAAAAATGATAATAAGTAGTTAAGTACCATAAGTTAGTACATAAACTATTCTACTATATAATATTTCCACTATTTCCAAAAACAAAAATAAAATATATCTTGTTTAGCATATTAAATTAGAGTAAAACAAAATTATTATTTTTGTGCTATATGTCATGCTAACCAAC
Organism: Parietaria judaica; assembly: GCA_954871525.1. Classification (NCBI taxonomy): domain Eukaryota; kingdom Viridiplantae; phylum Streptophyta; class Magnoliopsida; order Rosales; family Urticaceae; genus Parietaria; species Parietaria judaica. Next base: position 5,411,548 of record OX940862.1, read on the forward strand.
CAAAATTGAGTAGTAATCTATAAGTATAATTTTTTTTGTTTACCTAGTTACATAATACGAGCTTGATAGTAATGCTATAGGTTTTTTTTTTTTTTTTTATTTCCCCAAAATATAACACTGAGCTTGTCATCGCATCAATCTATTGTCGTTTCTATCGTTCATCATAAACCGTTTTTTTCGAAAATTCATATAAAAGCTACATTAATCACTTAATTATTGTTTTTTTAAATAATATAAATTATATTTTACTAAGTTATTCATATTTACTGTTTTGCGTTTTACTAAACTTATGTTCAATCTCTTTTTGCAAAATTTAATCTCTTCCAAAAGCAGTTGTGGAGTTACATGTACACTAATGGGTGTATGCGCATACGCTTATTAAAAAAATTCTTCATTTGTTGTTGTTTTAAAAATATGGAAGGGTCTTGTTAAAATTCTCCGAGCCACCTGAATGGGTGTAACTCGGGCGAGGAACGAGCGCCCAAACACTATCATTAAATTTCATTAAACAAAGCTCTTCCTGGACGAAGACCAGAGAATCCTCAAGAGCAAAATCCAAAGCTAACACTGTTATAAACCCAACTACATAAGTGATAAGCAACAAATTTAGTGTTTAAGGACTCAAATGAAATTTACAAAATAAAATAATAGTTGTTGTTCATTAATTGTAAGTTGTAACTAAGGCAAAAAAAAAATAACTTTTGTGGTTTAGGAGTAAAACTGACCGAAATATGAGCTCTTAGGCTTTTATCCCTTTTTGACCAGATAAATCTATTCTACAATATTTTCAAAAGTAACATTGTATTTTTTTTATTTTAATAGTCGCTTCAATATAGTTCTTCATAATTTTTTATTTACATACTTGAATTTTTTTTTATCAAATATATATTTTGTGCTCCGAAATAAAAGTCTGGCTATGTCACTGTTCAAAAGTGACACTTGTTCAAGACTTTAACACATATCCAAATTTTTGTTAGATCAATTAAAAAAAATTGATAAATTTTAGGGATACGCTTAATCAACATTAAAAACTTTTTATCATAAAAAATTAAAAAGCAGTTTTTTTTTTTTTTTTGAGTTTATCACTTCAAAGTCACAAACAGAGCAAATCAACGATTAAGTACTTATGCCGAATTAGCTAACAAGCCTCTCCACCTAATCTCCCCGATCCCAAAACGACGTCGGTGCTTAGATAGTCGTCGTAGTATAAAAGAGAGCAAATCTGAAACCCAGAAGAACAATGCCTTCGATTCAAAGAGATTTCAAGCCAAGGCTTCGTGAAGCTTAGTCAAACTCACCACTCTCACTCGCACCGATCTCCGATCATCTTCTCTCATTTTCATTCCCATCGCCGATCGATTGTAAGTCTCCGATCTTCATTTCACTTTGATTTTGGTTCGGCACTGTAAACTATCGCGTCTTCGATTAAATTGCGGGTAAAAATTTCTTTCATATTGAATTTTTACAATGATTTGTTAGTTGTATGGTTGGTAAGGCAAGAATTTGGAATGCGAAATGTAGGAAGGAACTAGAAAGTTGGAGTTTTGTAATTTGGAATTGGATTCTTGGGTTTGGTTTTTTTGGATCTAGGGTTTTGTGCTATGATTTGATCTGGTATATGGGTTAATTGAGAAATTCTCTAAAATGTAAGTTTTTGTTGGATGTGAAAATTCATAGTTTGGATCTTTCTGGTTGAGAATTTTCAGTGATCTAGAAGAAATCGAGATCAGATGGCGGATGGGACCGGGAATTCGCGGTATGTGAAGCTGACTAAAGATCAAGCTCCTGTGGAAGATATCAAGCCCGGCGAGCTTAACCAGCCCATTGAAGTTCCTCAGGTTTGTCGCTTTCTTTCGATCCAATGCGACGTTTTTTTTTAATTTCTTTCAGCAATGTCTACGCTGATTACTCGGTTTCACGACTCTTAAGTTCCATTTTGGATTAGCAGATGCGTTATTTAAGGACTTAGTTTCAAACATTTTGGTGATTGCTGATTGATCTTAGATTCATTATGTATGTGGTTTTGGCCTTTGGGTTCATGGAGAATGTGACTTCCTTTCTGTGAGAGTTTTAAAGAAGGTTATACTGTGGATAACAGGTGGTCCTTTTCGATCGAATCTTTACTCGTGAACGACTATGATCAATTAAGATGTAACGTGTAATTCTTAGCTGTAGTCATTAATTGATGTGATAATTTATATTGGCAGTTGAACGTTCGCAAGTGCAATGAGTGTGGACAGCCTCTACCTGATAGCTTTGAATTCCCGACCGATGAGCCGTGGTCAACTGGGATCTTTGGCTGCACCGAAGACAGAGATAGTTGTAAGTCGACCAACTGTTCCATACTACTTTTTATATATACTCAACTCAATAAGACCAAACTTGAGTTATATAATGTTGGTTTTTTCTTTTTTTCAGGTTGGACTGGGCTATTTTGCCCCTGTGTTTTGTTCGGCCGTAACGTAGAGAGTTTAAGAGATGACGATACCCCTTGGACGACTCCTTGTGTTTGTCATGCCATCTGTATCGAAGGCGGAATTGCTTTGGCGGCCGGAACTGCCCTCTTGCATGGAGTTGATCTGAGAACTCCGTTTCTCATCTGTGAGGGTCTGTTATTTGCTTGGTGGATGTGTGGCATATATACCGGTCTTGTTCGCCAGTCACTACAGAAGAAGTACCATCTTCAGGTAACTAATGATTTCTCCATATACAGGCCGTTCAACATTATTGCTCCGAACAAAATTTACCTGTGAAAATTAAATACTTGTTGACAGATTTTTTTTTGGGATTAATTACAAGCAATGCCACTAAACATTGCAAATGATTTGAAAATCGATGAAACTATCAATTCTTGAAAGATCACGAGATGACCGCTAGTACATTTCTGATGATTTTGCCCTAAAACTCGATAGTTTAGGGACAAAATCAATCTCTACATTAACATTAGTCATCCTTAGGAGATAATTGCTAGTATTTTTCGGATGATTTTGTCCTTAAACTCTGTAGTTTAGGGACAAAATTAATCTTAAAAACTTTTTACGGTCTTGAGACTATTGCTATAATTTAAAAGCTATAAAGATGGAACAGTAAGCGGCATAGCGGTTTTTAATTTATTTATTTCTTTTTGGTGGGGTGTACCCATTATGTAATATGTATTACGTGGTTTTGTGGGGTGTAGAACTCTCCGTGTGACCCTTGCTTGGTCCACTGCTGCTGCCACTGGTGCGCCATCTGCCAGGAGCACCGCGAGATGAAGGGCCGTCTCTCCGAGAACTCCGTGATGCCGATGACCATCGTCAACCCTCCCCCTCTCCAGGAGATGAAAACCGAGGAAGAGACTTCGGCTTCTGCGACGAACGCCGCCGCCAACAACGGCCACACCAATCTGGAAATGCAGGCGTTGTAGGATTCTTCAGACCCTCGATTTCTTGAGCTATAGCGTAGGCGCTTTCGAGTGTGGACAGACACCTATTTGCTGTATAAATTGTAGACTCGGATCACAGATGAAATCACATCCTTATTATTATACCCTTTTCTTTATAAAGTATTCTTGGGACGAAGAACTTATTATCCTTTTAAGACCCTTCTGTTTTTATGAATTTGGAGTTGTGTTGCAGTTCTCGCTTACTTATATGACATATTGCTTTCTTGTTGAATTACCATTCGATAAATAATAGTTTTTAATTAAATGTATATTTTTATTTGATTTCTAGTTCAGATTAACGGATTTAATTCATATTTGATGAGTTAATAATTTCAATAATATAATATGTTGTGCTCTGCACCATCATCAATTTATAAAGGTTATGCAGATATAAATAGTTAAAGCCGTTTAAGTTTGAAAAATTTATTAAGCTCTGGAGTTCCCGACCAGAATCCCGTGAATGATCGCATACCTAGCTCTTAATTACTGATAATGGCCGTGCCAGTTTGGATAGATACCGGCCTATGTATGATTGTGCTGAAACCAGGACCGCACGACTTGGAGTTAAACAAGGATATACCGGTTAATGTGATTATTTTACAGATCATTATCAAATAAAAAAATCAGGAAAATTATTTGCGAAAACCGGCCTGGTTCCCAGCTCTCATAACCGGGCCCGAAATCCCAATTTCCGATATTTAACACACACACAAAACCTTCAAATTTCACTACCCATGATGAGGGAATGGTAATAAAGTTTCACCCCTATGCGTGATTGTCCCTCCCTCACCCAAGACCAAGAGAAACCAACCATCAAGCAAAATCTGGAAAGGTTTTGAATCTGCATGATCACGTGACCCGTCCCATCCCTCAACCCCTGCCAACCTAACATTTCTGCTCCCATCTCAGCCGTCCAAACCCCGGGACCCTCATCCAACGGCACACGATTCACCACTGTTCCTAAGCCAGCGCTACAGAAGAGCACAGCCCCCTCAGGTCAAACCAGTCAAAGCTCCGACAATCCATTCAAACACAGTCACACTCACTCTCTCTCGCTCGATCATGGAGAGAAGAGCAGAGCATCAGAGAAGAAGCAGAGCGATCGTACTAAGAGCAGAGAAGCCGTCGACGGTCGACTCGGCCCGGCTCGCCGCCGTGGCCGTCGACCTCAATGTGCGGCTGCGATCGGCCGACATGCCGGCGGCGATGCAGGAGCGCGCGTTCCGCTGCACGCGCGCGCTCCTCGACGCCGACAGGAAGCTCAACCCGACCCACCTGGCTCTCTCGCTCAAGAAGGTTCGGTCACTCGCGCACGAACATGTAGTCTTGATATTCCATTGTGTTTTCGAGTAAAGATCGAAGCTTTATTATCATTGGGTGGTCAGGAGTTCGACGGGGTGTACGGACCGGCGTGGCACTGCGTGGTGGGGAAGAGCTTCGGGTCGTTCGTCACGCACTCGAGCGGCGGCTTCGTGTATTTCTCGGTGGAGAAGCTCAGCTTCCTGCTCTTCAAGACGCAGGTCCGTCCGGTGAAGGCCGGTGCGGTTCGTTAGGTTCGAAGCGAGTTTGTGTATTGGTTTGTTGTCGTTTCCGATGTGTAAAGAGTGGAAGCTGGTGAGATAGAGATTTGTTTATGAAAGAAAAAAAAAAAGGCCAAGAAGAGGATTGGAGCTTAGAATTCAGTTGCACCAAGAATTCCTTTTGGGATTTTATTACAGCATAAGCATTTTTATTTGTCTTGGAGATTTATTATGTTTATGAAATCTTTGTATTTTATGTTATAATATATTTAAATCATGATTGTTGGATTTTAAAATCCAACAACTCTAAGAATATAAAATAAAAACCAAAACTATAAATTAGTTTTGGATATGTTTGGATTCGAAATTCGAATATTTCCGGATTCAAAACGTTATGGTTCATGATTTTTTACAAATTGGCCAATCGGAAACTGGATACTAGAATTATTATGATATTTACAATATTAGAGATGGCTTATTTACATTTTCACGTCTCATTATGGCTTGAAATCTGTACTTTCTATAATCGAAAGTCCATTCTCCAATGCCCATATAATAGTAATAATAAAAAAATATCGAAAGTCCAGTGCTTTATATAGATTGTTAATATGATAATATCATAATAGTAATATTATTACATTATATATTGACTCATTTTTTCTTCAACTTGATATAGGTCGTTATTTTATTATAAAATAATATATTGGGATTTTTTTGAGTAATTACAAATTGGCGACTTATTTCTCTCATAGTTCAAGCATTTGGAGTTGACAACCTCGAAGCTTCGTCAAGTAAGAGGACGGGTCACGTTGTGATCCTTGGAAAGTTTTTCGAAGACACGGTTTCAATTTGATTTTGATTCAAAATGTATAATTTTTTATTTTTTGAATTCAATTCAAACAAAGTTTTTTATTTTTCTTTTCGAGTATCAACTATATAAATCAAACAGCGTTCGGAATAATATTTTGTGCTGGTTACTATGCATATAAAGAGTTATTGGCAGTAATGCCGAAAAAAAAGTAGCACAATGTTCCCGACGTGTTAAGAATGAAGAAAAATACTAATTTATGTTCTACACATAACTTAATTGAATGTTTTTTGTCAATTAAGTATTTATGTATATATATATATTAGATTTGAGACTCTGATATATTCATTTTTTTTCTCGATATATTTGAAAATGAAAGTACACAAGTAATTTTTTTATTCTTCTACAAAGCCAGCACAAGTTAAGAGTCTCCTTCATTTTTTTATGCACATATAGTGGTCAAAAGTTAAAGTTCATGACCAAGTACCACACCACACCATGCATAATTTAGCGGCTTCATTAATTATTTCCTTTTAACAAAAAAAAAAAAAAAAAAAAAAACAGAAAAATACTCGCGCCAAGATTTATAAAAATTTCCTGCGATTAAATATAAAGAATATCCATTATGTTGTTATGTATGTTTATCAAGAAAAAATGATTATCTTTAATATTAATATATGTATATATATTTACTTTTATTCCCGTATATCACGCCTTTTTTAATTGAAATCCCAAAGACTCGTTTTACTTATGTATAATTAAACCTTTATTCTATGTTGAATTAACTGATTAAATACCGCGCAAGCGTATCAAATATTTGTTGAAATTATTCAAATATATAATTAAATAAAAAAGATAAAAAAAAAACTATATAAACAAGTATCTTCGGTCATTAGGGTTTTATCTTTATCACTAGCTCACTGCAACCAATCCCAATTCTCTCTCATCCATGGCGATCGCAGTCAAAGTCAACGATGAGAAGGAACGGACGAGGAACGGCTTGTCAATGCGGCCGAACGCGGCGGTGTTCTACGGCTCTGACGACATTAACGACACCGGAGATCTCCTCTACCGGGAGGACCTGTTCGACAGCGTGAGAAGAGCCATGGAAACCGAGTCTTTGGCGAGCATGAGGAAGCCGAAGAGATCGTTGCTTTCCTGCGCCGAATTTCTAGAGTGCTTGATGATCATCTTCGGTTTCAGAAACGCTTGATTCACCATTCGCTGGTTCTTGAAGCTTTCTGGGTTAATGAAACAGTGATCTAGAATAGACTGATATGAAAAGCTTGGTACTTTGATTATGTTTAATGGCGGAGAATATACCTGTAAATTATTTCTCAATTTTAGTTTCAAATATAGTGAAGTTTATTAAGGCACATGAAATTGTGATATTCCGTATTTTTTATTATTTATTTATTTTTAGTCGCGAATTGAACTAATCTTAGCGATTGATAGACTAGCCCTAATTTGTGACCGCACTTTGACGACTGAAAAATCCGACGCGGAAAAGTGCGAAACTTTTGTAAAAATTGCATCTCGAATGTAAGTTTCGCAAAGATGCGGGTTTTTTTTTTTTTTTTAGTTGATGATACAATTTCTAACATTCAATCAATTCGGCTAGTCTTATATCTAGATACATAACACCGTGAATTCATTACTAGGATTAGATGTTAATGAGCTAGACGTACTTCTATTTATCGGCAATATCCGGGATCCGATCGGATTATGTTAATAGCTTTATAGAATATACTTTAGTATTCAGTAAGTATTGATTAAACATAAAAGTTTTTTTTATTATTTTAATTAAAAACATTACTTTAAGTTGATATTCATTCTGTATTAATGCATCGTGGTAAGTGTAAGTTTTCACTCGTGACATAATTAATACCCAAAAGGAAAATAGTGCAGAATTAATATCTGCACTTATTAGAGGGGTCAAGTCAACGAACAATCATCGTTAAAAAGCAAATAAGGCAATTCAGTACTGTAAATTTGAATTTTACTAAGACTAAGAGAACTGTGTAACTAAATATGCACATTCGTGAATCCATGAACAGCCTGGAGAAACAAAGCTGATAAGGACAAATAGGCTTGGCTTTTTTGGCTTTTGATAATGCATGCATTTTGCATCTTCGTTGGCATGTTGCTGCTGGTAACAAAAACTGATTTAGCGTTTGATAAAAAAAAAAATTAAGCTAAAAAGACTAAAATAGACTAAAACCGTATTTTTGTTTTTAGAAAAAATCAAAAGCTACGAATCCTAGCTTTTAAGATTCATGTACAAAAATCCAAAATCGATTTTGTGTTTTCTGAAAAAAAAAAAAAAAAAAATTACCAAACACCTAAAAAACGGTTAAGTTTATTATATAAACAAAAACGAGGTTAAATAGGTTGTGCCGAACGCTAAGTTTTCACGTACCAAAAAAAGAAAAATAATGCACTAAATTCAAAGGAGTTGAATGAGTCATGGATACGGTTTATTTTTCGTTCGGATTTCAATTATGCGTTGTAGGTTTTATACGGCATCTCGTTGTTGAATGAAACATCAGACAATTTAATTAACTGCAGATTAGATCTTTGATTTCGAAATTATGTGTCATTATTGAAGTGTTTTCGGGGTTCTACTTCCTAATTCAGAAATCACAATGTAAATATACGAATTGGGTCAGACAAAGGCGTGTACCAATTCACATCCAGAAATTATTTTATAACGAATACACTTAATAATTCTAAATGTGACTCATTACGATGTAAAAATAGAAGTACTAAACTACTAGTTTTGAATATTAATGCGAAGAGAGTGAATATGGATATTAATAAGCGTATCGATTATCGCTTTGTTTTAATCTTCATCGGACCAATTATGTAGAGGCGAGATGGGTGGGTGATCGTATTGTCCGCGCTTTATTGCCCATCTTTTTCAGGCTTTTTTCGGTCCAACTAACATTATTTTAAAAATTTTAAAAAGAAATAAGTAGAACAAAGATATTACCCCAAAAAAATCAAGCAATAGGAGAGACGGAAGCTCGTCGTCATATTATGGACCAGTTTTCGTATAAGCCGTGCCCGCGCCACAGAAAAAAAAAAAAAAAAAGACGGGGTCAAATTATAAAAAAGATTCCGATTATATACTGGATTAAAAATCAAAACATTACTATTTTTAATTAAAGATAAAAATAATATGGGCATTCAAAAAAAAAAAAAAAAAAGAAGCCCGCGAGCGCCTTCTTTCAAGGGGCTGATCAGTACTTTCACTAATTATTCAAAAGCAAAAGAAAACTGTAAATTAACCGCCGTACACCGTGTCATCCAATCATTCACAGCCACGTCACTCGTCAGTTATTTTCCCTTCCAAACAACATTATATAACCAAGTGCGCTATCGACATATTTTGAGACACTGAATCAAATAATTGCTTTCTTTGCCTGGTCTCTTGAAAGGAAAATTCTCTCTTCTTCACGCAATCATCAACATGGCTCGAACCTCCGTAGCCATTCGGTTCAAAGAGTCCGTCACCCTTGACGCCCTTCGCACCTACATCACCGAGTTCATCTCCACCTTCTTCTTGGTCTTCGCCGTTGTCGGCTCCACCATGTCCTCTCGTGAGTACATTTATTCTAAGAGATAGATAGATGGACAGATAGAACGATACGATAATTATCCGTTTTCAAGTTACGTTAACTGTTTTCTTTTTCTTTTTGTCTAACCGGTACTGGTAAAAATAATACTGGTTTTTTAACCGGTATTCTATGTTTCATGCTAATGAAAAAGTGTTTTTTTTTTTTGGGTATGTGTGTGTGTCTATTACAGGAAAGTTGATGCCTGACGCAGCGTCCGATCCGTCGAGCCTGGTTGCGGTGGCAATAGGCAACGCCTTTGCACTTTCGTGGGCGGTGTACGTGTCGGTTAATGTGTCTGGCGGCCACGCCAACCCGGCGGTGACGTTTGCGATGGCTGTGGGAGGCCACATCAGTGTCACCACCGCACTCTTCTACTGGGCCTCCCAGTTGTTGGCCTCGGTCCTCGCTTGCCTCGTCCTCAAAGTCACCATTATCGGACTCGTAAGTACTCTTTTTAGTACACACGTAACATTACTAAACTTAAAGTACTTTTGCCACTGTTCGTTAATGCCATAGGATAATCAGGTCCGGCCTAATAACTTTCGCAACATTGGACAAAATAAAAAATATTAGATTTTCTTACTTCAATATTAAAATCATAACTTATATGTTTATATTTTAAATAAAAATATTTTTAGTATTATTGTTGTAAATAATTTATTTTTGTCAATTTAGTTAACCTAAGATATCTATTGTATTAAATGAAAAATTCATAACATAAAATATATAGTTTGCAGTACCAATGAAACATAAAGGAGAAATCTGTCAAAAAAAAAAATTAACCTTTTTATTTATGTAAGTTTTTTTACATTTGTCTCAAATTGTAGCACGTTCCAAACTACACTGTTGCGGAGGAAATGACTGGCTTCGGAGCGTCAATCATGGAAGGCTTCGCGAGCTTCGCATTGGTGTACACTGTTTTCACTGCCCGCCGAGGCCCAAGCGGTGCCATTGGGCCTCTAGCGATCGGGCTCGTGGCCGGAGCCAGCGTGCTCGCCACTGGGCCGTTCTCTGGTGGGGCCATCAACCCGGCTTGCGCTTTTGGGTCAAGCGTTGTGGCCGGCACTTTCAAGAATCAAGCTGCTTACTGGATTGGGCCTTTGTTCGGTGCTGCTCTTGCCGGGCTTTTGTACGACAATGTTGTGTGTCCGGTTAATGCCCAAGCCCAAGTCCCGGAGGTTGTGGATGGAGTAAGGGTGTAATTGTAATTTGCAATACGTAAATGTGTCTTTTATTTTATTTTATTTTACCTATTAATATGTTTAGTGCTTGATTATAGTTGTATTGTATGTGATATATCATATATATGATTATCATAGTTGTTTTGGACTTTTAACGGTAGTCATTGTGCCATTAAGTGTCGAACACTGTTTAATGTTTATCTTGTAAAAAATGTGTAGTTTGGAATATTTCTTTCATCATCTTTATTTTAACTATTAATTACGCGGGACAATCTGAGACACCAAACGTGAACTTTGATTACACGGAGTAAAGTGAGTTTGGGTTCAAATTAATATAGATTTAATTGATATGGAAGTGATTAGTTAATGTCTACGTATATGTATGATATGAACACGATGAATCCATTGAGACCCTCTACGAACACAATATGAGTCACGAGAGAGACTATAAATTCAATATATAAAAAATTTATGTTTTGAGTTTCCACAAACATATATATTTTAGAATTTGATAATCAATACATTCTCAATATTTGTTTTTCGACTGATAATAATGTTACCTTCGAACTACGAAGCAATGGTGAAATCCGATTATATAAGTATTTTGTAAAAGTATGTTACATGAGATATATGGTTACGTCTACGATTAAAAAAAATATCATTCAACATTTTTTAAAACATAAATGTGTCTATACTTAAAAAATTGTTTACTCAGACATGCAACGATGGATGTAGGTACTAAAAGAGTAAGGTGCGTTGATTTTAAAAAATAAAATAGTAGGGTTGAAACCACCCCTACATTTTTTAAGTATGTGTACGTTAGGACTAAAAAAATATCATTCAACATTTTTAATAATTTGAAACATAAACGTGTTTATTCTTTAAAAAAATGTTTACTCATACATGCAACGATAAATGTAGGTACTTAATGGGTAGGGTTGAAACCATCCCTACATATTTTAAAGTACACTAATACGATTATAATTTTTAAAAGTTATTCAAATTAACCTTTTCTCTTAAAGTAAAAGTTTCAAACCATTGAAAACTTGAGACAACTATTCACTTTTTTTTTTTTGACTGTTTGTTTACGGTGTAAATTTAATGACAAAATTTAAACTTCATGTTTCGGAATCCTCGCTCCGCAATTATCGATACATAGATAATTACCTCAATATTATTTTGTGGCTTTTAATTGGTATTATCGCTAACCAAATTTAATTGACATAGTGGTAAATAAATCAACTATATACATCTTCATGAGGTTAAAAGTTCAAACTCTAAAAGGACTCAAATGAGTGCCCCTTTTACAAATTTGAGTTTGGCAAAAGTGTTACATGTTCTCATACCGAATATACCTAGTAAGTAGTAATGCGAGAGTGCATCACTGTCGATAACTCGATTAAAATAATTTAGATATCTATCGCTAAAAAATAAATTGAGAATATATTGACATATTAAAGAATAATTATCCCACAATTATCTATAGAAAAACTTAAAGAGACAGAGGGACAAAAGTGGAATTTTGAAGTAAAAATATCATCATTCGAGATTTTCGTTACAAAATCATCAACACTCCTCAGTTAGCTTCAGAACCGTCGTTAATGGCGGTCAAAATCCTCTCAACGTTCCTGTCTCCTCTTCCCCTCACCCAGAATCCCTCCATTTTCAACTCTAAATTCCCCAGATTATCCACTAAACGGTCTCTCGTAGTCTCCAGGCTTTCGCAGCCACAGCAGAGCCTATCTTCGGAGGCGGTTTCGCCGGCGAAGGAAGGTTCCGGCGCGGCGGCGTCGACGCCCGGAGACAGGTTCCTCGAGCGTCATCGGGAAAACGAGACAGCGAAGATTGCACTGAAAGAGAGCAAGAAGAAGAAGAAGAAGGAGAAGCCATTGAAGCTCCCCGTTGCCGTGGCTTCTTGCTATGGCTGTGGAGCTCCGCTTCAGACCTCGGAGGCCGACGCTCCTGGATACGTGGAATCAGAATTGTATGCATTGGTACGGAAGCTCTTCCGAATTTTTGCTGAGATCGATTTTGAGACGTCTGAGAATATTTCATCGAGTTTGAAGTTTTTAGTAGATTTTTGCTAGTCTTTGCTTAATCATGAGCTGAATTCTGTGAATTATTGTTGTGTGTAATTCAAAGAATCAATGGCTTCTTGTTATCGAAATCGGTGCTGAAATACGTGTGGTTTTGTTGCAGAAGAAGAAGCATCGGCAGCTCAAAAGCGTTCTCTGCGGGAGGTGTAAGCTGCTATCCCACGGGCACATGATAACCGCTGTCGGCGGAAATGGCGGTTATTCGGGCGGGAAACAGTTCGTTCAAGCCGAGCAGCTTCGAGAAAAGCTGTCCTACTTGCGTTACGAGAAAGCGTTGATCGTTAAGTTGGTGCGTACGGGGATTCTATTTAATGTATCGGTGTGGTTGAGTACTGCAGGACTTGTTTGATAATGTTTGAGCTTCTTGTAGGTGGACATTGTGGACTTCAATGGCAGCTTTTTGGCTCGTATCCGGGATCTGTCTGGGGCCAATCCTATCATTTTAGTTATTACAAAGGTAGTTGCATTTTTAATTGATAATTTTTGGGTGTTTCGGGTTCTAATGAAATGATTAAGTTGAGAATGTGTTCTGTCAGGTTGATCTGCTCCCAAGAGGAACTGATTTAAACTGTGTCGGTGATTGGGTTGTCGATGCCATTGTGAAGAAGAAGCTTAAGTAAGCTAATATATAACTTGTTAAGCTGCCTTATTGAAAATTTCCCGAATCCCATTTATCGAACACGTGTTGCTGGGACCAAATTTATTGAATAGGAGTAAAAAATTGCACGATTATGAGGTCGGACTGTTATTTGCAGTGTGCTGAGTGTTCACCTTACAAGTTCGAAGTCTTTTGTTGGGATCACCGGAGTTGTGTCAGAAATTCAGAAGGAGAAAAAGGTCCTTTCTGTCTCTGTGAATAAGCTTTTTGTGTGTTGTGTTTTCTCGCCCATGTTGATGATATGAAAAAGTATATAGGGATATTTGTAGCATTATCCTAATAAGTGTTTTAAAATGAGTGTCTTAGATGATTAATATGATTGAAGTACTTTTGTCCTGATAAGCTGCTTTCTTTTGTCTTCTTTTTGCTTTGCAGGGACGGGATGTTTATATTCTGGTTAGTTCTTTTCTTAATTAACGTTTTCCTCGTGTTGCTATAATGCTATTATTACGATGCAAAAATTTACTTATAGTATGTATGCTATTGTTAATTACTTATACAAAATGGAATGTCATTTAACAAGTAGAGTTTTCTTAATATATGTTATCGTTTTTGTAGGGATCAGCTAATGTTGGGAAATCAGCATTCATTAATGCTTTTCTTAGTAAGTTATTGTTGCTCATTTGATGAATTACCATTCATTGAAATCAAAGGGACACGTTGATCAAAGTTTTTCAACGAGGACTTTTAATAATATAATTTCTTATTAGTTTCATTTGGTGATATTTTGACTCAGAACTGATGGCTGAGAAGGACCCAGCCGCCGCAGCAGCACAAAAGTACAAGCCGATACAATCTGCTGTTCCCGGAACTACATTAGGTCCAATTCAGATCAATGCCTTTTTAAGCGGAGGGGTATGCGATTTCATCTCTTCTTTCTCATGCTCGAATATCTTACATGTCTTTATTATCAATCATGGCCTTTAAACTTGTATAGCTGTCGCAGTTTCCCCTCTAAATATTTTTGCAATAGATTCCTACAGTATTGTGAATTGTGGCAAATTCTCCATTTATAGTTGAAAAACTAACCGTTTATGTCAAATTTAATCCACATGCAATGCACTTCACATATATTCAGTGTTTAAGGATAAAATCATCATAAATATTCTAGCATGTTCATTGCACGCATCTTAAAAATTTTCACGATTATTGATCTTTCAATGACTAGGTTTAGGGTGGTAATTGCTACAATTTACAAGTTTAGGGTAGAAATTGCTATAAAAATGATTAAAGAGAAAACAGTGTAACGTGGAAACTTCAGTCAGGCTTGAATACTAAATAGCTTTGTAATTTTTTATGGTCATTTTTTATTAATACATCAATACTTGTCACTGTCTTATAAACGCAGAAGCTATATGACACACCCGGAGTTCATCTCCACCATAGACAAGCGGCGGTGATTCATGCAGAAGATCTTCCCGCCCTTGCTCCTCAGAGTCGCCTCAAAGGTCAATTTTTCCCCGTAAGTTTAATCCTCTCTCTAATTGAAAGGTTTCTTAACATTGGTCTGAACAATATTTGATTAATTAAAATAAGCGATTGTAATTGTGTTTAGGTAGCGAAAGATTAACAACTGAACTTTTGTTTTGCTTTTTCTCTTCAGAATCCTCAGAAACTATCAGGCGGTGTGATGATAGAAAATGAAATGACCGACGGATTGAACGGTTATTCATTGTTTTGGGGCGGTCTTGTTAGAATAGACGTCTTAAAGGTTCTTAACTCCTTTAACTATGTCGTTTCATTTTCGTTTGTTATTTTTAGACCGGTTTCATTATTTCAATTTCTTTGGATCCTTTTTTCATTGCTACGATTTTGTTTTTCAGGTTCTTCCGGAAACCCGCTTAACATTTTACGGACCCAAGTCACTTCCGGTCCACTTAGTACCCACTGAAGAGGCTGATGAATTTTACCAGGTTTGTTAACTGGATTGATAGTAAACTTTTTATACATTCCAAAAGAAAGAAAGAAAAAAATCACAATGAAATGAGATCATGCTTCCAAGTACTCATAAATAAACTACACTTGATATTTATTGAACAACTAACGAAATAATAATCGACTCAACCAGCGATGGCTCTTTATACTTGTGAACTTAACCGTAATTACTCTGATTAATAAAAAATCACCAAATTCACTCTAGTAAACCTAAATCCTTATTTTCCCCTTGTTCTTACGCACGGTTTGACATTACCATGTCACAGAGAGAGCTTGGAGCTCTACTGACGCCACCAACCGGAAAAGAACGAGCAGAGGAGTGGAGAGGACTCGAAATAGTGCGTCCGTTACAGATTAAATTCGAAGACGCCAAAAGGTTTGATCGAACCAACCTTGTTGCTTCAGTCCATAGTTTTTTTACTCAAATCATACCAACGAGCCAGATTTTTCTTATTTGGCAAAATTGGGTTCGATATGGAGCTAAATTTATAATCTTTGGACAGGCCCGCTTGTGATGTGGCTATATCGGGTTTAGGATGGATCTCCGTGGAACCGATGAGAAAAGCATTAAGCAAACCGGATACAAATTCAAATTCAGACTCAAATGAAATTTCTGGAGAACTGCATTTCTCCGTGCATGTTCCTAAACCGGTGGAGATTTTCGTGAGGCCTCCGTTGCCGGTGGGCAAGGCAGGGATAGAGTGGTATCAATATCGTGACTTGACCGAAATTGAAGAGGAATCAAGACCAAAGTGGCATTTTTGATAATCTTGTGTATGATCATTTCTATATGTGTTTATAGTATATAGATATTTTTCTTTTAGAACTAGTGAGATATAGTTGAGAACTATAATTTCATGATTAAGCCAGATTGAATGATTTTGTTTCACGTCAACCAAGCTTTTTGATGCATATACGCTCCGATTCCGCCATGGAATCAAAGTTAACCTCGTTGCCGAACACGACATGGATGTAGAATCAAGGAAACAACATCAAATTTAGCTTTAAAAAGAAAAAAGGAAACAACATCAAATTTTAGAACAAAAACCCGAAGAAAGTCACCTAGTTTCACAGGGAGAAATGCTGCGAAGTGGGACCGGGGAACGAAAAATGAAGGACAGCATGTTCCATGGGCAGAACGAAGAAGAAATTGCACCCAGTTTCATAAGCCAAACGATAAAAAAGAAGAAGAATGAAACACACCCATGTTTCACTGGTAGATTGAAACAAACGACACCATCCCATTGTTTACAATTGAAACAAACGGCATGTCGTTTGAAAGTGAAATCAAATGTTCTTCAAAGAAATCCGACAATGCGTTTCGTTGAGTGATCAAAACGACGCGTCGTCTCGGAAAACCAGTTTTTCCCGCCTTGGATCTCAATGTAATCCGACAAAAAATCCAGATTTTATTAGCGCTTCTTTTGAATTTTCATTTCTCAGAGAGAGAGAGAGAGAGAGAAGACCCAGAACCAGTCGACTGGGATTTCGAGCTCCGATCTTCCTTCTCCATTAGCTCCGTTACCGATCAATTCCTAGGGTTTCGGTTTGAATTGGGGCTGAGAGCGAGAAATGCACATAAAGGATGTATGCTTGGAAGGATTCAAGTCCTACGCGACGAGGACGGTGGTCCCGGGCTTCGACCCCTTTTTCAACGCCATTACCGGGCTCAACGGCTCTGGAAAGTCCAACATCCTCGACTCCATCTGCTTCGTGCTGGGAATCACCAATCTGCAGCAGGTTAGGGCTTCCAATCTCCAGGAGCTCGTCTACAAGCAAGGGCAGGCGGGCATCACCAAGGCCACAGTCTCCGTCGTCTTCGACAACTCTAATCGGAGCCGGAGCCCGCTCGGGTACGAGGACCACTCGGAGATCACTGTAACCCGTCAGGTATAAGAACATATTGTTGAAATTCAGAGAAAAAAGAAGCAAATTAGGGGCTTTTAGGGGTTTCCTTGCTGATGACTCGTTTCTGCTTTGCAGATTGTTGTCGGAGGAAGGAACAAGTACTTGATCAATGGGAAACTTGCTCAACCGAGTCAGGTCCAGAATCTTTTTCATTCGGTTCAGCTCAACGTGAACAACCCGCATTTTCTTATCATGCAAGGGCGTATAACAAAGGTTCTGAACATGAAACCGCCCGAGATTTTGTCGATGCTGGAAGAGGCTGCCGGGACACGGATGTACGAGACGAAAAAAGACGCGGCTTTAAAGACACTCGAGAAGAAGCAGAGTAAGGTCGACGAGATCAATAACCTGCTTGACCAGGAGATACTGCCTGCTCTGGAAAAGCTGAGGCGAGAGAGGTCGCAGTACATGCAGTGGGCAAACGGCAACGCGGAGTTAGACCGGCTTAAGAGGTTCTGCATTGCTTATGAATACGTTGAAGCGGAGCAGATAAGGGACAGTGCGGTGGGTGAGGTGGAACAAGTGAAGGCTAAAATTACGGAGATTGACGAGAGTTCAGAGAAAATACGAGCAGAAATGCAGGAAAGGGAGGCGAGAGTGAAAGAGTTAACTGCTGAGAAGGAGGCAAGTATGGGCGGGGAGGTGAAAGAATTGTCGGGCAACGTTGACAAACTTTCTAAAGATCTCGTGAGGGAAGTCTCGGTTCTGAACAATCTAGAGGACAATATCAAGACTGAAAAGAAAGATGCTGATAAGGTGATTTTCCATAGCTTACAGCTCAATGTATTCGTTTCTACACTGCTTACGTTTATTTAGCTATGTTGTTAATGTATCCATCTCTATTTGCCAGATCGTTAAAAACATCGAAGATTTGAAGCAATCTGTGGAACAGAGGACCACTGCCGTAAAAAAGGCCGACGAAGGCGCGGCTGATCTTAAGAAGAGGGTTGCAGAACTATCTCAAGCTCTGGAAGATTATGAAAGAGAGCATCAGGTACTTTGAAGTGTAGTTTGTGTGAATCAGATTGAGTTTCAATTTTTCTTTGCATAATTTTTAATGAAAATGTTCAGGGTGTACTAGCTGGAAAGAGCGGCGGGAATGAGGAGAAAAGCATGGAAGCTCAATTATGCGATGCCAAGGTTGCGGTTGGAAGCGCTGAAACGGAACTGAAACAGCTGAAAACCAAAATCAGCCATTGTGAGAAGGAGTTGAAAGAAAAATCAGCTCAGTTGAAATCGAAGCGTGCTGAAGCAGTCTCTGTAGAGAAGGAACTTAATGCTAGAAAGAAAGAAGTGGGTATTGTTCAAACAGCTCTGGAGTCTCTTGCATATGAAGAGGGACATATGGAAGCTTTACAAAAGGTAAGAAATGTAGTTTATAAATGTTTTGGCAGTTGAATTTTTTTTTTTTAAGGAAAACGCAGTTCCAGATAGTAGTAAGTTGAAATATTCAGTCGTAATAAGAATTGATTTGACATTGACATTGACATTGATATCCTTTATGGGATTATGCAGAGATTACACAATAGCTACAGATTCTATAAATAGGGCTAATCACTGATTTTCTTTTGGCTTTGTTAGGGGTATGTTGTCTTTGTTAGATTGGGAGGAGGGTTTTAACCCAAATTCCTTGTAAGGAGGCAAATACATTAGTTAGTTTTTATTTTTAATCGTCTTCTTAAGTTGAGTATTTCCTATTAAGAAATCTTGTGGACAGTGTGCGCCTTGCTCTCGAAGGAAAGACGTGTTTGTAATGTTTGTTTATTGAAAAGAGTTTTTGGGAATTTACCGTTAATAGTGATTTATTGTTGGCCTATTTTGTGTGAGCATGAAACATGAATACAATCAGATTTCTAGCACAGTAGCACCCTTCTTGCTTTTTCTGAAATTACTTATGCTGCAGGATCGAGATTCCGAGTTGGAGTTGGTGCAAAAATTAAAAGATGAAATACGAAATCTTTCAGCTCAATTAGCTAATGTTGAGTTCAGATATCGGGATCCCGTGAAGAATTTCGATAGGGCGAAGGTTAAAGGTGTAGTTGCGAAGCTTATGAAAGTGAAGGATAACTCCACAATGACAGCCTTAGAGGTTAACACATATAGATGAATTTGTGACATTTTTTTTTTGTATAAATTACCAAGGTTTAGTATTTGAGTCTAATGTTGACTCTTGAAAAAATGTATAGGTAACAGCGGGTGGTAAATTATTTAACGTTGTTGTGGACACGGAAAGTACCGGGAAAGAGCTTCTTCAGAAAGGTGAACTCCGGCGAAGAGTTACTATTATTCCCTTGAACAAGATACAGGCATTCACTGTTCCGGATCGAGTTCGACAGGCTGCTGCGAGATTGGTCGGTTTCATCTCGAGCCATTTTTTTCGTTTTATTCCACTACTTGCTTACTTGTTCTGCTTAAAAATAAAAACTTCAATCCCTCTCTTAGGTTGGAAAGGAGAATGCTGAGCTGGCACTTTCTCTGGTTGGTTATGACAAGGAACTAAAGGTATATATTAATATTTGTCTGAGTAAAAAAACATTGCATGAGGATTTGTGGTGTTTTATTATGCTTTTTTCCGAGGAAAAAAAAAAAAAAACCAACTACACACAAGTTCTTGTTCTTGATTTTGCTTATACTTTTAAATAATTGCAAACTGTCGTTTCTTTCCATGATGCAGAGCGCAATGGAATATATTTTTGGTTCAACATTCGTTTGCAAAAACGTTGAAGCTGCAAAGGAGGTATATTTTAGCTCCGGTAATGTGATCGCTATTGTGCGATTCGAATTTTTCTTGTTTTCTTCTTCGGAATGGACCAGTATCTCATGGGTTGCTACGAACTAGATAAATTCATATTATTTTCTGTTTTCTTTAGAATTAATCTGGTATCGGTTTATAATTTTCTAGGTTGCTTTTAGCCGGGATGTTGGAACCCGGAGTGTCACCCTTGAGGGGGATATATTCCAGCCCAGTGGACTGTTGACTGGTGGAAGCCGCAAGTAAATGCTGCACCTATTTTTTCTTCATTTTGTAGACATATTCATACATACATACATACATTTATATACATACATACATACATACATACATACATACATACATACATACATACATACATACATACATACATACATACATACATACATACATACATACATACATACATACATACATACATACATACATACATACATACATACATACATACATACATACATACATACATACATACATACATACATACATACATACATACATACATACATACATACATACATACATACATACATACATACATACATACATACATACATACATACATACATACATACATACATACATACATACATACATACATTACACACACGCATAATATACATATATATATTAATATAACAATATCATTTACCATCATTGTGAAATATTATTTTGTTGTCATAGGGGTGGTGGTGAACTGCTACGACAGCTCCATGCTCTATCCGTGGCTGAGGAAAAGCTCTCTATACATCAGAAGAGGTTATCGGAAATCGAAGCTAAGGTAGCTATTTTCTCAACCATTCTTATTTTTTTTATACTTCAACATGTGTTAAAGTTGATGAGTCGGATCTTCTGCTTTTGGTGAAGTCAAAACATTAAGTACGGGCGACTAACATGTTTCGGTAGCATTTTTTTTTTTTACGTGCGTAAATAATTAAACTTTTGGCATATTTTCTTGTTCTGGCAGATTGCTGAAATTTTACCCCTTCAGAAAAAGTTCACGGACCTTAAATCACAGTTGGAGCTTAAATTGTATGACCTTTCACTATTCCAGGGAAGGGCTGAACAAAATGAGCATCATAAGGTTTCCTTTGCTTCTACTCTGTCTTGTTTTTAAGATAGTTTGGGCAAATGTGATATTTCTTTTTTTGTATTTTACTCGCTTAGCTTGGTGAGCAAGTAAAGAAATTGGAGCAGGAGCTTGAAGAAGCAAAATCAGGGGCAAAAGAAAAGGAATTGTTGTATAAAGCTTGTGTAGAGAAAGTTTTAGAACTTGAGAAGTCAATCAAAGAACATGACAACAGTCGTGCCGGTAGACTTAAGGAGCTTGAGAAAAAGATAAAAGCGGCTAAAGCTCAAATGCAGTCTTCTTCCAAGGATCTCAAAGTAGGATTTCATTTTCCTGCCATTTTTCGCTAACGAGTTTTTATTACAGCTCATTGGTTTCTAACTTCTTGTGTGTATGGGTTGGAACTTAGTCGTAGCATTTCAACCATTGCTTAATTTTTCTGTAGAATAGTTAGGAATTACGTGTCTTAGGACTCCGTCTATTTTTTTTATATAATATATTCATCACTTGTGGCAGAGGAAAACTGTGGTGAGAAAAAGATAGGTGGGTTTCATAAATGCAAACTATCCGAAATATAAAAAACATTCCAATAAACAAAAAGACTACTACTTAACAAAAGATAGTATCATCTTAAATATGCCCAAAATACGCAGCGCTCGGGGTTGAGCGAAACAAAAGTTTATTTTGGAAAACCTAGCAGCTAAAATATTAAGATAAGTTTAAATCTAATGATTACTATAATTGCTTGTTAAGTAATCCATATTTTATAGATTTCTTGTATCTCTGAAATTTATGGCATGATTCTTTGATCAGGGACATGAAAATGAAAAGGAGAGACTTGTTATGGAAATGGAGGCCGTGGTCGAGGAACGTGCGGCTTTGGAAGCTCAATTATCATCTTCAAGAGCTCAGATTAGCAATCTCACATCTGAACTAGAAGAACAGAAAGCTACGGTAAACCCGAAAAAGTTCCTACCCAGTTCTTCAGCACAGTTGAATTTAATTACTTTCTGGGAATATCTCTGCAAAATATTAATGAATATTGAAATTATTACAAATACTCAAGGTTTTGAAAGGCGAATTCAGGAATTGAGGTGTAAGCCTCGAGGCGAATTAAGGCGTAAGCCTCAATAATACAAACAATTTTTTTAAAATCAATATCTTGTCGAATTAATAGCAAACAATACATGATTTTTCATGTAAAGTTTATCGAATTACTTATTTTTATAAGTCTTTAAATCAGAAGCTCGTAAACTAATTAAATAATTAAACTACTGAATAGCCATCTAACAATAACCAATTTGTTTACAATTGCGATATACAATATACTCGCTTAGCCTATTAAATCTACAAACTCATCTATTTTCAGGTTGCTTCCACTAGAAATATTCGTGACAAGGCACAATCTGAGCTCGACTTGGTCCGTAAGAAGATCAAGGAATGTGATTCTCAGATCAGTGGCATTGTTAGGGAGCTGCAAAAACTTCAGCATAAGCTTACAGAGTCCAATCTCGAAAGGAAGAAACTGGAAAACGAGGTTGAAAATTGAAAACAATCTCCATTAGTGTGTTCTATTGTTTTATTTTATATTTTCAAATTTCAAACTATCGTTTTTCAAACCGTTTGTAGGTTAAGCGAATGGAGATGGAACAGAAAGACTGCTCCACAAAAGTAGACAAATTGATTGAGAAGCACGCTTGGATTGCTTCTGAGAAACAGCTGTTTGGGAGAAATGGGTCTGATTACGATTTCGCCACTCGTGACCCTATCAAAGCTAGGGAGGAATTTGACAAACTTCAGTCTGAACAATCAGGGTATGTAGTATGAAGAAAGAGAATATGAAAAAATAACTTATGTTTGTGTTTGAAACTTCAAGATATAAAGAAAATTTGCATGAGAGCAGGAGAGTAAGATTTTTTTTTTCTTAAAAATTTAGGAAGTATCTTTAGTTCAAATATTTTCTTTCCAAAAAAATTATCCCTCCATGCCAATTCTATCGATGCTGGTTAAAGTCATGTTTTTTGGCTTCCAACACTAACATTTTTCTCTGTTTAAAAACTAAAGTTGGAAACATATTCCTTACGCAGAAATGACATTGTTACGTCATGATGCGCAGAAATGACATTGTTACCCTTATGCAGCCTTGAGAAGAGGATCAACAAGAAAGTGATGGCAATGTTTGAGAAAGCCGAAGATGAATACAATGACTTGATGTCCAAGAAAAATATTATTGAGGTTTGTGTATTTCATAATCAGGTGACGATAATGCTTTACCTTTTTATGTATTCTCCAATCTAATCTATCTCTATCTGGCTTAGAACGACAAATCCAAAATCAAGAAGGTGATCGAAGAGCTGGACGAGAAGAAGAAAGAAACGCTGAAGGTCACATGGGTCAAAGTCAACGGGTAAGCCGTTGTTGCTCTTGTTTTATTTCCTAGTGATCACACAAGCAAAGCTTTTATGACGTTTTTGATGTTCTGTTCAGTGACTTTGGATCTATCTTTGCCACACTTTTGCCCGGTACAACGGCTAAGCTCGAACCACCCGAAGGAGGCAGCTTTCTAGACGGGCTTGAGGTTCGTGTCGCGTTTGGTGGTGTTTGGAAACAGTCTTTGTCGGAACTGAGTGGAGGTCAACGCTCTCTGCTCGCACTTTCTCTCATCTTAGCCTTGCTTCTCTTCAAACCGGCTCCACTATATATTCTCGACGAGGTAAGTGCAGGGTACTTGCAAAACAGTTTATAACCGAGTTTTATCTATTAATTCATAAGAGCTATAAACAAACATTCTATCTGATTTTATCTCCGCCTTTAACACAATTACAAAGCGAAATATCCGACACCTAAATAAGCTGTCACGGTGTTTATAATTTTCTCGGTGAAGAGGTGATTTTGCGCGGTTGACGAGTAGCGTTTTGTTCGTTAGGTCGATGCTGCTCTCGATCTAAGTCATACCCAGAACATAGGGCGAATGATCAAAGCTCATTTCCCACACTCTCAGGTTTCACATCTTTCTCTAATCTTGTTAATTTGCTTGAATCGTTAATACAGTTGTCTGATCTCTGTAGGGGTATAAAGGGTATTTTGTAATAAATATATAAGATTAGAGTTTCTAATACCATATATAGGCGCGTAAGCTAGATTTAGTTGTCATGTTTGATTAGTAGAATTTTCTATTGAACTTAATTGATAAAGAGTTTTCCCGGAATCACTTGCGTTTTTCTTTCAATTGTGCAGTTTATTGTCGTTTCGCTGAAAGAAGGGATGTTCAACAACGCGAATATTCTCTTTAGGACGAAATTTGTGGACGGCGTCTCCACCGTGCAGAGGACCGTCGCGTCTAAGAAATGATTGTTGTCATTTTGTACATTTATAAGAAACGACGTACGCTAGATCCTACGTTTCAATGATCCATTGAAAGCAAATATGTAATGCATAAATTAAGAATACACTAATTTATCTGTTTTAACTTTGATGATCACTAAATATAAGCTCATTCCGATTTAACCCATGGCTATAATAATTTGTATTTTTTTCAAAGCTAAACTATATGGTAACTACCAAATTGTGGTATAAGTACCTAAATTTTGCCTTTTCAGGATCTTCCCAACACGTGCCCATATATTATAAAAAACAAGTTATTGATCGGATTTTCTTTTTATAAAAAACATAGCCATACTAACCGGGTTATTACCTTCCTCTGCAACATCTTCTGATTATTACCTTCTCCTGGGCCTGCAGAGCGATGCATTTTCTCATTATATATGGGCAAGTATTTGTAAGATATGGGCACAGCACATTATATAGCTAGAATTTGGAACCTCTGAACTTTCATTCTCGTCCTCCGTGTGTATAACTTTCCGTTGAAGCTTATGTTTTTTTACTCAAACACCTGACCCGGTCGCATTCGGATGTTTATTTTACGGGATTTATGTAATAGAGGTCTGTCTGAGGAAGATATATCTCTCTGGTCATTATAGTTATTTTTTACTGTTGGATAAAGATTTGTGATGTGTTCTATTGCAATTTACTGAGTTGATAATCTAAAAAATGATCGACTTTTGCTGGCATATTCGACGTTGTTTTGAAAATATTCGTGGTCATAGCAACGTTGTAACGCTCTTATGCTTCTTCTTTTTTTGTCTCTTTGGAATTTTCTACTTGTAAAAAAAGTAAAGAGGTTGCTATTTCTGTTGAATAAAGGTTTTTCTTTTGCTTTGAATTCGTTTTCGATTTTGCCATGAAAACAAAGATTTATGATCTTAATAAATTTTGGTTCAAGCCCGGTTCGTCCTAAGAAATGGACTTTTCTTTGTAAAAAAAGCAGGAACTAGGACCAGGCCAAGGCGAAAAAAGACGTCCGGTCCCCGGCTTTAGTCTATTATATTTTATCAATTCTTATCTTAATTTAGTATAGTCTTGGGCCTCTTTGCCTTTCAAGTTCTATTTTAGCAATATTCTATGTATTATTTGAAGTTTGGAGTTTCAACTATGTTAATTATTTGTTTTGATTTTTGTTCTTTCGATTTTTAACATAATCAAAGTGTAAAGAGCCTTTTCAAATTTTTGTATTTACGTTAAGCTAATTAATCAATGATAACGTTATCAAAACTGAAGCTCGTTCTTGGCCCAACTCCCGGTGACCGGCCTGAAAAAAGGGCCAAAAATCAAGTACTCGGTCGTGGTTTCATTCCTAATTTCAACCTTTCGGGGAAATCGACTAGTTCGGATTTATCCAATTTTATAAGGCGTGACTTTTGGAATCCACGTACAGATTTCAAACAATGTATTAATCTTGAGAACCAATTGCCTCAAAGTTTGACTTCAAGCATGAATCACACCCACTCATTTACACTCCCACAAAATCCAGTCCCTAATATACACTGCATCAAAGTGGCCTTCACTAACGATAGTTCTTTCGTTGACTTTTTAACTTTTTGAGCCACAAAGTTGACTTTCCAAATAGCCAATCTGGATAGGAGTTCATGCCTATCAGTATTGCCAATCAAGGCTCTTCATTAATGCGTTCACGTAGATTTTGCCTTCTATATAATCCAGAGCCAGGAATTGCATGAATAATATACACTAGTATGGCGAGTAAACACTCTCTCTCACTTGCATTCCTCGTTTCTCTTGCAACGGCGCTTTCTTTATCCGCCTTGGCTACTCCGGTTTCGAGCATAGAAGCCGAGGCTCTTCTCCGATGGAAAGCGAGCCTCCCGAAACAATCACTCCTTGACACGTGGCACAATTCGACCACTCCCTGCGAATGGTACGGGATCACATGTGACGGCGATGGAAGCGTTGCTGAGATAAACCTCGCTCACACTGGCCTCACGGGCACTCTCCAAGGCCTGGATTTCTCGAGTTTCCCGAATCTCCTGCGGCTCGACCTCAAGCTGAACAACCTCACCGGCACTGTACCGGACGCCATTGGCGTAGCTTCGAGCCTCACGTTTCTTGATCTCTCGACGAACTCGCTCAGCGGCTCTTTGCCTCTCTCTTTGGCTAACTTAACCAGGGTTTACGAGCTCGACGTGTCGAGAAACTCGATAACTGGAACTCTAGACCGCCGCCTTTTTCCAACTAATGCCAGCGGTTCCTCGGAGACCGGGCTGGTCAGCCTTAGGAACCTGTTGTTTCAGAAAACTCTCCTCGGAGGGCGACTTCCGGAGGAGATCGGAAACCTGAAGCTCCTCTCTCTCTTAGCTCTCGAGGACAACTTCTTCACCGGTCCGATTCCTCGGAGTTTTGGGAACTTGAGCGAGCTCACTGTTCTCAGGATTTCCAACAATCAAATGTCCGGTGAGATCCCGGAAAAGCTGGCTGAGTTGACCAAGCTGACCGACTTACGTTTGTTCACCAACCGATTTTCTGGCTCCGTGCCGGGAAATCTGGGAAACGCTTCAGCACTGACTGTTCTACATTTGGCGGAGAACAACTTCACCGGGAATCTGCCGCCCTACGTGTGCGGCGGCGGGAGGCTCGTCAACTTCACGGCGGACTCGAACAACTTCGTCGGGGCTATTCCGACGAGCTTGAAACAATGCTCATCCTTGTACAGGCTCAGGCTTGAGTACAATCAGCTGTCCGGACACGTGGACCGGGACTTTGGCGTGTACCCGAATCTCACCTATATAAACCTGAGCTTCAACAGGTTGAGCGGAGAGCTCTCGGGAAGCTGGGGGAAATGCCGGAACTTGATGCTGATCGGAATGAGCGATAACATGATAAGTGGCGAAATTCCCAGTGAGATTGGTGGATTGGACCAGTTGGTTGTCCTTGATCTCGGTTCCAATAACTTCTCCGGCGAGATACCGGAGAGTATCGGAAACCTTTCGAGATTGTCCTTCTTAAACCTGAAGGATAATCGGCTCTCTGGACGAGTGCCTCCAGGAATCGGAGGCTTACCGAACTTGCAGTCCTTAGACCTCTCGATGAACAATCTAACCGGACCAATCCAGCAGCGGATACGCGAATGCCGGAACTTACAGGATTTAAATTTGAGCAAGAATTCATTGAGCGGTGAAATTCCATTTTGGATTGGCGATCTTGCAACTCTACAGGTTCTGGATTTGAGTTATAACGTTCTCAGCGGCGACATACCGGGCGCGTTTGGAAAGCTTAGGAGCTTGGAAACTTTGAACCTTTCCCGCAACAGCCTCTCCGGGGCGATCCCTAGTTCTCTCGGCGACATGATCAGCCTAACCGATATAGATCTCTCGCACAACGATTTAGAGGGTCGTGTTCCGGATATAAACATCTTTCGGATCGCTCATCCCTAGAAGCTCAGCCACAACATAGGTCTCTGCGGCGCAATGCAAGGCCTGCCTTTATGTGACGAGCCCGGAACTGAAAGTAATGGCGGAAGAAAGAACCAAGGACTTAAAATTGTCCTTCCTGTTTCTCTAGGCACTGTTGCAGATATAACTATCTTGGTTTTTGTTTGCGTTTTCGCGTTTTGTCGGAGAAGAAACCCGAAAGCGGAAGAGGACGTTGAGTGTTCAACAGGGGAAGAAAATCTATTACCGTTGGGTTATTTCGATGGGAAGTTCAAGTACGAAGACATAATCGAAGCAACGGACAACTTTGACGAACGGTACTGCATCGGCGTTGGAGGATCCGGGAAGGTCTACAAAGCCGAAATCCGAGGCTTGAGTAGCGTGTTCGCGGTGAAGAAGCTGAGTAACCGTGGCGTAGACGATTCCCGAGACGAGATCGTCAAAAGCTTCGCCCGCGAGGTCGAGGCGTTGACGGAGATCAGGCACAGGAACATCGCGAAGCTCTTCGGATTCTGCTCCCGAGGAAGGAACACGTTCCTGGTCTACCAGTTTATGGAAAGAGGAAGCCTGGCAGACGTACTGAGAAGCAACAGTCTCGCCACGGAGCTGGACTGGGAGAAGAGGCTTCGGGTTCTGAGCGGCGTGGCTCAGGCATTGTGCTACATGCATCACGACCGTGTCCCGCCGATCGTCCACCGCGACATATCGAGCAAAAACGTCCTGTTGGACTCCGATTTCGAGGCTCATGTTTCGGATTTCGGCATCGCAAAGTTTCTCAACCCCGAGTCTACTAACTGGACCAACGTTGCAGGAACTTTGGGATATCTAGCTCCAGGTAAATTTCGAGCCATTATTAACATGTAAAGCTTCTTCTTAGAGTATATGATCTTGGATTAATTATTTCAATATTGATTTATATAATAATAAGACACTTATATCATGCATTTAGTATAATGTTAATTTGAATTATGTGTTGATAAAGTCAACCCAGTATAAATGTTCATTATTAATATATATTAATTCCTCATAATTCAGCATAATATTATATTTAGTATAATTAATTCAACATATAATAATGCATAATTCATAAAATATGATTAAAATTATTTTTATGTTTAGTGATGTACTTATTACTTAATGCTGTTGTTTGTATTTGGTTAAATTTTTGTAAATTTTGGATACATACAGTACCTTTGCTCGGTCATAATGGTCATAATATTATTAAAGTAAAACTTCTATAAATTAATACTGATAAATTAATATCTCGATTAATTAATAATTCTCTCCGGTCCCGACTATACTAACGTAGTTCAATTTTTACCTCGATAAATTAATAAACTCAATAATATAATAAATTTCTCTGGTCTCGGCCTTATAAATTTATAGAGGTTCAACTGTATTATATTTATTTTTATGTTTAATTAAGATTTTGTTGTCCATGTCACAGAGTTAGCTTACAAGATGGTAGTGACGGAGAAGTGCGATGTGTACAGCTTCGGAGTTTTGACACTCGAAGTTCTCATCGGAAAATCTCCGAGCGAGTTCGTTACTTCTATGAGCTCAGATTCGTTCCAGACTATCATCTACGAGGATGTTTTGGATCCTCGGGCGTCGCCGCCGGTGAATCAAGGTGTCGCTGATGACTTGGCAGCGGCAATGAAGTGGGGAATGTTGTGTATGGCGGCGAATCCGGAGCGTCGTCCTACGATGCGAAGCATCGCTCGTTTGTTTGAAATGCAGGCTCGTTGCGATGTCTTGAAAAGTGTAGATGCGTGATTGTGTAGGAACTTTATTCTGAGATAAAGGACGTAATTTATAAATTTTATATTGGCAATAATAAAATATCGTATTTTTTTTAATTATGGAAATAATTAGCATGCTATTTTTTTTCTTTCTAATCTATCTACTATACATAAAGGAGTTATCGTCATGTATTCGTCGCACAAATGACATGACGATTATCGACGATTCTTCCCGATGAAATGAGTGCGCTTTCAGAAGAGACACTTGAAACCAGGACGGAAAGGTCTTTAGCTCTCTAGGAAAGTATTGGGAAATTGGTCCCCTAGCTCCGCCACCAAGGGATGACATTGAGTTTGGTGCCTTTTTCGAATTCATGTTCTTGTTCTTTGTTTTTGTTTTTACTTTATGACTTGTTTTGATATATGAGAATATGAGATGATTCTAACTTAAATCATATGTATTCATGTATGTTCCACACCCGCCATCGTTTTTTACTACACATAAGATTGGCTTATATATAAATGGAACATCAATAAATACATATGATTTAAGTAGTGGATTCACGTACTTGGTCATTTTCACTTTCCATTAAATCGATTCTTCTCAACCAATTGAGTAATATTATTTCCGTAGAAATTCTAAGAGTATACTATCCAATACGGGATTTTGCGAACTATGTTACTAAAATATGTTGTATCAACTATCAAGTCCATGTTATGTTTCATAATAATATAACATCCTCATTAACATAATATCCATGAGAACGGACTACACGAGATGTGATGATCTACCTAAGTTCTCAAGGCGCACCTCTTCTAAACTCTAATGTAAGAAAGAAAATCAAATCAAGACAATAATAAATATTAGGAATATCAATGACATTATTAATTAATTTAATCAAACAAAGAATGAAACAAAGGAATTTGTATATAAAATTCTATCAAGTTGACAAATGGAGCTCCTTCTTGTAAACCCTACCTCTCACGGAGACTTGTAGTCAACGCTTTCTCTCTTTCGAGTTATAACCACAAAAAATGCCCACAATTTCTAAAAAATAAACATATTGGAATTCATGTACGTTGAATTAGTGTGATATCTAGAAACCCTAAAACTCTACCTTGTGGCTGAAACTTGTGTTTGATTGTCAACTTTTGCAACTATATATATATTTCTTTAATTTGCATTGCCATAATCAATAAGGCAATAAAATAGCGTGTGGACTGTGCATGTATACGGAAAACGACACAATATTTGGAACTGACCTAACACCAATAGGATCGATCCAATCCCGGCCATTTTACATTATCAAACAAGTTCAAATGTTCAATCTCAACTCAACCCCCTTGAACTTTTACGAAAATTTAAACATAACCCCATCAAATATAATCTTTATATAATATTTAGCAAATCCTAGTTTCGCCACCGCAACTAATGATCACGTTATAATGTTCATGATTGTTATTTGTCTATCTTCTTTAATATACTTACATCGACATATCTATTTTTTAACTTAAAACAATTAATGTTAAGTATTAAAAAAAGGGTCAAATCTAAAACTAAAATAAATTTTTATTGAGTGTTACAGCAATGTAACGTAAGTAATTTTTACTACTTAATTTTAAAGTGCTACAAAATGTAATGTAAGTGAATTTTAACGTCATATATTAAAGTATTAAAAACTCATAATACGAGATATTTTCACCGCTGCCTATTTAATTGTTCTAATAGAAAATCGTTTCAAAAGTAGGTAATAGAGGATAAAACGCGCTTTGTTTGTTTTTTGGGTGACGATATATTAGGAAACCGTACGAAACACTCATTTTTTGTACATTTTTTTTAAAAAATTACCCATTATAATTTATATGTACTAAAATGCATTAAAATTGGTAGTTTTTAATACAAAATAAGTATTTAGAAAGTACTAGTAAGGAGATATTTATGAATATTTTCTCGTTAATGAGCGAAGACTTCTCAAGTCACTGTGGACTTTGAGGTATTCGCCAAAACCATATGTTGTCCAACATTCTATATATACTAAATACTAAGGTTTCTAAAACAATAACTCAAAATACAACACAGCTACATATCAATGGCTTCAAAAATTGCTTGGATTGTTCTCACCATCACTATGTTTCTGGCTCTGTTGGCCACCGCAACGGCTGCAAGAAGCTCCGGTTGTGGGTTTAGATCCACTAGTAAGTGTTCTTGTTAATTCCGATACTGTTTTTTTTTTCCGAGTTCATGCTTAAATATATATATATATATATATATATATGTGTGTGTGTGTGTATTTATTTATTAATAAATGAGTATCAATCCGGACAGTTAGTAAACGAACCGTGGTTATAAACTCATAATTATATATTAAAAAACTGGTATTCCGATTCTTATATTTCCGGAACTTACCGAATTCCCATATTAACGGCAGGATTATTAGTAAGTACATGAGCCGAGCAGATTATATTAAAATAGAATTAGTATAACTAAATTTGTTGATTTACAGGTGAGAAAGTTGTGGCAAAACGTCGCATGAACGAAGATTGGCCATGGGGTGGCAATCGCATACATAAGAAGGCTCCTTAGGTTCTCAAAATCATATTATCGTTGATGGTTATCATGTTAGTAGTGAATTGAGTGTATCAGATAAGCCTGTCACGATGATATACTTGTAATAATAATATATATGTTGTACTTGTAATAAGCTTGCTTCAAGGTTTTTATATGTTCCAATAAGATATCTCAAAGTTGGCTTTGAAATATATATATATATATATATATATGTATTGTATTAGAGATGTTCACGTTTACTGTGACACTTCAGTAATGACATATATATATATAATATATGTGTATATATATTCGATGGCATGTCGTTTATTATAAGTAAGAAAATCCAACTTTGGGAAACGACAAACTCAATCAGATCAACAAATATGTCATTTTGAGGTTCGAACCGAAACTCAGTATATAAAACCCTTACTGGAGTCCATCACTTAATTGAGGATTGAATAAATATTTTGTTCTTTAATTATGTTTGAGTGAGTCCATCATGTTCTCGTATTCGATCTTATTCACCCATCATTTAATCGTGATAGTGATGATCATATATATATATGTTTAAAAGTCAACCTAATCTTATGAACTTTGTGGAGTAATGGGGTTCTATTAAAGTATTTATATGTACTCAAATTAATAAATCCTAGATGAAAATTTTAAGGTACGACGTCTGATATTAACGACCTTATATTTCTACCTATTTATTGTCAAACATCAAGGGCAATCATGTAAATAATATTGCTAATTCTGAAATAAATAAAAAAATTCCTCTTTAATATGCATGTCATGTAAGATCTCCCATCTAATTTTTTTTTTCTTTACTGAAAATGGTCAAATCCGAAATAAAATTTAAATATAACTATATTTACACGACCAATCAATGGATAATCTCTGTTAAAATATAAACAATCAAAAGTGTTGAATCTTGATTCATGTATAGAATAGTTTTTTTCTTATATATATATATATATAGAATAGTCCTAACTATAATCTGTGGCAGAAATTAATCTTTACTAGTCAAATTTCGCAACCGTTTTCGGGAAGGCTTTTAGGTCTTAATAGTATAGCCAAGTGTTCAAATTTTTCGGGATGCAAATGCATGCTTCTTATATACATGTAAAGGTAGATACGAGGAACTCATATACAAGTCTCAAGCATTATTTGAGCGTTGTCTAAAATTATCGAGATTTATTCTTATGTTCGAACTTTTTCGCTGAATTGTGTGGAATGCAATGATTATACACTTTTTCTTTCTCTTGAATTTTGCTATCCTCTCTAGCATTCATTATTTTATTCTATATTCATCATTTGTTGTGTCTTTTTTTATCAAAGTTAGTCCCGGAATTAATCTCACTCATTAAATTTTTTTGTGCAGGATTCTGAAAATTATCGAGACTCACTGGATTAATAATATGCATCTCTGAACTAGTACGTCATAGAGGATAAACACGTTTAGTGTAAACATGAAAGAGATAATAAATTTTTAAAAAAAATTGTAGATATTTATATCTGTGTCTCCTTATTAATGAGAGAAGACTTTTGAAGTAAACCAAAAGGAGAGTGGACTTTGAGTCTTCGTGAAAGCAAATTATGTTGTCAAACATTATATATATAATATATATAAATTCCATAACTCACACCTTTCTCACCTGTAATCAACAAATTAATATTGGAGTTTCATATTAGTAATTTATAATGATGAGTCATTAATATGGTCATGTTATAAGTGAATTAAGTATATATAGTAATAAACTAATAATAAAATAAAGCGTTGTGATCGTTGTAATAAGCTGGACGCACTCGATTAAATATTGCAAAGTTTGTTTGAAAACATCCAACTCTAAGAGTTAAACTGTCCCGGTTTCGGTGAAGGAACGGTCTATTGAGAGAAAAATGAGCGGGTTTGGTCTCCGAATTACGTTGCGTTTTTCTATGCAAGAATAGTTTCTTACTTATGTTACAGGAAAAATATTGATGATTAAGTAGTAACATATATAATGAAAAATAAACGACATGTCGTTTATAAAGAAAATTGGATTGCATAGGATATAAACCAAAAGAAATAAAACGACAAAGGACTTGGTGATGCACTATGACAAATTTTGAGACCATATAACGATAAACGACATGTCTTTTTTAATGTGACTATATGAGAAAAAGAATTCACATGACAATCCCCTTTGCAGGGCAACCTAAGCATCAAATGAAGAAGTAATTTATTAATTAATTTTACGCCAAACTTCACGCTCAGGCAATGAACTCTTTTGTTTATTTATTTATTTATTTATTATTTATCAGTAATTTGCACAAATGCCTCAACATTATTGGTAAATAATTTTTTTCTCTCACAATTTCAGTTTTTTGCAGTAATTCGCGGTATTCTGTAAAAAAAACAAGAGTAGGATATTGACCTTTACATGTTCAAATATGACGAGAAACATTAACTTGTGCTCGATTTTTTTATTATTTCAAAATAGCACATTGGCAATGTGTTACTTTTTGAACGATTGGCGGTATTTTGCCACAAATCAAAATTCACAGGGCAAAGTGCACCGATATGTAAAACTCAAGGGCCGCTACTGCAAATTACTCTTTACTTATTATTAATTTTATATGATAATTTATAATGCTTACCTGAGCTGGAGTGGCTTTGTGTTCTTGAGCTATGGCTTTGATGATCGGACTGTCGACCACGGCCGTCGACCCCCACGCGTTCCGTGGCCCACCGATCGGCGAGTAAAAATCAGATTCTGAGTTCGAGTTTGAGATTCTCAATTAAAAAGAATCTTGAACACTAATCTAAATATCTAATGTATGATTGAGACAAGCTTTGAGAGCAATCTATCAAAAGCTATAGCTTACAAGTTTGACAATTACATAAGGGGCGAAGCCAGAAAACTTCATGAGTGGGGGCAAAAAATAACTTAACGTAATTTTTAAAATAAAATGGAATATTAAAACGCAAAATATAATAACATATATTGTATTACAATTGTCATTTATAAATTTTTATCAACTAAAATAATTTATTATCATCTCTTTATTGATAAATATATATATATATATATATATTTCTTGGATTCTTATACTTATTTCCTAAAAAATTTTATGCAAGATAATTTTAAAAAAGATTGTCAAATATTCAGTCATCATTGTATGATGAATTAATATTTGAATAACATGAATATATGGGATATTTAATGATGTATGTGTTAAAATAATTTTTAATAATAGACTTAAATAAAATGTGTGTGATTTATTAAATATATGTATATTAGTTGTGACGGATAATTTTTTTTTAACTTTTTAGTAATTTATATAGATTTTCCGTTGAAAATAAAAAATAATGAAGAGGGA
Organism: Parietaria judaica; assembly: GCA_954871525.1. Lineage (NCBI taxonomy): Eukaryota > Viridiplantae > Streptophyta > Magnoliopsida > Rosales > Urticaceae > Parietaria > Parietaria judaica. The sequence continues at coordinate 5,446,957 of OX940862.1, forward strand.
AAGGAATGCATATTTCAAAAGAATGCATATTTATGTTATGGTTGGAATTGAACCTTGGACGTCTTATCAAAAAGTAAAATTATATTGTACTACTTTATCCACTACACCACAATGTAAGATTGACAATGTAATGAGTAATTTTTTAATATTTATCATCGTATAAATATTTAAAAATATCTAAAAAATTGACTCGAAATCTCGGATTGAGTGGGGGCGGCCGATCCCGCTCGGCCTAATGTAAAATCGCCCCTAATTACAAACATAGCCAAACTGTGTTATACCATGCCATGCCAAAACTAAAGTACTGTAGGTCAACCTCGTCGTCTCGTAATCAAAACGGGCAAAAAATAGTCAACAAGAAGGAAAATATGGTTAATTCATACATAGCCACATAAAACCTCACGGTAGAGAGGTATCGAAAAAACTTAATTACTAATGTCATTTCATTAATAAATAATTAAAAAATTATTGCAATTTTTCACTACAAAAAATAAATTGAGAAAATATATGACTTTTTTTGTAATATTTTAATATTTTTTTTTCTGTAAATATTAATATCCCTTAATTTACGAAATATTCATTACCTAGTGATGAATTAAAGGAAAAATCGATACATAGTCATGAATGTTCTGAAATTTGAAAAATAGTGATGTTCACTATTCATCACCAAAATACCTATGCCCTCATTTTTTTTCTTCATATACCTCTGATTTTAGCTTTAGTGTAATACAAAATATTTTTTTCAGGTATATTTGAGTATACTTAAAGAACTTTTATGATGAAACTTAAAGCCATAAAATTGTAGATCTATCTTTTTATCTTTCCATCGGTAGGTCATTATTTATAAAGTTTCGATACAAAATGAGTAAATTATGCCAAAAATTCAAAAGATGTGAAAATATATTACGGAGTTGGTATCCCCAAATTCGGCGTTAAAATCTCAAAGGTCAATGTTTAGCCCCATAAGGTCGGTGTTAGCACCCTCAAGGTCGGTGTTAGGTGCTCTGAGTCAAATTTTGACATAGAAGGTTGCTAGTACCGAATTCGGGATACTAACACCGAATTTGGAAGTACTAACACCGACTTCGAACGCCGATTTCGGAGTTAATAACTCCTAACTCGGTGATAAATTGCGCAGTTTTTCCAAAAATTTTTGCACACGGCGTATGATTGGAAAGCTAAGAAATATATTTACAAGTTTTGTGATATTTCATACATATAGTATTTATTTTTATTAAGACAATTCAGATTTTGTTGTCTATATCTCTAGAGTTAGCTTACAAGATGGTAGTGCCTACGACCTTTACAGCTTCGGATTTTTGACACTCGAAGTTTTCATTGGAAAATCTCGGAGCGAATTCGTTTTTTCTATGAGCTCAGATTTACTGCAGAATATTATCTACGAGGATATTCTGGATCCTCGGCCGTCACCGCCTGCGAATCAAGGCATCGCCGATGACTTGGCGGCTGCGATGGAGTGGGGAGTGCTGTGTATGGCGGCGAATTCGGAGCGTCGTCTGACGATGTGAAGCATCGCTTGGCTGTTTGAAATGCAGGCTCGTCGTGAAGCCTTGAAAAGTGTAGACACGTAATTGTGTAGGAACTTAATTATGAGATAAAGGGTAATTTGCAAATTTTGTATTGACAAATGCAGCTTCTTGTAAACCACACGGGAGAGTTGTGGGATCAATGCTTTCTCTCAAACGAGTTATAACCACCAAAAATGCCTACAATTTCTCAAAAATTAACATGTTGAAATTCATGTACGTTGGATTAGTGTGATGTCTAGAAACCCCAAAACTCTACCTTGTTGCTGAGACTAGTGTTTGATTGTCAACTTTTGCAACTATATATATTTCTTTTACTTGCACTGCCATAATCAATAAAGCAATAAAATACGTTTGGACTGTGCATGTATACGGAAAACGACACAACATTTGGGACTGACCTAACACCGAAAAAATTAGATCTCTAACCCCGACTAATAATAATATATATATATTATTATGGTCCCGAAAAAATTAAGGGACCATAATAATATATATATATATATATATATATTATGGTCCCTTAATTGATTTCTTTGTTATGTAAATTCCCATGAAATTTCATCTCAATCCCTTGAACTTTTAACTTAAAACAATAAATTTTAAATATTAAGAAAAGGGTCAAATCTAAAACTAAAATAAATTTTAATTGTGTTACGCTTACAACAATGTAACGTTAATAATTTTTACTACTTAATTTTAAAGTTCAATATTAAAGTGCTACAAAACGTAATGTTAGTGAATTTTAACGTCATATATTAAAGTATTAAAAGCTCAAAGTATGAGATATTTTAGCTGCTGCCTATTTATTATATTATCTAATATAAAATCGTTTCAAAAATAAAACACGCTTCGTTATATTTACGAGATCAAATATATTTTGGAAAGTACTAGTGTGGAGATATTTATGAATATTATTGTCTGTTAGTGAGCGAAGACTTCTCAAGTCAGTGTGGACTTTGAGGTATTCGCTAAAACAATATTGTCAAAAATTCTATATATACTAAATGCTAAGGCTTCTAAAATAATAACTCAATATACAACACAATTACATATCAATGGCTTCTAAACTTGCTTGGAATATTGTTCTCACCATCACTATGTTTCTGGCTCTGCTGGCCACCGCAATGGCTGCAAGAAGCTCCGGTTGCGGGTTTAGTAGCACTAGTAAGTAATTTTGTTAATTCCGACACCCGAGTTTTTTTTTTAATGTCTAATTCCGGAATTTCCTTCTTTAAAAAATGATATATATACTTATAAATGCGAATTTACTTAATTGACCGTATTTATAAACTTATAATTATATATTAAAAAGAGTAATCGGAACCGAATTCTCATATTAATAGGATCACTAGTAATTGTAGTAAGTAGATGAGCCTAAACATCAGCTTTTGCCTAAGAGCTAAGTTTTTGTATCACAATTATTAAATATTTTGATTGAGTGAAAACAAACAATTTAACCTTTATTAATAAAGGAACAAATAATTTTATTATATTATTTCTTAATTTACAGGTGAGAAATCAGTGCCAAAACGTCAATTGGCCACAGACAGCCCATGGGGAGGCAATCGAGTAAATATGAAGACTCGTTAACTTCTCAACATCCCAATTCATATTGGAGTTGCATAATATCTCGCTAATGGTCATGTTTTAGTGAATTAAGTGTGTTTGAATTGAATAAACCTGTCATGATGATATACCATGATAGTTGTAATAAGAGATAGCTTGTGTTTTTTATTTGTTTTTTTCAAGTATTCAATTAGATACCTAAAGTTGGCTTTAAAATATTGTAGATTGTAGAAAAAAAAAAATTAGAGATGTTATGTCTACTGTGAGTAAGAAAGAAAAAAAAAAGGACAAATGTCCTATACAATAAATATCCCAATACTATTTTGAAAATATAATCTCTTATATTCATTAAGTTTATTTTTTTTAATTTTTTTTAAGTTTGAACTCTTTCCTCTATCAGTAAAAAATTGAGAGATAATACGGACATAAAGACCTCATATTTGACATTAGCGGGGGCATATTTTTAATGTTCTTTTTATAGAATGGATGATAAAATTTTAATAGAATATCGGGTTTTTTTACTACAAAGCAAAGGCCGAAATCTCTTAAACATAAATGTAAGGAGGGAAAATGCAACGAGTGTCGAACTGAACTGGGAATCGGCGCCAATTCTTGGTGTTAATTCTGTTAATGTTGATGGACAGAGTTATTATGATCAGTCAAATATTGTGGATTGAGCTAATAAGCTAATTGATGTCATTTAATTCTTATTAATTAAAGTTAGTGAATGAGAGAAATACCATTCAACTCAGTTAACATTAAGCTTTTCAATATACTTGATTCTGTCGCCTGTCGGCTCGTAAAATTTCGAGAGATGGAACTTTTTAGATAACTTGAGAGACAAGAAACTGTAAAAATGCCAGACGGTTTCGGCTTGTTCTTGACCGGAGAGATTGGTTTGAGCTTCCTTAATTGTATTTACTAAGGTCTAAGAGATCAATGAAATCGGCCACAGTGAGGACGTAGGGATGAGGATCCGCCGAAAAACTACGGCGTTTTCTATTTCCTTTTCCGGTTACTTAAATTCTGGTTGTAATTGCATTTCTACTTTATTTTCCTTTGATTAAAAAAAAAAAAAACAATTTTCAGGCAGAATTATCACAGGAGTTTTTATTAGGGATATGGTATAATAATTTTAGTAATAAAATTAGTCAATATTATCAAAGGATAAAACAGGAATATTAGTAATTTTTTATATGAATTAAATATTTAGATACAGACATTGTGATTAAGTCGTTAGTTCATAGTCCTACAGCATTTTTCACGTTTGTTGATACATTGCCGTTTAGGGATTTCAAAGAGGGAGTCGTTAGGTGATGTAATATTGTATTATATATAGGGATTTTTTGGTTATAAGTACCTAATTTTGTAACATATTAACTCTTTTTTTAGCGTCGGTAGTATCCGAAGCCATAAAACAATGTCGAGGTTCAATTTCATCTATGTCAAGTTAATTGGTACTTATATCGCAAATATCCCTAATAAATATTAGAATGTAACGACATGTCATTTTTAGTTCAGCAACATATTTTGAAAAGAGTGCATTTAAAATGCTTAGAATTAGTACCACACAATAATTATGATTATATCAAGAATAGTAGCGGCTTTTAACACATTAGAACTTTTGACAGAAACTTCATATATTGTAATATATATATATATATATATATATATATTAATTATCTACTTGGTACATAATAGCACAAATAATATTATTATTGATATTAAAGTTAAAGATGCCATTAATTTTACAGTCAAACGACATTATTTGTTGTTTTTGTTTCACGCACATGATCTCTCCTCTCTTGCTCTGTTCATAATTAACGCGTTTGAATATCAGGAAAGATGTTGGCTATAATGAAAAATCAAACGACATGTTGTTTATATAAAGGAAATTGGATTGCATAAGATAAAGCCAAAAGAGATTAAAAAAAAAAAAGAAGACAAACGACATGTCTTTTTTGAAACCAGATTGATAAACGACGTGTCTTTTTTAATGTGACTATTTGAGAATTTTATAAATATATAGCGACTTTTAACACATTGAACTTTTGACATGAACTTGACATATTCTCAATAGAGCTTACAACATAATCACACTTTGTAATTTTGACTTTAAAACTCTTTGGAGACTAACACTTCTAACATATTATAATCACTTAATTAATATAATACCATATTTAATATTGGAACTCAACAAAAGCTAGTTCCCAAACAAGTCAATCACTTATTACATCAAATTTCACCATCCCACAGCTCTTCAATTGACCGGTACGGACTCGTGGTGTCGTTGACTAAAAACTCTCCTCTCATGATCTTCCTCTCCTCCAGTTGGTCGATCTCGATGAAATCTTGATCGTCCAATTTCAGATTGAACGCCGATATGTTCTCCTTCAACCGCTGCTCGTTGAAGCTTTTAACGATCGTACTCGATCCCTTTGACAATCCCCATTGCAGGGCAACCTGAGCATCAATTTGAAGAAGTAATTGATTAATTAATTTTATTCCAAACTTCATGTTCAAGCAATTAACTCTTTTGTTTACTTTTTGAAAAATTGGCGGTATTTTGTCACAAATCAAAATTCATGGGGCAAAGTCTACCGATATGCAAAACTCAAGGGCCGCTACTGCAAATTACTCTTTAATTATTAATTTTATATGATAATTTATAAGGTTTACCTGAGCTGGAGTGGCTTTGTGTTCTTGAGCTATGGCTTTGATGATCGGACTATCGACCACGGCCGTCGACCCCCAAGCGTTACCGGGTCCACCGATCGGCGAGTAAGCGCTTATGTGGATTTTGTGGTCCCCACAAACCTCTCTCAGCTTCGCTTGCCTCCACATTGGATGCATTTCCACCTATAGACACACAAATATTAATAAAGCAAAAAATAGATAGATAAATATTAAAAAAAATCAGATTCTGAGTTTGAGATTCTCAATTGAAAAAAAAAAATCTTAAACACTAATCTAGATATCTAAAGTATGATTGAGTCAAGCTTTGAGAGCAATTTATTCAAAAGCTATAGCTTACAAGTTTGACAATCACAAACATAGGTCTTTGAGAAATCTCTCTTGGGTTCAAAGCTACTTCTTTTAATATTCACATGATTAGGTGAAATAATTGGACCAAGAGACACAAATTGTATTTAATTGCTTAATCATCATCATTATAGTGATATGATTTATCATTTAATATCTCATCTTCCAATCTCTAGCTGTCAAAATCATCACCAATCTTGAAGAATGATTATTCTAAACAAAATTACCTGATTGACAGCGGGGTGAACCGAGGCGAAATCCAAGAGCGCTTCGATCTTTTTGGAGGAGAAATTGCTGACTCCGATGGCTCGGCACAGACCCAACTCTAGGCACTTCTCCATGCCGAGCCACGTTGACTTTAAGTCGAGCTTTTCGAACTCGTCTTCGTTGGGAACCGCAAAAGAAGCCCATGGCTTCAGCTTCACTGGCCAGTGCACCAAATACAGGTCCAAATACTCCATGCCCATCTTCCTATAACAATTGGGAAATAAATAAAAATATGTTTATTTTTGTGTGCACCCACTTGTACTGATTGTTGTACGTATTGGTTTGGACTTTGGCCTTTTGGAGATTGTGAGAATCCTATTAGGTGATGATTACAAGCCCCAACAACACAATGAGAATCTCAAGAGATCCTGTTGAAGATTTAAGGCCATGCATGAAGCTCGAGGAGATTCACCCACATGCGTTTTCAGGGATTCTATGACACAAATCCTCAAAGAAAGAATATATTTTTCTAGATTGCCAAATTTATTATTGGAGGGAATGAGATTTTTTTCGGGTTTTGCGTTTATTAATGTAACAAAAAACAAAACAAAAATAGCTACACCAGCCGTTTAAAAAAAAAAAAAAAAAAAAAAGTTATCCGGACGGGTTTCCCATCCGTGCCCGGTAGGGCTACTCTCGACCGATCAAAACGCGGGACAGGCCCACCCGTAAATTGCCCGTCTCACATAGACAACACTACTCTGAGTCTGAACAAGTCTTTTATGGACAAAACCCTTCTTTCTTATAAATTTGCGGTATTCTTTTTTATTTAATAGACTTTTGAGTGTCACGAGAGTTTGAACCGGTACCCGAGAGTTTGCTTGAGGCCGGAAACAGGGTCATGGTGGTGGCTTCCCCAGAGCTTGGAGGTGACAAAGATGTCTTCTCTCTCAACTTTGCCTTGGAGCATTGCCTCTCTCAGGGCATTTCCGACGGCCGTTTCGGACCCGTATATCTTCGCCGTGTCAAAGTGCCTGTAACCCATCTGCTCATTTCGCAGAATTCGCCATTTTCAGTTATCACAGTTTCTCGGGGAAGAAGAAAGATACGAACTTTAATGAAGATAAGTACCTTAAGAGCCATATGAATGGCGGATTCAGTTGTCTTTGTGTCGTTTTGTGAGGAGTATGTGCCTAAGCCAATGAGAGGCATTGTTACTCCATTGTTCAAACGAACTTGATTGTTCTTCATCTTCTTCTCCTTCTTCTCTGTTTCTACTCTCGTTACGAGTTATGAGAATAGAACTCCTTATCCTTCACCTATATATAGAGATAGATATATACATAGATATCTATAGACACGTTTTGTAAAGTCAACACATAGAATACACAAATACCATATTATATTAGTGAGAGATGGGAAGGTTTCAAATGTGATTATTGGAGACTACATATCAAAGCATGAGTGATCTTCCATGTCTCTTGGGATTTATTTATTTATTTATTCATTTGCTTATTTTACCTGATTGACCCATATCATCATCAAAAGCCAAGTGTCTTGGAGAGAGTACTCTCTATTTGGGGAAGGTTTTAATTACTTTTTAATTATATTCAAATTAGTTTTCATGTAAAAGTCAACGGTTAATAACGGCGTAAGTACCTCATATTTTAATTCTATGGTGGCATAAATATATTTTTTTCACAATTATAATTTTTAGTGTCTATTTTTTTGCTTCTCTTTTACTAACTTGCTGTTTAAGTCCCGTCGATACTTGGAAAAAAAATATTGAAAATTTTCAGAAATAACATGTGTTCAAGGCCTTACAAATTACAATACATGTCTTCAAAAAAAAAAAATACAATACATCCAAAAATCCTATTGATGTTATTGAAACATGGAAGAAATTTGAAGAGAATCATAAGTTTGAACGTCGAGAACTTTAACCATAAAAAATATAAATTTTTATACTACTGAAACATCAAAACACTTGATACTTATACCACTATTAACCTAAAGTCAACCATCCTTTGCATTTCTCTAATATTTGATAATACTGAAAAAGTCAACTAGGACGGCCGTACAACTATGAGCCTTTTTTTTTTTTTTTTTTTTGTATGAAACATCATAAATACAGGTGTCACCAGAGTAGAATTGATTCCCAAGACATGGAAGATGTATGTATTAATTTTAGCATTGAAGTCCAATAATTTAAGCTCATTTAATAAAGCATTGACTAATACAAGTAACAAATAAGCAAAATAGTGTTGACATGCAAATTTGTCAATCTTTATAATATAGTTTAAGTCTAAGTCAATGAATAATTTAATCAAGAATAAGTATTATATTAGCATCACTCATCCCTCAAATCATTTTAAGAATAAATTATTCATTAATTAACAACATATTTCACTTCCTTCACTCTTGCTATAACCGCCCAAATTTGTTCTTCCTTGAATCATAATTTATTTATAAATAAGTCAAATGGAATCTCACTAACGTTTTATTACTTTGAATGAGGGAATATGATACCATAATTTTCAGTAATTAAATAATGCACGTTGAGAATCACCATAATATTCTTTTTATGTATTTGTACTTTGTTTATACTTTATACTTCTTAAGAAAGATAATCTCAAAGTCCAACATAACAAAGGGTATTTTGCATCGATGGAAGCAACGAGATCCTAGTTTTTGTATATTTTCATGGATATTTAGGATCATATAAATGATACACATTCTTTCTTGGAAAATGGGAAAAAATGAAGGAGGGTTTTATATTTTTTATTTTCAAAACCCTATTCGAAGAATATTAATTAGAGATACGAATGTATACAATAAAACTTTAAATAAAAAAAAAAAACGATTATTTAATCATACTATGATATAGTATATGGATCAATCAATGTATGATGTATCGATGTTATAATATATATCAATTTTATTTGTAAAATAAATATTACAAGTATAACATGTACGTATATAATATAAATATTTTATTTTATATAAACATCCGTCAATATACGTCTGATCGATCGGAAAAACCGATTAAAATATCGATAACTCCGTTGTTATTGTTATATTCATAAAATCGAATCATGGATATTTTTTGGACATCATTCACAACTAAAACCTAAAAGAATACACTTTTTTTCTTTATTTCTCGGAACTCCATTTATAGAATAGTGATTCGAGATACTGATACATATTGATTTGTAAGATACTCGGCAATATTAATATATAGTTATATACTTATATACATATACTGTACATATTTTTTTTTTTAGGAGCAATATATATGTAATATGTATATATATAGAGAGAGAAATATATAGGGTTATTACCCACAAAAATACCCAAATTGTTTGGAAATGAGCGGCATAGAGTTAGTTTACAAATTTTTTTGGCAAAAGTATATAAATTGATCTTTTTGGTGGATCAGTAGACCTCATCCCATTTTTTCTATAGGTTTTTTATTATTTTTTGTCAATGATGACGTCAACAACGCAGATCGCAATGTTATTAGGGAGATAAACTGAGAACTCGAAAGAGAACATGAGAAGGAAAATAAAAATTGTGTTGTCGATGTTTTAATAATTTGTGCTTATATCCAGGGTTTATTTTAAGGGTTAATGATGGCAAAAATACTTAAATTTTAGTCAAAGAACCCCTCGGGTACCCAAAGTTTAAAAATGATGGTAAAAATACCCAAAGTCATATTTGGGGAGTTGACCACTCCAATCTCGTAACACCGTTAATTTACATGTTAAACTCTGACCACGCGGACAAACGTGGGTTGCCGACAGAACAATTTTTTCCACGTTGACAAGCCCACATCAGCCTCGTTTACGAGAAAACAGAGAATTAAACCCCTAAGTAATATTATTTAATACAACTAATTGAACCTCTAATGATTACACATAACGAAACAGATTTTTCCACGTGACCAGAGTTATTGGGTAAGTTAATGGTACTGCCGGCCCTTGGTATAGGCGGACGAGGCGCTGGCCTAGGGCCCCCGACTTTAAGGGGCCCCGTCGCCGACCGCCAGAGTTCTCTGTAAATCAACGTTATCGCCATAGCTTGGGAGCTTCTTATTTTTCTTTGCTTTTCTTTGTTCTGCAACTCTCCTTTTACATGGAAGAGAGAAAAAGGTCTTTATTATTTGAGTATAGTGGGTCCCATTCTCACCGTTTCCTATGTTTATTACTTTATTTAAAGCAATTTTCTTTTTATATTTTTATGGGATAATAGCGGTATAAGTCCTCAACCTTTACTCAACTAGGGCGGCATAGCCCCAACCTCATTTAATAGCGGTATAAGTACCAAAAGATGATTTCCGTCCATATTTGACTAACGGAAGTAGTCAACGTTTGCGTGGTCAGCTTCTCATCAACATGGACGCCACGTAATCCGACATGTCACCATACACGTCATCCTCGCGTCATCAAATTTAATGCAATCGTCATTAATTTTGCATTAAATTTGATGACGCGAGGATGACATGTATGGTGACATGTCGGATTATGTGGCGTCCACGTTGACGGGAAGCTGACCACGCAAACGTTGACTACTTCCGTTAGTCAAATATGGACGAAAATCATCTTTTGGTACTTATACCGCTATTAAATGAGGTTGGGGCTATGCCGCCCCAGTCGAGTAAAGGTTGAGGACTTATGCCGCTATTATCCCTATTTTTATAAATACTTGGTTGCCGTTTGAAATTGATGGTAATTCATTCATAATATAAAAATGGGAACTCACTTCTTTAAATTTTTTATACTGTTGTTTTTGTTTTTAATTATCAAGATGAGTTTAAATTGTTTAGGCCTTCACGTAAACTAAATCGAACTTATACAGTTATTCTTATGTATTTATTTATTTACTTTGTAACAGATTTAGGGATATTAAAATTACATTTCAGCGATGATATGATATGACCATTACTTAAGCCTTTTGAGGTCTTCATTCTACTGTTGACATACTTTATAATTTTTTGTTATATATTTTATAATTTTCACTATAAATTAACACTACTTTTTTGTTATATATTTTATAGTTTTCACTATAAATTTACTATTCTTAATATTTTAAATTTCACTATAATTTTTTTATTTTTTTTATAAGATTGACATATACAAGGGTAATATGAAAATGTCACTTTTACTATTTATATAAAATCAAAACAAAATATTTTTTGTAGTATCATATTATTTTTTTAGGGGCCCCAATTTTTTTTCTCCGCCTAGGGCCTCCACCGAGTCAGGGCCGGCCCTGGTTAATGGCGTTACAAGAATGAAGTGGTCAACTCCCCAAATATGATTTTGGGTATTTTTGCCACCACTTTTAAACTTTGGGTACCCGAGGAATTATTTGACCAAACTTTGGGTATTTTTGCCATCATTAACCCTTATTTTAATAATCATAGATTTGATCGTTTGGCTCTTGCCGCCCCATTTTCCAAAAAATGGGTAGTTTTGCCGCAGAGAGAGAGAGATTCCACCGTCACAACACTTAATTGGGATCTGAAATAATTATGGAGTCATGTGGGTTAAGGATTTTCTCATGTTCCTATGATCTTAGCCAAATCCATGCCTCTTAACGTACACTTCGTATATCCTGTTATCTTCTGCTCTTTTATTTATTTAATAAAAATATTATTGGAACTCTGAGACTTGGGATCAAATCGGATAGTACAGCTACTATAATTTTCATTGATGCAAGTTTATATATTTACTTGATTTTGATTCTTGATATGCGTCTTTAATCATGAGCATGATCGCTTGAATGGAGTGGCTTTGTCTCCCAAAACTTAATCATGAAATAAGTTGTACCAAATAACAATTTTAAAGCTCAATTTAATTCTTGATTTATAGTACGATTAATTATTGTACGGGCATTCGGATAAGATTTTATTCTTTAGCTTCTTATGAGATGGACAAAACAAGGTGTCGGAAAATGCCTCTAAAAACGGAGCTGTCTATTACTTGTAATTGTTACATAATTTACAATACAAATATGTGCGTATTGCTTCTTAAATGATTCTCACGCCTATACAGACACGTGTCGTTCTTTACTAGAAAGAGTAGAAAAAACATATTGCGGTCGCCAAACGACAACAAGTTTCTGAGATGAAACTTCGCAATTTTCTAAGTAGGAAGAAGAAGACATCCTGTTTACTCTCAAACGACAGTCTTGTAAAAGACAAAATTTTCGTTGTACTTTATGATAACTATTTATCCATGCGATTTTAATTTTTAAATAATCTGATTTTCGTTTTTGTTGTACTTTATGATAATTATTTAATAATAAACGACACGGGTTTCTCCTCTTGTAATACAATTTTTTTTTTTTTGAAATAGGAACGTTCATCAGGCTTGATGAAGCTTTTTCACCTAACTTGAAATATGATTAAAACAACATTTAAAAAAAAAAAAGCAATAAAATAGCAATTAATATAGGAAATTCTAGACAAAATTAGTTTAAAGAAGTTGAGAAAAATTCTAATTACAAAGGCACTTGCTAATTTGTATGGAATCACAGCTTGTCTGACATATATTTTTGACCTTCCAATTCCAAGCACAGTTTCGCAATTGCTTTTAAAGCCCTGAAATATTATTTTTTTACACTTTTAACTAAAATAAAGGGAAAAAAATTGAGAAGGGCAAAAATATGAGCTAGTCTACCCAATGTCTGGGATGAGATTGGAAGACGCGGAGAGTCGAGCTCATACCTGCATCTTGATCTGTGCGGCCTTGATGCTTTTCACTTTTCGGGCGTCTTTCCGTTTTTGTTGGAAGCAGATGAGATACCTTGCTCAATGCACTAGAAAGAAAACGGTATCGTCGTGCTTATTGAGTTTCTTTCAAAGGAACGACCATTTAGTATCAGCATTTATAAAATTTGTAAAGCATACCTGAAGAAGATATCCATGCAACCAATCTAATGTTTGCGGGAATGTAGTTGCTGATACGTTGACCACTGTTAAACCCTGGGAAAAAAAAAATTATTTTCGGAATAATGAAAATGATTCGAAAACTAAATTATACCTCGAGAACTTCCAATCATAAAATTGAACATTAGAACGGCTAGCAAAATTAGATCGTTCTAAGTTCAACGGTAATTATTAGGTACGAGTACCATTGAACTGCTAAATTTGCAAGGACAATCTTTCGCTAAAATACTATTATAGCATATGCAGAGAAATATTATTTATCACTTCTTAACGAAAGGACGTACCTGGGATTTAAACGAGCAAAGATAATCCTGAATGGTTTTCAGATTCGCTATAAGCTTATCTTTTTCCTGGAAGGTGTACGCAGTACGTTAAACCGGAACATAAATATGTATAGTCATCCATTTTATTAAATAAATCCCGAAGACTTTTCCCTTTTATTGACAAGATATTACTCAGATACATAAGCCTCTTAACTAAAGATAACAGTGATAATCGTTATTATTTACCTGGATTAAAGATTCACCCTTAAATGTACGAGTTGAGATCCATTCCTCAAGTAAGGCCTGCAATAAGAACAGCCATTCGAATGGTAAAATCAAGAGAACATTGAGAGAGAAAATAATTAAGGAGAAAATTCAATGCAGAAAAGTGTATCAGTAAGATAATATGCATGAGTTATAAGTAGTCTCAAATGGAACATAACAAGCCGGATACCGAGTTAACCCAATACGGAATACTGGATTTATTCTTCTATTTCCCCGTTGATATCCGAGATTTTTATAAAAATATCCTAAATTTATTTATAGTTTTTAAAACAAAACTGACACTTCTGTAGCAGATTCTTACGTATTTTATTAAAATATCTTAAAACTTATTTAGTTTTTAAAAAAACATGGTTGGCTATTCAACTTTCAGAAAGCAAAAGAACACAAATATTAAGCACAATCGAGAAAGAAGAAAAAATAATACTGTTTACTCGAGTGAAAATGAAACACCACCTTATGGTCGAATTCAGCCATCTTTAGAACGAGAGGTACAATCACCGGTTCACCACCAGATTTCTCTTTCTTCACAGGATTGTTTTTACCCGCCTCTGGATCTTTATGAGTATCACCTGCACAACAATAACATGTTAAATTACTGAAATAATCTCTACCTCAAAAGTCATATCTAAATGTGTACACAAACAATGACCTTCATTATCATTACAATCTCCAGCTAATTGAATAGCTTCAAGAGAATCTGAAACTTTGTTCACTTCATTGGCAGATACTTCCTGTGAATCCAAGTGCTGCTCACACTTGGTATGTTCATTGTGGGTCCCAGAGATGCTTGAAGGATTATCATCGGTTTGTGTCTGATCATCATCTGTTTGTCTTTTATTATCATCTGATGCAACGGACTGAGGATCGGCCTCCTTAACTTGATCTTGCGTGTTTCCAGATGATTTACTTTCATCATCCATCAGATATATACTTGGGTCCAAATGGATTCCCTAAAGATCAATTCAATATTAAAGGAAACTCTACTTAGAAAAAATATGAAATGAGACTTCTACGAGATTGTAAGAACTAGAACAATAGTGGAATTGATGAGAATATTAGAGCATTACAGAATATTAAAAACTGAAAGATATTTAACTAAATATATGATATCAAGTCGTAATAGAATAAAATATTAATCCTATGATTTGCAACAAGAAGAAAATGAAGTTCTAGGTCTGACCAACATTCTAACTCAAGGAACATATAGCAGTGAACAAAATATATAAGCATAACTGGGTGTATACCACTGTGGTTTTACTAAGTGTCCAAACTTTTGGTAAAAACAATTAATCTACGATCGTAATGCCATTTTAAACGTCAATTCATTACGTCTCTGTAGATTCGTGTATGCCTTATCACATAATAGCAGAGAATATACTTGATTGGGGAAGAAACACTTGTCAAATAAATGATAAGGCAAATGTTATATACCTCAATTATTATTGGCTTTCCATCTTTCATTGCTTTCTTTAGATCACCAGCCAAACCTGAACCTAATCCACATCAGTGATCAACTAACTTGGAACTTTGAATCCAATTAAAGATAAATGGTTACCTTTGCGAACAATCCTGCATTCCCGACAAAATTCAGTAATTAATTCCTCAGAGGAGCTGAATTCCCGTGCCCATACTGGAGTTGATGTCAATGTAGCACTGAGAATGCACCAAGAAAGTAAAAGCTTAAACAAATTAAAAAAAAATCAGCCAAAGCACACAGATTATGAAATCATAAGGTTTCTTATA
The DNA here is from genome assembly GCA_954871525.1 of Parietaria judaica. Classification (NCBI taxonomy): domain Eukaryota; kingdom Viridiplantae; phylum Streptophyta; class Magnoliopsida; order Rosales; family Urticaceae; genus Parietaria; species Parietaria judaica. Next base: position 5,462,565 of record OX940862.1, read on the forward strand.
TGACTTCAGATTGCAACAAGCTTTAGTTTAATTCAATTTATGGAGTTAAATAAAAGGAGTAAAGCATACTCTGTTGATGTGCGCAGCAACTCATACACCATATCTGTCTGAACAAGCAAACAGAGAAAAAACAAACGAAGTTAGACGTTGTCTCACATACAAAAGTGTATCGATGAAGAGAGAGAAGCAACTACAATGTACAAACTAACCTGTAAGACATTTGGCAAATTTAGCCTCTGTGCCAGTTGGGTAGCAATGGTAGACTTCCCGACGCAGGCAGTTCCACACACAAGAATGACTAGTGGCACTCTCTGATGATGAAACCTGAAATATATATCATAAATATATAATACTCACTTCATTCTCTACTTTGAAACTATTCTCTCAGTAATCCAGGTACAGAAAATCAGTCTCGAGATGTTTAAGTTTAAAGTCGATTCACAATAACCGCTAACAGAGCTTTCAAAGACTTCAAACACAGTGAAACATAGAGGAATCTAATTCTGACCTGGTCATCATCTTGTACCGATTAATGTAGTCTTGACCGTAACCTCTTCTCTCCATAAGCTGGACAATTCTTCCAGTTAAATCCTCTCAAAAGCAACATGAGGGAAAATCAGCAAAACCACACAAAATACCTTGAACAGATTCGCTTCCAAATCTGACTGAGAGCTGCAAGAATGACATAACCACAAAATGAATACACTTCCTATCGAATCAAATGAGAAGCGACGATACGAATGAGTGGTAAAAAGGAGAGTGGATAAACGGAAATATCGCATACACGTCCAAAAGGCTGTTGTCAATAAGCAGCTTCTTCAGCTCGAGCGCAATTTTTACCGCAACATGATTCGGGATCTGAAATCACCAATACACATACATGCCGTACATTAAGTATATGGATTTCGACATCCAGATTGAAGAATCGAAACAAAAACCGAAAAACTAAATCCACAGACCAAATAATAAAGCTAATTTAGCGAAGTAGAAGCTCAACACCATTCTTGCTACTAATTACACATTTCACTCATCCTAAACTCAAAGTTGAACTCCTGAATTCTCTCCTATATTCTACAAGCCAATGATAGAATCGTAGAACTGAAACTTAAGAACTAAGGAAACGCGAGAAGAGAGGTTCGAGTTGGAAACCTTGGTGACTGTCAACATTCTGCTGAGCAAAAACCTCGAAAGCACGTAATAGTGATCCGCATTGTCACCGAGCCACACCTTCACCTGCAAAAACGTCGGTGCTTCGACATCCATACATTTTGCAGGAAGATTTTCTCGCTATCCAAACAGAAAAAGAGCGAGAGAAAGACCTTGACGAAGTCGTATTTGGAAGACGGATTGCGAGAGGCGACGTGGAGGATTGGATAGGAGGAATCATCGTCGCCATCGCCGAAGTGATCGCAGGCATCGTCGTCACTGTAGGGATTCTCTGCAAGTCGCTTGCCTTTTTCCATCTCTCTCTCTCTCTCTAGTTTCTCTCTCTAGAAGTGGAAATGGAGTCAGAAGAATCAGAGTGTCGCGTCGCAAGACTGGACTATGTCCAAGACGAGTGTAATTCCATTTTATTTGTTGGGAAATTTTACTCTACTTTCAATTTTTGTAAACGTCTTTGTACCCTATATTTTTAAAAACAGCTCAATTATACCCTACAAATATACTTTCATTGTGTTTTTATACCCTTCCACCATTTTTATTTTCGATAAATGCTTGAGACAAGCTCGAGCTCTAGTCTCGATATTATAATAATAAATAAAAAAAGGTTCGACGCTATTAATTTATTAAGATTGGACTGCTAACAAAGTATAATTTGAGTAATTTTACTATTAAAATCTTAATGTAAATATTAAAGTGTAACAATAGCTATAAGCAAGGTATTAAATTTCTCGAATATCCATCGGCATGCCCATCGAAATTTTTTTTTCGAGGATATTCGAAACGATATATCCATCGGCATATCCATCCATTTACCTATGAGATACCAATCGACAAGCGATATATCCGTAAAATGAAGTGCGAAACGACATCGGCTAGCGATATTTAAAACCTTGGCTATAAGTGCTTGGGTATTTTTATCGTAAATTCTGTTATAATATATTCAGGGCAAGAAAATTGAGAAAATCGATTAATATCATAGTCCCTAACATAACATGTGACAAGTTTGTTAGTTCTGAACTTTATGAAATAATAAATAATACAGAAATTTGATTAATTTTATTAAATGTATTCGTATTACTTTCGTAATTTACACTTTTTTTGCTATAAATATATGTAATATTTGATACTTTTAAAGTACAATGCTGAATAATTATGCAATGTGCAATCTTATCTTATTCATTAAATTGTTCACTAAAATATTTAACTTGTACAATAATAAGTTAAAATATTTGAAGTGACGAGTGAACAAAAATTCAGACATAAGATTAAGAAAACTGATTTACTTTAAACTATAAAACTGGTACATTTTGCATTTCTTAAAGTTCACAATCATATTTACAGGGTAAATATGAAAACACACCACCAAAACTGTACTCCTACAATTACATTACTTTGCCGCCTATTTCACCGGTCTTCAGCCACAAAGACCGGTTCAAATCTTACATCCGACGACCATCGACAGCGCACACGATGATCAGAGATCGAAGTGCAGCAGCTTATGATCCAATATTCTCTTGAAAAACTTGCTGCCTTTCTTCCCTATGCCGTTGCCAAGGACGCCTGGCGGGAGGAGCGATCTGGTGTCGGGTCGCCACTTTAACTCTTTGAGAAGAGAGAACAAGGACGACAAAGCCGGAGAGATACCGTCGGCTTTGATGTTCTTGCAGGCAACGACTCGGAGACTTTCGAGCTCCTTCCATGAGAGAATCACGGCCTCTAGACAATCCGTGGTTACCAATGAACACCCTTCTAGAGAAAAGAACTTTACTCTCCTGTAGCCAAATCAACACTCAGTTATGTACTTATTATATCCTATTTTCTTTCACGAGGGGCAAGTTAGGTATTTTAGGTCTAAGCTTGTATAAGGCGCTCACCGTTAGGGTTAGCCGCCTCGTTGGAATAGTGGAAATTTGAAATTTCTATTGAAGGTCATCGGGAGAGTTATAGTCTTGTCTCGAAGGAAATATCGTTTCTACTGTAATCCGTTCGTGGATTAGTAAAGGGGATTCCCTAGCTTAGTAAATTCTCGTCGCTAGGATTTTTTAGGAAAATCGGGTTTGGGTCCTTACCTATCACATATATAATGTTTTTTTTGGCAAACCAAACCATAGTACTACAATCATCATACTCATACTTTCGTGGAATTGAATTATTCATTATAGAAATTCATCAAATAATTTAGAGAGGCTTTTGATAGCAATAACCAAATTGATAATCAAACAAGAATCTTCGAAGGCGATGACCCCCGGAAACTCTATTGGTAAGTAAGATTACCAATGAACAAAAAGCCGGTTTTTCCTTCGAGAACAAGTCTCGAACTCTCCTAAATAGCGTCTCTCATATCTGCACGATGAAAATCCTAAAAGTTGGCCCCTAATATAGGCTTAAAAGTCTTAAATAACCCTTAACATGAGACATAATTGAGATTAAACATCAAAAGATCAGCAACTTTTCACTGTAATAACTAAAATTGTGATGAAGCTAATCAAGAAAAAACCATTACCTGCAGAGACTGACGAAACGGAAAATGTCGTTCTCCAAACCCCAACAGTCCTGGAAAACGATTTCCCGTATATTTCCGCAAACCCCAAACAGCCACCGGATGGTCTTCTTGTCCCTGAGCTGACAGTTCTGCAAATGCAGCCTCTCCAGAGCCGAGCACAGCCCCAAAAACTCCTCAACCTCGGGACCGACATCGTCGATCTTTTTACACGACACGAATTTCAGAGTTTTCAAGTTCTCGCAGTATCCCAAACCCGCCAACCACCCGCTTTCCATTTTGTGATCACACAGGATCAACTCCTCCAACATTTGGCAGCACTGCCCAATCGCCTTGATGCCATCGAAGCTTCCTTCGCAACCGGTGAGCTCGAGCTTCACCAGCCTCTTACACCCTTGCGCTAAAATCGTCAACCCGATATCCGAAACGACCGAGCTGTACAAACCGTCTACGTTCGCCACTAGCTTCAGAACCTGCAGATTCTCGCATGCTGCAATTCCCCGCAGCACGTTGTCGCTGCATTTGTGAAGCTCAAGCTCCTGTAAAGTCCTGCATTCCTCTGCCAAGCTCAGAATCCCCATTTCGCTTGCGTTGATCACCGCAAGCTTGTGCAGATTAGGGCAACCGCAAGCGAGATCGTCCAAGCCTCGGTCAATAACTTCCGTCGGAAGCAACTCCAAATCCTGCGAAAACCGAGAACCAATCCGCCCTGTGAACAGCTTGTGACTCAAAACAATCTCCGAATTCTGAGCCGAGACTAAAGACCCGGAGAGCAGATTGACCTGAGTAAGATTGGGGAAGCGAGAACTCAACCGCCCAGACTGAAGAAACCCCCAATCGGCGAGCCTGATCGAGTGTGAGAGCCGGTCCTGAAGGCCGAGCCACCTCTTACAAACAAGCGAGTTCGCATTGCGCTGGGAAGCCGGAAGCTTGGCGAGGATCCGGACCATGATTTCGTCGGATACAAGTAGAGTCCGGTCGACGATCTTCCCGGAGAAGAAACCCGGGACTTTCGGCTGATCTTTCTCTGTCTCCTTCGAAGAAGATAGATCCGGCTGCAAGTTCATGGCGTAGAGGACTCGCTTGAGCGCCGAGCCGTTGGAGCTAGGGCTAGGTTTAGGGCTCTTGAGCCATAGATTCGACCATCGCTTCCGCAGCGGCGACGGAGACTGAGGCCTGAAGTTCTCCTTGTCGCACTGAAACGACGGCGTTTGGGGCGGTTGCTGCTCCTCCGGCGAAGCGACCTTCACTCCCATGGTTCCCGAAAACAGTTTTTCGAAAACGATTTTGGGATATTCTTGATTCGCGGAATCGATTTCTGGAAAGTGAATATTGAATGAGAGTGTGAGTTGTGAAGTAAATGGTTTTGAATCTCTTCTTCTTCTTGCTAATCATTTAAGAAAGCCGTTGGAGTTTGGGGGCGCTTTTTTTTCTGAAGGGTTTTGAATTATGACATTTTTCCTACGGCTATTTATGAAAATACCCTCGTTGAGTGTCGTATTTGCAAATTGGGCATCAATGTATTATAATCGTCGTCATTTTTTCACTAAGATTAGTGGCGGAGCCAGCATTTCGGTTCAGTTGAAGCACCGGCCCCGAAAAAAAAAAGTATTTTTTTTTTAAATAGACATTATCCTAATCGCAAAACACTCATAATTATTTATTTCGTGTCGTTTCTATAATATATGAATTTTGGCAATTCGTGTCTGGATCCAAATTATTCGAGTTCCCACAAACCATATGATTTTAAAAATAAAATAAAACAATGGTAATTAATTATATAAAAATTTATAAATTACAATGTTTCTAAATAATTTACGGGCATGGTAACTAATAATTGTAAATTTTGTTGAGAAAATATAAAAAAGTAGTTAACAAACATAAACATTAATATGTATTTTTTCTAGATAGTTGTGAAACATCGTAATTATTAATTTTAGAATAAATTTTTTTAATTCTAACTTATATATGTATTTAAATATTTGCACTTGTTATATCTGCATGCAGTTTTTGAATAACTGTCAAATAGCACCACTCAACTCAAGAGAATCAAAGCAAAAATTCACGATTATCTATTGTGTTAATTAGCCATATTTTTAAGATTGAGTGGTTGCACGTGCTAGCAGTGGTGCTAACATAGCTCCGCCAGTGTTTGAGATTGAGACTATTTACTACTGGCTCGCCTAAAATTTGTTTTCTCGTCGAGCATTGGAAAAAATTGGATGAAGCCCAAATTGGTTAAGAGTTGCTGTTAGCTGTATATGATTTGTTGGTAGAAAGAAATGATATTGTCGTTTTTTCCTATCACTTGCTTCATTTTTTATCGTACAAACTTGAAAATCACATGGCCAAAATTAACTCCATCTCTTCCTCCGTGTACCCTTTGTGTGATCCTTCTGCACGTCACGCCTCTTGTTCGTATGTTCTCGCCTTTGGAGTTCTCAAGACTTTTTTTTTTTTTTAACAATGTGATTCTTGCAAGTTTCTTCTTCGATTTCTTTTGAGATCGCCATCACGAACACTTGACAGTGATTGCGTTTCTTCCTTGGTTTGGAGGATGGCTATCTCGTGAGGGATCGGTGAATCTAATTGAACCGGAAAGAAGAACGATACTTGAACAAGGTGAGAATTAAAGCTGCGTTTTTGGGACTCGGTGGAGGTGAATCCTGACAATATCTTTCGATTTTAGGCCCTGAAACCGTGATTTTCATGTGTGGAGATACATTCTATTTTTATGCGTTTTTTTGTTCTTTTATATAATCTATCATTTTAAATTTTATGTCATTTATATCGCTTTTTCCGAATCTTCTTATGACTCAATAAATATATTTTACAATAGATATTGTTAATGTATGTTTATGTCATCTTATGCAAAACTACATGTCACATAGTGACATCGAAATTTTAACATATTTTACGATAATGATCAAGCGGGTTGATTAATCACAGATTAATATAACCCCTGACATGTGCAAATTGCAATGTGGCAATGTCATATATTCGTGCGACCAAATTAATTGAACAACCATACAATTAATCGTGATAAAGGCTCCATTAGCCAAATGTACGATTTGGGCCCAACAAAAGGCTCAATAACTGGAATATCCAATTATCCAACCCAAAGGGCACAAATACCATATAGCAGTCGCTCAACTCAAAGAAAAGGTCAATATTAAACCATTCAACGTTTCAACGAGCTGACCTAGTATACTCGAGAACCATCTCTACAACTACACGTTCAAACTCTTTAACGGATAAGAGAATTCAATCGTTGCCAATAGATCTATTCTCCGGACCACGTAGCAGCACGATAGGACGATCATGAGCTCACAATAGCCCAACAATTCGGACGTACTAATAATAGAGAAGGAATGCCCTATAAAGCCATGCATAAAATGTAGAGCAAGGGATCCGAGATCATTATTCTAAAAGGCATATTATTGTTGTTATCAGGCATTGAATTACCTCTCCTCCCTCGAATGTACTGTGACAGTATCAATAATCAAGAGGAAGTAGTCAACTATTGCATTGGGAAGAGCCTATATAAAGTTATGTATGTCAAAATTATATATATATATACACACTTAATTATTAATTTACATATCAATGACCTATATATTTCTAAGAAAAATATTATTTTAGAAATTTAGCGAATTACTCAGTTAACTAGTTAGGGTTCAGTTGGAGCCCGATAAAATCGAAATTATTAATTTATGAGATTATACTGTACGTATTTTTGCCACTATTTATCCGCTATTATAATATTAACTATTAAGTAAGTTGTTACTTACTTGGTAAATTTGGTTCGTAATTTTAAATGGTCGCCTCTAAACTCTAAAATACGATACCTCATTGGCTAATTGGAAAATAGAAAGTAGAAAAAGAAGAACTAACACAATTCGCCAACGTGGCATTTCAGAATAAGGAAACAGTATACCCTCCAAAACCCAGTGCCGGATCGATGACGTGTCTACCTTAATCTTCGTCCGATCAAGTCGATTTGCCTGACTCTGATTGGCTCATCTTCAATTCACGAGGATTGCCAGCGTGGCACGACCATAGATACCTCCACTATATATAGCCTCCACATTCCCTCCAAATTTTCACTCCCAATTCAAATCAAACAAACACAGCTTTCTCTCCATTTTCTCGGCAACCAAACACTATTTTCGCAAGCTTTTTCTGCACTCATCAATGGAGGGTTCCAAGTCAGGCAGGGGCGCCGCTGGCCGCAAAGGCGGCGACAGGAAGAAGTCCGTCACGAAGTCCGTCAAGGCCGGTCTCCAGTTCCCCGTCGGCCGCATCGCCCGGTTCCTGAAGAAGGGACGGTACTCCCAGAGAACCGGCACCGGAGCCCCGGTCTACGTCGCCGCCGTGCTCGAGTACCTCGCCGCGGAGGTTCTGGAATTGGCGGGGAACGCCGCGAGGGACAACAAGAAGAACCGGATCAACCCGAGGCACTTGCTCCTGGCGGTGAGGAACGACGAGGAGCTGGGGAAGCTGCTGGCGGGAGTGACCATCGCCAATGGCGGAGTGCTCCCAAACATCAACCCGGTCTTGCTGCCGAAGAAGACGGTGTCGGCCACGGAAGGCGAGAAGAAGCCCAAGGTCGCGGCCAAATCGCCGAAGAAAAAGGCAGCTTAGAGGGGTGACGTGCTGAAGAATCATAGGGTTTTTTTGGGGTGTGAATTAGGGTTAAGATGGATCTTAGGCTCTTGTTTTTCTCTGCAAATACGATTTGTGCTGACTCAAATATTAGCATTAATGGAAAATATCTTATTTTCTCATGAAATGGAATACAAAGGAGACCTAATCCCTGTTTAAATGTTTACTACAATCAATCAATTTATAACAACTTACGAGCATGACAGAGCTTGAGCCTTTTAATTTTGGATCTTGTAAGCATAAAAAATAACCACATTGATCAGAAAATCCGATGAAAATTTTGAGAATTTATTTTATTTTTATTTTTTTGTGTCTTTGGCAAAAGATACTCTGCAGACCTTATCGGAACGTACTTATTCTAAGGAGCAAGTTTTATTTAACGACGTCAAAATGATCTTCAGAAAATGACATCGAAAAATGCATTGAGAAACGACACGAAGAGACTACAACGGGAAATGACAAATTTTACATGAGAATAATGCCAAGTGAAAAAACGACAATCGCATCAACAAAGCATTTCCCCATATGTATAAAGTTTTAGTCGATTGAGGAGAGAAATACCTAAGTTTTTTTGTTTTTTTTACTACCCAAACCAAATGAATAGAAGTGTGCGAACGTTTTAATCCGTTTTGACCTCACATTTAGATAAGACGGGTTGACACTTATCACATATTTTAACTAGAATACACTCTTCCTCCCTAAGTTGACTACAACTTGAGGACTTATACCTCAATTATCCCAAAAATATACAAATGCTTCAAGCCCAACGTATAATTAATTTCCTTGAAAATGACAAGAGAACAGAAATCATCAGATAATAATATTTTTAACAAAGGTGAGGAATAAGAAGGCTGTGATTTACATCACTTTTCAAATGAAACTGGTACTGTGCACTGCTATGAGTGGCCAAAACCATGTTTATATCAAATTATTACATCATATTAAGGAGCTTTTACAACTACACCTGTGTTATTTTTCTCAGATTTAAAAAATGAAATAAATACCTATGCCTGACTGTGTTACAAATTACATCCCTCGACTGCTCTTCTAATCTGCAGACTCAACAGCCAAGAGTTTGTGTGTGTATGTGTACATGAAAAAGATGAACGCTGCTTCTCTCCGGTTTCGATCCGAGCCGTCCAAATACTCTGATCACCGTAACCAGAGAACGCTTATACGATTAGAAATCAAAGATCCAAAATCCTCTTGAAAAACTTGCTTCCCTTTTTCCCTATGCTAATTCCGAGGACACCCGGTTGAACAAGTGACTTCGTGTCCGGTCTCCACTTCAGCTCTTTCAGATGAGAGAACAATTCAGACAGATCAGCAGATATGTCTCTGTCTTTAATGTTCCTGCAATTCACAACTCGAAGCCTTTCGATATCCTTCCACGAAAGAATCACGGATTCTAAACATTCCGTCGTCACCAGCGAGCACCCTTCTAAAGATATCAACTTTACCCGCCTGCAACAACCAAAAAAAAAAAAAAAAAAACATTAATGCCCTGATGAAGAAATCACTCAACTCAACACAACTGTTAGATTTATACACATACACAATGATGTTACTGTTTCATAATGGGAGACCGTCTATAATGTGATCATAATCATTCATTAGGCAATCTGTCATTATAATGTGGGACCCATTCGGTCTCACTCATACCATACGGCAGCTTTGTTGTTTGTTTATGGATAATGATGGGAAATGTACTCAAGTTGTACTCAATTGGAACGACATAAACCTAAGTCTTTTTTTCGTGGAAAATATACTCAAGTTCTACTTTACTCCGCCCAAGTAGAATTTAGATACATTTGCTGAAAAAAAAGTAAAGAAAAGACAAGCGTCTATGCCGCCCAAATTGAGTACAACTTAGGTACATTTGCCACCATTAATCATGAATCATGCATTATGAAGCAAAGTGGCCATAATGATGAGCTTTCAATAAAGCAAAACAATCACATGAATTTGAGATCATATATAGTCCCACAGAATGGAGCTTTAGGCCTCTATTAAGCCCTATTGAGTATTGAGATTTGAGAGATCCTGACAATCCCATCAAAAAGTTGATCATATGTTGATGACTTTTCAATAATTACACATAAAGAACACAAGCAAATCAAGAGAAGGGCAAAAGCCTTAACCTGCAAGTACTTGCCAAACTGAACACATCGTTCTCCAAACCCCAACAATGCTGGAAAACTACCTCCCTCACATTCCCACACACCCCGAAAAGCGCCCTCGCGGTCGTCTTGTCCCGGAGCTGGCACTTCTCGAGATGCAACGTCTCGAGTGTCGAGCACACGCCCAGATACTCTTCCACCTCAGGGTCGACATCGTCGATTCGCTTACAAGACGTGAACTTGAGAATCTTCAGATTCTCGCAGAATGCCAAACCCGCCAACCACCCGCTTTCCATCCTGTGATCGCACAGGATCAACTCCTCGAGCATTTGGCAGCACAGCCCGATCGCTTTGACCCCGGCGAAGCTTCCCTCGCAGCCACTGAGCTCGAGCTTCACCAGCCTCCGACACCCTTGGGCCAAAATAGTCAACCCGATATCGGAAACCACCGAGCTGTACAAACCGTCCACATCTCCGACGAGCTTCAGCACCTGCAGATACTCGAACGCGGTGATCCCGCGTAGGACGCTGTCGCTGCACTTGTGAAGCTCGAGCTCTTGTAATGTCATGCACTCTTTCGCTATGCTCAGAAGGCCCAATTCGCTAGCGTTGACCGCCGCGAGCCTGCGCAGATTCGGGCAACCCGATCCCAGTTCCGCCAAACCCCTGTCGATGACTTCCGGCGAAAGAAACTCCAAACTCGGAGAAAATCGAGAGCCGAGGTGAACGGAGAACAGCTTGTGGCTCAAGACGACCTCCGAATTCCGAGCCGAGACCAGAGAAGCGGAGAGCAGATTGGCCTGAGTGAGATTGGGGAAGCGCGAGGTCAACCTACCGGACTGGAGGAAGCCCCAATCGGCGAGCCGGATCGAGCGCACGAGCCGGTCCTGGAGGCCGAGCCACCGCTTGCAGACGAGCGAGTTCGAGTTGCGCTGAGAAGCCGGGAGCTCGGCGAGGATCCGGAGCAGGTCTTCGTCGGAGAGGAGCAGAGTCCGGTCGGTGCTAGGGTTTTGCGGCTGGTCGTGGGACTTGGGGTCTGAGGGAGGCGATAGGGGGGTCATGGCATAGAGGACTGGCTGGAGAGTCGCCGGGCTCGAATGGCTGGTTCTAGGGTTAGGGTTCGGAAGGCGGAGGAGCAAAGTCTCGTCGGCGACAGGGACGAAGGTGGTCTAGGGTTTGGGCTGTGGAGAAGAAGCGGCGTCGTTTCAGGTGCTTCCTTTCTTCTTCTTCTGGCAATCTCGTACTTCGAAGAAACGGCTTCATTCCCATTTTCGAAATATTAATTAATTATTCTCAATTATTTTTTACTAGAATTTATGGCCACAATAAATGTATCACGAATATAGTAGTAGAACTTTATTACTTTATTAGTTTAGTAATAATAATTCTGATTATTATTTTTTTAGTTTTTTTAGTTTTTTTTTTTATAATTTCGATATCAATCAACATAACTAAATTATACCTGAATTGTTTCAATTTTTTGTCCCGTCTTTTTTTCTTTTTCTTTTCGTGTCGTTTAACGATTTTTGTCGTATTTGATTAATTTTAATGTTTATTATTTATCCGTCGTTTCCTTCTCCATCGTATACAATTTACCTGTCGTTTTACTGTTATTTAAGTCCAAAAGTTATACCAAAAACAGAACTAACTGAAGAGATCTAACATTAGATGTTTTTTTACATACCTGTAATAATTTACTTGTCGTTTTTGTTTACTAGCTGCTTTCACTGTCGTTTTCTCAAATGAAAATATCATTCTTTCATAGTTGGAGAATATTCAAATAAACTTTTCGTAACTTGTGGAGAAAGTTTCTTCATTTATATAAGTCTTAAAGCAAAACATACTGATTAGATCAATATCAGAAGTAATCTCATGTGTATGAATCGAATGAAACTCACAAGCACACTACATATATAGACTTACGTAACGATATAAACATAGACTAGTAATATCTAATTAGCGTGGAGTAAGAATATAATCCGTCGCGGAAGCAGTGATTTGAACTTTGCGATCGAAATACGGATGCTTCAGGGCTTCTCCCACGGTGATCCGAGCCCTCGGATTTAGAGGAAGCATTCTCTGAAAAGTACATACGATACAAGTTAACACGAGTAAGCACGATAAACATGTTAAATGGCAGAAAATGAAGGAATAGTTCTTACAAAAAGAAGATCGAGCGCCGATGGTTTGCAATTGGGTATACGTTTCTGGAGAGGGGTGATCTTGTCCTGTGTCTGTGTTTTTATCGACGACGGAAACGGCTTGTTAACCGCCTGTTTCCCCTTGCAGGGGTAAGATTCAGGATCACCCAGCAGCCTGTAAAAATATAGCAGTACATATGATATAGTTCCATGTATATACATATATTATATAATCAGGAAAAAGAAAAGAGGCAAGTCAAATTGTAAATTACTGGAAAATGTCGAGGCCCTCCTCATACACGGTTTGGCCTTTGAAGAGAGGTTTTCCCCGCAACATTTCCGCGAAAATGCACCCAACAGCAAACACATCTGCGGTCATGCTGACTTCCACGGCGCCCGACGTGTTGAGAAGGATCTCTGGCGCCAAGTACGACGGCTTTATCGCCTGCAAAATACCATTCGTTATTTCTTCATTCTACTCCCGATTGACTGTCGATAGATTAGGAAAACATAGCATTGGGAACTAATTAGATTTTTGAAAAAAACTAAACTACACATTTTATCTTTTATGAAATTTTGATGGTATGTTTTTCGAAAAATACGAAGAAATAGTATTTATATAATTTAGCGGAATTCCAGATCATGTTATACACGTTTAATCCCTGTCAAGTATTGATAAAATGAAAGGAACATACAATGTCAAGATCGGTAACGGTGGCATCGCAGTTGTCGATATTAATAAGAACATTGAACGGGTTCAAATTTCCGTGCGCCACATTGATCGAATGGTAACAGTTAACCGCGTGCAGAATTTGTCGCAGAACTTTCTGCAACATAATCAAAAATTAATATTCAATTAATAATTACTCAGTAGAGAATTATAGTAATGCCGTACTTACCCTTATAGTCTTCCGATCAGCAGCTCGCTCCGGATCCCTAGCCATGAACATCCGCAAATCCACGTCGCGATGTTCGAGAATAACGTCCACGCGACCCTCGGTCTCATTACATTCGATCTCGACCAAGCTGTAATTCATTACTTATTAAAAAGATTGCATCATCATAAACATATCACGAGAAACACAGAGAAGATTCTTGGAACCTGGCGACATTCGGGTGATTGATCTCTTTGAGAAGAGAGATTCGCCTGAGAGTCATGATCGGAACGCCGATGTCGGTGCTCGATTTCAACGGCAGTCTCTTCATAGCCACGGTATGGCCGCTCTCGGTGCGACGATGCTTATTCAATTCCCGACCATCGTCTGACCATCCTAGAACGCACATCATCTCATACTGCATATATATATATATTTACATATATATATATATATTAATTACAGAAGAAAAAGAATGATAAAGAAGTGACAAGAAACCTGTATGAATACCTTCTCCGGATCCGGTGGTTTCTTGGAACGCAAGATCGTCCTCACCCGGTTATACATATCGCCGGTATTACGAGTTTAGCCTGTCGAAGAATCTCTGTGTGTAGGAAGAAGAGAAGACAAGAAATGACAATTGAAGAAATGAACGAAGCAGAGTTCTTACGCAGAAAGTCATCAAGTTTATATGCTACGTATGATCATGAAAAGATACAAGAAGAAGAAGAAGAAGAAGAAGAAGAAGAAGAAGAAGAAGAAGAAGAAGAAGAAGTACCAGAATAAACTGTCAAGTGCTTGGAAGAAACAGTGTGTTGACGAACAGCGAAAGAGAAACAGAGATATAACATATAATGTATATTTATAGCGGAAGATACTTATATAACTCTCAATAGATACTAACGTAGTATATATGGTTGGTGATGTCAGCGATAACTAAATCCGTTAGTGAGTTCCGACCCGTATGTGCCTCAGTCGGGCTTGAACCCGTCACACCGTGGCATTCAGTTCTGACCCGTATGTGTGCTTGGTCGGGCTCGAACCCGTCTCACCGTGGCACCCCATTCCGACCGTTACGTACCTAGGTCGGGTTCGGACACGTCTTGCCATGGCATCTAGTTCCGACCCGAATGTGCTTTAGTCAGGCTCAAACCGTCTCGCCCGTGACATCCAGTTCTGACCCGAATGCAGGCCAGTCCTAAATTTATCGTACTTAATCGGAAGCATAGGCTAATTGAATATTTGGAGCTCTTTAAAAGTATTTAAATACAAGCTTATTTTATTTTAAATTTAAGTATAAAATAATAAATTAACAAAATTTGGCGCTTCTAAAATTTGTGGCAAGAGGCGCCGATCTTGCTCGCCTTTAGCCCGTCTCACTGTGGCATCCGCGTATGTGCCTCGGTCGGGCTCGAACCCGCCCTTTCCACTCGTAAACCGACAAAATATAAGCATTTAGGCAGAGTCTAATCTCTTTAAATTAATAACCTAGAAGATAAAAAAAATTATTATATTATCGAAGTTATTATTTTATAAATTGTAATTTTGTAATAATAGTTTTTTTTTAAAGCAATTTTGTAATAATAGTTAGAAAGCAGATATGCACAAATTTTATGTAATTGAATCTATTAATATATAGAAACCTTATCGTATTTTAAAATATTTTAGAAACCAAAATCACATGCACACATTAATTTGTAAAATCCATCTGCCATCTGTCATCTTTTTTAAACAATCAGCCCCTGGATTTAAACTGTTTAAAAAAATTAACAAAAAAATATGGGTAATTACGTCTATAAATATCACTTAAATACAACCAAGGTATCTCCACTTCAAACTTACTGATACTAGATGATTATCCTTACTTGAACTGGAACCATGACTTAATCTAATTTAATAATGTAAGACATTTTTTGAGCTAAAACATTACTGGTCCCGGAAACCTGGAACAAACATCAAACTAGTTCTCGATAAAGCTTCAAAATGGCAATAATAAATCGACCATTAGTACGTTTACAAACGAGACATTCAGACTGCACAGCATAATCTTGAGTTATAATAAACAGAACAAAGAAATGAGAAATCTGCATGTACATATTAACCCGGCGGTATTTCATTAGGAGCGGGGAGCTGCCATTTGCTGCTTTTTAATATGCTCGTCTTGCTTTACCATGCTGCGTTTGAATCGCCGGGTTCCCAAATAACCAAAATTAGTCATTGAAATTGCCAATTGTTGAAATGACACCTTATTGTAGAATAGTTATACCTATGTGCTTTATCTATGATTTTACTAGATTATTATAGGAAGTTCCGTCGGAATCTATTTCGGTTAAGTTTATTATTTCTCAATTAGCGTAGGCCTGTAAATAGTTTGTGATTTCGATTATAAATCATTGAATGAAATGAACGAAGCTTTCATAGTTAAAGCATACCTGATATCATGGGGAGTAATAAAAATCCACTGGGATCCTTGGGCCAATGCGAAATCGACCAGTGTGTCTAAACTAATTTTACGGCTCACCGCATCCTGAAGATGGTACGAAAAAATACAGATTAGTTATCTGATGCATATATATACTATATACGTATTCATATATGTCTTAAAAATATAAGAAACAAAGCGAGCTAGTAAATAAATGGTTGAGGACCGTTAAATTATTAATGTATTTGGATAAGTCTAGTAATATGGAGCAGTATTTTCAAACGTTAAAAAAATTCCGTTATTAAGTTCATGCTATATATAAGTTCATACCATAAATACATCAAACTCGTCCATAGCGCGAAATGGAGATTCTGTCATATTATGAAGAGCCAAGGCGAAGCATAACGTCGAGAATGAGCGCTCACCACCTGATAAATACCACGAGTGGGACAGTTATTAGTATAAAACTAAACATCTTTAAAACAAAAATCAACAAATTAGCAGATAGAAGATTGAGAAAGTTACATGAATTCGTACAGCAAATTTCACGGCGACACATAAAAAGAGTAACATTTAAAGTTACAAAATGAATGAAAAGATAACAACAGAAACTCAATCCAAAACCCATCGTACGCGGAAAATTTAATCCAACGTGAGCCTGAAATATCCGTATTGCGTTGTAGATATTCAAATCTCAAGGAAAACAGATATATCTTACATAAAAATCTTATAAGCTTAGCTAGTATTCATATATTGATAAAGAAATTGGCACAAAATTAAGGAAAAAAACCTGAAAGTCCTCTAATGTCACGTACAGTACTTCTTGATGAATCTTGAGGCATCTTAACCTTGGAAAAATAACGTAAATGACAGAAGGTCAAACCGAAATTCTAAAAATATTTCTTGTTAAATCAATATAGCCACGAAACTTGTTTGGAAACACTATGCTTACTTGTACAGAGAGGGTTTTATCCTCGTAACTGACATTAATATGTCCACTGATCCCTTTGTTCCGGAGATTATTATTAAATCTAATAAAATCATAAACTCAATTAACGAAGACGTGACATCTTAAATGAAGAATATAGGGTGATGATTATGAGGGAGATTTTCTTACTCCCATGTTATCTGACGCTTCAATAATTCAGCATTTCGTTGAAGCTTATTTCGACGCACATCTAGAGAACTTTTAATTGCCTGTTAAATGTTGCATTAGAGAACCGTTACAGAATGGTTATAAAGTTCAATTAGATGAACATAATCATAAACAAACAGCAAAGTAAAGTTACAAGATTGCTTCTATTAATTGACGAAATAAGAACAATGTAGAATTTAGTCACGGATCAATTGCATAAACATTCCCTTGACTCACTATCTATTTGTTAGCAGTCTTTGTATTTCTTAAACGATTTTTCTTATGACCAAATTAGCTCCGAACAAGTTATTTCTAAATTCCTCTTGAGATTCATAATCTAAACATGGGATTGTCTGAATTTACAATTATAATATTAATGGACACCAAAATTGTGGACCTAACATAGCCTAACATATATATATATATATAGTTATTATATATATATATCAATGATTGTCTAGAAAAGTATCGATGATTAAATATTGAAAAGAAATTAAAGAAAGCACGAGCATCATTATCAAAAGAAATGAAACACTGGGTTTTTCTTTTGTTTCTTACTTACATCCAAATTTTCACGAAAAGCTTGATTTCTTTTCCGTTTTCCCAATATTTTACCCTCGTTTTCTGTATACATCGCTCTGAGCTCATCAATGGATTCAGAAAATCTGCAAAGTACACCACACCAAGATATAAGTTATGAAGAGTGTAGAGTTATAGAAAGTTGGGGTGTATTTTGTAATTAGCATTATAGTTAATTAGTTAGAGGGTACAATTGAAATAATAGTAGACCTCGGATTCTCTCGCTTGAGCCGACGATCCAGTGTAGTTAATTGGGCAGTGAGTTGTTCAGGAGTTTTATCCTTGCAACCACCTATTTCTTCCAATTTATCTTCGGGACAAATAACAGAAGCCTTTTTGCGGTTTTCCTGCACAAAATTTCTTGTTATTCATCAAAGCATTTCAATATTTGTGGAAATTTTAAATCCAGAATAAATACACAGATAAAAATAATTTACACTAGTTTGCGAGTTAATATTAAGAGTTCAGACTATTGGCCAAATTCCAAGTTGTAAAACTCTCACTCTCATCTTTTATTTGTTTCATTTTATTAATTAATTTACATAATGTATTTCATTACTCAGTTACTTAGGAGATTCTTTTTTATAGAAGATATTAATGTTTCTAGAATTAAAATATTATCTTTGTATTCTATTTCCTAAGACTACGTCTTTGGTTGTAATTTTAGGTATAGCAATAAATAAATTTTGAAGTGTGTAAATAATATGTGAAAAGAAATTGACATCTTAATACATCTAGATTATGTGAAAGGACAGAAGTGTAATACCACTAGCTCCTGCTCAAGACTCTGATATTGCGCCTCTGCCTCTTTTATCGCTCCAACTTGATTTATCATTTTAGCTTCATAAAATTTCTTCTCCTGAAAAGAAGACAAAGAAGACAGGTGGATAATTTTCACAACAGAAAAATAAAAAATGTAGAAGCGCCAAAGACTTGAGATACAGACCTCCTCTGCAGAACATAGAAGATCTTCAATCTTGATAAGATCTTTCTCTGCTTCCTCAAACGCATCAATATCTCCTTTAGCTGATTCTGTTTTTATTAATTTATTTAAGAAAACATAAAATTCAGAAATCCGATCATTTAAAACTCAACGAAGCACTCAAGACTCAAGAGTATCATACTGCCGACTTACTACAAAAATTCTCAAATTCCAACTTCAAAGTATCTGCACAGGCTTCCGCTTCAACCATCTTTACTTCGCACTTTTCCAGCAACGCTTCATTTTGCTGTAACCCGTCTTGGGTTATCTAGAACAAGTGGAAATTCGAAACTGTTACAAGACTTCATAAATGGGTAAGGTATTGGTGTTGAAATGTAGAAGGTTATGGACCAGTTTGTAAAGTATAATATGTGAATACAATGGCACAAACCGAAATGTCTTTATGGAGCTCATCGGCTCTTGTTAAGCGTGATGCACTAGCTTCAGCAACAGTTTCCTTTCTACACTCTTGCAGTTTATGTTTCTTTGCAATCAACTCGCGCTCGAAATTCCAACGCCTTTTCTACTCGTTGAAAGAAAGAAATAAGGAGCAATTAGTGCAGTTTGAGATTATAAAATAAGCAGTCAGTGCCCTTTGGGCTTATGAAGTGAGCAATTGGTACCCTTTGGTCTATGAAATGAGCAATTAGTACCCTTTGGGCTTATGAAATGAGAAAGTAACTACCCTTTGGCATCATTATAAAATATAAAGTGCGCTTGGCATTATAAGTGGTAACAGAAATTACTAGCCTAGTAGCCTGACATCTGACTAGGACGGTGAAAAGTGCACATAAAAAGGCAAAAAATTATGGAAAATTTACCTTAGCATTCTCAGCGCTACCTCTAAGGTGGTGAACTTGTTCTTCAGCCCCTCGTTTCCTACTCTTAAATCCTTGAGCTTTCTCTTGTGTCACTTCTATCCGTCTTTCGAGTTCTTTAATTTGCTCATCAAAGGAATTACACAGACGCTGTGCTCTATGTGTCTTGTTTGGGGGAAGAATTGTTTGAACAGATGCACGAGAAAACCTAGAGAAAAAAAATATTCATAAATGCTTTGTTTAAAATAAGGTTAAAACAAAAATGACAACCATCGGTGTAAAAATGATTTCTTATTGCATATAGGTCATTTGCTAACAAAGGATTAAAGTTAATGGACACCCAATGGCCATAAAAAAAAAAAAAAAAAAAAAATAATAATAAAAAAAATCTAACCAAGTGCTCATTTATTGGCAACCATGAGACTGGGCAACTTGACGACATATTGGCATTTTATCATTTAAAAAATTCGTTAAAATAAATAAACATAAAAATCTATGTAGACGAAGAAATCAATTGATGCTAACATTTTATAGCCGTCTACCGTGTAGACCTCCTTTAAGTTTGAGTCCCTTGAATTAAACGCAACAGCTTTTCCCTCTAAATAATCCTCCACAAGAACTTGCCGCTCAACACTAGCCTGAAAGGTAATCCCGTAAGTTCGGAAATAGACAATTTATATCCTCTTTCTAGGAAGGATATAAGTCTAGAGGAACCCATTGGTTATTAAATTGGAGATTACCATATCAACTAATACATTTAAAACCGTATGATTTTCGGAATCAATGACCGAAAGAGTAGTTGGGTGTCTTGTTTGAGGAAGCATGTGATATGGAATATTCAACCTACAAAAGATAAAATGCTTAACTTCAATATACTTGCAAATAAAAAAATATATATGAATAAGCTCAAAATGAGTAAGCTAACTAGGTTCAAGATACCTTGGTTTCGAGAAGTCATATATGAGAATATGAACAAAGCCATAGTTTGCTTCCCTGGCACATGTTTTTAGAAGGAGAAAATCTTTATGATCTGTAACAATGAAGGCATTGAGCACCTTTCCAATGGCTTGTTCAACAGCCAGGGCCCACTTATCACCCTTCACCAAAGTCTAAAAAACGTTCAAAAAGCAAATCATAAACCATGAATTACCAGGCTGTAAATAAAATTGGCTAAATGAACAACATATATGACAATGGCACATGGATTTCCAAAGGAAATCAGCATTTTAAATCAGATTTTTCCCAACAACGATCGTGAAAAACTTTACTAAGATTTATATTGACATGACACACCAAGTTATATTTGCTGACATCAATTTCCCAAGATTTGTTGCTTCACAAACATTGGGGCTTAAACGCCAAAACAAGGGCCAAAAGTGTTTAAGGTCGAACTTCACTTTAAATAGTTTATTTCCTGACACCCTTAAGAACATTAAAAATTAACTACAGTTGCAAAATACATCAAGTATTAGATTAAGGGATAACTTGCAGAGTTAAACGAGAACATAAGTTGATAGTAGTTATGAACAAACCTTAGATATACGAAAGAAATTAGATTAGCAAAGACTACATATAATCATCCTACAAGGTAAGAACAAGGACCGAAATAAAATATATTAAATATTGTGATCGACGACAATAATCCAGTCAAAAGAAATGATGCAGCAATGAATCACAATAATATTATTATTGCAACAAACGCTAAATTGAAAGAAAAATGTATAGTGTCTAGATTATAAAATATCGAATTATTGAAGGAAAATAGTCAAACACATTAGCAAGAGCCTAAGAGGACACAAATTGAGAAATGGCCATAGTATCTTGTCTATTCTGTAAAGGGAAACTACTTATTGTCAATATAGTTCATTACTCTGACACATAACAATAATCTCATTGCCAGACAATAAAACATCAGATAAACTCTTAGCAAGAAAGTTGAAGAACAATTTCTCAGATTCCAGAATAACAATTTAGGCAAATGAACTAAAAATATACTATTAATGGTACATGTGTTTTGATCACGGATAAAATTGCCTTTCCTTAACATTTAAAAGCTGTCTTAAGAAATGCTGAAATATCACAGAATCAAATGCAGAGAGGAACGAATTACATACCAAATGAGCGCCTATAGGACCAATGGGTGGCATTTTGAATCTTTGATGATGTCTCTCAATTTGGCGCAGCAAATTTATCACTTTGTCACCTCCAAAAGCTGTGACCTGATTGGAATATATTTGAGATTTATATTGCCAGCTGAGAAGACCTTCATGATTACTACCAGTGTCTTGCGTAAATAAAATTAAACAAAATAATGCAGTCCCACCTTGTTCGTCTGATGCTGCTGCAGCCGACGGATATTCATTGAGAAGTCACACTGCTCCTTCTCACATCTCTCGAGCTGAGAAATATCTTTTTAGACTATGTAAATACATTTTGAACGATTAAGTTAATACCCTAGATAGTTTATTATTGTGCACTTATTATTGTCATAATTATTAGAAATAACATTTCCTATATTAGAGATAATTTTAGCATAGGCCTATTCCTTAAAGAATCAGAACACCATAAAAATTAAAATGTGGCCAAGATCAGAATAGGGCTTGGATGGAATGAGTCACCGTTATATGCAATTAGTATATGCCCAAAAGTTCTATCGAGAGTAACGTTACTAGCCATTCAACATAGTAAAACCTAATAACTATATACACACAAGTTAAAATCGATCAAAATGACAAATAATTTCATTAAGTCGAACACGAAACACTTCAGACCTCCTCGTTTATACTTCTGCACTCTGATATGGCCTGGTTTGTTCTTTCTAATAACGCGCTCTCTTCTTCCTTCAATCTGGAATAACAATATGCTAACCGAATGAGTAAATGTTATTTGAAGTACCAAAAATGTTAATTAAAAAGAATGCAATGCCATTACTGCGAAAAAGCTGACTCAGCAGCATCAACTTCATCCTGGAGTTTCTTCAGCTTCTCCTCTATTTGAGATTCTGCAGCCTGAAATACTAAAATTTGTAAGTAAAATTGAACCTTACCACATTACTTAATTCAATTGATCTACCCTTTCAAGTTCCAACAATAGATTAAGATTACCTAACCCTTATCATTAACCAATTATGTAATTCCATTCCATAACTAGCTTGGTAAATTCGTAATTATCTTTCATGATCAAGGGAAACATAATATCCACATACGTTAATAGCACTGAAACTGGTCTTTCCTTATGCGACACAAAACCCAACAAGTATGATGATATATTCTATAAAGGATATTCAAATCAGATAGATGATGATAGAATCAGACAAACCTGTGTATTTCTAACATTTTGCTCATGAATTTCCTTCGCTTGTTGCTCAAGAAACATGTCACGCTTCCTTAGATTTCTGATGACATTAACTATTCGAGAATGCTCCTCTTTTAACTCGAGCTTCTTTTTTCTAGCCTAAACAAGATAATTCGCACTTGATAAATAGTAAGAGAGTGGATAATAAACTGAAGTTGTACTATATTTGGACAAGCGGTTCCCATCACTTGAACTCAAAAAATTATATATTTTAAGCAAAATTCGGAGTGTTATTCTGCTTACTCCTACCATTTGTATGAAAGAGGAAAAAAGACAATTTGTACATAAAGAAATTTTCGTTTTAATCTCTAAGGATAGATAACAGAAAGAAAATTGGGACACGTTCTCAAATGCACGTCCTGAAAAAAGAGAACGGAAGAACAATTAGTATACAAACCATTGACAAGCTCTCCTGCAATTCACTCTTCTTTCTGCTCACTTCAGTCGTATTCCTCATCAAACATGTAACTTGCACTTTCTTCTCATCTGATAGCTGCCTTAATTTCTCTATATCAGCCTGTAATAAGCGTGGTAAACAAGACAGTCAAAATGCTGATTCTTTACAAAGAGTGTCTGATAGTGAGTATGAAACTATTTTCATACTTCAAAATTGATACCCGTCACTACCTATAGGTCCAGGACGCGAACTTTTTGAGACCCATATAACTAATTGGTGATTTATAAAAACTAATAAAAAAAATTACATGAAACAAACACTCCTACTAAGTTCTATTCTTAGCTCTGCTTGGAAAGGAAAAAATTAAACTATGTGTATTTGAATTTATGAAAAATAATATTTATCTTATTGAAGGATAAAGATATATGTATACATATTATTATGTACAAGGTTTCCCCAAGGTGTGAACCCATATACCACCAACCTAAGCTCGAACAACAGATAATATAAGATGGTCAGAATACATTTTCTGATACACATATATGTGAAGATTTATTTATAAACACAAGCGCACGGCAACTATCTCTTACCATTTTACCATCAATTTTAGCTTGAACAACAGGTATTCGGCCTTTCAGCTTTTCAATGATTGACCCTTGTTTCTGAAAGTCTCTTTCCACTGAATAAACGAAAGACCATGCGAGCTTCATCTTAACATTCTGCAACTCTTGTGTAATTCTTTCTAAATGCTTCATGTTTTCAATCTTTTCTTGCAAATCACTGAGTTCCTTCTCAATAGGTTTAATAGAATCCTCTAACTCGCAAACAATGTCAAATCCGGACTTCAAGTTTTGATCGATGCTCTCCAAAAGATCGCTAACTTGCTGAAGAAGTGTGGCTTTGAAAAAAAACTGAAAAAGAAGTGTTAGAAAAGCATATTTAGAGTACAAAGCATACATGTACAATTATATTACCTTAAATTTGTCTTTGTCATTTCCCGAATGTAAGAACTCTCTGCTTTTGTCTTGGCTCATAACCACACATGGATTCTCAACATCAATCTATATCGTTTAAGTAATAGAAGAATAGTTACAGAAATGGATAAGTAGCCTCCAATTAAATAAAAAATCTGAATTCCGAATAAACTGATCAGGAAAAAAAAAATCAATTATACTCCTTACGCAAACAAACAAAATAATCTCTACCACCCACTAATGTATCCACAATCACACACAAAGCAAATAAACATGCATTGTAGCAACAAACTAATTCATGTCAAACAAATATTTATGTAATATATAATAGCGCTACCATATCAATAACTACGTCGCAACGTGCTGTGTGGCTTTAAGCCTTAAACAGTGTTTTTTCTCGGAAACAAAAAAAGGCTACACTAGTATAAAGTACATAATCTACTTGATGGCTATGAAATTAAATGTGTACAAATAAACTGAAAACCTACGTTGAGTATATTTGTAATTGCACATGGCACTCAAATGAGTTCATGTGGGTCTAAGGAATGCAATTATTAAAAGAGAACAACTCACATTAAAATGCTCAACGAGCTCGCGAAGATCATCCTTCCTACTAGCAACCTTTCTTCCTGCCACATACCACAGAGAGAACGACCAATAAATAGAGTGCACATTTGTCAACCGGAGCCATTTGTCAATTGGAGCCTCGGTAAGTAAAATAACATGACGTATGTCTAAAATCCAAATGTATAACACGTGAGAAAAATAAAGAAGTATGCAAAAAGCTGATGGATTTGTATGATTTCAGTCCTACAGAAAAGTATATCATTCATAATGCAAATCTTAAAATACTACTCATACATTGCCTATAAGGCTAGACCTCGAATTTTTCAGACGGCCGTCTATTATTTAAAGCATGCCTTGAAACTACAATTGGTTTATGATGGGAACCGAACAAAACCAAACACGAAACAATAGACCAATGGGAATTAACCAATACAGCAACTCTTAAACAATCTTTATAATCAACCAAATGTCACAAAACACATTTCTTTTGAGAGTAAGGCGAAAATTCTCCATGAGATGTCTTCAAAGGAACTAGTCAACTTATCAAAACTTAACTGCAGAACACCCAAAATACCCAAGTAGCTAAGGACGTAAGTAGCTAAACAATAGAGAATTTATTTGGAAAGTTTCCAATAACCCAAGTATAATCTCTTTCTCACAGACGATCAAAATGCTATAAGTGAAAAAATAAATGATTTAGAACTTATTTCAACCTCGGTGATCTTTCAAAGCAGTAGAGCTCGTGGATTCAGAGATCCGGCGCTCTATAACTATTACATCTCCGTAAATGTCTGGCTTAAAAGCATCTTCCCCTTCGTTTTTTATCTCCACAACAACAACCGCAGAACTGCGAAAGCATATGAAATGTGGGTTCAATTAAAGAAGAAAAACACAGAAATCTGCGATCAATCAACGTCAAATTTATATGTTCTATCAAGGGAGATTGAATTAAATTTTAAGCGCTGACCTGCAACCAGTTTTAATGAAATCCTTCAACGTCGACGCTCTCTGAGTACCTCTCGCTCGGCAGCCGAACGCGACGCACAGAGCGGTGAGTATTGCACTTTTACCACCTGCGAAAAAATCGGAGAAAAATAAACCCTAATCTCAACATTGAACTGGAATACAATGCCAACCAAGAAATTCATGGTACATTTGGTACGAATATGCTATACGGAACCGATCGAAGGAGAGAAGAGGGAGAATCCTTACTTCCATTTTGACCAGTGATGAAATTGACCCTGTCGCCGAGCTCGATTTGAAGGCTGCTATGGCACATGAAATTCTCCACGCGGATGAGCTTCACTATCCCCGCCGTAGGACTCTGAATAAAGCTCATCGTCGCGCCAGCTATGGAGTCCGTCTGGTTCCTAGGGTTTACTTGCGACCGACGTAAACCCTAGCAGAGGAGAGAGAGGATGAACTCTGGTAGAGAGAGAGAGAATGTATTTGGCGGGAACAGCGAATGGTCAGGTCGAAATGATCGACCAGTTTACTGTACTGTACCTCATAACATTTATGATCGGCAAAAGTAGCTAATCTTTTAACTTTGCGAATTCTATCTATAATAGCTGTCAGTAACGGCCCTAACTTTGTATGTTTGTCTAATTTATCTCTTGAATTTTAGTTTTTTGCAAAAAAAGAATCATTCATAGTTTAAAAAAAATCACACACTACTCCTTATACACTAAAAATTGAGAAAAGTAGTTAACTGGTAAGCAACTCATGACTTGGTTGAAAAGTACTTTAATAAAAATGCTTCTATGATATTATAATAGATATTTTATATTAGTTTAATAATATCAGCAGGAAAAGATAAATAATTACATACATAATATAGTACTTAATAAATTGGTATTTGCTATTTTCACTAGTTAAAAGCTGGATGTTTTCTGATATCTAATATTTATTCATAAAACGTAATCAAAGATTATTTTTATTTAAAAATAAATTAAATAGAAAACTCTTCGAAAGAAGAATGCCAGAGAAAATATCCAAACATATAGCATTAATATAAACAATCCGGATTCGTAACCAAACAAATCCTAAGTATTTTTCGATCGTGCAAAGTAGGTCAGTAATGGTTTTTAGTGAATTATAATACAATAATTTTACTACCTAATATGCTTATAGAATCCATTTTTTTCATTTTTCATGTGTTTAAGAGATATACGCGCGATCATCTTACGAATATTTAGTCCAAATTGATCGATAACCAAGAATCATTATAAATTAGGACATTCTCTATCCTTCAATTTGAGAATGTAATTTTTCCCTTGATATTTAAAAATGAAATGGTCAACCAACACATTTGACGTTAGTTTATTAATTAGGATTTGTTGATAATTTTTATCTTATTGATTAAAGGGCTCTTAAGGGTAATAGCCAATTTGAAACATAGGTTTTGCAAAATAGCCAAACTTTGGTTAATTTTGTAAACTAGCCAATTAACCATTTAAGTGAATTTCTAATTACATTCTTACCCTTAATAATTAAATACGAAATTAAAAATGAATATAAATTAACAACGTAATTTGTGGGTGATTAATCTGAAAAAATTAATTACATCAATTGAGAATAATTTCATTAATTAAGTATCGATATATTGATTGGAATTGGTATTTATTAATTGAAAATATTGATATTAATTGAAATTGCTATTAATATGGTAACAACCAAATCCAACTACCTAATAATCGATCACCCCCTTTTTTTATGCTAAAATTCAAATTTTAACTTAAAAACATTGACCACAATTTTAATATTAAAATTATTCATTTAATTTTCGGATTTAATTTTTTCAAAAAATATCAACGATTTTTTTGTATAAAAAAATTAAGAAATTTATTAGTATACTGTTTAAATCTGTTTATACGTGTTAATATGGAGCAATTTAATTCTACGTAAATCTATGTTGAATTAAACAAGAATTATTTCTCCAATTTTGAAAAATGAACACAAAATTAACACGAATAAACACTTTAATACACAAACTACTACACATATAAATACACATAAATAAACAAAAACAAAAATAAATACAAAATAACATGAATAAACAAGAATATACACAAATCTGCATTGTTTTAAAACATATATTAACATGAATCAATGACTATTAACAACGAATCAACGTAAATTAACGTAAATCAACAACGAATTAACTTCGTGCGCGACGGGGGCAGCGAAAACTCGTGAGTTCACAAGCTCAGACGGAGGGCAGACAACGGTGAGGGGTGCAGCGAGCCCATCGACGGCGCCAGAGTTTGCCGGGCTGCCCAGCGGTGGTGGGCTGCTTCCTACCTCCAGATCTGAAGCTTCAGAAACCGATGATGTTGATCGGGCTTCCTCGGTGGTGCGCGAAATTGCGGACAGCGATAAGGCAGTTTGCGGTGGCGGAGAAACGTGCCGGGAGGTCGCCCCGGGGTCGTCGGCGCTCGCGCTGGAGCTGGGTGGCAGCGATTCCGTTGCCGGTTCGGGCGTGCCTGTGAATCTTCTTCATCGATCTTTCGCCACCCTTTGCTTGATCGGAGCCTGCTGTTCTTGGTGTTGTTTCCGTTCTCCATTGCTGCACGAGAGAGAGAGAGAGAGAGAGAGAGAGAGAGTAATTCAAAATTTGTAATTAAATTCCAAAATTTGTGCACAATTAGTTACAGCTTGATTTGTGTTAAAAATTTAATTTCCTTTTTAATTAATTACGAAAATTATAATTATTAATTAAAGGGTATTACAGGGATAAAAAATGTTATTAAAATGCCACCTCATGTTAATTGGCTAGTTTACAAAATTAACCAAAGTTTGGCTATTTTGCTAAACCTATGTTTCAAATTGGCTATTTGGTGCAATTTCTCTTGATTAAATTCTCGGCTTATCGGTGATACATGAAGAAAAAAAAAGGAGCAAATCC
The DNA here is from genome assembly GCA_954871525.1 of Parietaria judaica. Lineage (NCBI taxonomy): Eukaryota > Viridiplantae > Streptophyta > Magnoliopsida > Rosales > Urticaceae > Parietaria > Parietaria judaica. The sequence continues at coordinate 5,491,165 of OX940862.1, forward strand.
TCGGCTTATCGATGATATATTAAAAACATATATGAGTATAATCGAGCATTTTTTTTATTGAATAAGAAAATAATTAACAAATGCTCAAAGGTATATTTTTCTTTAATCACATCTTAACCTAATTATAGCATTTATAACAAAATAACCCCTCGAAATTTAAAACCACGATATCTCCGCGGGCCATCCGCTTTATTTTGCAAAAATGCCCCTTGAGTTTTACTCTAGGGGCAAACTTAAGATGGTCTTAATACCGGTCTTAAAATAATTGTTTTCCAATCCATGATAATTAATGCATACAGTGCATAGAATATATAAAGCACAAAATCCTGTCCTGAATTGGACCAAAATCAAAGATGTGTCCTTAATGTGTAATAACTAGCAACATATCTCATAGCATCCATATTCTCTCTCCTCTCTCTCTCTTACACACACACTCTTATATATATCCATATGCATCATACTCTCTTCACTTGTGTGAAAAATCACTTGCTCTCTTCTTCTTATTCATCTCATCAATGGAGAAACGCAAAATCTGCAGGATTTGCGACAAGAGCTTCGCCAATGGCAGGGCCTTGGGCGGCCACATGAGGTCCCACTTCGCCAAGCTCCCTCTTCCCCCGCCGCGGTCCGCCTCGCCGGTCGTCGAGCCTTCGGCGATAACTCACCTGAGCTCCGATCGGAAGGAGCACGGAGCTCCCGCGACTTCAAGAATCTCCGAGGAAGACGCGGCTCAGTCCCTGGTGGACCTCTCCCGGGACACGTGGCGGGAGCGGGAGGCGGGCTTCGCGTGCGGGGAGTGCGACAAGAGGTTCGGCTCGCACCAGGCCCTCGGCGGCCACATGGCGAGCCACAAGAGGACGAGGGAGCCCGACGATGAGGTGGCCTCGTTCCGGTGCGAGTACTGCGTGAGGGAGTTCGGGTCGCGGCGGGCGCTGGGAGGGCACAAGAAGGCCCACTTCTCGACTCATCTGCCGAAGAACGTCATGTCGCCGAGCTACGGGGGCAGTTTGGTAATTGATCTCTTCATGTGAAGTGTGAAGTAGCACTGCTTCTTTGATCTTATTACATGTTACATTACATGTCGTTTAGTTGGAAGGAAACAATTGGTACTTTTACCGTATCGGAATTAAAAACATTTGTGGACAAATTATGTTTATGAGATTGAATTCATGCTGTTTACTTACTATGAGTTGGCTCTACGTGCTTCATGGTTTCTATCTCTCTCTCATTAAATGTAATATAGTCATATATTAAATTGCCCTCTTTAAGTTTTATTTTTATCAATTTATACCTCATAAACTCATCATTTCTATCGTATTATTACCCCCTAAACATTTGTTGTTTTGTTTCCTCGTTTGAACTTATCGCTTCGTATCGAATTTGTCGTTTATATTTAAGAAAAAATCATAAAAAATAATAATACGACGGAAATGACTAGTTGGGAAGTTTTGTGGATAGTAAAGACTAAGAAGTAAAAAAAGCCAATGCAAAGAGATAGAGGAAAATATAGAGAGCGCGAAATTAGAAGAAAAAATTACATTCGAATATTTACGTTACAATTTGGTTAAAAGATTTAAATAAAAGATAAAAAAAGAGGTACTAGTAAATAAATAATATGTAAAAAATTTATACAAATTACAAGTTTAAGGCAAACTAATATAGTGATAGACTTGCGGAGGTGAACTGATATAGAGTGATATATATATATATATATATATATATATATATATGGGTGAACCGTAAAAATAATAAGCAAAGAACATAATCAATTGAAATAAACATTCGGGAACAAAGAAAGTAATAAATTGAGGATGTATTAGCGGATATCTATTCGTACGTATAATATATTAATAGCTGGTGAATAATCAGGTTTTAAGCTGGGTTTCCATTACTGTGTTGATAAAAATGGATCAAATAATGTAATGGCCAAAGTCTTGATTCTAGGCCGAGCTCGTCACCGTTTGATTTACTAAACTGCCATTGAAACTTGATTCTTCGCTTTTTAATTTGTAACCAGGATGTCTCTTGGACCAATTTAAAAGATCGCTTGATGTAGTTGAAATGACTGAATTTTAAGTTAGCCAAATAAAAACAATAACAGTGCATAACAATTAATAACAAATTGCTATTTCACATAATTTAAAACATATATTTTACTTTTATACATACAAAAGTACAAAACACGTGTCCTCTGATGGTATTATACGTGCTTATTAGTTACTAGTAGTTATTCTCGCCTTCGCAACTTTTTTATTCACTTATTTTTAAAGCTCTTTTTTTTAGGCAAGTTTGCTGCATGAGGGGATTGAACCCACAACCTTCATAACCACGAGGCTATCGTATCGTAGGAACCACGATTTTCAAAGCTCTTTATTCCTTCCCTGTTATTAAAAATGTTGATTTTCTCTAATAATTTAATAGAAATCTGTTAGATATTTAAGCATTTGATACAAATTAAAATTTTCATTAAAAAAAATAGTATGCAAAAGTTTGAGAGGCAAACCGATACCACTTCAATAATCTAAGTTGACAAGGCAAACTGGTACAAAAGTCAATACTTCACGAGGGTATAATCCAATTCAAAGTGCGGGCAAATTGACACAAATATTCTCATTATAATTCACACCTAGTGATGAGGAAATAGGGTAATTACTGATAGGATAGTTATACTAAATATCTAAAGAACAAATAAGTTAGTGGCGGCGTAAATACCTGATATTTTTATTTTTAGACTGAGATAAACTCTTTTTTTTTCTGCAAGAAAAGTTTTCAATGTCACTATTTTGCTTCTCTCAACATCTCATTCCTCATTCACTTGAGTTAATGTTCCGTCACTATAACCAGAAAAATATAATAAAAAAGTTTGAAAGTTTATAAAAGTGATGTGTGTTCAAAATTTAACGACACATTCAAAATTATATTAAATGAAAATTTTGATCGTGAAAGAAAATCCAAATTCATGCCACCAAAAAAAAATGTTGAGTTTTGCTATTTTTACGAGTATTTTTTGGAGCCCAAACGAATTCGAAGCCCAATCCAAAATAGTCAATTCTCATAAACAAAGAAGATGACGGAGGTTTGGGAAATATTATCAGCCCACCAAAAAAAACAAAGAAACGAAGCATCAAGCTGCCCCATTCGATCATCATACGGTCGTTGGCCCCGACCAAAAATAAAGACTTGGGCCTAAAACAGTACTGATTCATTTTTCGGCACTAACAACTATATATAACTCCACATTAATCACCGGCACCAAAATTAAACATTTTTGCCGTTTACATCCCTTCGTGGGAAGCCTTGATCAAGCCAAAACACACATATTCCCTTCCGGTTGGCAACGTGTATAGTATTTTATAAATTAAATAAACTCATAATTCGTCAACACCAACGTGCCATCAATCACTTCTAACTTGTACCTAAACCCCACCACATTATCTCAATAGTCAAGTCTCACCCATTTTTATAAATTATAACACAAACGTACCTTATTCCAAACAAACCCCCAACGTTCAGCTGATCAAATTAACCATACTACGTTCCGGCTACGTCGTCAACGCAAGGCCATGGAAACGTCGTCATATTCCCGCCGCCACCATCCCCCGCCCCCGTCCCCGCGCCTCGCCCGCAGCCGTAGCGGCAGCTCCACCACGACGGTGCGCGTCACGAGCCCCAGCGTGGCCAGCCAACGGCTCGGGAACAACCGCTCGAAGTCCACGACCAAGACGAGGCCTTGTCCCAACAAACCGGTTGGTGCCGACAAAGCCTATGAGGACAGAATCCTGACGGGGCAAACAAAGCGGCCGGACGAGAAGGGCGGCTTCGCGGCCAGGTTCTTGCCGCGTGGCGGGCTGAGGGGCTTCGGTGGGGGTGCGGCTGCGACCAAGGTCGCTGCCTCGGCGTGGGCTTTGTCGCCAGGGCGGTCTCTGCAGCTGACGGCCAGCTCGCCGGAGAGCTCGCCTGCGATGTGCCGGTCGGCGGCGAGCAAGTCTGTTGGCGGAGTAGGCGGGGTTTGGAGGTACTTCAGGCAGAAGAAGGTGTCGCCGGTGCAGGAGGAGGAGTTCCACCGGTTTAGGGTTTTACACAACGGGCTGCTACAGTGGAGATTCGCCAATGCCAGGGCTGAGCTCGCCATTGCTGCTACTAACCGAATTGCGCAGGTTGGTCGTGTCTCGTCTTAATCGTTTTTTTACTAGCCTTATTTAATAATCATATTGAAAAATCGGATATTTTGTGTAAATTCAACATTTCTTTATATTCTTAAAAAAATATTTATTTTATACCGGTTTGACTTAATTATATTGAAATACTAAAAGAATTTAAATATAATTAATAATATGTTATCAATAAGCTACGTAAATCATAAAATAATAAACATGAATTAGACATACAATAAAAAAAAGAACTAAAATACTTAGGAACATACATTGAATTCATAAAATAATATTTTGCTCCTTACTCTTGTTTAAATGGGTCCATATTAATATTAATGTTTACACATTATTTAATTTAATTGTGTTAATCGTGTTCGACATGATTAGATCCAAATTTATTTAAGATCGACTCAAACCCACTCATATCATATTATAGCCATGTGATGTTGGTACTAAGAAAATCCGTTCTCATCCAACTTTGGTGTTTGTTCTCATCATATTCAGTTTGGCGAATATTTGTATTACGCACTATGCAGCAAGGGTATTTTAGACTTTTTATACGGGTTATTTGCCCTAGGTTTATTTTACGCTTATGAGGCTTGTAGCCGTCATTAGTGCGTTTTGTAGCACAAATTGAGAGAGGCGAGATTGAGGGTGTAACCAGAAACTTTGATTGAGAGATTGATAGTACAAATCGAGTTTTACAGGCGGCCAGTGGACGTACCTCCGACACTGAGAGCGAACCACTATAATTCTGGTGTCCATATCAATTTCGTTTATCGCTTTTATCGTTTTCGAATTGGGAATTAGGGCAAAATTCCTAATACCGTTTACACATTATTTAATTGTGTTATTGTGTTCGTCATGTTAGAACAAACTCTATTTAAGATCGACTCAAACCCACTCATCGTCATAGTAAAGTCATGTGGTGTTGGTACTAAGAAAATCCGTTCTCTTATTTTTATGATATAATCCGAAAATGAACAAGCTCAAATTATCGATAAAGACAAGTTAGTTGAGTATTTAAACTTAAAATAAAATACAAGACTTTATCCAAAAAAAAAAAAAGGTACTCAGTTGTATCACGTGAAGAAAAAAAAAAACGCAATCAAAGTTTGCGAAAACGGCAGAAACGGAAATTCCGACTTGCTTTTCTCTAAGGTAATTAGTTTTGTTTTGCAGAGTAGAGTGTTCTCGGTATGGCTTGGGATATACAGGCTCCGGAATTCAATAATGGAGAAGAGAATACAAGTTCAAAGGTTAAAACACGAGATCAAACTCTACCAAATCATAAACCCTCAGATGTTGCTCCTCCACGATTGGGCTAAATTGGACCGAAGGAATCAAGAATCTCTCGCCAAGTTGCTATCCACGTTGTCGGGAATATCCGTCAGACTTCCTCTAATCCACGGTGCTAAGGTACCCATTTTACGAGAGATTTGCGAATTTGCGCCTCCGTCGGTTTAACACAGTAACTATGTGCTGTGATTATAATCCAGGCAGATGTGGCATCCGTGTATGAAGCCATGAGCGAGGCCGTGGACGCCATGGATGGCATCGAAGCCATTATTGCCGGATTTTTCGTCCAAGTAATCCCTATTTCTTTAAGATAAATATTATATTAAGAATTTATTGATCTGACTTTGAATTATAATCATCAGGTTGAGAGAATCCTTTACATGGTGACGGAGCTTCTTATTACAAATAAGCAACACAACGAGAATTTGGAAGAGTTAGAAGAGTCTGTGAGCTATGTTGCTACACTAGTGGTTAGTCTTCCTCTTTTCTGCTCAGATTGCATGCATTTTAGACCGAGCAAATTAGTTAAAAGAGTTCAAAAACCGATTAACTCTGGTTTCATTGGTATTACCGATCGAATTTTCGTAATATTTAAAAATATTTATACAGCTATCCTTCAATAGTCTTGTTCTTATGGGAGCTATTTTATGTTGGGGCGATTAATTAAAAATTATATATATATATTTAGAAATTATTGGAAAGGTCAAAGCCGTCTTTCCATGAACGAGTTACGCCAGTTGGACCTAGTAGTACCCGCAAAATCGGATTTATGAAACACCGTATTTCTCTCGTTAACAATTGAAAGTATTTTTAATTTTGTTTAAAGATGGCCAATTCATTACTGTAACAATATCAATGTATTTTTAACAGGAAAATGAAACGAGTATACGAGCTCATTGCGTTCAAGCAGCTTTAGACTCGACGAGAAGCATTAAGTTGTTGACGACGTGCACATCAACATGTGAAGCCATAGCTTTCGAACGTGCTCATCCAAGCTTGATCAACTAGTTTATATTACTTGTCCCATGGCAGATTTTTTGTAACTAACTCGGGAATCGATCATATAACATATTATTATCTTTTTGATTAATTGTAAAATAGTGAAACATAGTTCTTAATTTGTTTTCTGAATCTAAACGAAGTATGTTGATTCAAATTTTTGAGATGTTATACAGTGAAGTTGACGTTGTGTGTGTGTGTTTTCTTAAACAATATATAAGATAGTAATAAAAACGATATGCTGTTTCTTGATTATCAATAATCTAAAGAAAAACAATATACTTTAACAGTTTCAAATAAAAAAAATATTAATTCTCAAACGTGTCAGTTCTTTTGAACTACCACCAACTACCAACTATGTAATTTCGTTGGATACCACCAGTACGACACTAACTTCTTCCATTTTTTTGGGATAATTTGAAAACGACAACTAGCTTTCTTTTTAAACGACAATACGGTTTACTAAACATGATTCAAGGACGACGTTATTTAGATTAGAGTAATTTCGTTAAAATACACACCTCCTATATTTCTTTCAAATCAAAGCATTGTCATACAAATACAACAAACGTAACACATGTTTTTGTTGAAACTTATGTCAAACGACGTAAAATAATTTAAATCTTCAAATATCCAAACAAATTGTCAATTTTAGGGGGTGATAAAAATTAGGAAATACGATTTAAACCATAGGGTTAAACCGTCGCATAAAAAACCTGAAATTCGGATACTATGTTATGAAAGCTTGATTTTTAAAAATATCTTTGTAATTTTTATCTCTTTTGGTAAAATACTTTTTTGTCATAAAATAAAATAATGAAAATATTTCCTGTATTTAAAAAAAAAAAAAAGTAGACAAAAATATAGACATATTCATTTACTTTTTGCGGCGTATTTTTTATTTATCATTGTTAAAATTGTACCTAAAAAATGTAATTTTAGAGTACTCAATATTTATAATTCTGAAAATATTAAGAACATACGCCGTCAAAAACAAAACAAAAAAATAAGTTTTCGTTTTAAGGTCGTTTACACTTACAACACTGTGTCGTTTCGTGCTTGTTAGAGAGCGCGATTTATCGGAAGAAGTAACCCTCTCTCTCTCGCGTCGCCATCGTCGGTAAGAAGAGAAGGTTTCTGATTCTAGGGTTTATCCATTTTCGCTTTCTCCGATTCTAGGGCTTCTGGATTTTGATTTTTCTTCACCTTCGCCGTCGCAGCTCGCAACTCCGATCACCCCTCGCCGTCGCCTAGGTACGTCACTTTGTTCGCCGTTTTTGCATTTCTGAAAATCTAGCTCGTTTCAGATTTTGTTGTTGAATAGGGAGTGTTGAATCTGATTTGGTTTTGGTGGTTCTGGTACTCGATGTTGAATCTGATTGTGGTTGAATATGGCTGTTGTTGGCTCTGTACAATCTCTTATCTGGATCATAGCTTAGAACGAATTTGAAGATTCTGTTGTACAGGCGTGGCCAAGGTTGAAGAAGAGAATGGCGTTGAGGCAACTTCTCTTCAACAAATCTCCATTTCTTGCCAGCAATTCAGAGCCTTGTTTGTCTAGATTCTTCTCCAAATCCACCTATGAAGGCAAGTCAGATTGCTTTCGTTCTTATGTCTAGGTTTTGTTTTGAAGCTTGGAAATAGCAATGGAGTCAAAAGAATAGTTCAACAGATTGAACTTTGAGCATGCTTGGTCTCGTTTTTTTAGGTATTTCGAAATATGATCAAGTCGGATTTCTCTGTTTCTTGCTATTAGTTTTGCAAAGATCTCTACGTTATCTCCATCGTAGTTGATAAAAATGTTGTCATTTCGGAAAGAAAGAAAAAGGAAGATTAACTATTGATAAGATATGTTGAGTAAAATCATGATTCACGATTTGAAAACATATCAAAGTAGCTATGCCAATCGAAAAGCTTAATTATAAGAGGGAATATTTACTATAGAAAAATGAAAATAAATTTCTTATGAATAAGTAAATTATCTAATGTAAAAACGAAAAGATAGTGTTTCTGTTTTAAGTTCTTTTTCAAACTCTTCACTAATAATTTAGGGAATAAGAGGATTAAGGTATTAAATTATAAATTTGTATAGTATACTATAGTAGAAAAAGAGAAGTTAAGCAATAAAATATTAAAGAGGGCCCACTTTTATCACACCTTGTAGACTCTTTTTTTTTTCTTCTTCCCGATATTCTTTAGTGAGTTCTTTTTTCTATATGGGCTTAAAATACAATGTCGCAAGGCATAGTACAAAAATTAGGAGTGAAAATTTTGTCACCGGTTCCTGGTTTCGATAACGGTTTTAAAAAATAGGGAAATTGTGTTTAAAATAGGGAACCGTGAAACGGGAACCAGAACCGTTTTTCCTGAATTTTAGTACCGGTTCCGGTTTTAAACTACATGTCTTCTTTTTTTTTCCCTATTTTTGACGTCGTTTTGATTTCATTTGTCGTTTTTATTGTTAAAAAAAATACATGTCGTTTGAAAGTCCTAGGGTTTAAAAAATTACATGTCGTTTACATGTCATTTGGCCTTTCTCTCGGTCTGCCTCTCTTTCTCTCTCTCTCGGCTGCAAATTTATTCTCTCGCTCTTCTTCTTTTCAATCTCAAGCTTCGTCTTCGTCGCGATCGTTCCAGACCAAGCTTCGTCTTTTTCTCTCTCAATCCAGTGCGATTTGGATGTAATTTTTTTTTAGGGTTTCGGTTTGGAGGTATCCTCATTCTTCCTTCCTTCAGTTTGCTTTGATTCGAATAAATGACGATTCATGTATGTGTGTTGTGTTGGTTTCAAATTTCATCTCGGTTTAAGTCCTGGTTTTGGTCACGATTTTTTTCCCGAATTTTTTTCCCGAATTTTTTTCACGATTCTCTCATGAATATTTCCCCGTTCCGGTTAAAAAAAAACGGAAATATTCAATCGGAACCGGAATCGTGACCAAGAAAAAAAAATCCCGAATTTTCAGGATAGGTACCAAAATAACCAAAAATCCCGAATTTTCAGGATAGGTACCAAAATAACCAAATTTTCCGGTTCCGGGTTCCGTTTCACCCCTTCACAACTATTTCTCACTGAGAGGCCTTCATATTTTGTAGGCCTTGGGCGATGGCCCAAGCTGCCCAGTGCTTGGGCCGGGCCTGTTGAATCTGATTTGGTTTTGGTGATTCTGTTACTGGATTTTGAATCTGATTCTGGTTGAATATGGCTGTTGTTGGTTCTGTAGAGTCTCTTATCTGGATCATACCTTAGAACGAATTTGAAGATTCTGTTGCACAGACGTGACCGAGGTTGAAGAAGAGAATGGCGTGGAGGCAACTTCTCTTCAACAAATCTCCGTTTCTTGCCAGCAATTCAGTGCCTTGTTTGTCTAGATTCCTCTCCAAATCCACCTATGAAGGCAAGTCAGATTGCTTTCGTTTTTATGTCTAGGTTTTGTTTTGAAGCTTGGAAATAATAATGGAGTCAAAAGAATAGTTCAACAGATTGAACTTTGAGCATGTTTGGTCTCGTTTTTAGGTATTTCGAAATATGATCAAGTCGGTTTTCTCTGTTTCTTGCTATTAGTTTTGCAAAGATCTCTACGTTATCTCCATCGTAGTTGATAAAAATGTTGTCATTTCGGAAAGAAAGAAAAAGGAAGATTAACTATTGAATGTTCTTGTGCTATGTTTTGAACGAATAAGGGCAAATGTTCATGAACTGTGTATCAGCTTGTGTGTCTCACATATCGATTAGTTCATGGTTTTTGCAGCGAAAGTTGGAATAGTGGAGTTTCTGAATGGAATAGGCAATGGGGTCGAAACCCATGTCCCGAAAATCGAATCCGAGATTGGGGACTTCCAAAAATTGCTCGTCACTCGCACTCTTAAGTTGAAGAAGCTCGGAATCCCTTGCAAACATGTAATCTTCTCTCCCATTACTCTCTACATGATAACATAGACATACTCTCTGCTCTTAAACTAAGAAAATAACATTCCAAGTTTTTACATAGTATCTTGTTGCTCGTCATCTTAGATAATCTAATCTCAGAAATAGTCCATATTATATTTCAAACGCTCCTAACTAGTTGCAAGATGTTGAAAAGCCGGTGTTTGCGGCTTTCCATTGTTGTGCTAATTACGAAGAGTTGGTTATTTTGTGCGTGTGTGTTGCAGAGGAAGCTGATTTTGAAATACACTCACAAGTATAGAGTGGGACTTTGGAGGCCCCGAGCGCAGCCCGTGCAAGCATAACTTGTTGCAAGGTTCGGTGTCTGAAAGAGGAAATATATTGGTTAAAGATCATTTTTCTTCATACTTTGTTGAACATAGTTGCACTACAATAAGAGGAGCTGTAACTGTTACATGTTAACATTATTGATATTTAATTAAGTAATTTAGGGTAGTTGAGTTGGTTCCGTCTTTTGATTATGTCATTAGAACATCTTTAGAGGTTAATTTTAGTCGGGTCCATGGTTTGGCGCCCATTGGGTTGTAGCCTTTGCTCGGTTGAAGAGCGATTAAGGTAATGGAATAGTTAGTCAATAATCATTCACTTGGAGTACCTCAATGCTAATTGTTTGATTGACATTTTAAGTACATTATTCACCAAACTATTAAGTACTTTTCTGTGCTATCGATATAGCTGGTACTGATAATTATCTAGGGGTGATCAAAGATATCCGTAATTCCGTATACTAAACTATAAATTGAAAACCGTATATAACGAATATTGAATTTAATCAATAAAAACCTAATACCGAGATATCATTTGCGTTTATTAACTGTGATCAATTGCGTTTATCGCATATTGACTGCAGTCTAATATTTATTGGTAGATTGGGTATTGCACAACATTTTCTATATCATTATTTTTCTTGTCTGAAGATTATATCTAACAGAACATTATCATATATAAATATTTATCCTTATAAGTTTTTAGCTTCTTTATATTTTATTATTGTTCTGATACGGCCCCGGAGTTTAGGATTAAGTCGTTTATTTTATAAGAGTCGTTATTTGATTACGTGGGTTATTTTAATTAAGCGTTTAGGATAATTTAGTTGAGTTAGTCGTTTTAATTATTTAAGTTAATTATGTTATAGGTTTAATAATCGGGCCCGGTCCGGCCCATTAGGTTGTAATTCCATGCTCTATTTAAGAGAGCTTCGATAAATGAAAACGGAGCCAAAAATCATTCAAAAACTTAATCTCTCAGAGATTGGGTTTGTGAGTGTTTGGCCGGTATTTTCTATAATCCCATTTCGAGTTATCGATCTTTCGGGCACGTATCAATTTGGTATCAGAGCCGCTCGAGATGGGGGGTCTTTCGAAGGAACAATTCCGAGGATTAATGGCAGCGCAACAAGCCACGGCGAAGCGACAAGAGGCGGCAATCGCTGCATTGGCAGCGACGGTGGAAACCCTAGCCACCGCGGTCCAATCCCTAGCGCAGGATTTGATAATATCCAAGGCGGTAACGCCGATTGAGTCTCTCGAAGCCTTAGATCTGCGCGTGGCAGCGTTGGAATCAATGGATTTGTGCATTGTAGCACCGACGACCGCTCCGGCGAGTCCCACGGAGGAGGAGACGTCACTGACATCGAGCCGCACAACGAAGGAGGATCTTAGTTTGATGAAGGCCGTGGACTTCAAGAAACTCGGCGATCCAGATCCATCGGAGAAGGAGAACAGCGACGGAGCGCCGGTGGCTGCGCTCGAAGGTGGGTTGATTTCTGATGGCGGACCGCCGGTGATACAAGGTGGCGCTCGCGAATCACAGCTTCGCGACTCGGGTCTGGAAATTCCATATCTGACCGCGAGTGCCAACGGTGGCTGCGTTCTGCGCTCCGGGAGTAGTGGAGGATTGGGGATCGATCCAGGAGGGCCGGTCGTCCACGAAGGAGTGGCGGTTGGAAGCCGCCCAGGGTGTTTGGATGAGAAAAAGGGTTGTTTGGCTCTGGATTTCCAGATCTGCGATTCTGGAAGTTCTCCGACGATCTGTGGCGACGGCAGTGTCACCGGAGAGTTCGCCGGCGAAATTTTCGGCGACTAGAAGGGCGGCGGCAGCGAGAAGAGAGGTGGCTGTGAGAAGAGGGGTGACGGCAGAGCTGAAGAAGAAGAAAGAGCGATAGAGTTAGGGTTTGATGACAAATTGGCTAAAGTATCTAAAGTTGAAAAAGGTTATTTGACGGCAAAAGTACCTGAAGCTGGACAAAATTGTTTGTTTTCTAAAAACCCTAATGCAGAGAGTAGCAAGGAAAAGAAAGGAGGGCTGGACTTACAGACTGAGGTTGGTGATATTTTGGCAAAAGTACCTAAGATTGAAGAAAGTTGGCTAGCGGCAAAAGTATCTAAAGAAGAATCGAGCCGAAGAGAAGTGAGAGGCTGGGTGGCTGAAGAGAAGTGGGGGGCTGGAGAAGCTAGGGCTGAAAAGGCCTTAATGGGTCAGGATTACAATTTGGGCCCAGTAGGGGTGCCGCACAGGCCAGTTCTACACCAAGCCCAACGATCAGGGCACATGGCAAGACCTTTGGAGCGCGAAGAGGGTCGTGCAGGAGGCGCTGGTCGTCACCGTGAGGCTTCGGTGGGCGGTGGAGAACAGTTCGCCGGAGACGGCAGAGGAAGTACAACATGCAGTGAATTGGTCTACTCAGCTAATAGTCGTGACTTCCAGGGGAGTTCTCGCACTCCTAGACCACGACACTATGAAATACCAAAATATGAAGTGGTAGGTGGAAGTGAAGGCATTGAGATGGGGCAGCAGAATGCATCGGAAGGAAATGGATTCCAAAGAGAAGAGTGGACTGACGAAGTGATAATGAGTCACGAAGAGAAGTATTCAGGGGAGAATTGGCAGGAACGAGCCTTAGACGAAGGTGATAGCAACGGCGAGGTACCGCCGGAACAAGATTCAGCCTACAGTGGCTATGGAAGTAGCAATTTATCACCAAAATATTCTGAGGTAGACAACTATGGAGATTTACATCTACGATGGGGGGAAGGATGAAGACCGTGAGAGTGCGTACAACGAGGTTGAATATAAGACCTTGGGCGATGATGGGGATTATGCCTATGGAGAGTATGTGACTGACGAAAGGAGCGAGAACGACGACTTTCACGAAGGTGCGGACGGAAGCTACGGTAAGGGTGCGAGTGACGCGTATAGTGAAAGTGTATACGATACCACTGGTGAAAGGTCGTACAATGCTTATGAAGAGAGCATGAATCAAACCTACAGAGAGGATACATACAATGACTACGACGAGGGTAGACACGACGACCACAAAGAGGGCGGGTACTACATTGAGGGCGGACACAATGACTACGGCGACGGCGCACACAATGACTACGACGAGCGTGCACATAATGCTTACAATGAGGGCGCGTACAATGCTGCCTACAACAACGGTTACGAGGCCTACAACGTTTACAATTGGGGTTGCGACTACGTCAGCGAAGATTATTAAATTTGAGCTTGAGGACAAGCTCAAAGTGGAGAAGGGGAGTAATGATACGGCCCCGGAGTTTAAGATTAAGTCGTTTATTTTATAAGAGTCGTTATTTGATTACGTGGGTTATTTTAATTAAGCGTTTAGGATAATTTAGTTGAGTTAGTCGTTTTAATTATTTAAGTATGTCTTTTCATTTTAATTATTTAAAGTTAATTATGTTAGAGGTTTAATAATCGGGCCCGGTCCGGCCCATTAGGTTGTAATTCCATGCTCTATTTAAGAGAGCTTCGATAAATGAAAACGGAGCCAAAAATCATTCAAAAACTTAATCTCTCAGAGATTGGGTTTGTGAGTGTTTGGCCGGTATTTTCTATAATCCCATTTCGAGTTATCGATCTTTCGGGCACGTATCATGTTCTTTCAACTTCAAGCACTGAATGGAGTTAAAAACAAAAAAAAACTGATGCTATGGTTATCGAATTATATATGAAGCATATATCAAAATAGAAAAATCTGGAGTAGAATTTAGCTCGGGCGAATACAATATTTTTGCAGCGGTTTACAAACGGTCGTGTAAAATGAAAAAAAAAAAGGCTAACTGCTGAACTAGTGTTTATACGATGATCCGTATAGAACTTTCGTATTTCATTTTGCACGGCTGTTCTGGATAAAAGCGATCGTCCAAACCTCCGTATTGTCCGACATAAAAACCGTGGTAAGCGTGTCATGAAGGAACTGTTTATAGAATTTAATCAGAAAAATATATGCAATAATAAGAGGACGTGATCATCATCAAGATTCCATCAAACCGAAATAACAAATCACTTTTCCTATACCAATCCCTCCCATCATTTAAAACACAAAATAAAACCCCAAAAAACCCAAAAAAGATTACAATAAACTTATAATTAGTAGATATAGTCCTAATTATCCTCGAATATATTAACAATCCACGCGAGGAAATGTGTGCCCTATCGGAATATCATCACTCGACGTGGTGCTGATAATTTTATCATCATTGTCGCCACCGCCGCTGCCGCCTCTGACAGTGCCCGGGCCGGCAGCGACGCTGATTATGTGTGCGGCAGCGTCGGGGAGCTTCCGCACGGGCTTTGTCTCCTGCAGCATGAGGACGACGTCCCTCATCGACGGCCTCTCGGCCGGGTTGCGGGACGTGCACAGCAGGGCGATCCGGAGCATCTGCATCATCTCGTCCCTCACGGGCGGGCATGCCGCCCCCGCATCCTTGTCGAGGACCTCGGCGATGACGCCGTCCTTGGTCTTGGCCTTGGCTCGGACCCAGTCGACGATGCTGTTACCTTCCCCGAACTCGGCCTCGACAGAGCGCCGCCCGGTGAGGATCTCCATGAGGACTACGCCGTAGCTGTAGATGTCGCTCTTCTCGTCCACTTGCAGCGTGTACGCGTACTCTGCAAAAATGAAAAGGGTTAGGGCTTGGTTACGTGAGAATATGCATGGGAGATTCCTCGGCATGTGATACTGACACGTGGCGTGTTGTGGTGGGGTCCACGATGATGATAAGGAAAACGACCGAGTGAGAGTGAAAAAGGAAAAGTGAATTGATAAAGGAAAAGAGTGCCTGCCATGCGCAAATCAATAGTAGTGGCAAACTCACCGAAAACACAAGTTTAATTTTTTTTTTTTTTTTAAAGGTGTAATATTTCAGTTTTCAACTTGAGATACTTATTGGGTAACTATTAAAATAGCTATGGTATGTTGGATTCTCAATACTTATATTTGCACAAGAAACCCACAATATTCGAACTATTTTATCTCGTTTGTCGATGGGTCACCGACCTGTAACTGAATATCGACGATAACAGAGAATACTGATGGAAAACTGAATATCGACGATAACAGAGAATACTGATGGAAAGCCGACAACATATATCTTAACATAACTTTATATGAAAAAAACCGGTAGTATACCGATAAAATGCCAATGGTGTGTATTTTAAAGGGTTAACCAAACTTACAATGTGGGGACTAATGACCCTAAGGTGATATATATATATATATATATATATATATATTATAGTTATGTAGGTTTACTTTTGACGTTTTAAGCATATGTTATTTTTCTATTAAAGTTAATACAAAACGACATATTTGAATTATATAATGAATAGAATATTACTCATTTCCATGAAAATTTTTTTGTTAATGATTATATGAAAAATTTACTATGTCATACGAGAGGTGGATTTGAAGAAGAAGAAATGTGTGAATGTCAGCTTCCAATCCATTTTTCAAAGGTCATGAACAGCGAAACACTGTTATTATGGCCATGAAAACCCCACCATCACTAGACAAAAACAAAAGCTCCTTTCTTTTCATTTTCATTCCCTTATAATTCTTCCTCTCATTCTTTTTGTTTATCTTCCTTTTTCTTTTTCAGTTATTTCAAATAAATAAATGAAAAAAACTTGTGCTGGTATCGATCAAAGAAAAGAAAAGCAAGGTTGATATAATTTAGAGTAATGATGGTGCCGCAAGAAGCTAGAAGAGTGTGAGAGACATATCTACACCGCAGATTGCAAGTGTCTAGAAGCAAGGTTTAAAATACCGCTTGCCGTTTTCGTTTCGCATTTTCCGTTTTACGGATATATCGCTTGCTGATGGGTATGTCGATGGGCAAAAGGGAAAAAAAAGGCATGCCGCATACCGCATTTACCGCACTTTTCGCATGGACATACCGCATTTACCGCACTTTTCGCATGGATATTTTGTAAAAAATATTTGAGTATTTAAGCACGATATTTATATAGGTTCAAAACTACATATTTAATAAATACAAGACATAATTGTATACAACAAAACACATTTGTAACTTAAATATGTAGGTGAAATGTATAATATTAAGTCACTTTATTAGTTTAAGTGTATAATATTAAGTCAAATTATTATGTGAAGTGAATATGTATGTTAATTAAGTGTGTAATATTAAGTGAATATGCATGTTAATTGTATAGGTATGTTAACAAATTTAATATTAGTTGAAGTGTATATTATTAAATGAATATGTATATTAAGTGTATATGTATGTTAGGTGAAGTTAATATGTATGTTAAGTGTATAATATTATTTGAAGTGTGTAATATTAAGTTAAATTATTAGGTGAAGTGTATGTGTATGTATGTTAAGTGTGAATGTGTGATATTAGTTGAAAACAAAAAGTCCCACATTGATAGATGACAAGAGTTTGGTGATGTTTATATACCAAATATTAGGGACAAGGGCTTGGGCCTTTAGGGTCATAGGATTTTGTGGATGGGGGAGGACTCACACAAATGTTACACCACCACACGCGCGCGCCGCCGGCCGGGCGTGGCGAGGCGAGGTGGGGTGCTCTTGTGTGAGTATAATTATTTTTGCCGAAAGTTTAATTGGTATTTTTGCCAAAATCTATCAAAAATGCGAAATTCGAGCACCATTTCGTCGTTTTGAAGGCAAAAAACGACAAGAGATTTTCTTTCCGAATGTCGTTTGGAATTTCGCGGCATTTGGTAAAACGACAGCGAAACGGAAAGAATGTCGTGCCGATGTTCCACTGAAAACGAAAATCGACGCGAATTTCGTTCGATTTTCGCGACATTTCGCACCTTGTCTAGAAGAGATCAAGCCAGACTCTAATAATTTATAATTCCTTTTTCTTCTAAAGATAAAGCAACGGTTTTTAGTTTCACAAAAGTGGCATCAACACTTCAAAGCTTAATTTTAAAAAAAAAAAATTGAAAAAAATTGTTGGGGATATATTAATCACCATTAATTAACTTCTCTTAGTTTAAATTTAGGGATGAAATCAGGATTTTTACGATTTTTCCTCTCTTGCGATTTTCCGAGTGCTTAAAAACACAAAATTCCTAACGGTCCCGGAATCAAATTTAAATAATAAAAATTGGGAGCCAATAACCGAGACTAGTAAAAGTTGTATAATATCAAAAGTGACGGAACTACATGTGCACTAGTGAGTATTATTTATGATTTGATTAGACTCTTTTTATTCCCTCTTCCTTTTATACTTGATAAATCTATTCTACTATCTTTCAAAAAATAATATTATTTATTCTATGTCTAATAGTCACTTTAATATAGTTGTTTATGATTTTTGTTTGTTTCCGTATCTGAAAAAATCGATTAAAATATACTATCTGTTTCGCCTGAAATGAAAGTCTGGCTACGTTAATCAAAAGATGTTTGCTTTAACTGTTATATCCCAATTAAAGACGGGGATTTTACCCTTTTATTTATATCAAACATATAAATATAGATATTAGTAGAATAAATATAAAATATATTTGAAAAATGAAAAAAAGAAGGAATTTTCCTCTAATATTAATTTGTGAAAAGCGGTTCGGATTCTAAAAATTGGACCGGTAATAAATTTTACCCCTAAGATTATTTATGATTAGTTACCAAGCTTCGTAGACTCCTAAAGCCAACTCTAGACCCACGTTATCTACGTTTTTATTCTATATGCTTCGTCACTCAAACCGAAACCAAGTAACGTCAAAATAGGCAAAGCAAAGCAACAAACATCAACAATAACGCATCAATCAACTTAACTAAAAAAGTCAAACTCCGTTGACCACATGTAAAAAAGTCGTCCCGCCAAAACCAATTATGTAAGAAAGAGAGGCGCACCTGGCGCTATGTAGCCGTAGGAGCCGGCGATGACGGACATGGACTCGTGGCAGTGGATGAGCTTGGCGACACCGAAGTCGGCGACGCGGGGGTCCATGTCGGCGTCGAGGAGGATGTTGCTGGGCTTCAGGTCGCGGTGGACGATGACGGGGTCGCAGTCGTGGTGGAGGTAGCAGATGCCCTGCGCCACGCCCAGCGCGATGCGGTGGCGGGCCACCCAGTCGTGCGCCTTGCTCTTGCCGTGCAGCAGCGCGTCGAGGCTGCCGTTGGGCATGTACTCGTAGAGAAGCATCGTGCACTCGCGGTTGCTGCAGCACCCGAGGAGCCGCACGATGTTGCGGTGCCGCACGCTCCCGAGCACCTCCACCTCCGCAAGCACGCCCCGACGCCGCCGGATGATGCTGCTCTCTTTCTGCTTCCCCCATAGCTTCTTCACCGCTATGATCTCGCCGCCGGGCATCTCCGCCCGGTACACCGCCCCCGTGGACCCCATTCCTGCGCCAACAGATCATGTGATTGTTATTATATAGATATAGTGAATCAAATGTGTACATATATATATTATATTTAGTAAATTAAATATAATTAAGAAACAAATTTGACTAGGAACTTCAAAATTAGTCATTAAGAACATACATTAAATAAATAACATAATATAAATGATAATAAAATTTAAAATATGATGAAGATTTAGCACATTACTCTTTGAATAATATATTTCTCAATATATTTTGTATTAGAAGACCTTATATATATTTATTATAATATTATATATACATGCGCACCTAGGATCTCGTTACTCATGGAAAGGCACTCAAGCACGTCCTCCGCCGTGAAATTGAGCCTCTGAAACGCTGTCAGCTTCCATGGCCCGGCTTGGCGACGCTCCTCCTCGAACCGCCGGCCGTAGCGCGCATGGAAGCACCGCGTCCCGGCAACTAGCACGAACAGCCCGACCCCGAACGCAGCCGCCATTATCCACACCACCGCGCCACCTGTCCGCCTCGGCCTCTCGTTTCTCACCCCGACTTCCTCGTCCCCTTCGGATACCGCCTCCGCCGTGCAAGGCTTACCCAAAACGCCGCCACAGAGTCCGGCATTCCCGAAGAAGGACGACGGGTGCAGATTCGGGAATACTGTTCCGGACGCCGGCACCGGCCCCGTGAGCCGGTTAAACGCGACGTTGAAGCTCTCGAGCGTGCTCGTGTTCCCAAAGTTTGACGGGATCGTACCGGTGAGCAGATTGTGGGAGAGGTCGACGTCGGTTATTGTCGGAAGCGTCGAAATCTCCCACGGGATGATTCCAGCGAGGGAATTCCGGCTTAGATTTAGCGTGATCAGTTTCTCGCAGTGGCCGATGTCCCACGGGATGTTCCCCTCCAACGCATTGTCTTGCAACTCGATCTTGTACATGCTTTTGCAGCCGATGAAGTCCGGGATTTTTCCTCGGAGCCCGCACGAGCTGGCTGAGAAGATTTGCAGGCTCGTCGCATTCCAAATGCTTCCGGGCAGAGCAGCATTAAGCGGATTCTGCGTTAAATTGAGATAACCAAGTGACGAGGCATCACCGAGATCGTCCGGTATTGGTCCGGAAAAGCTGTTGTTGCTGAAGTCGGCAAAGGTGAGGCTAGGCGAGAGCCCAAACCCGACCGGAATTAGGCCGGAGAGGTTGTTATTCTGGATGCGGAGGCGTGTTAGGGATGTGCACCGAGCGAGCGATTCTGGGAGCGCGTTGTCGAGCCAATTGGAGAACAGTATAAGCTTTTCGAGCTTGTTTCCTTCGCATATGTTTTTCGGGACCGGCCCGGTGAGCGAATTCGTCGACAAATCAACCTTCGAGAGCCTACCACTTACTCCAAGCCCCTGCGGTATCGGACCCACAAGCGAATTGTTCCAGAGAAGAAGGATTTCGAGATTCGGAAGCTCGCCGATGCCGGTTGGAATCTCACCGGAGAAATTATTCTCCATCAAGTACAAACATGTTAGCTCTGTCATTGCCGAGAGAGTTTCCGGTATTGCCCCCGACAGCCGGTTGTCGGACAAATCAAACACCTTTACCGCTCTCAACCCGCCTAAGCTCTCCGGGATTTCCCCGGAAAGCCGGTTGCGGAAGAGCAGCAGTGTCTCCAACTTAGTCATGCTCCCGAGCTCCGACGGTATCTCCCCGGAAAGATTGGCATTGGAGATGTCTACATACTCTACATTCTTTAACATCCCTAATTCACCGGGAATTCCACCGGAAAACGCATTGTAACCGATCTCAATCCTCTCCAGCTCCGATAACAACCCGAGTTGACGCGGCACAACCCCGCCAAGCAAATTCCCAGCCAAGTAAAGCCTCTTGAGCTTCTGAAACCTCCCATACTCCGAAGGAATACTTCCATTGAAGTAGCTTCCTCCGAGGTTAAGCTCCTCCAAATCCCGAAGCCGAATGAACTCCGACGGTAACGGGCCAGTAAAGCTGTTGCTGTACGCATTGAACACCCTCAAGAAGGCTAGACCAGAGACGCCGCACGGGAAAGAGCCGCTAAAGTCGTTGTGGCCGACATCGAGCACCCGCAGCCCGGCGAGCCCAAATACCGCCGCCGGAAACGGCCCAGAGAACGCGTTGCGGCTCAAGTTGAGGTGCGTGAGGCTGGAGAGCTGTCTCACCTCCGCCGGGATTGCGCCCGAGAGGTTCCGGCACGAGAGGTCGAGGCCCGCCACGCGCGTGGTGTTCGCGTGGCACCGGACGCCGGACCACGCGCACCACTCCCCGGACGCGTCCCAGTCCCGGAAAACACCGAGGGGGTCGGTGAGGGATGACTTGAGGGACAAGAGAGCGACGAGCTCGGACGGAAGTGGCGGCGAGGAAGAAGATGAGAGTGTTGCGAGGAAGAGGAGAGTGAAGGAAGGAAGTATTAGCAGAGGTTTCATGGCTTCTTGGGCTAGTGAAGGAGGAGAGTGGGAAAATATTTAAGGGAAGATTGGGTTTGGAGAGTGCTTTTCCGGAGTGCCGAGCTCGGAGGGGACTTCGTCATGATTGTCTGGTTCGGTGGGTTTTTCTTGGTGGGCATCAGAGAGAGAGAACAAGGAAGAAGAAGTTCTACTATAAAGCTAAACAAACGGTTATGTAATGTATAACTAATATATCATTATAGTCTGCCTCAAGTATTATATTATATACCTTTGTATTTTATTACCGTAAGTAATTTTTACAAAGTTTTGACGTAAAATAAATATTTCATACTATTTTTTAAAAATTCACTGGCTAAAGGTGCCAATTTAATTTTACAAGTATAAATATAATTCATAGATGTATTGACAAAGTTTATCGTGAATATTAATTATTCATAAATATGAATGTTCTAATAATAAAACTAATTATTTATTATTATATTATTTTAAGGGTAAATTGCGGCTAATGTACCCAATGTTTATTTTCGATCTAATTCGACGACTAATTGTCAAAATAGTTTTGTTATTTTCTGTTAATTCAAGAGTTTAATCGGTAATACTCTCGCAATTGAATTTTAGAGGGGTTTAACTGCAAATTTGTGAGAGAAGCATACTTCAGTTCAAACTGTAAAGTATAAACAACAAAGAAGAAGAATTACAACTCAATTTGGTGATTACTTTCATGGGTTTTCTTTGGATTTCTTTGTTTTTATTATTCATAATGTGCATATAATTTTTTTATTATTATTTTAGCCTTGGTAGCCACTTTTCATCATTCCTTGTTAAACTTTATAACAAATTGATAAACATAAAACATGTGTAACAGTGAGAATGTCTCTCACAGGATCCAAGAAAGTTATTTCAATTTCCCACCATATTCCAACACCACTATTTAAATGCATCACTTTAATTATTATTTTTTAATTCCTTTATTTATCAAATTATCATCCTCATCTCTGACTCTATCTCTCTCTCTTTCATTCTTTTCTTTTTCTCAGAAACCTTATGAATACAATTAATCATCAGCTTTACACTTCTTACGTTAGCGAGAGACACAGCCTCCATTGTAAATAAGCATTTATATGGGCTGTTTTCGCTTCTATTTATTGCATTAAATAAGATACAATTTTTTTGATTAATTAAAGACAAATATTCATGAAATGACGAACATTCTTCGTTATATATGTCTATTGTTTTATAAAATAACTAAGGTTAATTGCGGCAATAATGTACAACTTTTAGTCAAGAGGGGTTTTACGTCCCCAACTTTTTAAAATGTGGGCAAAAATACACAACGTTTGTTGAATGTAAAATTCGTTGGTCCTTCCGTTAGGGATGTTAACTTTTGCTGACGTGGCATCGTTAAACTGCCAAATGGATTGCTAATTTGTAATATTAATTACATAACCTAATTAATAAGAATAAATTTAAATATTTTAATTATGATTCAAAAAATAAATTAAAACTTTAAATTAACGAGCAATACTTATTTAACGCGTAGTTCTTATTCTTAAACTCGTGCTTCAATATTATTCACATCTTTACTATGTCATTTTTTTAAATTATAATTGTTTTCAATAATCGGTCGTTTTTTCAAAATTCTAGTCGTTTCTAATAAACCGTCGTTATGTAATCTTTGCAATTTTGTCGTGTTTAATAATCCGTCGTTTTCAAAAAATTTACTCATGTTCAAATGAAGAGTCTGTTAGATTTTTAGGGGGAGTAAAACTTATTTATTTAATTTAAAGTATTAATTTTTTTGAATCATAATTAAAATACGATTTAATTTGTTCTTATTAATTAAATTATACGATTAATATTACAAGTTGCCAGTCCATTTGGCAGTTTAACGATGCCACATCAGCAGAATTTAACATCCCTAATGGAAGGACCAACGGATTTTACATTTAACAAAGGTTGTGTATTTTTGCCCACAATTTGAAAGGTTGGGGACCTAAAACCCCTCTTGACCAAAGGTTGTGCATTATTGCCGCATTAACCCAAATAACTAATATCATCTTTTTTGTTATTACTTTTATTCTTATCTATTATTTTTAAAAACAATTAAAAAACATAAATGTTTGACATAGAAGGTTATATGTTAAATAAAGACAAAAATCTAAGGGTTAATTCCGACAAAAGTACCAATACTTTTAAAAAGTGGACCAATAAATATTAATTTTTTTTATTGCCCGGACAAGTTCCAATTCTTTAGTTTTGTGTCCCTATTGGTACCTAAAAAAAAACGTCCTCCACTGTTAATCATGCCACCGTTACAAAATTTTATCCACATTTCCGGAGTAAATAAGCCATCGGAAAGTTGGACGATCAAATATAATCGTGGATATGTACTTAAAAGGGAGAAAAATTGCTTTTTAATTAAACACCGAAAACGGGATAATCCATGGTTTGAAATTTTCACGAAAGTGATATGAGGAGACAAAACAAGAGAATCAGAACTTTATTCGGGTAAAAAAAGCATTGGAATACAAAACCATACTTTGACGTGGCGTGAGTAACGTTGGAGGACAAAATTTTTTACGGAGGTACCTATAGGGACACAAAACTAAAGAATTGGAACTTTGTCCGGGTAAAAAAAAGAATTGAAACTTATTGGTCCGTTATTTGAAAGTATTCATACTTTTTCCGGGATTAACCCAAAATATAACAATATAGGCTACCTAAAAATAAATATATAAAATTTAAAAACTATATAAAAGCCATTTTAAAACAAAATATATGATTTTTGGCAAAAGTACCATAAATGTCTAAAGTACGCTACACAATTCAAAATTTAATTTATCGTGATCATAAAAACTCCAAAAAACTACAGTACAGAATTAAAAACTTATGGCATAGTAATTTTTTTTTTAGATTTTTGATACGATAAAAATACAATTTAAAACTTAAAACATTACTTTTTTAACATTTTGAAACTTTTGTTACGTTAAATAAAATTTATGATATAATGTGTACAATCAAATACTTGGAAATAACTTTACCACAAGTATCCCAATATTTTATATTTACTAATTACCCCCCTCTTCCAAGAATGATAAATTCTGTGAAAAGAATTAATGAAATGGTTACAACACAAGTATAAAGAAAAAATGTGATATATTTATTTTATTGATGGATATACATGAATATATCCATGAGTATTTATCTATATTGATGGAATTAATAAACATGGAATATGAATTATGATGGTGATCCCAATCCTATTATCCTATGAATAGCTGTTTCTATATAATAGAATAGAGTAGCATTTATATTTATCACTCTCCCGTAAGTTAACCATCTTCTTCATATTTAAATTCTGCGCGAGATCTATATAATACTCTCTCCATAGACTCTACACGTAGTGCTAATTCATTATGCATTCATTTGAATATAATACACGACAAATTATATAAATACATATCAATAACGTAGTTCTTATAGGATTATATCCATGAAATATCATTACACGTAAACTTGTCATTTGTATCAACTTATTTTCTATTTTTTTTAATCAGTTAACCCTTAGATTTATCAAGTTTATGCAGTTTATTCCGCTAAGTTATTTGTTCATCAATTTATTCCCACCAGCTCATCGTATTATATAATTTTTAAAATTAATATTAAATGCTATCTTTTTGAAAGATTTTTTTTTAAAAGTATAATGTCAAATTTTAAGGAGAAACTCGTCATTTTCAATAATAATGAGAAGAAAAAAAAAAGGATTTTTTTTTTTTTTTTAATAGAGTGGCGCGAGCTATTTTAATGTAGAATTGTGGATAATACAATCGAAAAGCCAAAAAATAATACAAATTTCCTGATGCGAATAAAATGGAGTTTTCCTCGTTTACCGAAACTTGTGTATTTCCAAGTTTCAACCCCTGAATTTCATTCACAATCACATTTTACAGTCAATATGTCAGGAGAGTTTAAACTGTCTGTGATCAGCTTATGTTACTATTTTCACCATTCTATTTATGCTGTCAGTCACGTGTGACGTGTCACGGAGCACAAAAATCCACCACGAAAGAGATTGGCGCGGATATTTGAAATACCCATGAAATGACCCAAAAGCCCCTTCTCAACACAATTGGGAGATAGAATATACTAATCTATTTTGACTTTTCACTAGGCTTTGACCATTAGTGAGCTAAAGCAAGGTTCGACTTTTCCACGATTATCTTCGATAATCTTCGATTATCCGTCTTGTCGGTAGTTATCGGTAAGACGGCCATGCCAGTACTTTTCCATGATTTTTGCCGAAAATCGGTAAACATCTTAAAAAATAACAAAAATATGTATTTTTCAAGAAATTTTGCACTTTTCGATGATTTTATTTACATATGTGAGAGTGAGACTATATTTTATTTACCTATGTTTAAGTATGAAAGGATTTTATTTTTGGCATTTTTAATGTTTTATCAACATTATAAACTTAGTAAATATATTCTTAAAAATATTTTAGTGATTTTTCATCGATAATCCTCGATAAATGTCGATAATCCGTCGATAATCATCGAAAAGATCGGTAATCGGTAAGCTACAGTATTATTAGTTTTCCGTCGATAATCCGGTAAGTTATCGATTAATCTGTCGATAACAGCAAACGATTTATCGGCAAATTCGGTAAGTTGAACCTTGAGCTAAAGTATTGATTAAGATAAGAATAAAGCTTCAATTGCAATCATCATCAATCATTTTAGATCATATTTTATTAATACATTTTAATATAATATTGATTTTTTTTTCACATACTTCCATTTAATGTCTTTTTGTTAAGCCACGATTGGCTGAACTTTAATGTAATGCGAGTCACACTTAAATAAATAAATAAATATTTTTTTGGTAAGTTTATTATATGAAATAATTGCAGTAATTATCATGGTCAGGTGATCCTTGCTTCAGAAACGTTGCAGCACATTTACATATATTTGTTTTACTTTTTCTATGTAACAAAAAATATTATATGCAATTAGTAAAAGTGGCAATAAAATAAAGAGAAAATCTCAATAAAAATACCTAAAATTTGATCAATAAAGATAGAGTAAGTTTGATCGCGACCTAATACCAATTGCTAGTACTAAAACGATGATAAAAAATCGTGAATTTTGAAGCATGTAACTCAAATGCAATATTAACCGTCTCGCCGCGTTTAGATTAGCATTTACAATACGATTAAAGATTGAAGGTTATTACATTTTTTCGAGATATGTTGATTATTAATTTCAATTTTTCACTGCTGGGTTAGTTTTAACTTTTAGTGATAATTATATATTGACTTATCGCGTTAATATAAGTAGTTAACTTTGGATGTGAAATATCCTGAGCTTCACCTCCGTCACCGTTGTAAAATTAGTGTAATTGTGGTTATGCTCTAATTAAATGCTCATTTTTAATAATAATAATAAAAAAAAAACACAAAAAGGACCATCAAAGGTTTACATATTTTGATGAGAATGTGAACAAGATTATATATAAAAAAAAAGAGAGACCCACTCAAGTTCTTGATGATACAAATATCAGAAAAAGAGATCGTAATCAAACTCTGCTTAAAGTTTAAACAAATAAAGATTAATGCACCACAATATCACATGCATATTTTCTTATTATTAGAAGAAACATGATACTAATAAGGGTTAATCCCGGCAAAAGTACTAATACTTTCAAAAAGTGGACCAATAAATACCAATTCTTTTTATTGCCCGGACAAAGTTCTAATTCTTTAGTTTTGTGTCCCTATAGGTACCTCCGTAAAAAAAATTGTCCTCCATCGTTACTCACGCCACGTAAAAGTTTTAGTTTTGTATTCCAATGCTTTTTTTACCCGAATAAAGTTCCAATTCTCTTGTTTTGTCTCCTCATATCACTTTCGTGAAAATTCCAAACCATTGATTATGCCGTTTTCGGCGTTGAATTAAAAAGTAATTAATTTTCTCCCTTTTAAGTACATATCCACGATTATCTTTGATCGTCCAACTTTCCGAAGGCTAATTTACTCCGGAAATGTGGATAAAATTTTGTACCGGTGGCATGATTAACAATGGAGGACGATTTTTTTTTTCGGAGGTACCTATAGGGACACAAAACTAAAGAATTGGAACTTTGTCCGGGCAATAAAAAGAATTGATATTTATTGGTCCACTTTTTGAAAGTATTGGTATTTTTGCCGGGATTAACCCTACTAATAATACTTATTAAAAAAGAATAAAACATAGATTTGATCACAGTGAGAAGGAAGGACAGTTCCTTTCGTCATGACTATCTCTCATGATCATCAATGGAAGTTTCTTTTTTCCAACAGAATGAAAGCTGAAAAAGAGATGGCAAAATAATTCTAATAGATTTCAAAATAAAATAAGCCAAAGAGAAACAGAAATAAAGAGATATATTTATTTATTTTAATTTGCAAAAGACGAATAAGTGTAAAATCAATAATGTACGTATTGGATTGAAACGGTCGCCTTATTGAAGGACATAATTGGAATTTTCAGATGTCATGCTTACTTTATTCAGGCCTATCTCTGCCGCGCGTGCTTGCCAAAACTCACACGCTTTCAAATTGCCCATAATTCTTTGCCCACATTTATTATTATTAATAATAATTTTTGTGTAAATAAGTAAGAATATAAAGCTCATGCAAGTTATATATGTTTCCATACACATAAAATTTGGATGACCTAAGTGCTATGGTCGGTGATTTAAATCGAGATCTTATCATTTTTTAATAGAAAAGTAAAATTATCTCAAAATTAACTCTATTCAAATAATGGAGTTAGAAAACTCGGGTACTATTTTTTATGTATTAATACCCGAATTTTTCACCGGTACCGGTATCAATAATAATAATAAAAAAAATCACCCAAAATTTAATGAATGTAGATAAATGAAGGTATTTTAAGGGTATCACTGACCCTTTAATTGCAGGGCAGGACTTGGGTAGGGGCCATTGTTAATGTTAAGGTGCTCAAAAGTAGAGCCCCACTATCACTTCGTCTCCTTCTCATACTTCACCTATGTCATATACTTCTTCCGATATATATATAAATATAAATATAGTATTATTCTTAAAATGCATTACTATAAAAAAATTTCGAGAAATCGTGAGTTCAATGATCTATAACAGTTAACGTACGTATAAATAATATATATATATATATATATATATATATATAATTTTGATCGATAATACATGCGGTTAATAGTGTCAACATGTAATACTGTAGATATATATCTTGTAATATATATATTCTTGGCCAGTAGTAGAATCACCTAATTAAAAAAAACGAATACGGTTTAATTCTTGTGAATATATCATCAAGTATGTTACGGTGACGTTGACATTAAACTTACTATATTATTAGTTCTATGATAATTAAAGTCGGCTCTGAATGAATCGAAATTCTAAAGCTAAACGGTATTAAGAGCTAGAGCCGACTCTGAGTTTAGATGAAATAATACAGGCCTTGTTTTCTTGAGTGTCGTTTTTTTTAGTTCAAACATGAAATCATCATTTTATTATATCAGTAAATTTTAATTATTTTCTTTGTCGCCACAATTTCAATTTCCAAGTGCATATTTTAGACCCCACAAGTACAACAAAACCGACACTGAATGTTACAGAAATTAATAGATAACGGCATTAATAAATTAAAGACGAAATGACGAATCACGAGTTGGAAAAATGTATATATTGTGTGTATTTTGAAGAAACACATTGTTTGGCCGTCATATATACCTCAAATGTTAAACGACAACTTTATTATGCTGTCGTAAATTGTTAGTTAGATGCGGGGAAGATTTAATGATCATGACCGGAGGACACGTACGTGGCACTGGACGCAGTTAGATGCGGGGAAGATTTGATGATCATGACCGGAGGACACGTGGCACTAGACGCAGTTAGATTCGCCGTCGAATGTATATATAATATATTTATTGAGAGAGAACGATAAAAGAAGAAAAGAAAAAGAGTGATGAAATATTATATATATATATATATATATATATATATATATATATATATATTGTTATAATAATAATAATGAATATATAATGATAGGGTTTTCCAAATTGCCGACCCACGCGAAGGCGTGATTTTCTCTCCTCAATTTCGTCATCATTTTCCTTTTCCTTTAAGACAAAACTACTATTCATTTCGTCCCAAAATTAATATATATATATATATATATTATATATATAACAAATTGAAGGAAGTGTTGTTGGATAAAGAGTGATCTTTAATATATTATTGATTAATATTAAAAAAAACAAGGCTAGAACTTAAAAAAAAAAAAAAAAAACTCCTCAAAATATTACCTGCTAGTTATATAAGAGAGTATATATATTATATTATATTATATTATATAGAGGCTGATCCAAATCTAAAGGCTGACTGATTATGATATTATGAGACACGTTTATTGCAATACTCTGTGAGAATAATTATTTTATTGCAAAAAAATAGTATATATACAGAAACGTGAAGATTGAATAGTTTCGAGAGGTTCAACTTACTGAACTTGCTGATAAATCGTTTGCCGTTATCGACGGATTAGTCGATAATTTATCGGATTATCGACGGAAAACTAATAATACTGTAGCTTACCGATTATCGAACTTTTCAATGATTATCGACGGATTATCGACACTTATCGAGGATTATCGATGAAAAATCACTAAAATATTTTTAAGAATATATTTACTAAGTTTATAATGTTGATAAAACATTAAAAATGCCAAAAATAAAATCCTTTCATACTTCAACATAGGTAAATAAAATATAGTCTCACTCTCACATATGTAAATAAAATCATCGAAAGTGCAAAATTTATTGAAAAAAATACATATTTTTGTTATTTTTTAGGATATTTTCCGATTTTTGGCAAAAATCATGGAAAAGTATTGGCATGGCCGTCTTACCGATAACTACCGGCAAGACGGATAATCGAAGATTATCGAAGATAATCGTGGAAAAGTCGAACGACCATCAAAATGTCATAGTTAATACTTAATATTACAATATTCTTACTTGATATATATATATATATATATATATATGAACATTTGTACGTCTTCCTTATCGTAAAATATTTATATAAAAAGATAGCTTTAAAAAAAAGAGATGATAACTGTTTATTTAGGAATAGTAAATTAGACCATGTACAGATGCATTTATATATTATTGATATATATATAATGAGTTTGTATGGTGGATGTATTTGAGCTCATAATTAATTATTACTAGTACACTTCTCTGAGACAAGCACTGTCCAAGCCGGTTTTGAAATTTGTCTCTTGTCGAAACTTTAGGTTAGTCCCCAAAATCCACCTCAAAAACTCATCCGGTTTATAAATGTTTATTTAAAAAAAAACCCCGGATACGGATCAGTCCTGGTCCGGGGAAAAAATCCCGGACTGATCCGGATTCGGATTAGTGTTTTTTACTTATTTTAATTAAATCTATTTTGTGGACCGTTGATCTTGATGATCCAACAACTCAGATCAAAAGTTTTTTATTTTTATTTTTTAAATCCTGGATATTTTGATATCCGAGTTGCGTATTATCCGGATACGGATATATCCGGACCCGAGTTTTATTTTTAATATTATTTTTGCGTATCCGGATTTAATCCGGTGGGGGAATTTTGGGGACTTCTTTAGGTTGTATAAAATAAAGTATATAAAAATTGATTTTTTTTTTCTTTAAACTTGCGAATTCTCACTTTTAATATTTGATTGAGTTTCTATTTATAGTTTATTTGGTTTCTAATCTGCAACATCTATTGTCTTATATCGCTTAGTTTTCTTTTTTGTTTTTGAACGCTCTAAATAAAAGACGCTCCGTGATTTATAATTTAGGAGACTTGTTGTTTAATAAATTGTCAAATCTATGCTTGAAATTTGCGTGTTCTTCGTACTTGCTATACGGAGAGGATGTACATCACAACACAAGCATATTACGCTAAACTATCCAATACATCAAACTAAATCCAATAGTACCGAACATATTGATCTAATAATTAGACGACTAAAAATAGATAATTTAAGATTACTTAACACGAGTGGTTTTCCCATTTTATATAATCTAAACAAAATTCGAGAGTTAACTCGTTAGTCGTTAGAGGTGTCGCTCCGAGCCAGCAAGAAATGTTGAATGGGACAAGAATTAAGTGAATTATTTTATGTGATGTGAATAGGGACTTGGATGTTATGTCACATTATTAATTGTTTTTACCATTTATATGTACTTGAAGAAAACAACATTTGTACCTTACACGTCATTCTCATAATCACTGATCACTTAATCAATTGGAAAAATCTATAATATATGCCATGCATGCATAGTATTTTCCAATAGTGATACTATTTATGAAAATGAAATTTGATGTCTTCTATCCTTTAGGTTCAAGTGTTTATTTTTTTATTATTATAGTTGTATTCGGCAATAGTGATACTATTTGTGAAATTGAAATGAGAAAACGATATTTACTCTCTTCTATTAGCATCACACTCGCTCTATCATATTTGTCATAGTTTTTACTCATAAAAAACAAAACCCAAGTAGACTAAAATATATATATATATATATATACATATATATATAAATAAGAATAAATAGAAGAATTGGATTGGTTCATAGGGATTGTTATAACTTATTATTACCCATATCAATTTATATTCCAGAAGAACAGAGAAAAATAGGTTAAGAATCATGCACATTTGTGTTGCAAAATTAAATAAGCAAGAAAGACTTTAATTCAATTATTATTAACTCTATATATTCTCATTTAAAGAGTAATAAATGTTTGTTAAGTATCTAATAGTCTTGAACGTAGATTCTCATATTACTCGTGTATATATAATAAAGACAGCTGATTAATCGCGCTAAATAAAAAGGCCAAATAATATGGCTATACTTATTATAAATTTTGGGTTAGTACGCAATCTATTTAATATAAACCTTAGGGATATGATTATTTAATGGGTGAAAATAAAAAGAAATGTAAAAAAAAAAAAAAAAAAACAGATTGGACATCCAAAGTGGTGCAATATTAGAAAGTTTTGGGAAGTGGGTCATGAAAGAATGATGAAAAAATTGAACACACTTGAGAATAAAAGATAAAGATTTTGGAGTGACTGAATAAAAAGTGAGGATTATGGAGATATTGGACCCATTTGTAGGGCACTCTCTCAAATTTTCTTTGCAGATTTATTATCTTTATCTTATTACAGTGAGTGTTTGACTTCACAGTCACCTATTTCTTTTAGCTAATTTTTTTTTTGTTCTCTCTCACATAATTACACTTTCTGATTAAGTGGAGAACAACATTATTAGGGTTTTGAAGGTGAGTGAAATCGGCATGTGAGGAGGCCTCACTCTTGAGTCAATATTTGGACTCATCAAAAAATATATATTATTCAATTGGGATTTGGTGTCATGGGAGGAAAGTAAAGGCACTTTTCAAAAGGAATTAGTGGCTATATGTGCCAAATTTAAGCACATTTGCTTGCATTATTTAATTGTAATTAGACTGATAAATTAGATTCTTATTAATTAAGTGCATATATGGTCCATACTCCATATGAACAAATCATTCCAATTTATTAGGGAATTTTATTGATCTAAGTTCGACTATATATTTAGAGGGTCATATAATTAACCTAATTACTACCTAATGAGAGTCATTTGACACTGGCACAAATATCGGATTGCATAACGATTAAAAAACCTTCATGCGAAGTTTGGATGACTGCCGTCCAAATTTACAATTTTTTACTTAGTCCGGCGGTTTTTGAGAATTTTCATGAAAAGTCCGTAGTTTATAAATCTCCTATTTGAAGTAGTGTGTGAAACATTGGAGACAAAGTAGTAGTAACATCTAAAACCAACCCTAGCTTTCAAAAAAAAAAATCTAAAACAAACCCTTCTAATAATAGTAATAATAATTTGATTTCATAAGAATAATAAGGAAGTGTTCCTTTGGAATAATTTATTACTTTAAATCTAATATATATATATATACATATATAGTTGTTGATGAATCCATTGTTACGCATGTGGTCCTGGAACATGATCATTCTAACAACAAGTAACAACTAAATAATAAAAGAGCTCGCTAGGTAGGTTTCTGAGAACAAAAAGTAGAAGCAACGTTTTTATCTTTTTATCATGAAAGCAAAAAACATGTAATCAATATATAAGTGGAACAATATTTTGGCATTAATTAGAAAGTTTAACGAGCAATTAAGAGAAATCAAGTAATTATTTTACATGCAATAATCACATATTCGAAAGCCGTGGGTAAGATGTTTGTCATCAAACCTAAAGAGGGCCCGTAATATCATTGCATGGCACGTTCTATCGTTTGGTGTTTGTTAAATTCCAATAATAATAAAATTATAATATTTACATGTGAAGATGCTTTGAATCTTAATATTTAAGAAAATCTAGTAATGTCACTTTTGAGTTACGTGATAGCGGAGATTAAGATAGAGAGAAAAGAGAAGATGATTTAGACCTAATGAAGTTTCACAAATATGAGAGTAACAAGACTATAAAATGTATAATTTGGTCTTGTATGTGGATATATATTGTCCTTTTTGGGCCTGATCCGCACGGTTTTCTCTAGGATTTACCATGAAATTGCGTCATCATTGAGTTTAGCGGTCCAAATAAACCGTGATATTTGACCTATGTTCTCAAATGATGTGAGACTATTTAACGATTTTAACCTTAAGCCACGAAGGCAAGACATGATAAGTTCTGTAGTTTCACATACCGCTTGAGTATGATGATAATACGAGGGACGTTTTGAGTCGCGGCGAATGCATGATATATATTTCGAGAAGCTACATTGTGTGAGAGGGGCTAAGTAGGTATTTTAAAGTAAATGTATCTTATAGATTATATATATATAAAAGACCAATCTTCTCTAGCATTTATGTTTCATCTTTTGTATGCTTAAATCATTTGCATGTCGCTTGGTTTGCTGAAATTTAACTTCTAAATACAACATCAAATACTAGAAGACATGACTTTTTGAATAAATAAATAAATAAATAACAGATAATTAATTCTTCTTCTTCTTCTTCTTCTTCTTCTTCTTCTTCTTCTTCTTCTTCTTCTTCTTCTTCTTCTTCTTCTTCTTCTTCTTCTAATAAGTCATATATAAACAAATGTGTCCTTATTTTAACCTTAAATCATGGTCAAGGAGAATCAATCTAATGTTGAATAACCAATGTATGCGGCTATGCGCAAATAAAGCAATTAATAAATAAAATAAAGAAAGTCATGCAAATATTGCAATATTTTCTTTTTGTGTCTTTTGCTAAGGATTCAAGACTCTGCTCTCTTCGTCCATCAAACATCAAACAACGACACTGAGTTTGATAAAAGAAATAAAGAAAACTGTCGGTTTATACTTTTTTCACATACATTCTATGAAGCTTTCTTTTAATTATTTTAATTATATTTTTCACTACAAAAAAAATTGCATTATAGCTCTCTAGAATTGATCACTAAAGCTCAGAAGTCCTTATCAGCTCTGCAGATATTATGAACTTTGTTATAACAATAACTTTTTTTCAAGATTTCTGAAAACCACAACACCTAGCTAGTATTTCAATTTAAATTTTAAAAAGAAAGCTTAGATCCATTAATTAAATTCTTGTCACCAATTTGTAGGACCAAACTAATCATTAGAATTTAATTTGTACATATCTTTATATATTCAATTTAGAAATGAATGAATTAAAATATTCAATATGCCCACTTATTATTTTCATGACTTGACCACCAAACTAATGTTGTTGACAAAGTTTTTGTATGAATTTTGAGGGAGAAAGAGAAAACGACAACGATCCACGTCAATTTTTTTGTACAATATTTGTCATCACACTCATTTGATTTTTCTCATGCAAATTTTGGATTGTCCTAAATATGTATTGAAGCAAGTTTATAATACGTTGCTGCAACTTGAAGCCAAAGACTATATGCCATGCATGACAATACGTGACAAGAAATTCGACCAAATTAGGAGAAAAAACTCAAAAAATGTCATCATTTTGTTTTGGAAGGTGGAATTTCACTTTAAATTTAATAATTATATAGATATAACGTAGTCCACATTATAATCATAATCACCTTGAGTT
This sequence comes from Parietaria judaica, assembly GCA_954871525.1. Taxonomy (NCBI): domain Eukaryota; kingdom Viridiplantae; phylum Streptophyta; class Magnoliopsida; order Rosales; family Urticaceae; genus Parietaria; species Parietaria judaica. The sequence goes on from OX940862.1 coordinate 5,526,797, forward strand.
TTATTTTTTTATTTTTCCTTAAAGGGTAGCTTTAAACGTTATGATTCTCATTGTGATAATTTATGTTGATTCATGGAGGACAGTTCAAATACACCCGTGAGTATTTAATAAATTACACTTTTGTGCTCATTTTCACTTCATCTATAGTTGCAACTAATAGTATGTGATACAGTATTATAAGATCTTGAAATAGTGTATTACCCTATTCAAATATTGGATTTTCTATAAGAGTTGTGTATGAATTATAAGAGAATCTATTAATCACTCTTTGATATCGCCATCTCGTGCTAACATTTTAGGCCCCTTTGGTTGAAGTTTTCTCGAAGTTGAAAATGCAAATGGTCCGTTTTTTCCGGGTATGCCAACGAGTAAATTATATATTTTAAAAATACCGAGTCCAAATCGTGCCAACTAGATTTTATCGTATACCACTGCCATACTACATGGATTACGTAAAATAATAATATTAATAGATATAGATCATTTATAAATAAAAAAGAATTCAAAATTAAGGAACTGTTTCGGCACCTATTTGACAATTTCTGCTGCCGGCTTCTCGACCGCGCTTGAAGTTAGAGTACGTACGAGGTCCATGGTTCGAGCCCCGGTAAATAATTTTTTTCATTGAAAAATTCTCTTGAAAAAGAAGGAAAAAAACTACAAGATATCATACTGTCGATCACTATGTATGACAAGAACATTGAAAGTGGATAAGATATTGGTTTTGTGACAGGAAATACATCATGAATTGGAGATATACACAACCACTTATGATGATTTTACACTGTATAATACTTATTGGGGAATCCATTATTGAATTTAAGACTTTGAATTATCATATCCGTGCCTAAAATAAATATATTTAAAAAAAAACACTGTAATGGAAAATTCTCTATGATATAAATGCAGAAATACCATTTAAATATTACCATGTATCCAATAATAATGATTATCGGCTAATCTAGTTTTGAGAATCTACACTAAACCAACCTATAGTTATTTTAAAATGTAATTCGCTTAACCGGAAACGCGGTCGATTTCCTTAGTCTGAATGGTCGCGGAACCGGATGATTCTGTTGATGAAGTCTCGCTCACGTCGATAACTGTCAATGAAATACGATCTTTGTTAGAATATTCATAATCATAAATTAGCACCAAAAAAAAAAAAAGAACACAAAGAGCAGAAAAATACATGGCAAATGATGAAACGCAGAAGCAAGCAAAGCCGATTGAGAAATGAACAGGAAAAGTTGTCCAAAACTTTTCTCTATCCAGAAATACCCTCTCTGATATGAGGGTGATTACGCCGGAGAATAATAGCACTGCCCATCCGGCAGGCAAGCACTTGTAGAAAGAAAATGAGGGGTAATCCTGTCCATGGCATAAAACCGTAAAATTCAAAGCATAAAGTTGATAATAATAATCAAATTGTACTAATGGATGAAATGCATACCTCGAAATATTTCCGAATAAATACTCCAGAGTAAATTATCCTCAAAATCATATCTTTTTCGAATGTCAGGAAATGGAAGATATGAAATTCTGGAACCTAAGAATTTAGACGAAGTTCCGGGTATTTCTCAAAGTTTAACGGTAATATATTCGCAAATCTATTTAAACATTGTTATAAATTTAATTTGTAACTGATCGTTTTATTAACTAATAACTCACAGGCCAAACAAAACAAGATTCTTTAAAGAAGGACGAGAAACTAAAAGGATACTTAGTGAATTTGCCATGATTAAGCCAACCGCACCGGCTGACCGTATCAGGAGCACATTCATCACTACGTATATGACCGAAAAAACAAGTAACGAATCATTTGAGCGTTTGATTTGGTTCTCATTTGCTACTGCGTGAAGAAATGCTTCGGATGTGCCTAATCATCAAACAATGAGAAACATATATTATTTTTTTGTTGATTATTGAATTTGGAAGTTACAATATGTTCATATAGTAAATGCTGAATCAAACAACGAATCGACCTTACAATAATCGGAACGATATCAACAGTTAAGAATCTTCCAATAAAGTGTAAATTTAAGTATAATAAAAAATAAAATTCATTAGAAAAAACATTGGCTGAGACAAATAATTAGAATATAAAATGCGATAAAATGTTTACTAACCATTCATTGCCAAGGCAATGATATACACGCAATAAAACTGAAGGGCTTTTGATGCTTCTCCGTCGCTCCATTTTTGGCCATACAACATTCTGATGAGCGAGTATGAATAGCTCGGGCCAAATGCCATAAATACAAGGCCTATAAGAGAGGGCATTGAAATTTCAGATATATATAAGCATAGATTGAATGCATATATCAGCAAAAAACAAAGGGGAAACCGGAAAAAGAAAGCAGACCTATCAACAAAACCAGCTTCAGCGCCTCTGTAAGACAATTAGCGAGCTTTCTCTTCTTATTAGAGGTGTTTTCTGCAATAAATATGAGAACGAAAAAAAATTAGTTCACTAAACTGATAGGAACTGGAACCGAAACAACTCCAAAAGAACGCAAGCCAACGGAAATCACCAATTTGATGAATCCCGGACACTTTATTTCAATAGTAAAACAATCAACAGACTGTTCCTTCGATGGCTAAAGCTCTCCAATGCCGCCTTGAGTCAACAGACTAAACAAAACACAAAACTCTCAAAACCTCAATAACCACCTAAGAGCATACACAACCCAGGTTCTATTATTCCCTTAATCTGATGAGAAAGCAGATAAAAGACATAATGGGACTATTAATTTGCCTAATTGACCAAATTGCCCTTCCTTCTTCGGTGCATAATGATAGCAGGTCTCACATATACCATACGCTGGGGTCACAAATTAACGCATAATTGAGAGATACTAATTACATTAGAGCTTAATTAATCACAATCAGAAAAAATTTAAAAACAGGAGAGAAATAAACCTGACGCAGACCTTGCAAACGTGGCGAATGAGCTTTCTTCAAATGGAAGAAACACCATTCTCACAACTAAGCTTCCTGAAAGTTTGTCAAAACCGGAGAAAACGAAGACGCATCAATAAAATTTCCGAATCGAAAAGTCAATTTTTAGAATTTAATTATATTATTAAATCCACATACTTACCTAATTTGTCTACTATGCCATAGACAGCCTGGTTGTAAGGGGAATCCAACCACACAAGCACCATCTTTTCTCCTTCTTGAAGGATCAATTTCCGAAAGGATTGGAAAGTAAATAAAAAACACATATTTGACAACTTTTTGTCAAAATTCTTCCAGCTTCCAGTGCTGCAAAAATTAATGTCATTGTTTGTTGTATATTCATGTATCGTCTTAATCGCATACAATTGTTTACCTGAAAGGTAAAAGAATTGAAGTTCTGAAAGGACGAAGCAGAAGAAAGTAGCCCCAATAGGCAATGAACAAGCAAGCTCCATATGAAGTTTGTGACAACGCAAATATGATTCCTCTGTCCTGCAAACAAGTAATTAATACTCAGATATCACATCACATATACTTCAGATTGAGTAACCAACTATAAAAATACCAAAATTAAAGTTCCAGCGATCACCCAACTTCTTGCATCGATAACGGCTGTCCAAATATATATATATATACTATATATATAAAAGGAATGAAACCGGTAACTGGTTAAAGTTTTCTGATATTTCCAAATCCATAACCGGAATTCCAATTTTTTTTTTTGGAAATCCAGTCTTTTGAAAGCCAGTTCCGGTCTAGAACCAGCACCTGTTTTTTAAAATAATACAAATTGAGAAACTAAAAAAAAAAACCTAAAAACCTTCAGAATATGACTTTAGAAGAACTCATAAAACCTGAGAGAGCTTAAAAACACAACTATTTAAAAAGTAATCGGTTTCCAGTGTAGAGTACAAAAAGTAACAGAAGATTTCCAGTTTCCGATGTAAAAATCAATCACTAGTCCTCACCATGTTCTCTTGCTTGATTATGAAAGCATACATTGTTATGCAACGTAAAAGAGTAGCTATCGCTTCGGCCACTAGACGCAGTCTAAGTAGAAGCAAACTCTGAGAAAGAATATATAAAGGTTCCGCCAATAGCTCCAAAATACATGCAAATGCTGTCACATAAATCGACAATTAAATTATTTTAAGCTATAAACGTTATAGGAAAAATTGGAAATAAAAGAAGAAAACAAGTGTTAGAAGAAAAAAATAGTTTACCATTAATCAATATAGCTCGACCGTACGGATCGGAATAACCCAGTCCTTGCAACCAAAAGACGAAAGTGCACCCTGCAGTGGTAATGACTACTCCCAGTGGTAAAGTCAGCCATGTGAGTTTCATTAATTTTGCTACATTTTCTTCCATTGAAGTGCCGTCACTGCAGAATTGGTTTAGCAGATTAAAATAGACCGAGAATTCCTTATTTACTAGCGTTTGCTCGATATTTTGTGTGTATAAACTATACATGAGTATCAGCTCCTTCACGTTCGTAAATTAAGGTCTTAATTTTTTTTAAAATAACTTGAGTGATGCAACACTAAAAATCGATACCATATACTAAAATGACTCATAGATACCTTTTGAAATCCGCACGCATGCAAGCTCGCCGGAATCCCTCCCGGCTGAGAAACAGCACACATGTGACAAATAGATGGAACTGCACTGCATAAATCTGCAAACATAAACCGACATCTTGGTAAAGATCGAAATCGAAATTACACATAGAGAACAATGTGTATGCTCAAATTGGATCAATACCGCGTAGTCCTCTTGCGTGAGGTGCCTGACGATCCATGAGTTGAATATGAATGGAATCCCTCTTGATAGGAGCTGAGTGGCTGATATGAATTGAATTTCAACAATGTTCAATTGCGGAATTCAGTTGAAATTAGTTCAAATTTTCATTAAGGATGATCAATTTCATTAAGTTTACCCTCTGAGTCGATTTCGGGACATTCTAAGCTATAAACTCTACAAGTTTTCTGCTCATGAATGATCAAAGAAGTTACGAGCTTTGAGCTAGAATCTTCAAGTGAGCAAGCTAATAGCTGTATGTGTGTGTACATATACATACACACATATATATATATATATATATATATATATAGAGAGAGAGAGAGAGAGAGAGACTGACCCAATAAGTACTTGAAGGTGTGAGAAAGGCTTGTGGTCGTGGGCTGAGCTTGGGTGCCGGATCGCGATGGCGAATCATTAGCCGTTGACATTGCGAGCTGCTATAGTTTCTGCAATTCTGGATTCACTACCGAATCCGATTGGGAATTCTCGCCATTGATTAGAACAGAGAAAATCGAGAAAGCTGAATTCGAGAATTAGGGTTTCGACAATCCAAATTGAGAAGAGAAATATAGGAATGGAGGGAATGAAACTTGCTCAGTTTTCAATCGTTGCTCGTCTCGTCGCCATTGTTGAAGAAAGCTCTTTTCTGTTTTTCTCCTTTGCATGCCAGTTGTCGTTTTATAAATGTACCGTCGTTTTATAAAGTCAACGTTTCTAAAGTAATGTCGTTCATTCAGTTTGATACCTATTTTTTTTCTTCTTCTTCTACTATAATAGAAACCGTTGGTCAAAATCTTACAGATACAGATGAATAGTATCATAAATCAAGGTTTTAGATACCGCTATCCATAGTTCCATTTTAATAGTTTATCGATTAGTAATGATGAATATTTGATAGAAGTTCGAATTGTTAGTTGGTAACGGTGTATTAACGAACATTTGATACTAGTTTTCTTTATTGATGACTGACTTATCAATCAAATTCTTTTGTTTCCGATAAATCTATTATCAACGAATTTATTGACCATTTTCTATAAATATTATAAGAATAAATCAACCTAAATTTATATGTATGTCCAAATATAATATCCATTTATGACAATTGAAACTCATTCGCCAGTGCTTGTTCCGGTTTCTTGGGATCATTTTCTTTCTTCACTTACCGGTACCGAAATATAATGCAACTTACCAATTTTGAGACGGGTTTTCCTAATTTTGAAGCAGGACCGATATTGTGTCCTAAGTTTGTTGACACCAGCACCGTACCGGTGAAAATATCAGTTTCTCAATTTTTATTAGAAATCATCAATTGATGAAAATTGGCCAAATGGTAATATGAAATGTTATAGATTTTACCATCATATTAAAGATAAGCTATTTGAATAATCTAGGTACACAAAGGTTTAAGGTTGTAATTGTAAATTAAAGCCAAGCAGACCAACGATTTTTAACATAACTCAATATCATGTGACAAAATTTCAGACTATTTTGAACAAAAACAGAACTTCACAGCTGAGGAAAAAATATAAATAAAAAATCACGATCTCGACAATCAAAATAAAAGCACTCAGCAACGTCCCCACGGAATGACAATCACCGGTACCGCCGGAGGGAGAGCGTGTTGTTCCTCTTCCACGTGGCTCTCCGGGAGGGCCGAGCCTTGTGGTTCAAATGGCCCTTTCCTCGGAGACCTCTGTACTTCTTTCCGGCGGAAGTCAGCCCTCGGAGCTCTCTGTGCTTGTGGACCGGATTGCATATCCAGTTGATCCGTGGGTCGTTGCGGATCGCATTGTGGGCTGCATCGACCAATATTATCTCGAAGTACTTGTAGGTCGAATCCTGAAAGATAATAATGTTTGAATTATAACCCGTAAGCAACATAAATTTATAGTATGAATTCGGTTATAAAAAAAAAAGTTTCTCAGAACCTCATTGAGCCAGTACGAGTTGAGGACTTTGAGTCCACCGAGCTTACGTCCAGCTCTCTCCTCGGCAACCGAGCGCTTGCTGCGCTGGAACTTGAGCTGCGTGACTCCCTGGTTCGTGGGCTTTCCATATACGATACCCTTCGGGACAGGCCTCTTGCGCCCACCGCGACGAACACGCACACGGTAGATCACATAGCCCTGAAAGAAAACCAGAGATCACCATTTATTAAAACAATCAAAACATAGAAATTACAGTGCGTATATGCACGGTTTGACAAAATGATATTCCAATACTCCGATAACCGAGTAAAAACAGGGATTCAGGCGCCACGGTGATATAATCATATCCATTTTACTATTTTAGAAAATGACCTAAAAATATGAAACACCATCATTATGTAGAATCATATACACTTCAGTAATTCGTTTGAGAATCGATATAAGAGCTGATACACAAAAATATAATTATAATTACATAAATTTCTGTTATACACTGAAAAAATCGAACTCAGAGCTCAATCCATAACATATATATAGTTAAAAATCATGATGAATATAAAATCATGTACGCTTTATTATAGATTCAATTCAAATAAAACTCGAAATTAAGAGCTGATGAAACCTGCTTGGCTTTGTAGCCGAGACGGCGAGCCTTGTCGGGGCGCGTGGGGCGCGTGACGCGAACGATGGAGGGGTTCTGACGGTACTCCCAGCAGCGAACCCTCTGCACGAACCTCATCAGATCCGACTGCTTCTTCCTCCATATCTCCGACACGTACTTGTACGCCCCTATTCCCAAACACGCCAAAACATCAACGCGAAAACCAAAACAGAGCAGAGCTCATTCGCTTCGAACTCGCATCGCAAAGAAGCTGATTACAAAATCTCGATCGTGAGAAATGGAAGGAATCTGGGAATGGAGCTGAAGATACGTACCCATTGTGGACGGTCTCTCCCTCCTCCGAGAGCTCTGAAACTGAGTGACGGAGCGACGAAGGTAGATCAATGGTGGATTTGATTAGGGTTTTATGAATTTATTTTCTATGATAGGAAATTACCGATACGCCCTTGGGAGATTCTCTTGTCCTTGTGTTCTTCGTTTTAAGCCTGTTTGTGATTGGGCTTCAAAAACTAAGGCCCAAAAGGATCCGGCTAAATGTATGTATGATTTATGCCGAGAAGTGTTGATTATTATTTATTAGTCAGAAAATAATTTGAAAACAATTCACACATTTACATAGTTATTTATACACCCATTAAAAAAATAAAAATACTATGATGTACATTATGTTACAGTGTTATACCTCTAATCTACACTAATTTGACGCATGGGATGAAATTGCCTCTTGTATTTTATTTGAATAAAAGATATATATATATATACACATCATATATGTAATATGTATCGAGTATATTATTTTACAGTGTTATACTTATACCTCTAATCTACTATATATTTTTTTCTCTATATATTATTCAGCTCCAAATACTTAAATTAAACTAGATTTTGAAAAAGAAAAAAAAATTATATGCATCAACATAACTGTATATAAAATTAAAATAGTTATTTATGTCAAAACTCAAAAGTATCACGAAGTACTTTTTGTAAGAAACACATTCCATACATTTTATTCGTAACAAAAAAAATTAAAAACCAAAAGAAATCATGCCATAAGTTCCAACATTTCTAAAAAAATTAAAAAATAATCCTGCAATAAATTATAAATTTCCCTCGACACATTTATTTATTTAATTTTTTGAAACTTTTATTATGATAAAATAAAATTTAAATTATATCGTCTACAAAGATGTATTTTATGGAATTTTTGCCGCAATATCCCAATTAAAACCATATATTTCCGATAAATAGAAAGACTGAGGAAAGGGAACACGTAAGGAGCAAGCGCTTAAAGACGACACAGACTCCACTTTCACATGAAAAAAAAAAGGTTGACAGACACCGACGAAAACCATACGTCACTCCACGATCCTATCCATAAATATATCGCCTCGAGAAAATCCCTCTCTCGATAAAGCTCGTATACATTCAGCGAAGAGTGAGAGAACGAAGTATCATTTCACTATATCTATCTATACATATATATATATATATATCTGATGCGATGATGTTCGGAGGGAAGAGCATGGGCGGCGGCGGAGGGAGCGTGGTGAGGTCAGTGGGGAGGGCGGTGACGAGGGCCGGCTTCGGCGGTGGGGCCCACCAGGACGCCATGTCCGGTCCCACCAGCCCCCGCCACGTCACCGGTAACGGCGTGGGGAATCTGCCGAGGCTGGCGTCGCCGCCGTTCGCGTCGTGCAGCGTGCCCGTGCCGGCCGTGTGCGGCGGGGCCACGTGGCATCAGGAGGCTGACTGGGTGTCGGTGGACGACGAGTATTTTCTGAACCCTGTTCCATCGGAGGACGAAGTCCACTCCGCTGTTTCTGCTCTTCAACAGTTAGTCAATTTTTATCTTAATTGATTTCTTATTTATTTACTTGTTTTTTTTTTTATATAAAATATTATTATTAGCTTGTTCTTGATTTTTTTTTTTTTTTGACGAAGCTTATTCTTGAAAGTTGAAAGGTGGTAAGATTAAGAATATTCATGGACTATAGTAGTGACTAATGAGTGAATATGACACACGATAAATGAAAATAAGTATTTTTTTTTATTTATTTTTTGTCACAGTTTTTCCTTCTTAATCAAGTATTCAAGTTTTCAACTTTTTACTTTTCATGCAATTTTTGTTTGCCTTATTTATTTATTTAATAGAATTTTAAATGTGTCGTTTTTTAAGAATGCATCAAAAATTTTGTTTAATTAAATAATAAAAAAAAGTAAGCAGAATTCTTTAAAGAGAAGTAACTAATAAATTTTAAAAACTTCATCCGTGAAAATAAAGTTTATGCCACTACAAACAATATTAGGTAATTATTCCGTTATTAACCCTATATAATATTTTGGGAGTTTTTAAATAATTACTCGTTCGTTATCTTAATTCCGTTTGAACTTTGAAGAGATAAATGTCTACATTCATTAGTTAAATGATCTTTATAATATTATATGTTTAATTTATTTTTGAAAGGTGGTTGGTATAATGAGTGAATACTAGAAAATGTGTGTATATATATACACACAGAGTTTTGGGAGTAATTTTTTCTTGTTCATTTTCCTTTTCTGTGCTTGTAGTGATAATAATTTGATCTATGTTAACAGTCATAGTCAAAATGGCATATGTTATTTTATTTTTTTGTTGAATGGTGCTTAATCAAAAGAACTATAACAAATAAAAATTAGACTCAGAATAAGGAATTCTAACTTGTTGGTTCTGGTAATTTCAGAGTGTTCATTCCCGAATCTTACTACAATCGCGTGAGGGATAAGTTTGGTGCTGAGTTCGACAACAACGAGGAACATCAAGTCATGAACCGTCCTGAGTTTTCGCGTCATGCTTCTCCGGAGATAGACTGGATCGAGCCGTCTGTTTGTATGTGCGACCCGAGGATTCTGCAGTGCGAGAGAGTTTCTGATGCTTTTCATCTCTTGCGGACCGAGCCAATAGTGCAGGTTGGCTCGTTGACTCAAGATAGCTATGCACAATTTTCGCTTAGATGTGTTAACGAGCCCGATGAGTTCCGTTTCTTTTGTGTAGAAAATGGTGAAATCTTTGTCCTCCGATGTGGCGGTTTGGAACGCTGTTATGAACAACGAGGTGGTGAAGGAGTTAAGAGATTCGTTCTTTGCGGGTTAGTATTCGATTTCTTTGTTAGAACCACTAGTCTTTTGTTGCTTGAGAACTCTTTTGAGTTTGTTGTTTTTAGTATATCTTTGAATTTACACTGTTTTTAACTTTGTTTTGGCGCACTTTGCCTATGAAATCTTTATTAAGTGAAAAATTCACAACAAAAATAAACTGAGGGGAGGAATTTAAATACAAATGAAAGTTTCCGAGGCAAAGTGCAATAACAACAAAATTAGGGGGCGAAGTACACCTATGCATAAAATTGAGGAGGATTATTGGCATTAACTCGTATAGTACTAAACTTGCCATTTTTAGCTATGTTTGAAAATCTCATGCAGAGGGTAGTAGCACAAACGGTGACTGCGACACGGAATCTGGCGAAGAAACGAGCATAGCCAAATCCATCTTCCTTGGCGCCCGGGCTAAGCTCATGGAAGCAGTCGAGAAAATCACGAAGCTGGTGAGCGACCTCTTCCAGTTCCCGGAAGACGAGAAGACCACGGCTTCTGAGGCGGCGGGATCAGAATGCGGCACCGGCTTTTTCAAGGAGAAGCTAAGGACTTCGTTCATGCTCTCCGTCATGGTTCTCCTGGTTGTGGTGGTTGCTCGAGCCAACAAAGCTTGAGAGCCTTAATCCGACGACATCCCTCGTGGATTCACCGAAGTCTTTGACTTTCCGGTGGTCAAACTCAAAGACATTGCCTCGTTTGTTTCAACCCTTTTGAATCTTTAGTCATCTTATTAGTGTGTGTTTATCTAGATTTCTTTCTTTCAATAGACACTCGATCTTCTCAATTTCTATATTATGAAGTAAAACCCCTTTAACCCACTTTTTTGTCAAATACGCCCCTTTGACCCCTCAACTATATTTGTATTTTCCACATAGCACTATTTAATTCTAACGTTTTTATCCTTAACGAGGTCGCAAGTAATTCCTTTCAATATACAAAGGAAAGGAATATTTTGCATCAAAATTATATTTCACAAGACAAAACGTTCAAAAAAAAATAAAATCAAGAGTTAAAGTACACTCTCATCAAAGTTGAGGGTTTTTTTATTAACTACTTACTCTACTATAAAACCCCTCAAGGAGCTTCGATTCACATGTTATATATGTTCGTCAGATCAGAACTATCCTACACGATATACATGAATCTCCACAAGTTAGGGTCTTCAAGTTATTTTCACCTAGCCATGTCGTTAATGGAATTCAGCAACTGATCTGAATCGACAGTGACGGTGGCCAGTCCACCGACCTCGCCGAGCACACAACATTGCTTCTTCGCCCTGTTGATCGCCACAACATCACGAGGAATCTTGCCTTTCAAACCCGGCGACACCTGCACAATGGCATCACATACTCAAAGTCAAACCTAACTCCTATGTTGTTTATTCAACGGATTGCGGATAAACTGTTATTGACTTTTTTATGTACTCACGTCGAGAGACGTATTTCCCATCTTCATCTCGACTGCGCCGCTCTTGTAAACCAGCATTTTCCCGACAAATCCAGCTGGCAAATCTCCCAATGCAGAGCCCCCGGAGGACTGTTTCCCCTTCTTTTTAGCCATCGGAAAGACTGGAGGAAGCTGGAAGAAAATCATCTTTCCTTTTTCGTTTTTCTCCTGTTAATCCAGTCACAAGTTTAATCCAACGAAAACGAATCAACGTACTATTCGTGATTAGTTTCAATTGTTTTTTTCAGAGCATTACATACCATAAGCCCGAGCTCGGAAGCCGGATTGACTTGAGCCTGTTTGCATTCCGCTTCTTCAGTAGTATCTGAAAGCGAGAAAAAAAAACCCGGATAAAAACGTAAAGTCAGCAGATAGACATTTTCCCATCAATTTCTCCGTGTTCAAATAGCGGATTTCAGATTCTCTGGTCTCCGAGTCTTATGATCGATATGAGTATAAATTCCTAATTATCGCTAGAAAGAATAAAGGACATTGAGGTATAGAGCTCTATAATTTTTTCACATCACTCCCAATACCCAGATATCGAAGACTGCAAATACCAAGACATGATAATATATAGAAAAAAGTTCCGTATTAGAATATGATAAAGCATATCCGGTTTAACTTTGTGCACTGAAATTGAACTTATACATCATTTTTGTTTTTATAAATTATATGCGGTTATCGGTTTATATTTTATATGAACCAAATAAATACAGCCTCGGCCCGAAATTTTGGTGCAATTTAAAATGGACCATTTAATCCCTTGATTGAGATACACGATTTCAAATCACGAACCCTACGAATGAAAGAAAGTCGGTAAAGCTAAGTATAACTTGTTAGGCAATACACACTTTAAGTTATAAGCAATAGATGAGAGCTAAACTCTTTTCATGTTTATTTAATAGGACCAAAACAAATACCCGGATCTCCTGAATAAGGCAACCGCATAGGAAGAACGGTCGGGAAGTAACTGTGGCCATAATCCTAAGACATCATCAAGAATACAAGAGCAGATCATGAGAGAAATTCAACCAGAGAGCAGAATAGAGATGCGTGGGGTCGAGTTTTTCATGAATCATACCCAAGGTTCTCTGTATTCTTTCTGGCAAGGAATCGTCGATGAAACAAGTTCAAAAGGTGGAGAAGTTTCGGTGATTTTGCTCGGAAAAGGCGGGGGAATTTGCTCGCCGCTTTTAGAGTCTTCGTTCTTGCTTTCACTTGCATGTCCGAACGACCTTATGGAAGATGTAGTTGCAGACCCGCCAAACACAACATCCGCTGAACGCAAGACACGAAATCGTTAATCATACAAAATCACTAGAGCAATGGTTATACTTTCTGTATATGAATATGATATAGAACAATATGAATATGATATACAACAAGAATACACCATAATGCAATACGATACTGCCCGGGATTTCGATCTCGTTACGGAAGCCGCTTTCTCCCTAACCACCCTTACTGAGCCTAGTCACTAAGAGAATATTGGGCTGAAATATTTCTTTCCATTATTGGTAGGGACCTATTTATAGGAGATAAAGTAAACCGAAAAGGCGAAAACACAACCTCAAAAGCGAAAACTAGTGACGACGTAATTTATTATTATATGACATGAAGTAAATACTAATTGCAATACTTAAAAGTGAAAACTCTTAAAGCCCGTCACGGCCCGATAGTTGGCCGGTCCCCTACGGGTCCTTTGGTTCCGAATCACAACACAATCTAGACCAATCTTTATTCAGAAAATTGTGAGCTCTACGTACAAAGAGTAATTACTTTTTTTAATGGATTTTGACCCTCTTTTTGTGCGGTTCTCCTGCAAAAACAGAGATAATACAAGTTAATATTCAATTCTAGAGATACTACGGCAAAAAAACCTACAAGTTAAGATGAAATTGGCAGCATATTCCCCTCACGTTTTATGTCGCGGCGTATATTCCTAAAGTCAAAAGGATTAATCCTACTTATTCAATGAGTATAATTTTGGTATCTAAGATTTACATTTTGACAACACTAAGACTATACACCCTACTTCTCTTAATTTTTAGGTATTTTTGTCGCAAATATCCCTAGATTCTATAATTATTAATTCATGATCTAGCATACAACTTTCTTGGAATTTGGATTTCTTTTTCTTTCTCATATATCTTTCTATTTTGGATAGCATTCGATTATATATAAATTATGAATATATATATATATGTATTAAAAAAATTAAGAAAAAAATTAATTGGTTACGTTGAATAGGCGAATCAGAGTCTGTGCTTCAGAAGCTTCATCAGCTTCATCGTCTTCCTCGACCCGTTTCCTGAATTCCGTTCAAATTTTTGAGAAAGCGAATCTGGATTCTCCATAGTATAACAGAAATCGATTGCAGATAGATACACATACTCTTTGGAGGAACTGGTGTTGAGCTTTTTCCCTCGAGCCGAGCCTTTCGGAGCGAACCTCGTCTGTCGAAAGGAAGAACAGTGAACCTAGGTTCAGATCGGAGCCACAATTGCAGAGAAACTAACGGGAAGCTGTGAAATTCGAGGAGGGAAGAGAGAGGACCAGTGCTACCTTTCTGCGAGAGCTTGGAGGTGAGAGAGGTTCCATGGCAGAAGATCGAGGAGGAAGACGAAAGGGGAAAATGAAAAGAAAATAAAAATGACGAAACCAGGAATCGAACACGGAACCTCTGACTGCATTTCGTAGATGAACTTAACAGGTGAGCTATATTTGTTTTGACGTTAGGGTTTGAATTTATTAGATATAGTTACTAGCAGAAAACCGAATAAATGAATAGATTTATATTTGCATGTGTATATATACTATATAGTATACGTAAATTTATCATTACGTATTTTGATTTTTTTTTTTTTTTTTTCAGAAAATATGAAATCAAAAGTTAGGAATCAAGGTTTTACCGGATTTCGAATATTGTGGATTTGAAAAAATCTTTGTACCACGAACGATTATGGATTTGAATTTTCTCCGGATATATATATTATAGGTAATGGCTCGGAAATTAAAAAAAAAAAACAAAAAACAAACTATTTTCTTTTAATCTAGGTGATATCGGATTTTGGATTCTTGGAATCGAATTTCTTCGTATCCAATAATTTTTTAATTTTTTAATTTTTCTTGGATTGAAAATGCGTCCCGATATAACATTTGTAATATATAATCTGATTTAAAATCTATATAATAAAAAAACACTAAACTATATCAAGTCATATAATATACTATTCGTACCGCGTACACCGCAAAACTCCAACGTTGTTTTTCATCTCAACAAATCCCCGATCGAAGCCTCTGTAAGACACTTTTTTCTTTCGGTGCCTATAGTTATATTTTTTTGTTCAAATATATCCTGTAGATTCAAAAACATTTAAATTACATCCTACTTTTAAAAAAAAGATACCCTTTATAACTTTGTGCTTTAAATACACTTGCGTTCACATTTTTTTATTCATTTATACTTTCTATCTAGTTCACTAATTTAACAAAAATATACTAAAAATTAATTAAAATATTACTTGAAGGAACGTCCTATAGGCCACAAAGAACATACTTAGATTAATCCCAGAGCTGAGGGTGTTGTAATTTAGTTTTTTTGCAAAGTCCAACAGTGTTTTCTTTCGTTTTCTTTACAGTATAGTGTATACACAACTATAGTGCCAAATAATATTTAAAATTTCAAGTTAATTACTAATCAAACTTTCAATTATGCATTTTATAGTCTATGTATTTTGTTGATACAACTGACCGATTTTATATAGGACAAATATTATCTCATAACATTTATATAGCAAATCAAAATTTATATTTTAAAAAACTGAACTTAGTGCTGATTTTTATTTGTTTTAATTTATTTGTCGTTTATTTTAAAGTTTATTGTCAGAAATTTTAAACATTTAAAATTTAAAATATGGGAAACCTAACATACTATTAGTAACAATTTATATATTTAGTTTTAACTGCAAAAATGAAAAAAAAAACTATATATTTTTAATAAATGTATATTTTTTTCTCTACCGTAATGGCCTCAAAATTTATCCCACCTAGATGTATAATATAAACCTTTAATTTCAAGTGTATACGCGTGTATTTACGATTTTTTGTTCCTGGCTATTAATCAAGAGGTACTTTTTTAATATGTCATACATGATAATGCAGGTATAACTAATAATGTTGCACGACCGTCCACTGGATTATATAGAAGTTAACACATCGTGAGTGTGAGTAGAACTGCAATTGGCGACGCGTCGCGACGCTTTTTGGGGAATCACGACGAGTCGCGATTTTATAGCAAAAGTCGCGATTCGTTGCGATTTGGCCAGGCGTCGCGATCCGTTGGATGGCGATCCGCGTGAAGCCATTTAACGGCCCAGATTTGTGATCCGCGTGATTTTGTCTTTTTGTGACATAAATAACACACTTTTTATCCGAAATTAATTACCCAACCACAATTTTTACCCACTTCACTCGAATTCCAACCCAAAATTTCAAATTTCAATATTTTCCCCCAACTTTATTTACTCACCTCAATAGTTATTCACCCACTCAACACTCTCCTCAAATCCTATAAATACCACCTCTCCCACTCTCATTTCCTCACCAACAATCTTTCATCTCTCTCTCAAATTCTCTCAACTCTCAAAGTTTTTTTTCCCTCTAAAGCTCTCAAGTCTCAAATTTCCCATTATGTTCTCGAAGAAGCGGTAGTTCCGGGGGTCGAAGGGCTAGGGATTTGCAACCCCAATTTATTCGTGCGAGGCCAGATCAAGCTCAACCGAGGACTATATTCCCGTTATGCTATGAGAATAAATATTTCCCTCCCAACCAAATCCAAATTATCCCGAAGATACCCAACGGTCTCTAAGACCTAGTCTAGTTCGGGCGATGGGCGCGCACGACGCCAATCCGGAGCGTGTGCCCGCATCAATGGTGGAGGCGGTACGTCGATGTCGGGATACGAGAACCACCGATCCATTTTTCGAGCTCATGTTTCAAGGCGGACCCGTCGACGACCGCGAGGACGACGAAACTCAACCGCCGGAGGAACCGACTCAACCACCGAAGGAACCGCACCATTCCTCCGTTGTCGGCTCGTACCACGATGGTTCTCCAATCTCTTCCCATCACGAAACCGTCGAAGGCTCCGTCCAACGTCCTCGACGTGCTCGACGTCCGCGTCCGGCAACGTGGTAATCTTTATTATTTTAATTATTTTAGTTTAATTATTTAATTTGATACGTCTCTTGAAAGTCTTAGTATGCTCTGTGGTTGCGGTTCTGACCGATCTTCCACATCAGAAACGAATTTCTTGAGATTTAATAATCATTTAATCATTTTATTTTAATTAATTAATTTGATACGTTTCTTGAAAGTCTTAATATGCTCTTTGGTTGCGGTTCTGACTGATCTTCCACATCATAAACAAATTTCTTGAGATTTAACAATTATTTAAACATTAAATAGTTACTTAAATAAGTTAATAAAATTAAAAAGGTAATTTGTTGATTAAATTTGTTCAAATTATTAAAATGTTACAAATTAATATTTATTAACATATGTTACAAATTCAAAACTAACATATAAATCAAAATTAATAATATGTTACAAAATAATAAATTATCTACATACTTAAATTCATTTCAAGATATTTAACATACTTAAATATCATCTTGAAATAATTAACATACTTAAATATCATTTTGAAATAATTAACAAAGTTTGAAAATTAAATTCGGGTAAAATTTGATAAAATTAAATATTTCAAACAAATAGATATTTAGGCCGCAATACAACCACCAATCTCTCGCGTGGTCGCGATTTCTCACGACCAAGAAACTCGCGACGCATCGCGACGGGGCATCTCGCGATTCTCGCTGCGACCCGTCGCGAGTGGCTGCTCTATTCGTGAGGCTGCTCTATTCGTGAGTAGTGAATGAATATGTGAAGAGTGAATAATACTACGTACTATTGAAAAAAGGTCAGATATGGAGCCAAATCCAAAAAGGCATAAACTTCGGGGACTTCTTCGGTAAATTTTGTTATAATACTCCTGATGTTCTATTGATAAAAGTCAAAAGATGGAGGGAAATGGAATACATCAGAGTTATATATATATATATACATATATTTTTTTGTGAGTCTTGGAAAGTAAAAAAAGTTAAAATCTTATGATTTATGCGATGAATAAGTTAAAAGCGTAGAATATTCTAAGCAAAGTCCTAATAGAATGTTTAATTTTAGTGTTACACTATAAATATCGTTTCTTTCTTTCTTTCATTCATTTTTTTTTTTTTTTTGTACTTCAAGCAGCCCTGTTGGCTTTCAAATTTATTTTTTTAATTTCCTTGAAAAAAAATGAAAGAAGCATTAAACAACCATTTTAAATTAGGGATAGTGAGAAAAAACATAAATAATGACCAACTGATGCGATATTGGTTTAAAGTAAAAATAACGACAAAAAATATTTAAAATCAATAAATACGAGACGATATAATTTTGTCCAAAGTGTTAATATTAGATCATTTTATGCTATTTTTTTCACTTCGATTCTTCCGTTGATAAAATATAAGTACTTTTATCGTGATTATCCCTTTTAATTTTATTTTTTGAACCCATTATCCCTTTTAATTATTGAATCGAACTGTTTCAGTGCTAAAATATCAGATGAAAAAAAAAACTTATAACTTGGGCAAACGAAACCAAAAAGCATAAAAAACATATATTATGTTATGAAATTGAAATTAGATTCTTATTTATCGTTAATCACCCAAAATCTTCAGATTTCTTCAGAGAAAAAACTATTAAATGTGGTGGTAATGAAATAGGTGTCGGAAAATTTGGGTGCACAATAACAGACAAGACAACCGAACGTAAATTGGCACTTTTTGATTTTGTGAATTTACATAAAAGGACAAATGGAGACAATCAGGACAGTCTATAAGATTTTCATGTTTGAGGGCATTTTCGGTAAATCAAACCCAACCATCGCACGTGACTCGCATACCCCTCCCTCTCACTCACACACTCTCTTCTGTAGTGTCTCTGCAACTTTACAATTTGCTCGCTCGGTTTCTGCCATAACTGAATTCTCTCTCTCTCTCTTTCTCTCTCTCTCTCTCTCTCTCTCTCTATATATATATATATATATAATATATCTGCAGCGATTGAAGAGCCTTGTTCGATTCGTAATTCGCTAGAAAAAAACTCTGTTGATTCAGCTCCAAGATCATAGTAGAGCTCTGAATTGCTTCATTTTCTATCTCGTATTTCAACTTTTCAATCGAAAGTACAAGATGAACTGTTCCTGATTCCCAGCTTCTCGATTTCACAAGGTAGTACATTATGTCTAGTGATCCTCTTCAACTCTGTTTCTTGATTCTCTGCAAGTATCTTCGATCATTTTTTTTTATCATAAAGAAGCGAAGCTTAGAGCTCACGTTTTTGCATACTTTCATGGAATTTCTCTTGCTCATGTATACGATTCTGATATTTTCTGGTTTTGATTCTCTTAATAGTCTTTTCCGATCTGCTATTTTTATGCTATGAACAGTTTTTCATATGTGTGTTAGCTAGTGTATTGTATAGATTTACAGATTTAGCTTCTTTTGGGAAAGAAAAGAGAAATTAATTTGAGTTTTTTTGTTTCTGTTGTTGCATCAATGCAGATATTCTGTGCTTATAGGGAAATCATTTTAGGTCGAATCAATGGAAGAGAGCTTAGCTGAATCCGAAGAAATTGAAAGGCAAGATGGCTATGGAAATGTAAGCTCATACTGGTCTCTTTTTACACTAATTTATTTCTCATTTTATATATATATATATATATATATATAAAGCTTCAAAGAAAAAAGAAAGAAAGAGGTGATGATAAATTGAGAAATGATACGGTGCGTTTGTTGCATGGGACTATTCACGTTTGGGGTGTCTCGCACACGCGCTCCAAGAAGCGATTGAGAGTTAGAGCCGTTCGTGTAACGAATTTGAGCTCTCATCATGCACATAGTATAATCATCTTGTCTGTTTTAATTACACCTTAAATCAAACCCACCGAGAAGAATCTTATATTTATACCAATTGATGAGCAAATATGCAGACCATAATTAATTTCATTAAAATTTACCATGACAACGGTAAATAATTTTTTTTGCCAAGTTCTCAAACAAAAATATAAGTATATTTTTAATTATTTAGCGTTCATAGATAGAGGTCAATTAAAAAATGGTCGGTCGTTCATTGCTACATAGGGATTAATAAAAATTGAAACGTAATATATGATATGATATCGGATATTCCTGGGATGGGATAGGTAATTTTCTTTAAAAATAAATTTAATTAATTTAGGTATTGAATTATTTCGGTGTCTCATTTCTCAGGAGGCCGTCGTGTACTTGACCGAGGAAAACCAACAAGCACAAAGCTCGTCTTTGGCCAGACACGCTCTGCCATATTCTGGTACGTACGTGTAATATACACATATACATACCTTACTTTACAATTACATTACACTTATATATCATATATGTCCCTATCATCTCTAGTTTGTCTTTTTGTAGCTAAAACTTTCCATACATTCTTTTTGTTTTTTTCTATTCTCTTGTTACAACTTACAATCCCATTTTCCAATATACACAGAGGCTGAAGAACTTGAAAAACTTGAGCAACGGATAAACATAAAGGTTGGCTCTTTCTACGAGGTTGACCACTCAAAGCTCTCCCCCAAGTCACCGGAGCAGCTCTATTCGATCCGGGTTGTCATGGTATGTTCATAAAACATTGGAGAAAACAAACTTTGGGTTCATTTCTTATTAGGGTTTTGTCTTTGGTGCAGGTGAGTGATAAAAATTCTCACGGTGCTTCCCTGAGGTTCCCAAGCGTTCACGCTCTCCGAACCCACTTCAGCCAGGAACGCCACGGAGAGCCTGAGGGGAAAAAGCTGCCTGCTTTGGACGAAAAGTACGTGATGAGCTCCGACGTGGCAGCCCAGGTGCTTCTCCGGAGAATCCCGCCTCAGGAGATGGCGGAGCGCAGCAGCTTCTGGAGCTTCTGGTCGCCGCCGAGCCTCTCCTCGCCGGAGAAATTCGGGCCCAAAACTAATTCCTGCTTGTCTCGGCTCAGATTCAGTGGCATGCTTCAATGGGGGAGTAGAAGACAAGTTCGGTTCCTCAACAGACATGAAGAGTCCAAGGTTAAAGAGATTGTTTTAGTTGATTCTGGTTTGAGTGTTGAAACTGAAAAGAAGGAAGAAGAAGAAGAGGAGGAACAAGAAGAAGAAGAAGAAGAAGAAGAGGAAGTTCAGGTTGTTAAGAACCTTCGTTCAAGTAAGCGAAAGATAGAGGCTACTACGAGTATCGTCAAGGCTGAGAGCTCAAGACGACCAAAACGTCAAAAGGAAACACAACTGGTGAATCCTCGGACCAAGAAGAAGTCAACGATGAAAAACTCCATTGAAAGATGGTCTATTGCGAGGTATGTACGCTACACAAACACTACCATATCATCATGCACTCGGTTTCATTTGTTCAATCTTCGTTCTTTATTCGTGAAGGTATAAGTTGGCTGAGGAGAACATGTTGAAGATCATGAAAGAAAAAGGCGCTTTTTTCGGCAACTCGATGCTGAGGCCTGCCCTGAGAAATGAGGCGAGGAAGCTCATCGGTGACACCGGATTGCTTGACCACTTGCTGAAGCACATGGCCGGTAAGGTTGCGCCAGGCGGCATCGACCGATTCCGACGACGCCACAACTCCGACGGAGCGATGGAGTATTGGATCGAGAGCGCCGATTTGATGAATATCCGGAAGCAAGCCGGGGTTCAGGACCCGTACTGGATTCCGCCACCGGGCTGGAAACCTGGTGATAATCCAATTCAAGACCCTGTTTCTGCGAAAGAGATCGATTTGCTCAAGAAAGAGATCGCGAAGATGAAAAAGTAATGACTTTGATTCTTTTTTTGTGTTCAAATGTCCCAGACATATAAAGTTTTAATGGGTTCTCATATATATATATATATATTTATTTTAATCTTGTAGGAGTATTCAGGAGGTAGTGTCTGCGAAGGAAGACCAAGCATCCTTCTTCATGGAAGAGCTTAAGCGGGTCACAACAGAAATGGAAAACATAAAAAGGTAATGATAATGACTTTTTTTGTTTGTTAATGATATAAAGCTAATGTATATATAGATATATATATATATAGCTTTTTTCTGTTATAGTTAGTATTTTTCATTGATATGGACACTGCATTGCACGTACGGATTGATAGGAACATGGAAGAAGTCACTACTTTCAAGAAACCCGAGGATTTGTCAATGGTGATTCATCCAAACCTCACCACGAGCGAGGGATGTGATGATGAAGGGAGTCCATTACTGACGATGAAGGTGAGCTCAGAAAATGCATATAAGATCTGGGTTTGTGTTCGTGCAATCTTTCAATTAAGGGTAATTTAGGGTTTAAGTTTAACGAATTGACGTTTCGAGACCCTTTTGCAGAAAATGCACTCGGATTTGATGCACAGGAAAGCCAAGATAGAGGAACAGCTGAAGGAAATTTCTGAATATTTCAATGAAATGGAGGTATACTTTTAACATGCAATATTAGTCTTAAGTATTTATTTTTGCATGATTAAGAAGATTTAAGAGATAATAAGACATTAATTCCTTTAATATTTAATGCGATGCATGGGATCACGCAGGACCAGGTGAGGACGCTGAAATATTCAGGAGGAATCAACCTGTCAGATTCCGAAGAAGCAACACCTCCACTACCATCAATGCCCTTGCCACACCAATCCGACAATGAGATTCTCGAATCATGCAAAGCAGCACAGGAGCGCGCCACGTGTCCGCCCGAACAGAATCAGGAGAAGGAGGACAGGGCAGCGAGGATTCAGAGGCTGAAGAGCGGCTTCAGGATTTGCAAGCCGCAGGGCTCCTTCCTCTGGCCCACCACGGCCGCTTTCCCCCTCGTCGTGGTCCCCACCCCGCCCTCCGCCTCCTCCACCTCGGCGCCGGCGCGCGGGTCCCACGCGCCGCCGTCGCCGCTCAAACCGCGCGCGGTGAGGCCCAGAAGCTCGGCTTCGCCGTTCAGCGCCTCCTCCTCCGTGCATCCGCCGAAGACGCCGCAGAACTTCAACGTTTTTAATCTCAACGAAGCCCCGATCGAAGCCTCGGTAAGTTACTTTTTTTTTCGGTGCCTATAGCTATATTTTTTGTTCAAATATATTCTTCGGTTTCAAAAACATTTTAATTACATCCTAAATACCTACATTTAAAAAATAAAATAAAAAACCCACTATTCGGAGTTTTAGTCTTTTGAGTTTAAATACACTCGCGTTCACATTTTTTTATTCGTTTATTAAACAGAAATATACTATATAATATTTAGTTTAAAAATAAATGAAATATTACTTGAAGGAGAGACCTATATAGACTATAGGCCACAAAGAACATACTCAGATTAATCCCAGTGAAACTAGGTTGGAGGTAAAATTTAGCTATATATAGAAGTTAAAGGGTAACGAAAAGGAAAAGACTATTTTATGCGTGTGAGCAAAATAAGTAGGTTTTTAATTTTGATTTTGGGACAGGCTGAGAAAGAGGTCAGAGATGAAGAGGAAAAGGGCTGTGATTGGCTAGGCAAGGCTGCTCAGGAACCCCCTGTGGATGATCCAGAGAAGTAGGTTAATTACTGACTCTAAGATGGTGGTAAATTGATCAAACTTTAGGTTTAACATATGGGGTTTGATAATATATATAGTGAAAAGCAACCCTGTTTTTGGGAAATGTCATACTTTATAATATATGGCATGGCAATAATCTAATACTTATGGAGATGCTTTGTTCTCTCTCTTGGGTTAAGGCTGATATAGTACTATCACAAATACAAGTGTAAAGCTACCAGATATTGCTTGATATTGGACTGCAATTAAGTGTGCTCAAAACTCCACTTTCTAATCCTCTTTTGTTTAGATTATTATATGTTAAGTTTTGGTTTGTTTTATGTTTAGTTATGCTTGCATATTTTATAATTCAATTTTCAAGGTGCAAAACTGAATGCAATTTATTCCTTTTTGTTATATTTTTTTGAAAGGGAAAAGAAAGCAAAACTAAACTAAACGACAACGCGCATCTTCTTTTCTTATTTGCAACGACAATGTTTTTACTGGAAACCAGCCTTTTAAGCGCGTTATATCCAAAATGAATATGACACGGGATTGTAATCATGAGAAACAAGTGATTTTTTCCTGTCAGTAAGTATAATTCTAATGGTTGTGCTTGCGTTTTCAAAGGGTACCAATCTCATTGCTCCATGTAAATCTAGATTTTAGAGATGTCCTTGAACGACGACATCATTTTATACCATTGGAGAAACGTCATTCAGCTACTTTTGTCGTTTAACAACTGTCTACGATGTATCTCCTTATGGTTGGTTGGTTGTATTATTGGTATATCTACAGAAAAACAAATCACAACCATAATACACATGATTTGCTACACATTAAAAGGCTATAACCTCCTCGCCATAAGCATGCACCGATCACGGTATGAGTACGACGGAGCCGGTGGTTTTCCGACCCTCGAGGTCGGAGTGTGCCTGAGCCGCTTCCGACAGAGGGTACTTGTGGTTGACTCGGACCCGTAATAGCCCTGTAACAACGCCTGAAAACACCTCTCCGGCAGCCTCCAACAGCTCGTCTCGGGTCGTGTTGTACTGAAAGAGGGTCGGCCTCGTCAAGAACAGGGATTTCACTGCAAGCGCCGATAAGGGCACCGGCTCCGGCGTCCCCGATGACTGCCCAAAACTCACCATGTGCCCTCGGAGTTTTAGGCAATCCAGAGAGCCCTGATCAAGAGAATTTATTGTCAGATTCGTTTTCATGCAAATAATCACCAAAACTGATAATGATCATATTTTATACGGTTATAACGGTATTACTTGAAAGGTATCTTTTCCGACGGAATCATAGACAACATCAACCCCGCTCCCCAACGTAATCTCTTTCACACGCGCCACAAAGTCCTCGTCCTTGTATACTATGACGTGGTGGGCTCCGTCCTCTGTGGCTTGAGCGGCTTTCTCTTTAGTGGAGACAGTTCTGATGACAGTGGCACCGAGCGCGTTTGCCCACTGGCATAGCAGAGACCCCACTCCGCCCGCAGCTGCATGAACAAGAACCGTATGTCCTCTTTCAACCTGTATGAATAAGGAAGTAAATAATAATCAAGTAATAAAATATATATGGCCACATGTATGCAAATTTTACTGATGTAAATGTATTATTTTGACTATTATCCAAATAACTGGACCATATATTAAATATAAGTGTATCTTGCTGTTTGTTAGAGTTTGCGAATCATTTTCGTGGCCAAACCCGTTTACAGCTTCGTGGTGCAAAATATTATTGGATATTTTGGAGGATTTGTGGAATTTTAAGGTCAATTAAACCTAGCCGTCATTTATTTCCGTACTCTCTCTCTCCCCTCCATTGTAACATTTTTCAATCATAGCGAATTTTTGCTCCTCTGCCTATGGTTTTCTTCTCGAATTGGGTTTCCACGTAAAATCGATGTATCGTTTTATTTTTACATTCGTTGTTAGTTTGTGTTCGAATTATAACACTATTATTATACAATGTCAAGCTAGTGATCTGTTAGTGAAATTGAGACTTAAGGGTATTTTTCGTTACGAGATATATATTTCAGTTGTGTTTTCTCAGATTAGTTTTAAGACCGTAGTCAACACGACACGACACGAGAATGCATTTCTAAATACCTTGAAGCAACGGCGAACAAGAAATTGAGCAGTCATGCCCTTCAGAAGTATCGATGCAGCGATGGCGGGATCAATAGAATCTGGAACAGGCACGACTTTGTTAGCAGGAAGAATCTGCTCTTCGGCGTATGAACCCATTGTGGGTCCCGCATACGCCACGACGTCGCCCACTTCCCTTCCAGTCAGGCCCGACCCAACTGCTGTCACAATGCCACAAGCCTCCATACCTAACGTCAAACCGATCACTCTCTTGTTATAACAAATTAACAATGTTACGGTAAATTTATGTAAAATATGAAGAAAATAACTTATTTTGACCTGGCGTGAAGGGCATCGCGCTCGTCTTATACACTCCTTTGCGGTAATAGACATCGATGAAGTTTATTCCGACGGCCTTGTTTTTAACTCGAATCTCGCCCTCTTTCGGTTCATCTATATCCACATCTTCCCATCTCAACACCTGTTTATATTTTTCATATGCGTAATCGAGTACCATGTAAAGCAATTATCATTATGTGTTGAACAAATGGTTAAGGTGAAGATTAGGACCATTAAAATAAAGCCATTGTTTTCCTTCTCAAAATCGGAAATTTCATATATCAACTAAACTCACTAATAAAAGAAAAATTCCAAACACACTGTAACTGATTTCTATTCGATATTTAGGGGTGAAACCGGGGCCGCATACCGGGCTTTTCACCTTTTTTGGGCCGTTCAGAATCGGGATTCCCACAAGCCCGACCGGTTCGGTTTTTGAAAATATTTCTAAAAAATAGTTATTCACTTACCAAAG
The DNA here is from genome assembly GCA_954871525.1 of Parietaria judaica. Taxonomy (NCBI): domain Eukaryota; kingdom Viridiplantae; phylum Streptophyta; class Magnoliopsida; order Rosales; family Urticaceae; genus Parietaria; species Parietaria judaica. The sequence continues at coordinate 5,553,264 of OX940862.1, forward strand.
TAACCTTCATTTAGAAACACAATTCGACGCTAAAATAAAGCCGTAAACGCTAAAACTATAGTAACATAGTTTTTTTTTTTTAATACTAAAACGGACCCGAAACCAAAACGGACCGGCTCCGTTTTTGACGCCTCGACTAGTCTGGTTTCCCGTTTATTTTTTACCGAAACCGGCCGGCCCCTGCTCCAGTCACCCTTATTCTGTAATGTTCCAAGTTCCAACCAAATATAAATCTAAACTTGGTTTCTAAGAAACCATAATCACCAAAAAACCAACCAACAATCCCAGATTCCCAATCCACATAAACATTCAATTTTATTCCAAAAATGAAGAGGTTTCGATTGGAAAAACGAACCTCAGGCCCACCAAATTCATGAACTCTGATAGCCTTCACCATATCTACCGACTACCGATGATCGAGATTGAGCTTGAGCTTCACAAGCAATCGCTCTGTGGTTCAGCGCTGGTTTCTGGGTCGAGCTGGTTCCGATGGAAAAGCGTGGCAAAAGCTTGGAGCTTGGAGCAACGTGTTTAATGGCGAAGCGAATTGGGGGTAGAAAGTCAAACTTGTCAAGTTTTGGGTGCAATAATAATTCAATGCCAATCATCATCATCATCAGTTCACGGACTCGTCATTGATTGATACACTTTTGTGCACTCTTGAACCTCAAGGTGGGGCTTATACTTTTCTACTTTCTCCATTTTGCCCCCTTCATTTTTGGTAATTATTTTTATTTTACCACAAATAGTTTTATTCTTAAAAGAAAAAACAGCATATTGGCCTTATAATAATGATGGAAATTGGTGATTTTATTTATGCTTTTGATTAAGACTATTTTCTTCCCTTTTTATATTTGTCTTCGATTTTTTTACTTTGTAATTTTTTTTTTAATAATCTGAAATCTAATATATTGATTTGGTTGGTATAGTTAACTAGCAATAAGCCAATAACACACTTGCTAGTTTACACTTTAAGTACAAAAAGATATTTTTGTCACTTTAAAAAATATAGGAGGTAATGTGTTAATATTTAAAAGAGTATGGGACTTTATTTGTAAAATAAAACAGTAAGTAAACCATTATAAAAAGTTTAAGATATTACCAATAAGTATAACTATGAAAAATAACTAAATGTAAGTTTGTGATTGTGTATACCATTATAAGTGATTTTCTTAGACCATTAAAAAAAAGTGATTTTCTTAGATAAAGATTCTAGAAAAACAACTTCCATTATTTCACTAGCACTCTCTAAAGTGACTTTCACAATGATATATGTCAAATCGTCAGACAATTTTGTCATATTAAATCTCATCCTTTGACAATTTAGTCATAATATAATCTCATTTTCCACCATTATTGCAGCAAATAGTTAAAAATAGGTATTCATAAATAGTAGTCAAGAATCTTTGCTTGATCATAAAGTCATATCAAACATGAAAAAACAAATTGACCCACAAACAGACATTACACCACTATCATAAGCAAATATTTTCCAATTCATACAAAATTACAAGAAAAATGTTACAAACAAATCATACATACATGCCAAACAAACAAGCACAGGAATCTTTGATCTTTCTCAAAGCCAGCTTGCATAGCCTATTTTTTAAAAAATAAAAAATAAAACAAGGCCATAGACCACATATTTGTGATCTTACACTTTCACACACTCATTTCTCACAAATACAAATACCAAAAATACCCCTACAAACCCGAATCCGCGATGATCCCAAAGTTTCCACGTAAAACACGATCTACTCACGGAAACTTAAGTTCGAACATTTGAACTAGGTATCTTTAAGATACAAAGTTCAAATCTTCGTCACACCAAAAAACCGAAACATCACTCACTTATAAATATAAACTCGGAAACTCGCTTTTAGGGATCATATATTACATAATGTATATATATATATACATATATCATACGTAATTGACGATCGATCTGTAAGAGCGGCCGGGTCTCCAACCCTGAGGGATGACATCAGTGGCCACGAGAGTTTTGCGTGAGTATTTCGAAGTCAACCTTATCGACAACGGTGGGCGAAGCTTTTTCCCGGCGTTGAGCTTCCACACAGCGCCCCAAGACTGTTGCATGGGCCGCCACCTCTTGGATGGGCCTTCCCTGAGAGCAACGGAGCCGAGATCACCATCGCCGTCCTCGAACTCCACCACGGCCGCGAAGTATTCGGGGTTGGATCCTTGGTCAACGTGGAAGGCTATCTTTTTCCCCGGGTAGTCACACTCCACACTGTAGACAGAGACATATTGTATTTTAAATCCATTATATATAATTGATAGGCGCATAAGTATTTATATATTAATATCTTAGTTTCATGTTATTTTGCTTTCAAAAATAAATTATTACCAGTATAATATTATTAAGAAAATAGCAAAATAATACCCTTTCTCTTGAAAATGTTATACGACTAACGATTTTTATTAGTTCTAAAATAAATAAAACATACTTTGTAATAAATAAAATGAAAAAGGGAATAAAGCTAAATGAGTGTTTATGCTGATAATTTGTTTTGGGTTTTTCGAAACATTCAAAAAATATTCATTACAAAATTAATACTTGTCTTATTTTAACTCGTAATCACATGACGTATGATCACTATTTTCACAATAATGCAACTATAATATATATATATATATATATATATATATAAAGTAGCTAAAACTATAAAGTTATATTTTTTTCATCATTCAAACTTGGCAACAGCAAAAGAATAAAACTAACTTGTGCGCCTTTTTAAATTATAATTATAAGCTATAGCCTTCAATCTAAAATGTATATATATATATGTATATATATATATATATTACCGTGCATATCTGATTTTTAAAGTTCCGGCGTTACGAAGCTTGTCGGCTTGGCCGGGACGTGCCATGGCACCGAATGACGTGCCACTGAGATCGAAGTGAGCGGCTTCCGCTAGACACCCCGGGCACAAGTCCGTGATGATCACCGTCACCGGTTTCCGCGAGCAAGAAGGGTGCTTCGTACACTTCACCTAATTATGTTGATTAATCAATACAAATTAAATTACGTGTTCAAAAGAGTACTTTCTTAGGTAGTAAATTGAAGAAAATAAAAGACGAGACTGAAAACACAATATGTTGAGACAAATTGGTTAGTGAAAATAATTTTTCATGACATTAATATTTATTTTTTAACCAACGATATAGAAGTACCCAATATTTTTATCTTTACGGTTACATAAACCCATCTCTTTTTTTTTTTCATTGTCAAAGTTTCCAATGTTCACTAATTTTTTTCTCACTAAAATTTTGTTCATTTTTTTATTGATTAAGCAAACCTTAAATGTGCTATTAACAAAATTATATTTCTCTCATAATTAACACGTGTCCAAGACTTAAGGGCATGTCCCACATGTTAAATAAATTGAGAAGTGAGCATAATTAAGCAAAATAGTAAATATTAAAAATTTCTACCGTGAAAAATAATGAGCATTGAGAACTTTATCCGTAAAAAAGAGTAAACTTATGCCACCAAAAATAAAAACATTGAGCATATTAATCCAGAAGGAAACAAGCTGTCCACTTCTGCTTTGTGAAGATGAACATGTGATTTCAGAGATGCATTATTTTTTGAGGGACCAACTCTTTTTTTTATATTCCTTTTGGCAATATATTATATGTACTTAACATTATTGCACATGTGAAGAGATCCTCATGTTAAAAGTATACACCCATATCGTGTATAGTTTATTATTTGATCATACAACCGTTAAAATCATATCACACACACACACAAAAACACTTATTTATTCTTGTATATAATAAATATATAGATAGATCGATATACCTGATAGCAGGCTCCACATTCCTTGCCGTTGCCGTACAGAGAAGGGCTAATTCCGGTGACAAACGACGAGAACGGCGATTTCGACACCAATTTCCCGTACCCGCATGAACCGCCTGCATTGTGTAAAACAACACGAATTCATTACAATCAATCAAAGTGGTTACACAAATTTTAAATTTTTATCTGAAAATAACGCACCGTCGCTTCCGAAGCCTTGGCGGCCGCCGTACCAAGTGGCGCCGGCATTGTACCAATGCGTGCCCGAGGTCGTCAAGTTCCGAATGCCGAGGCAGAGCTGGAAGCAGCAAAGGAAAGCAAGCAATCTTGGAAGGCTTAGGAGTGAAGATGGTGAGGTAATAGGAGCCATAATATTTGTGAGCCTATAAATAATGTATTTACTTAAAGAAATAGGTTTTAGGTGGTACTTTCTCCGTTGGGAATTTTGTAGTCGTATTTATAGGGAAAGAAGTGAGCTCACGAGCATATAATCCACACTCCACGTATGCATGTTCTGTTTTAATATTTAAATATATATTTAATATATGTTTTAATAATTCAAAGCTTTATTTGACAATATTGACACGATGGAACAACGGCATGTGCGATCATTTGAATAATGGAGGACAAGTAAGAAGAAGAACGAGCTTTCGATTGGTTGGTGTATATTGCATACAACTCAAAAAATAAAGGTGATAATGCTACTGCATTTACCCTATCGAACTTTTTTAGATTTTGCCGGTCTTATTTCTGTTTCGTTTGCTTTTGTAATTGTAAATGAGTTCTTGCTTCTTTCTCTCTTTATTATATTTTATTTTTATACTGTTCTATGTCTTGTTGCTTGCTTTACGGTTTTTATTTTTACCAATCAATTGAAAACTTGATTCGTTTTGTCGGGTTTTAATTTATATCCGGCTGCTTTATCAAATAAGTGATTGTCTCCAGATGCCAACATGAGTCTTTCCTTCGTGCATTGTCATCGCTCACATGTTTCTTGAGATATGTCACACTCAGAATGTCACGAATTCTATAGTTGCTCCACACCAAGCACACTACATTTTAAAGTTTGTGTAAATGAGCTCCCGAAAAGAAAATGTCAGTATGGATAGATACTCTTAAGGGTTTTTTATTGCAGAGTTTCAAACATGTATAATCTCGAATAACTGTAAAGTCTCGTACCTCAAAAAATGTCCAACCAACCTATCATGTTACCGAAGTGAAACGAGATTGCAGAACTTACTATGTCGTGTCACATTGACTCAAGAGATTGGTGGTTGTCACATTAATTTCAAACATGTCTTTACTTTTTTAAAATAATATATGTAATAGTACAATAATGTAAATGTGATTGAATTGAGCATAAAAGATCTGTCATATATTATTAGGATTCACACTTTTTCCACAACCAAGAGAATGTCCTAATAGCCAATAGAGTATAAGATATACCAATTACTCGGAAGAAAATGCATGATCTTATTCATTCATAATGCATGTATTGATTGATCAACTAACAAATTAACAAACAATTATCCCTAAAAGTCTTTTCATAATCATGTGCATATTACATGTTTTACTTGATAATTTCATATAATATGCTTTGCTTAATTGATTGGACCTTGTATATGATAATTGAGATAAACATTATTAGTACAATGCTAATGTAATGAGCCTTCAAACAAGCACGTTTGTCGATATATATAATTGTTATTCCTCGTTCAGCTTTGACATTTTATACACCTTCTTGTTTATATATTATAATTATATATATTTTTTCAAATGGCAAGGGAATAAAATCATAGGAATTTCTCTTTAGTTTGTTGGGTATTCGAAGATATAACTTGGATTTTTTAGCAAATTCTACCAACGAATTTAATGGGGGATCAAATGAAGCTTTAATTATTTACATTATGTGATCCCCCAATTAAAGCTTTAGCCCAAATTGAAATGTTGTAAATGAAATAAATGCTCATTAATATAAGGATATTTTCCAAATCTCAAAATATTAATTTGCCATTGACTAATTGCATGGGTTGCATTAATCCATCAACTCATATAATCTATAACTCTCTCTCTCTCTCTCTCTCTCTCTCTCTCTCTCTCTCTCTCTCTCTCTCTCTCTCTCTCTCTCTCTCTCATATAAGGAATTTTTTTATAGGCTTTACTTTTATTTTTTGCAAAAATACACCCTCTATTTTAAACACAACCAAAATATTAAGTGCAAATTAACAATACGATCCACTTTAAAAAAAAACAAAGAAAAACAATTAAAACCTAAAAGTAAAATTCCTAAAACTATTAATTGATACTATTTTGACTTTATGAATAAGTAGAATGATACATTTTTTCAATGATTAATAGTACAAAAAGAAAATTAGAGCACACTTTAAGTATATATATTTTTGGTGTCTTTGAAGATAAATAACATATTTAAAAAAAAGGGGATATATAATAAAAATAAAAATTGCGTTATATTAGTGTGTGTAGGATCTCATTGAAAAGAACAAAAGTGTCGGCAAACTTCGGGTCCCATATAAAGTTTGAAATATGTCCAAAATTCCCTTGGATGCTGCCGTTGATGGTGGTTATTAGTCGTTACAAACTCCTTGTAACTAAATTAGTTTCCATATTTATAAAAACAAAAATTAAAAGATTTCATTTATGGACGGCTATGATTTAATCACTAGGGACCCCAAAATGTCTCATTTATTGGCCATGACAATGAAGTGGATTTGTTTGGATATCAATGCTTTGTTAAATCGTGATTAGGGTAAACTGCGGCTAATGTACCCAATGTTTGATCTTTTGCGAATTATGTACCCAATGTTTATTTTTGGTGGCTAATATACCCAATGTTTGATCTGTTAGATATTTTCGTGTTTTCCGTTAGTTGACCGTTAGAAAGTTATCCTCCTCTTCATGTACACTTTTCGTATTTTTTACATAACTCACTCATTTTTTGTCCAAATTTTATGCCCGACCTATGGTTAGAAAGATAAGAGATAGATCTACAGCTTTTATGTTTTAAGTTTTGTAAAATAAGTTTCAGAAAAATACGAAATTTCAAATACAACATAAAATTAGACGTTAGTTTAATACAAAATATTTGTTTCGAGCAAATTATAATATATTTAATGACTTTATATGGTGAAACGTAAAACTAAAAATTTATAGATATATATTTTATCTTTCTAACGGGTATTTATTTATTTATTTTGGATAAAAATCGAGTGAGTTATGCCAAAAATATGAAATATGTGATGTGAAATAATCTTTCATATTTTTTGCATAACTTACTCATATTTTGTCCAAATTTTATAAATAAACATCCGCTAGAAAGATAAAATATTTATCTACAACTTTTTAGTTTTACGTTTCATCATAAAAAGTCATTAAGTACAGTAAAACTTTCTCGAAACAAATATTTTGCATTGAACTTACGTCCAATTTTACGTTGTATTTGAAATTTCGTATTTTTAGAAAACTTATTTAAAAAAACTTAAAACATAAAAGTTGTAGATCTACCTCTTGTCTTTCCAACCATAGGTCATTCATAAAATTTGGACAAACAATGAGTGAATTAGGTCAAAAATACAAAAAGTATGCATATAGAGGAGGATAACTCTCTAACGGTCAACTAACGGAAAATTCAAAAATATCTAACAGATCGAACATTGAGTATATTAGCCACCAAAAATAAACATTGAGTACATAATTCGCAAAAAATCAAACATTAGGTACATTGGCCGCAGTTTACCCTAATGTTTTATAAGATTGATTATTTGTTTCGATGGACGTTTTCTTATTTCTAGTTTTTAAAATCTTTGATGATGGAAATTGATTTGGAATTATTGACAGGAAAATAGGGTTTTGCACATGCAATATATATTATAAATATAGGTGTATATATTGTGCGATAAAGATGTGTCAACCACCGAATCTATAACGAACGTGCTCGATGTAGCTAACGGCTAACATGCTAGTTTATACGGTTAGACATTCATTTTGATATTTTCATATATTTTACTCATGTATAGTTGCGGCAAAAGTTTTGAAATTTTGATCAACGGAGGCGACAGGAGTTCAAAGTGAAAAAAAATAATGGTAAAATACTCAAAATCAAGAAATGTGAAATGATATATTTTTCGTCTATTTTTTTTTCGTCGAATGCCAATAAGAGAATATGTTACTATAATTGAATAAGAAGATAAATATTATATTAGGTATGATTTAATAGCACTATACTAAAAAATTAACCAAATTTCGTTAAAAAAAAAAGACAAAAATGCATCTCCACACTATTGATGACTTTGAGTATTTTTGCTACTACGTTTTATTTTAAACTTTTGCCACTTAAGTTGATCAAATTTTATATAATTTATTCTGCGATTATCCTTTTTATTCAAACCAAAGTTATAAGTATATTGGAAATAACTTTGGTGGTACATTTTGTAATAATAATATTATTATTATTATTATCGTCGTCGTGTCTAACTTCTTCTTGTTCTTTTCCTTGACGGCGTTTGTTGCTTTTGTTTGGCTTCATAGTGACATCATAAAGATGATTTCTCAACCTGTTTGATGTCATAAATCAATAACGTAATACGGACAGTTATACCATTTTTTTTAAACAGAGTAATAGGGCCAACTGACAAACACACCCTACCAGAGGAGGGAGTTTTTTTTTTTTTTTTTTAAAAATAAATTAAAAATAAATAGAGAGGGACTTTTATAGGCAAAATAATTTTAAAAGATAATGTCGCATAAATTATAAGCGTAATTAAGTATAAGTGTTTTAATAAGATAGCGTTTTCAAATTTTGTGTGTCATGAGTTCCGAATAATCTGCCTGACCAACTACAGAGCTAGTCTTTATTGACAAAATATTCAAAATTATTTACAACCTATTGGATGTCGTTTATCTTGGTACAATCTATATTATTAGCATAATCCCCCGTTTATTTTACAAAGTAAGCGTTTTTCAAGTATTATATATCGTGGATCTCGACATATTCACAAATTTTTTTAATGAATGCCAAGAGCTCCTACGACAAAATAAAAAATTTGCATACAATAAAAGAAACCTTTTATTATGTATATTTCAACAAAAAATCTCGTATTAACTTAAAGAAGTTTTATTCCAAAATTATTGGGCCGACGTCTTATAAATTATCAGCTTAATGCAATTTCTGATTGGATAAGTATTCTTTTAGAATTATATCCTTCAAAGTTCAAACTTTAAACCAATTACAGGCAAAATAAGGTAAAAGTGGCAAAATTGCTTTCATTGAGAGTTCTAACCAACTGAGCTATGAAAGCTCTTCGGTTTATCTTCAGAATCGGCATATATTGATTTTGCTTTCTATTGCTCAAGTCTGTATTATGTCGTCTACCTAACCATTTTCTATAATTTTATCGTCGTTTTAGTTTTCCTCTAAGCATGCCGTGTATTTGTGTCGTTTTCAGTTTCAGCACGTGTTTTTTCCCATTTGTATTGTCGTTTTCATTATCTTAGAATCGTTTTCTCCTTTTTTGTTTTTGTTTACTGCAGTTCAAACTTTTCAAACTGTTATAAATCGTTATTTTCAAATGCATTGTCGTTTTTCCATTGATGGCATTTTCTCAAACGGCTAATTATGATTGACTTTGAACTCTTTTATGAAACGTTCATGATGGTTTTACGACAAATATAAAGTTGCTAAACAGATATAACATAAACATATAAATAATACTTTAGCTATACAAACCATATCGTTATCTGAAAAAGAGCAATAGTATAATCCTATTTGATTAAGTAATGATCACTTAAGCTAAAGAATTAAATTCTTCAGAGCCGTAACATGAATGGAAAAACTAAACCAGTTCGGAAAATTGGATGGTCAATAAATTTGTTCTTACATAGCCGTTATACAAACAAACAACGGGGTATAACCCGAATATTGACAATTTTGTCGAAAGCCCGAATAGAGTTTTTTCGACACATTTTTTTTCCGTCCATGCATCTGTCACTATAAATGTATTGAATGAAAACATTCAGTAAACCGAACATTAGTTAGCCTAATACAGCATTTGATTCCTTGGGCTATTATATGTTTGGAATTGAATACACTCTGGACCACACAAAATTCAAGTGTGGGCAGATGTTTGTGTCTATTCAATTATTGGGCACTATAATTTTCCACAACATTATCATCCAATTATTTATTGATTGATAATTCCAGTAAAAAAGTATTTATTGATAATTACGTGCTTTGAATTACTAATCTGGTCAATTAGTCCTCTCATTTCGTTATTAATGAATAAACAAAGATTCCGTGGCTTGTTCACACAAAATTCTATTACTTAAATGGCCCTGATTGATCTCGTCCAATGAGGTGTACCATTGTGAGATCTCGTATCAATTAAATTACACAAATTTTCCATATTCAAGCTCACATTTTCCCACAACTATATATATATATATATATATGGGATAATTAAGGTAAAAGTATCTAAGTTGTAGTCAATTGAGGAGAGTACCCAAATGAATAAAAGTGCATGCCTGTATAGTTTCGTCCAACTTTTGTCTCTTCCGTTAAAGTTCCGCCATGTGTCGACCCCCCTTATCTCAAATTTTACTTTTCGACCATGTCCACTTGATAGATTTGAAGCCAAAACGCACTACATCGCATAGTCGAAGAGACGGCAGTTCGACGAAATTTTCTATTCGCACATTTTTATGTAATTCGGATACTTTGCCAACTACCAAAAAAAAAAAAATGAGTACTCTCTCTTCCCTAATTGACTATAACTTAGTACTTTTACTTCAATTATCCCGTTAAATTAAAAAAAAATCCATATACAAGCTCACATTTTTCCACAGATATATGTATATATATATGTATATCTTAAATGATGCTAAGTGTTGACTCTTGAGTCGTCTTGATTATCCTCTGACCTCTCATGCACTGGCAAGAGATACTGACAAGCCTCTAACTTGTCAAACTAGACTGCTCAAGGATTATGCTTCGCTAGTTTCTCTCTTTCTATCTCTCCCGGTTTTCGGAGGAAGAAATGGCGGCGGGGTTCGTGGTGGCCGCCAGCGAAGGCGGTGCACTCTACAACGGAAGAATGACTCGATTTGTGGTCCTCTCTTGCATGATGGCAGCCATGGGAGGAGTCATATTTGGCTATGATATTGGGATTTCAGGTCTGTCTATAGCTTTGACCATTTTTGTTATGTTGTTGCTTAAATCATCCAATTAGTATAGAATGGTTTATGATTCATTGAGGTTCATCTTAAATTAACTGGGGTGAAAATTTTATACCGGTTTTGAGATAACCACTCGAACCGGGAACTGGTTCTTTGGTCCTTATTATATTATATAAGTATTAGAAACCGTTCTATCTTTTTATTTTCTTTTCGGTTACTAGTTCAAAACCTGTGAATACGAGTTTTACAAAATCAATACTTCTAAAAGTACCGAATTTGAAAAATACCGGGAAAACGGACCTATAACTAGTATATCTACCGGGAACAGTCATATTATGATAGAAGTTTTAAAAACCGGTTCATTTTTTTCCGTTACCGGATTACCTGTCCCGTTCTTTACGAGTACAAAAATGAGTTTCTAGCAAAATCGGCAGCACTACCTGTACCGAATTTGAAAACGTCGGAAAACCGAATTTGAAAAAGTCAACGGGGATTCTTTTCAATGTGAAGGTGGAGTGACATCAATGGAGCCATTCCTGAAGAAGTTCTTCCCAGAAGTGTACACCCGAATGAAAGAAGACACGGAGATCAGCAACTACTGCAAGTTCGACAGCCAGCTCCTCACCTCCTTCACGTCCTCGCTCTACGTGGCCGGTCTCTTCGCCTCCTTCTTCGCGTCCTCGGTCACCCGCGCCTACGGCCGCAAGCCCTCCATCCTTATCGGCGGCGCCGCCTTCCTGGCCGGCTCGGCGCTGGGCGGCGCAGCCTCCAACATCTACATGCTCATCTTCGGCCGTGTCCTGCTCGGTGTCGGAGTGGGCTTCGCAAACCAGGTAGCCACCCCACATACTGTCCTCATTATTTAAAAAAATAAAATAAAATAATCAATGTTTTAATAATCGCAATTAGTCGTCGATTTATCAAGAAAATGAGGCGTTCGTTAAATTATCTTCGTTAATCGTTGTTGTTTTCTACAAAATCATTGGTTTGTCGTTCACACAGATTTGAACTTCACTTCCATTTTACTTTACATGTACGAATTTCTAGTTTATCCAAATAATTCCCAAAATTATAACAGCCCCATTTTATTTTTCAGAAGTAATTTTATTTTATAATTGTAATTATTTTATTTTATAAGCTGTAGGTTTAATATTTTCGTTTCATTGAATATTTAAATTTGTAGATTTTTCAACAAGTCTTTATAACTCAAAAACAGCTTGTCCCGGCCATTATTATACAAGTGAAACATCTTAACTTCTATGGCCACTAAGATTTGGTCCAGTTGTATATATACTATACATAACCCTTAAGTAGGAATTTTTTTTTATATATTATTAGTATCAGATATATTTTTAATTTTGATTAAATTTAATTTTTATTTCGTCTTAATTCATAATCAACTAATAACTTTGCTAAATTTATAAGATAATAGCTTATTAAAAAAAAGTAAATAAACCATCATGATATATAAAATTCACTGTAAATTAAAACAATAAATTATATAACTTATTATACACAGGTAATAAGTGATACGCATTTTGATTTTTAATTAACCTTAAATAGACTTGTATAAGTTATGTATTATTTTCGAATTCATAAACTTGTATTTGCTTACGGAGTTTTAGATTTTGTAAGATACATTTTTTTAAAACATGTCATGTTTAGTTTTAAAAAGCTTCTGGCAACAATTTAATACTAGTCTCTAATCACATAGGAATATTTGCGATAATATATTTATAATTTACAAAAAAGTATGACATATTTTCAATTTTTTAGTGACACAAAATTTCAGTCATATACAAATTTTTGGCATAATAATGACAAAATAAGCTATTATTATTCCGACCAATGCAGTCCGTCCCTCTGTACCTCTCCGAGATGGCGCCGTATAAGTACCGCGGCGCCATGAACAACGGCTTCCAGTTCAGCATTGGCATAGGAGCGCTCTCCGCCAACCTCATCAATTACGGCTCCGAGAAGATCGAAGCCGGTTGGGGCTGGCGCCTCTCCCTCTCCTTGGCTGCTGTCCCCGCCGTGGTTCTCACCCTTGGCGCGCTCTTCCTCCCCGAGACGCCCAACAGCCTCATCCAGCGCCGAGCCGACCCCGAAGCTGCCGAGCGCATGCTGAAGCGTGTCCGAGGCACAGATGATGTGGACGCCGAGCTCACCGACCTCTTGGCTGCAAGAGACATGGCCAAGACCAACGAAAATTCGTTTCGGAAGATCCTGCAGAGACGGTACCGGCCTCAGCTGGTCATGGCCGTAGCGTTGCCCTTTTTCCAGCAGGTTGTTGAATTACTACGATATTCTTGTAGCATTAGAATTCTTTATAAATTTGTTTTAAGTTTTAGACTAGTATTGTAGAAATACAGAATAATCTTATATTTTTAGATGTTCAAAATTAGATTAATAGGTGAAATCGGGACCTAGAATCGCATTTCATAGTGTTATAATTCCGTCCTGTAGAATTTTTCAAATCTAATACTAGTATAGATTTGGGACCGGGGTAAAGATATATTTACCATTATTGAACCGGTAAGAAAATAAATAGTTTTTGACCGGTAAAAAGTGTCCACTCCAAACTACTTTTCAGGTGACCGGAATCAACGTGATTGCGTTCTACGCGCCGATTCTGTTCCGGACGATCGGGCTTGGCGAGAGCGCGTCACTCCTCTCGTCGGTGATGACGGGTGTGGTGGGGACGGTAGGGACGTTTATATCGATGCTGATAGTGGACAAGCTCGGAAGAAGGGCTCTCTTCATCGCCGGGGGAGCTCAGATGCTCGTGTCACAGGTCTTTCTATTAACACTGTGATATAAATTTAAATTATTTTATTTATCTTGGTTAACATATAGTTATAGTTAGAAAATCTAATTAAAACTCATTTTAATTAATGAATAATTATTTTGATCATATTACCATATCACGGAAGTCCTATAAATGTAGGAAATCGGTAATTCCGGTCTCTCTTTTTTTAAAAAAAATTCCCGGTATGTTAGTTTCTTAGTTTTTTTTTTAGTGTAGATTCGTATCAAATTTTAATTTGACCACCCTTAATTTATAATCCTTAATTTATAACCACCCTCAAAGTAATTTTTTGGTGAAAATTATAAATCTAACCTCCCCGTAATTTCTGAATCTGCCACTTTATTCCGTTGGTAATTCTGATTCCGCATTGAAAAAAAAAAGATTTCAACGGCTAACAAGCAGAAGTACTTACTGAAATTTACCAGGTATTGGTGGGGTCGGTGATCGCGGCGAAGCTCGGCGACCACGGGGGCGTGAGCGAGGGGTACTCGTACGTGGTGCTGGTGCTGATTGGGGTGTACGTGGCGGGGTTCGCGTGGTCGTGGGGCCCGCTGGGGTGGCTGGTGCCGAGTGAGATCTTCCCACTGGAGGTGCGGTCAGCGGGGCAGAGCGTGACGGTGATCGTGAACTTCGTGTTCACGTTTGCAGTGGCGCAGAGCTTCCTGGCAATGTTGTGCCACTTCAAGGCGGGGATCTTCTTCTTCTTCGGGGCGTGGGTGGCGGTGATGACGGCGTTCGTGTGGTTCTTCCTGCCGGAGACCAAGGGCGTCCCCATAGAGAAGATGGAGCGCGTGTGGAGAGACCACTGGTATTGGAACAGATTTGTTGTAGGCCAATAGCTCTACCCTGCATTTGATTGCAAATAATAACATACTTATATCCCACTCGTGATTTTGTATTTTTGTCTTTTATTTAATTTTTTTATATGTAATTTCTCAATCAAGTTGTACATTTATATAAAAAAGCTTCTGCAAGGATAAAATCAGGCTTTTTAATAACAAAATTAGGGATAAAATGTTTGAGGTTATATAAGAACAAATTATAAAGTTAGAGGCTTGAAACACGCTGTGTTAGACAAATGAAGAGCGACACCCCGTCCCATTATAGTTGGCACGGATACTTGATGAAATTCTTGTTCGGAAGGAGCACTCGGACTCCGCGATGAGCTCCTTTCAAGACCCGGAGATCTGAGACGGATGCCCGGCTCCATTTCTTAAAGAAACTAGATTCAGCCTCATGTAAGAACACTCCTCATGTGAAGTTACTCATTATTCTATTATTTCTTCATTCATGTAAAACTTAAAAAATTAAGTTTTAATTGATAGTGTGAAAATGTTTTATGTGATCCTATTTGATGCTTACTTGTGTTATGTGACGTGTGTGGCCTAAAAATAAATTAATAAACTTCACGAGACTTGGAAGTTTTGGTTGGTCCCTTTAGGCGATTTGACTTTATTAAAAGTTATTAGGATAATAGCGGCAAAAGTGGCCAAAGTTAGGCCAAGTGTGCAAATAAGTGGCCAAACCTATTTAATATCGGCATAAGTAGCCAAAGTTTACAGAACCGTGAACAATACAAATTCCATCCATTTCATGTCAACGCCGTTAGTTCCGGCTCTAACTAACAATGAGGCCAAAATTATTAACGAGATTATCACTTTTTTTACAAAGTTTTTAAAACACTACCCATTTTGGTACATTTTAATACACATAATGAGTAATATTTTTAAAAATATATTGTGGCTAAATGGGTATTTCCTTAAACAAAATTTCGGGTCTCTAACAATTAAATATATCTCAATAAAATAATATTACAAAGTCTCGATTTTAGCCTCGACTCTAACTAACAATGTTAGGCCAACATTATTAACGAAATTTTTATTTTGTACAAACCTATTAAAACATACATATTTTAGTTCATTTTAATACACACAATGAGTAATTAAAAAAAAAATTGTGGCTAAATGGGTATTTTTGCTTATGGCAATATTTTTATATTTATTAGAGAAGTTTTTTGTGCTATTGATGTTGATATATTGTTTTTATTGTTCATGTAACATTTTTGAAGTTCATATAGTGTTCTTCATATTCATATATTATTTTTAATGTTGATTTTAGTATTAGTCTTCTTGATGTTCATATCATGTTTTCATATATTGACCTAAAATCTCAAACCAATTGAAAAAATAACGATTTTAGCGCTGACGTGGCTAACGGCGTTGACATGAAATGGATGGAATTTGTAATGTCCACGGTTTGGTAAACTTTGGCTACTTATGCCGATATTAAATCGATTTGGCCACTTATTTACACACTTGGCCTAACTTTGGCCACTTTTGCCGCTATTATCCCAAAGTTATTCAATTTTTGTATTATAATGAGACGGCAATTTAATTTATATAATTATATAAATCATATTCATATCATATAATAATATAATATATTTTTACAACGGAAAGGTCAATATTGGAAGGGATTTTGATAGTGGACCATTTTTATTATTATTTAAAATTAAGGCCGATAGCTCTATCCATCTGATTTAATATCATTAAATGATAGATATAACTTTTTTTTCTTCTTCACAAATTTAATCCCATTCGAATGATCAATAATATATAATATATATACACACACAATATGTATTAGAGTATACATACACACAACTATAATACCATTCAAACGAATAATGCTGATTTTAAAATAGCGAAAAATAATACCATGTCACAAAGACTTATTATATAAACCCTTTCAATTGTATGTAATTTCCTTTTCAATTATTATTTTTTTATCAGTTTACTGTTGAACATTTTATATTGTTTGTCTTATCACATTTCCTAATATTATCATTTTATATTTATTTATTTAGAAAATTTTAATATGTTTCTAATGCTCATTTTTATTGAATATTGAAGAAAAAATTAAGTTAATAGTAGTAAATCAATCGGGAAGTTTTCGATTTCATGAATAAAATTTGGAGAAATAGAGAGTAAGTTCTTAGAGAGGCTTTAACAAAATTAATAGTTGAATATTTATTATAAAAATTAGGATAAATACTTTTAGCAGTGTTTATATATATAAAAAAAATTCAAAAAGATAAAATTAATAAAAAAGAAGTGATAAATTAGTGAATAAAATAAAGAAAAAAATGGATAGATAATAATAATAAAACAGAATTTGGGAATATTTACGATATTTATTTAATAAAAAAATTCAAAGAGAAAATTCAAACTTCTAGAGCTATATAGACTTGATGCCTTGCCACGTAGTGAAACGTGGGCCTTTAATATTATACGCGCCACGTCACCGCTGACCGAGCAGAGCAGTTACAATCAGGTCAGAATCCAACCACAACAGATACCCACGTGTCGAACTCCTATTCATTGCGCACCGTAGTTACCGATGAAACCTCCCGCAGCGTAGCAACGCCAGCCTTACACTCCAATTTAGTATTGACTCTCGCTGTCTCTCTCTCTCTCTAACGACTTTCTCTCTCCTCGCGAAATATAAAGTTGTTCGCTCTCGCGAGCTTTTTGGCTTCGCCAACTTGATCTCTTCCAGCCAAACCGAGGTAAATCCAGCTTCAATCTTCGATTAGGGTTTCGCTCTGGTCAAAATTCCTTTCTCTTCGTTCGCGTTTGTCTTGCTTCGGTCGTTGTTCGATAGCTAAGTTACGGAGGAAGAGGAGTTTGAAGGTTGAGAAGGTGATATTTATGGTGTTTGAGAATTGCTGTTTGGTTTTGTGTTTCTGTGATCACGAGAGAGCGAGCGGAGTATTGCTGGTCAAGGCTCGAGAAAATCTGGTTGATCAATGGAAAGTGACAGTGTTTTGTTGCCTCTGAGATTTTTGTATTGGTATTTGGTGATTACGAACGAGAGAAATTGCTATTTTGCTCGGTTATCTTCGCTTTCTTGTTTTCCTAGCATTAAATTCGAATAGAGCCTTATATAGTTATGATTAACGAGGAAAAGAGATTTTTTCTCTCTTTGATTTTATTCGGGAATTTGTTTGGACTTGTGTTGTTAGAAAATGAAGATCAAATTATACTTCATAAGTTTCTTGTTGAAGGTTGTGAGAATTTCTCGAACTGATAAGATTGATTCGGAAATTTGAATACCGCAGGTTTTGATTGGTATTTCCAATTGCAACTGGTTCAACGATGCCGTCTCCGGTCTCACCTCAGTGGCAAGATAAGGCTAGCGGTTTCTTTTCGTCGTCGGGTACTTTTACTTTGTTAAGATACGACTATCCGCTATCGTTTGTTCTGTTTGTGTCGTTGTTTCCGTATTCATTTGAGGTTTTTAATACAGGCGTGAAGATTAAGGAAGCTGGGCAATCGGCTGGGACATTTGTCGGCGAGGTGGCAAAGGATGCCAAAGGGAATGTTGCTGACGTGGCAGAGCGTATGGGGTCACTGTTTAAAAGCCGATGGGCGATTCTGCAGAAACCGGCCACGCGACATGCTGTGCAGGAACGACTTATCGTCGCAGCGGCTACCACTGGTACGTTGGTGAGGAAGGGCTTGACGGGAACGAAGGAGAAGGTTGTTGTTGGGAAGACTAAAGTCGAAGAGGTAATTTTCTACCCAATATCTGCGAGGGTGTCAATTTTGCTTGTCGGTGTACTAATGCACAATGTTGGTGAATATATTATAGGTGGCGAAGAAGACGGCACAAAAAAGTAAAACTATTTTGACCGATATTGAAAGATGGCAGAAGGTATATAACCTTGAAGCTTTGTCTAATTTTTTCTTTCTCTTCTTATGTTAAAATTGTTGACATTCTAATGATCTAATATTGTGTTTTTATTTGCAGGGTGTCGCTAGCACGGATGGTAAGTATTACAATAAAGTGCAATCATCTAACGTTTATTGATTTCTCTGTTTAATTTCAATTCGGTGTTTGTATCAATCTCTGAATTCATTGTTGTGCCGTGGTCTTCAGGAGCCGGCAGATTGTACTCAACATTACGCATTTGCTAGTAAATGCATAAATATATAGTTTTAGCTCTGATTTTATTTATGAATTCCAGTGTTTGGTGTTCCGATTGAGGCTACTGTACAACGAGAACAATCCATGAGACCAATTCCCGTCATGCTGGTCAAATGTGCAGATTATCTCGTCTTATCAGGTAAATAATTTATACATACAAAATATATAATTTATTAGATCTCTTGCTTTAAATTATTCACACCCTTAATTTATAGGACTAAACACACCACACTTATTCAAAACCGAGGCAGACAAAAAAGTGATTCAACAATTAGTTTCACTCTTCAACCAAGGTATGTCAACATGATCTTTTTCAGTTTCTTTTTGCAGTATTTTACTTCATATTATTATGTTTACGGTAATATATGTTTTTTTTTTGGTAATAGATTCAAAAGCATCGTTACCGGAGAGTCCAAACCCAGTCGTCGTTGCGGCTCTCATCAAGTGTTACCTAGCCAGCCTTCCCGAGCCGCTAACAACGTTTGAGCTTTATGACGAGATTAAGTCTGCTCGTTCTAGCATTAATTCAATGAGGAACATACTGAAGAAGCTTCCTAGTGTAAATTACATGACCCTCGAGTTTGTAACGGCACTGCTCCTCCGAGTTAGCCAGAAGTCGCTTCTCAACAAGGTACAAAACTTTGTTCTTTTTTTTTCCTTAGGGTGTTTGACGCAATTACTCTCAGACGTAGTCGGGGGATGCACAATGCCTCATACTCTCGATTTTCCAGCAGAATCGATCCTCGATCTCGATTTGTATATATGTTGCAATTGCCCCCTCAGATTTTTGTACTTTTTCTAAGACAATATTAGTTAGTAAACTTAAAGATTGTGCTACAAGTTAACTTAAACTATAAGGAGGGGGTCGTTGTGCATCCGAAAAGTTAAATTGAGGGTGAAATGAAATCGAGATTAGAGGTTTTTTTTTTTTTTTTTTTTAAATTTATAGAGATAGGCGGAGATCACTCACATAACAGTGACTCCGCCTCAAATTTATTAATAGAACCAACACACCATAGATACATAGCCGGAGATTAGAGGGTATTTGTATCAAAAACTCGTTTAAGAAAGAATATTTATCGAATTAGTGTACCTCATTTTCATTCCAAACTTATAGTCATATAATAGAAACAAATTAGAATAATAAACAAAAAAAACTCAGCTGTGTCTTTCGATTCAATGCAGATGGAAACCCGAAGCCTCGCTATGGAAATGACCCCTGTTATAATGTGGTGGAAAGGGCGAGAACCTGAGGCTTACAGGAAATTTTGGAGCCAGTCTGGAAGAGAGACTTCTAACAACAATTCCGAAACGCCGCGAACTTTTAGCTCCTGGGACTTGCTTTCAGGTAGAGTTTCTTTGAGACGAAGAAGAAATTGTTTTCAATGAAAGGGTGATGATATTAATAAAATATAATTAAAAATTACACAATATAACTTTTTTTTCCTTTTTTTTTTATATAATATTCCAAACTGAGACTCCGAAGCTCATATATTTTGTTATTGCAACGCTATACTCAAATATTGATAGAGTTGTTTTCTTTGAAACAGATGACGAGGAGTCAATGGAAGCTTCGTCGCCCATTCCGTTGGACGATGGCGTGCCGGTTGACTTTGGCGCGATCGAGGTTGTTCAATGCCTCATTGAGCATCACAACGCGATCTTCACCGACGCAAATGAAACGATATGGAAATGATTTTGGGGTGTTTTTCGGTTTCCTCGTCTTCTGGATTTGTAAAGTTTTAATTTCTAAGGAAGTAATAAGTTTCCAGTTTCTGATGGGTCAGATTTGTGTTAATAGCTAATTATTTGTTATTATGGCTCTTTGCAATTTGTAGAATATATATATATATATATAGTTTTAGCCATGGGCTAAAGCAACTTAATTTTTTGGAGTTCCTTTTAATTAATATGTGAATATATATATATATTATCTAGATAACATGGTTTCTTAAGAATGATTATACCAAGCTTGGTTGCATTTTTTTTTCTTCTTGATGTAGCATTCTTTAAAATGGTACACGTGGTTGTTAGATGCATATTTCGTACAAAAAGAACAAGTTTTGCCCATTCGTTTTTAACTTAAGCAAATATATTAAAAAAAATTGGTAGTTTGTCTTTTAAATATCCCGCGTCCGAGCACGAGACACAAAACAATATTTAACTTAAAAGCTTATGAATCTATACAAATTTAATCATTTGTGAGATGAATTAATGAACCAATAGAATGAAATTACGTCTGATACATCGAGTACTTTTGCCACAAAAGAAAACATAAAAAATGTCACTACTTTCGCCGCAAATATCCCTTTCTTGTAACTAACAAAAAGCAACGAGAGCTTCCATGGCTACTTGAGCAGAGCTCCTCTCCTTCCAATTTCCATGGCTTCCAGATCCCAGCTCTGCGCACAATCATTTCTCTGTGCATCGCTACTCTGCCTGGTAATACATCCTTCGTGTATTCATTTTTCTTTTGTTGCCGAGAAAGCTGTTTAGGAAGTTTGATCCGTCGGAGAACTCCGATCACAAGTCAAAGGAAATTCAATCAGATTTTCTCCATGGATCGTTAGGTGTTGTTAGGGCATGGAGTGAGCTCAGAGAAGAAGTACCCGGTAGTGATAAGCACATGGCCGTTCGTGGAGGCTGTAAGGGCCGCTTGGGGAGCTGCTGAGAGTGGCTTCTCTGCTGTGGATTCTGTGGTTGAAGGTTGCTCTGCTTGTGAAGAGCTCAGGTGTGATGGAACTGGTCAGTCTTCTTCCTCTTTCAACACTCCCCTTATGATTTTGTATGTATATATGTATGAATGTCCTTGATTTTATGCCTCCAAAAACAGTTCATTGGTTCCAGTATATGACACCTTTGGTATAGTCATCTCTAGTAACCGGTGTTAAGGTTCTGGTTCCGGTTTTGGCTCTTGTAAAATCGGAACTAGAGATATGGGTTTTTGAGAAATAGGAGCCGGAATCGGTTTTTGCTTAAAGGAAGACAGTTTTTTGGGTATAACGGTTTAAACTGGTTCCGGTGTAAAACTTTGTATGAAAAATAAATCTTGTGCAAAAAGTCGACTTTGTGATAAATTGACATGTTCAAATGTAAGATATCCAAAAATATTACGGGTAAAACTGTTTTTTGCTTGTTTGTAGAGCTTCTTTGTGAATAGTTGGTTTCTTGGAATGAGGCCATGGGATAAGTCCTTATCGTGTTAATATGATTATACAATTTGAGTAGTTGGGCCCGGTGGGAGTCCGGACGAGAATGGAGAAACAACGATCGATGCTATGGTCATGGACGGGGTAAGATACCTACATGTTTGGCTTGTTTGTGTTCAACTCTTTGATTCTATGTTAATGCTTGCTCTGACTATGATAACTGTCTGATAGAACTCGAAATAGAAATTCAAGAGAAACACGAACAGTTTATATATCTTTGTGACATATGACAAGAATAATAATTTTAAATTATTCCTTATTTACATGTCTAACACTATCATATCATGTGTTTTCTTCTAAGGGCATTTAGGTAACAATGGAGGCCGGAGCTGTGGCTGCCATGAGATACGTGAAGGATGGAATCAAAGCAGCGAGACTGGTTATGCAACACACAGAACACACCTTGCTTGTCGGTGAGAAAGCGTCGGCCTTTGCAATTTCGATGGGACTTCCGGGGCCTACCAACCTTAGCTCACCGGAATCTATGAATAAATGGGCCAAATGGAAACATAATCGGTGTCAACCTAACTTCTGGAAAAATGTTTCGCCTGTTGGGAATTGTGGCCCTTACCATTTGAAAGAATTTTCTGAACTTAGTGACGGGATTTGCTCAAAGAGCGCTTTTCTGGAAAGTATGGGATCTTCTTCGCCTCAGATTGATGTGCATAATCATGATACTATTTCGATGACGGTTATTGACAGAGTGAGTTAATGATTAGAATATTGTATTTCTGATCATTTAACGTATCGATTAACTTGGCACGTCTTGTGTAGTTCGGACATATTGCTGTCGGTACATCGACTAACGGAGCTACGTTTAAGATACCCGGAAGGTAAATAACTTCAGCTACCAACCGCGGGAACATTGTTTTAGATTTATGTAGTGTTTTTCATTTCCTAACACAGATTAGATTGTTTACATTAGTTTAGCGACTATGTATCTAATATTATTGTGTATTTATCAAAATCATCAGAATTTCCTGTAACTATATTTATGTTTATTCATTAAAAATTTCGTCTTTACTTTAATCTTTGCATTAATGAAGGGTTGGTGACGGACCCATCATCGGATCTTCAGCATACGCCGACGATGAAGTCGGTGCCTGCGGTGCAAGCGGTGACGGTGATGTGATGATGCGCTTCCTTCCGTGGTAATGCAAAGGTTTCCTTTACAACATTAAGCCTTAATTAATAATACTATATTTTACATGATAATGAGATTATTTATATCTAATTGCATTTAAGTGATTAAGAAAAAAATAGTCCAACTGAAATATCTACATGAACATTTATCAGTTATCAAGTTGTCGAGAGTATGAGACTGGGAATGGATCCGAAGCTCGCAGCAGAGGATGCAATATCGCGAATCGCAAGAAAATTCCCGGATTTTGTTGGGGCATTGTTTGCCGTCAATAGGGACGGTGCTCACGCCGGTGCTTGCCATGGCTGGACGTTCCAATACTCCGTGAGAAGCCCCAAAATGGCTGATGTCGAGGTTTTCATTGTGCATCCCTACTCTGCACATTGACGAATCTGCCCTTTTACTTCCAACCAGGGCTTGCTTTTACTTAGAATGCTGTAATGTAATTCTTCCGTTGCTTCAAGAAGCTAAGAGATGACTTACTTTTGTTTTTGTAATGTAATTCTTCCATTTGCTATTAGACTGTATTTTTAGTGAAAGTATTTAAATAAATATAAAAATAATATATCAAGAGAAATTGGAGCCTTTAGATTCGTGGGCTCGAGACACCGATTTTACTCACCTATAACAAGCCTTTTTGTGTAAAAAGAGCCGGAACTTTCAATAAATTAGTTATCTCGTTTTACCTTCTTGTCTAAACACGTTTAACTTCAAATAAATTAGCTATACTCTCTTGTCCACACATGTTTAGCATAAGAGTTACATAAATTATTTAACTCTTGATCAGTTGATTAACGAGTGATAATTCAACCAAAAAGTCACGTGTTAGAATGAATTGTCGTAGAGAACATTCTTGACATGCAAACACAAACAACCGGTCAATTGTAGCTAATATACATTACAAATAAAAAACTAATCTTTCACGAGTCTCGTCTCTCTCTCAAATCTCAATAATGAAATTTCTTTCCATTAATTTTAAACAAATCTTCAGACAGAATCCTCATACTTCGTATATTCGAAGAAGAGCAAGTGCATTGACTCGCTTATCGGTTTCGCGGCCAAAAGATTTTGCCCAACAAGCCAAAGAAATGAAGCGCGATGGAGAATCTGGCGACCCATCGGAGCAATCACAGCCGTTCGATCGGATTCACGGCCAATCGCCGTCTCTGAGCTCCACCCTCTTCTTGGATCACGTCGGCGAAGTCACCCTCGTCTTCAATCCAGATGGGTTGGCTTGGAAACTCGTTGAATCGTCTGATCAAGTGAGCATTTTCTTCGCTTACCCATGATCCAAAACCTCTACGATTCGTATGTGTTTGATCATAGAATATATATCTACGGTTCTTGATTGTTGGAAACGGATTGGAAATCGAAAATGTTGTGCGTTGATTCACGCACACTTGAGTTGTTCTTGATGAACAGAACTCAACATAAAGACACAAGAAATGTTGCCTTAATTAGTGTTTAATGGAACAGGATCAATCACTTTGCCTCGGAATCAAACGGGTTTCGATAGTCGTAACCGAGGTCAAGTTCTCCGATGTATACGCTGTGGAGTACGTTAACTACGGGACAATTCATGGCCCGAACCGTACGAAAGCTCCGCGATTACACTCCGGTCACGGCTTTGAGGTGTGCTCTATATCTATGAGTATACTCTTTAAGTTCATATTGTCATTAATGGTTGTTACATTGATGCAGATGTACCGCTTCTCAGTGCACGGTTTTGAAAAATCGAAGGCTGTGCCTTCTGTTTGGGCCACGGCTGCTTATACGTTCGGTCATAAGGATCAAAAAACGTGCGAGATGTGGGTGAATCGGTTAAAGGATTCTCTGAATTCGGAATCAAGAAGGCCGAAGAACCTTATTGTATGTTTCGGCTAATGGAAAAGCGTTTATCTTTACATTAATCTATTGTATACTGAAATAGAGTAGAGTAAATTTCCGATATTACTAGGTATTTATTCATCCAAGGAGCGGAAAAGGCAATGGCTGCAAAATCTGGGAAACCGTGGCTCCGATATTTTCACATGCTAAAGTGAAAACAAAGGTAATACCGTAGCCTATTTTCAGAATGCTCTTAAAGATATGACGGAATTACCCTTAAAGACACAATTTAACCCGAAACATATATAAGGACTAAAGACGCATAAAAAACATATATAAGGACTCATTACCTCGCTACAACAATAGGTAATGAGAGCGGGTTAATCAGTTTAAACGACTCTTACATTAATAATTTTGTATTTTTGTTTAAAACTTAAAGTTATATATATTTTTTGTTCTTAGGTCATTGTGACACAGCGGGCAGGACAAGCATTTGATATGATGTCATCGATTTCGAACAAAGAACTCAGTTTATACGACGGAGTCGTCACTGTTGTAAGTATTCTGCAATTTCAAAGGGATTCTCTAAAATGCTTAACTTTCCTTTCGATATGTCTTTCTCCATTTTTTTAATAGAAATTTTATTTTCTTTTTTTTGTTTCAGGGTGGTGATGGTTTTTTCAACGAAATTCTTAACGGATTCCTTCAATCACGGCATAAACGCCCATATCCACCAGCTCCATCGGATTTTGTTCCTTCTGTTGGTTTAAACGGTAGTTCCGTTGCTCATGAAGACCGATCTCCTCTTTTGCCTAGCACAACACACGGTTGTTTAGGACCGTCAGATTGCAGTATGCTCTAATATTTTAGTTTCATACTTTACGTTCTTCGAGTTTCGTTTCGAGGGTAAATATTAGCTAACCTACGTAACAAAAGCATCTGAAATCGCAGGAAGTGAAGATGCTTCGTGCAGCACAGGTAAGATCAGTTTAATGTTTTACAAAATATTGTTATAATTTTAGCAAAAGACAAAACAAATTATATGCTATATTTCAAGAACTGTTGTTAATTTTTTTTAACCTTTATGAAAACGTGCAGAACAAGATCTCGAATTTCCCATTCCGAATGAACGGTTTAGATTTGGAATCATTCCGGCAGGCTCAACTGATGCTATTGTGATGTGGTAATTTTGATGTTT
The DNA here is from genome assembly GCA_954871525.1 of Parietaria judaica. Taxonomy (NCBI): domain Eukaryota; kingdom Viridiplantae; phylum Streptophyta; class Magnoliopsida; order Rosales; family Urticaceae; genus Parietaria; species Parietaria judaica. The sequence goes on from OX940862.1 coordinate 5,579,454, forward strand.
TGACTTTGACTTTTGCCTACTTCGGAAGATTATAAATGTTTGAACTGTTTACTTGACTCATATTTTCCGTCGTAAATCGAGCATGTAATTAGAGACAAACTTGAATTAATTGATGTTTCCATATTAACTGCTCTTTTATTTTTATTTATCTCTTTACAGTACCACTGGAGTTCGAGATCCCGTGACATCAGCGTTGCAAATTGTGCTAGGTAAAAGGGTGAAATTGGATCTTGCTCAAGTTGTGAGGTGGAAAATAACATCTGCTTCAAAAGTTGAACCTTGCGTGCGATATGCGGCTTCTTTTGCTGGGTAATATCCGCAATTGCATTTTTTTCCTCGGTTTTTGGGTTCTTATTATTCTACAACTAAAGCCGTCGAATTATTTCTGGTAACGTTAGGTACGGGTTTTATGGAGATGTCATTGCGGAGAGCGAAAAGCTGCGTTGGATGGGCCCAAAACGATATGATTATGCCGGAACGAAAGTGTTTTTGAAGCACAGGTATGTCTAGGTATATATTTTTTCTTTCTTTTTCTTTTCAGATGTCTCAACGAAAATTCCGATAAGGGTACCGTTCGTAACTTTCTGAGCTCAATTTCCTTATGAATTACTTTCGAAGAAATGCCCGAAGTATTCGCTCGTGACTCTAAAGGTTTATTCTCATGAATTAAAAAAAAGCAAAAACTTCATATATGCAATGTAATAGTAACATATTTGTTTGATTGTGAGGTGTACGGCTTTACCGGTTCTAGAGCCGTGGCGAGGTCCTTTTAACTCGAGAATATGCCTAACATGATTTTTCGTTCAACAAGGTCATATGAAGCTGAAATAGCATACTTGGAAGACAAAAGTTTCGAAGAAAGAGATTCAGCTTCCAAAGTCAACGGCACAAGTACTTCCGGAAGGGTCATTTGCCGTGTGAATTGCATGGTATGTGGCACAAAGCCGAGCCACGCTACCAAAGGAGAAGCTAGATGGGTAAAATCCAGAGGCCGTTATTTAAGTGTTGGTGCCGCCATAATCTCAAACCGTAATGAAAGAGCACCGGATGGTCTCGTGGCCGATGCTCACCTTTCCGACGGTCTCCTTCATCTCATTCTCATCAAAGACTGTCCTCACGCCTTTTATCTATGGTAAACGATTGCATATCCTTTGTAAAATATTTTTGACAAGTGAGCGTAAAATCAAGAAGTAGAAAAATCGATGGTTGTCGTCAATTTTATCTGCAGGAAATTCACATATTAGTGTTCAGGGAAATTGTTATAAATACACTAGTATATTATGCATAGCAGGTGAAAATCGTTGATTTTCTAACGACCAGGAGAAAAATTCGTACATTACTCGTCATGAACGGTTAGAGAAATCGATGAAAAAAATTTGCTACCGAACTTTTCAATCTAAAATTTCTCCCAAACGTGAATTCCAACGCATTGTTCGATTTATGCATATGTAGGCATCTCACGCAGCTAGCGAGAAAAGGCGGGAAACCGTTGGACTTCAAGTTTGTGGAGCATCACAAGGTGATTTTTATGCCTCTTTATTCATCGAATTTAATGTGTATTGATATTAATCTCTGATTTTACTTTGTCTTTGCTACAGACTCCTATGTTTACGTTTACATCAGCGAGCGATGAGAGTGTCTGGAATTTGGACGGAGAGATGTTTCAGGCACACCAACTTTCGGCGCAAGTTTTCCGGGGTCTCGTCAGCTTGTTTGCGACAGGCCCTGAGGTCTAAGAAACCTCAGTTGAAAGAGTTTGTAGAAAAGATCATTAATAATTTTACCAAATCTTGCATTTATATACGTATATATGTATTTATATTGTTTGTCCTCAATCTTCGTTGGATTTTTTATATGACACAGAAAAGAAATCCAAGAGAAAAATATGTTATTGATAAACGCAACTCCGGTTCAGCTAATTAAAAATGACGCGAAATCTAGATTAGGCGGTTATATATAAGATTAGAAACTCTAGAATGGTGGGGAAGAAATCCAGTTAGTTGTATGCTTGTGTTACTGAGTCAAGATTGACAGTCCCGGAATCAAGAACACGCACACAAGAACACAATGAACACACGAACACAATTGAATACGATGATCACTTTTCGTCAACTTACTTAATCTCTCCTCTTGAGAGACTAAGTCATGTGATTGGTTCAAATAATTAAAACTATGTTCGATTAAAAAAAAATTATAACTTATCATATAAAAAAGAATTAGTACTTGTGTTAAGTATATCATTTTATTTTTAATAATGTCTCCCTAGCTTTTGGTTGAACATACAACATAGGGTGCAAAATTCTATTTTTCTTGGAAGCGATCAAAAAATCATAATTAGAGGTCATATTAGAGAGAGATTATTGGATTAGGCATGAGAATATTCAAAGTGGAGTAATAATAGTCTTGACTTCTCTGATTCAGATATTTCCAATGCAATACCTTCTTTGTATTTGAGTGATGACTGGGACACCCAAAGTCTCCTCTTCGGAAACTTCAAAGTAGAATAGTATATATATATATATATATATATATATATATATATATATATATTATACCCCATTTCCTTCCCTTAAAAACACTCTCATTGCTTCTCTGCTTTCATCATCTATTGATTCCTGCAATATGTCTACACCATACGAGTCAGCTCTCTCTCTCTCTCTCTATATATATATATATATATATATATATTATTTGTGCACATATCGATGATATAATGATCATAATATACATAATTTATGATATATGACATATATATGACAATATCAATTTTGCCATATATATATGTAGTAATACTTACAAGTCATCATTAGATGGCTTGTTAAATCCAAGCTTTGTGGTTTGATCATTCAATAAACTTGTGTATTAATCAAATCATTATCAATATATTTCTAATTTAATTTTGTTTCTTTTCAAATGAAAAAGATACTATCAGTCAATACCACCAGTGAGCAAGCTGTATGCAGTGACATGTTTGATGACCACGTCAGCATATTATCTTCAACTATACGATCCTTCAATCATTGTCCTCGATTATAGCTTAGTCTTTAAAAAATTTCAGGTACATAATATATGCTTCATATTTCTACATATATACACCTAATTAATCATACATATGTTGATATGAACTTTGCAAACAGGTGTGGAGGCTTATTACAAATTTCTTCTTTCTCGGGGCATTTTCGTTTCCATTCGCTTTTCGTCTTCTGATAATGTAAAAATCTCTAATTTCTCTTTTTTACTAGTACTGAATTTTGTTTCACTTTTATATAATAAATATTAAAAAAATCATGATGAATTTGTTAATGTAATTGGATAGATTGAAATATGGCGTGTCCTTAGAGAGATCAACATTTGACAAGAGAACAGCAGATTATGTGTGGATGTTCTTCTTTGGAGCTCTCTCACTTCTGGTATTAAAATTTGCATACAACTTTTTTCAATAAGATTTTTTCAGTGATGTGCTAAGAAATTGTCACTTATCAGTCTTACATCTTCATTAGAGGTGAAGATTTTGGTCTGTTCCCGGTTTCCGGTCCTGGTCTAAATATTGGACTGAGGCAACAGTTGTCCCAATTTTAGTTTAGTTATATGTTTAATTTATTATCATAATTTTATCCTTTAGGATTTTGTTTTAGCGTAGTTTGAGGAATATTTGAAGTTTGGACTGAATTTCTTATTTGCTTTGAATGTATTATTTTCTTTCGATTTTTTATCATTTTTAAAATCATAATAAAAAATTCAGTTAAGTTCCGAAAACGGGGTTAGTCCAACTCCGGTTCTTAGAAAAACAGGCTTTTCAAAGTCACAGTCCTGAAAGATAGAAAATGATATTATGAGAAGTCATTGTTCAGGTGATGGCTGTTGTTCCGTATCTTTGGTCTCCGGTGATGGGCCCGTCCCTGGTTTTCATGATCGTCTACGTTTGGGCTCGCGAGTTCCCAAACGCACGCATCAACATTTACGGCCTCGTGTCGTTGAAGGTACGTATCTCTGCTATTTTGAAACAGCTTAACCATTTACCTAGGGGTGGAACCGGGACTAGAAACCAATATTTTGAGGCATTTTAGTCCCAGTCCCAAATCGATATTGGTACTGGTTTGTTAATACTGAAAGCAAAGAATATGTTTTATTCTTTCAATCTCTTCACAACATTTTGGAAACAGAGTGAAATGTCAAGTTTGCCCTCAGGGATTTTATCTTCCATGGGCAATGCTGGCACTTGACTTGCTATTTGGGAACCCTTTGAAGCCAGACATCCTGGGAATAGTTGCAGGCCATTTCTACTACTTCCTAACTGTGCTCTACCCTCTCTCTGGTGGCAAATACCTCTTCAAGACTCCTCTTTGGGTGTATCCTTTCTCCTAGCCCTTTGGTGAGACAATCACGCATTTCGTAACTCGGGTGGTTGAGCATCTGAATTTCTATCATAAAGTTAAAACCGAAATAAAATTACAAAAACAATCGCTCATCTCATCGTATTTCTAAGATTTCTTTTTATATAAATGATACTTCTAAATAATAGTTACTAGAGAAAGTTCAAGTGGGCACGGGCAAACCGCACATTCAGTGCAATGGGTGCCCCCACACTCGGAAAAGGGTGGGCAGCTCCCACCTATTTCTTTTGAAATAAGAGACGGATTGTGGATCCTCAAAATTTGGGCAGCCCCGGGCTCGGCAGCATGTGCCATGCCCACTCATGGTCTGCCCGGCTCAAGTGACAATCTAAATAACAAAATATATGGCACTAATTTTTGTTTTTAATATATTCCATTAAAATCTACTGCAAATTAATCAAGGAAAAATAAACCATTTTCGTGATATATTTTAAACAATTTGCGATATTCTATAACTGTTTAATTTGTAGTTTTTTAATAAAAAATAAGGTCAAGTTAATTGCATCACTATTTTAATTTTGAATTATAAGAGAGGTAGTTGTAATTTCTATTTAAAATATTATATATTTACATGCGTGATGCATGATCATTTGTGGCAAAAATTTATTTATTTCACATGCATATAGAAGAAGCGTCAAACTCTTCAGAAACTTAATGCAAAACCTAAACATACACGTAAAAGACCCAGAAATGCGTTGTCAATGTGTTGAAACCTTGAACAGCTCTTCAGTCACAAAACGGTGGCGTTTTGGGGCGAAGGGAGCCAAACGAGCACCCCGGTGCAGCGGCGCGATCCATCGGCTGGAACAGTATTCAAGGGAAGAGCCAACAGGCTAGGCGGGGCGACCCGCACAAGCCCAGCACCGGAGCAGGATCAAGCAGTCTCGTCATCGACATCGACGACACGCCAGCCTGATAATAAGAATGACGGCATTTTCCGGGGAAAGAGCTATCGTATCGGAAGCAATTAGCTACTAGAACAATATATTGCTATTTGGAATGTTCATGTTCATCTATGTCTTTGGATGTTTTTTCAGAATGAAGTTTTATTTTATATATAAATTTAAAACAATATGTTATATGATTCAAGTTACAAAGTTCAAGCCTCAAGAACATAAAAATTTGATAATAACCTCTAATTTTATTTTAGCGCTCTTTGGTCAAGCAATTGTTAGTTTTATCAGATATTATATTTTTTTCCCTTGAATTATCATTTATAAAGTAATGTTAAATTAATGATATATATATATATATATATATTTGCATTTTTTAAATATATTTGACATACTTAGAAGATAGAATTTAGAAATTTTGTTTATATTTGGCCATTCACTCTGTAACTTATCCCTACTTGCCTCTCTATTTTTTTTCCCATATTTGACCACAAACTTTTTATTTTTGTCTAGATTTGACCATATACTTTGTATTTTGTCTATATTGTGCCATTCATGAATTTATAAACTGTCCTACTTGGTCATGTACTATTTTTGTCCTTATTTTTTCTTTGGCTGTGAATAATGATTTCTGGTATTTCTCCAATAACTACAATAATGGATGAGAAAAGTCTTTATCATCATATATAGTAGTAATTAATTCAATAAATAACGCTTGTGATTGTGATGTGTTTCATTGTCCACTCCTTGGCTTTCTAATATGAAAACAACACTGAATGAATGTTGACTATTTAAAAACACACTGTTGGATTTGGGGTCAAGCCTACCAGCGACTCTAAAGTCTTAAACAGTTTAGCTACCTTCTACACTTAACTAATAAGCTCACTAATCACTCATTAAATAGCCGCACTCACACACTAATTATAAGCTCTAATTATTTTGCCACTAATTCTTAGCTTTTTATTTATTTTTCTTTCACAAACTATTATTGTATCATGATCTGCTCGACTTAAATTTTGTACTTACCATAAATATACATTCATGAGCGGATATAGGGTATATACAATTTATAAATATTTAAGTACAAAAAAATCGTTAAGATTAATATTTTCGTCTTTATTGTTATCTTTTATCATTCAAAATTTGACGGTATGAATACTACTATTACAATTTTATAGCAATTCAAAGATACAATTAAATGCTAAAATGACACGACACGTGTCCAAGTCATTTGACATTTAATTTGAGACCATAGTAGCTACAAATTTGTATTTTGAGAATAGGTATTTTAAGTAAAAAAAAAAGGATTGAAATTAGATATCTCTGTTGTCGCTGTAATAATGTATTATATACAGACAAATCACAAGCAGTAGTGTAAGAAATTTATGAGCTTAAATCTCTATAATAAAAAATAATAATTAAATGAGAGATGCAATGAAAGTGGTGACTTTTTAGTTGTGACACAACAAATTTCCATAAATACTTCATTAATTACACGATCCACCTCATGAAAACAAATCAAATTTGTTTCTCCCAAACATATGTAGTATTATTATGTATATGTCTGCTACAATATAACCATATCAATTCTGATTGACACGTCAACCTCCCCTTGATAATTAGAATATTATCTGTATTCTGTATATCGTCGTGAAAATGACTTGAAAATTCCCTCTCAGTTGATTTTCTTTATTTAATTGTTTTTCGAAAGGAAAAATGACATTCAAAAGGTCAGAGCATGACTGTTATATCATGAGTATTGAAATCCATTTTATAATATAATAACCATAATATTTGACATAGAAATTCTCGTATAAATATGAATATATGATAACTCAATATGCAGATTTGAGAGAAATGAAGAAACAGAGCCAAAAGCCAAACATTATATGAATTTTTTTATTTTCTTTCTGTGTCACGTCCTTGCCATTTTGCATGTAATATTATCTTTGTTAGTTTGGTTAACTTTATATTAAAAAAAATTGTTCTTCTTTTTCATTTGTTCCACACGTCTTTGGCCATATTACATGCAAATTTATCGTCCTTAATATTATGAGCGTGGGAGTTTGAATTTCGGATTGTCGCATCAAATGAGTAATATATCCGGATTCAAAATGTATAACTATTTTTTCAAATGATATATAATATGTTATTTTTAAATAGGAGCCTTCGTATCTTGATTTAGATAATTTCAAATAGATACTAAAATAATGAGATCCAATAAATTCATAACCAAAAATTTCTACAAACAGTATTAAACCCAAATTTTTATACTATATTTAGAGGACTAATCGTCGTGTAAGTTTGTATTTATATTCTCATTCTTCTTTGTTAATACACAGAAACTATTCTATTTTTATGGTCATATATATATATATATATATATATGTATATAAATTAGATAGGTATATGTTTGGTTGATATATAATATATTGTACAGCGTTTACTAGATAATATCTGAATACTTTGAAGATAAAGAGAATAATAAGAAGGTGCAATCTAATAATCAAAGCAACTAAACGCCTTGGAAAGACGATCGTTGACTTTGACCACTCATGATCTCTCTACTCATAACGAAGAAGTTGCACATTGTGGAAGATTCAACGCATGTTTGATTTACAAAATATATATACTAGAAGATAAACCTCAAAAAATGTATTATATTCCATGTGATGAAAAATGAAAAGAGCTTGTCAAAATTTAAAAAGAATATATTAATTATAAAGTGGAAATGTGGGTCCTTTCCACTTAACTAGAGTTTGCTTCTTTTTCGTGGTCAAAGCTTTTGCACTTGTTCAACATATTAATTAATAAAATAATAGGAGTTCATAAATAATCTATTTTGAGGGACATGGAAATAGTTCATTTACTTGTAAAGAAAATTCTTGGATTGTTGTCACCAATAAACATATTTATTAACTAGTCTCACTCTTATTAAGATTTAGGTATAATCCTTCTTATTTGTTTCTAAAACCTTATTCCAACTAATCTAAAAAATATAAAATGAACGCGAAGAAATATCTCTTAACTTGTTCGATAATATATATTTATATATCTATTCGAAAGGTTGGAAAGTCCATACCCGACACACAAAAGTGTTGTATACTTGTATTGTATGTATCATGATTTAACTTTATGATTATCATTACTTAATACAACCACTTAACTTGGTTACTTAGTAAGTCGTGGATCAATTATAAGTATAACCATTACGTTCATCTGAAATTATTGCGGTAAAAATATCTATATGTTGTCAAAATATAAATTGTATATATATATATATATTTGCATAATGAAATTAACATTTTATTCTACTTTTTTATTTCTTTCTCTCAATGATTGTGTTTTTGGTATTTTTAATCATCTGAGAACATGACTAACCTACAATGCCTAGTTTTTGGATTATAAAACACGTTTGATTACTATGTGAAATTTAGAAAACACATTGAACTTCACTGCGATAAAAAAAAAAAAAAAAAAACTTAATTACTTGCTCTATTTTTATTTTATTTTATTTTATTGAGAATTTGTTTCACACAGAGATTTTAGAATAAGTCATATTTTGTATAAAATTTAGGTATATTTGCCACAAAATTATATTTTAATCTTAGGACACACATAAGTCCGCACTATATTTAAAAGGGTTAATCCCGGCAAAAGTATCAATACTTTCAAAAAGTGGACCAATAAATACCAATTATTTTTATTGTCCGGACAAAGTTCCAATTCTTTAGTTTTGTGTCCCTATTGGTACTTCCGAAGAAAAAAAACCGTCCTCCACTGTTAAATTATGCCACCGTACAAAATTTTATCCACATTTCCGTAGTAAATTAGCCATAGGAAAGTTGGACGATCAAAGATAATCGTGGATATGTACTTAAAAGGGAGAAAATTTACTTTTTAATACAACGCCAAAAACGACATAATCCATGGTTTGAAATTTTCACGAAAGTGATATGAGGAGACAAAACAAGAGAATTTGAACTTTATTCGAGTAAAAAAAGCATTGGAATACAAAACCAAAACTTTGACGTGGCGTGAGTAACATTGGAGGACAATTTTTTTACAGAGGTACCTATAGGGACACAAAACTAACGAATTAGAACTTTGTTCGGGCCAAAAAAAGAATAGGAACTTATTGGTCCGTTATTTAAAAGTATTAGTACTTTTGCCGAGATTAACCCTATTTAAAATTATGTTTTCTTGTCCAAAAGTAAATTCCAAAACGGCCAAACTCATGTGGAAATAATACAAACCCAAATACGGAAGTGAAAGAAAAATAAAAATTAACTATAAAAAACAGTAGAAAAATATAATTTTTGGCTTGTTTTTTCTTAGTATTTCTTCCGCTGTAATATTAATAAATAGCTCAAACTTATCTACTTTTTTAGATAATTCTTTGAATTTAATTTTTAACGGTTAAAATTTTTAAACTAGTCAATGTCTTATGAATAAATTTTGGACCATTAATGTTAAATATTAAATGTCAAATGACATCAGATGATAGCGCATTGCCACGTCACTCAACTGTCATATTATTTTTTTAAAATAATTTTTAATAAATAATTTATTTTATAATTACATTTAAAAATATTGATATTAAATTATATATTTATAATTAATTCTTGATATTTAAACAATTATTTGAAAGAAAGACAAATGTCAATCATAATAGTTATACCTACTAGATCATTATCAAAATATTTAAAAGTTTTAACAAAAACAGATATTTAAATAACACAAAGGAAAAAAAAAAGATATGAATTGAATAATATATATATGTAAATAATAAATAAGCAGATTTTAAGGTACTATGTATAAATTATATTAATATAAATTAAGGTACTATGTATGTATATATATATATATATTCTTACCATACATAATCTATTCATTAATATATATATAATTTATATATATTTTTATGATTAAAAAATAAAAAAATAGTACAAAATGCTCATTTAACTACGAAACTTTTTAAACATTACATATTTTGTACCTTAAGATATATTAAAATTTTGATTATTTAATTTAAATAAACATTAAAATAATTTTGCTTTATTAATTATCTGTGTACAAGTTAACAAAGATTGGAATAAGAATATGTTTGTTTATGTTATTTTTCTTTGTGATATTTAAATAAAAATTACGTAGTAATGTCACGCCGCAGTCGCTACGTGGCATTTAATAGCCAACACTTATGGTCAGTGACCTATTATTTAGAAACTAATGATTTTAAGGACTTTGGTTGCAAAAAGTTAAAGCCGAAGACTTATCTGTAAAATTAGAGAGTTTAAAGATTTTAGCCGTAAATTTCCGATAGATAAATAATTGGGATTTGGGAGTGCTTTAATTTTCCCACAAATAGTAGGTGTATAAAGATAAAGGTAGGTACAGTTGGAGTTGGATTTGGATTATGTAAAAACTAATAATAAAAATAATAATTAATTAAATAAATAAAACTGCGTCGTCATCGTCGTAGAAAGTCATGACTGAAACAAACCAATCCTTTTCACGAAGCCCACTTTCTATAAATCAATTTCTTCATCTCTGTTTCTTGCTTTTGTTTTCGCCAAAAGCTCTACAAAAATGGCGTCTCTCTACTGTTGATGCCTCTTCACTTTCTTCTTCACCAACTCTGAATGCTCTGACGAGCCAATAACTCTTGAGTTTGCTTGTGGTTGTTCTTCATAGCTCAGACCTTTGATCGCTTTCCTCTGCAATTCGAGGTTTCTTCTATGTCTCTCTTTACTCGAGAATAAATTCCATTTATGTTTGTCGGAATTCAAAATTCGCTTCAATTTAGGTGTTCTTCAGTAATTCATGTAATATATGTGATTTGGATTCTCTTAACTTGAGCTTGAAACTCAGAGGGAGAATCAGGCTCTTAATTCTTGTTACCAACTGTGGTTTTTGGTTGAATTCTCAGAAGGTTTCAGTGAGAGAGAGAAGCGTAAGATCAATGGATGGAAGCGAATCCTTTGAAGAAGACGACAGGTTCGAACTGGGGTCGCCTTTTTTACTCGTCGGCGTTGCGATCAGTGGAAGCAGAAGCAGCAAATTCTTAGTTCATTGGGCGTTAGACAAGTTTGTTCCAGAGGCAGACATCATCCTGAAGCTAATTCATGTTCGTTCGAAGATTTCCGCAGTTCCCTCACCAAGTAAGCCATTGTTTTAGCGTTTTCGTCAATTCCGGAATCGGGGAATACTCGTGCGTTGTGCGAAAATCTAGTCCCTTAAGTGGTTAGTCTGAAAATTATGGGACAAAAAGATAATCTCCAGAGCTAAAGGTTGAAAAACGTTGTCACTTTAAGCTAATGAAGCACGAAAGCTAGTGATTTTTGCTCTCCTATTGCGATCTATTGTTGAATTCTAGTGGGAAACCTAATTCCTATTTCGCAAGTGAGAGAAGACGTCGCAGCTGCTTACCAGAAGGAAATGGAGTGGAAGACGAACGAGATGCTTCTTCCCTATAAGAAAATGTGTGTTCAAGCAAAGGTAAAAGTTTTCTCTGTGGGCGAAAATTCAATATGATTCAGCCTTTGAAACACAAGAGTCTAATAGTTTTCGAGTTATTTTTGAATTAAAGGTGGAAGTAGATTTCGTTGTCGTTGAATCGGAGGACGTGCCAAACGCTATAGCTAATGAAGTTTCCAAGCTAGGTATTAAGAAGCTTGTGATTGGCGCTTCCAGTCGTGGAATGTTTGCAAGGTATTTCTTGATCTTAATGTTGCTTAAGTCCAGTAACGTCCTGTGACTAGCCATTTCAGTAATGATATCGTGATTTTAGGAAACAGAAGGGTCTTTCCACGAAGATCTCTACGTGCGCTCCGAGTTTCTGTGCTGTTTACACCATTTCAAAGGGGAAGTTGTCGTTTATACGACCATCAGATACGGAAACAGTCGGAAGCAGAAGCAGTAGGGACGATAGCAGTGATACGCAATCGGTCGTCAGTGACTCAAGCTATGCATCGAGCTCGCAAACAGGTAATGCAGGTTTTAGACATCTCACCTTATTATTATTATGTACATAATATAAGAAAGTCTTCATTCAGTCGTACATTGCTTCAATTTCAAGAAATATAAGTTAGCAGTATTATTCTCCTGGTGTTTATAGATAGAGGAATTAAATCAAGCTCAATTTAGCAAAAAACTACATTTGAGTTAACCCAAGATTCTGATGAGATGAAATTACTAAGTTGCTCTTCTGTTCCCAGGATACACAGATCGCGGTTCCGTTAGTTCGAGCTCTAACTTCCGATCGTCTTCCCTAACAATGCAACGCTATCAAGCTCTTGCGACGATGAACCAGAGTCTCATCAGATCAAAAAGAAACTCACTCGACAGCCACAAGTCTCGAAACAAGTCTCTGGATTTTGATAGGGCAAGTGACGACGCTGGTTCTTGTCCGAGCACTTCTTGGGCTTCTGATCGAGCTTCAACTTTTGATGCGGTAACAGATTGCTCGTCCTCCGACTGCCAGGTTCAGCCTTCGAGTTTCTCTTGCATTGTTATTCATGCTCATTGTTATTATACCTGAATATATATATATATATATATATATATTATGACAAATCATAATTATGTTGTTGATTTGTATTAACAGATAAATATAAACTTTGAGCTCGAAAAGTTGAGAATTGAACTGAGACATGCCAAAGGAATGTACGCAATGGCGCAAAGCGAAAACAATGATGCTTCTCGAAAGGTGAGGCTGTGACATCAACAGTTCATTGTTGGTCGTAAATGACCTTATCTCATTCTGTTAGACAAGCATTATCATGTGATTATTTGTTTTTTCTTTCATTATGGCAATTTTAGGTCTAGGTTAGTAAAGGGTATCGTGGCTTTTATAAGGTGCTCACGGTTAGGGTTAGCTGTCATTTTGATTTATAGAATTTCCTATTAAACATTTTTGGGAGAGCAAACCCCTGGGCTTACTCCTATATTAGAGATTGGGTCTTCGTTTATCATTAAAGCGTTTTTTTTTTTGTTGGAATGCTGTTTCAGGCTCTCACATTTTCATAGTGTTTCCCATTTTATTCGTATATTTCATCTTATTTGAAGCGTTTTTATGCTGAATTGATCTCTAAATCAAGCATATCCTTTATAAATATCATGTTATGGTTACCATGCGGATTCCCGGGCTGGTCAATCAAACTTAATTACACGAAAATCGTCATATTAACAAGCATACTGGTTTTTATCAGCTGAAAGATCTAAACGCACGCCTATCCGACGAAGGACAGAAGCTCAGAGAACTAATTACCAAGGAAGAAGAAGCGAAGAGAGCAATGAGGGAAGACAAAGAGAAGCAAGTGGCGAGTAAGAGACAAGCTTACTACGTGAACCAATGTGTTGAAAGAGAATCCGGCTTCAAGAGAGAGGCAGAGACGAAAGCCATCAGTGACGCTAGAGAGAAGCAGAAGATTGAGATGGCTCTTTCGGGCTCGGCTCGGAAGTACCGGGACTTTACATGGGAGGAGATCGAGTCGGCCACCTCACATTTATCTGACGATCTCAAGATTGGAATGGGAGGGTTTGGAACCATCTACAAGTGCACTTTTCACCACACGACAGTGGCGGTGAAAGTCCTTCACTCCGACGAGAGCCACAGAAGTAAGCAGTTCCAAAAGGAGGTAAGACAATGTTGATTTTTAGTAGTAGTTGAAGAGTACATTAAGCCTAAATATATGATCTATTGGTGGTCATATATTGGGTGAAAATTGTTTACCGACTAATAATAATAATAAAAACCCGGTATATGTGGTGTATAACTGTATAATCGGTTCTCCTGGTTCCAATTTAAAACCGTTCGGCCTTCACTAGTACCAGTTGATGATTTTTATCAATTTGTTTTACAAGGTTTATAGTTTGCGAAAATATTGTTTATTCTTACCAGTCCCGATATCGGTACAGAAAGATCAAATTTTAAGAAACCAAAACTGAGTCGGGATTGGTTATCAGTGATCAGAAAATTCGGTACAGGGACTAAAATATCTAAAAAAAATTTAGCTGTATCGTCTCATGCCTAGAAAGATATTGACAAACGTATATTTGTGATGCAAATTTTTATTTTATTTTTATAAATCTTTTTCATGCAAAATATTTTTGTTGATATCATTAATTAACTATATATTTATATGCTAAGCTAAACTATAAGTTACCAAAATACATATGTGTATATATATGTATATGTATCCTCGCTTTTATATATGATACTCATATTCTCTAATCCATTTGAAGTGAATATCTAATATCTAAACAATGAAGATCATAACATAAATTTTAGATATTTCATACATCCTGTAATTAGGATTGATGTTTTCTCATAACTAGACATGTTAAAATTAGAATACCTGATTAACACTAAACAATACAGCAAGTTTTCTAAGTTCTTACCCCGTTTTCATGGTGGAACTTTAGCTCGAGATACTGAGCAACATCTACCACCCGCACCTGCTTCTCCTCGTTGGCGCATGCCCCGACCACGGCTGCCTCGTCTACGAGTACATGGAAAACGGAAGCCTGGACGACCGGCTTGCACGGCGGCACGGCACGCCTCCGATCCCCTGGTTCGACCGGTTCCGGATCGCTTGGGAAGTCGCCTCGGCGCTGGCCTTCCTCCACAGCTCCAAGCCCGACCCCATCGTCCACCGCGACCTTAAGCCCGCGAACATCCTCCTCGACCGCAACCTCGTCAGCAAGATCGGTGATGTCGGCCTTGCCACCATGATTCAGCCGGACCAAACGTGCAGAGAATCTGGTCCCGTCGGAACCATGTGCTACATCGACCCGGAGTACCAACGGACGGGCCAATACTCAGCGGAATCCGACGTCTATGCCTTTGGGATGGTAATTTTGCAGCTTTTGACCGCGAGGCCACCGATCGCCCTCTTGCATGCGGTGGAGACCGCAGTCAATGACGGCAACCTCGCGGCGCTTCTGGACCCGAGCGCGGGGAATTGGCCGGCCGAGGAGACCCGACTGCTGGCAGAGCTGGGTCTAGGCTGTGTCGAGCTCCGGAGACGAGACCGACCCGATTTGCGGGAGCAAGTGCTGCCGTCGCTGCTGAGTCTCAAGGAAATCGCCGATAAGGCGCGGGATTCGTGTTCAAAGCTTCAGAGACTTCCTCCACCGCCGAGCCACTTCATCTGTCCGATCATCAAGGTGACATATACTGTGCTTTCTCATAATTTTTCTTTTGTTACGGGGCCTAAAGTTTCTATCGTAAGGATACTAGTTCAAATATTCAACCGTAATAAAATTTTATGGGTCAGGATGTTATGAGCGACCCTTGCGTAGCCGCCGACGGGTATACATACGAGCGCAAAGCCCTGGAGTTATGGCTCGCTAAGAGCGAGACGTCGCCGATGACGAATCTGCCATTGCCGAACAAGAATTTGATATCGAATTACACCCTTCTTTCCGCCATTATGGAATGGAAGTCCAAAAGAACATGACTTTGAGTTTGTGTGTGTCCAATGATTGATCCACTGTTTATAATAGCAATAGCAATTGAAATTGGAATTATTTTTGCTAGGTAAATATAGAAATGATCTGAATAGGAATTTATATTTATTTTTTTAGCCCTTCGAGTTTGTAGTACAGCATCTTCGAAACTTGAATCCATGTATTGTTTGTCATTTGTTGAGAGGTATAGACGTATAGTTATACTTATAAGTAGCCTTGTAAAATTGTACATTTTCTGCGAATATATAATTTCCTGTCGTTTATGCGAGATGTCGTTTGAGATGATAATAATAATAGCACATTGCCAGTTTTTATTTTTATTTTTCTTGTACTGTTATTAAGAGTTGAATTGTTCTGATACAAAAGACTGTTTATTATATCCACTTTATTTTTTATTATTTTATTAATAATCCAATGTTTCCGCTCAGTTGTTACCTATTCAAATCATCAAACGACATGTCGTTTTCATTCATAAGCAAAACCCCGCGTGCATCTATATGAGATGAGCTATTACAGCCTTGTCCATTCCAGCATTTTCCTAATGAAACCTGACCATTTCCGACCCGAATCACTAATAATAGGTCGGGTTTGACTAATTCACTACTATGTGGACTCTGTTCAACCCAACTCGCAGGGTTTTAGAGTTAAGACTGAAAAATTTTGTACGCAGTTCCGGACATTTTTATTAAAAAAAAAAATCAAATAAAAAACTTGTACGTTCCATCTCACGGTTTGAGAATCAGAAACCAGAAGCGGGACAACACCTGAAATCCTTGATTTCTTATTTGCTATTGTCGTCCTGGTTTCAATTTTTAGGTCGTTTTTGTTTATTTCTGTCGTATATCGTTTCAATTCTGTCGTTTTCTAAAATCGTGCTCCTCTTTAGTAGGGCTTTGTATGTTACTTTTCTTCACGTTCCTCTTCGCTCTCTTCACAAAGCCGTCGCCTGCGTCTCTCATCGCCATTCATTTCTCCGCCATGGCCAAGCTCACGCCGGCTGGCTCGGCCTCCGGCGAAAATGACAAGCTCAAGCGCAAACGTAACAGGCCCAAGAAGACCTCGGAGGAGCCTCAACAAGTCGAAGTCCAAGAGGAGAGGAGAAACGAACGGAGCGATGCCAGTAAGAAGTCGAAGAAGCAAAAGAAGCTCAGTGGAGATATGAAGAAACCGGAAGATGAAGAGTGTGAAGATATCGACGACGATGAAGCAGTGGAAGAGAAGGTTGCGAAGAAGAGTGGTGAAAAGGAGTCTGGGATCATGAGCAGTGAGGCTTTTGCTTTGCTGGGTTTGTCTGAACCGACTATGAAGGCCATTGCCGAGATGGGTTTCGAGCATATGACCCAGGTAGGTAAACTGCGTATTCATTGACATTGCCTTTTGAATCGTGATGGGTTTCTGGGTTTAGGGTTTAGGGGGGGTTTGGTTGTGAAGCATGATTCTATTGCCCATTAACCATTCCGTTGTGGGTTTCACTTGTTGGTTGATTTTGCAGGAGAATTAATTAATGGGAAATTCAATCATGTTTATATGGACACAAGTTTCAGTTTCGGTTTCGGTTTCTGCTTATGGTTTGTATTTGCTAAGAGCTTTATGTATCCCTTTTATACTTGCAGATTCAATCGAGATCAATCCCACCACTTCTGGAAGGAAAAGACGTTCTTGGAGCTGCCAGGACGGGCTCTGGAAAAACGCTTGCTTTCTTGGTACCGGCCGTGGAGTTGATGTTTAACGCACGGTTATCTGCACGCAATGGAACCTGCGTTATAGTTATATGCCCTACAAGGGAGCTTGCTATTCAGGTCATTATAATTGCTTGTCGATAGGACGATTCTTATGCTTTTGAATAATTTTGTGTTTAATACTTAAACAACGTCCGGGGAAAACAAACAAGCAGACTTATTTTACTCCAAAAACTGGTACCTGTACTGGTAAACAACCGTCCGGGTAAAACACTGTTTTGGATTCCAAGAACCGGTTCAGGTATTTCTAAAAAAATTGTTGCATATTATTACTCTAAAAACTCCTATTTGTATTGCTAAGAAAAACTTGTTACACTGCTTTTTACTCCAAAAACCGGATTTATCCAGTTTCTGGTGTCAAAGCTAGTTATTAGTATAAAATAATCGCATCTAGCTGCGATGTTAAGCATTGGATTTTCCGCATTCTCGTTTCGTTTTTTTTATCTCTTAAATTGCGTCGCCTCTGATTTCAGACGCATGCGGTGGCGAACGAGCTTCTGAAATACCATTCTCAGACACTTGGTCTAGCTATTGGTGGTGCAGCCAGATCAGGAGAAGCCGAGCGAATTGTAAAGGGGGTTAATTTATTGGTGGCAACTCCCGGTCGTCTTATCGACCATCTTCAAAATACCAAAGGATTTATATACAAAAATTTAAAGGTAACAAGTTATCAATAACCTTATTGTTTCATCAGTATTGTATAAGATTTGGAGAATGCTGATTAAGTTTTATGTGTTGTTTTCACTGAGATATCATATAAACGTTTTTTTTCTTTCACTTCTCAAATTTGTACATTGGAGTTGAATTCGTGCTTAAGCTTAACCTAATCATCAAGCTAGATTATTTATACCTAAATTATTAAAGTGTAATAGCTTACTAGTGAATCTTTGTAATATAAGAGAATATTGGGGGATGGGTTTATATTATTTTACATGGTACTTGAATTTTCGCATATTATTAACTCAACGATGCATTTTTGCTTGTAGTGCCTCATTATCGATGAAGCCGACAGAATACTCGAGTCCAATTTCGAGGAAGAAATGAAGCTAATTATCAAACTTTTGCCGAAGGTATGACTGATATGTAGCCTTCGCTTAGAGAAATTTTGTTTATATTTTTGGTTTCATCAAGCATGGTATAAGATTGCCATTACCATGCAAATAATTGCATAGAACTAAAAGGGAGGAAAACGACAATGCAAATAAATTTTTTATCCCCCTTTCGAGTACTTTCGTTCTTTTTTTAATATTTCAAGTTGCTTTCGCCAATCACCCGTTATAACCCACAAAATCTTGGACAATATTTTTTAAAATTTGGTGGTGCAATATTGTGGAAGATTGTGTTACTGTTACTGATTGAATATGTACGATTTGCAGAGCCGGCAAACAGCTTTATTTTCCGCAACCCAAACTCAGAAGGTATGAGCTTTACGTAAATTGAATATCTGTGTTTGATTATACGATTTCATTTCTCTTATCTTATACTCGGTCAATTAAATTACAGGTTGAGGATCTTGCCCGCTTATCTTTTCAGACAACGCCTGTCTACGTTGGCGTAGATGATAATAGAACTAAGGTAAAAATTTATTTACGTATATTCAATATCAATACAGTAAAACCTCCAAATATCAATTATGTGGGGACTGTTATAATTTACTATTTTTCCAAGATATTATGTTATACCCAAAATAATAATTAATTAACTTACTCCTTAATCAATGTAATGTACATTTATCAAGAACACAATTGTGGACATACACATTACACATACATATATTTATATATCTGAGATTATCAGTTTATATATGTTAAGTGGGACCAATATGTTTTTTATTTTTATTTTTTTATTTATAATTATTATCTTTTAAGTTTAACGAATTATTAATTTACCACGTTAAATAAAGCGATTCTTGAATTACATACTTCCTATCTGACAATCATTATCCTTCTAACTAAAAGAAAATAATTGAATTTGTAGGTTACGAATGAAGGTCTTAAACAAATTTATTGTGAAGTAGATTGTGAAAAGAGATTTTTGCTTCTCTACTCCTTCCTGAAGGCGAATCTGTCGAAAAAAGTGATGGTCTTCTTCTCTTCGTGTCTCTCTGTCAAATTCCACTGCGAACTTCTGAATTGCATTCAGGTTCCGTGCTTTGATATCCACGGAAAGCAAAAACAGCAAAAGAGAACGACCACTTTCTTCAATTTTTGTAAAGCTGAGAAAGGAATCTTGCTTTGCACTAACGTTGCTGCTCGTGGGTTAGATATACCCAACGTGGTACGTTTATATAATCTCGTACTTTGCATAAATTTTATCACTTCAAACTATTATTGCTGTAATTATTAGAAATGTTATTGTATAGAATTATAGTGAGATAAATTATCATCGGATTTCGGAACTCATTATATTAATCTGCTTTGATTGTAGGACTGGATTGTTCAATATGACCCTCCAGATGACCCAACGGTACCTACCGATTTTTTTAATATATATATGTAAATGTATTCATTTTATTTACTTATATGCTGTAAATTATTGGTTCAGGAATATATTCACCGAGTTGGCCGAACAGCTCGTGGCGAAGGCGCCGAAGGAAATGCTCTTCTTTTTCTCACGCCTGAAGAGAAGCCATTTCTTTCCTATCTCAAGGTACAACTACTTATAGACTTTGTTGTTAAACAATCGTATTGTTACAGACGGATCATTAGTTATATATATAATCTATTTAATTTAATTATATTTTAGGGTTGGGCTTGCCCATTTAGTTATAACGTTTGGCTTATTAAAGAGCTTTAGCCACATTATTAATCAAAGTAGCTTAGGTCTCTCTATGGTTTGGAATAAACATGATAAGGAAAAATGCTTCGAGATTAACGCAAAACATACTCAATTTAGACATGAGAGTCGTCACTTTGCAAAAGGTAAAAAAAGGGCAAGTTGATTTGGGGATCCAATACCTTCTTTTCTATGGAAAATAATCTGTCTTTATGATCCAGAAAGAAAAAGTTCCTATTGAAGGCTATGAGTACAACACGAAGAAGATCGTTAGAGGACAACCTATGCTGGTATTTTTCCTGAATTGGCGCTTATCACTCGATCCTAAATATAAAAAGCGAAGTTAACTAAAGTTACAAGGACCGAATGCAGGAGAAGATCGTATCCACTAATTACTATTTAAACAAGTCGGCAAAAGAAGCATACCGGTCCTATATATTGGCCTACAACTCACACAGCATGAAGAACATTTTCAGTGCAAGCAAACTTGATCAACAGGTTCGTAGATCCCATCATTAGTTCTCTCTTCTACTGTAATGATGAATTTTTTTTGATCAGTAATAAATTGTGCTTTGACCAGGCTGTGGCCAAGTCGTTTTGCCTTACAAACGCGCCGAAGGTGATCATTGACATCGGTGTGCTTAAGTCCGGAGGTAGGAAAGCCCGGAAAGTTGGAGGTCGACATGGATTCAGCAAAACCAGCCCTTATGGCAGATGAGTATAGGGAGTGTGACACAATTCATATTTAATCATGCTTTATTTCGATTGTTATTTATGCCTTGTAACTTAAATTCTGCTCTTTTAATTATTTATCATTTTTGGTACACATTTATGTTAGGCATAAAGTGAATATTTGGCTATTTAAAGAGTCCCAAGTAATGAGAAAAGGAATATAAATTTTGTTCAGCAAATTAGTTCCTAAATAGCTTGGTAATGATTTCATTATATTCACATGAACCCTTTAGTCTTTACTATATTCTCTTCAACTGTAGTAATGGTTAGGAGGATGATATGTAAATTAATTTATAAATATTTGTAATTAACAATTTAATTCCTCATAAAATGTATAATTTACACATCTTTACCTTCCCGACACTAATGGGAAATATTCTTAGGTTACTTAATTAAGCATAATTACTTTACTACATTGATTGGACTTTATATACCAATAGCACATATATTTTTATTTAATTACATATGACCATTAATTTTATTATTTGAACAAAAAAAAAAAATCCACATTTGGACTTAACAAAACAATTTAATAGGAAACGGTTCAAATGTACCTCTTCAAAACTTCAATCACAAACTTAATAATATATATATATATACATATAGCCATAGGCCCTATTCTTATCATTAGAAAGGGGCTAAAAATATTGCAAACAATAGTAATTAGATGGATAAAAAGGTCCACATCAACTAACATAGCATTGTAATTAAAAAATTTGAGGATTAATAATGCTCCACTTAAGTTGTCTACCATAAGCCATCATATTAAATCATATGAAGTTTTCTTGGAAAAGATACCAAAATTGCCATGATAAATCTTTATAATATCGCATACTTTTCATTATATTTTTAATGCCCATTGACATATCTCCACGCCAACATGCTAAATATTGCTTGGATTAAAAAAAAAATTAAAATAATCAAACAACCAACAAGATGATTTGAAATTTTAAATGAACATAATTAACTTCAACTGTGTTGTGGAGCCCTTCTTATTAGCCTTTAAATACAATTATTGGCATACATACACACACACACATATATATATATATAGCCAAATGAAAGATTATTTAATGGTGACTTTCGAGATCATGTAGTCATATAAACATTTTATAAAATATGATTTTTTTTTATATTTATTTTATTGGAATGGACCACTTATATATGGTGTGGTTCCTTGGACAACCCACAAGAAGAAAATCTCTCTCCCTAATAAAGATGAAGACTTTATATGAAAACTTCAATATTTTCGATGTCTGTTTGTTATCAATGGCTTTGAATATGAAAGCGTACATGACTGGGAGTTACAATCTCAATGCAGTTTTAATTACAGATTTCTTCCGAATAACCATGTTGACCCAAAGTCAACACTTAAACCAAGTTTACTTTACTATATTGATTTAGCTATCAACCCAAAAACAAATTGTTAATCAAA
Organism: Parietaria judaica; assembly: GCA_954871525.1. Taxonomy (NCBI): domain Eukaryota; kingdom Viridiplantae; phylum Streptophyta; class Magnoliopsida; order Rosales; family Urticaceae; genus Parietaria; species Parietaria judaica. Next base: position 5,601,895 of record OX940862.1, read on the forward strand.
CAATATATAAAGTATGTATTCATAGAAACTCCTCAAACCCATTAAATGTCTATGCATACAGCATTAGAGAGTACTCAATTCAATGCCATTCTTTATGTAGCAACAATTGCTTTTAGAATCTTTTGCTATGTAGATCTTCAATGTCTATAAGAGTAATTGCACTAATTCCTCTCCGGACTAGGAAGTTTACCCTTCGAGATTTAATTTCCGGCATCAATATCTCTTTTACTCTTAAAGTAATACATTGTCCTTGGGAAACTTGCAAAAATGACTCAAAAAAAGATCATAATTTAATTTTTAAACTCATATTAAAAAAATACATAATTCTAACTTTGTCTAATTTAAGACATTTCCACCTCTGATTAATTAACTCTTAAATTGTCCTTAAATTACCAAAAATTGTCCCTAAAATCCAAATTACTGTCCCTAAAATCTGAATAAACTGTCCCAAGAATGCTACTCATACAACCTCCCACAAAACTTCCCAAAAAATTGTCCATAAATTACCAAAAATTATCCCCTAATTCAAATTACTATCCCCAATGATCATAAGAAATTGTTCTAAGAATGTTAATCATACAACATCCCTAATGTTAATCAGGAGTAAAAATATCTTAAATTGGACAAAGTTTAGAATTATGTATTTTTTTAAATGAGTTTAAAAGTTGGAATTATAGTATTTTTTTTAACCCATTTTACAAGTTCTCCTTGTCCATTACAGACGATGGCCTTTTAGACTTATGCACATTACATGATTTGTTCAGGGTTGTTTTCTTCTTATCAATCTAGTCGAAAATTTCGAATAACTAGACATGGGAATTGCGTCACAATATTTATACAATTGACTATATTGTTCTAGTTTGATAATTAATTGACAAAACTTTCGAGTAAGTCACATATTATACGCAAGTATATACATTCTTAACGCTTCACGGACAATTTGTCTTTTTTTTTTAAATTTTTTTTTATAAAGATAATTGGGATAGTGTGCCAAAATAAGATCCATAGGGCAAATTACACCGACATCCAAAATATTTGATGGATAAATAGAGGTCGAACATTGATTATAGCAACAAGCCTTGGTTATCTCACCAATAGAGCAAGGCAATTAAGGCATGGAAAGCGCAATTCAACATTGACTTGCCAAAACATAGAGACATTTTCCCATTTTCCAGTGGTCCTCACAATATTTATTATACTTTTCTGAGATAATCTCATGTCCAACTCACGTAGACAGCGATCTCTCATAGTTCGACCCACGCCAATTGTGCCCACCAACACATACACATGTATACATATACATTTATATTCATTACAATAATGATCTTCTTCTCTGTCACAGAATGGTATTAAGAGGTAAGAGATTCATATGCACTGGTCAATGTATATACAGCTAAGAATGAGGTAAGCTATTCTTTAGTGCATTATAATAATAGATGAGAGAATAATAGTATTTATAATTACACTATTTTATCAATCAACTATTGACTCTTGCTTAGAAATAATAATAATATATATATAATAAAAAATTGTTACACAAAGTCAGAAAACATCTAAAATCCTGAATTGAAGGCATGTAATATTTGTTCTTTTCCTCTTTTGGATTGGCTAAAAATAGTGGACTTCTGTTTTTTATTTTTTATTTTTTTTATTTCCTACCAATTTTCTTCAAATTTGGTAATTTTTTATATTTGCCAACTTTTTACCCGTCTTGGGTAATCCTAAATTTTCATCTTTTTTGCTTCAGGGGTAATTTTTTTTTTTTTTTTTTGAGGAATGGTAATTTTTATTTTATTTTTACTTTCTTTCCTATCTACACACGTCAATTCTTTCTCTCTCTCTGTATTCTTGAATCACGAAGATTCTTGGTTCTGAATCAGAATCTTGATCCTTGCCCAATTCGAAACGGACCTGTAATTTTGGATCAACCCATTTGAGATCACTTCCATGGCGATCCGATCGAGCTAAACGACGTCGTCGCAACCCAGAGACGGCTTATTTTCCGATCTCTTCAAGCTTGGACACAACCTGTTTGATGCTCGGTCTCAGAGAAGGCGTCGGCGAGCAACACGCCATGGCGAGCTGAAAGAACTTCAGTACCTTCTCTTCCGTGACCGGGATTTCGTCGATGTCGCCGGTGGAGCTCGCGACGAGTATGTTCGGGTTGAAAAGGTCGGTTATCCGATGCCGGAGAACTGCGCTGCGTAGAAAATTCGGCAAGTAGAAATCCTCCTCGGGCGAGGTCGGGTTCTCGTTGACCGGATCTTTCCCGGTCAAAAGCTCGAGATAGATCACGCCGAGGCTGTAGATGTCTGTGAGCTCGCACGCTTCCTTCATTTTTATGAGCTCCGGGGATTTGTACCCTTGAGAGGCCGAGGCTTCGAGCATTTCTTGGCCAGCCACGGGATTGAGAAGAATGTGGAGAGCGGAATCAGAGATGTGCGGGTTGAAGTTTCGGTCCAAGAGTACGTTTTTCGACTTGAGGTTGCCGTGGATGACCGGCTTTTGGAAGCTTGAGTGCAGGTGCTCTATGCCTTTGGCTATGCCGAGTGAGATCTTGTGTATTGTGCTCCAGTTCTGAGACTCGACATTGTTGGATTCTGAAATTTAAGAGTATAAAAAGTTAGAAAACGAAAACTTTATCCACCGAAGTAAGTAGAACTTCGTTATATTAATACACGATGAATTTTTATCTTGATTAAATAATAATTTATACGGTCTCGATTCTCGATTCATTATATTAACATCAATTTTTTTTAATAATATTAATTTATAGAAGTTTTATAGTACATGAAACTGAAACTGACACAATTTTATTTTTTTGCATAAAAGTTCAATTTAAAGAAGAAAATTACAAGAAAATGCGGCACTTCAGAATGATCAAATAAATAAAATTCCGAATCACAATTCACAAATATACATAATTTGGCTTAATATGTGGGTCCAATCCCTATGCTTCCACAATATTATCCCCAAATATTCTAGATAAATTTGATGTTTCGGGCTTTAAAACGGATTTTGGTCCATTAAAAAAAACGGATACCGGTCACAAACTATAGTTATTTTTTTAGGGAAACTTCATAAAACATCCCTCAAAACACCATAAATTATTTTACTACACCTCAAAACATCATAATTGGAAATAGATCTTTTTCAAATTTGTAATACAAAAATACCCTTTCAAAATTACATATTGTGTCCTGAAAAATAGACATATTGCCTCCTGAAAAATGGACAAGTCGCGTCCGAAAAAATGGACACAAATAAAGGTATTTTGGTATATAAAATTTAAGAAGGATGTATTTTTAATTATGATGTTTTGAGGTGTAGTAAAATAATTAATGATGTTTTGAGAGATGTTTTATGAAGTTTCCTTTTTTTATATACATGTATAAAAGTGAAAGATTGGCGTGGATTCTTTACTGGACAGACTGACAATGGTGGGTGCCGACAGAGATATAAATCAGAAGAAGAAGAGAGAAAATGGACGAATGGTTTAATGGTGACAAAGAAAATATACACATTATTGAGAAACACACTCTGAATTTCACCAAGGACATTTCGGACATTTAGTCATAATCATACCCATTTGCCTGGGCTAAACGGCACTTATTTTCCGGGCAATATTTTTGAGAAAGTACAAGAGATTTCAAGCCAAAACAGAGCTTACTTTAGCTAGGTAAGTTTAACTTTGACTAATTACCAAAATACCCAAAACAATTAGTTTATTTATCTAAATAATATTATATCAAAGATAAGTATGAAATCTCCAAAATCGAACATGAAACGGAACTCATATATGAATACAAATATAAGAGTTTATATAAAAAAAATAATCGAAAAGAGTAGAGAATTACCGAATATCTTAATTTTCTCTCGAACAACATTGTGTTAACAAAATATTTTTTTTTTTGGGAGATCTAAAAGACTTCAAAAAACTTAAACTTACTAATAATCGGATCTTCTAAAGTTACGTTTTTCGATCTACTTATCGTTTTCGCATTTGTATCGAAACGTGTTTATTCCGTCCCGAACGTGTTCGGTACATTATTTCGTCTTTAACACAAGAATATTCCGAAACGGAGACGAACATACCTCTTATGAACTGAGCCAAATTGCCGCGCCGGTAAAACGGATGAACAAGAAGCTTCTCGCCCCTCGAGCCCGCGTAGAACCCGAGAAGCGGCACCAAGTTCTGGTGCCTCAAGCACCCGAGGAACCTCACCGCCTCGTCGAAGTCCCCGTCTCTCAGGGCGCAGACCGGCCTCAGAAACCGCAGGAGCCTCACCGCGTTGCTGCTCTGCAGGAACGCCTTGTACAGCGTCCCGTAGCTCGACTTCCCGATCACCTCGCCGGGCGCGTCGAGGATGTCGCTTATCGTGAGCTCCTCCCCGCCGTGGAAGATCACGAGCTCCTCGTCGAGCTTCGTCTCCCGGACGTCCTCGTGCTTGGTGCCGGACTCGTAGTACTGCGACTTCTCGACGTCGTCGTCTTCTCCACCATCGTGGCCGTTACTGGTCGGTCTTCTTTTGCAGTAGAAGTAGAGGAAGAGGATGAAGAAGAGCAAGGTGGTGAATGACGTCACTCCGAGGATGATTTCTAGCATCTGGGTGTTCTTCATTTTTGTCCAGTTCTTTCTCTGTTGTGAGATGAACGATGATGATCAGAAACTTGGAAACAATGGTTTGGTTTTGATCACCATTTGCTTGATGGTTGAGGACGAGTAGATGAGAGATGGAATACAACTTTGCTATGAGAGAGAGAGAGAGAGGTGGTACAAGTTATTATTGTTAGTGGGGAATTATGTGTAATGAGATTGAGAATTGAGGGACTTTTTGTGTGCATGTCATGAAATATTGGTTGAAGAAATCAAAGAGAGAGAGAGAGCTGGCTAAATCTAGTAGAGACAGATCTGTTTCATGTGGTGATTTTATCTCAATGTCATTCACTGTTTATATCTCTTACATTGTTTATAAGTTTCTTCATTCTTTTATTTATATATGTATGAGGATAATTACGGAAAAAGTATCTAAACTTTGGTCAATTGAGACGCAATACAGGTTCAAACTTCGAAGTAAAAAAAAAAAAAAAAAGCGTTAGTTGTATTTAAAATCAATAAATATGACCGTCTAATTTATAGCATTGCTATTTAATACCTAAGATACACATTATCTGTTCATCCAACTATCTGACTTTTTCTCTCTTTTGAATTATATGAACAAAAATTAGACCAAAAAAATGTGTATCTTCACATACATTGACGTTACTTTCATCACTATTTTTTTTACTTTGACTCAGATCACCTCAATTAGTCGAAGTTTGTGTAATTTTTACCGCGATTATTCAATTATATATGCTTTTATCAACTTTATCTGTCTTTTACTACGAGAATGTATATAAGAAAGAAAAAGAGATGGTTTGTGCATGGTTGGTTAGCAATAATACATTTATAGACCACGAGGATATGGCATCAAAATAATTAAAAATAAGTTGGTGTTGGTTGCTACTTTACTTGGTGATGCTTTTCCATTTGCTTTTTAGTTTTAATTGTTGTCTGTTGGTTTTATATGAAAAATAAATATATTAAACTGCGGGAATGATTAAATGGATGACATAAAAAATTATAGTGGTTCACTAATATTATTATAAGAAGTACGTCCACTTGTTGTTTGTGAATCTTTTCCATCGCTAAAATCTGATTGAAGTAAGCTTGACTGTTATGTGTTGATATTCATAATGTTCTCAGTAAATTATGTTTCACAACTCAAACGAAAAATAACATTTTTACATTCAAGAAATGTCCCATGTAATCATGTAAATACGGTATTCTGGTATTCTATTAACTGAAACACCATATTAAACCTAAACCGAATTTTGAATATCTTAATTTATTAACGATCTGAATTCCGAATTCCGACCTTACTACTGCTCTCAAATCTCAATTACAGGCTTACAGCCAGCTAAAGATGATTGGATTATATATTGAATCTATTTTACTAACTTCCTAAATTAAAGAAACAAAAGAAATCTAAATTATTCTCGTAATCTTTTTTTAATATTTGTGTTTTGGACAAAAGCTGATTGTAATCTTTTCCAACAGAAAGAGAAGGATTTGGAATATCATAAACCCTTTTTTCCCCTAAAAAGGAGGAATGTCATATCATTCATTACAAGATATTAATATATTATGATATTATAAATTTATATATAAAAAATCAGAGAGCTCCTTAAGTTTTCACGGTTTTACCAAATAGATATACACCGGCATCTGGCGGGCTAGGTCTACCCGAGTCCGATGCAACGTTTTCCCGATTTTCTTTGGTCTCGGGCCGCAGAGCCCGAATCCCACCATGACGGTTACATGAAAAAAATGCCCTATAAAACTACTTTAACTCAGACGATAAATATTTAAAATTAGTTCATAATGAATGTCAAAAATCATAATAAATTCGAGTCATTAATGCAAATGAGTATCGTGTAGCTAGTGGAATATCATTACAATTAATTACTGTAATTATTATTACCTACCGATTTAAAGTTTTGTACTAGCAAAGATATATTCATGTCACTAAGATTGAAGACTAAAGAGTAATATTTGTATGTTTTTATAATATAAAAGAATAAGAGAAATTAGAACAAATATGATAATAATTAGGGTTATTACTCAAATTATTAAAAAATTAGAGCGGTGTAGAGTCAATTTAGAAATTATGGCAAAAGTATCTAAGTGTATATTTTTTGCGGATAAATAGACCTCGTCCACTTTTACATTAGTTTTTTTTCATATTATTATTTTCGTTACTAATGACGTCAACGACAAATAAAAAAATTAACTCAAAATAATCGAACCCACATATATCAAAATAAAGCAGGATGTAAACACAGATTCTTGAAACATGAACTACACAAATTCTTATTTTCCTTCTTGTTCTATCGCAATTTGTGTTGTTGATGTCATCATTGAATAAAATAGTAGAAAAAACTAATTAAAAAAACATAAGGTCTATCAACTCGTCAAAAAATAATCTTAAATTGTTTTACCGCAATTTTATTGAATTAAATCTATGTTGTCCCTTTTTTTCGAATAACTTAAATATTTTTACCACAAATATCTCTAATAACTAATAAGAATTAGAATTAACGGCGTTGATTGTGAGCTGTTTGTGGGACCCACGAAGAAGTGATGAAAGAGTGGACTTCCTCATCAAAAATCAAAGTGATGGGACCCCTGTCCCCACGTGAGCTATATATTATGCTCTGTCCAATATTATAGTTAAAATAAAATAAAATGTCAGACACTAAAGAAATTCGATAATCGAAAGAAAAAATAGTGTAAAAAAATTAATTATTTCTGGCAGTTTACGACCGAAATTGGGTATTAACGAAAAAACGATTTTAAGTTTATTTGATCGCCACTAATATATGTTTTACGAATATTTATGTCGTACTCTACAAACCTCATATAATTTTTATTGTAATGTTTGTAATGTAAGGTCATTAATTCAAAAGAACTAAAAATTATTTGATTGGGATAATATAATTGATCATATCATATCCTATCAAATAAAAAGTTTCATAGCCATTAATATTTTTTATTTTTATTGCGAGTAGAGACAAAAATGCTTGATTTTTTACTTAAACTGCACTCTCATACTTAAGTTTAAAAATTAACGATAAAAGTGCTTTATTTCTGCATGTATAAGTAAACACATTTAAACACCATGTGACATAAATGCCTTAACGCGTTTGATATATACAATCAACCATATTAATAGAGTGTGATTCATGATTAGGGTGTTTGTCTTATACTCTGTTTAAAACATTAGGCAAATATTTTCTTATAAAAAGAATTAGAATAGTCCCGTTTTTAATAGGTTAGTGAACAATTAGAGAGAGTTCTTAATCTTATTAATTTTAAATGCCATTTCTAATTATGGGAGAAAACACACACACACTACTAGAGAAACCCCAATACATATATAAATTTATAATTTCAACAAAATATTATATAGATAATTACAGCGTAGCAAGTAACAACCTATGTTAGCAGATCAAATTCTTTAATTACCTCACCAATTAAAAAACTTAAGCGTATCACATTAAATCTCAACAATTGAACAGCAAAATAAAACTAATAATAATGCTAGAAACATGGCATAAAGCTCTATTTTGATACTATACATCGCCTAATCATATGCTTGCTCATAATACACCACATTTGTTGTTGATTTGTCTAATCACTAATCCTATAATTAATATACTAAATATTAGTATAATACTCCACATGTTTGACAAACCAAATTAGATGCAAGAATATATAGATACATAAGATTTTTGTGTCATGTAAGTACAAAATGGGTCATCAGGAAGTGATAGTTTTAGACTTTTAGTTAGGTTAAATTGCATGATCACGCAAATTAATGTCAATTACTGTTTTGACAAGACATAATGTATGTAAATTACACAAACGGAATAAAAACGAGAGACGGGTTCGGTCCCCTTTGTCAAGTAGGATGTTCGGAACCGATCCCTCTGCTATTAAAATAGATGACATACGGCCTTTTTCGTTGTAGAATTGACGTGGAAATAACCCCTTCGTAAGAGACACAACAAAAATATTTCATTTGCGACAAAAATATCCTAATTTTGTCAAGTGTTAAAAATAAATGCAATTTTTTCAGAAAATTAATAGATAATTAGATTAATGTGGTTTTTATATTTCTATTTGATATAAAAATAAATTTCTTTTACTGTCAATTTAATTCTAAAAACAAATATTTTAATTTTTAACACACCAAAAGATTATATTATTCACATCCCTCCCTCCTAACCGAAGGGTGAAACCCGCCAATAACTAACGTATCATGATCGTATATCTAAGATACATGTGGTTCCAAAAGAGCTTGATCAAAATAGACATAGCAACTAATTGTGAGAAAAGAACAAACAGTTGAGGCCAAGATTCAAAGGAACCAGTCAAGAAGAAACCAACTATTCGAAAAACAACAAAGTTTGAGCCAAAACAAAATCTGGCTTGATTCGAACCACTAGTTTAATCTCTAACCGTGCCAAAATTTGGATAGTGTTGAACACTAAAGCCTCTAAAAGGGTTAAACTGAAAGCTATATGTCATGCTTCTTTTCTTCTTTTGAGTCTAATTTAAGTGATACCATTTAATCATGAGACAGAAGGCATCATATTTTATGCTGATTATTGGACTACTTGCTAAATTTTGGGAACCAAAATATAAATCCGAATTATCTTAATATTTATTTTTTGCGTAATTGGTTGCACGCCCTTTGAATTTTAATTATATGGTGGAGTTGCGCGATTTATTTAAGGGTTTTCTTGTCATTTGTATTCTAATCTATTCTTGTAGTTTCGTTTGAAATGTTCATGTATTTTTTTTCTTCGCATCTTTCCACTCCAAACTACATCATAATAATGCATTTTTCATAAAACAAGATATACGTGTAATGTGTTTTTGAATACTAAAATCCAATATAGTATAGCTACCATACTTATGATTTTTTTTTCTTCGAAGATATTGATCTTATATTTTTCATGAACGATATATAATAATGGTTTAATTTTATACGTTGTGGAATTTTGCTATGCTTCGAAAGATCCGACCATTTTTTCCGTCAAATACTAAAATTCATGGGATAAATTAATCACTCTCTGAAAGTTCAATTGTCAAATCCTATTCATCTTATTTTTACTCGAGATCTTCTCTTTTATGTCATGTACAAGAGCTATATAATGCTAATATATAAACCAATGTCACAGTTTAGAGACTAGTTAAATCTCAACTAGGGTATGTAATACATGGGATTTGGAAGCTTGAATGAGCGAGCAGACATTGGCGTACCCAATAAATCGCTCCATTGATCTCCGGAATTTCCATGGATGCGATAACCCTCTCTCTCCATCTCGCTCCTCTTCTCCGATTTGTACTCGGTTGCTGTTTTCCCGTGTTCGTCGGCGGCTCTGCAACATTGTGAGAAACAGAAATTTCAAGATGGAGATAATGAAAGCTAGAGACTTTTGTAATGGGATAAAAGTGCAATTAAATACATTTCTTGTGCAAATTTCAACTTAACTCATTATTACTGTGATAAATTCTTAAGCTCCATAATACAAAGGGAGGAAATTTTATGGAATTCCCATTAATAAGGACCACTCAGAAAGACACCAAAAAGTACTTACTATCTTAATTCATGAGTTTGCAGTAAAATGTTGAGTGATTGAGTATATGTGCATTTTGTCCTTTTGAAATTTAGTTTTGGCAACAATACCCCTATACTTTTAAAATCAAATACTTCTCTCTCACTCGAATCTACTTTGTCATTACACGCTATTCATACATTTCCGTTTACGGTGAAGTGATCAAAGAGTCTATTTAAGAGGTGTTAAAATGAAACTCACACAAATTGGAGAATGATTTTTAAACTAACGTACAAGTTCTAAAAAAAAGTCATGTTATGCGCACGCGTTAAAAATTTCCGTCATTTCTTTGAAATTGTGAAGGGCATTTTTGCTAAAAACTAAAGTTCAGGGAACAAATGCACCAAAGATCAACATTTAGGGACATTTGTGTCAGTTACTCAATAAAGTATAGAGAGCCCAATTGCATACTTGGTTCACTTTTGTATCAATCAATGACTGAGGTGGTCCAATAAGGTACGTGAACAATTCACGCATGACATTAAAGCAATTTCTTTCGTATAAAGGACTAGACCATTGACTGTTTATCCGATTCGAACTCCAAGTCCTTCCAAACTAAGTATTTTGGTTCTACACATCATAAATTATGGATATTCATGGTTGGAAATAAAGAGTGTTAAGATATTAATTGCTTGTCTATTATCAAATTCTTAACTCTCTAGCATCCTTAGTTACTCAACATAGCTGGCCTTAAATCATCTAAAAAAATGGTAAAAAAATATTCTTAGATTTTTTTTTACCTGAGAATAAGTTTGTGCCAATCTTGGAAACCGGCGTTGATCAAATTATCAACGGTGACGTGCCTGAGCGCTTCGCCACGGCCGGTGAGGAGGATTACTTTGAACCCCAGAGAGTGAATTTGCTTGTAGAGCTTCAAACTGGACTCGATAGCCGGAGCTATGGATTTCTCAACCCATTTGTTGAACTCGGTCGGATCGAATATCTCCGATCTGTTCATCACCGTGAAAACGATTAATCGTGGAATGAATTTTCCATTGTGTTGTGCTTAAAGAATAAAGAGAAAGATGATCATAATAATTATATGTAATTGCCATCATGGGATTGTACTCTTTTTAAGAAAACTTTAGGGAACCAAATCATAGCCATTTGTACAAGAATTTGATTGATTTGATGAATTTGTCCAAAAAGAAAAGCCTATACTATATTCTGTATTTTCTAAGTCTATGAAGAATATTTTTCTTAGTTTATAGACCCCTTCACATCAGGTGTTCACTGTATATTGTCCTTGTTTTTATTTTGGATATTAATTTCTTGTCGTTTGTTATGAGAAGCTGCTTAGTTAATTGTCGTTTTGACATGTTTAGCTTTCTATGTCGTTTGCAGAAACGATTGTCCTTTCTATATTGAAGTACAACCTGCTGTTAACTCCCTAACAAAATTGTCCTTTCGAAATTTAATGTCGTTTGCATTTTATTGTCGTTTCAAGTTCAGCTCTCGTTTTAGCTTCATGCACTCCCTAAATATTGTCGTTTTTTAGCTAATGTTTTTTTTTGTTTGTTCCTTAGAGAAAAACACACAACTTTCCACTCATCCCCAATTTACTCACCCCTTACAAAAAAAAAAACCCCGATTCTTACAAAATCAAATCGGTACCGACTTGATTTTGCGAAACCTGTACCGTACCAACGTGATTTTGCGAAACCTGTACTGATTATGTGGCAGTATAAATTATATTTTTCACGGTCAAAGTTTCGAACATTTATTATTTTGCTTCTTCTCCAAAATACAATCCAGTTTTTTTAATTGGTTTGAAAAAATTATGTCATTTACAAAAATTCCCTTCCCTTTTGAAAATGACATGTGTTTAAGACTCAACGACAAACTAAATCAATTAAAAAATTCGACGGGATCGAAAGCTTTGCCCGTGAAATAAAATTGAATTTATATCACCTCAAAAGAATTAGGTACTTGTACCGCTATGAAGCTGTAACAAACTTACCCGTATCCATGGTGAGCGTAATAGGGAATATTCGAAAGCAGAGTCTCGTCGACATCGAAGATCCAGGCGTCTCTTTCGTCGCCCACGAGCTCCACGCTCTTCGCGAAATCCTCCGACTCCTCGCAAACCCTCTCCAGATCGAGCCCGTACCCGACTCCAGTCATGTAGTCCCTCACGTAATCCAAGCACTCCTCGGGAATCTTCTTCCACTCAATCCGGTTGTTCGTCTCCACCGAGAATCTCCAGCTCGTGCATCGCAGCCCGAGCTCCTCGCTCCGGCGAGCCTCGGCGATCAGCGGCCTCGGGAGGAGGTGCGGATCGAGATTCTCGAGCGAGAAAGCGAGGGAAAAGAGAGAGAAGAGCACGAGAAGTCGCGGGAGAGTCATCAAACGGAATGGAGATCGTTCGAGGTTTTGCGATTCGATTGGAATTGATATAGGAAGTTTGACTGAAAAGTAAGCGAGAGAATGAGATGATAAGAATATGGGTTTGTGCGTGGGTTGAAGCAAGCAGAAAAGGGAGAATGCAGAGGATACGGAATATGTCAGATTCTTATACCTTTGTGTGAGAAAATGGCGAGAGGCTTGTTTGGTTGGTGGGAAAATCTGCTGGGAAAATGCTGAAAGCTAATTGGATGCTTCGTCTGAGCAAATATAATAATTTTTAAAAAGAATCGGATTAATTAATTAGAAGTAGAGGAACCGGATTAGTATGAGTGATTGATTAAGCAAGAAGATAAAATGAATCAATGGGATCATAAGTGGGCAATGAAGCTCTCTTTAGGGGTATTTAATAAAGCACTTTTTTGGGATAAGTTTCTGATCAATATTCGAATCTTTATAATGTATGGGGATATTTGCGGAAAAAGTATCATAATATATGTATATGGTTTGTCATCGTAAAAGTTTTAAAAACTAAAAAAATGTTATTGTAAATTTCAAAATTTATTTTTATTCTGGCAAAAATTTGAAAAACTAAAAAAAATTCCTGCTGTAAGTTTTAAATTACTTACCGAAGAACTATTTTTGTAATTTTTTTTGGAACTTTTGCCTCGATAAAACTATGAGATACTTCATCCACAATAACCCCTAACTTATTTACTATGTGTTAGTTTTTTCATGTAATTATATATTTTATATCCCCTTGAAATTATCACTTGGGGCAAAATCTTAAATAAAAGAAGAATTTAAAGGGCGAATTGTAATTGATTCAAAATAATAAGTTAAAGGGGCAAAAAACTAAATGTTAAGCTGAGGAGTAAATTGATATAAAAATATTTAAAGGGTATTAGGTTAATTTTAAATATTTTAATCATATTAATAAAAAATTATAATTCCACAATCCACACACGAAAAACGTATAATGAATGTCAATTCATGTCACGCGCTTTGCAAATAATTAATATAAATAAAGCTTCACCACTAAGTTCGCTAATGAAACTACAAAAATGATTATGTTAATGGTAATAAGATATAACTAATACATTACAATAATACTTTTTTTTTTTTAAATAGACTCGAGATTAAATAATCAATAAAAAAAAATATGGACAAAAGACATTTGAAGCTGACGTGTCTAGAAGAACAACCTCATACTTTTGAGATTTATGACGATGTTCTGGCCAATGGATGGCCATCAAATTTCCACGTCAGCCATAAATAATAGAAAGTGAGCAATTATAGTATATAATTCAATTAATGAGATATTCCGAAGACTTTTTGCACCGCTTTTTGATTTATTAAATTTTGAAGGTGAAAGTGAAGTTTCATTGATTTGGAGTGGGAGTCCATTCCTTGAAATTAGACCTTTATGGTTGGTTCCAATCCAACCAAAAATGACATTCCACTTTAGAAGATGAAGGAATCAACAGAACTCACCGACCTTATTATATAAGGACATTTAAATGTTTGACACATATGGATTATTTAATTTCATGCTGACTTTAAAAACTATAGACACTGATTAATTTGTTGATTTCGAACTCGCCTTCATATGTTAAATAAGTTCAAACAAACAGAGCGTTATAAAATTTTAGTACATATCTAATTTTTTTTACAAAGGGTTATCGTTAAAGTTCCCTCAATATTTATTATTTTGTTTTTCATTTAAATTTTTACTAATTATTTCTAAATTCTGTCAATAAACTGAAAAATAAATTGAAAATTTATAAAAGTCACACGTGTTTATGATTTCACGGCACATCATAAATTTTGTTGATTGAAAAAATTGGCTGAATTAAAGAGAGAAACAACATATTAAACATTCGGAACTTTGACCGTGAAAATTTTAAATATACTGTCGTTTTTTAGGAATACCGTCCCTCTTCATAGCTTTACAAGCTTTTATCATCATCTTTAATTTAATTGTCGTTTTCTATCATCAATAGCATATCCAAAGAATCCTACTTTTCAGGAGCTCTTCTACACTCTAACAGTTGTCGTATCCCGACAATGTCGTTTCTAATTATTCTGTTTTCAAATTTCTCCAAGTTGAACAACATTGCAACCACAAAGACTTCAATTTCAATTCCAAGCTTGCTTCATAATCTAACATGTCAGCTTCCATGGCAATCTTTCCATCGATTTCAATTCTTTTTTCTTTTTTCTTTTCTTTTGTGTGTGAATTTAGGTCATATTTCTTTTGTTAAATATCTTGAAATTGAATAAGTAAACGAAGATTTAATCACGAATCAAGATAATTGGGAATTAATAAAAGATAAAATGTAGCAACTCAGAGGTAGAATATTGTTAAGTCGATACAGTTGACCTGTAAGTCTTGACTAACTGTTTCTATGGTCAACTTTAAAACTTGCTTCAGAATCTACAACCAACATAAGTAAGACCTTAATCTAAACAGAAAAAGTACTTTGCCATCTTGCTCAAAATGACCAAAACGTCAAAGACCTCTGCCGCCGGCGCCTCGGCTGTAGAAGTAGGCGGTAACGTTGACATCTTGACCGAAATCCTTCTCCGGTTACCGGTCAGATCCCTCATCAGATTCAAACCCGTCTCCAAACACTGGCTCTCCCGCATCTCCGAACCCGAATTCTCCCGCCGCAGGAGCCTCTCCCCCACTGTCGCAACCGGTCTCTTCCTTTACCGCCCTGAATCCGCTGATATCGACGCCCCCGAATTCGACTTTATTGATTTCCGGAACTTCTCGCCCCCTCAATCCGACACGAGACGTGACGCGGTTACGAGGCTTTGGAACCGATCTCTCTCCCGAGTCACAATCCTGCAGTCCTGCAACGGCCTGTTGCTGTGTTGGGCTCCCGACGAGTCAACCTTCCACGTCATCAACCCTACTACCAAGCAGTACAAAGCCCTCCCTCCTACGCCGGAGAGTTCCCGCAGCGTCACGCTGGCCTTCAACCCATCCGTATCTCCCCATTACAAAGCTGTTTCCGTTTCGAACTCATCCGGTGATCCGAGCCAGTTTCTGATCTCGATCTCCTCCGATGCTGGGCCTTGGAGGCCCTCGATTCTCGGGCCTTTCGTTGCCGGCTTCGACACGCTCTTCAATGAAGGCGTGTTCTGCGATGGCGCGATCCACTGGATCAGCCCATGGGGCCCCTCCCTGCGCTTCGACGTGGCCGAGGAGCGGATAATCGAGATGCCGATGCCTCCTGTCCCGAGTGCACTAGAAGGCATTGACCGGAGCTTCGGTTACTTCGCGGCGTCAGGTCACCACCTTTACTTCTCCGACAATGTCCTCGCGCCCGGCGAGACTCGCCTCAACGTCTACGAAATGGAGAGAGGCTGCTCCGGGTGGTTTGTCAAGTACACCCTCGACCTTTCTAAGATTGCAAAGGTGTTCCCAGAGATGATCATGGGCTCCGAACCCGGTGCTGATCCGTTGCCAGACGAGTATCACCTGTCCATGTTGTGTGTCGCTAGCGGCGAGGACGACGACGACTCTTTTGCGGTGGTGAACGTACCCGGGAAGATTCTGCAGTACGATTTCAAGAGCGGAGCTTTCCGGGATCTTGGTGATGTCGTGATCGAGGACGTTTCTGAGATGGTTATGGAAGCGCCCGGTGCTTATCAGTACATTGAGAGTCTTGCTTGTGTTTGAAGTTAACACTCCTTTCAAGATTTACATCTTTTTCTTTTCTGGGTTTCTGATAAGCCTTGTCGTTAATCACATTAGTTGTTGACTTGGTCCATTCTTTGTTAGACTCAGACCCGGTTCCGGTTTTCTGCTCATTTAAAAACTATTTACCCCCTGTCCGGTTTTCTGCTCATTTAAAAACTATTTACCCCCTGTCCGGTTTTCTGCTCATTTAAAAAACTAAATATTAAGTGAGGGCTTATTTACTTTTAACTTCCGAAAAACAAGCACCGTTCCACTCCCGATTTTCAGAAAGAAAAAAAAAAAAACTATTCCATGACAAGCTCTACTCAGCACATCTATAAGAGTGAAGTTTACTGATAAGAGGCATTCAGTAATTACACTTTGTTAATCAGTAATTAGTAATTACTTTACATTATATAAGAAGATGCTTCTTTCACAAACCATGAAATTACAATTTGTTAAATAAGTGTATATGTTACAATAATATAGCAGAATTCAGCCATTCTTTAGAATTAATTACAATAACATGACTTATTTTGACTTAATATTTTAACACTGAAATTAACTCAAAAATAGTGTCACTGGCGAGGTATTTGTTGACAAATTTAACGATAATGAAGCGACAACGACATGAATTAATAATTAAGGGATTATATAAACGGCACGAGGAGTAAAAATTCGAAACGCAAAACATAGTAATAGAATGAAGACATGAGACTTCAACAGATTGATATTACAGTTTGATGAGATGAACATAGGAAACAACATCAAACACAAGCAAGACTTCACAAACATTATGCTGCAAACAAAATTCTCCACGAAAAACGCTAGAATCTTCAAAATAATTGTAATATGAGAAATGGTGGAAACTTCCTGTCCTGAAATTGTACAACAAAGTTCTCTCACAGATGTTCATAACCAAGAACAAGTCTTCCTCGATCTCGCATCGAACAACACAGATCACAAACGTCTTGTCCAATAGGTTCTCTTCGTCGTCCTCTGGATTATGCAGAAGAATGTCTGGAAACGCTCTTAGGATTTCAGAAATGTTGACGTGGTACTTGACGACCCACTCTGAATAATCTTTTTCGAGCTCAAACACATTGAACGTTGGGGAGTACAGAATATCATAATAATCAGCGGCATAAAAGTAGTCTCGGGACGCTCCATACAAACACGCTGCCGAATTGTTTATTGTTTTGACTTGCCGGATTTCCTCTGTAGCCAAATGGAAGTATGGGGCAAAGCTCTTACCGTACACGGAAGGGTTACAAACGTAGAGTGTCTCCGCATCGCCCTAATATCATTGGTTTGTAACAGAGCAGAAGGCCGTTGCACGAGTGGTAAAGAAAAAATCCGGACCACTCGTCACCAGCGATGGCTGAAGGCGGAAAGGGAGGGAGGGAAGCGTCGGAGGTGAGATTGAGAGCGATGGCATTGTAATCTGTTAGTTTGCCAAAGCCTCCATCGCCCGTACGGATTTGCCTTCTGATGAAGAGACCGGATGCGGAGCTCCGGCGGCGGCAGAACCCGGGTCGGAGATGAGGGAGAGCCAAGGCTTGGAGACGGCTTTGAACCTGATCAGAGACTTGATCGGCAGGCGGAGGAGGATTTGGGTGAGGAGGTCGCCGTTGCTCGATCGCTACCTTCTCCGCCGAAACAAGACGAGAAATGGTGTTTTCAGTGGCTTCCATGACTGAGAAGAAGAAGACGAAGCATAGAATTAATTAGTCAACAAAACGACCATTGTTAAAAACTCAGAGAGACTTGTCCTAAGAACAAGCAAGCAAAGATTGAAACCTGACAATGGTCGTCGGAGAGACGATGTTTGCCGCAAAAATATAAAATTTAAACGAGTATAGTAGTACGGTAAGAATAATGTAGTTTACAAATTACAACTATATATATATAGTCGCTGAAGGTTTGGCCGGCGTATGGCATTCTTGTATCATGATTCATGATGATATGATATTGCTAATTATTTATTATGTCTTAGAATTTTAAGTATAAAAAAAGTAAAATATTTAAGGGATAATAGCGGCATAAGTCCTCAACCTTTACTCAACTGGGGCGGCATAGCCCCAACCCCATTTAATAGCGGTATAAGTACCAAAAGATGATTTCCGTCCATATTTGACTAACGGAAGTAGTCATAGTTTGCGTGGTCAGCTTCTCGTCAACGTGGACGTCACGTAATCCGATATGTCACCATACACGTCATCCTCGCGTCATCATATTTAATGCAAAATTAATGGCGATTGCATTAAATTTGATGACGCGAGGATGACATGTATGGTGACATGTCGGATTACGCGGCGTCCACGTTGACGAGAAGCTGACCACGCAAACGTTGACTACTTCCGTTAGTCAAATATGGACGGAAATCATCTTTTGGTACTTATACCGCTATTAAATAAGGTTGGGGCTATGACGCCCCAGTTGAGTAAGGTTGAGGACTTATGCCGCTATTATCCCAATATTTAAAGACCATTATTACCCTTGAAAATTGTAGTCGGTATTTTTACCGCGTCTACTTATTAAAGTAAATAAAAAATACTCTTGCAACAGTCGATACTATTTATTTATTATTAATTTATTAAGGTGAATGTCTTGGAGTACTCAAGAGTCTACACGTTTATTTATTTGTGGTCCGATATTTAAATTTTGGAAATCAGATTGTTTTTATTAGAAAATGAAATATACCAAAAGGATTAATGACGGCGAAAATACTCAAAGTTTGGTCAAAAAATCTCTTGTGTACTCGAAGTCACAAAGTGGTGGTAAAATTACCTAAACTTTTACTTGAGGCGTTGACCACTTCATTCTCATAACGCAGTTAACTTACCCGCTAACTCTGGCCACGTGGACAAGGTGTAGACATATCAATTTTTTGCCACTTGTACGAGCCCACAGCATCTACTTAGGGCTTAAAATGTCAGCAATCTACGTTTGTCCACGTGGCCAGAGTTAACGGGTAAGTTAATTGCGTTACGAGAATGAAGTGATCAACTCCCTAAATGCGGCTTTGGGTATTTTTACCACTACTTTTCGACTTCAAGTATACAAGAGAATCTTTGATGAAACTTTAGATATTTTTTCCGTCATTAACCATATACCAAAATTCAAATAGAAATTTCATTAGTTAATGTTATTTCCAAAATGAAAAATCATTTTTTTAAAATATTTTTTCTTCTTCTGTCTATTCTTAAAAATGAAACATAAAATTTATTTTAAACGTCTTTTCAAAACATATTTTTAAGATAATTTTAAAGATAAAAGACAAACAAAAATATAGAAATAGAAAACTCAAACGAACGCTACCATGAATATCTAAGATAATATCTAATACGCTTGCATCGATTTTGGTCGTTTTACATTAATCTAAAATTTATCAAACTAATTGTTGTGATATATTTTCTGCATTTTGTTATGCTATCGTGTTGGAATTTACAAGTATGCAGTTCGAGTTTATACATTAGTTTTTGGATGTTGCAAATCAATAACGCAAGGGAAGTTATTACTTCTCTAGCCACTGCAAGACTCAAACTTTGGCGTATGGAATTCCTAGATCTTTATTTTGCCTTTTTATTTTAAAACAACTTAGAAATTCGAATATATAGAAATAAAACATCATAACTCAACTTAGAAAGTTGAAATAGCACGAGTCTAAATAATAATTTTTTTTTTGAATGGCAAGAGTCTAAATAATTATTATCACTTCAAAATACTATGATTTGGGGATACTCAAGAGTCCTTGGTTTTATTTTGCTATAAATTTGGGAATGCGCATTTTTGGTGCAATATTGAAGTGTTCGTTTCAGTTGGAAGTTTTTTTTTTGAATGCATGCAGTTTGAACGTTGAATTATTGATTATATTTGAGGATTATTAATATACAGTGCCCAAAAAAATTGATTTCAATAATATTGTGTCATTGGGAGGAATTTGCTGAAGAATATAACGAAAATGAATTGACAACTACAATAATTCGCCAAGGCAAAAAGGGATTCTAAAACAACTTAAAAATGTAGCATAAAACGAACCATTACATGAACCACCAAAAACTAAATAGAATCATTAAAGAAGTGATAAACTTTGACATAATAGTTTGATGAAACGAACGTATAAAATGACATCAAACACAAGCAAGACTTTCTACGTACACATAAACTAAATCTATAGGATAATACCAATCATCAATCGAAACATCCCCAAAATACTGGCAATCTGAGAAATGGTAAACACTTCCCGTCGTGAAATTGTACCGCAAATCTGATAATACCAAGAACGAGTCTTCCTCAGCCTCACATCGAACAACACAGACAGCAAACTTGTTATCGTGAACCACATTGGCTACTCGTTGAGTGCCTGCTCAATTTCGATGCCGGACAGAGTTGAGTGCCTAAAGGGAGGGACAGAGGCGGCGGAGGTGAGAGCGAGGGAATAGCATTCGTTTTCTTTTATCATGAGATCTAGCTGCAGCACGGCAGCCTTCTTCGTGATATCATCGTCGTAAATGTCATAAATGTCGTAAGGAATTCGCCTTTTGAGGAAAAGACCGGAGGCTGAGGTTTGCGAGGAACTCCGGCGGTGGCAGAATCCGGGGTCGGAGATGAGGGAGAGCCAAAGCTTGGAGACGGCTTTGAACTTGATAAGGGACTTTATCGGCAGGCGGAGGAGGATTTCCGTGAGGAGGTCGCCATTGCTCGCTACCTCCTCAGCCGAAACAGGATGAGAAGAGGAGGTTTTAGTGTTTTTTGTGGCTTCCATTTTCAATGGTAAAACTGACTTAGAAGAGAATGACAAATGAAGTAATGAGAACAACATACATATATAGTTTATTTGGAAATTGCAGGCACCACTATTAATTTACTTGAAAATTGCAGTCAGTATTTTTGGGTACATAAGTAACAGTACTGGAAGTTGGATATGTTCAAGAATAAAGAGTCTAATTATTTAATATTTTTTATTACTGTAAAAATAACTGTCTTGGAAATACTATTATTTGACTCAAGAGTCTATATAACAATTTACGATGATCTAAATGTCTTGGAGTACTCAAGAGTCCATATATATTTACTTGAAGTTGAAATACTCAGATTTTTGTCCCGTACTCGGATCCGAATTGAATTCCGGTTCTCAACTTCAAAGAATTTTCAACAAGATTATATATTTTTATATATGAAATTACATTTATTAACTAGTTAATAAAATTATACGAAACATAAGTACAATTTTGATGTATTTTATTTATATTAATAAGTTATAATTTACACACATCTAATTTTATTTCATTTACAAAATTGACTTTATGAAGAATCTGTACAATAATTTAACACATGTGTAGATTTGTCGTTGTGAAAATTAGTATAATTATGTCAAAACTAATTATTGATATTTTGTGCATTCTTATTTGAAATTTCTTGTTGGATTTTATTTTCTTATAGATTTTTTTTGTAACTATTTCTTATAAATTAACGCTCTTAACAACAACAATAATAATTATAATAATAATAAAAATCAGGTCTGAATCCTGGCTTATAACCAGATCAATATTTTAGAGCCGGATACAGATTATAAAATCGGATTTGGTTTATATTAAAAAAAAAGGCTCTGAAAACTTGAAAAAAAAGGTTCAAATTATAGAACCGGATCCGGATTATAAAACCCGAATTTTTTGGTTCCGGTGTTCCCAATTTTCAGTACCCAGAATGCGATTCCAATTTTTGAGTATTTAAAAAAATAGTGTCCAATCCGGTTTCACCCCAAATAAGTTTCATTATTATTAGTTAAGAGTCGATCGGGTCGTGGTTGCTAGGATAGCCTAGTGGTAATTCCACACCACCTCCAAAGTGGAGGTTGTGGGTTCGATCCCCACTGCAGCAAAGCTGCCTTCAAAAAAAAAAAAAGAGTCGATCGGGTCGACCTTTTCTGCATCATTTTCGAGGGCTAACTGGGTTGGAACTTACAAGCATGCGTTTCGAGTACTATAAGTTACTTTTTGGACGTACCAAACCAATAGCGCAATGGAAGTTTAAAAGATGTGTCAAATTCCACATGACTTGTAGTACAAGTTATCACTTCTCAAGCCACATCTCGGTGACTAACCATGACTTAGTGTATAAAGATTGAAACAGAAAGAGATTTATACAAGATTGTTAAAAGAATATATGAACTCTGCGTGACATTGTACTGAAAGAGAGGTTGTGTAGATCACATGACTTCAATATTTTCATAGAATAACATTAAACTCCAACCAATAATTAATACGTTTACTAGTCCAACAATGAATTGATCAAGATCGAAAAGAAAGAACGAAAAACGACAAAACATGACGCCCCGGAAGCGACTTCAAACACAAGCAAGACTCTCCACGTACTCATAAACATCACGAGGTCCGAAAATCGCCCCATCAATCTCAACATCCTGAAAATTCGGGTCATTGGAAAGCTGGTGGAAAGTTCCAGTCTTGAAATTGTACCTCACAATCTTCCCAGGGATGCTCATCACCAAGAACGAGTCTTCCTCAATCTCGCATCGGACAACACAGATCACAGACAAGGAATAATGTATACTGCCCCATACCCTACAAGCACGACTATGTATTATCTCTGGAAATGCTCTCTGGATCTCCGAAATGTTGACCCGGTACTTGACAACCCACTTCGAGTAGTCTTTCTCGAGCTCGAATACGCTAAAATGAGTGTCTACGGTCTTACGTATGTGATCAACGGCGTGCAAGCGGTCACGGGATGCGCCAAAGTAGCGGAAATCCCTCTGCGTTGGGTCCCGAGGAGTCAGATTAGGCATCGGCACGTACCGGATCTCCTCTGAGGCGAAATGGAAGTACGGGGCAGACCTCCTAGAGGAACCCATCCAATGGACGGAGCCATTGCAATAAACTGTGCCTTGATAGAAGGACAGTGGGTCAAAATCCCCATCGGTCAATGATGCCCGAGTTGATCGCTAGAGGCGGAATCAGAGGAGTAGACAAAGATATTGAAGTTGATTACGCAGATGACTCGGTAGTGAGGCGACACGGAAGGGTCAAAGGCGAGCGCTACTCCGTAGATCCTGTCGCCGCCGGAATACGACGGATTAGGAAGCGCGGCGCAGTGCTTGGTGGTCGGGTTGTAGACATAGTTGATGTCGGCCATCTTTGCTTCGAACACGGCACTGGAACATAGCAGCAGCCCGTTGCAGGACTGCACGATCTTGGCGCCGGACGGCCCGCACTTGGTGAAGGTAGTTGACTGGAAAGGAGGGAGCGAGGAGGTGATGTCCACACGGGCGACTTCCTGGCGGAGAGACTGTTTGTGGACTCGGTAGCGTGTGAGGTACAAGCTGGAGGCAGAGGAGTTCCGGCGCCGGAGGAGTTCGGGGTCGGAAATTAGGGATAGCCAGCGTTTGGTTACGGATTTAAATCTGGCGAGGGATTTGGCGGGTAATCGGAGAAGGATTTCGGTCAGCAGGTCGTCGTTGGCCACCGGAGAAATGGTGGATGACATAATTGGGATGGGTGTCTTCACGTTTAATTCACAAGAACAATTCAAGCACTAGTTCACTGTGGTAATCAAGTTGATAATCAAGAAAAAAGCAGTAATCAACCAAATTAATGAATATTTTACCTTGGTTTTCAACGACACAGATTGTAAGCTCTAAAACCAGATCCAAAAGTTCATCACAACGACAAAAAACGTAACAGATTCTTAACTTCAAAACACTAATCCTAATAACAAGAGTAATAGAAATAAACAACACAAAACAATAATAATACTAAAACAAGCGACGTGTGTAAGAAGCGAGAAACGACTGTAAAATAAAAGTTCGGGGTAATCGCGGAAAATGTACCCAATTTTTGACCAATTAATGTGGAAAGGTCTGAAGTAAAAAGTAGCGGCGTGAAGTCGACAAATATGAGAGGACACATGTTTTGCAGCCAAAAATGCATCGCCTCTATTTATTGACTTCGGGCTCTGTTGCTCTTTTTTTTTTTTTTTTTCTTTTTCATTTTAAATAGGTGTGGCAATCTAAATAGGTAGCCAGGTCTTGATATTTTTTTACTTAATTTACGAAGATGAGACCTAGACCGACCCCATTTAAATACCGCGTTTATCATGTCTACCAATTTAACTCATTTAACAGATCACATATTTTAAAATAATAAACTAATTCAATTTACACTTGTTTAACTTAATTTATTTAAATATATTATCTAAAATTTTGAATTTTACTAACAATTTTTTTATGTTCATTAATTGAACAACGTAATTAATCAAATAAAAAAGCATAAATGTCATGTATAATAAGTATTAAAACATTGTATAACATATATAAAATGCATAAATGCAACTTTTTGCTCCTTAATCTTGTTTGTTTGGGTCCCATCATGTTATCGTGATCGTATCTTGTTTACCCGTTGTTTAATCGTGTTAATCGTGTTCAACACGGTTGGACCCAAATCCATTTATGGTAGACCCAGGGCCGTGCCTGAGATTTTCGGGGCCTAGGCGAGAAAACTTTTTGGGCCCCCTGCCGTTATTGCAAAAATTAATTTTGATGCAAAAGTATATACAATATTTATATAATAAATAAATCATCATTCAAATAAAACGTGTCTAGCCTTTTTAAAAGCAAAAGTACTAATCAACATGCAATCTAAGCATTTGGATTACTACAATCTAATTTTTGTATGTAATTCAAAATATCGATCGCTCTCTTCGTGTCGATTGGCACATTTACTTAAGATTTCTAATTCCTTCAAGAGATCACCCTCGTCAATATCTAAAACTTGATTGTCCTCCATTACCTTTTTAAGGTTGGTGCAGATCTCTTCAGACTATCTCTATCTGGCAGCTTTTAGCTTCTTCATATCAAGTAAATGCCAAATTTGTCTTTCAAACTTCTTAAATTCTTCAAGCTTAAGAAGATGGCAATGAAAAAACAATGATGCAACTCTCCAAATATCTAGATTATTGATTTGGGATCATAGAAAAAGTGGTATGAAACTTGGGTGAGGATAATCGTGAAGAATAGTCAAGCGAATTCGGGATTACTAGAATTTGGGCTAATAATTATGTGAAATGTAGAGAGCAAATAAAGTTGGGATTAGGAAAATATATAACGTAATTCTAGAGCAAAGTGGGAACAAGGGGCCCTAATTAATTTGGGAATTAGGACCCAAATATCAAAGTTAAGTGATTTTAATTAAAAAAAATAAGGGGCTTTAAATAATTTAAGTATTAAGGGCCTAAATATTAAAATTGAGTGGATTTGATTAAATATTTTTGGGGCTCTTAAATTTAATTAAAATAATTTTAATATATAATTATTAATTTAAGTTATTTTTGGGCCCTTAAATTTAAGAATTTTTTTTTACTAAAGGCGCGCGCCTACTCCGCCTCTCCTCAGGAAGGACACTGGGTAAACCCAAACCCGTTTAAATCGTGTACCGGGACAGTAAAGAGACAAGACCTCTTATGCCGGAAAAGTAAGAAAGTCAAGTCTTCAGTGCTAACGTGCAGCTCCCATTCCGAATCCAAGAAAAACTGATGCTGAAGGTAGCTTGCTTACCAAGCCACCCAGCTAGTCGCCAGAAAGAAGCGACGAGGAAGCGAAGCTGTCTACGAAGCTTTGCTCCCCCCCCCCCCCCTTGTAGTCGTAGTACTCGGCTCGTCGCTAAAACAGCTGGGGGAGTACCCGAGAATGCCAATCGTAAGAAAAAGGGTAGTTTTGCTTCCTCGCTTTTCAGCTGAGTGGGGTAAGCCGCGTTCCTCTATCGAGCTACTCCGCTTCGCTACGTTCCTTTGCGCCCGTTTCACCATTTATACAAATGAAGAAGGGCTTCTCGCCCCACCTCCTTTCGGAAGCATTCCACCGTCTCGTATTGGACTGTACCGTATCGTAACCGTTTTGTGTTTCGTGTCCGGCTCCAAATTGCCGCCCCTAATTTTAAACCTCTGTCATTTCAGTCAATCAAAATTTAAATACTTTTGTCGTAATTTTCCAGAAAACAATGGCAGTTCTTGAAAATAAAAGTGACGTCCAAGAGTAACAAAAACGACAACAATTAAAACAAGCGACGCATGTAAGTAGAAAGAAACGACAGTAAAATGAAAGCTATCGCATCCATGAGAAAAACGACTAGATGGGGATTGAATAGTAACCTGCGACGGTTCAACCCAAAGTGACACGTGTCTACTCCCAAGCTGTTGAGCTTCTCCATGGACCATGATCATTGAGTATGCGAAAAGGCCAGTTTTTTACTTACAGAGAAACTGGAATACTCAAAGACCAAAGATCAAATCTTTCTGGCAATTTCTCTACGATCTTCTTGCTACGTTCATGCATTTAGATTGCTAATGCAGTAGGGTAAGCATATGAAGTAATCCCACAAGTTGTTTAAGCTTCTCCATGAAAAGCAAACTTGCAGAGAAGCTTGAAAACTGAAAACCCAAAAGATCAAATCTTTCAGGTAATTTCTCTTCGATTTTCTTGGTTCGTAGATGCAGTAGCGTAAGTATGAAGTAATCCCACTAGCTGTTTGCGGTTCTCCATGGTGGTATACGAAAGATGCTGCAACTTTCAGAGAAGCTCCTTGAATAGTGAAAACCCAAAACTGAAAAGTACCTAAAGATCGAATCTTTGCGTACATGAATGAAGTTATTCTCTCACAATTACAGGACTGTGAATGGAAATGGAGGAGGCTAGGTGGGGCCCACTTCTGGGTCGTATGTCTTTCATCAACCTATCTTGTGGAAAGCAAGAACTGAACGACGCCGGCGATAGCAGAAAGAATACCGTCGAGATCGCCATCGTCGTCAGATTGGTTCAAACTCTGCACCGAGGTTACTTGTTTTACACGCATGCAGCATGCTATGTATATGTCTCTTCTATTTGTATTTATGGAAGCACTCTGATTATTTACTACTCATTTCTCAGCTTGGAGGCATTGTGGAAAGCCTGTCGCCATTGCCGTAGCATCTCACTACTCTGCTCAAGTGGCTGAAATACAAGAGAAGCTCGCCGAGAAGTACAACAATGTCGACGGATTTGTCGTAAATGTGATGCGATTAGAGGAATTGGTGAAGAAAGAATATGATATAGCTTTACTGTCAACAGTTAGATCGCAAACCAGTGATTTGAATTTGATTGAATTGCCATGTGACCGAACAAAATGCGATGTGGCTTCGATAAGAGCGCGGTAAAAAACCAGCAACATCCCTTTTTCATCTTTGCAATGCCTTGTTTTGCAAGAAAGGTTTGAACAATCGACTCTATTATTATGCAGGCGCTGTCTCTGGATCCTAGGGGACGAAGGAGCGCTCTCGAAATGTGAATTTTGGAACTCGTATATGAACGACCTGAAAACTCGTAAATGCTTTTTTAATATCGAATTGGATCACGAGCTTCATGAGTTTGCCATGCAAGTTAGGAGAGATGTTGATGAATTAGACGCCATGCTTGAATCTGACGGTTTGGTTTTCCAGAATACCAGGTGGAAGGTATTATCCTTGGCCCGAAATTCGGTTTTTGGTCATTGCGTTTAGTGCTCGTTTTGTTTTCTTGGTTTGAATTCAGTTGTTCATTTTGCATGTTCTTAGGTTCTCCTTAGCGATAGTTTCAAGAAATCGCTTCAGAAAATTGAGTCGAAAGGAATGAGAAAGTTAGTGATTAACATGTTACTAAGACTTGCTAATGGGTGGAGGCCGAAGAGGAGGGATATCAGCATAACTTGCGATCTTTCGAAGCATGTTTTGAAGAAATTTCAGGTGAAACGGCTTCATCTTATTTGCTCGATCGACATTGTGAAAGAAAGCTCGTATATGCTGCAAGTTCTGAGGGTGTGGGATCTGCTTCCGATGTGCGACGTTCCCCGATTAGTGAAGCGTCTCGATAGTATGTTCATGACTTACACACGTGATTTTCTAGATCGATGCAACACCAGATGCATTGAAGGGTACTCTCAATACTTAACTTTATTATTGATTTTATGATTAAGATGTTTGTCTTTTATTAATACATTTCGATCTCTGTCTCTTTCGCTAGAGATTTGGAGATTCCAAATTGCTGGGAAACCTGGGATAATGACATTACACGTCACAAAGTATCCGGCCAAGAAGGAGTTGCAAAGAAGATGACGGTGAGTGACAATTTGCTTCTAATGAAGTTCTACTCGGTCTCATCGGGTTTGATGAACCATATGCTCTGTGGCTGCAACGGTATGGAATTGGAGCTTCCATTTGAGTTGACCGGCGAAGAAATGGAGATAGTTCACTTTGAGCAAACCTCCTTTGTGCTTGGCAGATCAGGCACGGGTAAAACTACAGTATTAATTCGAAAGCTCTTTCAGAGAGAGCAGTTATATCATTTAGCCTCAGAGGGTTTTCACGAACTTGATTGTTGTAATTATAAGGACGACATAAGTAGACTTGGTGCCGAACGTGGTGATATGGTTCTGCGCCAGATCTTCATAACACTTAATCCCAGGCTGTGTTATGTAGTCAAAGAGCACATTTCGGGAATGAAAAGGTTTGTCAACATAGAACTTTGTGTACTTCCATGTCAATTTTATTTCTCGTTATGCTAAGAGTTTTCTGATTTAGGGATTTCGGTCAAAATTCCTAACAGAAAATTCTATTTTAACTGATTAAAAGTAGTACCTAATTTAATATATATCGGATTTTATCTTGTTCTGATTGTTTCACGTTTTTTATGCTTAGATTTGTGTATGGCGGGAAAGCTTCAGAAGAACACGTTTCAGCTGATTTGGATAACATAGAAGAAATGTTGTCATTTCGAGCTATTCCCGATTCATTTGTAGAGCTCCCAGCTCAACTGTACCCGCTGGCTATAACATTGGATAAATTCCTTTTGATGCTCGATGGAACAGTCGGTAATTCATTCTTTTATCGATTAAGCCCTCAACTGCGAAATACCGGAACTTCAAATTCAATTGCCTTAAAAACCTTCATCCGAATGAAGGAAGTTACATTCAGCAAATTTGAGTTATCATACTGGCCCCGTTTTGATAAGGCGTTGACCAAGTCTCTCGAAGCATCCTCTGTTTTCACAGAA
Source organism: Parietaria judaica (assembly GCA_954871525.1). NCBI lineage: Eukaryota > Viridiplantae > Streptophyta > Magnoliopsida > Rosales > Urticaceae > Parietaria > Parietaria judaica. The sequence goes on from OX940862.1 coordinate 5,631,231, forward strand.
ATAATGTCGCATATAAAGGGAGGCTTGCGCGGTGAGCAGCTCAGTCTCACTGATTACCTTTCACAATCCGAAAGGCGAGTTTCAAATTACAATACAGAAGAAAGGAAAGCGATATACGACATTTTTCTCTTATATGAGAAGAAAAAGTCAGCCAATGGGGAGTATGACTTGGCCGATCTCGTGATTGACCTTCATGCTCGATTAAAAAGAAGAGGATACGAGGGTGACAGGTTTGACTTTGTGTACGTTGACGAAGTGCAGGACTTGACCATGAGTCAACTGGCTCTTTTAAGATATATATGCAGCAACGTCGAGCGTGGGTTCTTCTTCTCGGGGGACACTGCTCAAACAATTGCGAAAGGGGTCGAATACAGGTTTGAGGATACTCGTCGCCTTTTCTATGAGGAGTTTCTGATGAAAGCGGGAGGCGGAGGAAATTACGCGAAAGGACAAAAAGGTCTTGTCACAGACCTTTTCCAGCTGAGCACTAATTTTCGAACCCATGCCAATGTTTTGAAATTGGCTCAGAGCATAATCGACCTCGTATACCATTTCTTTCCGCTTAGTATTGACATGTTGGTCCCCGAGACGAGTGTTATTGGTGGCGAAAGGCCGGTACTAATAGAGTCATCAGACGATCAAAATGCACTAACAACCATTTTTAGTAATGGTGTCGAGAATGGTAAAGCTCTTGTCGGTTTTGGAGCCGATCAAGTTATCTTAGTGAGGGACGACAATGTGAGAAACGGAATTCCGAAATATGTCAGGGAATGTGCTCTAATTCTCACAATAGCAGAGAGCAAAGGTTTAGAGTTTCAGGTCAGTAGTAAAAAGAATCCGAGCTTCATGCTTGAAATTGGATTCCATAATCTCTCATAACTGTTTTTTCCCTTGTTTTTAGGATGTCTTGCTCTACAACTTTCTTTCTACTTCGCCGCTAGAATATCGATGGAGAGTAATATACGAGTACATGAAAGAAAATAATATTGTTGATGAAGAATCTCCTAGGTTTGACAAGCTTAAGCACTCACTTTTGTGCTCCGAACTAAAGCAACTATATGTTGCAATTACTCGTACAAAGCAGAGGTTGTGGATTCTTGAGAATGTTGATGATTTCTGCAATCCCATGTTTGAATATTGGAAGCAACTAAATACTGTTGAAGTTCGTCAACTCGATTCTATATATGTCGATGACATCAAAGTTACTAGCAGCAGTCGTCAATGGACATTGCGTGGCATTGAGGTATGTACCTATGCATATATATACTTTTATTATTTTGAGTATATACTAAATATTCATCTGATTTTGTAGCTCTTGAATCAAAAGAAGTACGAGACAGCAAAGGTGTGCTTTGAAAGAGCGAATGAGCAACGTCTGAAATGTTTGGCTATAGCAGGTGGACTTCGAACTTCGGCTTGGCATATAAGTTGTTCCGATTCTGAAGTGTCTTACGGAAAGCTCAGAAAGGCAGCAAATTTATATAGTTCTATTGGCAAATTTGAGGAAAGTGCTGAGTGCTTTTACGAGGCAAAGGAATATGCACTAGCAGGTATATCTATGTACAACTAATTCTTCGTAAATGTTGACGTTAAATGATTTTACTTTATACAGGCATCCTAATGTAGTCCATTTATGCTTTTTATTGCACGCAGGTGACATCTACGTAGAAAAGTTCGGTAACTCCAAGCTTGAAGAAGCCGGTGAATGTTTTTCTCGAGCAGGATTATTTCATCGCGCAGCAAAATTATATAGTTCCATTGGCAAATTTGAGGAATCTGCCGAGTGCTTTTACAAGGCGAAGGAATATGCACTAGCAGGTATGCCTTAGTGTACAACTAATTCTTCATAAATATTGACGTTAAATGATTATACTTGAACATGCATTAAAATGTAATCCCGTTTTGGCTTAATTGCACAATGCAGGTGAAATCTATGTCGAAAAGTTCGGCAACTCCAAGCTGGAAGAAGCCGGTGAATGTTTTTCTCGAGCAGGATTGTATCGTCGCGCAGCTCTTGCATTTGCTCATGGGAAATATTTCCCAAGTTGCATAGATGCTTGCATTATTGGAAAGTTGTTTGATGAGGGGCTGAATTATATAAAGGAATGGGAAAGTTGCGCCACTTTGCATACTAAAAAAACGGATCAAATAAAAACCATGGAACAGAAGGTTTTGAAGAGCGCGGCATTTCATCACCGGAAGCTTGGTGACAAAGTCACAATGATGAAATATGTCAGATCCTTTGATTCGAGATTGAGAGGGTTAATGCGAGAATTCTTGAAAACTAAAGACTTCCCTGATGAGCTTCTTGAAGTGGAAGAAGAATGGGGAAACTTTGAGAATGCGGCATTTGTGGCGGAGAAAATGGGAAAGACACTGCTTCAGGTTGATCTTCTTGAAAAGGCTCAATGCTTTGCAGAAGCGTCGTCGACTATCTTGTCCCATGTGTATGCTTCTTCTCTCTGGAGTCACGGAAGCAACGGTTGGCCCTTAAAGCAGTTTGCGGGGAGAGAGGAGCTTTTAGAAAGAGCTATCGCACTGGCGAAAGAGGTTTCAACCGATTTCCATGATTTAGTATCTCTAGAGGTGGAAATTTCGTTCACCCAAAATATATCGTTACGGAGGCTGCATCAGTGTCTGGATGATTCATGGAGACATCATATTGTGAGAGGTCAAATAGTATGTGCTCAAAAAATACTGGATGCTCATTTAGCTTCGGGTGAATCAGCATATGGAAGCAGCGATGTTTTAGTCACAAATCTGAAAATGTGTGCACGGAGTTCCTTGTCCGTCAACCATGTTACGATTTCAACACTGGTTTATATTTGGGATGTTTGGAAGAAGAATATTGAGAGAATATTCAAACATCTTGAAAGATTCAACAGTAAGGACGATTATGGGAAGTTTTGCTTGAATCATTTGGGCGTAACCGAGACCAAGCATTTCGTAAGTGATAAGACTGTGTACCTTTTAGTCGATTCGGATGCCTATTGGGCTAAGCAAATTGACGGGAAATATCTGCAGCGCAGAGGGGATTCAGTCATCTGTAACATCAAGCAATTTGTTCAGGCTGCTCGGCGTCATTGGAGGTCGGAAATGATTTCCATCGGATCAAAAGTGTGTAATAAGCTCAGAGATATTTATAAACTCTGGAAACAGAAATCACTGCCCCGTCATTGCCAAGTTATTCCTGTTATTCATATGTTTCACATTGCAAAGTCGCTGGTCGATTCCAAGTTTTTGTACCGGAATTACAATGATCAGAGCAGACGACACTTCATCGGTACCTGGACGAGTCTTGTGATAGCTTCTCACACGTTTTTTTCCCCCTGGATTGGAAAGAGATAGCGACACCGCAGATGATAGAAATGAGGGAGACAGAGAAGTTCAGGAGATTCATACGAGACATTGGCCTGGTGAGACACGCTACCTTTGAAAAGCTCGGAAATGCTGTGATGATAGTTATCGCCTGTGGCGGGAAACTGAACGATGAAACGTACGTGAAACTTCATAAGAGGTTTCACGAGGGTCAAGCTCGGAACATACACAGTGGAAATCATTGCAGCGTCAGGTCAGAAGTTGCGGATATTTCCCGTGTTCTGAAGTTCCATAGAGCCTTGCAAGATATAAATTACGCGGACAGTCTCGGGCGAAGCCAGTATATCTCACCAGGTGGCTTCATATACCTCGTTGAGCGTGTTATGCTCGCCACGTTCAGCCTAAAAGGATTTTTCTTCTCAACGAGATCATGTTTTGTGGAATGGCTGACTGACCAAGATGGCGGAGGAAATACCCTGATCCGGTCCAACTCTGATCAGGAGCCGCATGTCGTCTCTTCCATTGATATTTTGGCAGCGATTATCTTCGAGCTTCTCAGCAACAGAGGCGATGTGGTGTTGTGGATCCGAGACTCAAAGTTGGTTGGTCAGTTTGTAGTGAGACTGTTCGTGGCATTGTGTTTACTGTATATGAACACGGGTAAATACTACGAGCTGCTACACGAGTTGGTGACGAGGGAAGACGTGAGTTGCGAGCTAACCCCGGAGCTGTGCAAGATGGCCGACGGCCGGGTTGGCGAACTTGCAAAGGCTCTGGCTGCAATGGATAATCCGCTGGTGATAGCGAGTCGGAGGCGGATGAAGTGTCAAGTCACGAACGCCATCTTTGTGGACCTTAACGCGGAAAGAGCACAAACACTAGCCGCACTCATCAAAGGTACGAGCTCGTATTCCTTCCTTGTAATAAAAGAAACTAAATTACATAATATTATTTCATTTATCTTTTCTTTATTTATGCAGGGGCTACGCCAATCTTGAGCTCTACTTATGGATGAAGTTGTCTGAATCAAGTGTTAACAGATATATGTTGTCGTTTATTTTCTTTATGAACTTGTCGTTTCTACTTTACATTTGTACAAACAGAAGAGAAGAATATTTGCAGCTTCTTTCCACTAATGCTTTTAAGTCTCAGTTACATTTAGAGCCTCTATAAGTTAATATTTTTATCCAGTCTCGACTTTAATTAAAGTAGTTAAATTTAACATTCGATAAATTAATAACCTCGATAACGTAATACCCTCGATTACGTCTATATACGTAGTCATTAGCTAAAATGTGTGCATTAGAGTTATTAACTTTTCATGGTCGTTTATTTTGGTGTCGTTTTAGTGCCATAGTTTGTTTTTGTCGTTTGGCTATTTGCTTTTCGTTATACATTGTGATATTAGAGCAAGTAAAATTCGATTGGTCCATCCATTTTTCCAAGCTCTCGCTTCTCGCCCTCCTCTCATGTAAACTTTCCCCCCACAAAATCAATGTCATTTGTTTTCATCACCGTCACATACTATGAACCAGAGTCTTTCTTACGCTTCAATTTTTGCACGTAACGTGTTTGGGAAAATGTCTAAATCAAAATTTTTATCAGATCGTGCCATGAACAATGACTAATTAACTCATTAAATCATTGTTAACAGAGCCGGGAAGAAGCGTCGATCTCCAAAATGGAACTGTCGGTACTTTCCGCCGGGTTACACTTCCCCGTAACTTGTTGTTTCCCTCCGGCTTCCATTTCCGTGGCCAAACCATCTTCTACTTGTCGAGCAACCTCGGTATCTTCCACCACCACTCTTCAACGGCGTCAGTCCGCCATCTATGAAGTTCAACGCTCCACGGACCTCGCCTCCGTTCTTTCAAGGTTTCCTCTCGTTTCTTTTTCCGTTTGGTTCGAAGCGAGCATCGACGGTATCTCCAACTGATTGTTCCGCAGATTAGAGGGTGTTCTAAGAGTGCAAGAATTAAATGCTATACTACGCCATTTCGGGACGCAAAAACGATGGAACCACCTCTCGCAGGTCCGGAATTCTTATGCATATTCATATGCGGTTTTAAGTTTGCTTAATTCTCTCGAGATCTTATTTGATCTTATGCATTGTAAAATTTGCAGCTTTTTGATTGGATGCAAAAGAATCGGAAGATCGATGCTTCGTCATACAGCAACTATATAAAGTTTATGGGAAAGAGCCTCAATCCCGCTAAGGCTCTAGAAATCTACAGTAGAATTGAAGATGAATCTATTAGAAGAAACGTATTCGTATGCAATTCTGTTCTTCGTAGTTTGTCCCGAAACGGCAAATTTGATGCTAGCATTAATCTGTTTAACCAGATGAGACGGGATGGTTTCAAACCAGATGTTTTCACCTATAGTACGGTACGCCCGGATTATTTCAAATTGTTATTAGTGTTTGCATTCTTACAGAATTATGTGAAATTTTGGAGAAAATTATACATGTGTTGCCCTCTTCAGTTGCTTGCAGGTTGCATAAAAGTGAAACAAAGTTATCCAAAGGCGTTAGAACTCGTTGAGCAATTGCAACGGGAAGGATTGCAGATGGACGGCGTGATTTACGGGACGCTCCTTGCTGTGTGTGCTTCAAACAACAAAACGGAAGAAGCGGAAAGCTACTTTAAGCAGATGAAAGACGAAGGGCATTCGCCGAACGAGTTCCATTACAGCTCCTTGCTCAACGCCTACTCTATGGGCGGACACTACAAGAAGGCCCAGGATTTAGTTCAAGATATGAAATCTGCAGGGTTAGTACCAAATAAGGTTTGTTTTCATGCTTCCAAATTGCCCGGTTTAGACGCCTCGTGCACTTTTTTTTTACGATTTTACTTTACAACTTAGAAATTGTAGGCTCTGTATTTAACAAGAAAATATATAAGCTTTGTGTTGCTGTTTTCTTCCATTGTACACGTCCGAAGGGGCTTGTTTAGACGCCTCGGTGATGGTTTAGAAATTGCTCGGTTTAGACGCCTCGGTGATGGTTGCAGGTGATGTTAACGACTCTACTAAAGGTATATGTTCGAAGCGGCTTGTTTGAAAAGTCGAGAGAGCTATTAGCCGAACTGGAGGGTCTTGGCTATGCTGAAGAGGAGGTCAAATATATTTACTAACTTTGATATTTCATAACTTCTTAAATTGAAATTTTCTCTCAAGTTTTTTTTTTTTCTTTTTCTTTTTTTCGTTAGATGCCGTACTGCTTGTTGATGGATGCACTTTCTAAGAACGGAAAACTTGACGAGGCCAAAGCAGTTTTCGAGGAAATGAAGAATAAATCTGTTAAATCAGGTATGCCAGGAAAAGGTTGTACTTTTTCGAGAGCGTCAAAATATAATCTATTTTCTTGTATTCCGCGGCAGATGGGTACGCTTACAGTATCATGATTTCGGCTTTTTGCCGTGGCGGTCTGTTAGAAGAGGCGAAGCTGTTGGCAAGAGATTTCGAAGCGACGTTCGGGAAGTATGACCTGGTGATGTTGAACACCATGATCTGTGCTTATTGCAGAGCCGGTGAAATGCAGAGCGTCATGGAAATGCTGAAAAAAATGGACGAGTTAGCGATTGCTCCGGATTACAATACCTTTCACATCTTGATCAAATATTTCTGCAAGGAAAAACTCTATCTGCTTGCTTATCGAACCACCATGGACATGCACAATAAAGGCCACCAATTAGAGGAGGTATCATAAAGATTAAGTTGTAAAGATGTGTCGATAGTAGCTTTTCTATGATGAGTGTAACACGGCAGTGTGCTCGGGTGCAGGAACTATGTTCGTCATTGATGTTCCAACTCGGAAAGATGAAGGCGCACGGGGAAGCCTTTGCCATCTACAACACGTTAAGATACAGCAAAAACACGATGTGCAAAGCTCTTCACGAGAAAATTCTTCATATTCTGCTTGGAGGACGGCTTCTTAAGGATGCCTATGTCGTCGTAAAGGTTCGTCTTCTGCATTCCGGGCTCTAATGATTGATTTTCTTATGAATTAACGTTGCGGTTCGTGATCAGGACAACGGAGAACTGATTTCCGGTCCCGCTAGGAAGAAGTTTGCAGTGATATTTATGAGGTCAGGAAACATCAACTTGATAAACGACGTTTTGAAAGTGATGCACGGCTTCGGCGGTAAGGTAGATCAGGTGGGTTCTCTTCCTACAAAGTCAAACTTAAGGCTCGACTTTACCTTTACCTAAAATGGTGTGTGTACCTCAGGAAATATTTGGAATGGCGATAGCGCGGTACATTGCAAACCCCGAAAAGAAGGATTTGCTGCTTCAACTTCTGCAATGGATGTGCGGTCACGGTTATGTCGTTGATTCGCCGACAAGAAACCTCATCCTCAAGAATTCGCACTTGTTCGGTCGTCAGCTCGTGGCCGAGTTACTCTCGAAGCAACAACAAATGATGTCAAGAATGAAATAATCAAGTAGGGCAAGAACCAGAGATCGATGCTTCGTTCAAAGAAAAGAAAAGTATGTACAGTAAAAGCTAATGTATCAAGTATGAGATTGCTTAAAAGCATATCTATAATGTGAAATATTGCAAGCTATTATGTAACATTATTCGAAATAAATTCGCTAATTATGCAAGTTTGAGCACGGATTAGAAATGGAACGATAGTATTAGCGCCACAAGTACAAATAATCTTATGAACTGTAACGTTAAGTATCAACTTTTTTGCCGGATAAAGTCGCCACTCGCCATATTCTGAATTTGTCACTTCCGTTTCGTTTTCGTCATCGAATGTCAACTCATGTCACGCGTACAAGCTTTCTCACACATAACTAGGTAAGTAAGCAGTATTGAATTTCACTAATTTTTAAGTTAGAATCTTTTGGATGTTACAATGTGCTAATAAAAGTTCCGAAAAGCTTGTACGTTGACACGTGGCACAAGTTAACGTTCGATGATGGAAACGAGACGAAATTGAAAACCAGAGTATGACGACTTTATCCGGCTAAAAAAATATTGGTACTTAACCTTACAGTTTGTAAAACTATTGATACTTAGTGCCGCTATATTATCCCAAGTTCCCAACGAGAAAAACAGAATGACAGATCAAAGGCCATTGAGCCTGTGCAGGACTGTGATGAGCCCCTGAGTGCCAAGCTTGCCGTCTCCGTTGGCCACCATCCCGGCAAACAACTGCTTGCACAGAGCCGCTCCCGGCACCACTGCCACGCCGTCGGCCATCCCCAAGTCCTTGAGCATGTACTCCGCGAACCCCCCGGGCCTGAAGTCCCCCGCGATCATCCGCTCCCCGAAGAGCTCCATCACCGCCGACCCTGCTGCCTCGCCCCTAACGGCCTCCAAAAACCGCCTCTTCTCCAGCCCCGCGCGCTCCGCGAACACCAGCCCCTCGCTCAGCCCCAGCAGGTTGGAGCCCACCACAATCTGGTTGCCGATCTTGCAGCTCTGCCCGCACCCGCCCCCGCCCACGTGGGTGGCCCGTCCCATCGCCTCGAACAGTGGCGCCAGCCACTCCACCACGCCGCCGTCCCCACCCGCCAGTATCGCCAGCTTCCCATCGCGTGCGCCAATGTCGCCCCCGGACACAGGGGCGTCCACGGACCAGCAACCCTTCGCCCAGGCTGCAGCTGAGATCTCCCTCGCCAGCGCGGGGTCGCTGCTGGTGGTGTCGACGGCGACGCAGCCCGGGGCGAGGCCGGAGAGGACGCCCTCCGAGGGGTGGAGGAGGACGTGGCGGACGTCGGAGGGGTGTCCGAGCATGGTGAAAACGACGTCGCAGGAGCGGGCGAGGTGGAGAGGAGAGGGGGAGAGGAGGGCTCCTTGGGATTGGAGGGAGAGGGACTTGGAGGGGTCGCGAGCGTAGACGGCGACGGAGAAGCCGGCGGAGAGGAGGCGCGAGGCCATGGCGCCGCCCATGACGCCGATGCCGATCCAGCCCACGCGGGTGCGAGAGGGATCGATGGGGTTGGGGTACGGAGTTCCGGCCGCCATGGAGATCGTTGAGTGATGGTTTGATCTGCCTACGCGAGTCGAGTGTTACTTCACTCCATGACATGTATCTATCTATGTTTCACGGTAAACTACGCCCACTACTCAATGTTTTAAATTTTTTGAATTATGTACCTTCTTTTATGGATATAGTACTTAAAAGTTTTTTGTTAAAAAATTTAATTTTTCCGTCAAATTCCGTTAGTAGTGTGGCGCCATGTAAATTTGACAACAAAGCCACGTGGTATTTGTCATTTGAGAGTCACGTGGCATCTTTTAAAAATTTTATTTATTAATTTTCTTAAACATTGTTATGAATATAATTTAATAATAATACATCGCCTTCACAAAAACTTGGTTCCTCCAAACACATCCTTGCGTCGGATCCGCCGTAAGCTTAGCCCACATCTCCAACTCCAAGCCAGCGAACGGGTTGCCGAACAAATTTGGGAAGTTCTCGCCGCGTCCGCTTCCGCATCGGCCAAGGTGGACTTCAGACCGTCGTTGGTCGGATCGATGGTGAGACCTTTATTGTACGACGTGAACGCCGGAGGAGAAAGCGGCGTTGCCTTTGACTTTGGCCCGTTGACCAACATGATCGAACATCTAACTTGGCCCATTGGCCGTCGTGATCGAACCAGATTGTATTATGAAGCATTAAATAGTGTTTTAGGCATGTATTAATATATTTTTGATCGTTTTTAATGCGTAACTATAGTGTTTTATGATATATGGTGTAGTCATGGTTTTAAATGTCGGGAAATTCGCTGCGAAATTCGTTTTTCGAGGGTTTGCGGTTCGAAAACCCTTTCGTTTCTCTTTCGTTTTACCAAATTTCGCGAAATTCGCATGGGCACGGGTGTGGAAAATCTTTTTTCGTTTTATAGTGTAAAAATTGCGAATTTTGGATGGAATTTCGCTAAAAATTATATTTTTGGTAGATTTTGGCAAAAATACCAATTAAACTTTCGCCAAAAATATTTATACTTGCTCAAGACCCCACCCCACCTCGGCTCGGCCGGACTACGGCGCGCGCGTGGTAGATTAGAACATTTGTGTGAGTCCTCCCCCATCCACAAAATTCTATGACCCAAAGGGCCCAAGCCCTTGTCCCTAATATTTGGTATATAAACATCACTAAACTCTTGTCATCTATCAATGTAGGACTTTTTGTTATTCATTCAACTAATATCACACATTCACACTTAACATACACATACACTTCACCTAATAATTTGACTTAATATAATACACTTCAACTAATAAAGTGACTTAATATTATACATGTCACCTACATATTTAATTTACGAATATCTTGTATTTATTAAATATGTAGTTTTGAACTTATATAAATATCTTGCTTAAATACTCAAATATTTTTTTACAGAATATCCGTCGAAAACCCCATCGGCATGAGGTATGCCCATGCGAAAAGTGCGGTATATGCGGCATGCGGTATTTCTTTTTTTTTACAATTTTTCCATCGGCATACCCATCGGCAAGCGATATATCCGTAAAACGAAAAATGCGAAACGAAATCGGCAAGCGGCATTTAAAACCTTGGGTGTAGTTAATTTGCATGAGAGACATATATCCTTCGAATATTAATAATATAACTAGCAGGAAAAACGATGTTCTTTTATAATAGAAGGAAGGTCTTACACATATTGATGTATAATTCAATAACCTTAGGTATTAAAGGATGTAACAACTCTCAATCGTAACTTTTCGGTAATCGAAAACATGAGAAAGAAAGCATATTCTCACTTGTATCAATACGTAGAGTATTTAATTTCTTGTTTAATTTGGTCGAATCCGAAATATTAATGTTTAATTTAATTTGTATCCATACATAGAATATTTAAAAATATATAATATCTGATTTATTTTATTTAGAGATAATTTTTAAATAATAATAAAAAAGTAATACATAGATTATAGGTATTTATTTTCTTTTTATTTTTGCCTAAACCCTATAAAAGCTAAAACCCTCGGCGGAGAGACGGCATATTTTTTCTTCACTAAGAAGGTCGGAGTTTTTCTTCACGAGCTGCCATGGTGAAGAGAGCATCCACTCGCCCCACCCTCATCTACAGTCCCAACGACGCAACTAACATCTCGATTTGGACCCAATCTACAACCGTGCGCTCGGAGGTCGCACAGCTTTGGATCATCTCATAAGTTTGAAAGACATTGAACCAGCGATTCCCTGGTTAAAGATGAAAAGTTAAGAGACGAAGGGTGGAACAAACAACTTGCGCTCGAATTCAGTGGGTGTTACTTAGTGTTTCCGTGCAATGGGTTAATTTTTTAAATTTAACACAATGTTATCATTAAGCGGGTACCACGTCTATTTCTCTGGTATAGAGTATGTACATTATAGAACACAATGTTATAACTCACAAGTGTTTTTATTCTTGCTACATGTTGCCATTAGTAATCATTTATCACTGTGGGATAATTTTGGATGAAAAAGTTGATGCTTTAAAAGAGAAATTTGATAGAATAGCAATTCCGTTTCTCATTAATTGGTTAAATAACATTAAGTTTTTATGGTTATAAAATAGTTTTTTTTTTTTTTTTTTACAAAAATTTCCTTAAGAATAATATTCCGGCCATGGCTTAACTTTTGTATAAAGATGACCTCAATTTTCGACAATTATATACCTTTTTTCGAAGATAACAAAAAATTTAAACTATCTTGGACTAAGATGACCGAAAAAATCGGCTATTTTGGATTAATATAGTCAAATATTTCAAATATCTCAAACTAAGATAGTCAAAATTATTCGGCTATCTATATCTATAATAGGCTTGAAGTTGAATGTTATCATTCAGGGTATTTTTGTAAAAAAATTAAAAAGAGATTGCATGGGATAGCCAAATTGAAATGTTTGATTAGCCGAAAGCCAACATGTCATTTTTCTATGCGAAAATAGCCAAATGGTTATTTAATAACATATTTTATACCTATAATACCCTTTTAACATATTAACATGAATTAACGTGGTTAATTTGTTTAAAAATAAATTAATTTTATTTTTGAAAAAAAAATTGTTAACGTGTATTAACGGAGTTAATTTGTTTAAAAATAAAAAATCGTGATTAAAATTTTAACAAAAATTTTATTTTATTTTTCAAAAAAAATAATTTATTTTTTTTCAAAAAAAAAATTACTTTATTTTTAAACAAATTAACCACGTTAATACAAGGGTAATCCGGTCTTTCGTGATTTATTAATGTGATTAATTGGCTATTCGGTAATATTAATTAAAACATTGGCTATTTGACTAATTAGAGTTTGAAGTTTGGCTATTTGGCTGTTTGCCCCAATTAAAAATGCTATTTTATCAATTATAAATCTTGAGTGTTATATTGTTATTTGACTAAACTGAGTGACATTTTATCACATTTCTCTCTAAAATAAATCATTAATAAATGTGGGATTATTTTAAGGGAAAAGTATATGTGCATGTATAATGTATAATAATTAAATAGATACATTTTTTTATGAGTTTTGACTATTTTAAAGACGGGTTTAATTAGTTTTATTTTCAATTTCATGCCAAACAAAGGTTAACATTGTCATTCCATAAATAAACAAATATTTAACTTACACCAAAAGATATATCCCAAAATTGATTACAACACAGTTATTTCAATGAATAGTTGGCCCAATATAACCACTTTTGAGCTAATACAAGATCTTTTCAATTCCTTGCATTCTTTATATAGAAAAAAAATATTTTGTAAGAATTTTGAAAGAAAAAAAAAATACAATGCAATGCAATGAATTATCTTGCTAGTCACATTTCCATCTAATTCTTCAATGATGTGAACATGAAGTTCCCAGATATCATGGCTTCTTTATCTGTCATTCAAACCCAAAACTTTGTTAAGACTGTGATCCTCACCAAAACATTTGAGCTGAAAATTAATCAAAAGAGCATAACATATGAACTGAATCTGATAGCTCGTTGATCGAAAACGCCGAGCACAGATCGAACCAGGAAGAGAAAAGGAAATCGCCGTACCTGTTAAAGACAAGCAACTAACTTCTCGACGAGCATATCTGGCCATTGCCTGCACACATTTTGAAAACGACAAGCAACCAATTGATCACAAATTTCGGATTTAATCACGCCATAACACTTTATGCAAGTTACAGTACTTATGCTCATAATAGAGGCCCTTATACAAAATAATTTCATATAATGCTTCTAGTCAATCTCAAGTTACGTAAAACACAGCAAATGTTTTCAGCGGCAGATTGAATAACGTACAGAATATGAGATCGTACCTGGATTGTTCGGGCTGCAGCAGGATCTGGCTTGGATGTGCCATCATCAGAAAATATATTCCTGTAAAGCATATGAATTTCAGTTAAGATTCAATTTTGGGGGTTCAGCACTTTAATATTTTAGTTTTTCTTTTTCTGGGTTAAATGAGTTTATATTAGTGGATGTATAACATAATATGTAAGAATTCTCAATGGTTAGTTAGATACATATAATTACCGAAAAGCTAAAGAGATGTGTTATGATCGTGGACATGAGAAAGAAACCATATTCTCACTTGCAAGGTATTTAATTCATCTCCATTAAAAGTTAAGTAAAATTTACTTCGCCATAAACTTTAAGAATAGATATTGTGAGCTTTGCATCATTGATTATGAAATCCCTAAAAGGAGATGGAGGATGTAAGAATGACAACTTACTTCCATATCACGTTTTGAAGCTCGTCTGGTCTGGCTTCTGGAAGCATGGCAGCATCGTAAGCTACAATATTTCCATAGAATATCTTCTCCAAATCCTTCATCCATTTAGTCAACAGCAAGTTGACCTGTCATGGAAAAGTCAGTCTTTTAGAGACTTGGCAGGGGCAAAAATGTCATACGACCAGTATTATGAAGAAATTAACTACAGACCCCAGCTTGTGACACTCTAAGCTCCACATCATGATTGTAAATCTCATACACGTATTGTCCAAATTCAGCACCTTCTTTTCCGTCTTCCTTCAAGCGGCGTAAGCAGAGCCACATGTGAAGCACGAGCAAAGAAAACGTCGATTTAAATGTCTTCTCCATGTTAAAAACTGCAAGTGGAAGTACAGATCATCATTGAAATTCAGTTTGTATCAAACAAATCAGAAATCTTATAATACAGATACGAGTTCAAAAATCTGCAATGGACCTCCACGAATCTGCAATGAACATTTTGACAACGAATCCTCACATAATTAAGTGTTATTCAGTTAAAGGTTGCATTTTACGGAGATTCGATTCCAATTACGTTTCTAAATTGATTCCATATAAAACAAAAAAGTGTATTCCGGAGGATTTTATAATGGCAGAATCAACACCATCAAATAAACACAAACAAACATGACAACCTTCATAAATTGCGGGTGTATCAACTTGGGACGTGATCCTCGAGTAAACTGCATTTGCCCCTCTAATAGATTTGCTCTGTTTGCTATAGAACAGCATCAGCTTGAGGAAAATATGCTTGATTCCCTGAAACCTTGGCTCTTCGATCCAAAGTGGAGAAGACGGGTCCAAAGCCAATGAGCACGGCTTCGACCAAAACATTTTATCCAGATTGATCTGTTGAACATCGAAAACCCAAATCTCAGCGGAATCGATGCGAAATATCGCAATCACATAATTCTAATCTACATTAACTCAGATCGAATCACAAGAAAACATAACTCAAAACCCTAAACCCCAAATCAGGTCAAGCCAAAAAGAGCACGCCTTTCTAAATTAAAAAGATCGACTACTGATCAAATCCGACGAATGCACAAACGATTGAAGAAAGCATCCGCGCAATGCGAAACAAGACGGCATCTCTGTAACATTATCTTGAGAATAACATGCTTCACTCCTATAAATTTTGGCTCAATAGTTGCAATCTATGCGCATTCCGATCAACCCAACAAACAGGTGTAAATCACAAGATTTCCAATCATAGATCACATAAGAACATGTATATGAGCACATGACGAAAGCATAACCAAAATCCTAAACCCCAAACAGGTTAAGCCCTAAACCTCTAAATCAAAAGGCTCAACTTCGGATCAAAATCAACTAAATCACAAACAATCAAGAAAGCGTTCACATAAGCGAAACGCGAGTTCATCTCTGCAACATACCGGACTTCCAGTCGGAGAGCTCCCTCCGGTGGAGCCGGCCGTGGAAGGGTTCACGGCGGAGGCGGACTTCTTGTGAGCGTAACGCGAAGGGACATGGAAATCATCCCCGAAAGTTTTGAAGCTGCTCTGCGATCCTAACCTTGAGAAATGCGTGAAAGCTCTGTTCCATCTCTGCAACATTGCGAACGAGCAAACTCCGAGGCTTCTGAGGTGCTTCGGATCACGGCGAGGAAGACGACGGAGCTTCGTGAAATGCGGCGGAGGAGAGAATCAAGAGACAAGCATGGAGCAGAGTTTAACTGATGCAACTCTATAGGAAGAGGGCAAATTGTCAAAATAACCTTAATGTCGCGGGGTCCGTTTCTTTACATTAAGATTGATGCGTGGTTTAGAGTAATGGTCGGAGATGGTGAGCTGCCGGAAAGTCCAAATAAAAAGAATTGATACTTTGTCCACTATAAAAAAAGAATTAGTACTTATTGAACCACATTTGTAAAGTAGTGCTACTTTTGCCAGAATTAACCCTAATTTTTTTTATGAACTACTAAAATTTTGAGTTACATACACTACGGTCAAAATTAACCAAAGTTTTATTATTTATGAATTTTCAATAATCTTTTTTTTTGGGCGACTGCTTATTATTTATTATGATATTAGCATAACAAATTAAGATATTATTTAATGCCAAAAATCTTTTAATTATGAGAAAAATTAATATATAATATTAATTTATATCTTACTGTGGCGATGTTCGACGAAAAAGATTTTACTTGTTGATTGATGTTTTCCGTCTTGAAGAGTCACTGAAAAGGATTTCGTTTCGTGAAATATACGGCGGACTCCGTCATGAACCATTAAAAGGCAAAATTTGCTTAGGAAAATCCCCTAACTCGTTTCAAACAAAAACTATGAACAAACTCAAAATTTTGAAGGAACTTAATTCTAAAGGCACTGGCGGAGATCTTCGCCGCTAACGGATTCCATGTCCTTGAGAAGATCCTGTGCTAGCGATTTGACGGAAGGCTCGACGTCCTCCAGCAGCTCGGCCACAAACGGAATCGTCTTGGAGAGCTCAACCATGTACTCTTCCCTCAGATTCTCCACCAAGAATCTCACGATTCTTAGACCCAAGATTCGTGCTCTCACCTTCTCCTCTCGAGTTTTCATCAGTACCTGGATTCGCCAATTGAAAAACCCGACCATGAGAAAATGATTAGAGGTGATTGAGATTGTATTATTAGCAAAGAGATGTGCTCGGAATAATTTGTAAGTGTGAGGAGAATACTTAAGAGGAATTTCTAAACTAATCGTGTGATCGGACTTTTAATTACACAATTACATTACTGATAAAGTTTTTGCGTATTAATCGAAGAACTTTTAGCTGAGTTTTCATTATATAATTGGTAAACTGATACAAACTTTCATGAGATTATTCTTTTACGTAGTTGTAATTGTATCCCGAAACTGTCATGTTAATGGAGTTTTCCCCTTGTGCTTATTTTCAGCAGTTACTTCCCTAAACTCAGAATTGTACTGTTCTTCTCCAGTTTTAACCCGCGTATAAACTAATATGTGCATTGCGCGTGGTTTAAATTTTACGGAAACTGACGATGTTTTAAATTTGAGAAAAAAAATCCTACAGTTTACAAGTTCAGACGAAAAATTATTATAGTACAATTCTATTACAGAAATTAAGATACCCAACGAATTAAGGAAGCATGGGTGGTTATTACTCTCTAAATTAAACAGGCATGGGTCACGATTCTTTCAAAGGGGCAAAAATGTAAGTTCAATATAAGCAATTCGAAAGCGCACCTCGTGATTGAGTTGCTGCCACAGTTCATTTCCGGCAGCCACGGCCATTTGACCTACACAACTAACCACGATATCATCCACTTCCTTCACTGATGGCACGATATCCTGCTCATCCTCAACAACCGGTGGTTCAGCTTCAAGTTGTGAGACGACGGCCTTCAAGAGCTCCTAATACAAATAAAAAAAAACAACACAAAACAAAACAAAACAAAGTTAAATAAAAAGTTATTTTGCTATCAATATATTTGAGGGTAAATCGGGAAGAAACATTGAAAAGTTATCACTTCCTGACAAAAATAGAGATATCCTAACCTTAAATTTGGAGGTCTTAGAGTCTGACTTATCAGAGAAGAGGAACACGTCTCCAGAACCATAGAGAAAGCATTTCTGTAGCAGAGATAGAATCGAAGCTCTCAACTGCCAGCTGGTTAGTGACGAACTGGTGATTTCGGTGCTTATCTTGGCCTTCTTCTTTTTTCTTGAGAGGCCGGAAACGTTCGAGCCCAGATGCCGAATGCAACCATCAAGAAAGAACTTGAGGTACGGGACAAACAGAGATCTGCAATACATTATATTAGTGTCTGCGAAACAAGCACGGTAAACTCCAATTAACGATTTAAAGTGCATCAAGAAAGAACTGACTAACCTGTGGCTTTCCGCAAGTTTATTAAGCAGACCGTAGAACGGTATTGCCCTACCTTCGATTTCCGACTCTGCCCACTCTGTGCATCGTATGAAAAGGGGCCTAAACATGGTCTCAGTGAGTTTCATCGTCAGAGATATTATCGTAGAAATGACACTGCTTTCAATGACATCGATATTCTGAACCGATTCCAGCTTTTCACGGCGTAGATCAAGAGCACGAATGCACAAGTCAAAAATATTTGTGTGATTTGCACTGATGGACGGTCGATCGGCCATGGCAATCAGATTCGCCAGCATTCCAAAATACATAGTTAAGCTTGAATCCCCCAATGCAACAGCATGTTCATACAGATCTCGCAAAGGAGGCAGAGCAAGCCGAACCTACAAATTATGCAATTAAGAAGTCAAAATATTTTTTACGCGTGAAACTCAAACCGATAAAATATGTTACAGGTTTTTATCACTTGAAAACCGGTTCCAGTAGAAAACTGGGTTTAAGAACAAAGATAATATGTCCATTGTTAATATTCCAAATAATTAAATAAAAGTTAATGGCTAAACAACCCTTGTGATAAAAAGGGTGGTACTCTAATAGCCTCTCAGAAAAAAACAATTACGCTATCGGCCCCTGTGATGCAATTTTCGTACTCTTAACGGCCCTTTCAATCTAAGTTTAAAGGATATATCGATAGAATAATTATTAAAAAAATTATCTTAAGTAATAAATTAAAGTTTAATATTATTTTTTACTCATTTAAGCCATTAAGACTGTTCAATTATTCTATCAATATTTTCATTAAACTAAACTGGGAGGGGCCGTTAGAGTATCAAAGTTGCATCACAGGGTCTGTTTAAGCCATTAACTCGTAAATAAATAACATGTCCATGACGTAACACTATTTAAAATTCTAAATTATAAAAACAGGAAGAAAAAAAAAACTATATAAGATATATAAAGAAAAAGTTTTAAAAATTAGATTTTCCTTTACTGGTGGGAAATTTTCACCCCTTATATATTTGTAAAATAACTTACAGGTATCTTTGCCGCAATGAGTTTTTGAACCGCGTCGGACTTCAACTTGACCCTTTGGTCAGAGCTAGAGTTCAGCACAACGGTTAAGATATACCCGAGATACGGATTCAAGAAAGCCCCGAGCTTATCCACAATGGCCTCGAGCACTGAAAGAACAGAGAATATCACGTTTTCTCTGGAAGTTGATTGTGCTGCATTTGAGTGTTCTGAAATCTTCAATGCCTTTACGCCCTTCATTATAGAAGGAAGCACAGGAAGTGCCTCAGGCCCGAGAACGTTGACCAAAGCGCCAGCTGTCCGGAGACAGCTGTCAGAGACAACTGAATTTTCTGGGGTTATGTGCTTCGTGATAGATGTCAAGCCCGTAATGAAGACGGAATGATCAGAAGGATATCTGGTGGCAAGAACTTCTAGAGCTGAAATAGCGGCCACTTTAAGGGAATCTGAAATACCAACGGGATTGTCTGTCAGGATTTATGCTGTAATTACTGTGACTTATTAGAATTACCGGTCAAAGCAGCTTTTGTTGCGGTTTTTATTTTGAAGCAAGTTATGTATTTCCTAGAATAGACAATATAAGGTACTTTACAAAAGAACAGAAAATAATCCCAAACTACCATTTGTTTCATTGTTGATAGTCTTGACGATTTCCCGGCACAATTTCTGGAAAGATTCCCGATCAGTCGCATCCAGATGCTGCCATTGGCTATGTAGATTCCGCTGTTTTCGCTTTGGTTTGACGGTGTCAAGCTTTCTCACCATCTCACTCAGAAGCCCAAGAGCCTGCACAAAAGTAATGATAGTTTAATTAAGGGCATAATGGTCGCTTTTGTAACTAGGGTTGTTAATTAAGTCAGCAACTATAATTAGGGTTTTCTGATGCAGATACTGATTAAAACCAGACTATTCATTGGGATAGAATGGTCTACATCTTGCATCGTAAACCATTTCATTTGAATTCCGTCACGTTAAGCATAAATCAAGTATTTACCTTTATCCCAATATTTTTATCGGCGTGGTGAAGCAATCTAATGATTCCCTCGAAGCAAGCTGATGGAATCATCAGCAACGTCGTAGACCTAAATACATCATGCATTTTCACCTTTAAATCTTTTGAAATAACATCAGGGACAGTAATTTGCTTCCTTCTTGAGTCTGAAACTTGAATTAAAACCCCAATCTGCTCCATAAGATCTTCTAGCATACACTGCATAAGTAATACGAGAACCGGCAATCACAAAAACGCTTGGTGAGAAAGATTCGACGATAATTAAGAAATAAAATCAAAATGAACAAAATTCTCCACCTGAATGTTTTCAGATTCTTGTTTCGATTCGAGCTTCAGCGAGAACTCCGGATCGTGCAGTTTGTCATCGGTGAAGTGCATAACAAACAATAATTCCGCCAAGAACTCTTGCCGTAGAGTATCTGTTGCCAGCTTACGAAGCAGCTTGACGAGCGACGGAAGCCACGTCACGCATGAATATTGCTCGCATATTTGCACTGCAAAGGCATACTCCCACTCTCTCTTTGAAGAGGCTATGAAGCTATTGGTGGTGAAATTCTCATCACCTTTTCTAGCAACTAATGAACGGAAAAGAAGAACGAGTAGTGAAGCCAAACTGTCAAGTTCTCCTAATGTCCTGTGAACAAGTATGTGTAAATTGTAATTAACAACCCGCTACAAACAGATCAGCATACTAAACTCCAAGCAACAAATCAAGTGAAAACCTAGAAAAATCCATTTTAAGCCGGTTTTTGTACTGTTTACCGATCTTAATACTTCAAAATGGCTCTTTTGGGCTCTTCAGATTTAATAGTTTTTCCCTCTTTTTTTTTTTAAGTGTCCAGTTTCGAAAATGTAAATAAATACGTAAATAAATAAAAAGTGGAACAGGTTAATGGTTTCATGCCTTGCAAAATATCTGTAACAGTCAAATATGAGACTAAGAAATATACCTTAACAGATATACAACAATTGACTGCCGCCGATGCTCGGTAATATCAGGCAGCACATTCATGAAAATCTAATTCAAAAGGAAAACCAAATTACATTTAATATTAAATAAAAACAGGTTTTTGCACCAGAAATAATTAGTTATAATATAAAAATTACCTCGAGAAGAACATCCATGTTTTTCGTCTTTTCAAGCCAATACGGCACAACCGTAGATATAAGCTCCTCAAACACACGTTGTGAATGCCGGTCAACCTGTCAAATTCAAGAATTGCAATAAAGGGTGCATTAGGAAGTTGCTATCAGTTTATTTCAGTTAAAATACCAAAAATCATATTCAAACTCATAACAGTTAAAATTACTTGTGAGATTGTCGATTTCCCGATTACAGTGAAAACTTCCTCAACGTGATCCAGGACTCGCTCCGGAGTCAACTTTGCAATTGAGGTGATGAGTGAAAACACGTGGTTAATGGTAACCCCGTCATTTGCTGAGGTGACACATTCAACCAGAACTTTTATGTCAATCTCATTCACTACCTCTTCCTGCCATGAAAGAATCAGCACGAAATTAGGTTAAATTTCCTTTGAAAAAATATTCGTACCAATAAAATATAAATAATTTTTAATTTCCAACAATGAGCAACCTTCAATGGTGAAATGCCAACGAGTGAAGTGCTAATATCTTTTAAGACTATTAGCAGCCTCTGTTGAATATCAGGAACATCAGATAAAACTGGCACAGAATTCTCATCAACGATTCCTTGGACCCACTTTTCGTTGAAGATTAGGCCAACGATCTTGAATAAAGGACCCATGAGCAAATCCCTGAACGATCAAATTAAACGTAAATACTGTGAAGTCAAGTTTCAAAATGAAGAAATCAATAACGGGACTTCGAAAAAACCAAACCTATCCCCTATGTCTTTCTTGAAGAGCAAAATGTCGAGAAGAGAGCTTAGGAGAGAGAGAGGGTTCACTCCATTATGAGGCAATTTGGATGTCTGATGATTAGCCAATTTCTTTTTCTTTTTCTCATGCACTGACGAGATTTTCAGACTTGCACCGTCAGTTATGTGATTAAGCATCTGAACAACGGTCGAGCGAGTGATCTGATACACTTAACAGGATCAGCTTCCATTGTTTTAAAAATTGTAGTTTACCAACATTATCAATAATTAAAAAAAAAACATGTAATTTAGAGAAAAGATAAATGATTGAAAACAGATTTTGCTACTGATAAACTAATGCAGAAACTTATCTTCTCATAAATATATAGCATTTTATTTAGAAATTATAAAATTATTATTAAAACAAATAGAACTCATATATAAGAATCTATAATTTAAATGAATAGATAGAGCGAGCATACACTTAAGCGCTGCAAGGCCTGCTTAGCAGCATGTTGAATGTCACCACTGGCGCTTCGACACAAAACCACAATTTCCCGAAATAGAATCTCCTGTTTAAAAAATATCACGAGTTAACTAAAGGAAAATTGAAAAGAATTGGGGTGACAGAAAAAAATAAAATAATTAAATAATAATAATATTAATAATAATAATACATGAAGTTTAAAAAAGCTAAGGTCTGTATAAATCTTCTATTAAAATCTATGCATTAATAAATAATAACAACTATTATTCTAGGAATATTCTCTTTTCCTTTGTTCAAATATTTGAGGTATTAAAAATTTACAAATTATTTGCAAAACGAACATGGACGAGAAGCAGACCTGCATTTCATTTTCCATTCCCTTATAGAATTGATCATTCAGTTTCTGCAGAACCGTTATACAGGGCCTTATAGCAGCTGGCTGCTCCGTCATCGTACCGTCCAACTGAAAAGAGCGAAAATATCAAGAAAATGTAAGTATCAGAGAAACGTTTTGCAGAAAAGATCTCAGAAGCACTGGAAGTTTCTTACTTGCAAAGCCTTCAACAAATGATCTTCGAAAGCATGGCCGTCTAAATGAGTGGACATGGAGCATATCTAGAACAGGAAAGCAAACGACATTCTAAACAAACGGTAGGATATAATACTAGTAGTAATGTTTTGGGAATTTTCTGAAATATAAGTAGACAATTTATATTTCATCTCATAGCCTAATCACCGCTTAATATAACAATTACAATAATAATAAACTCGAATTATAACAATTTATGAACAACGGGTTTTCACGATATGCTGACTAACACTAAATTTCTCACCTCTAGTAGGAGGCATAGGATATCAATCTCGATGTCGGACAACTTCTCGTATGACGCAGTGTTGTGTTCGAAACGTCTTCTCATTAGTTGAGAAAAGAACGACTTGAGTGCTTCTACACCAAAAACAGCATTGCCTACTCCTTTAAGCAGCGACAAGATCTTAAACTGCCATGAGAAGAGACCCGTAACATCATTACTTTGTTGTAAAAAAAGCCAGGATACTATTTGAAATAAATAAAAACCGTAAAACATAAACCTTTGCATAATCAGAGAGCTGCAGAGCGGAATCCATGATGAAGCCCATAACCTTTTTCCTTGTGGACTGATCAAATCTGAACGACACAAGTATATTCAATGTCGTTTCCACTTTTATATAAATTTATATAATGTTATATGGTAATAAGATATACCAATATACTACTAATTAATGAAAAAACACAGATCAACTACCTTTTCTCCGTATTCACCGGCACCAATATACTTTGACTGGATGGGTTAAGCAAAGATCCCATGAGCGCTGGAAGAAATTTCCTATCAGACACCACTACCCCTTCTTGTTGAATGATGGCATCCAAAATTTTGTCGGCCTTGTTTCCTGAGATAATATGGCTTAGAA
Source organism: Parietaria judaica (assembly GCA_954871525.1). Lineage (NCBI taxonomy): Eukaryota > Viridiplantae > Streptophyta > Magnoliopsida > Rosales > Urticaceae > Parietaria > Parietaria judaica. The sequence goes on from OX940862.1 coordinate 5,654,954, forward strand.
ACATATATACTAATGTATATACAAATAATCCACAGATTTAGTTTCTTAAGGGTTACCTTTTGTCTTGCTTGAAGCCCATAATGCTTGTAACTGTTTAATGCACTTCATAGCAGCAGCTCTTACATCCTAACAGTCCCGAGAAAAATTATTAAAGAGGAAACTCGCAAGCGAGCAGATGATAATAGAAGAAAGCAGGAGATACCTTGTTATCACTAGCCAATGGGACAAGAATCGAAGGGAACTCTGCGACAAGTTTAGCCTGCAATTTTGCCTCTAACTGAGCAGAGCCGTGCGAGAAACAGTAGAGAGACTCTACTTGAACAGCACTAGGAACATCTGAAAAAAGAAAAAATGGTCTCAAACCGATAAAACACACAAAACATGCCACTCGGGACTAAGCCAAAACTTAATTCTTTTTTATCATAAAAAAGCGATTTTATTGATAAAAAAAAGGAGGATATAGTGCACGAATAGAGATTGGTTTAAGGTTAGCCAGCCTACAAACCGGCCTGGCCTAGAACCAAGGCAAGACTCAGCTCGAAATAAGAGGGGAAAACAAGAAGAAAGTTGCTTGTTAAAGAGAACCAGTCCAATCTCTCGAAATACCTCAAGAGAATATATCAAAAAGCCTTTCCTTTGGGAGCAAGCAAAGCTCTCCACAAGATATCTTGCGAGCACAAAACAAAACAAAGAAACAAAAAAACTAATCCCACCAATGGGGGCGCCTCTATTCCGCTCAAACACCCGCAAGCACATTCACATACACATGAATATGTGTAGAAGTTAGAACTATAGGAAGTTAGTTGTAAATTTGTTATTCGGTCATTTATATGTGTGACTAAACATGTTACAGAATTATAATGGAAAGCTAACAAAATAATCTTAGAAATCACAGGTGATCGAACTTGAAAATAGAGGTAACATAATACCTGCTTCCGTGAAAAACCTTCTGCAAAATTGAATCCGAGAGGTCCCACACAATTTGGTAAGGTAAAGACGATGTTCCTTAAAAACTATGTTGCGGTGAGAGACAGTGAAAAACGCAAAGAGATCTTCAAGCTTACTGAGCCACTTCTCATCCTAGATTCATTTGATGAAAAATACGAAAGAAGTCAACGAATGATCAAATAGATCCATTTAAAGTTACAATCCTTAGGCATTTAAAACTAACCATTAAGACTACTGGTGAAGCCAATACTTCGAATGCTTCCAATAACCGCCAAAATGTATGAGCTAGGATCTTTACATTCAATGTCCCTTTGAAGTGAGAGAGAGACTTCAAAAACATTTCGCAGTCCCATTTTTTGAGCTCATCATACTTCAGCTGGAAAAAAAAATTGTGTTGAAAGAGAGAAAAGTGAACAATCATAAACATTATTTAAGACATCTTTCTATATATTTTAGGCATGTTCCTTCCTACCTCGTTATCGAAGGAAATATCCGATTTCTCTGATGCTTCCCATTCTGTCTTCATAATCGGATAGACAACTTCCAAGAATGCCAAAAATTGATCACATCCTTAAAAAACATCAGACAAAAATCAATTATACTCCGCACCAACAAATCGATCACATCCTTCAAGAACAAGTAAAAATCGATTATGTTCCGCACCAACAAAATGAGAGAGTCAGCAAAGACGAGTAAAAAAGAATACAATCCCATAATACGAGAGCATAAATAAATGACTAACGAACTATTTTTTCTCATCTTGGCAATACTCTTTAACTTTTTTAAAAAAGAAACATCGATTATATTAATAAAAATAAATTACAATGCCAGGCTAGAGAATGGTTTACGATCAACCATTCCAACATTCGGTTTGGCTATGTAGACCAAAACTCTACCATCTTGGCAATACTCTTTACAAAATAGGCTATCAAACAAAGTTGCAAAAAACATTAAAATCGAGATGAAACAATAAGAGAGAAAAAGGCAATACTTTACAAGAAGAAAAATGGCATAAATGTACAGATTTCGCAATAAAACCTAACGAATACAAGAGGGGCATAAAGTACAGATTCTTGACAAACCTGGTTTCACCATGGAAAATGACCGCATCAGAACCAAAAAGAAGAGAGTCTTCGAGATATCGAAATCTTTAAAACTCTCAACAATTGATGCAGTAAAAGTTTCGGAAAGAATCGGAATTTTTTTAGCTAAACATGTCACAATGTCCAGATTGATGGAGGATATTTTTTCTGCGTTTAGGTTCTGCAGTACATAAAATTTGTTACGTAAAAATTTAACAATTAAATAAAGAGCTATATTTCATGAAGAAGAAAAAAATAAAGCTTTTAACATACGAGTTCTGGACTTTTGACACTATGAAGGTTCTCATAGACCGGCCACTTCAATTTCTTGGCGAATTCCAACACTTTCAAATTTAGCCGTTCAGTCTGGAGGAGAAGATATACAAACATCACATATCACAAAAAGATTTAAAAACAAACTTAAGCGAATGACAAAAAGATTTTCGAAGCATTAAAAATAATAACCTTTGGAAGAATTAAAAGTAAGGGCCATATAATTGAGCCGAGAGTACTCGAATGGTCATCGCTATCACCACAAGGCAAATCTAATTTCTTCAAGCATATGAGAGCAACATCAAATTCTAGGCTGGTGTTCTCTGATGACCCTAAAACCAAAGAATGTATGTTATATTATGTACGCTCAGTAAATATATGGAGAAGAAAATCAATGGAAATGGCAAAGCATTGACTACATAAAAAACTCACTTTGATAAAGCAAATCGATGCACCGCTTAAGAACAATTATCAATGCTTTAAATAGATCAGAAGAATATACTATCTCGGTCAGTCCATCGAGAGAGATAGCTGCCTTGACAACAGTGAGATCCTCGTCATGAAGCTGGCGGATTATCAAATCTTGGATTAAAGAAAATCCCTGGTTCATCAATGAAAATAAAAAAAAAATTAAACAAGACAATAGTAATCATATTTCCAAAAACCATTAATTGCAATATTTTTAGAAATACATAACACAATAATCTAGATTTATAATAAAAAGGCATTACCATGAATATAAATCAGAATAAAAATTTGACGTATTAAATCACGCGACAAGGACTAGAAAGTGATATCCATGATCAAAAAATTTCTAGATGATAAAATATGTTCTCAAGCCTTTCTTAATAGGAAAAAGAAAAAAGAAAAGACACAATCATAATCAAAATCGTTGAGTAACTTCACTATGACAACCTGTGGATCAGTAGCCTTTGTTTTCATAATATCTTCCGTGTTTAACTTAGACACCACGGTACATCGCACATCAGCCTGAAAAATTAGACTTTCAAGTAAAGTCAAGAGCAAGCTCAATAAAATGCATCCAAATAGAATTTTCTTAGTGATTGAAGAAAGACAGGAGTGACCACGTTTTATATACTTAATAGAAAAATAAGAGTAATCTAAAAAAATCATCTGAAAGTAAAAACACATGCATCAAATTAATAAGTCCATGTATAAGTAAGAACCTAACTATCTATTATACTCAAGGGTCTTGTAAACAGAGTTAAATGTCTCTGAACTTTAAACAATATTTTAGAAAGTTACATTACTACTAAGAAAAATGCATCATAAAAATTCATTTGGGAGAGATTTATATGCTAACATTACATAACATTTAGTGCTGATATTCTTAGCGTAAGTTACGAGAAAAGTACTTAACTTTTTACTCTAAATCGTTTAATTAAAAAGCATGATAGATAGTTTATTTTCGGCACCTTTGGGTGTTGCAATGCAAACCACAGTTTATAATGAGAAAGGGCGGCTCCTGAATCGTAAGTATTTCCAGCTAGAACGGTACTCAAAAGCTCATGCACAAATTTCCCTTTCTTAGATCGTTCTCCGCTTTCCTGTTATGCAAAAGATCCGGCATAAAAGACAAGAAACAAAGAGTACGACATATGAACAGAAAAGAGTAGATTTGGTCCATACTTTGAGAAATTTCTGAATAGCTCCCTGTAGTTCAGAGGGGTACTTCTTATTTAAAATAGACAAAATCTGCTGCACCCAATGTCCTATTTACCACGAAAAAACAATCCATGTAAGACCATATCCATGTAAGAAAAGACAATTATATGGCTATCAATTAGAGGTTATAACAAACTACACATGCAGATTAAAACCACATCTGGGATAAACTAGATCCAGTTTATCAAAAGCCTCATCTGGATTTAGGTTACTCAAACTCAGTTTCTTAAAATATTATTGTTTTGTTTACGGTTTTTCACTTTTATTATTTAAGAATTTTTCTTCTATTGGGTTTTTTTCTTATTATTTTTTAGGGATTTTTGCAACTTGATGCATTAACTTTAGTCGACCCGGATCAATGCTTGTATGATAAATAGGAATTATATTTAGTAACTTATTTTTATCATAGGTTATTAGGTAGTTTAAAACAGCAGAAACTGTGACAAAAAGTACTTAAAAATTCAATTTAAGTACCTGAAACAGGTGATGAATCGCTATCTTCTTGCGCAGCTGTCACACATTTTGTAAGGATTTTAAAAGTCACTTGGTGAACAAAAGCCTTGACCGGAGTTACCTCCAATATTGCTACCAAAAAAAGAGCACACGTCTGCTCAGAACTGAAAAAAAAAAGATTGTAAATTTATAAGTTCAGATGCCACAGAAAGTGTAAATAACAACAAATAAGTATCTAAAACTAAAAGTTCATCACCTGAATTCAATCAGAGAATTCAACAACACCGAAAAGAATTTGTCAATCTTGCACTCTTTGTAAACTTCCAAGAGAATCCCACGAAACTCCCTTCAATTACAAAGTGAAAGAGAGTTAGAATATGAAACAAAAGATGGAAGGTATCAAAAGCAAACTTACCGGATTTTAATCATAAGCTCCAAAGTCTTCTTTGGGATCAATTCCACAGATTGATGCTGTAAGTTTCACACGAAACCAATCAGTAATTTATATGCTCTTTGATTGTGAAGAGTTTACTCACATAAACTCTTCTTGGACAGTTGGACATTTCGTAATCATTAACCACTAAATTAATAAAAGTTTAAGGTATTATTTGATTCATTTTCTGAGGACAGAGAGGAACTAGCCAAGGATTTTTATTTCATAGGATTTTATGTGAAAAAAAAAAAGCCTTTAAATAATTCGATACCAATAAAATAATAAGATAGAGATGGCATATCTTGAGCGGGAGAATCCATAATTTCTAGACATGAATTTAATAAAATTTAATTTATAATCTCACCATGGTATTGAGTACCATATTACACTTCATACTATGCAAGTTTGTATCACTATTATTCCTTGTATCTTTTTCTCCTAAGTCCCTTCGTTATGTTTGAATGCCCAAGCATAGAGGTAAAGAGCTAGAAAGCTATATGACAGAGCAAATCGCTTTTACGCTTATCATAGAACTAACAAACGGCTTAAGTAAAAAATACCTGAATAATGGTAACCATCGCCATGAGGGACATATGTACCCACTGAATTGACTCGACTCCATCAATGGACTTTCCTGCCTCAGTTTGAGCAACTTGAGCTACTGAGCGAATCAGAGTCATGGCCAATTTCGAAGACAATGTAGCTTTACTTGCTAGGAGACCAACAATTATCAGTGCACCAGCCTAAAGATATGTCACATCCATCAGTTCTAATTAATTATAATTTTTTCTATAATATACGGAAAAAACACACATTCAAAATTTCAAAAGAGTCGTCCAAGAATGAATTAAAAAAACATACATACATATGAATCACACAAACAGACCATAAAAGTAAAAATATTCTTACGACTCGTCACTAACTACAACACCTGACAACTAAGATTTAATAATATTAATATTTTTCGTACAATATCATTTTCTAAGGGCCGAACTATCCCTAAAAGTTGCATGAGTCATAATACGCATTAATGGCCGAAACAAGTACTAACAAAATGAATACACTCAAAATCTGAAAATTTAACTTGGAATAAGATCATAGCCAATGTGTAATTGTAAGCCGCACCTTGTGATCCGGATGAATTGATGCACTGGACTGAAGACCAGAGTTAACAAATGGACAAATCGTGTTGACTAGATCGTTCTCGATGGATGGAGCAGAACCCAAAACCTCAACAACAACTACCGTGCAAAGTTGGATCATGGGTGGCGAGGGTGGAAGCTTCTTCGCCTAATAATGGAATGGAAAGAAGAAGAAAAAAACTGACGAGTAAAAAACTACCCAACACTAAAAAAATAATAAATCACCCTTAATAAGAAACCTCAACTACCCAAACACTCACATATTCACATAAAGCCGTTAGAACGGTCTTATCACGCAAGCATTGCTGCACTATAACGCTTCGAGGTGGCATTGCGCCAGACCGCTTTACACCTTCCAGAAAATGCCATTTGCTATTCCTACAGATGAAAACAAAGTCCAGACAGTAATCTCACAATCAAACTATTATACGGTAATAATACTACGAAAAAATACATGAACAATAAACAACCTACCCTGTATCAATCAATTGCACAACTCGCACAAACATAGGTGTTTCATGATACGGCAAAGCGCACAAAATCAAATTCTCGAAATTATACTCGTGAATCCTGAAATATCGAAACTGATTATGTTAGACAAAAACTCTAACATTATTGTAATAGTTTCAAATTTTCAATAACTCAATACGAACGAGCTTACTTAAATCTCCTGATCAAGTACTCAAGTGTATCGAGCGCGGATTCTTGTTGAAAGTGCACCGAAATCAAACGCAGGAAAACAGAAATCTTGGAATCAAGTTGCTTGTTCCACTCTTGGTTCTCCAACTCTCTGTCGATTTCCTTGTAAGCGGGGCCAAACAAGTCCTTCTTGAACTCGGAGAACCGCCCGTGCAGCTTCAAACTCATCAGATGGTCCAAACCTGCTTCGAAAAGCCAGAAAACAACTCATAATCAGAAAGAAAAAAAAAATGCTCTCAACAACAAAGCTGAAATCGCAGCGACGAGACCTCCTTGAGCGCGGTCGTAGAGAGTGTCCAGGTCGATGTCAGCAGCTTCTTTGGGGTCGTGGAGGAGAGAAGGACGAGTGATTGGTCGCCTCGCCATGGCAGCTAGTCCGAGAAATTCGAGCGAGGTTTCTCGTGTTCGGGCGAAGATGGAAGAAGAGTGAGCAGAAAGAGGTTAGGGTTTTAGGGTTTATGGAGAAGGAGGGAGAAACAATTAAAAACGACACGTTGTCGTTTCTTTTAGCAATTATCGAAACCTTTTTTCAGGATACGTTGTCGTTTTTGTCATTAACCCCTTTTTTTTTTTTGTTATTGCTGTTATTTTTGTGGTAAATACTGGCAAAAGTATTTTGAAGTATTATTTTTAATCCCATTTTATCGTGTTAAAAGTATAGAAAGAATCTTTGCTCATGTTACTGTAAGTTCTAAGTGGTAATTCATTCGTCAAATGCCACATGTCAACTTTTTTTAGTATCACCGACTATGGAATGAATGATATCGATATCGTTGATGCTAATCCGAAGTTGTAGTAGTCATATGCAAGATTTAGGGCTTGTTTACTAAAACAACAAGTTGGACATGCTAACCGTAAATGTGGAATTATAAACTCAACCTTCGGGGTTAGCATCTTCGAATTCGGGAAAAAGTAGTGAGCATATAAAAAAGTGGTAATTGTAGTATTTGACTATTGAATCATACCAAAAATCACTTGGAGTCACGGAGACACGAAAAAATTATTTTTTATACCTTTATCACGATAAAATATGATTATGTACTTTTAAGATACATTTTGCTTGTACTTACCTTTATCTTGTATTTCTTCTCATACTTTATTTCATGTCGTTTAACACTCTTGCTAGTTTCAGTTTGTATGTAGTTCTCTGTACACATCTGCTGCACTAGATATCACTTAAATCTCTATGATTTGATGTCGTTCTCTCATTCTTTGTTTCAGCAAAATTATCTTACTCGTCTGCGTTTATTTTTAACTTACTAAGACTTAGATTGTTGATAAATTAATAACGTTGAAACCAGAAATTTAATATGTTATCATGATTATTAATCGAAATAATTTATCAGGATTATTAATTTAGGATAATCCTACTGTTGCTTGTCCTAAAGAATTCCAATATCATTTGCCCGTCATTTATCGGACTTTCTCAGTACTTGAAAAGATTTAGAGCATGCCCACATGGTTGAAAATAATATTAGAGTACTTATGCCGCAACCCTTAAACAATGCCTGACAAATCAGCTTTTGGCTATCAACAAATCCCAAAACTTCTTTGCCATACGACAAAATAAACATAATCTCAAATTGAAGTGAAACGAGGTTCAATAGTCTAAAAATAATCTCGCAATTTAACCGATTAAAACACAAAACTGCGTCAACATGATAGAAAACCCTAAACACAGGACAGGCCTTCTTCACTTGAGGGGGATGAACCTGGACGAGTGGGTGGCACCGATACCGGGCCTACCATGCTTCACAGGCTTGTACGAGATCGAGAACTCAGCCAAGTAATGACCGATCATCTCAGGCTTGATCTCAACCTGGTTGAAGGTCTTTCCGTTGTAGACTCCGATGATGCTTCCGATCATCTCAGGCACGATGATCATGTTACGAAGGTGGGTTCTCACCGGCTCTGGCTTCTCACCAGCTGGCGCCTCCCTTTTCTGTGAAAAAATATAGACATATATGAATAATATACATATTAATTTACAAACTTCTGCATTTATTCTGGCTGTACACGAATATCAAACTTTTGCACATTGGAAGCAATACATAGAAAATAGTTTAATATAGTAAGGCTAAGAACTCAAGATCGACAAAAAGCGAATTGGGATTGAGCGCCAAAAATCTGTTTACGTATAGGAGATCAATACCTCTACAATCTCAGGAGAGTAATAGAATTGAATTTCTAAACAGGAACCCGGAGACAGGAAGCTCGTGTTTTTCACAACCCGCTAGAGATGCTCAAAGAAAGGTAAATACTCGTCTTCTTCAATTGGATAAATACATAACCATATTAACACATTGCGGTACTATCGTATAACAATAGCATTTTACACAAAGTTATCTCCAGAATCCGAAACAGCAAAAACACAAAATCAAATTATTCAAAATCCCATAATTCAAGTTTAATATAACTAATCATTAGCTATTAGCACACAAATTTAGCCTAAATATCACTATAAAATAGGTTTGAAATAAAAAAAAATAAGCAAAAGGGCACAGAAAAATACCGCCTTGCGGAGTTTCTTGATCAGAGCCATGGGCTTGCGCTTCAAACCCCTCTGGAACCTTACCAATCGAATACCAAAACGAAATTCTCAATCAATCAGAATCCGAATGCAGAATAAACAAAAAAAATGGATGAATCACAAATAAATCGAAGCTACCTTCTGCGAGCACGAGCAGTGAAGAGCTTGACCAGCTCATCGGTGGACATGTCGAGGAGAGCATCCAAATCGACTCCTCTGAAGCTGAACTTCTTGAACGTCCTCTTCTTCGGGACTCCGGCGACGGGCACATCGGTCTCCACTTCCGCCTGCAATACACCGATACAACGATAGATACACGTAAGCGAAGGAGAGAGAAAAGCAATGCATAATCGGATTTGGCTCAGTTTCTCACCATGATTGTTGAGCTTGCGAAACCCTAGAGTGGCTACTGCGAAGAACGAAGCTCTCTCGATGTATCACCGTGAATAGAATCTGACTAATTTTTCGCGAAGTCATATGAAGGCTTTATTAACGGGCCTGCGATTTTGGGCCCATTGTTTGGTAATTGGGGTTTACACTTGTGTATTTTGTATGTCGTTTAAGTTGGCCATTGTTGTCGTTTTGATAAGTTGAAATTATTAAATATAATCTCCAGTGTTGCAAATTTAGTGAAATACAGTGACAAACGGTAATGGAGATTTTAAAATTTGTGATAAAATTACCGCTGAAAATTTATTGTGAAATTAGAAGAAGAGATTTCCGCTTTCGCATGAGATCTCTGCTCGAGAGGTTTGGCCCTCACGTCATGTGAAACCTAAGCCATAATGTGTTATCGATATATCGTAGAACATCGTTAAAAAAAATATTCGATAAATAATATTTTTGTATGGTCTCGATTCTAACTAATGTTATTATATTTTGCTTCAATAAACCAATAACCTTATAATATAATAAAACTCTCCGGTCCAAACGTGAAATTAGAAGAAGAAATATCAACGACTTCGTAAAATAAAAAGTTGTTAGATGTATTTTTCAACTTCGCACAAGATCCCTGCTCGGGAGGTTGGCCGTCTTTGGAACGGGGCGGCATCATGTGAAACCTAGGCCATATTCGGTTTTGTGAGACAATGTCCATTGTCCACAGTCTTGGATGAAAGGTACTTAGCGAGTATCTTTTTAGCTTTAGAGTTACAAAAACATAAAATATATTATTTTTTATCGTAAAAAATCATTAAATATAATATCATAAGTATTTGACTATTCCTTACAAACATATCTTGTAAAATTTTGTACACATGTATGGCATAAAACATCACCGTATCATATGATTTGTGTTAGCACGTTAAAGTGCCATATGACATTTAAGATTAAATTACAACACAAGTTATTTTCGCTACACAAAAGATATATATATATATATACAATAACCTCTATAAGTTAATATTCGATAAATTAATAGTCGCGATTAAATGATATTTTTATGCGGTCCCTACTCGGGCCTAACTAGCTAAATTTATAATTTCGCTAAATTTATAAGATAATGATTTTTTTAAAAAGTATATATGTCCCGAGTGATATATAAATTAATAATTCTATATAAAAATTACATAAATAATTATAAAATTACTATAAATAAAATATAACATAAATAAATATGAAAAACATTAAATAAAAAATATAACATTACATTACAAATCATGTAGTGTTCTTAAAATATGATTCTATAGTAATTTGAAAATACAACAATAGTTATTATAGCTTTAATTATGACTATTCTAAGAAGCTATTGTTATTTTTCTTTAATATCATTGGGCTCTTTAATATTTCTACATTGGTATTCCAATAAAATATTTTTAAATCATAATAGTCTCTCTTGCTGTTAGATATTGATACTTTAATATTTTCGATATAATAAATTAAAATAATTTTTTGTTAGTAAATATATTTTATATAATTATAGCTGATTAATAGTTATTTTCTTTATTAATGTATAAAATAATAAATTATTAATTTGTATGTTAATTTATAATATGATAAGATAACATTTTTTGCCAGTACCAACAATATTAATTTATAGAGGTTCTACTATAAAACGAAAAACATAAATACTCTCACCGCAAATAACTCAATCATTTTGAATATAAAAATAGAGAAAAAGGAACATTACGACCACAAAATAAAGATAAAGGGCCATCGATGCAATTACTAATTTCTTTTGAAAACTTTCATTTCCTCTCTCCAATTCAAAACCATTTAATGAAGCACACAGTCCCACGCTTCAACCGTCACTCTCACCGTCGCAGATCTCGCCGGCGATCAATGGCTTCGCTCTGAAACTCTCCGGTCGCCGAGGAACTTGCTCGGAAAGCTTCCCAGATTTGGAAGCTGCTCCATGAACTTTGAGCTCTCTCTCGGCCGCGACGGAAATGGAGTTCACTGACACGTACAAGCAGACCGGTCCCTGCTGTTTCTCCCCCAACGCGCGATTCATCGCCGTCGCTGTCGATTACCGCCTCGTCATTCGCGACACCAATTCTTTCAAGGTCTGTTTCTTCGCATTGTTGTTTGTTTTGCTGGAATTTTGAGTTCGTCGATGTACTGTGATGAACCTGATAAGAATCTGATTAGTTAGAGCGGTGCTTTGATTTCGCTGGATCGACTGTAGGAAGTTTGATTGTGTAATGCGAGCTTGATTTGAAGGCAACGGAGTCAGTATACTGCAACAGTTTGAAGATGTTAATTGCTCTTAAAGTGAGGAACATTAGGGTTTGAATCAGTGCGTTGCAGTTAAGCTAGAGCAATGGTGTTCTTGAGTTATGTCAACAGTGCTTTTGCCAAGAGGCTAGAGCATTGGTGTTCTCTAAATTGATCGTTTGATAATTGCCGTGGGTTCTCTTTGAATCTACCTAACAAGCTCTCATGCTTGCAAGAATTTCGTTGGTTGTCGTATCCAAATTTATATTTATGTAATTGGTATTGTGCATATGGAAAAACAAATTGCTTTCGCAGCAAGTTTTATGTGGGCATAGTAGTGAAACCGGGAGTAGAAACCCGTATTCTGACTTTTTTGGTCTTCTAATATTTACATAATATTCGGTACCACTTACCAGTACTGGTTTTGTTAGCGATTCTGAATGGCTGGTACTGCTAAAATTATTTTTATAACTTATATTTACCGGGGTTTGAATCTGTACCTGCCCTTGTTGTCGTCTCTCTCATTTCAGATATCTCATTTTTTTGGTTAATTCGTTTATGTGCATATAAAAGGTGAATCTTATCAGTGCAGGTTGTGCAGCTATTTTCTTGCTTGGACAAGATAAGCTATATCGAATGGGCCGTCGATTCCGAATATATTCTCTGTGGTCTATACAAAAAACCTATGATACAGGCATGGTCGTTGGCCCAACCCGAATGGACGTGTAAGATCGACGAAGGTCCAGCTGGCATTTCTTATGCTAGGTGGAGCCCCGACAGCCGTCACATACTTACGACTTCTGATTTCCAACTGCGGTTAACTGTGTGGTCGTTGTTGAACACTGCTTGTGTGCACGTGCAATGGCCAAAGCACGCTTCAAAGGGCGTTTCTTTCACTCAAGATGGAAAATTCGCTGCAGTTTGCACGAGACGTGATTGTAAAGACTACGTTAATCTGATATCGTGTCATACGTGGGAGATAATGGGTGTGTTTGCTGTTGATACACTGGATTTGGCTGATATCGAATGGTCACCGGATGATAGTTCGATAGTGATTTGGGACTCACCTCTTGATTACAAGGTACTAGCTTCATGTTTCCCTTATATTTTGTTTTCTTCTACAATGGGGTGAAATTTACACATTAAAAAGTTGAAAAATCCTATTTTCTAGAGAAAAAATGTTTGTGTTGGTTTTTTCCGGTAGTGGTTTTCGGTCCACACCAGACACTAGTTACCGGTTTCATAAGTTTTGGTTTTATTTTTTTATATATATCTAGCTGTATGGCTACTGGCTAGTTAGCTTAGGTCACTTTTATTTAGACATGTTATTCAAAATGGACAATCGGAATTTTATTTCAGTTAGGTTTTTCAATTCACTTTTTATCTTCTTGGAAACTTTTTGTTAACCGGCTCCAGTTAAAAAAAAAAAAAAAAAAAAAAAAAAACATGTTTTCAGGAAGAAAAAAAAAGGCTTTAGCGAAAGTTTCAATGAACAAAATATTCTGAACTAATTTAAAAAATTTAGAACAAAAATATACACAGAACCGATTACCGGTTCCACCACGATTTCGACCTTCTCTCAAGGTGTAGGAATGCGCCTAATTATTTGTTTGCTCGTTGTTGACAAATATTTTTGTCTGAAGCTTGAGAAGCTCAAATGTGCTCTGCTTTATTTGATACAGGTCCTCATATACTCTCCAGATGGCAGGTGCCTTTTTAAATATCAAGCCTATGAAAGTGGGTTAGGCGTTAAGAGTGTGTCATGGTCTCCTTGTGGCCAGTTTTTGGCTGTGGGTAGTTACGATCAAATGCTGCGAGTTTTGAATCGTCTTACTTGGAAGACTTTTGCCGAATTCATGCACATGTTAAATGTGCGCGGTCCGTGTTGTACTGCTGTTTTTAAGGTATATGTTTATAGATAGATAGTTGTGTTGTTCGGCTCGTTTTAAATAATTATAAAGATATCTCACCTTATCTCCTAAATTGCCAGGAAGTTGATGAACCGTTGCCTCTTGATATGTCGGAGTTATGTTTAAATGATGAATTTATGCAAGGAAACAATGGTAAGGCTAGTATTTGTTAATATAATTATTATCTTTTTTGCTACCCTTTATACTTATGTTATTTTTTTATTGAGAAGATAATGCAGAGGGACCGTTCAGAGTGCGGTACGAAGTCTTAGATGTTCCTATCAATCTTCCATCACAAAAGCCTCCTACAGATAAACCTAACCCTAAACAAGGAATTGGTGAGTCTGCTTCATCTTCTGTTATATTCTTAGTTTTACGAATATTGTTTTCTCAAAGAGCGGTTAAGGGTCGTTTTATCAAGTTAAGAAAGAGATTAGGAAACCCGAATCCCTCCTATTTCATGACACTTAGGGTGTTGTGCAGTATTTTATATTTTATTTTATCGGTTTGACTCAAGACATCATTTTGGAGAATTATGCCCGTATTCTTGAAAGAACGGTCCTTTGGTTTATTGTTGATTGATTACATTTTCCGGTAATCATAATCTTGGTGATTACTGACTAGCTTAGTAATATGTTTCATTTTAATAACCGGTTCCTGTAAATAGTATATTTATAGTACTAAAATATGTGTTCTGTAGAAGACTTGTATAAACTGTAGAAAGAAGTCCGGTGGTAATGGTTAATCATATAATGTAGAGGGATTAATTTAAATTTGATTTCCTTAGATGAATTAATCACCGGTGATATATATTTTTATAACGACTAGTATTAGTAAATAATTTGGAATTACTATTCTAAAAGCTACAGAACTCAAGCTATCGATTTTGTTTTTCTGTGCAGGGCTATTGTCGTGGAGCCACGACAGCCAGTACATTTGCACCCGGAACGACAACATGCCAACTGTCCTGTGGATATGGGACATTCGCCGTCTCGAACTCACGGCCGTTCTGGTGCAGAAAGATCCTATACGCGCTGCAGCATGGGACCCCACTTGTGCTCGCCTCATTGTATGCACCGGAAGCTCGCACCTGTACATGTGGACCCCGTCGGGAGCTTACTGCGTGAGCAACCCCATGCCTCAGTTCACCATCACCGACCTGAAATGGAACTCCGACGGAAGCTGCCTTCTCCTCAAAGACAAAGAGCTCTTTTGCTGCGCCGCCGTGCCTTTAATTCCGGATTCTTCTGAGTACAGCTCCGATGAGTGACAAGTACGCTACAAAAACTCATATTTGCACGCTCCGATTCTCTCTTGCTTGATTAGTTTGGAGATCGATCGGTTTGTCATGGAGATTGTTGTCTGTTTATTGTAGTTTAGGAACATCTAACGGTTGCTTTGTATAATTGTGCTCATTTTTTGTAAGAAGAATTAGTGACAATTTAATTATGTGAGCTTAGTCTGCATTTGGCGTTAATGTGATCATGCTATTCGTTTTCTATCAGAATTTGCACCAAAAAAATAATAATCTGAATTTACTACTGAATGGGTTGAACTGGGATTTGAACGATTTTCCTCCCAGTCCGGGTTTTCCAGGAACTAAGAAACTCCTCCTGGACAGTTTTTTCGAGAGCCAATAGCCGACTGAGAGTGGTCAAATACTGGTATTTTACTGGTTTTTACGGTTTGCTTGCTCGAAATTTTCTTTTCTTTGATGGCTTTGTTACGAAGCCGGTTATCATTTTGATACAGTCCGCGATTATCGTCTTGTTACGGGAGTCTATATTATTCAAGCAAAGCTTATTCTCTCCTCTAATTAGGGCTTCAAAGATCCTTTTATTAAATCCAAAATTGCTACTCTTAGCAGTTTCAAGTCAACTCTCAAGTTCCACAACCATGGAATATTTATTAAGAACTTAATATCAATAATCCCAAAGACAATAAAAACCTCCTGGTCCACCATCCTAGGACCATAGATGCGGCCCCATGGGCTTACGAGCTCGTTCCAACTGCTTGGCCCGGGCTCTGCTCTTCGCGACTTCCGGGCTCAGGTCTTGATCGGCCTTCTGTGTTACCAACTCGCCTATGGTATGTCTTACATGAAACCGATCCGTTACACATTGTTTATTAAAGAGAAAGAAAAAAAACATAATATCAGTTCTCTATGTCCATTTTAGCACTTAGTCTTTGTATCTTTATATTTTAATATAAAAAAATAATAATGTACTTGTTTATTTGCTTGAATATTCTCCTTATTGTCTATGTAAAGATGTAAATAATGTACTTGTTTCTCTATACATTATTATTATTCTCTTAATGCATGTCATATGGGCAACAATACATGCATTATTAGAATAAGGATTTATATCCATTCAAAAAAGAAAAGAAAAAGGATTTATATGGTTACAAGAGTTGGCCCAAATCTGAGCTGTAATGCCTCGTATGAGGATAAGAACATAGGCTTATGCCAAATCCATCTGATCTTAATTATTGTCAATCATCTTGACCCATCTATGTTTTCATGTCTTCTTTTAATTTATTTATTTCTTTAAGAACGAATTTTAGCTTTTCCTGGACCTACTTCATTTATTGACAAGCTAGCAAGAACAAAAGACCAAGGAGGCAGAGAACATCAAAGTTCAAACTACAAGATAAACAAAATTAGAAAGCTAATAACCTTCAAAAGCCTGACTTAAGGGCTCGGGCACTTGCGGCTCAAAGAGCCCTTGCAATCGGGCAGGTTCGGACGAAATGTGCTCGCCCGACTATTCTTGTGTAATCAACAGTCAATTTTTGTATGAAATGTATAATGGAATTAGGTTCAATGCAAGTCAATAATTAAGACAGAGGGCATAAATTGATAGTTTTTTTTTAAAATATACGAAATGGATATTTCGTTAATAAATCCTTCTATAATTAATGATAACACACCAAAAATAATAATTAGACCAAAGCTATCTCCTTTTGACAAACATCCTTATCTGCATTGTCATATTGCAGAGCATGAAGTGATGGGACATTAGGCTTGGCCATTTCATGTTTCATTTTCTGTTAGTGTCTGTTTTTTCTTGGATTCACCAAAGTCATTTTAAAGCATTATTAGGTCCAAAGTCATTATTAGCTCCTTTCTATTTTATTTTTTTTATAAAACTATTTGTGATACATGTACTCAAAAGTTATAATTTTAAGAAGACATATTTTTATTTTTCTTGGGAGAGAATACTCAATAATTTAAGGTTATGTATGGAGTTGGTTCCTTTAACGAAGTCTTTGTTATTAACCTTAACTCCGAAGAAAAATGATTATAAGCCGCCTCCAAACCGTAACATCCGAGCCGTTGGATCAAACTAAATTAAAGAGCAGAAAGAAAAAAAATCTAGAATCATAATTTTTATTTATTATTTTTAGGGTTAATTGCGGCAATAATGCACAACATTTGGTCAAGAGGGGTTTTAGGTCCCCAACCTTTCAAAGTGTGGGCAAAAATACACAACGTTTGTTGAATGTAAAATCCGTAGGTCCTTCCATTAGGGATATTAACTTCTGGTGACGTGGCATCGTTAAACTGCCAAATGGATTGCCAATTTGTAATATTAATTACATAACCTAATTAATAAGAATAAATTTAAATATTTTAATTATGATTCAAAAAATAAATTTAAACTTTAAATTAACGAGCAATACTTATTTAACGCGTAGTTCTTATTTTTGAACTCGTGCTTCAATATTATTCACATCTTTACTATGTCTTTTAAAATTACAATTGTTTTCAATAATCGGTCGTTTTTTCGAAATTCTAGTCGTTTCTAATAAACCGTCGTTATGTAATCTTTGCAATTTTGTCGTGTTTAATAATCCGTCGTTTTTTAAAAAATTTACTCATGTTCAAATGAAGAGCCTGTTAGATTTTTAGGGGGGGTAAAACTTATTTATTTAATTTAAAGTATTAATGTTTTTGAATCATAATTAAAATACGATTTAATTTGTTCTTATTAATTAAATTATACAATTAATATTACAAGTTGGCAGTCCATTTGGCAGTTTAACGATGCCACATCAGCAGAATTTAACATCCCTAACGGAAGGACCAACGGATTTTACATTTAACAAAGGTTGTGTATTTTTGCCCACACTTTGAAAGGTTGGGGACCTAAAACCCCTCTTGACCAAAGGTTGTGCATTATTGCCGCTATTAATCCTTATTTTTATTAAGTTTTTTGAAAAAAAATAAACTAATTAAAATTCTAGGTCCACTTTCGCGCATATGTAAAATCTCGCTATAAATAATAATAATAATGTTTTGTAAGATATTTAGCACTCATTCAATTGTGTCATGTCCTTGCGATGCCTTTTAAAACAAGTAGTTGAGTACATTCATTACTTGCACGGCATTGAAACTTAAATTTGAAAAATAAATACGAGACTCTGTGAAGCTTTCTATTTCTTGTTCGTTGCTTGTTTATATATATGTTACTTTATAAAGAGGATAACAGTATACGAATTTCCCTTGCTAATCAACAATCACGAGTGAGTTAAGAGTGTTGATTTGATTTGAGATAATGAACAAGAATAAACATATTTTTTTTTCTTTACAAATAAGCTTGAATTTGTTTTAGAATGTTTTGATAAATCATGATCGTATGTAATTTTATTTTTATTAATATAATTAAATGTTAAAAAAAAAAAAAACTGATAAAACGGGCCTATGTATTTCCTTTTTGAAACTTGCAGACAAGAGAGGTCATGTGTTATCTTCAATTTGAACTTGACAGTCTTTTGAAATTGAACTTGTATAAATATTTTTTCTTTGAAAAAAGAAAGTCTATTGTTTTTTGTGAAATTCAAGTCCGCCTTGCTATTTTACTTTATTTAATTGTCGAAATATTTTTTTAAACTTGATAAATACTTTGAAAACGGATCCAAATGAACAAATATTATAAATGGCTATTTTATCAATTTCTTCGCTTTCAATAAAATATACTTTTTTATTTTTTATTTATAAGGATAAAACGTGAGATTATTTAAAATAAATACTACTATTTAATAAACAAAAGTGTGACAGAAAGAACATGATGCCCACATACTCATGAATCATGATGTACTAATAATTGAAAGTCTTATAGTGATTTGGTTGTCAACGTTATGAT
Organism: Parietaria judaica; assembly: GCA_954871525.1. Classification (NCBI taxonomy): domain Eukaryota; kingdom Viridiplantae; phylum Streptophyta; class Magnoliopsida; order Rosales; family Urticaceae; genus Parietaria; species Parietaria judaica. The sequence goes on from OX940862.1 coordinate 5,673,912, forward strand.
CCATTCTCTTAATTAAATTTAATCACTAATTCCACTTTGAAAGCTAAATTTATATTTGTTTTAGGACTATCCTGCATACAATTTGAGTAAATGGTGTCATTGAAAGGATCGATAATGTAATTAATATTAAATTCCTATTATTAATAAATTTAATATGAGTAGATGTCGAGACTTAAATGTGATTTTTGTAATTTTAAACATGACATCAATATTTAATTGATAATTGTTAATCTAATTGAAAATAAGTAGCTACCAAGTCTTGGTTCATTTGTGTGTTTTTATTGTGGTCTGCAAAAAATTTATAGTTCATATTATTATGCTCTAGTGCTTTTTTTTATAATTATTTTTCAAAACAAGAATACTATCTATTTTCTAAGTTTAAAATAATTAAAGATAAAAACATTTTCTTTTCGCTCTACTCCGTTGTCTCCTAGTCCTCATCGTCTCGAGATTCATTTTCCCGCCATTGCTGGCTCGGGCCTCTTCGCGGTTGTCGGTAAATCTTCTAGGAGTTGTTTGTCGAAATCTTGTCGTGTTTCACATTTTTTTTTATCTATGCAACCCAACCTCGTCTTTAATTTGTTTGCTCGCCGCCGGCTGCTCGTCCACTCATTGGCTTTCTGCTCTCACTACCACCGTTTGCCGTACTCTATCCATGAGTTGATTCATATATATGCTAAGCAAGCATGAGTTTTGGGTTGAAAACACAAGTTTATCAATTATAAAAGGCAATTATATATTTTTATAAGTTAGAGTAATTTGAAAGTATGCACTATAGAAGAAGATTAAATTACATTTTGAGAGTTCTTAAAAATAGAGGATATATTATTGAAATTTTCAATATGAGAATATAAAAACCCTAGATTTAAGAATATCTTTTCATGTATACATAGATATTTTTTTTTTTGTATAAACTAAAATCTAGCGTGAATATGAAAAGAAAAAAAGAGACTTGATTTCAATCTTGTAGATCCAAATATGTGCACCAATTGTTTGGTAATTTTTTCGTATATTACTTTATTAAATATTTTAATACACGTATAAGCAATTACTAACAGTTCTTATTGTAAACTTTATATTTTTTTAATTAAAAAAAAAAGCGCTGCCTGTATTAATAGGTAACAAGGCTTAATTTTTTTTTTATCAAACATATATTAATAAAAAATAAATTCCCATAATTATTTAGTCACGCTGACGTGGCGACAACCTAATCTGCCTAGATCGGACCGACCATAGATGATAAACTAATTATTAATAACTTAATATATCACATTATACTTGCAAACTCTCGTGGAATGGAAACATCAAGCACCAGTAATATAGCCCCTAAATTAATATTCTTGTCACAGAGTGACCCTCTAATCTAAACTATTTTAATGTTGCATCTCTAATTTCTCTATAAATGCGAATTTGCACCTTCAGCCAAAAAAAAAAAAAAAAACTGAAAAGTTTGTTAAGTTAAATGTAATTTGGTATGGTAAACTAGTTACCTATTTTAATTCATATATAATGAGACTTTATGTTCTAATATTATTATTTAGCATTGTACGTGGAAGCGTTCTTGAGTTCTTACGAAAGTGTCGAGAATTTAGAACCGTGAGTCTCAATGTTCAGGTAGGGTTCGGGAGCCGATGCCCATGGAAAGACTTTCGGAGACTATTCTTTTGTTTACAGTTTTCACCCTGATTTTTTTTGTTTCCATCCTGATTTTTTTTTTTCTCACGTCATTTTTTTTATACAAGAAATTGCTTATACATGAAACTCAAATATATATATATATATATATATATAAATAAATATATATATATTTTGGAACGGGAGAAGGACACTTGTGCAAGAGTCACAATCGCGTAATCCTAGCACAGTATCTAGTGTGATGGCGTTGCGCGGTGCCTACAAACTTTGGAGTAGCCGAGACTTGAGTGACTTGCTAGGTACACACATCATCATCACGCTTCCGTCGGAGAAAGACGTGTAGGGAAGTTCAACACTCCTCTTGGCCCGAATGTGCACGGTAGCACGGGCCCCGTGTTTTTCGCCTTCCCCCGGATGAAAGGCTGCTGGGTCTCTACAATGGTGGTCCGGACAACAGATTCAACAGAAACTCACACAACAACAAGATCTATTATTAGGTAGCGTTCACTTGGATGTAATTATTAAATCGTAATTGTAATCGTAAACGTAATCGTAATAAAATGTAATTGTAATCGTAATTGTAAACGATTACAACGTTTAGTTGAACATCTACATTGAAAAAAGGAATGCTCAATATATTTTTTTAAATGATATTTTTTAAAATATAATCCATTATGGTTTACTAAAATACCCTTTAACTTTGTGTTAAAAAAACGCATAACTTACAAACCAGTAATTTTTAAAAATAATGTAGTCGTATTTATTAAAATATACATGTTAATATGATATACAGTTATAAATATGTCGATATACACGGATTGTATGGCACTATGGCTTGAATGTTATAGACATGAAACTATGATATAACTGTGATTACAAAATAAATAATAATATTATATTAATAAATTATAATTATAATATCATGCAGCATAGTTACTTATATGCATAGCTTTAGTGGATTAATAAATATTGCAATTATATATATATAGATTATTGAGAGAAGAAACGAATACGAGAAAAGACAAAAAAAAAAAAGAGAGAGTGAAAATGGGATAGTGTGAGAGAGAAAGAGAAAACTGTGGGTTACGCGTGAATAGTGGAAGAGAGGGGTTGTGAGTAGTTAAGAGGGTAATTTAGGAAGTTAAAAAGGGAGTGAGAATTGTAATCAAGATTACAACGTTGAGATTTTGTAATGACCATTACTTCAAAATTACCTTTTATGATTACATTGTAATTGTGATTACAACCGGTTATGATAATGTATTTAAGTGAACACCATAATAAGTGCACTTACTTATTACGATTACAACCCATTACGGTCGATTACACCCAAGTGAACGTGGATCTTTATCAAGCTGAATTTTTTAATGATAGTTTGGGGGCTAATTTGTATAATGTTATATAGTTGGGGGACTAAACTGAAAATACTAGTTTCCTTCGTTAATCATGATTATATCTGGTTCCTTCGCTCGCAGGTTTCTCTCGCTTCTTCAAACATTTCACGAAACGACACCAAACCGTCTCTCACACTCGTCTCGTGTGTTCTTCCTTTCGATTTTCCCACTCTCTATCTCTCTCGTCCAATTTTCTCGAGAAAATCCAACGACCTTTCCCTGATTTTTTCCCATCGATTCTCCGCTCTGTATCGGTTTCTCCTTCACTGTGCAGAGAGCGAGCGGAATCGGATTCGCCAGTTCGGGCATGGAAAACGGCGTCGTCGGGAGCGGAGTTCGTTCGTCGGAGTCGGTTAACGGAAGCCGCGATGTGTGGAGTTCGAAGGATTCCGATTCTGCCTCCGCTGATCATCTCGTTGTCATGGTCAATGGAATCCTCGGCAGGTCTGTTTAAGCATCGGTTTAGCTTCGTATAAGATCGAATTATGTAGTGCAAATGCTATGGTGCTGTATGATTCTCAATTTTGTTTGCTTTTGCATCGGAGGATTGCCAATTTCACCCTGGAAATTTCGCCTGATCGTTGTGAATTCGTGTTTTATGTTCTTCCTTTCTGGTTATTCACGAAATAACATGATTTTCGTTGCATTTGATCGAGTAGCAAGAAATTGCAGGTTTCTAATGTAAAACTTAATTGCTTTGAATATTTGTTGCTTGTCAGAGATATGATACTCTATAAGTCCAATATTCTTTGTCTTTAAAGTCAAGACAATATATATATATATATAGATGTATATAATATATATCGTCTTTAGTTTTGTGCTTTTGATTTCGAGTATGATCTCTAAAGTCTAAACAATGAGTGTTACAGATCAGGTTGAACATTGTTGATCCGTATTCTCTCTGAGAATCTAAGGGTGATATTACTAATTTTAGTCTGACATTTGTGAATTTAACAGGAAACACGACCTTTGAAGTTGAAATTTATGTTCTGCTCACTTGTTTTATTGATAATGGTTTGATATTTGATTTTGTTAACATCAATTTTGCAGCGCCACGGACTGGAAATTCGCAGCCGAGCAATTTGTAAAAGAACTTCCCGATAAGGTTTTTGTTCACTGTAAGTGTTTTCTGGGTCAAGGTCTAACAAATTTATCCTTATAAAGTTCGATTCTCGGTGTAATGGCTTATCAAGAGCTTTTTATTAATTTATTTTGTATTATTATTTTCTGTTTATTTGTTTATTGTTCTTAATCCATTGCCTTGAGAAGGAAGGATTAGCGTCGCTTCAACTCCTGATAGGACTCTTTTGTCATCATCTAAGTTTTTTTTTTTTACCGAGTCTCGTTGGCTTAATTTTCTTTTGAATTATGATTTTATTGCAGTTTCTGTGATGCCATATCGTGCCAGTGATGGGAAACACTTTTTATTTTTATTTTAAATATTACTTATTTTCTTCTATAGGTAGTGAGCGGAATGTCTCAACGTTGACTCTGGACGGCGTGGATGTGATGGGTGAACGATTGGCAGAAGAGGTTGGTTTCGTATTGGAATAAATACAAAATAATTCTGTTATTATTTCCGATTTTTATATTCTGATTGAATATTTAAACTTTAGGTTCTTGAGGTGATCCGAAGAAAGCCAAACTTAAACAAGATCTCATTTGTTTCTCACTCAGTAGGCGGATTGGTGGCCAGATATGCAATTGGGAAACTTTATAGACCGTCTAAAACGAAAAACGGGGACGATTTATCCATTTATGGAAGTACGGAAGATTCAAAGAGTACAATAGGTGGCTTGGAGGCCATAAACTTCATCACTGTTGCTACTCCACATTTAGGTTCAAGGGGTAATAAGCAGGTATGTTGTAGATATACTTATACACTAGGGATAAAATGTTTTCAAAAATGATTTATTGTTATTACTGGAAACCAATTTAAACTGTTAACCGGTTTTTACCAAAACAGCACATGTTTTATTTTTTATTTTTTTATTTTTTTTATTTGGATATTTGATTTGGATATGCTTTTTAGATTTATATTATGAACAGTGAAAGCAAAATTGTTTTACAACAGAATGGGTATAAAAATCGATATCGGAATCTTCTGGCTCTCCATCAAGAAAAAACTGATTTGATTTCTATTTCTCAAAGACTGAAACCATGTTTTGAGTACTGAAAGTATGAAATTGTATATAAAAAAAAAGGATCCGGTATACCTAATTTTTGCTTTATATTTTTCCTCTGCAATCAAGATGCTGTTATATAGTTGGTTAAAGTGCTTTTTATTACAGGTACCGTTTCTTTTTGGTGTAAATGCATTGGAAAGACTTGCAAATTGTGTCATTCACTTGATATTTAGGAGAACGGGTCGACACCTGTTTCTTAATGACACCGATGAAGGAAAACCTCCTTTGCTCAAACGAATGATAGAAGACTACGAAGATTGCTATTTCATGTATGTGCTTGTATTTCTATTTAATCTAATTGTTGTTTTCCTGTTTTTTGAGAAATCTTTTTTTAAAGTCACTACAATATTAAAATAATTTATGCAGGTCCGGACTTCAAACATTCAAACGTCGTGTTGCGTATTCAAATGTGGGCTATGATCGTATCTTTCCTTAAGTAGTATATATCACCAAGCTTTTCTTGACTACATTTTCATTTTGTTTTCCATGATTAAGTCTCTATTTAGATATTGTGGGTTGGAGAACATCATCGATTCGACGAAATATTGAGCTTCCAAAGGTTTGTTTTAATTAGTGAATTTTGAGATTATTGAAAATATATTTTAAAGTGAACAAACCTTATTTTTCTTTGCCACTAGTTTGAGGGTTATGCAAATGAAAATTTTCAACATATCGTGTACGAAGAGCATTGCAAGGCTTATGATGAACAGGCTGAAGCGACCTCTGTAGAAGAAGACGGTTCTGACAAGCTTGAAGGTTCCTCTTTTAAAGATTTTATCTAATATTATGTTCTAGGGATAAGTCTTGATGTTTATATGTACCGACCGGAGAAAGGGTAAACCGGTCATTTAGTTTATTACTTATCTATTTTCTCATATTTTATTATGTTTTATGCTTAGGTGTGGCTACTTACGTAATTTAGTAAGTGAAAGATTAGGAAAACTTGTCTCTCATTAATGGTGGCGCCTACAAGGCCTTGTGCCATTTTCTGTTCTACTACTAGGCTTACATGTTCATTATATGTTGCTCGTTTGTGACATCATATCTTGAAACAAACGCTTTTGATAAATGACCCGTCGTCATTGTAATGCACCATTTTCTCCATCCATTCTGAAAATCAGAGGAAAAATAATATATCATTTAAGCTTTTTCTGAGGATTTCGTTAGTTCTTTGTAGCATGTCATGTTGTACCGTTTTCTGGAAGTATTTTGGTTGGGTATTTTGATGCAGAGGAGCTGGTGACGGGACTATCTCGGGTATCGTGGGAGAAAGTAGACGTTAGCTTCCACAGCCTTAGACAGAAATTCGCTGCGCATAGCATCATCCAGGTCTAGTTCTTTCCGTATCTTTCTTTCCGATCTTGCATTGACTTTTGACTTATGTTTTACTTACAAATGGTAATTTTGAGCTTGATGAGCAAATTTAATCTACTTGGATTCGTAAAGTTCTTCAAATATACTATTTTTTTTTATCAAATAAGGGTCAAGTTTGCACAAATACCCCCAATATGCATACATATTCCCTGATTTCAATTTTTTACTTAAAATCCTCTTGATCTCAATATAAGGCTATTTTTGTCCATTTTTCCCTTATTATATACCACAATGTTTCATATAATAGAGTTATAGTATTCTGTATCCAAATGAAAATATTTCAACAAATTAATAAAGGTCCAGAATTTAACGGCACTCGACAGAAAACCGGCACACACCCACACAAAAAATGAGTTTAGGGGTGTTTTCAGAAAGATAAAAATAAGAAGTTGGATATTTGTTTTTCCCGGGTTTTATGAAGATTCTGATGATGCGATTTACAGGTGAAAGACGGGACAGCGCACATAGAAGGTGCAGATGTTATACGCCACATGATCCATCATTTTCACACATAGAAGCGTAAGTCAACCCACGATTTCCATTGCTACGTCGTCGTTTTTGCAGCGGACCGATAGTTTTGACCACCCCATCCCATGGCTTTGATCTGATCTGATGCATCAAGAATCACCCCAAATCAACGGTTGTGATTACATGTGAAGCCAGGCTGCACAGATACACAAATAGATTTGTTCATTCATTCATAGCAAACTCTCGCTGTGTATTCAGTTCTATGCTCAAGTTAAATTAAAATAGAAACAAAATAAGTTCAAAAAAAAAGTTAGCGTTTATTCTTAAACAATTGAAAACTGTTCATATATGTTCCATTAATTTGGGGAAAAAAAAAACAGAGAAGAAGCATCATAAGCATCATAAGCTTGTGAATCTTATATTGGAAAACGGTGTCGTTTGTCACCGGTCGACGCACTGATTTTAGTCGGCCATGCTCACACAAAACTTCGGCGTGCCCAAAGTCTACAAAATAAAATTAGAATTATATATAAAATTCTCATTAAAAAGGTTTCAGATTATATAATATTCTAATAAAAAATTACAAAATAATTTAAACAGGTTAATAATGTATTTTTGCCCTCGAGTCCGGAAGTTATTCGGCGGGGCATGGGTACCAACAATATCAAACTGCGTATGTAATCGGTACGATGGATTTCGACAACATTGAATTTATACACCATGATACACTCTTTCTGTCGGCCCAAAACGTCCGAACTTTCGAAAAGTAAGACTGTCGATAAAAATTGATTTTTTCATTTATCTAGGAAAAAAATTCAAAGAATAGAATGGCATGAAGCTGCACAGTAAAATTGATAAGTTTGCGTACAAAAATACCAAGAAAAATACCAACCCAAACTCAGTTGAAATTAACACGACCAAGAATTGGAAACTCATCTTTTTCTTGATCTACTAGTGGTAACAACCACGAGTATAGTTCAATGCCTGAACCAAAGCGACTCGATAAAAATCGGATTGGATGGTTTGGGTCGTCGGGCCCGAATAATTAAAATTTAGTTTTGCCTTAAAAAAATAATATGTCACTCTAAGTTGAATTAAAAATAAATCAAACAAATTTAATCAATAAAAATAAATAAACTCTACACATATTTGAATCAAACAACAACTCTAATCAACCTATTAAGAAGTGAAGATTCGAGAGTGGATTCGAGTCGACGCCGAGGAAGGGCCGAAGATGATGAAGCCGGGAGTTAAGTTGTGTTTTGCTACTTTGAGGGTTGGAAGAGAAGTTCGCAATGAGAAGATTCACATGAAACAAGACGTTCATGAATCTGCACTTGATTAAACAAGACGTTCATGCTACTTTGAGAGTTTGATAAGACATTCATGAATCAAGAGGCAAAATAGTCTGTAGGTGAAGTGACGCTGCTCTTCGAAAGAGGAGCCGCGTAGTTTCAACAAGAGACACGACCACTTGTACAGAAAAAATATATATTCAATTTTTTTAAACTAAAAAAAAAGAGTTATTTTAAAAATGACTATTTTGTGTAAAAGATTTAAGAAAAATGCCCACCGTGTGTACTTTTTACTCTCACAGATGAGCATTTTTCTTAAACTTTTAGACAAAATGAACATTTATTATAATTTTTTTTTAAAAAAAAGGTTAAAATAGTTGATTTCGGATATTGGATGTAAACTCAAAATAATATATGCTTTTTGAAACGGTATTTTTCATTGGACAATCATTTACTGACGTGGCTTTTCTTGCGAGACAAGAAACGGGGAAATAATGTCACTATTTCGCACGTCTGTGTGAATTATATTGAGAAAGCATGATTCGTGTCTGTTATCCTTTTTCCCTTCATGCTCAAAGCCATAACTAAAAAAAGAAAACGGAAATAACTGAAACAGCGAATGTCAACTCAAAATAGTCAACGCACGCTCACAATCCGGTGGACTCGACCGCACCTGATCATAATCCCGCACCTTCCATTCTCTCTGAGACATTTCTCTTCTCAGAGAAACTGTATTTCCATTTTGTATGTACATATTATACACGCATATATATTTATTTATGTATCGTATAGCTTGAGAGCTATCAATGGAGTTCGCGATTTCTTCAGGAATCTCGAAACCCTATCTCTCGCCTCCGATCGCTTTTCCGGCGACTCTCGGCCATCGCTCGCCGTGTATCCCCAAACCGTTTTTCAAATCCAGAAGCTTCGTCAGATTCCCCTTCTCTTCCCGCCAAAACCGCCCTATCAGATCTCAGAGCTCCGACCGCAAGCTCGACAAGGACGACGGCTTCGTCCTCCAAGACGTTCCTCATTTGACCGATTTCCTTCCCAGATTACAGGTTCTCTCTAATGAGAGTTTCTGCTAGATTATCATTGGTGTTTAGAATGGTATCTGATTGAAGAATTTGTTTGTCCTTTTGTTCAGTCGTATCCTAATCCACTGCACAATAGCCAAGCTTATGCGGTCGTCAGGTGAGTGAGGTTTTCTATTGCTTCCATGGCTTGATTCGGTTGTCTCTTGGTTATTTACATTTTACACAACTGTTTATCACCATAGGCAAACATTTGTTAGCCCTGAAGATGCTGTTGCAGAACAAGTAAGCTTCGATTTCGCTGTCATCTTGTCTTGTTTATCGCAACTTGTTGCTCAAACGACCGTAAATTGCTTGTCTGTTTAGATTGTTGTTCGGAAAGATAGTCCGAGGGGCGTGCATTTTCGGCGTGCCGGGCCTAGAGAGAAGGTACTGGGTCGTCTAGAAGTCAAATGTCGCCTCGTGGGTTGATGAAAGAGTGTTCAGTGAAATGATTTTTGGGATTTTTTAGGTCTACTTCAAGTCGGAGGAAGTGCGTGCCTGTATAGTGACTTGTGGAGGTTTATGCCCCGGAATTAATACAGTGATCAGAGAGATTGTCTGTGGATTGAACTACATGTACGGTGTTGATGATATACTCGGAATAGAGGTGACCCGGTTATAATTATTAAATCATTCTGTTTCTTTTGTTGAACCGTGTTTTAATACCGACGAAATCTGCAGGGAGGATATAAAGGCTTTTACTCTAGAAACACATTGAAACTGACACCTAAAGTGGTGAATGATATTCATAAACGCGGTGGCACCTTTCTTCAAACTTCGCGTGGCGGTCACGATACTCAAAAGATAGTTGATAATATACAAGACAGAGGGATAAATCAGGTATTTTGCATGTTTTCTTTTGCCTAGCAATCTGGAAGCTCTAGTTACTTCACAATGTTAAGAATTAGTGAATATGAATATAGATAATAGTATGATATAGTAGGTGAAAAATTGGTATAGGTTTATATCATTGGAGGTGATGGCACTCAAAGAGGGGCATCTCTAATATACAAGGTGACTGATTCCTCAAAGCTCAAAGGCAAAAGAGTTAAGCCATTGATGAAGCTTTATGCGCAGCTATTCATGACGTGATTGTGTTTTGTTTAAGGAAGTTGAGAAACGTGGTCTTAAAGTGGCAGTTGCTGGAATCCCCAAGACGATTGACAATGATATTTCTGTAAGTTCTTGTAATTATCGTCATCTGTTACATAAGCAGACTTAGGGTTAGTATAGCATATTTTTGTCTCCGAGAAAGTCTCATAGGTCCAATATTGCCCTTGTTCATGCTGTCCATTGCTGATTCTATTCTAGCTGATATTGAAGAAAAAAGGATTTTAGAATTATTTGCACGAGTTTGATGAATATGCAAACTCAGTTTTGTCAAGTTGAGAATCTAGTATAGTTTGATTCGGTGGGGAAAAGGCCAATTTTAATGAATATAAAAGTGATTTGCTCTCCTATGATATTGTTCTATCTACCGGATATGGTAATTTTCATTTTGGCTTAATCCCGAGTTCTACTTTGGGCCTTATAAAATTCAAAAATAAAATCATTAGCTTGACTTTCCTCGAGCAATGTAGAATTGCACAACTTACTCTTCCGTTTCCACGTGGTTCAAGGGATTTTTAAGCTTGCACACTTTCTTTTTATTAACATACATAATAACTTGTTAGATCTTCTCAAAAGATTGAAGACTACTTTCTATTAACTGAAGATAAACGGAAAGAAAAAAGTAAAACCAAGTGGGATATTATAGTGATCTTTCTTAACACAAACTTGTTTTCTTCATTAGCTGCGCCACTTAAGATACACTTAGATCCTGAATTTGTTTCTGCCCTTGTTATTAAAATCCTATTAATTGGGATGATCCGCTACTTTTAGGTCATCGACAAAACTTTTGGCTTTGATACTGCTGTTGAAGAAGCGCAGAGAGCTATAAATGCAGCACATGTGGAGGTTGAGAGTGTGGAAAATGGAGTAGGAATTGTCAAGCTCATGGGAAGATATAGCGGTAAGTGCATTGCAGTGAACAATGAATATTATTGGCTCTTACTTATCATATAATTATAAATGATGAACAATTTTCTTTTATTTGGGCAGGATTTATTGCTATGTTTGCAACTTTGGCTAGTCGAGATGTGGTAAGGTTTTGTCTCTATATTACAGTTCAAAATATACTAGCTCTAAAGATCTTGAGATGAAATCTCATTGTTTCAGTATCCCCCAAATAGTTTCTATTTTATTTAATCCATGTGCGTTAAACTTCATTCCGTTTACATAAACACATAGAGAGGGAACAAACTGAAACAACGTGACTAGTTAGGAGATATTAATAAGAGGTTCAAAGGGAGCAAATTGATATAAAAACGTGTAGGGGAAAATTGTGATAACATTATAAGCTTGCCAAGGACAATTGATAATTACATTAAATATTTGATTACTCGCGATCTTATATTTGGTGTTCCATCTTATTTTTTAGTTGAAGGTAAGCTCTTATCTCCCAGAAATATTATTTCAAGGTGACAATAAATAAACTTTTAATCAATTAGCTAAAAGTTTGGTGATGTGGCAGGATTGTTGCTTGATTCCAGAATCTCCATTCTATTTGGAAGGCCAGGGTGGGCTCTTTGAGTTCATTGAACATCGGATTAAAGAGAACGGACACGTCGTCATTGTGATAGCTGAAGGAGCAGGGCAAGACTACGCTGCCCGGGACATGGACGCCAACAACCAGAAAGATGCATCAGGAAACAAACTGCTTCTGGATGTCGGTCCATGGCTGTCCCAGAAAATCATGGTTTTGTATCTTTATCAGCATTCATTAATTCACGCAATAAGCTTTTGTAACAGATGCCTCTGTTGGTAATACGCGCCAACGAAGGCGTCGTAACATGGGTCCGAACTGGCGCTGGGTATTTATATGAATTAGAGTATTATATGCTAGGGTTTTAGAAGTTAGGGAGAGAGAGAGAGAGAGAGAGAGAGAGAGAGAGGTTTAAGTAGTAGCATTTATAGTTCCACACACACACATATATATATATATATGTAAAAAATAGAACTTTTATTCTCTTTAATAGAGCTAGAAGTCACTCGTCTTGTGACCACTTATTAATATCACCCTCACTTATTGATGAACACCGTGATAAATAAACATGACACTTAGAGATTTGCCGTTCCGGATATATCTTTATGCATCTTATTTCAATCGTATATTTGAATCAGCTCCTAAATAATGTGTTCCTCGTATAATGTATTCATTGTAATCAGTTACACATATTTCATTACATATTACAGGATCATTTTACACAGGCGCGGAAGATGGCGATTAATATGAAATACATAGGTAACTCCATCAGCTCTTTGCTATCACTTTTCTCTGTAAATAAATTACACGTTAATTGAATAATTTTTAATCATTAAATTTAATCAGAGATCGACCCTTCAAAGAAATTGGGGAAATATAGAAAAGCTTGCATCTAGGTCCAAAATATGCTAACTGTAATAGGGAAACCCTGATAAATAATATAGTATTTTTATTCTTCATTATTTTGTTTTCAGATCCAACATATATGATCCGAGCTATTCCGAGTAATGCATCAGACAACATCTATTGCACTCTTCTTGCACAAAGTGCCGTACATGGCGCCATGGCTGGGTACAGCGGCTTCACCGTGGGTCCCGTGAATAGCAGGCATGCTTACATTCCAATCTCTGTAAGAACTTCTCTCTACAAAGCTCATCTAATCTCTACTTATATAAATCTAAATAAGATTTATATAATTATTACTTATTTCTCATGAGAAATAGGCTATTGAGTCAACTTGTTAGAATAAAAAATATAAGAACTTTATTAGACTTAATATTATAGTTGCGCATATATCTATAATTAAATACATATGTGACCCAATTCCGTGGCGTTGTAGCGCGTGACGGAGACTCAAAATACGGTGAAGGTCACTGACAGGATGTGGGCCAGGCTTCTCGCCTCCACGAATCAACCGAGCTTCTTGAGCTTAGACGAGACATCGAAAGAAACCGTTGATGGAGAGATCATTGACGCGATCTGCAAGGGTGAGATTGCTAATTAGTCTCATCATTAGCGCGTGTTAGATTACTATTTCATAAAGAGGGAGATTTTGTGGTCCTGCTTAAGCATAGTAAAATTTAATTATAATCACTAATCGTGATTGATTAAAACTTTTATAACATTACTGTAAATAATTTTTTTAGTACCATATATGTACGTCTTCTTGCTGGGGCAGGTATTTTTGCCATTTGCAGGAATTTGGAAACTTTATAAGTTAATAAATTCCTTCTACATGTTATCTCGAAACTTCAAAACTGGTCTTTGCAAATAAATTCTTTAAATATATTTTTTGAAAAGCTCGAGCCTTTGCGGTTGCAGCCGCCATGTTCGTGTGCGGCGGAGAGTGTTGCAGGATGCACGCTCCAGCCGCTGGCCTTCACTAGGCGAGCCGCTCTCGCACTAATGAATGCATGCGTTTCACTTTAAATATATAGATTTAAGGCTATAACGGTGATTGCGATGAATATTTAATTGTTCACTTTAAAACTTTTCCTCGATTAAGTGTTTTATTTCAATTAAAATTCTGGATCAGCCTCAAGCCACACTAAATACGCATGTTTCACTTCAAATTCCTGTTTTTTTTTTTTTTTTTTAAATTAGAAATTGATAGATATACGATAATACTGGTATTTTGCTTGTTTGGTTTTTACTCACTTGTGACTTCACTAAGTGAGTATTAACTTATGTCTCAATCAATCAAGTGTTAAATCTCAATTAAAAGTGTTACTCCGTCATTAAGAGTAGGGTTCGTATTAATTTTCATAACCCATCAAAAATTTCGTACAAGGAGTTATAAATTCAGAAGATTTTCTTATCTGTTTTTTACAGAACTATTCTAGAATAGCAGACATTTCAATCTCTTATAATAATATCTTGATTTGACAAACCCATTTTTTTCAAATAGGTGGGGTCCTCTATCTATGTATCAACTCTTGTCTCTTCTATTTTATTTAACCTATAATATTATGCAATAATACACAGTTCTATGATAAGTGTGAGGTCATCTAGATGAATGGGAATGATGTCATTGGAAGACATCTCATCAGCACGAATACCTAATGCAAGAAAAAAATATTAATAAATTTAAGACGGAATTGGCGAATCTAAACAAAGAATAAACTTGTAAAATTTACGAATCACAGGCCCATCTTGTGTAAATTAATGATAAGTATGATGTCCTCTTAGCTAAATGGCGATGACATTATTAATAAATCGAGACATTTCCGTCGGACCTCGGTTCTAAAGAACCCAACTTGTAATATTGAGCGGGGGATATTACCGGCTGTTCAAAAAAAAAAAGAAAAAGGTGGCAATGACATCATTATAAAGTGAGACATTTTTTGTTAGCTCCCGATAATCTAACTTGTAAGAACCGATGAGTAAATTAATAAATTTGAAACGGACACACCCGGAAATCACCTCTTCAAAAAAGAAAACGCAAACAGATACAAATTTAGTGATAAGCATGAGGCCATATAGATAACGGATATGACGTCATAAACAAATTAAAAGACATTTTCATCATCACTTCTGAAGAACTCAAGTTGTGAATGGTGATAGACATGTTGAAGAAGAACCTACTTGCCCAACTTGCGTCTGTGGCCATCATATATAGCTTTTAATGTCCCCACATAAATAACATAGTAGTGGATATATATATATATATATATATATATATACATGCATTGTATTTGCGTGCATGTACGGAGCAAGTGGCTCATAAATTTTTATGCAAAGTTTTTATAAATTTGTTCAATTGGGTCCACATTTTGTGGGACATTTACGCAAATTGCAGGCAATAGCAGTTGATTCATGAGTGTGATTTGGTCCCAGTTCGTTCAATCCTTATCATTCCTCAATGTTAACATTTATCAATTTTCAACCAAAGTCAAGATTTGATTATACTAGTGGACTCTTGAATTTGGATAAATTCAGAATTTTATATATAGTAGGATATTTAACCAGTTTTCGTCCGATGGGATATTCACAATATATTAAAGAGTATATTCCTAGGAATATAGATAACCTTGCGACAGAATAACTATACACTTAATTTTTTTGTCAACGTGTTTCTAAAAAGTCAATAGCCATTTAATGAACTTGCTCGTAGCTAAGAAATTAACAAAGTAGAATAATATCATTATCATCGATGAGTAATTGAAAAAAAAAATATTAGCGGTACTTAGGCTGCAATATTTTTAACGTAGTTTTTTTTTTTTTAAACTAATGATAACCCAATTTTATTTTTTATGTATATTCATATAACATTTTGATTTAACTCTCCTTCCTAAAAGTTAAAAGAAAATAATCCCGAAAGTGATTTTTTTAGTTAAAATAATGGTCTCACCCTTTTTTAGATAAGTCTTAGTTCCGCTACATGTTAAATGTCATGTAGCTTCATCTTATTGGAACTTTGCTTCCCTAAAATTTAAACTTCAACGATTCAAGGTGCGTTTAGCCTCTACTCAAAAGGGAAAAATTTGAATAACTCCATTACCGAAAGCTCTAACGCGAGATTCGACGACGACGATATGGTTTTAGAGAACCTGCTGAAAGTGTAGATTGCTCCGTCCAGGATAAAATTAACAAACGAATGTATAAAGTGTTCTAATAAAATGAGGTCACATGACACTTGATGATAATTAATTAATTAATTATGACTAATGGTAAAAAAGGAAAAAATAAGATACTAGTTGAGGACACTATTAAAATTTAAGAACTTTTACCTAGCAAAAACGACATTTAGAATATGTCGCCTATTTTAATAGACTTATGGATACTTGTGCCGGTAATTATATATATTATGATTGAATTCATCATATATATATATATGTTATAGATAAACCATTCATGATTCATCATAGTTATGAGTTATGATTTATGATGCATTTAATTTGAAAAATTGACCTCTCCTAATAGCTTAGCTTTATCAAAATAATCATACACATGCCAAATATACATACACACGTTCATATACATATATATGTTATGATATGAAGTCTAATTACTGTTCCCGCTAAGTGGAATTACAAGTCGGAGACAAGGTTTGATTGAAAGCCGGTGGTAATTACCAACCATTCTCATCTTCCAACTACCTCTTTCCTCCAATCACACATAAACACGTCATCACCCGGTCACTCTCCGCTCCGGGCCCTCCGAAACCCCCACTCTTCGCCTCTTCCTTCCCCGTCCGGCAGTCTCGGGCGGGTCCCCCCGCCCCGCCTCGAGTGGGAAGTTCAAGATCGCCTTCCTTCCTCTCATCCTGAACGCGGCGCAGTCGTAGGCCTTGGCGGCGTCTAGGTCGGTGTCGAACGTCCCGAGCCAAACTCGGCTCCCCTTCCTTGCCGGGTCCCGGATCTCTGCCGCGAACTTGCCCCACGGCCTCCGCCGCACACCCCGGTAGTGCTTTGTCGCTTTGCCCACCGAAGGCGCTTCAAGGGGAAATTCGGCGGTCTCAGCTTTAGGCACCTTCTGTAATTCGGTGAACTTCTCCGGCCGAGAATTCGATTCTGATTCCGACGAGGAGTTCTCGGGTTTTACGATTCCGAGCCGGACGACGTCGTCGGGGGTGATCAGAGTGGACATGAAGGAGTCGACGGAGGCAAGATCACCGAGAAGATACTGTCGGATTATCTCTAGAGTTGATAATTCATCAAATATATCTTCCATTTTTGTTCTTTTTTTTGCTATAACGGACGAGAAATCTGTGAATAAGCGTTTCGATGAAGAGCCAATGAGCATATATATATATATAGTCGCGTGTGTGATGATGATACATGCCATACGTGTATGTATACATCATACATGTGTTTTTGTAATTGAGTGTATTTTTTTAGTGAGAAACAAGCGAATCTAGAATGTTAGTTAGCTTTATTTATTTTTTATCTTTAAAAAAAAAAAAAAAAACAAAGTTAGGCTTTATTATTTCACGTTGATTTTTTTTTTCTTTTTTGTCATATTTGTGGTGGCTTTTGATTTATATATATTAGTAGGTTGGGGATGAGACTTGAAAGTAATCTTAATTATTGGCTTATATCTACTTTTTGAATGTGCAATTTGATCAACATTTTAAAGACTAAAGTAATTAATCTTTTTTCTTTTCTTTTCAAAATTGTACTAATACGAATTTAAATTGCGAGGAATCGTAAATTGGGTATGAAATAAATTAGCAAACTATACAAAAGTTTGTGATGTTATTATCCATGATACAACATCATCTTAGGTCTTTTAAGAAACAGTTGCTACGAGTAGTCGAGTCACTTCGAGTTGAATTATTCGTTACGGATATGTCGAGAGATCACTTAATAATAGAGCTGAAACTGCCGACGTCGCGATGGACCGCGACCAAGTCGCCGGAAATCGCGAACCCTGGCGTCGCGACGGGTCGTGGTTCCGAGAGTCGTGATCGTCGCGATGTTGAGCGAGCGAGAGAGAGAGAGACACAGACTGAGGACGTCGCCACGGCTCGAACTCATCGCGACCCACCAGTCTTCCCGTCGCGACGATCGCGATCTCCTCCTTCCCGTCGCGAGGCGTCGCGACGCCCTCCTTCCCGCCGCGAGTTTCAGCTCTACTTAATAAACTGTTGTGTTGATATAAGTATTAAATTTAATACATTAGTCATTTTAAAAGAAATTAAGTCTTTTCCGCTCTAATTAAATATATACTACTTAAATACATTGGTGTCATCAACTCGAAGCGAACTAACTCTCTAATATTGTAATATGCAAATATATAGGGAATCACGTACATAAATTATATATTATTATATGCTGAAAAAATATAATCTCAACGTCGGTTCAATCATACAAAAATAATTGACACCAATAAATTGTGAATGTGAACTAATAATAATAGGCTTCGATTGATTTGAGAGCTTATTAGCTAGCAATTCTTACACGGTTCTTACTCTTTACATACACCAGCTACACCACCTTATCATCTCTTTTATTTTATATCCTTTTTTTTCTTCTTCTTTTAGTTAAAGAAAAAGTCTGCAATATAGGTGATAAAAAAGCAATGATTTAGCGCTTGCAAAAGAGTTACAATTAAATTTTAGTAAAAAATAAAACGGGTTAAATTGAAATTTTATAAAATTTTATATTAAAAAAAATAAATTAAAGAACATAATACCATTTTTTTTAATGAGACGGTTTGGACCTAATTTATGTAAAACATAGCTCCGCCTATAGATTTAGTGACAAGTGGCGATGTCACGATGCATCACGACTCGGATCGTCAAAATCGCAAAAATGACCGTCGCGATGCGTCGCGACTGTGCCAAATCGCGATGCATCGCAGTGCGTCGGATTGATGACGTGGCAAAGTATAATTGGGCGAGAGAGTTTGACACGGATTTTCACCACAAATCGCGACCCATCACGATTTTGACCCACTCGTCGCGACCCATCGCGATTTTGCCTAACCCGTCGCGATGCATCGCGAACGTGGATTGGGCGTACGTCGTGAGTTGCAACTCTCTCTTTATATATATAAAATTATAAATTAGGTTATCATTTTGTATTTTTATTTTGAAATTGATCTTTTTGATACACGAGATAACTTTTGAATTAGCTTGTAAGCTTCGTTTGTCATCTCGCTATTGCAATATTTTTTAGTCATAAGCAAGAATTATCTTAATAAATTTGAGATAAAAATCACCAATAATAATCCAAGATGTTTACATAAAAAAGGGAAAACAAAAACTCTCAACTAGGTCAATTTCAATTTCCCAAAAATATTGAGCTCAATTTAGATTTAATAATACAAATCTTTCGTTGTCCATAACAATATCATATATTATAACCCTCCACCAAGTATAAGTAATAAAAAAATAGAAGGATAATAATAATGCACAAGAAAAGAGAAAAAAATTTGAGAAATTAAAGTATTTGTTTATATTTATATAAAGGAAGAAAAATACGTAAGCACTTCCCCACAACGCAACAAACAAGTGCTCTATTTGTCGTAAGTGCGTTTGACATTTATAGTTACGTACCTCTAATAATAAGTTGTATAGTTTATGTGTATATATATATATAATAAAGTTGTATAGTTTTAGTGGGACCAATGTGACATTATATTAGAGGACAAAGCATGGGATATGTATACACACACATCACAACAAACAACGAGCGTTTCGCAAGTTGACATTAAATATTCTTAACATCTAACAAAAATATAACTAAATACAACAAAAAGGACGTGGTATTAGAAATCCACCGTTAAATACAGAACACTTCAATCAATTTGAATTATATAATGGCCCTACTTAATAAAAGGTTGTTTTCTGATGAATAAAATAATTAGCTGCCACTGAAAACTACCGTCAAAAAATAGAATATCTCAATAATTTTGGATAAGAATGAGACATGTGATAATTATCTAGTCGATGATGGCAAAGCCACACGCATAATTACATGAACGTAGTTAAATTGATATTTAATTTTAATAATTTAATAAATTAATATTTTTTATAGTCCGACTCTAAATAACATAATTAGATTTTATCGAGGTTTTAACTTTTAAGTTTAGTAGACTTATATAGTCTTTAATGTATTTAAAATTGATTTTTCATATATTTAATTAAGCACCCAATTATATATATAAATATAAATTGAGGCCCGTAAATTTGAAGATCTAAAGCGCCAATCTTTCTTGTCGATAGACAAGGCCGGCCTTGCTCATTAATTGTTGTCAAAAGTCTAATTCAGTACTTGTTTAGCGATAAAATACAACGAGATTGAAATCATCCATCGAAATTTGTATATGTACTTAACTTGTGAGACACGTGTTGTTCGTAAGAATTATTCTTACATAATTTACTTTTTTTCTTTTTAATATTTTAAAAACTCTCTCTAGTTATATTTATTCTGAAGCAAACATCGACTCGTTGAATCTGTTCATACTAAATATAGTAATGCTCATTAGTCAACCATTAACAGATCAATTATGTGAAAATCAAAAGAATTTAAATTCTTAACTATACATATATATACAAGCTGATCAATGTCAAAATACATTTGACATAATATAACTACTTTTATAGCTAGCATTTAAGGATGTTCGACTAATAAACCTTAGCTCGAGTATATTTTTATTTGATATATATATACACCTCCATTTTCACACTAATTAATTCTCAAGCAGCCGCTAAATAATGTCAAAGGATTTTCAATTGGCTTGTCCGAATGTATCGGAAGGTTTCCGGGCCTTTCCGGGTCCAAATAACATTTTTTCATTCAATATTTTTTTTATAAATGGGGTGGCACTATCGGCCAAGGTTACAATGCACTTTCGCATGACTCAGATATATTCAGTGTAAGAACAGGTGGCGCTAGTGGCCAAGTTTACAATAATGTAAAGGGGGCACTCATTTGAGACCCATGAGGGTTTGACTTTGAACACATGACCTCTTGAATAGAGGAGTGATGGAATTACCACTTGGCCAGCTTGGTTTTTTCATTCAATATTACAAGGAGTAAATAGTACGTATATTCAATTAGCGGATTTAATTAAAAAACGAAGTCCTAGAGTACTAGCAAAATTCACTTATTTAATTGTGGTTTTGGCATGCATTAAAGATATAATAAATGTAAAATTGGTGGATCAATTGATGATTAGAATAGCGAAGGACTCCAATGGAAACAAACCATTGATAGTACGATGCATGATTGTGCTTCCATTAGGTTATTGCAGAAATGGTCCATTTCTACATAATAATTAAGAAAGTGATTTATATATATATATATATATATATATATATATATAAATGATAATAGGAGCCAAATTAATGTGGCCACACACTACACATATTAGATTAGGATAGCATATAATTAGCATTATCGTCTAATAGTTTCCTCGTTGACAAGCCAACTTGATTCCATCTAGCTAGGTTTGATATATTTTTGTAAATTTGTCAATTTTTTTTTAATTTAATTTTCATACTTGTTCTTAAATGATTTCAGTTCGAGTATTTAATGCTTCATAAATGCTTTCTAACATATTTTTTTTCCTTCTATTTTCAATTCAATTGTTTGCGAATAAGGAAATTCTAGCTTTTGTGTTCAGACATTGTATTTTCTCTTCTTTCTTCTTTCCTACAACTTAGTTTCCATACATGATACATCATAAATTTGTATGAAAATATGTATCGTTTGGACGTGGAGTTTGGCCACAATCTCGATTAGAGTTAAGTAAGTGTATCACTTATTTTGTAAAGATTCACTCAATAGTGGAAATGACATTTCCGTAATATTCTCTACAGATTAAAGAAATATCTATATCAATCGAACTTTGATAAATTAATATTTAATAAATTAATAGTTTCGATCGAATACTCGGACCTAACTAGCTAAATTTACAAGAGAAGTTTTTTTTAGAAGTGTACGGATCCTAATTAATATATAAATTAATAATTTAAGACATAAATAATTATAAAACCACTAGAAATAAATTGCATACTAGTTAAGAAATCTTCATTAATAAAAATAAATCCAACAAATCATGTAGTGTTTTTAAAATATTATTATGAAGTTATTTGCTTATTCTTGAATTTTTTATCTCCTTCAACTTAATTCTAAGCTTCCGCATAACATTAAGAAGATCTGGTCTTGTATTTTATGATGTTTCAAAAAATTATTCAAAATAATTGTCGTTACAATTGCACCATTGTATTTGTATGAAACAAGCTATATTTCAATAATATCATTTTCGAATTATGTATTATAATTACAATAATTGACGGTCCCAAAATTACTAATTTATAAAAAAATTATTGTACGTGAAATACGACACATATTATATATTATATAGTCAGAAAATTGTCAAAAACTGCTTGTTGTTTTCTTTGCAACAAAAACGACAAGACAAAATGTCCAACAATAAAATTTACAGTAAGTACGTACTTCTCTACAATCGGAGTTTAACTTAACGTTATCATCATTAACGATCGCAGATTTGCAAGCATGGTTTCAAGAAATATTATAATTGAACTTTCAAAAAATAAAATAAAATATCTATATATAAATGAAACATAAATTATGTAAAATTTTCATGAGGATACATTAATTGCACACTTATAATTACAAAGTGAAAGAAATAAAATAATTTGTAGTTGATCATCGTACGTCAAGTAAATTTGAGTAAAAGAACTCTAATAATATTGTAATTTCCTAATTATATATATATCTAATATTTCAGATAACCATAAGCCTAGAGAGTCCGAACGGAGATAACGGCGACAGAGGTGGAACGGAGAAGATCCCCTTCACGTCCTTGCTGTCCCAAACCACCGTCCAACTCGACGGCGTTAGCGGAGTTGACACCGTCGACTCCGCAACACTCGTTGTCAACCTCTTCGTTTCGTCCTCCTCCACTTTCACCTCCTTCACAGCCTCCTTCTCTCCGTCATCACACTCTCTCTTCCTCTTCCGGTCCCCGTCCACGGAAGAGCCCGATGGCGCCACCTCACGATCGCCCTCCCTCCACTTCCCGGCTTCGAGCGGGAAGTTAAGGATGGCCCGGCTGCCACGCATCCGGAACGCAGCGCGGTCGTACGCACGCGCAGCGTCGATCGCAGCGTCGAACGTGCCCAGCCACACGCGGGAGCCCCGCCGGCTCGGGTCGCGAATCTCCGCCGCGAATTTTCCCCACGGCCGCCGCCTCACGCCCCGGTAGTGCCTCCCGTCCTCGCCGGCGTCAACCTCCCCCGACACCTGCGGCCGAACTCCCGCTACGGGAATCTCCACATGCACGCGTGGGCGGCGCTGGTTCAGGCTCGAGTGCCGCGGCGGTTTCGTAGGGACGTGGGCGGGGGCGCTAGCGAGTCGGGTTTCGGATTCGAGTTCGGGTTTGGGGGTAAGCAGGAAAGCTGTGGAGAGATCGAGGTCGTTGATGAAGGAGTCGATGGAGGCGTGGTCGCTGAGGAGGTGCTGCCTTATGAGCTCTAGGGTTGAAGCTTCCTCTTGAGATGATGAACTCACCATTGTTGTGAGCTTGATTGAGAGTTGTTGCGTGACTGTGTAGGGTTTGAATTTGAGTGGAAGGAGAAGAGTGTGGGGTTATATATATAGGGAAAGAATGAAGGAAGACTCGGAGAGATCAAAGCTATGGGGTTGTGGTTCATGTCGGCTTCCTAGTTGGAGATGGAAGGAAGCAACATTTTGGTTTCTGTTTTTAGGATAATTACGGCAAAAATACTAAATGTTTAACTAATTAAAAAAAGTAATGGTCTAAAAAAATAGTAATAAAAGTATTCAAAGTCAACAAATATGAGTCGGTATATTCTTTTCCAATTTTTTTACGAGATTGGTTAACTTTTTAGCATAGCACTATTAAATCATATCTAATATACATATATGATATATTATGTGTTCGTCTAGTTATTTAGCACTTTTTCTCATTTGAATTCGACGCAAAATTCAACAAAAAATACATCGCTTAACACTTATTGACTTTGCGTTCTTTTATTGTTATTTGTTCAATTTTAGAACCATGGCGTCTTCTTGATTGGTTAAAGTGTAAGTACTTTTGCCGCGCTTATTTTGTTTATTTGAAAGTGAGAATAATGAATAAAAAATGGTGCAAGTTGAGCCTTGGGGCTATCTATCCATAATACGTTTGTGACCTTTAACGCCAACTAATATTATTATAAATTAGTTTGTGGGGTCTGATTTTTATACAGTGTGGGAGTAAGACCTTTCTTCGCTGCTTCCTCAGCTTATTACTTTGCTAGATTTGTAAGTTTTGTACTCGTCTAATCAGGAATCAGGATTAGGTGTATCTTTTTCAAACTTGCCTTTTTATTTAAACGAAAGAGGTTCGAAATCTCGCAAACTCGAATTCTCAATTAGATTGACACCCAAAAACACGTATAAAGTATCTTTGTGTGAGAGACTGGCATTAGAATTTGAGCTCGAGAGTCAATATTCTTATTACGTTAAATAAATGATTTTAGATCGACCTTAAAAGATTTTGATTTTTATGAACACGGTTAAAGGGCTTTATAGAATCTTTTTTATGAACACGGTTAAAGGGTTTGATAGTGGGATAATGAATCCGACACACAAATTAATTTAATCATATGTCAATAAATGTAACTAATGGTTTTAAAAATTAGCTAGCTATATATGAATCAAATTAAGTAAATTGATTCATTTAAATAATTTGTTTTAGCTTAATATTACTATGATCAGTTCATCAATATTCTAGAGTCTAGACAAGTTAGACTAATAAGACGTTCATAGTCACCTTTTAGGGCAAAAAACGATAATAGCGATAAACGAAATTGAAATCGACACCAGAGTTATAGTGGTTCGCTTTCAGTGTAGGAGGTACGTCCACTTGTCGCTTGTAAATCTCAATCCACTATCAATCTCTCAATTGGAGAATCTGGTTACACTCAATCTCACCTCTCTCAGTTTGTGCTACAAAACGCACTAATGACGGCTACAACTCTTATGTGCGAAAAGTAAACTTATAGGGAAAATAACCCGTGTAAAACGTCCAAACTTCTTGACTGCTCTGCGTCGGATCTCGATAGCGCCTCCGTGTAGATTAATCTTCACACTCAACCTCACAGATCCTCGAGATATAAGAGGACAAAAAATGATATAAGTATATGTGTAGTCCCATATTATATGGGTAAGTGGACGTACTAATTGAATGTTATTGAGACTCTGTATATGAGATTCCAAGGTTATTCAAGATCATACATGTATATCAAACGCCGGTGTAGTCGAACAAGTTTAAGAAAGTAAATTGATGTAACAAAATGCTTATTCTGTTTTTATTAGTCTAAGAACTTTAAAGTCAAGCGTGCTTGACATGAAAAAAATCTTTAGATAAGTAACTAGTTCTGAGAAGTTTTTAGAAAAACTTGAAGTGATAATTGTAAAACATATGTTGAAAATAATCGTCATGAATTTTATAAAATAGAATTGGATTAATTAGAATATGGGTTAGGGTTAGCAGTTTTGTTAATTATCATCTCATATCAATTAGTTAACATTAATTAATTTCGTAGTAATCAATTAGGTGGACACACGCATGTAACATCTTGCAGATGTCGATGGACTTTTGGATTAGTTGCTTATCTCATTAATTATCACTTTTGCAATATGGACTTTCTCTTTTCTTTTCTTAATTATTATGTTTCAAATATTGTATGGATTCTCGTGGGATTTTTTTTTTAATTTCTTGGTAATCTACCTATAAAAGTTAACCCTAGATAATAATTAAAGTAGCTAACACTGTTCGTAATTAATAAATATTAATATGAACTTTTTTAATTTATTAAGTTGAACTTACTCATATCAATTTCATCACTTGATAATAGGATTAAGTATATGAATATAACAATATGGGGATATGCAATTAAAATCTACATGGAAGATGTAAGTCTAGATAAACACATATATACAGCATAACTTATAATGGTGACCTAATCAATTAATTGCTTCAAGAAAATAAAACAGCAATTTCCATCTGATCACTGAATGGTTTATATATATATATATAACACTAAAAAGATACTAATTTTTTCACAGTTTCACAATTAATTAACCATTTTTGGGATTCATATATATGAAATATTATTATTCATTTATATCAGTAATTATTCCTCAACATTTATAATACATTTTAGTATTGTAGTAATTAAATAATGATAATATATAAGTAATTATAGTCACTGTTGATGCACAAAAATAGACCCCGAGTTTAATCTCACGGAAGGTGGAAGCCATTGGGTTATTGAGGCTAGCTCTTGCCTATTGAAAGACAAATAATTAGGGTTGATTGCTTGAGATCGGTACAAATTAGAACACATGTTTTTAACGAGGTTCGCCCTATTGGATGATGGCTAGTCTCGGAACACCGTCGTGGATCGATATACGTATAAATATGCAGAGAGAGGGAGAAAGAATCAACAATTCTATACATGTTCCTTCGATAAAAACAAATTAGAACATAAATTAGGTTTTAAGTACCATGTAAATATTTTTTATCGAAAATATCTTGTATATAAGTAACAATGCGGCTTCTTATTGACGTTTAGTGATTATAAATGATTAAGGCAACGAAACAATCAACGTATGTGTGTAATATTCTCCATATATAGATGTCTAAAACGACACGTTAAACGTGGTAAGACTTTTATGGACATGAGGTTAAAAATGTGCACGTGGTACAATGAAAATAAGTTAAGTCTTCGAGATGCGTAGCTTAATGAACTAAGACTAGTGTTGATTAGTTTACACATTGCTTGTTGCTTAATGTTCAAGAACTTTTACCAGACATTTGAAAACATCAAATCATGTCGTTTTCCAGGACTTGCAAAGAGTCAATTCAAATACCACATGTGTTGAATCTTGACTTTTAAAGCCTCTATCTAATCTCACGGCCAAAAACTTCTAATAAGACAAATCTTACGTCCTAGATAAAAAAAAAAAAAGCTATTGTGGGATTAGCTTTAAAATATATAATAAAATATGATAATTTATTTTTCTAATTTATACTGACCAACTTAGGTTTGTCGTGAAGAAAGCATTGCTGTATTATATTAATATATATATATATTTGCTTAAGCGTTGTTAAATTTTCACAAGTTGTGCCCTATCTCAACATCTTGTAAGCATTACAACTTTTTTAATTCACTCGACTCGAGGTATAGGATATAGATATAGCGATGAACTTACAAGTATAATATTGATGGTTTTTTTTTTTTTTTTTTTTATGAATTAAAAATCAACATTCGATTGTGCTGTATAATCAATAGATATGTCAACGAGATTTTTATAAAATAATGATACGTAATCATATTATTATAAATATTAATTATTTACAAATTAATTTCTTTTCGAATTCACGAGATGTATAGAATTAAAATATATATGGAGCAGACATTTCTCGGACAATCTCGGTCGAAATTTAAGTTAAACTCAAGTACTTATGAGATGGGTTGGATGAATTATTAGCCTTCTAAAAACTGGTTACCCGCGGATTTGATTTAAAACCTTAGTCAATAAAATATGATTGATAACTGTTAATGAAGATAGTTTATATAATATGTTTATAACTTGTATTTATAACAAGTTCTAATCCTGGCCCAATTTTTTTCTTCAAACAAGGGCTCTTTCGGCGGTCTGAAAAGACTAAGGGGTCGTTTGGTTATGGTCTCCGATCGAGACCAATTTTTTATTTTTGAAACAGTGTCATATCGGTTTTGCAGACCACGTTTGGCTGCCAGTTGTCTCTGTTTTCCAAGACCTGTCTCGCAGACCATTGAAATTATAATGAAGGAAAACAGAATACAACTTGAAGTTGTTTTCTGTCTTTGGTCTTCAACTCTATCTTACAAAATAAAAAAATATTATCATTTTATAATAGTATTATATAATAATAAGATATAACAATGAAATTAATTCATATAATAAATTATTATAATTATTTTTATATATAATTATATATTTTAATGATATTTCTATCATATAAACAAATATAGTTAAATTATGTATACTATTAAATACTAACTTAATTGTAGAAACATAATATTTACTACTTTATATTTCACTACTTAAGTATGTAATTAGAGTCATGAAATATGAATTAATTTTGTATTATGACAAATATCTTTTAGACATTGTATTAATATATGTTACTTCAAATAAACCATACTTTCTTTTTAGTGACATAAAAGTTGTGTTATTATATTTTTTCATTTAAATTCAATCACAGATCAACAAAAGACTAACCAAAAAGTGTTTCAAAAACCAAACTCCCAAACTGGTTTGGTAGACTAAACTCTCATACTGATTTCCCAAACCGAATTAATTTATTTTTTCTTTTTCTTTTTCTAAATTAGAATTCAGCTTGGTTTTGGAACGATGAAAGAAACCGAGGCAAACAAAGCTAATCCACTATTCGTGTAATCAATTTCGGTTCTCAAATTTTTTAATAGTACATTTATAAATTATAATAAATTTTTAGAGCCCATATTTTGTGATACTTTGCATCAAAGCCCCATAACTTTACCCAAGTCGATCCGTTCACGAAAAAAGATCAAACTAGTACCGCTCTAATCATAAATGCATAATCTATTAATTTCACAACAAATGTCACAATAGTAGCACTGGACTTTTGTCTCATCGCCCACAACCAAAAGCAAGTTGTATATGAGACTCATTGATCAACTTGTCCTTAGAAAAAAAATAAAAAATGCATGCTCAATCACGTGTCAAATCTTTTTAAGAAATAAATGAGAATAAAAAATAAATGAGAATAAAAAATACATACAATAGACAAATTTAAAAAATTTGCTTCATTTACTCATATATATATATATATATATATAAACAAAAAAGCAAGAGAATCTGATTTAATTTTCAATCATGATCAAGTGGCTTAATTTGTCGTGATTGAATGTCTGCTAGTAATTATATGTAACACTAAGTCCATCAAATTGGCGGCTAATTGGCTCGCTCTCAAGGGAATCAATAAACTAGTATGAATTGAATACGGCCTCTCTTTTTTTTTATTATTCATTTTTTTTATTTGAAGTTTTAATATATTTATCTGGGTATTTGCTGGACAGCAATTCTTTTTATATTTTAAACATCTGTGGGCACATTCCTTTATTATTCGAATTTAATGATATATATATATATATTAATAGATGTCATATTCATATCGTATTGAAAATACAGTGTAATTATATATTTATCACACTACACGGCCTATCTTATCATATCACACTACACGGCCTATGTTGTCATATTCATATTGTTATGATTCATATGTATTATGTATATTTACTCAGCTGATTGGCTAACTATAAGAATTAAAATATAGCCGACATAAAAGACAAGATATACATATGATTCATATGTATTATGTATATTCCAAAATCCGAAGATATATTGACCTACTTCTAAGCATAAACTAGGCCCAAAACCAAAGCCCAATATTATACTTGGTCTGTTTTCTCATCTGCTATATTAAATTTGCTTCGATTTCTTCCTTTCTAAAATATTCGGACATTAAAATTGGGGTCTTTTTTTTTTAAAGCGCTATTGAATGGTTAAAAAGTACAGAGATTAATTATTTATCACTTCATCTTATTGTGCAAGTAAAAAAAACGTAGCATTAAGTTTTTCGTCGAGTCAATTTTTCGTCGAAGTCGAGCAAGAAAGAGTGAAGACACTGTGTATCTTAGTAGAACTAACAAAAGTGAGTCGAATCGTAGATAATACACGCAAATTTTAGGTAATTAGGTTTGTTAATGAAGCCTATTCATTAGATTTTCCACTATTTACTATGACTTTCAAAAATATTAGAAGAGGGAGTGTGCATAGAAGATGTCCCGGGAATCCCAAGCGGAAGGAGATCGAAAAGGATTACAAGAGAGGATTCGAGTCCTCAAAAAAAAAAAAAAAAAACCGTAGGAGTGACAACACTCTGACCATGAGGAGGCCTATTTGGTAAGGAATTCCTTACTTGAATACGAGAATAACTCATTGGACAAGATTCTCACAAACTCCGAATGCTCTTTCTCTTTTCACAAGATCCTCACAAATTCCGAATGCTCTCTCTCTTTTTCTTTAATTAGCATCCATTTTTTGAGAAGCGCTCATGAGAAGAGGAAGAAGTTTTTCTGTGTCCTACAAGGGAAAAAAAATATTAACCAACCTTTTTTTTAATTAGTATCCCCATATAGGAAGGGCAAGAATTTACACTATTATGAGAATAATGACATGAGCAATAACGTGAACAAGGGCTGCGTTTGATATGTTTATTTAGTTTTGTTTTTTGAATAAATTAAATTGTTTTTCATGTGTTTTGTAAAATTAATTTTTCAAAAAAAAAAAAAAACACAAAAATAATTTTAAATTTTGTACAACATACTTACAAACAGAAATTCGTAGCTTATGGTTTATTCTAAAAACAAAAACAAGATTTTTAATATATTTTAGTCTTTTCATTATAAATATATTTATTTTACCTAACGTTAAATCAACTTTTGTTGCATACAACAACTGTTTTATAAATAGTTTACCAAACATCTGTCAATTTTCTTTTCTTTTCGAAATTCGAAATTAAAGGTGATTAAAAAAAAAAACTATATCAAATAGTGTCAAGCACGGAGTCATCCTCGGTCAAGCATTACATTAGTGATCGGATAAGTGTACAACTTTGAGAGTTGTGCGTCAAACCACTCAGTCTTGTTGTGTCTAGGTCATCCCATATTTCATTCACTTTATATTGGATCCAATTTTCTCCACAATTATTTTCTTCAGGTAGCTTAACGATAGTATTAGAAAATAAATAATTATCAAAATCAATAAATCATGACACATATGAAACTTGCACAAATATTCAATCTCTAGCGCTAATAAATATTTAAAAACTACTTAAGAAAAGTCTACGGAGTAATATGCCTATCAAGCTTATGACCATAATGATATGAATTTCACACGTTGAATATTGACTGACTAATATGCTCTTGTAATTTTGTTTTTCACCTATCAAAGAATGAAAATGTCACCTACCACGAACCGGACCGCAACAGCCAGATTAATCGGGTTTGGATTCTGGTTCGGATTCTTTTTTTTTTTTTTTTCTGTCAATTGATTTTTTATTATATAAATATTATAATATGTAGACCATAACCAAGATCCACCGAGTATATTAAAATGGCAAATTAAATCATATTTCAAATACGGAAATCAGAATCTAGATCTGTCAGGAACTGGAGACGGATCTAACAAACTTCAGTTTTTTTCGCTCCACATTTGCGGGAATATACGGAAAACAAAATTATAGAATATTGTTGTATAAAATGGCTTTGAGACGTTATGATAGAATATAGACTGATTATTTGACGATTCTTACATTAATTTGGAGTACTGACAGAAACATTTGCAATTTTTATTTTATATTTAGTTATTGAACTAATTACTCTTCATTATCTGAAAGGTTTATAGATATATCTGATGACCAGTCCTGTATCTATCAAATTATGAATCAAAATTTCCAACTTGCAAACTACTTTCTTCTAATTAAATAAGTTTCTATTTCATCGGTATATATAGTCAAAATTGCTCTAAATTAAAAATGGAAAAGAATACAAAGTATTATCTATAAAGAACTCAGCAAAGCCAGTTTGATTTATTAAAACATTAAAATTAAATACAAATGGACGATGGTACAATATCATAGTTACATCATCAATATTAGAAAGATTGATCATTTATATAAGAACTAAATTATTAAATATTTCCAATCTGATCATCAACAAACCCATATCCGGATCCTTGTGAAAAAGTAGGTACAATTGTTTAATTTATTAATATTTGTGCAGCTAGATATTTGCAAAAACAAGCTGATTAAGCTATTTCAAAGGGTGAGAAAAAAGTGTACAATTTCATTCGTTGAAAATTCAGATAGTACATTTTAAATTGGTGACATTATTATTGTTCGCATTTTTCTATTCTTATATATGATGTATACTCAAATCATTATCCGCCAAAATTGCTCAAGAAATCAAGACTAGTCAATCACGGATATGAAGGTTAAATCATGGTTTTAAATGTCGGGAAATTCGCTGCGAAATTCGCTCGAATTTCGTTTTTCGAGGGTTTGCGGTTCGAAAACCCTGTCGTTTCTCTTTCTTTTTACCAAATTTCGCGAAATTCGCATGGGCACGGGTGTGGAAAATCTTTTTTCGTTTTATAGTGTAAAAATTAGATTTTGACAAAAATACCAATTAAACTTTCGCCAAAAATATTTATACTTGCTCAAGACCTCGCCTCACCTCACCTCGGCCGGTCGGAGGCGGTGCGCGCGTGTGGTAGATTAGAACATTTGTGTGAGTCCTCCCCCATCCACAAAATCCTATGACCCAAAGGGCCCAAGCCCTTGTCCCTGATATTTGGTATATAAACATCACTAAACTCTTGTCATCTATCAATGTGGGACTTTTTGTTATTCATTCAACTAATATCACACATTCACACTTAACATACACATACACTTCACCTAATAATTTAACTTAATATTATACACCTCAAATAATATTATACACTTAGAATACATATTTACTTCACCTAACATACATATACGCTCAATATACATATTCATTTAATAATATACACTTCAACTAATATTAAATTTGTTAACATACATATACAATTAACATGCATATTCACTTAATATTACACACTTAATTAACATACATATTCACTTCACATAATAATTTGACTTAATATTATGCACTTCAACTAATAAAGTGACTTAATATTATACATGTCACCTACATATTTAATTTAATATCTTGTATTTATTAAATATGTAGTTTTGAACTTATATAAATATCTTGCTTAAATACTCAAAATATTTTTTTTACAGAATATCCGTCGAAAACCCCATCGGCATGCGGTATGCCCATGCGAAAAGTGCGGTATATGCGGCATGCGGTATTTCTTTTTTTTTTTATATATAATTTTTCCATCGGCATACCCATCGGCAAGCGATATATCCGTAAAACGAAAAATGCGAAACGAAATCGGCAAGCGGCATTTAAAACCTTGGGTTAAGTACATGCATAAGGAGATCCTATATATATATATATATATATATATATATATATATATATATATATTGAGCGTAAATATTAATGAAGTCAACTACTTTTGTTTATTGTGCTCTCGTGACATGGTATGACACGACACGAGCCACATCATACCACACCGGATGACCTTCTTCTTCAATAATATTTAGATAAATTAGATATTTTTACCGTCAAATATGAGTATTTAAGTATTAAATTAGAGTACAATCCTTACCATATATATATATATATATATATATATAAATATAAAGGTAGATACTAGCTAGATAGATATATAATAGACAGTGGAATGTGACCGCAATTTATAGCAATCTTAAGTCATACTGCAAACTCATAAGTGTGGTCGTTTTCAAGTTGATTGAAGGTTTATGCAATCAACACAAATTCAATTGAAATTTAAGTATATTGAGTTGGGATTGATATGCTCTATATAATTTAGCATAATAAACTAATATATATATATATATATATATATATATATATATATATATATGTGGAAACTTCAATAAGTACGTTCGGTGGAGTAAATGTGAACGAAAAAGTACCCGATTTTAATAAATTGCAAAAATATGCCCGATGGGCTAAAAAATTGTTGTCATTGGTGCATAAAAGTTTTATGATAAAACTGTTTATATGGAGTAAAAAAACTGTGTCTAAAAAATTGTCATCAATGTAGGCAAAAACTGTTTATATGAAGTACAAAACTGTGTAAGAAAATATTAAACTGAAAAAAATAATTGAAAAACTGTTACAGCTGAAGGAAAATACTGTTGAAGCGGATTACACGGGTATAGTTTTGCAATTTATTAAAATCGGATACTTTTTCATTCACACTTGCCCCACAGAGCATACTTATTAAAATTTTCCTATATATATTCTTTATAACTCATTCTCGGGTTTCTAAGTTGCATGCACCATGCATGTAATAAGAGGAGTTAGGGCACACGTTCGACACATTTATTTATAGGCTAAGCAGATAATAACTACATAATAACTATTTACGCATACACAACCTGATTGGCTAACACTTTATATACCAATATCATGTATTACTTTTTTATTTTTATTTTTATCTTATGTCTATTAGTTAGAATTATATGGAAAAGTCTTGAGACCTGATTTTTTGCAAGTTTTTTTGGTCGTTCATTATTAGTGAATCTGATTGGAGTTTGTATGTAAACTCTTAATTATATCTGTGTTTTTTTAATACTTGTTATTGTAAATTGTAATTCTAATTTTTTTACTTTCCATTTCTCTATGCCAACCTCGATCTTCTATTTTTTTGGGATAATAGCGGCATAAGTCCTCAACCTTTACTCAACTGGGGCGGCATAGCCCCAACCTCATTTAATAGCGGTATAAGTACCAAAAGATGATTTCCGTCCATATTTGACTAACGGAAGTAGTCAACGTTTGCGTGGTCAACTTCTTGTCAACGTGGACGCCACGTAATCCGACATGTCACCATACATGTCATCTTCGCGTCATCAAATATAATGCAAAATTAATGGCGATTGCATTAAATTTGATGACGTGTATGGTGCCATGTCGGATTACGTGGCGTCCATGTTGATGAGAAGCTGACCACGCAAACGTTGACTACTTTCGTTAGTCAAATATGGACGGAAATTATCTTTTGGTACTTATACCGCTATTAAATGGGGTTGGGGCTATGCCGCCCCAGTTGAGTAAAGGTTGAGGACTTATGCCGCTATTATCCCTTTTTTTTTTACTTGTAAACAAAATCGTTTTCCTGCGGTTAAATAAGGCACAATTATATGATCGTATTACCCAATGGTTGGGACCAATATTATACATTTATACTTTTGAGTTGGAACATATATATATATATATATATATATCATAATGACACCGAGTAATTAGTAATTAAAATATTTTATGTATCAAGTGTCATTTGACACTAGGCTAGATATTTATATATGACAATGACAAATCTAGACGCACATATGTGTGTTATGTTTGTCTTTTACTTTCAAGTTTCACAACGTAGACTATTCCATTGCATATTGCTTTATTTTCTTTACAACTTCCAATGATTTACTATTAATTTATCTAAAATTCTCTATTTCTTTACTTTTTAAAAAGCCTTCTTATTAGTTCTTCCTCTCATAACTCATATGTGTGTGCATGTGCGAGAGAGAGATGTTGTTACGACAGATTGAAGATAATGCCTTTTGAAAGTGACCATTTACATTTTACACATTACAGAGAAGAAAAAGATGTCATTTTCCATAGGAATATCTTAGGCAAAGTAACATAACTGATAATGACTAAAAGTTATTTTCTATACCCCCCATTTTTTTTTTTATATATTTTTAAATTTGCTTACCTTTATATAGATTAATATTGTTCATTATGAGTTATTAATGACATGTATTTTTTTTAATAAAAAATCTAATTGATCATTATGCTTGTACTATTTAGGTGTATGCTTTCGTATAATTATATATAAAAATTTCAGTATATACCCTTAAAGACAATTTGATATCTTGAATACGCATACGGCATATTGAAGTTTAAATTGAAATAAAATTCATAAATAATTAACTTTAATGTCATATGTAATTGAGAGAGAGTACGTACACTCGTTTTCAAATTTAATTTTAAGTTCCATAATTTATTTGAGTATGATCACAGAGTAATCCATATAGAAAGTACTCATTCAAAAATGAAATGTCAAAGCACACATATATATCATTTTCTCACCAACCACGCTCGATATATATGTATAATTTTATATGATATATATATATATTATAATTCAATGGATCAATCAAAATTCAAAACAGATATTATATGATATTTAACGTAGTTTAGTGTCAGATTATGTCAAAGTTAATTAAGATATTAATTAAATATACACTTACCAACTTTTGTTTTCTGTCCTCATACATTGATATAAAACTAAATCTAAAACTGGGTCTCAAACCAATAAATAATTAATAAATAAATAAAAAGACTTGATCAAACATGGTACGAGGAAAAAAACACGATGAAAAATATACGATCGTTTTCATTGCTGTATCGTATCAAGCTCAATCATTTTCTTTTTTAGTAAACAATGGAGCGTTTTTCAATTTTTGTATTTCATTTTGCACTCTAATGAGCTAATCTTATTGACTCAGTCAAATGATATCTGGTCAACAGGGTTCGAAATCGGGACGGAGTATCGGATCGTCGCCAGAAACAGTGGACGGCTTTCTCATCTTCTTGGAAGGCCCACCGCTGGCTTGATCGGAGTGATCCCTGCGTTTGGCTGTTATTCTTACCGGCGGCGGCTCGCCCGAACCGATCCGGTGCGGGAAGTTTAGGAGCGCCTTGCAGCCGCGCATCCGAAAAGCTGCCCGGTCGTAGGCCAGCGCTGCCTCCTCCGCCGTCTCGTACGTTCCAAGCCAAACCCTAGCGCCGTTCCTCTCAGGGTCCCGTATCTCTGCTGCATACTTCCCCCACGGCCGCCGCCTCACGCCCCGGAAATGCCTCCCCCTCTTTCCTCCACCACCGCCACGTGAGCACGTCGGCTTTGGCTCGGAGACGGCCCCGAGCAGCTCGCGCTGCAGCGCCTGGAGCGCACTCTCAAAGTCAAATCCCGACGCTTCCTCGTCCGAAGGTTGCACTGGCGGCGCTGAATCTAGAGGTGGCGCGTAATCGTAAGTGGCCGGCTCAAAGCCGGGCGGGGACCAGCCAAGGTCAACGGCGTCGCTGAGTGAGTTGAAGACGAGCATGTCCTGTGAGTCGTTGACTTCCAAGGGCAAGTCTCCCCACTGGTCCGTCAGGCATGGGACGAGACTGTTCGAGCTTTGTGAAGGGCTATGATTATCATCAATACTTGGGTTATATATTTGGTGTGTCTGTGTATGACTATATTGAGATACATGAAACTCGCTCATCATGGTTTCTATCATTTTCTAGAGAGAGAGAGAGAGAGAGAGGAGAGAGAGAAGAAGATTTTATGAGGCTTTAGATGGAGATGAAGTTTCAGGGGGTATATATAATATAGCCATGTAGTGCATGACGAGAGAGGAAAGTAGTTGAGATTTTAGATTTATTATTAAAAAAAGTTTGACTAGAAGAATATAATGATTTTGTGGATGTGTATCTAATTTTATGTAAGAGAAAAATATATTATAGTGCTATAAGAACGAGAGAGGAAAGTTGTTGAGATTTTATATTTTAATATTTAAAATTGTTGGACTGTAATATAATACATGCGATATATATATATATTTATATCTAATTGGGTTATGTGATATATATTATTCTAAAGAGTTATGGTGAAAATATATGTTTAAGTTAGTTTGTTATGTGATTTACTATATCATTTTAGTTTTTAAAGAGTTAATGGTGAAAAAATAAAATAAGACTTTACTTTGGTACCTATAATCTATATATACACCCTTTGGATTCTTTTTGACAATATCTATACGTTTACATAATTTGTATATTTATACACATAAGTAAATTGATTGTAATTGGTTTATTTATCCACTCGGTTTAATTTTTATAATTTAAATTTAAATATAGCTAAGCTATTGAAATTAATATATTCTTATACACCCAACTTAATATTTTTAACGATAAATATTCTATATAGAAACATTCATGTATATACTGTCAAAGATGAATATCAGTGTATAAATAAATACACTACCAAATTACAATAATACATGTATATTTGCCGTCAATATTCATTTTATTACAAAATAAGTTAGACGAAGCATATTCCTTGAAGTTTCTTAGTGAGTGGCCAACTTGAAACTCGTTGGAGTCACGTGGCTTTGCATGACATCACGTGCTTAGGAAATGGGAACAGGGTTCACGAGATGCACTAAGATCATATTGTGGAGTAAGACATCATTAAAATCATTACTAATTAGTAAACTTAATATCTAATTGGTTAAATACTTGGAAAATGTGTCTTGTAAAAACGAGTTTATGTATATTTACGAAACACTTGTTCGAATCAAGAATTTGAAGATGTCACGTTATTGTTCGATATGATTGATGATGAATGCACTAAAAGCTTAGTGTAAAACGTAATTCCTTCTAAATGTATTATACAGCAATATTAATGGTTGAATAATCTACATGAAATGACTCGTATTTCAAATTGTGGAGCTATTTCTGATAATGATAGGATATGTTACTTTGTAAAATTATACACTTTCATAGAATTTTTTACAAATATATTATTTAATTAATAAATTTTTGCACATATATATATATATATATATATATATTTAGGCAGTATTACCCCGTGGAGCTATAAGCTCAAGGACTATCCTCTTTTTTTTTTTATATACAAAATATAGTTAATGTTTCCATACGGTCATGAAGCCACTAACATATTTTTTTTATGTACCTTTTTACCGATTTAATTATAAAGATTAATGAGTTCCAACTTCCAAGTTCACTAATATGAATGTTTTGATTTTATTTTTATTATGGAAGACTTTAACAAACATTGATAAAGTGTCACTTGACGTATTCATTCCAAAGTCCTAACTTACTAGGAAATGAGTGAAATAAACCAGGGCCATATGGGAAAGGAAAACTTGTTTCTAAAAGAATAGTATTCAAACCTCTTAAGTATAAACATAAACATTAAAAACTTTATATTGACTCAATATTATCTGCTTTTTCTTTCTTTCCTTTCTCTGTTTTTGCTTTCAAAATAATTAGCAGATGAGGAATTATCTGGGAAATCCTCTGCAAAAAGGTATATAAAAATAATTCTGTCTTTGATTCACATATCTTTTTATGTCTTTTTTATAATTGATTTGGACCATTCTATCTTTGATTCACATATCTTTTAGCCTTATTTTTTTCGTTGGACACACTCTATGATTCTCTTCGATTCACATATTCTTTTATATAAAAGACTATTTTTTTTCTTTTATATTGCTTCTATTTTCAATTTGTGCAACAAACAAGCCTCTATTTTAAAAAGTAGCCTAAAAATTTACTTCAATTTTTTTTTTAATATCCTCTCACGGTAAGAGTCCAACCTTTTAATTATAAAAGATAAAAAAATCCCCTTATTCTTTGCTTTTTGTTTTTATGCACCCTCTAAATTTATAAATAAAAATATACTGTATATTTTCCAAAAAGCCAAAATAATTAGGACTTTTACATTTTGTACTACTTCGTTTTCACATTTTATTAAATTACATTTCGAAAGTATATTTTATAGATCGATGTTTCTAAACTTAGAAAGTTTATTTTTACAACAAGAATAAAATAGAGGGTATAAAAATAAATTTCCCTTAAACATATCACGTTGACCCTTGAATCTACTTTTCTGGTATTATTAGGTCAAAATCTGTAAATGCATATGGAAAAACACGTGTAGCACATTA
The DNA here is from genome assembly GCA_954871525.1 of Parietaria judaica. Taxonomy (NCBI): domain Eukaryota; kingdom Viridiplantae; phylum Streptophyta; class Magnoliopsida; order Rosales; family Urticaceae; genus Parietaria; species Parietaria judaica. The sequence continues at coordinate 5,713,431 of OX940862.1, forward strand.
GCTCTTTTAGACCATCAAAAACCCAGCATAAAGTTATTGTTTATTGTTGTAGTTGATTCATGCCTAAGCTTAGGTTAAATAACAGTTAGTTAAAATTGTGATGTTACTCTTCTTTCTAGTTGACACTTCTTTATCATATTCTTCTTTGAAAAACATACAAAAAGACTACAAGTTGTATTACTTCTATAGTTTTAGGCTGACTAAGCCTACAAAATTGTTATGGGTTGGGTAACAATAACATATCTATGAATAAAGCCTCAAAGCATATTATATACAATAAAATCTTGTTTTCCTTATCCGTGTTCTGTTTTCTCTTGTCGACTCGAACTAGTACGAGGGGGCGCATTTGGTACTCAAATTGAAATCTTTGCATATAGATACCGAATTCGTTAGGATATGCGCAAAACTGAAAAATTTAAGTAAATAGATCACAAACTAAAAAATAATGTGTAAATTTAAATTAAACGAAATTTGTATATTGGACACTCGTCGTGATATACATGGGACAATTTAGGAGAGTTTTGTTGAATGTGAAGCCTAATCTACACGGAAGCGCCACCGAGACCCGACGCAGAGCAGTCAAGCTGATCGAAGGTATTTTAGACTTTTCACACGGGTTATTTCCCCCAAGTTTATTTTTCTCTTACAAGGCTTGTAGCCGTCATTAGTGCGTTTCGTAGCACAAATTGAGAGAGGCGAGATTGAAGGTGTAATCAGAAATTCCGATTGAGAGATTAATAGTGGATCGAGATTTACAGGCGGCAAGTGGACGTACCTCGTACACTGGGAGCGAACCACTATTATTCTGGTCTCGATTTAAATTTCGTTTATCGCTTTTATCGTTTTCAAATAAAAAATTAGGGCAAAATTCCTAACATGTTTCTATAGTTTTCATCGCATTTTTCCCTAACCCAAACTCTTATCTTCTCTTGCATCAACTTTTGTGTTTCTTCATCAAGTGCCTCGCCCTCTCCTTGTTCGTTATAAATTTTATTCTTTTGTTCTTTTATTTTTTTCAAATGTGTAATTTTTTCGCTTTCTTCAAAATTATTTTATATTTAAACAAATTTTTAGTACCTTACGCGAATCGAACTAGTTCAAGGTGTATTCGTATCAATTATTCCATCAATTAAGGACATATGTATGGACCATGATATTTATACAAATTCCATAATCATAGATAAGATATGAATATATTTGTTAATTAACAACGTAAATTTAAGTTTTAAGAAATTAAATTGTTGACTATATTATATATATAATTATTAGTAGAAACAATTTTATCTAAATTTCAACACATTGGTATACAAAATTTGGTAGATCACTTTGGGGTATATACTAATAATTGATTTCTATTAATTCGTTATTGCAGGATCAATCTTATGAAAGTAAAATTAACCTCACGTAGTAGTTATATGTAAACGCATGAATATGATATTCAAATATAGAGACTACTTAGATAAAATATAATCAATGATAGAGAAAGCAATTAAATCATGGGAGATTTTTTAAGTTACATATTATATATATGATTTATCTATTGGTCAAGCTTGAGAAAAGTGATCAAAACAAAAACAATGACGTCGAATACATCTGTATTCTTGAAAAAAATTAACATAAATAAGCAAATTTATTATCCTCGAGCAAAAAATATTTATTTCTTTTTGTCGATATAAATATATTTTTTTATATTACCTACACTAGTTCTCATACAAACATATTCCTTTCAATATTAATAATGCCTTTGAAATTGAATGTATCTAGGGAGTTTTGTATGAAACGGGTAGTTCAAATCTAAGGGCGTTCTTCGAAAAGGATATATAGTGACAAAGTCAGCACCTAATTATATCAATAGAAGTGTATTTTAAAATATATATAAATACATAAATAAATAAAAATAAATAAAAAACTATCAATTTCATATTTGGTCTTTTACGGACTAGTAATTTTATTTAAATTTGTAGTGAGACACGACTGACATACTTACTTTCACCATACGTTGAGCAGCTTGGACCATGATCCAAAACATCATTTAAAGAAGCACTTTGAGTTTTTATTTTTTATTTATTAATATATTTCTAGCGTAATTCGATCTAATTTAGTACACAGCATATCTAAGTTGGTAAAAGTCACAAGAGTTTTCTTTCTAAAATCAAAAGTATCTAACATGAAAAAGAAAAAAAATGTTTGAATTATCGATTTGAAAATAATTGGTGAACAATGTCACGTTGCTTGACTTCCTCAAATGCATTCATCAGAAGAGACTTGTACAATGGGCTAATTGATTCCAAGAATTATATGACAATTGACAACACAAATTCTCCAAACTAATTATTATACCTTATAAATTTTTTCCACATTAAAAAAGGTATGTTTAGCCTTTATCTCTATGAGCCCACTTAGTGAAGGAAAGTAAAAGTTTATTGACTTGAAAAAACCAATTTATAACCCGGATATTTTCCGGTTCCGAGTTTAAAAATCATTTAATAAGAATGATTAACATTGAGTAATTTTACACCATTCCCACAAAACATTTTACTTGACCATATAGTACATATAATGTAATGATTATATAAAACATAGGAATATATGCGACAAAAGTACCAAGAAGTGGCATATTTCGAATGTAATTTTGTAAGAGTGTTTTGTAATGGCAAAGCTTGATAGAACTTACAGAATGACAGTGTTTTGGTTTTTCAAAATTTTGTCACGGTAAAAATAAAAATTTGGAAATTACAACATGATTTTCTTTTGTTTTGTATTTTAGAACTTTTACAGCGACAAAATGAAATTCGAAATATGCCGTATACAAAGAGATACGTCGTGTCGTGATACTTTTTCCGCAATTATCCGTAAAATATTTTCTCGTGCTGAAGGTTGATAGTTTTGAGTCGATGACCAAGAGAATAAGAGAAGCACTCGATCAAAGTGACTAGCAATAAGAGAAGAGTTGTATATGGCTAAATGTGATGTGAAGAAACGATTGGTTATAAGAAAAAGTAGATCATCGAGTAGGAACAGAATATTTGAAGAAAGTGGTTGTTTACTCAATCGAAGACCTATCATTTAATGAAAATCTTCTACATCAAACAAACAGAGCTTCCATGAACCAGCTTCGTATTGCGCTTACATTTTGTTGCCGTCAAATGGCTTTTTCTTTGTAATTATTTCTTAGAATTCAGACAACTTTTTATTTCGATTCTACAGCTAATATAGTTTTTTTTTTTTTTTTAAGAAATTGACTGACAACTCAAACAATATCATTTTCCACCAACGGTAATGGGATATGGCATGAACGGAATTCACGTTGTTTTGAAAATACTTGTGATTACTAGGATAGTCTAGTGGTAATTCCACACCACCTCCAAAGTGGAGGTTGTGGGTTCAATCCCCACAAACAACAAAGCTACCATTCAAAAAAAAGAAAAATTCCCAGCTCCATATTTGGTGTTCCTTAGAGAAAAAATATACGTTGCAACAATTTTTTTATTTTTTATTTTTTCAATTCATGCAAAATCGTCGTCTCCAATCTGATGGATGTGATTATTTTTATTTTTCGGAGATAATGAATGTAATATAAATAATATTTTATTGTTAATTCTTGTTTATATTGAGTCTCGTGTTCTCTTCGTTTGTTTTCGGACATGCTTCAATATCTACATATATGTAGGCGAAATCTCACGAGTCACGACATCTCTAGCGTTTCCAAGAAGTACATATTCCGCAAACTTCTGCGAAGTTTATTTCATCCGAAACTTAAGGGGTTCGCTTTTCCCCGGATGCCGGGGACATCTGCGGCCATGGAAGTTTCGTCAGTTGCCCATTGACAGTGCAATATGGGGAGATAATTAAGCATATAGAATTTAGAAAAGTTGATTAATTAATACTCAATTATCAAATCTACATACTCATTAGAGGCACAAAGAAAGAGGGGAAAAAATGCTAATCTAATGACATGATTTAATACCTGTAATTTGGTTCATGCCTAAAAAAAACTCTTTTTTCTTGATCACAGAAAAGAAGTGTAACAAGAGAAAACGTGATGTCTATCGTTTTTACAAAGGCTTTAGAAGAAAATGAAGCAAAAACTTTTGTTCAGACCGTCTTTGCTTTCTTGGCATCGCCTTTCTTATCACTCTCCGCACCCTTTTTCTTCTCTTTTCGTTCTCTCTTCTTCAGGGCCGTCATGTGCGCCTTTAGGATTGTCGCGTAGGAAGCTTGAAAGCGTGTGTGATCCTTCGCCCCAACCTGGAAAATGAAATCAGAGGACATACGAATGTTCATATTTGAAATAACAAGACACTTATATGGATAATTACTAAGCATGAACCAAATTAAATATAGAAAATCAGACGAACATACGACTATTGGAGAACAAGTAATGATGCCAAATAGACATTGCTATGGAGTGGATGAAAATGCAAAGATTCTCCAAGTTATCCCGAACCGTAATCCAAGGACTCGTCCACGTAGTTTGACATTACATGGATCAATGACTTCTTCCTCAAACATGAAGCAATAGGCTATTCTAACAGTAGGCAAATCCAATGATTTAAAGTTTGAACAACTATGGTTTGATGAATCGTCTTTCCATATCAGGATTGACTTATTAATCACCAGTAAACCTATTTCAACTTGAAATTTGATAGGGGTGAAACGAAGACCGGGACCTGAGATTTTGACGATTTTACCTCCCACTCTATATTTTTCTATTCGGGGAACAAACGAGGAATCAGTAGAAAAACCAGGAACTGATTTCAACCTTACCCGTTTACTTTAGTCGAGCCATAGACTATAACTTCATCAAGCAATTATAAATACATTGTCAAGCTCTGAATTCACAAAACTACATTCCTACTATATATCGATATACTAGAATTGACCTTCATTTCACATCGCTCACAGTCGAGCAAACACAATAACCCCAGCTTACGGTAACCCCATTTGTATACCCATCGGTCACCCGTATACCCGTAAAATTGGACCATCAAGCAGCTATGTTTCCGAACTCTTACACCTTTCTCTATACAATTTCATCTAAGAGTGGATCCTATTCCCTTATCATCCTAAACCCGAAAAACAAATTCAAAACCAAACGAGCACAAAAAAAAAAGCTAATTCTCAATCAAACACACGATAAAATTACCCAATTCCAATCACCAAACCATGATCAAATTGAGGATTCCACGATAGCTCAAACAATCCAAAACCAAAACTAAAATCGAAAATTCACCCAAAAAATAATGAAAAGATAAAGATTTCTACAATACCGAAGTGGAAATCTTCTTCTTCCCGTCCGTGGCGCGAATGAGGCATCGGAACTCGATCGATTTACCGGAAGTTTTTTCCTTATCAGCCACAAGCTTCGATTTCATCGACGCTGATACAAGAAACAAAAAAATAAATTCAAAATTCAGTGAAAAATAAAACGGCATTACTGAACTTGGCAAAGGCATGAATGTTTAGATACACAGATACATACATCTCTTGAGCGTGACCCAAACCGTGCCTTTCTCGGTGGATTTCTCGAACATGCTCGTGAGTTCGTTCAGAAACGGATCCAGCTGCAACAGAACCTGGCGAAATTGGGGAGGAAAATCAGTATATAACGAAAAAATCATCACCGAATTCGGAGTAAATTCAATATAAGCGATCGAATCACCATTGTGATTAGGGTTTCGGAGATCAAGAGGGCTCGCCGTGAGATCGTAGCAAACGGGAAGGTCGTCTTTGTTCTCGACTTTGTTACAGCAGAGTTCGTCAATTGTATTTTATTTTTAATTAAATATTTATTTATTTTATAGCTTAAAAAATTGTCTCTGTGAGCTGGGTTAGAGAGAGTTGGAGACTTATAGGCCCATTTGTATAAATGAAATTCGGAACATTTTGGTCAATTGGTTCTTTGGCCCATCAGCTTCTTTTCTTCGACCGGGAACTACTTTATTAATATTCAATAAAATAATATTTTTTGATTTTTATAATGCAGTAAAATTATATGGCCCTCGCTATTAATTTAATAACGTTACATGTATTTGGACACAAATCTTGAGCGGATTTCATGTTTTAAAAAAAAATCATAATTGTTTTGTTATTATTACAATCTGAAAATTTAATACGAAGTTTTTTTCTTCTCGAATTTTCAAACTTTTGTATATATATTTAATCATTTGTAGAATTACATTTTCTAGTTTTAGAAGATATTAATAAATATTAGTACTTCAGCACTAATTGATTATTTTTTTTCCTTGACACTAATTTCTTCATGATTAGTGTTCATAAAGGTACAGACTATGTTATATAATCAAAGTCGTGTTTGAAGTGAGGCGAAATAAACCCACAGTTACAATAAAAATAATAGTTTTTATATTTAAAGGCCTCAAATAACACAAATTATAGCTAATAAGCATAGGTGACTGCATTTAGGAGTGCGTGGGGTTCAATTCAAACCAGCCCCCTCAAAGAAATTAAGCAATAATATTTAAAACTTGTCACATGCCGAGATACCTGTAATAAAATTGAGGTTGTGGTTATTCATAGGTAGTATGGATATTTAAAATTTTTCTTTAAATTGATTTTTGACTAGTAATTCGGTCTCTAAAACGCTAGAATCATCATATTTGATATTTGAATAGTTGTTATTTATCATACCAACATCTTATATATTTTAAAATTAAATTTTAATTTGAAGTTTTGACAGGGATCGCAAAATTACTTCCGACCCCCAAAAATTTATGCACATATTATAGCAATATATCAATAATGTATGTATTTAAAATGACATATTATTTTATATGTTACAAACATTACAACATTTAAATATATATAATTTTTTTGTAAATTCTTGGAAATTGAACCCAAGTCTCATATCAAATCAAAGAGAAATAATAAAATAGTTTCCGATGCACCATATAATACCAACTTTTTTTTTAAATGTGTTTAATTAAAAATAGCGGCCTCACATTCAAGCTTAAGCTTAAGAACCTAACGTCTAATTAGTCAAACTATAGTGACGTACAGTCAAGAGCACTAGCTAATCACAGCTATACCTCGTGATTGTGAGTGACCAAAAACCAAACACACACATTTACATGTGTGTATATCTCGCAACGCACAGTTACAAGTGTGTGTACATCTCTACTCTCTAGATGATGAAAAGCGTTGATCACAGCTACATATCTGTGTCGTCGACGTCCTCGGATTCTCCATCTCCATGTGGGAACAGACAAACACGAGGTGTCACTCACCAAGGACACCAAGGTTTACATGCAGCCCTTGCATGAGACCCTCTCAACACGTGCCACGGACCCCCTCTACACGTGCCACTCCCTCACCCTCCCCTCCAAGCCCTTTATAGCCTCCAACACACCACGAGAGTAACACACAGTGAAGGGAAAGAAGAAGAAGGAGAAAGAAGAAACGTTCGTTCAGTGATTAAGCAGAGACAGGAAGAGCAACAACAATGGCGGATTACGGTCGGGATCCGAGGGAGCAGCGCGGGGTGGAGAGGGAGCAGGCGGCGCCGCGGTCGCACCAGATGGTGAAGGCGGCTACGGCAGTCACGGCCGGTGGGTCGATGCTGGTGCTGTCGGGGCTGACGCTGGCGGCGACTGTGATCGCGCTGACCATCGCGACACCGCTGTTCGTGATCTTCAGCCCGGTGCTGGTGCCGGCGCTGGCCACGGTGGGGCTCATCTTCACGGGGTTCCTCACCTCGGGCGGGCTGGGCGTGGCCGCTGTGACCGTGCTCTCGTGGATCTACCGCTACGTCACGGGGAAGCACCCGCCCGGCGCTGACCAGCTCGACCAGGCGCGCCACAAGCTCGCCTCGAAGGCGCGCGAGATGAAGGACAAGGCCGAGCAGTTCGGCCAGCAGCACCTCACCGCCTCCGGCCAGCAACAATCTTAGAGTCATCCTTCCAAAAACCAGTAATCATCTCTCTCTATCCTCCCTCTTAGTCTTTCCTTCTGTCTCTAGGGTTCCGTTGACGATGTTAATTTGGTGCTTGTGGCTATGGAGGTTTGGTCCCTGATCAGGTGGTGACGCGAAGGTTGTTGTGGGAATAATGCGAAGCTGGCCTCGGCGAGAAGGGGAGATATAGAGCTCGATCATGGTTATTTTAGTTAATTTTGTTGCAAAGTGTATCTTTTTTTCTTCTTCAATTTAATGTTAATGTTTCGACTGTGTTTATGTTCGAGTCTTGTGTTGTTAGTATGGTCCTTGTGTTAATGAATACTCAACTCTTTTTTGGGAATAAATTGTTTGTGTTTTCGTGTTTTCTTTCTGTTCAATGTTGTTCATGTTCGAGAGGGTCGTGTTCATGGTTATTCTCATTTGTTTTCAATTTTTTTTGTTTGTTAGGTTTGTATCTTATCACATACTTCGAAGGTGAATATGGTGGCATTGTTGTTTCAAAAATATAAAAAGAATATGGTGGCATTGCAGTGCCTTTGGATGTTAATGTACGTGTTGACGTGGAAGGGTGTCGTATCTGCATGCGATGATACACGTGTTGAGTGGGCAGATCGTCAACCTTTGTGAAATTATAACGTCCATTTGGTAATATTGAACTATATAATATATATAATATGCATGAACTTTAATACAGACTACACACCACAGTAACGCGAGTAATCGGCATAGCTAGATGCCTAGATCATAAGAATCTCTTTGAAAAAGTTGACTCATATATATAGATATAGTTGCATGATTTATATGCCTAGATCATAGAATCTTTGAAAAAAATGACTCATATAGATTTTTTATTTTATTTTTTAAATATATGAGTCGTATATGTAGATATAGTTGCATAATTTATAGGCAAGGGACTTGAAGCAATTAGCCGAAAACGTCCAAAAATAAATTGTAGTATTATGTAGACCTTGGATATCCCGTTTTTTACTATCCGTAATCAAGGCGGTAACTGGAGCGGATATCCCGTTTTTTACTATCCGTAACCGGAATCTGGATAGTAAAAAATTCCTATCCGGATTTGGATCCAAAAATTTACTCTCTTTTCTTCAAAACCCGGTTTAGTATCCGAATTAATCCGGTTCTGAAATCTAGATCTGGTTAAAAATAAAACAAAATAAAATGTACACTCTCTCAACCACTAAAAGACCAGTACAAATCTTGTACTTACCGTGTCATTGTCTCAACTATAAAAAAAACCGTGTCATTGTCTCAACTATAAAAAAAACCGTACACCGTACATTCCATTGTCTCAACCACCAAAGAACAGTATAATCCTAAATTATTAAAGAAAAGAATAATTATTAAAGAAAATAAAAATTAATTATAAAGTCCGAAGAAAACCAGATATTCAATTAAATATAAAATCGGATACTGAATTTTTAAAAAGTACTATCCGGTATCCGAATCATGCTTTAATCCGGATCTGAAATCCAGATACTGATTTGGACACGTATTTCGGATTCGGATTTTAACTCGAATTCCTAGTCTTATTTACACTCAGTAGCTAAAATTGGAAGACAACATATTTTTTCCTCTGGCACTAACTTCAGCCCCAATATACGACTCATCAAAACATGTAAAATTTGCGTAATGTTGACAAATGACAAAATATCTCTCTTCAGCACCCACTTCGGCACCTAAAAGACATCTAAAATTTGCGTGTATCTAAACACTGATCATTGCATTTTCAGCCAAAATGGCTCTTTCCCAAACTTGCCAAGATCAGGAGCTATAAGATATCATATATGCATACTAATATATACGTATATATATATATATATATATATATATATGATTTTCAAGATTGAGAGAATAATAAGGAATAATATAGTCGCTTGAGTATGGTGTCAGTTTATTTTATGTTTTTGGAAGACTTTCTTTTCTCTGCTTTTCTTGCGTATCGCCACTCATTTCAAGCCCTAAACAACACATTGCCAATTTCGATGAAAGAGTGCAAATTTCATATGAACGTATGTCCACAGAATGAATATCGATGGACCTCATTAAACAGTACTGTAATTATAACCATAATAAACATATTTCTCACACATTATATCATATGTTCCAACACACGCTAAAATTTAGCCAATAGAGCCCTTACAACCAATGTACATTTACAAATCACCAAAGTAAAGAAGTTATGAGAAGCTCGTTTACTCGAGGTGGTCATGTGGCCGGATTGAAAGGAACATGGCGGCGCAGTGAAGGAGCCGATTCTCGCAGAGACAATTTCCGGACGCTCCCCTCTCTCGATGGCGCCGCCAGGCGAGCTGGATGACGACGGCGCTCCAAGTGCGCCAATTGGAAGAGTAGTAGCGTGCTGCGTGGGTGAGGCGCGCACTGGTGAACTTGTACCGGAAGTGGTCGACCACGTAGCGGAGGTGCTCTGCCTCAATTGCAAAGCCCTCTGTGGAATCGGCGCAGGAGAATGTGGCGGCCGAGGACGGCAGGCGGTCGGTGAAGGGGCGGCGGAGGCACCAAGTGAGCAGCTCGTCGCCGAAGAAGCCGCCTGGCTCGACAGTGCTTGTGGCCACCACGCCTTTTCCGAGGGCTTGGCTTCGCCTCACGTGCCCCCGCACGATGAAAACCATTCTTTGAATTGGATCGCCTTCTCTGATAATCTGTAAATCGAAAAATAATGTTCAAGGATCCGAATGTCGTCCGTATTACAAATTAAAATTCTAAAGCCCTTGGGTAACCCGAAAAATGAGGGTGTGCGGTGAAAGATTGACCCATCCTAATTGTCGTTTGGTAGTATACCGGGTAAAACTAATAATAACTCCAAAAATCGCATAAAACTCCTAAAATTTTACATTTTTCAAAATCTTACGAAACCTCGTCGGTACACCCGTAAATTAGCCTTGCAGAAAACTTGCGGTAATCGATTTCTAAAACACTGAACACAATCATAAGATTAAATATACGATTACATTGTGATGGGGAGGGGAAAAAACTCGGAAACTACGGTTTGGAGTCCGATTCTCGAAAATATAAACACAAAAATTATGCTAATGAGATGGATTGTACCTTCTCTCCCTTGGAGTAAATTAGAGGCCCAACTCTGTCGCATATGTTGTCAAGAATGAGATCATCTAGCATGTGGAACAAGGGAACCTGAAGCAGCCATTGAAAGATGAACTTGTTGCTTCAAATTCTCACAATATGATGAAATTCAATTAGTCCTTGCACTTAGCAATAACCTTCTTGACAAGATCAAGGCAGAGATGGCGCCTGATGTCCCTGCGGAGGCCGTCGGGGAGATGCTGTATGAGCTTGTTCTCGTCCTGCCCGCCCATCGATGTCAGACTCTCGAGCTGAAAGCTTCTGACCCTCTCGCGCAGACGCTGCGGCAGCTGCCTCCGCTTCATCCACCACTCCATGTCACGGTACTTCACCTGCATCTTCTTCTTGTTTGCCATCACCATTTGCAAGAACACCTTCCACATAATATATAGTAATACAAATATGTTAGAATCGATTCAATATTTTGAATCGATCACCAAGATTATAGTTATTGTTACCTGTATATTGCCGATCAATGTAACAAAAAGTGCAAGTCCGGAGAGTATAATGCAGCAAGAGAATGTCAACTCCAGCAAGTTGCACGTCGGCTCTAGTTCATTTCCAAACGTGCTGTATCAAAGCCGAGTGAGCGATTCGTCAGTTAGTATTGGGTGTTAAGCATCACATGGTTCGGTCCATCTCAAAAATTGACATTTTGGAGAAATCATTCATGACTTTATCAATCTAGTGAATCCTAGTTCTTTTTAGCTCACTCACTTTGGACCGTATTCCAATAGACCGGTGCTCATTCGAGCTTTACATTTTGACTATGATACTATATAATATATATGCTACGGAATTTTATCGTAAAATAAATTGGGACAACATGATCTTAAAATCTTATTACGTCCATTTATTTCTCTTTTCAACATGATATTTTTAACAATTAGCATATGCATATTTTCCGGCGATAGTGAGAAAAATAATAACCTGAGGTTCAACAATCCCCAGAAAATGGGGTACAGGATCTTCACGGCAAGAGAATTGCTCGAGCAGACCAAGAGAAGCGGCTTATAAATGCCATACTTGAACGGTCCGTTGACGTCCAAGCACTTAGAGCTCACGGTTGTCCTGTTTCCAAGAACGGTCCATAATCGACCATGAGACTGGCTTTGGCCGTGATTATAGTCAACACGTGAGCAGTACACAGAGAGGCTGCAATTTCTGCTCCGGTCGCACTGTTGCTCGAGACACCCCATCAGACGCCCGGTCGCAAGGATGTACCAGCAAGCCCCAGCGACCTGTAAGAGTCTCAAACTGATCAACACAATTTTCGGTTAAAAACACACACAATGTTCGAGGCCGTTACTGCTTGCGTACGTGCGAGGCAATTAAGTAAGCGAAGATGTTGAGATTGAAGCGCCACCAAGCGCTGCCGAAGACATAGCCCGTGACCTTCTGAAGCCGCCTCATCAAGTGAATGCTGTGGTAGACTTTGGGCAGGAACTGGAACAAGAAGCTAAGCAGAAGTGTGGTCATCATGAGTGTGATCTTCTCCTCTCTCAATAATCTTGGTACCACTAGCCAAATTATGACCTGCAAATTAATTAGAATCCATAGTTGATCATGTATAATTATAAGCCATAGTTTTATTTGTTGAGTGATAAAGATCATGTTTATTATTTTGTTGTTAAACATAATAAATATGTATACTGAATTTGAATCAAGTTCTTCATTGATCTTTCTGCGGGCGGAACTAGTATAGAGCGCAAAGAGGGCTGCAGTCCCCGCCGAATGTTTTGAAAACGGTCAAAATTTACTCGAATTTTCTTTTCTTTCAATTAATTTGTGAATTTTGTTTTTCATTTCCAACTTGAATATGCTTATTAAGCCCTTCCAACAAAAATTAGACCCCCCGAATTTATATTCAGGGTCCGCCGCGGGCTATCATATTGACTATCAACCACGCAACTAGTCACCACGCAACGGAGTGAAATGTACACTGAACTAGTTATCGATTACTACATATATATCGCGTCAATATAATATTATACATAGCAAGTTAAGTTTATATTAACATAATACACACACACATATATATATATATAGTAGAAGATGAAGAGTTTTCATGCTAATATTTATGGTGGACTAGAGTTTGAACGGTCGACCCGTAATAATCTATTGATTAGTTAACTAGTAAAATCAAATTCAATGACACATACAAAAATTAATTAGTGAAACTTATTGATTATAATTTACATACACATACACCTTACCTAAATATATATGCTTCTCCCTCAACTTAACAAAGAACTCATGATTATGAAGAATCAGTTAAACAAAACACCTGGGGAATGGGGAGAACTACAAAGGCGTCAAGCCAAAAGCCGTTCAGCGACCTCAAGTAGTGCCACGCGATCTCACGCGCGTCCCACACGAGCTTCCCGCACCCCACCACCAGCGACTCGCTGTCCACGTACGCCAGTCTGAACTGCAGGCACAGGTACCCCAGGTGCACCGCGTCCACGCACGCGCGCGCCGCGGTGGCCGCCGCCGCCAGCGGCGCGTCGACGTAGAAGCAGGGCTCGGCGCCGGCACGGAGCGTCACCACGTAGAAGAAGAGCGGGTCCACCGCCAGCGCCGCGCCCCGCGCCAGCACCACGGCGCGGTTCCACCGCTTCACGCCCCGCCCCCTTGGGTCTACCACGCGTGGGGGCGGCGCGCGTCGCGTGCACCCACCGCCTCCGGCGAGGCGCGTGGAGTGGAAGACCGGGACGCCCACCTGGCTGCACACGTGGCAGTGCTGCTGATCACCATAGTTGTCGCACCTGAACACAACTACAGATTAATGTCGGAATATATAATTAAAGAATATTATATTCAAGTATTCAACTATATATATATTGTGACCTTGGGAAATTGCTAGTGGGCATGGTGGAGAAGAGAGAGAAAGCGGTGAAGTTTGGAGGGGTAAAATTATAAGGAAGGGGAGGAGGGTAGTGGTGTCATTTCATATATGGGGTGCATGATAAACATGTGTACGTAAAGAGGCACGTAGCTATAGCGCATGAAGGTTATGTGTGGAATTGAGATGAATATCAATGACTATGAAGCAGGGCCGGCCCTGACCCGGTGGGGGCCCTAGGAGAATATTTTTTTGAGGCCTCTAGTATAAAATAATAAATACATTTAGTGATTTTTTTATGCTATTAGTACAAAAATAGTAAATACGTTTCATTAAACAAAAAAAATAAATCAATGATTTACTTCATTTTGTTTACGCAGTAAATTTGAAATATTAACAATTTTTTTTTTGTTATATGTTAAGGTTAAGATCCATCCCAAATTTAAAATTAGACTTTAATAACGTGTCCTTTTTTTATAGAAAATATAATATAAATAACTAATAAAAATGAAAGTAAGACAAATAAAATTTACTATTGTATAATTATACAATATAGGTAAATGAAACTTGAAAGTTCACAAATTTAAATAAAAAACAAGTGCATCATATTGATAAATGTTTGTTCTACCAAGTATTAGGAATACATTTATTCTTCAGATTTATATTTTTTAATGAAAAAAAGTTAAATCAATGTCTGATTAAAGTAAACAGATATAATTGGTTTCATTCATATATAATTTAAGTAATAATAGTAGGGGTGCAAGCGGACCGGGTACCCGGATTTTTTGCCATACCCGCTACCTGGATTCGGAATCCAGGTTTTTTGAAATTGCAACCCGGATCCGGATATTTTTACATAAAACCCCGGAAATCCGGATCCGGGTTAAAACCCGATTTTAAAATAAAAAACCGGTTTAAAAACCCGGATCCGGATTTTTATCCGTTTTCGGTTTTAAAATCCGGTTCCGGGTTATAATACGGATTAGAACCTAAATTTTATATTTTAAAAAAAAAACTTGGAATAATTATAGCCAAAATTAAAAAATCAAACTATATCATAAACATAACATATATACTTACAAAAAATATTATGTAATTAACATAATAAATACATGTAATGTTTTATACTATTAGTATTATGAGAGAAAAAAAAATTATATCAATTTGGACTAGAAGAAACAAATGATTAATCTACAACATTAGTTTGGAGTTAGATGAGAAACAAATAAATGAATATTTCTCTTGATAGAAATTTAATATGTATTTTTTTTTGTATGAAAATTCTATATATCTTTATGTATATATTTAAAAACCGGTTTTAGTAAGCTACTATGCGGGTTCCGGGTTTTTTATTCTCTAAATCCGGTACCCGGAACCGGTTTAATCCGGATGCGATTTTTTTAATAAACCGGTTCCGGTTTAATCCGGATTAATACGGTTCCGGTTTATTTTAAATACGGTTCCGGTCCGGATGCGGTTTGAAACCCGTATTTTTGGGTTTTATTTGCACCCCTAATTAATAGGTATGATATATGTTGAAAAGAGAAATGGGAAATACAAGAATGAAAATTAGGCCCCACAAATCGTTTCTTATACGGTTGAATTATATTCAATACTTAAAAGTTATAAAAAATGACAGTGAAAACTTGCATTGGAATTGGAACCCAAAAAAAAGTAAAGAAAGACAGAAAACAGTAGGCCTAAAATTTAACACCAATTATTTTAGACTTTTCAACTTCTAACTTTCCCTTTTTTTCACACGTTCTCTTTCTGCAATAGTATAGCAGAGCTTCAAAGTCCATTTCCATGACGTTCGGTTACATGAGCTTGAAACAGTCCACCGGCGAAGATGGGGCCCTTAGAAGTCGGGGGCCCTAGGCGGCTAGCCACGACGTTCATCAACAAGAACTAGAGCAAGACGACGCTGCTCGACTTGAAGCACCTCCTGCAGGAGGCGAAGCAGGGAATCCCCCCGGTTTTGGTGGAGCTCGGGGATCCGATGGCGGACGGCGACGAGATCCATTAATGTGAGACTTTTTTTTGAAAGCCTTCAATACAATATTGCAGGAGCTATTACGGTATTGCAGAAGCTATACGATATAACAGAACATATACATAGACTACTCTAAAAGGGGCCTTAGGCGACCGCCCATACGTTGGGCCGGCCTTGTTCTCAATATTAATTAGTTTTTTTAATATATATATATATATATCTCATAATTCTAATTGTGCGAAAAACTATACATTAAAAGTGTACGTTAGTTTTTCTTATACTCTTTCGATTATATTAATTATCAAACAATTAGAATTTCTCATATAAGATTGAATTTGAGGATACAAGCTAAAATATTACGGTTTCTTAATTTCTCTTATTAATTTTTATTCTGTAGTGTTTTATGAAAGTAGTTATGATATAATCAGGTTACGTAATGGCAAGGAGTTTCAAATATTGTTATATATCGCCAATAAGTCGTGGGATAATAGAGGAGCAGCTTGGGTACAAATTTAATGATGTCGCGTTACTAAAGAGCGATTTTCTCCATAATGAGCACAAAAACTCACAATTTCTACGCTGCGCGTTTATCAGGGACTCCATTCTCGGTTCTGCCATGACGTTAGATTTGGCCGACACGCTCCCAGACTCGGCAGTGGGAACGCTCTCCTCAAATCGCTCGGATCGTGTGCGCAATCGGGCACTAGCTAGCAGGGCCGGCCCAACGCTTTTCGGGGTCTTGGGCGAATGATTAATATGAGACTTTTTTTTGAAAGTTTGTAATACAATATTGCAGGAGCTATTGTATTACAGACCATTGTAAGAGCTATAATAGACTACTCTAAAATGGGTCTTGGGCGACCGCCCAACTCGCCCGTAAATTGGGTCGGCCCTGCGTCAACCCTTTCTCTTTTAGTAATCCAGTAAAATACCAAGAGGTGATCAAAGAGAGAAAGCAAAGTGATATATCATATATGATCTATTGATCTTGTACAATAATATTAATAATAATATAACAACGGTTTTTTTTTTTAGAAAATATAACAACGGTTTTTTGAAAGTGGACTAATCGATAATATAATAATTCATGGGCCGATCATATTTAAGTGGCCCAATATATAAATTAATTATAAAAAGTAAAGAATTTTTTTATAAATAAATGACATGGCTCATAATTATTGAATCTCAATTAATCCTTTTTCTTTCTTTCTTTTGGACCGGGCTTCCCAAGAATCGCGATTGACATGCTAGGATTTTTGTTTAACTTTTTCTTTTATTTTTGTTTCTGTTCAACTGATATTTTAAACGTATGCTAGGATTTTGCCATGCCAACCTTCCTTGTAGAGCTCATTCTCACTTACCCTTTTTAAGCCTTTCAATTTTATATTTGTAATGGCAACTAATTTCACCAATGACTATTTGATGATCTGAACTCGTTCACATTAACGGGTGAAATTAATGATAAACCATCCATGTATGATATCAAACACCATCTCATAACTTCTACATGATAAGCATTCATATTTCATGTAAATGAAGTGAAAAGCTAAATTTATAATCAAGCATTACTTATAATGAGCCAATGACTAGTATTATTAACCATGGTGTACAACAATTAAAATTTCCGTTTCTTATAAAAATCAGCCCAATGTCTAAGATTATGTATTTTATGAAAGGGTAAACTGCGGCTAATGTACCTAATGTTTTATTTTCTGCGGATTATGTATCCACTGTTTATTTTCAGCGGCTATAATGTACTCAATGTTTGATCCGTTAGATATTTTTGGGTTTTCCGTCAGTTGACCGTTAGAGAGTTATCCTCCTATATATGTACATTTTTCGTATTTTTGACATAACTCACTCATTTTTTGTCCAAATTTTATGCACAACCTATGGTTGGAAAGATAAGAGATAGATCTAAAACTGTGATGTTTTAAGTTTTGTAAAATAAGTTTTAGAACAATACGAAATTTCATATACAACATAAAAGTGGACATTAGTTTAATGCAAAATATTTATTTCGAGCAAATTTTAATATACTTAATGACTTTTTATGATGAAACGTAGCAAAAAGTTATAGACAAATTTTTTATCTTTCCAACGGGTGTTTATTTATAAATTTTTGACAAAAAATGAGTGAGTTATGCCAAAAATATGAAAGATGAGATGTGAAATAATATTTTATATTTTTGGCATAACTCACTCGTTTTTAATCCAATATTTATAAATAAACACCCGTTGGAAAGATAAAAAATTTATCTACAACTTTTTTCTTGTATGTTTCATCATAAATAGTCATTAAATATATTAAAATTTTTCTCAAAACAAATATTTTGTATCAAACTAATGTCTAGTTTTAAGTTGTACTTGAAATTTTGCATTTTTTTAAAACTTATTTTACAAAACTTAAAGCACCAAAGTTGTAGATCTATCTCTTATATTTCCAACCATAGGTCGGGCATAAAATCTGGACAAAAAATGAGTGAGTTATGTCAAAAATACACAAAGTTTCATATAGAGGAGGATAACTCTCTAACGGTCAACTGACGCCAAACCTAAAAATATCTAACGGATCAAACATTAAGTACATTAGCCGCCGAAAATAAACATTGAGTACATAATCCGCACAAAATTAAACATTGAATACATTAGTCGCAGTTTACCTTTTATGAAATGATCTTTTCATGTCTATCTATTAAGCTATATAGTACGTGTAATGTTAATTCACACCGTAAAAAATTAATATTTCAAAGCCAATGGGTACCAAATACCATTATAACATATTGATTTGCTGGATTAGAAAATGAGCCAAATAATCTATTCAATATTCATATATATAATTATATATACATATAATATATGATATATTATTATTACCACCTAAAATCTATATGTCAGACTATATATTATTATACAAGCATATTAAATAAATATAATTATGATATAAGTATTCAACTTTATACTTGTGTCTCGATTCGATATATTCACAAATCTTTATTTTTAACGATAATTCATGTCGAGTTAAAGCATTTGTTAAACTAGAAACAAGCGTTTTGGAACTATACGTGAACTTGTCCACTGTGTAACGGTGTAAGAGAGTAAGATGCTATTAATGACTTTACTTGTGATTTTTGATGTACCATTTTCGTTAAAAAAAAATAATAAGAAAGAGAATACGTTGTCTAAATTGATAGAAGATTAAATAATCTTGTAAATTCAATACTAATTCAGTACCTGAATTCTGAAGAAAAAAAAAATGTTTACAAACCAGAATCAACCTGAATTTTTGGTTCTGGTTTTTAAACCGGAACCAAAATTATGTTTTTGTTTTCTTTTCTTTTTTTAGTCCCAAATATATATAAGTTAGTTTTAACCCTAAATATTATAAATCTTTACAAAATTACCCAAATCAAATTTAGTAAAATATGTAAGACGAGAATTAAAAAATGCATCGTTTCTTGATTTATTTAATTGTTAAATACATCAATACATAAAAATCATAGGTGAGAAATACATCGAGAATATATATCAGTTAAAAATTAACTCGGATTGAGAGAGTATGAATAATTGAGAGAGAATTAGAGTTGAGAGAATTGAGTTAAGTGAATTTTGGGGTGTTCAAATATGATATTTATAGGATAGAAATGAGAAGATTTTATGAATTAAGTTAAAAATAATCATTTGAAAAAATAACGGCTATATATGTGAAAGAAAAATAATAAAGTTAATATTCGATTTTTTTTCTTAAAAAAATAACTTAAAATCTCAGCCGTTAAATCACAAGATCCAACGACCAAAATTAGTCGACCGTGAAATCAGAATTCGATTCTGATTAAAAAGCAAAATCAGAATTTTGGATTCTGTTTTAAAAACAGAACCAGAATTTTTTTTATTCCTGTTTTAGTTTAGAATAGAATTAGAATTCTAAATTCTGAATTTTAATAAATAAAAAAATTAGAATCTGACGTGTTCTTATTCTGTATGAACGTGATTAAGATTAAATACTTACACCAAACTATTAATGACTTCACTTGTGATTTTTTAGGTACCATTTTCGTTAAAAAAAAAAAGAAAAAAAAAAAGAAGAATGAGAATATGTTGTCTAAATTGATAGAAGATCAAATACTTACACCGCAAATATATGTATATATATACATGAATAAATGCACAGAAACATCCAACACTTGGCATTGCATTGAGAAAGTTGGTTAAGACTTGTCAGTTTGATCTTTTACAAAAACAACTAAGAATCAAATGCCAACAGTATAACTGCAAACTCTGAATCATTCATTGTCTTCTACAGCTTCTTTACTATTTGCTGATGCAATTTCCGTTTCCACTTAATATATAAACACTTCAATAAATAAATCAAACGATTCAACCCCACAAGCTTTTATTCAACAATCTTTACAACATCACAAACGGTACAAGAAAATAAATAAACTTCACAAAATATTAACCACGCATTTAATCATCTTACGGTTTTAATAATTAAATACCTCTCTCAAAATTAATCAAAATCCAATATTAACTCCCGCTTAGTCTTATTTCACCAACTCAGAAATCCACTCAACGTGTGGCAATTCCAAATCGGACCCTAAACCGTCAAAGTCGCCGCCGTTAAGAAGACCGTACTCCTCAGTCGTTGAATTGCTTATCTTCAAAGCCCTAAGGCTGTTCAAGAAGTCGGAGAATTTGTCCATGGTGCAATCATATTCGTCTTCGCGAACGCCGGCATTCTTTAGCCCCGAGGAGGAGGAAGAAGAAGAGGACATGATGGACGACGTCGGCGAAGGCAACGGAGATGAAGAAGATGACGTGGCGGACGGCGGGTCCACCGCGGTTCTGGGGCGGTATGCGTAGTGGTGGTGGTGGTGATGGCGCTTGGGTGGTTTGGTCTCCGTGCGGAGCTGAGAGGGCGAGTGGGCGAAGAAGCAGACCTTGTTGGATTAATTATAATATTAAACACGTAGTTAGTGTCATATGCATTTTTATAATATTATGTAAAAAATGTACGTGATATAATTATGTGAGTCACGGGTATTTCTTAAGATATTGGTCAAACTTTGATAAACTGTCAAACATTTAAAGTAACACGTATTAATCACATATTAGTTTCATAAAATCACATATGTTATAAGATATTGTGAATATTATTTATTAAATTTAGTTTCTAATAATTTATTAAACACAGTGCTTAAAGATCTTGGTCAAACTTAAACCTTGCGCTCGCAGAGCAGGCCGGAGTTGCACGCGCGCGTGCGGTAGCGCGAGGGGTGCAGCCAGTACTCGAAGACACCGTGCGCGAATTCGCAGGCATCGCCGCGGGGGCAGCTCGCCGAGCTGCGGAACGCGGGGCAGACCACCGCGGAATACCCGTGGCGGCGCGGGTCCCGCCGCTGCGCCTTCTCGCCCCGGTGCGCGTAGGGGCACTCCGTCCAGTCGTGGCTGCGCATGCGCGGGCACCGCCGGATCTTGTACGCGTACATCCGGAACTCGTCCGACCCGTAGATCATCGCCGCCTCTTCCTCCGCCACCGAGAGGCCTGGGAACTGCTCGTCCGGGAGCTCGTACAGGCTTTTGCTCACGCCTTGCAACATCATATTCTCAACTTTGGAGGACTCGATCGTTAATGGATTATCGAATTATTACGAACAATACAGCTTATTCAACATGCAAATCATAGCTTTATTAAGCTTTGATCTCTTCTTCATAAATATAAATATATATATAATTAATGCAACAAAATTGAAACGGAAAGATGATATAATGAATTATGAAACAGTTGAAGGGACTACAATTTAGTTGCAGTGAAGGAAATGCAAGCGAAGGGTTCATTTATGAAGGAGGGTTTGAACTCTCGTGGGGTTAAGTTCTAACCAACGTGAGTTAGTTTAACCATGCAAACTGACTCTTCACATCTGACGGTAACGGAGACTGTATATGTATATGTGTGTGTGTGTGTGTGTGTGGGTTTTATATTGGTGTATAATGATGTTGCATGCATGGCTGGGTTGCCATTGAGACTACCAGAGGGAGACAGTTGTTAGGGCAACAAGGCCATGTGTTGCTGGGCTCTTCATGAGTGCGTTGCGGTGCCAGTTTTGCCATGCATCTATGCGTTCGTGTGCCCATATATATATCAACGTCATCCATAAGTATATCTATGCATTTCATAAGTTCGTTTACATATCACAACACATATATAATACCATAACACCATCATATCTAGTGGCTCATAGGTCATAAAGAAAACAAGATTAAGAACATATTTTTTTAATAAAAAAAAAGTAGCGGCATAAATTCTTTTAAAAATCATCTAAAATTATAAGTATATTCTTAAAATTTAGAAGTAGTGGCAAAAATATTCAAAGAGTTATAAATTTATTTTTATGTTATTTTATCTTTTACGTGTTGCACTTGTAAAAACATTAAATAACATTATGTGTTATCCCTATAGGACTCAAATGAGTGTCACGTTTTCATATGTAAACTTGACCAATAATATCATTTGTTCTTACATAATATATCTAGTAATGTAAAAGTGTATTGTAATTTTGACCGATAATATCACCCTATTAAATAAAAAAAATAAAAAAAATAACATATGCCTAATGAGGCTCATTATTTCATATTAGTCAATATTTTACGTTTTGCAAACGTGTACTACTAACGTTTTTTCTTTCACGACGTGTACCATAAAAAAAACACACTCTTTAATAACTTAAGATGTGAAAATTCGGCCCATATGGTGATATACACGTTGAAATAAGATAATTAACGTCTATACAATGACAGCTTGAAAAATGAACCAATAGATTTTTAATTTTTAATACTTTAAGCATATATCACTAGTATTAAAATTTTAAAATATATTTGTAGCTTTAGATGATATAAGAACATTTGTGGTGCTTTTTTTTCATTTTAAAGATAAAAGGAATACATAATAATAATAAAAAAAAAAGCAAACGAAATTAAAAGCAATACTATGTTGGCTTTTATTATCAAATTAGTTACGTTATAGTTTTTTTTTTTTCCTGGCATAGCTCGTGCATAACATAATATGCACATGGCTCCGTTCCGATCATGTAGTAACGGTGAAAATAATAGTCTAAGTCTTAAAATGCATAGTTTATTAGAGATTACTCGAGAAGAAAACTTATATTTTTTCGTTAAAAGGAGAAATTAATTTTTTATAGGAATTTTCAAGATGTTAATGGTTTATTATGTAATGAAATTATATCTTATAACTACAAAGCTAATGAGATTAAATTAAGAAATAATTTAATCTCATTCGACACATAACATTTAATTGTAGTGAAGCTAATGGTACCGAGACTACTTGAAATACTCGATAAAAGTTTATTAAGATGCGGAATACGGATTTATAAATTTCTCAATTTTATTAATTAATATGAATCTAAATAAATTACATCGTTGAATGAATACGTTTAAATTTTCGTTTACCAAGAGACTGCAAAAGTATAGTGCTCACACACGTGTAGGTGAAACGACAGGACTTACAAAATGACAAATTCTCATAGATTTTTGTGTCACACGTATCCATATGAGATCACTGTATATTCACATTGTTTTTTGAGTTATGACGTGGCTTTTAAGTGTTCCTATTATTTATGAATAATTCTGATAAAAGTGTTTGAACTTTTCAAAATAGTCATATATATCTTAAAATTTTAATTATGCTAATTAAATACATAGAATTTTTACTCTTTTTGTATGAATTTTTTCTTCATATATTTATATTAATATTTAGTCATTTAGAAATTTAGGTAAGGTGAATTTTTTTATTCACTTAACTGTACACGTAAAAACCTTAACATTTACAAATCTTATAAACGTATTGGACTTAATCAACAGAGAATGTAAATTTTATGAACTTTGATAATTGATATCTAAAGCAAATTTTAAAAATACTGTATTATTATAAATATATCTAAATATTTTTATCATCGTAATCTATTTCCATCTCGATTACGGTCAAAAGAGTCAACTACGTAACATAGTGTTGTATATTATTAGTGTAATACATGGGATAATTATTTCGATTTCCGAGTTGATTTATTAGGATATGTTTAATAAATATAATGAGTTAATGAAAACTATTATCTTAATGCTAGATCAATATTTCCATCGAGACTGAAAATTTAATTAACCAAATTATGACGAGGAAATCGAAGAAAGACGTCGGAAAATTATGAGACATAAAAATTTATAGAAAAAATAATATTGATTACAAGTCATAATAGTTAACTCAAATTTCTTCATAATATCTTTACAATCTTCATTCCGTATCTATTTTATCGTGAGCAGATAATATATTTGGTAAGAATACATTTACGGATTAAATAATATTGGACTTTTTCTATATCGTGATTGCCAAGTAATATATCTAACATTATGTGCAGGGTATCAAATGGGACTAATTAATGTTCAAGATTAATCTGCATTTACTGCATTTAAGTAAGCTTTTATGTTCATCATGATATATGATATATCATCCGTATCGATCTATCATAATTTAGATAGTATTAAACTGATTTAAATTTATGAATTCTTTTAGGAAATTACTTGTTTGGTACTTTAGTGTTATGATCTATTTACAAAAAAAAAAAATTACCTCATCAAAATTCGAACAAAATATCGATCCGCATATCAAATTAAGCACTTATATTGATAACGAGACAAATATGAGAGAAAATAAAATTTTTATTTAAATAATTACTCATAAAAATATTTGTATTTTAAATGTTACTTATGCGGGGTGGGATATGGATGACATAAACTACCCCAAATACTTGATGTTATGTCCGTTCGTGATTCTCCCGGCCTACCATAAGTGAGTTTTATCAATAAACTTTCAGATGATTCTTTAAATAAATACGTATTTATGATCACGACGTACTATGATAGCTACGTACGGTATATATAAACTACAATCAGAATTTGTCTATATTGTCTTTGAAGGGAGCCGTAGTACCCTAAACTTTTTAACGCTGAAAATTTAACCAAAACAAATTTTACTTTTAATTTTTATTTTTATTTTTTTGCGGTTGATTATACTTAATCAGCCCCTCTGAAATTCGAAATTTATATCTTAAATCCGCCAAAGTATATAATAATGATAATATAGTGAAAATTATTTTTTAACTTGGATAAAATGAAAGAAAAACATTCTTGGTGTGATCCTATATAACATGGTCAAATCAGGACTATTTGATTGGTAATTTCCAGCCAATAACTCATTGGTGCAACGCACAATTTAACCCCTCCAGTAAATGGAAATAAAAGCTCATTAGCTGTAGTTGACCATTATTTTTAGGAACAAACAAAAATAATTAATAATTAAATAAATCAAAATAAGATAATGTAATCTAAAATAATCCTTTTCCTTTTACAACTAAATTTATGTGGTAATTAAGTAGGAACCGCGTATTACCCTCCTATATCAAACTCTCGCCTACGTGGCCACATCTCAATTAGTGATTTGTAAATAAATAATTTAAAAAAATACTTTTTTTTTAATGAAGAATTAATCGTTTTAACGTGTCCTAAAGAAAAAGGAAACCTAGAAAATTAGCATATAAATAGCTCAAAGACAAAGACTCTCAAAACGTACAAATATATTCAGAGCTTCGACCTTCTTCTCCTTCTTCATCAATGGTGAAGGATCCGATGCGAAAGTGCTCTTTCTGTGGCCACCACGGCCACAACACGAGGACGTGTAACAGTCACGGCCACGGATCGTCGAAAGGCGGCCACGGCGCCGTCAAGCTTTTCGGGGTCAACATTTCCGAGCAATCGGGAGCCGCCTATGCGATGAAGAAGAGCCGAAGCATGGGCAACCTCGCTGGCGCGTGTGGCCACGAGATGAACGAGGCCGCTGCGTCGTCCGACCATGACTCCGGCTACCTCTCCGACGGCGTCATCCAGAACAAGAGGCGCAAGGCGGCGCACGAGAGAAAAAAGGGTACGAATCCATCTCACGCTCTTAAACCCTGCCTTTCTTTACTGTTATCGTTCTTCATCGTTTTTGCTATTTTATGGTATTTAATTGTTATAAACGATGGATTCAAATACGATACCAATTAAAAACCGCAATTTCTACTTTACAAGTACGTCAACAGGTAACTTGTTTACCCATGGGTTAACTCATCGATGAATACTCTAAAGTTTAATAATATTAATATTATATAAGTTATACCTTTTATTTTATATAAACTTATTATTGAACTTGTAACTATTATATATATACGGTTACAATTATAATTTTTATAAAAATAAAAATTAAAACTAAAAGAGAGAGTGTGATTATAAAAACTCTTACATTGATTAAATATTAAGACATTTTGTAAAGCGTGTGTAAATGTAAGATGAAAAGTCTCATTGATGAATACTCTAAAGTTTAATAATATTAATATTATATAAGTTATACCTTTTATTTTATATAAACTTATTATTGAACTTGTAACTATTATATATATACGGTTACAATTATAATTTTTATAAAAATAAAAATTAAAACTAAAAGAGAGAGTGTGATTATAAAAACTCTTACATTGATTAAATATTAAGACATTTTGTAAAGCGTGTGTAAATGTAAGATGAAAAGTCTCATCATGTTATTGCATGTAGAAATAAAATTTCATACTCTTTACACTTATTGCGATTTTTATGTGTTTTCGAATCGCAAGTCTCAAAATAAAGGCATACCGATAATGTTCGAGAACTTTTCCCGAATTTTAAAACCATGTATTGTATATTGTTTTAGATGCTTCCCTTGTTGGGATTCGAGTCAGGTTAATGTTATTTGAATCATTTTTCATGCGTTTATTGTTTTTTATATTCTAATACTAGATGATTTTGAGTTGTTTGTCTCGATGTGATCGACAAAACCAATTTAAGCATTAACTCAATGCGTGTTCAAGTCTCTAACTTGTGATCCGATTTTATTATTAAGATTTTACACTATTTGGAATTTTGGATCAATATATTGAAAAAATTTACATAAATTTTTTTAATACGGGGTTGAACTTTTTGACAAGTTTCGAAGCTTTTTATACACATATATAATAGCTGTACTCGTTTTGTATTTTGATAGACGCTTGTGGGTAAGAGGACACGAGACTATTATCTATAGTCTATACACGTCATAGCTATATTACATATTAAAGCAAATCATATGTATACATAAATATATATATATTTTCTTTCGTTTTGGTCAGTAAAAGTTTCGATACGTAGTGTTTATATTATTTTGAATCCTGCTTTTACCTTGTTCTTACTTGCTATCCACCTAGTTCGGATCATTGACCCCTTTACATATACTACACAAGTTCAGAAACTCAAATACTTGAATATACATATTACTTTCGAATATGTTTAATTCGTCTTCCCGTAATTTATATCTCGGGTCTCACCGCACTAAAAGAACTCGTTGATTTTTTATATATATTTTTTAAAGAATATTTATGTGATCGATGTTGATGTTAGGGACACCATGGAGTGAAGAGGAGCATAGGACATTTCTAGCTGGATTGAATGATCTTGGAAAAGGCGATTGGAGAGGAATTTCGACAAAGTACGTGCCTACTAGGACTCCTACGCAGGTTGCTAGTCACGCTCAGAAATTCTTCCTTAGACAACAAGCTTCAAACGACCGGAAGAAACGTCGATCGAGCCTCTTCGACATGCCTTACCGACGAGTAAAATATTTATCGCTCTCTCGATTATTGGCAATTCGGTTAGTTCATTTACGATACAAGATACAAGACCTCGTAACACTAAAAAGCCGATGGAGTAAAAACTCGCCAATTGAAAGAATAGAAATAATATTATGTTCATCAATATTTATGATTATCGACAATGGCAATTGCAATTGCAACGTTGTTATTTAAGAGGGACACGTGATAACAAAATGATAATAATAATAATAAAAAGTAAAGAAAGTCTAAGAAAAAAAAATCATGTATCAGTACGGAAATGATTGAACATTTAAATAATGAGTTATGACTGAAGAAGAAAATTTCTATATCATGATTTATTTATCTTATGTGATTGATTAATGTCTAAATTTCATTTAACTGTCTTTGAATTTGTGGCTCAGGATGAAGTGGTTTCTCAGAGCTATTCACTCATGAAATCTGCTACTGAAAATCCACCGATGGTAATTTTTAGTTAACACATTAATTTTCTATAATATTCACTCACATGAACTCTTAGAAAGATATTTAGGTCTTAATAAGTTTGAATATTCTCAGGCAAGTGGATCTCAAACTTTGCCTGGAAACAGCTCTGAAGAGGTGAATCAAGACATTCTTTTGATCACTACTTTACGCAATTTAATTATAATAATTGGCATGATAATTTAATATGATTATCATTTAATTTGGGTACAGATTCTGAGTCGATTTCCGCACCTGTGCTTGGACAACTATCACGCTCGTGTTCGTCCCATAACTCCGGCGGCTTATAACGCCACAAATGCTCAAAATTACCTTCCGATCCCTTATACGGTAAGACATACTATTTTTTATTTTTCTAAAAATTACTAGCAGTGTTTGTTTCGTCAAACTTGTATGGTCGTATATACCGTTCTTTTTCTCGTAACCAGAACTTCTAACCCCGTTGTTTTAATGATTTTTTTTTCTAATAACAAATAGGTAGTCTAGACTGTCGGATAAATCCGACCGTATATGTAAATTGACTTCTATTATTGTCATCTGAAAAAAATAGAATTCTCGTTCCAGAAGAAGAAGAAAAAAACGGATTCTATTTTTTAAATAAAATAAATAGAATTCCGGATCTCCAAATATCCACATTTATTGGACTAAATATACATAGATACAATATCTTAGTCTCGTACTAAATAAATATATGATTTCTCCTGCACATAAAATAACGTGCCATTCTCTCAAGTTTAGACCCTTTTGCAACCAATTTTAATCCACAAAATTCACAAATTATATTAAAACTGTTCATTATTTTATATATTAATAATTAATTATGTATTCAATTAGGTGGGAATGGGTCCGAATGTGCAACCTTGGCCAATGAACATGATGATGAACTATGCACCAAGCTACATGTATAACGCCACCAACAATTTCAAACCAATCATGGCCTCTCATCCCTCCGGAATCCCTCAGCCGCGGTCAACTCCGAGCAGCCCATCACCAATCAAAAGGGACGGTCTCGATCTCAAGATCGGCCAGCCTCAGCCCAATCAACCGGCTGGATCATCCTCCCCTTCATCCGGGGCGATCAGCGTCACATAAACAAATTCAACACATTTTTGTGAAACCTTTATTGATTATGGATGTCTTTTTACTGAGTTAGCGTATTGTTTACTGCCATGTAGAAATTTTGGTAAAATGTTGGTTTTTATAGAAATATATGTGTCATTTTTCTTCATTTGAGTGCTTCTTGGTTAGTAGTTATCAATGAAATGTTCAACAAATTAATAATAAATAATACTAAAAGGAGTCTAAAAAATCATGGCTTGATAAAACATATATTATAAGAGTGTTTTTAACTAGATATATAAATATTTAGAGAACTTATCTTCTTTATTTTGTGTGTTTTTTTTTTTTTAATATTAGTGAATGAAAGAGACCATAAAAATACTAAAATTAAGAGTAATTAATACGAGAGAAATAAAAAATAAGTTGTGAGATGACATTGAAAAGGTAAGCAAGTTTAATTTCTGTTTAAGGAGCAACATATAAAACATAAGAGTCTAAAGTCAGATGAAACACAAAGAAAAACAAGCAAACATCATTTGTACAGACCTTTTAAGGCCACAAAGAATGGCTTTTAGATAGAACCAACAGACAAACAGGGTTTTTGTTTGGACAGGTTTGGGTTGACTTTCTCAACCAGAAAAAAGTCAACTTAGGACGAGCAGCAGCCAGAGTTCTGGTTCACGGGTTGACCTCGGATCTGGACGGTCGGTGGCTTCGCATTGTTCGTTGGCTGACTCGCCATCCTGCAACAGGGCATGGAATGTGATGTGATTTTGTCCGTGCAACATAGTATCATAGCTTGTTCCTTTGAATTTGGATGAAGGCGAAATTGGAATTTATCAAAACAAAATTCCTAAATGGAAGACTCTTAATTTTCCGTGTTGTCACAGTTTCTCGTCTGTTCTTTCTAACAGCTTCATCCCTGAACTTTTATATAGTAGCAAGTTGCCGGCGAAATACAAAAATCGACGATTTCGTTATACCAGTGTTTAATAAGGCCAGAAGCCTCATAACTGGATTAGTGTGTGCATAGGAAATGACTTAAGAATTTGATGAAAACCGTCGACTGTAACAGTCGTGGGAGTAGTTGCCCTAGTAAAAGATTTATAAACATTATAAGATTAAAAAAATACCTGTTCTTGATTTCAGCTGCCATGGCCATGAAAGCCTGCTCAACATTACTCGAGTTTTTGGCACTGGTCTCCATGAACGGAATGCCAATTTCATCGGCAAATGCCTAATCACAAGAATTACAGAAGGACCCCCAAAATAATTATCATTTCGTTCATGTAAGCAAGACCATATTTACTAAAATTTAACATTAAGATGTGTAGTTTCACCTTCGCTGTTTCATAGGAAACAACTTTGTTAGCAGTTAAGTCAGATTTGTTTCCCACCAGAAGCTTGTTTACATTGTCACTTGCGTAACGGTCGATCTCATTCAGCCACTGCTTCACGTTATTGAAACTCTCTTGGTCAGTCACATCATACACGATCTGCAACGTTAGCGTATAATGATCAGTCACTGGAAGAAGCAATGTTCAAGATATAAGCTAAATAACTTACAATGATGCCATGCGCTCCTCGATAGTAGCTACTGGTAATTGTTCGAAAACGTTCTTGACCAGCCGTGTCCCACTGCAAGAAAAAAGAAATACATATTGTAAAAAAAGGAGAGACCTAAAACGATGGGATAATCTGCAATTGTTCTTTCTCAAGCAATCAACATTGAAGCACTTCTTGCATCTATACTTTCCTTGACACAAACTAAATTACAAAAAGAGGATGTATCTCACAATTTGAAGCTTGATCGTCTTTCCATCCTGCTCAACGGTGCGGATTTTCTACACATTGGGAAAACAAGAAGAAAAATACGTTACTGGGATTATAAATTGAAGCACAAAACAGAATCTGAATTGCAATAAGAGCTTACGAAATCAACTCCTATGGTGCTGATATAACTGTCCAGATACGAATCATCCTGCATTATATATGGGACAAATTAGTCAAAAGCCCGTTTTCACATCGCGAAGACCGCGTTCATCAGCTTACCATCACGAAATATTAGATAACCTCTTTCGGAATTTTAGAATAAATTGCAGAATTTGACCACATAAATTGCATATCAAAACGATACAAGCTATCTCAGAACAAAGAAATAACATACAGCAAATCGCAGAAGAAGGCACGATTTCCCAACTCCAGAATCCCCAATCAGCAAAAGCTTGAACAAGTAATCGCTGTAAATGATCGAACAGAGCAAATTGATCAAACAAAAGATCTCCAAAATCGATCAATTAGTTAAATTGGTAAATCGATTCTGAAATCGAAGACCCACAAACACCAATTTAACAACGAACACGCGATCTGATCCAACAATCAATCAAAAACCCAGAATTGAATCCAAAATTGAATCACACAATACCAAGCGCGTCGTGTAAACTCAGAACTGAACACACGAAACAAAAGTTGAAGGATCTACATGATTTTTGAGCAAAAACTAAATTGACCAGAAAATCGAGATCGGAGTTCTTACTATTCGGGATTCATGGCTGAAGATGGTCGATCTGCGAAGAACTGGACCGGGATTGGACCGGTCTGACCGGATTATCTAGACTTTTTGGCACAAGAAATGGAGAGAGAGAGAGAGAGAGAGAGAGAATTGAGAAGAAGCGAAGCAACGAGATTAACCAAATCAGAGAGGTTATGACACATGAAGAAACCGAAAAGTTAGGAATTTAATAATTAATAAACTAATTAAATCATTTATAATGCTAGCAAAAACAAAAACAAAAACAAATAAGTATTCATCACATTAAGTATTTATTAAAATATATGCTTAAATTATATGTTAGTTTGCTTCTAGTGTTTTAGAATTTAACTTATATAATTTATTTTATTTTACGAACCGGCAGGGATGAGGTAACACCGTTGACGACGATGAGGAGCTTGCGTCGACCGGAGCAAAACACGAGTATGTAATGATAACGGCCCAAAATAAAATTGTGAGCCAATGATTGCGAGGTGATCAAGCTCAACGAGAATAAGAAATGAGACAACGACGTCAAGAGAATAATAAATTTGTTTAAAAATGTAAGATGTATTTTGTTTTTCCTTAAATTAATTAAACATGCGAAGCTATATTTTGAGTTTTTGACTATTCTTGAAAATTATTTTTGACAGAAACTGGAAGTCAAAAGGTATCAAAAACCAAATTCCCTTCTATCCAATTAGGAATAGATTATTCAAGATTAATTTATTCCTATCAAATTAATTTAAAGTATTAATGATAATATTGAATTTCTTGTAATGAGGGCCATGCCATCTATTTATTAAACTGGGCCTAATTTTCCGGCCCATGAGGAAAAGCTGAGATGTCCTTTTATCCATATTTTTATACTTACCTAGAGTCGTTTTAATGTACTTGATTGGAGTAACTAATGTCGTTTTCATGTGTAACTTTGGTATCGTTACCGGTTTTGCTCTCGGTTCCGGTACTGATCGATAATTTTTTATACGAAAACTTGGAACCATCGCATATCAAGTTTGGTACATATAACATTATTAAGGGGTGAAATTGTTCCTCATGACGAATGTAACGTTATTTGCATAAATTGTATGGATCTTGTCGTTTCTTATCCAAGGAATCTGATTACGATAACAAATGACCAAAATTATGATGTAGTATAAAACTGTTTTTCATTTCATAATAAACTAATTATTAACTAATACATTATACCCTCTTCGTGTACTGATAATAATAATTGCATAAATACCCAAAAATTAATTAGCTAACTTTGAATATATTTTTTCTTACGTCGCTATTATCCTTCTTATATATAAACATATAAAGTCAATCCTTCTTAATTTTTTGAAGCTTTGCGTTTGCGGTTATGAATTCGTCTAGGAGAGTCAACACGAGTGAGATCAACGGTCGGGATGACTCCGGTTTGGGTGACGTCGATGTAGTCGATATCTCCATCCATTCTCAAGCCTTCTATAATTGTTGCAATGGCTTGCCCGTTTCCTCCCACTCCTGTCCCTGCATTATATTATAATTGTAGCTATGATCAGTTGCAATGTCTTTGCTTTGTACAAGAATTTAAATAAAGAAATAGCTAAAAGTATATATATATATATATATATATATTCTAAAAATCAATTGCAATGCTAAGATATATGGTTCATATACACTAATTAAGAAACATTAAACGTAATAATTTTATTATTTTATATTCTATATATCACGGTGACAATGAAGGAACCTTATAAAGATCTCTAATCTAAATTGTTATATAAATATGTTTAAATTAGTATAAATATGTATACACACACATTTATATACCAGGAGTGGTTGAGAAGAGCCAGAGAAGAAGAGCGCAGAGAATAAGAATCAAAGGAATAAGATGCACAGCATTCTCCGCGAACCGGACGCTTGCCCTCTCCTTCTTCGCCATCTCTGCGATGCTCTCGCCGTACAGCGGCAGCTCCTCGTCGTGCCCTGCCGACAGCGATGGCATCAGCCTCGCCATGCCCGTCTTGCTACTCGAAGACGAAGATGACGACGACGACAAGTTGGTGTACACATCTGAAACCCTAGTCCAGCTCGAAGATCTGTGCATGATGTTATATATAACATATATAAGATCCCAAGTATATATGTGCTATGTTTGAAGATGTTTTGTTCAATATTATTTTGGTTTGTCTTTGTTTTGTGTTGATCGCGAGAGAAGAGCCGGCGAGAAACCAGGAGGGTTTGTTTTTATTGCTTTGACTGCGATTCCTTCTCGTCTACGTTGCCACGTGTCCAATTCTACTTCGTTGGATTTGCATGCGATGATGACCACGAGTAACGAGAATAGCTATATATGTGTGATGTGTCTTGATCTCGAGTACGTTAAGACAAACATGCACATGCAACGTTTACGTAAGCAAAGAAGACAAAAAGTTCTACGATTCATTTCACAGCACAAGAAACAAATAAATATTATATATATATATATATATTTATATAGATAACTCAAAGAAAATATATCCATATATATAGTTTAAAAGGGAAATCGAGAATTTGGTACATCAAACAATATTGCTTGAAGAACTGTCTGCCAACAAAGCAATAAAAAGCTAACATGACCATATATATCTCGAAAAAAATAAAATACATATGTTTCTTAAGAGCTTAACCAAGTATCTAATGAATCGTAAACTAACATATTTTTTAATAATATTGTAATTTGAATATTAATAATATTCAAATTATCGACCACCTGCGACCTAAGCGAAACCGTAACCATTTGAGCAACCATCTTATACGCCCTTATTGATATGCATCATTACTAGTCATATTTTAAGAGTGCTTATAAAGGTCTTCCCTTCAGCGATGTCGTTTTCTGCAAGGAAGTCGAGGAAATCTTTGAAGCTGCTCTCTCTGTACTTCTTTGGATGCTCGGATCCGTCCACGAGCTCTTCGGCGGGTCCCATTTTCTCGTCCTCCCCCAAGCTGTGCAAGCTCGTCACGGAAACCCTAGTCACATCACGGTGAAGCGAGGCCCGGTGGATGACGCTCTTGTAATCCCCGTTGCTCATCACCTCAAAGTGGTCGCCAACATGGACCTAGTGTTGATTGATTTACGGGTATTAACATGATTAGAGCCATACGTTTTAACTATAATAGGAAAACTAGTCCTATACACCACAGTATTTACTTTGTACCTTTTTTTTTTGTTACTTTTACTAGCTAGTGAATTGGCACCCTTTATAAATTTACATCTTTTTAGATTTATTTTTCTTAAGAAAAAGTATATGTATTTTTCATTTAACCTCCAGTTTTGTATTTTATTACCTTAAATTTGCATTTTATTCTTAAATATATATTATGTAGTATTCAAGGGTACAATTTGTATTACCTTTTTTTTTTTTAAACCAGAAAACATATTCATTAAGCCAAAGCTAGGGAAGAATCCCTTAAAATATCGGTTACAAGCCACTCGGGGCAATTCATTGACGACAAATCGGTCGAAAATCCCGATAAGCGGAGCTTAGGTACTTGTATTACCTTTTATTCCTATATGTAGTATAAAATTATGGTATCGATACGAAAGCTAGATAAAAATAAAATAAAAAAAATCAAGACTACATAATTTATGAAGGGTTGAATATGGTTATTTTATAGATTTGTAAAGTGAGGACTTTCAGTAACAACTCTTTCTTTATTATTATATATATATATACTATTTAAAATATTAAGATTCTAAAACCTGGAGCACCCCGTGGTGGTGCGGCACCATCCTCCACACGTTTCCGTATGTTTTGTCACCGGAGATTTCAAGGCCCGGTGAGCTTTGGAGAAGGACAGTGAGGCAGCTGTAGTCGGAGTGCGGGGGAAGGCCCAGAGTGACCTCCGGCGTCGGACAGGCCGGGTAGCAATTCACTGCCATGACTTGCATGCCGGCCTCGAGTTTTTCGGTCAGGTGGTTTGGGCAGAGTCCGAGGCTCTCGACAATGGCTCGCATCAGCTCTAACGCTAGCTTCCTCACATCTTTGCAGTAATTTCCCATTTTCTCTCTGAAAAATATAGTTCAATGAAAATATTTATTTTTGTATGCGTGGATGAAATCATGAAAACGAGATTTAATTTACATTGAGCTTTTAATATTTAATTTGCAGGCTAGATTATATTATTGGAATAGAATTCTAATTTTAATTAGATGCATAATTTTTCACAGAGAGTATAATTCGGTATTTCTTTCCCGTATTTATTACAATCACGGGGGGGGGGGGGGGGGGGGGGGGGGGGGGACGTCATGCTATGCAAATATAAATAAATTTAAAAAACAAAAACAAAAAAAACATTTCATGATATAAATATCCCATGAAGCAATATTAAAATATAGCTAAATATTAATATCGCCATTAAATATATATACATGTTGTATTGTAGATACTATATATAATATCGAATTCTTGGAGCATATATTTAATGAAGTAAAGAACATTTATTTTTGAAGAAGAAATTCAGGAGAAAATATGATAGCAACGATTTCATCGTTTAATGCAATAACTTCCTCGTGTGTCATGTACCTTTCGAATTGACCCTAACAATTTTATACAGTCAATTGCAACAATTAAAAGTGTGCAAGAACATATAATAATGACAAGCAAACAGTCAGTCTGAACTTTAAGTAACTCAAAAATAACAATATGTATGACATATATGATAACCTCATTGTTCAATCTACAAAATAATAATAATAATAATAATAATAATAATAATAATACCGTTTTTATATATTTTTGTCATACTTTTCAATATACAATCTATTATCAATGAATGTGCTTTTTTTTTTTTTACATAATTTCTGGTATTCATAAGTTAAATCATTATTTATTTCATTCACTCAAAATTCTAATTATTTGATCGTTTGTTTTTTGCATTTCTCAGATAGCTAGTCGAAATTCGAATTTTGTGGAAAAATTTGAACCTGATCTATCTTTCTACTTAAAAAAAAAAATATTTCATCAAATATAATAAGCACATGCGCGCATTTACAATTCAGCAACTTCAGTTGTCGATTTGTTAGACAAAAAATACCGCAACATTGCAGAATTATCGGATATGACATACGTGTGTGTATATATATATATATGCATGATGCTTTATGACGTTGCATGTATCTTAATGATGTCGGTTGATATATGAAGAATGATTTCAATAAAAAAAATGTAGAATTATTGGCGGGTTAAGAAACAATAGGCCAAACATGAGTACATGACTTATTTTTTGTAAGGGCGCATTTACTTATATATATATATATATATATATATATATATATATATATATATATATATATATATATATATTCTTAGGGCAAACAAATAATAGCAATGTACCTGTAAGTAGGTGGATTACTGGGCCAATGTTTGAGCCAATCTTCCAAAGGGTATGCATAGTGTTTGAGAAGAACCCTCCAAAACTGAACCTTATCAACCCCGTCCTTCAAGCTCGTGCTGTACCTCACCGGTTCGTGCACATCGCTCGACATAAGCTTCATCTTCTCCGACGCTGGCAATTTGAAGAAATCGGAAGCCGAGCTTAGGGCATCGTCCAGTACGTTTTGACCGATGCCATGATTGGTCACCTAAAATTGGACACAGTGAGAGAGACACATGGTCATTGGGCGAGTTTCTCATGAAACTAGCTCACATGGTTGAGTATCTATCTAATTAAATTTACAATTTTGAATATAAAATTCAAACCTCGTGACATGTACAAATATATATAATAAAATGATGATGGAGTTTTAATTTTAGCGTGTACCGTATATGGAAATATAACTAATTTTATAGTAATCTATACACATGTATAAGGTAAGTGTTCTATCAACAATAATAAAAATGTGAGGCTCAAACCTTAAAATATAAATATCATTAATTATTATAGCTAGATATTTGCTTACTTGGAAGAAGCCAAATAGACGACAAGCGTCCCCGATTTCTCGGACAACAAGAGCACGTTTTTCAGAGCCTTGCATCAGCCCCTCAATATCGATAACGG
Source organism: Parietaria judaica (assembly GCA_954871525.1). Classification (NCBI taxonomy): domain Eukaryota; kingdom Viridiplantae; phylum Streptophyta; class Magnoliopsida; order Rosales; family Urticaceae; genus Parietaria; species Parietaria judaica. Next base: position 5,751,120 of record OX940862.1, read on the forward strand.
GCAGTTCATCGGCTACCTCAAGCGAAGACGTCGGACGTTGTGAGGCCGGAACGGTGTAACATTCCGGCACATAAGGCAAACCTATCTCCTGTGCCGTTTTCCCAGTTGTGAACGACCCTGATTCTCTCCCATCACCCATGTTTACCAAAACTGGCTTCAAAAATGAGAAATGTTGAGAGGAATACAATAGGGTTTGGTCTTTATATATATGCATAGAAAGTGCAATCACTTGCTTGAAAAAGCTGGTCCAAATTAAGATCATTAAATAAGATCTCTCACTTTTTGTGTCATCATCAAAATTAAATGTATAATATAGATTTAAATTTTGCTATGTGTTCTTTGGATTTAGACCAACAAGATCCTAAAAACGGCTGTCAAGTGCTTAATATTTTATACATTTATACACAACAAAATATATTAACGAACCTTTGATATAGATACTAAATTTATTTTTGTGAAATATTACGTAGAATATTTATGGACCATGACTAGAGTGAAGACAAAAAAACCTTTTTTTCATGTGTTGAGGAGCCTGAAAAGGCGCTAAATCTATTACCAACGCTAAAGTATGTAATAAATGTTTTCTTTGTTGGGTTTATATTCCAAGTTCTGAGTAGGAAACCAGTCGGTTAAATCTATGACCGTATCATTAATATCTTCTATAAAGTGTTATATTAAAATAAAGATTATATCATAACGGCTCTACAATAGCATAAATCTAATATATAAAACCCTTCCAGATATATACGCCTAAAATAAGTTTATTTAATAAAAAACATTATAAAAAAGTTTAGGCCTTATGTATTATTGTGATTGGAATCGAGCCCATGAATATCTGTCGAAGTACATTATACATTTCTTTATTCTTCTATATAATGCTCCCCGAATATAACTTCTCAAAACTTTTATTTGTATATAGTTAGTAACTAATCGAGCCACCGATTAAATTCCACGTAAGCAGGTTCCAAATTTGCCCATGAAATAACTTAACCAATCTTGCTTGCAAGTTGCCACCTTTCATTTCTCCACTCATCTTCCTAAAAATTAGCTTGCGCTTTTGACAAGTAGCTTGGGACATTGGATAATAATGGATGAGTCCATGTACATTTGAGCTATATAAAAATATACTCATCACTTGAATATATCTTCAAACTTGTAAAAAACTTTCTAGTAATCAAAGTTTGATTTCGAAAAATTGAATTGGTATAGTCTACTTTTAGAACTTAAGACTATAACTTTGACCAAAATTCAACATCGGGTAAAAATGTAAAATGCAATTTTGGGCGTGTATTTGTTTGAGTGCTCCATTGCTATTATTCTATGGGTTATTTATATAAGTCTTATAAATGTTTAATATTTTAATTTTATAAATGACATAATATTTTATTTTTATCTAAGTCTCATTCTTAGTATCCACTTCCTTGGTTCGATCTGTCCATTTTATCAATCAATTTGACATAATTTTAAGTGTGTCGCTAAATCATTTTCGACACTAAATGTTGATTATCAAAAAAAATTTAAATCTCTTTATTAATATTGACGTGACTTTAAAAAAAATATTAAATAATTACACGGTCATTAACTTTTATTTTATTTCTTCCTCGAGGTCTCTTTGAAATTATTATCAGAAACCGTTCAAACTCATTATTTAAAACTTCAAATGGCAATTGGATGCTCGTTTTTTTTTTTAAATAAGCTTTGCTGCATGTGGGGATTGAACCCACAACCTCCACTTTGGAGGTAGTGTGGAACTACTACTAGACTATCCTAGCAACCACAGAAATTGTATACGTGAGAAATGAATGCTCGTTGTTTAATTCATTCTATTGAACACATCACGACGACATGTCGTCTCCTAAACTTCAATAGTAAGGGAAAAAAAACATGCCTTCTTTCGTGGCAACTTCTTTGACTTAATATTGATTTGAGGCAATATACTTTTGACTCCAATTGATAGCCTTTAATGTCGTTTTTGCAATTGATAGCCGACAACATATGTATTAGTTTCTTTAAGCCTTTTAATTTTACAGAGATCAGTCGTTTTGGAATCTGTCATGCAAATTGAGATTTTCCCTTCATATATTCTATTCGTTTTGTTTCGCAGGTCAAGGAATGTACAGTCTCATAATAAAAATATAATATTTATTATAGATTTTTTTAAAATTCTCTTTTCTAATATTGATAGGACTTTAGAAAAAATATTAAATAATTAGAAGTACGGCTATTAACTTTTATTTAATTTCTTCCTCGGGGTCTCTTTCGAAATTATTATCATAAACCGTTGAAACTCATTATTTAAAACTTCAAATGACAATTGGATGCTTGTTGTTCAACTCATTCTATTGAAGTTGAACACAATTTGTTACACAACGACATGTCGCTTCCTAAACTTCAATAGTAAGGGAAAAAAAAAATTAAAAAAACACATGCCTTCTTTCGTGGCAACTCTTTTTACTTAACATTGATCCGAGGGAATTATATACTTTTGACTTCAAACTTTAATGTCGTTTTTGCAATTGATAGCCGGCAACATATGTATTAGTTTCTGTAAGCCTTTTATTATTACGGAGATCAGTCGTTTTGGAATCTGTCACGCAAATTGAGATTTTCCCTTCATATATTCTATTCGTTTTGTTTCATGTCAAGGAATGTAGAGTCTCATAATAAATATATAATATATAGATTATAGATTATGTCAACTACAATAATGAACAATGACATGAGGCTTCATATCAATATAGCATGCACAAGTTGATCGCACTAACTTATAAGTGTTTCCTTTTGAGCCTCGAACGTGATGAATGGTGATCATCATACATCCATTGTATATATTATATATCTATTTAAATATTTTGATATGAACATAATTAAGAACATGAACATGAACAGATACAATCGTGACCTTCTCTCGTATATTTGATTTCTTACGTAGAAATATCAAAAACTGTATATATAAAGGCTACGCTTAGGACTGATAGTTATATATATAGCTTATAAAGAAGTCCAGAAACAGGTGCAAGTTGGCATCTATAATTAGAGCTGCACAACCCTAAACCACGATCAGTCGCGATTTTCATCGCCAAAATCGTCATTCCGGCCGTCGCGACGCGCCGCGGACTTGCCGGTCGCGATCGATCGCGACTTGGTCGCGAGAGAGAGAGAGAGAGAGAGAGAGAGAGTGTGAGAGGGAGAGACAGAGAGAGTGAGAGAGAGAGTGCAGTTCCGGAGCGTCGCGATTTCTCCTCTCCATCGCGGTTGGTCGCGATTTTCACGCCAAAATCGCGATCCGTCGCGACTCGCTCGGAACCGTCGCGATGCGTCGAATCGCCGGTGGCGATGAAACATGTGCAGCTCTATCTATAATACATTAAAAAAAGAAAAACTAAAAGATACGTGATTTTGTTTGGAAAGTGAAATTTGTACTTATTAGAGTGATATCAGCCCAAAAAGGAGCAGACTTTTCAAAATAAAAATAAACTACATTAAAGATGCACCTAATAGAATATATGTCCAAGTTACTAAGAAAATAAAATAAGGCAACATCAATAAATGAATGAAAGAAAAGAAAAATACAAATATGAAATTTCGATTTGAAGTTTACCAGTTGTAATGCACATTTTCGGTCATTATTAATGGAGTAGGTATTTGGATATCAATAACAGAAAAAGTACATTCTCTCATTGAATAATCGGGAGATGAGATAATTAAGTTAATAGGTGTATAAAAAAAATAAAAATAAAAATATAGAAGGATCAGAAAATTAAGCTTGGACATGTTATTTGAATTTTGCATTCCTTTTATTAAAATCTCAGTTTTATGCTGTATTTAATTTAGGACTTTAATAGGTTTTTAATAAGAGAAACTGAGAAAATAAGAATTGGGTTTCAATTTAATATTTAAAATATTTCTCTAACTAGTTTTATAAAAGAGCGAGGAACATGGTAGTATTCTTTAAAGGAACATTTAACATAAATAAAGTATATGGAATAATGAATATCATGAAAATAAGCTGCGCGTTTGGAGGTTGAGAGGAGTTTAACTTCCCCATAGACCATGAACAACTTTCTCTTCACCAATAAATCTACCCATTATACACACAAACATATATATATATATATATTAATAGCTAAAAACTACGTAATATATATTATTTTATTTTTTACTTATTACTCAAGATTACTTGTATTCGTAGTACTACAAGATATATTCGCATACAAAATATATTCGCATTGTAAGAATAGTTTACACTGGACAATATTATCAACCGTAATTAAATGCACGCGCAATTTCTTTGTCTCATTGGATTGAGCTCAATATTTTTTGAATAATTGTGTCGTGAGTTTACCATGCACTTACGGCTCCAATATAGTTGCAACTTTCATATTTTCTAAGTTGTTAAATCCAAAAGTGCGTCGTTTGAGTAAATGATAATTTGGGCGTCAACAACCGTTGACAATATCAACAAATAAATTAATTAGAGAATGAGAAAGAAAGAATGACAAGCCATTCTCTCACGTAAAGTTAGGTCATCTAATACGAGCAACCTTTAACGTATAAATAACCTCTCAACGCCATCGAACAATAATGTTATCATCTTATTGGACCATTTTAAATATGGAAAAGCTTGTTCAAGCACTCTTGTACGCGTTGATCGTTGGTTTTGCGTTTGCAATAACATGTTGCAAAGCAACTACGTACATGGTGGGAGATAACTCAGGCTGGGATATTAGCACCAATCTCGGTACATGGCAAAACGACAAAAGATTCAACGTTGGTGATGTTCTTGGTGAGTCCTGCAATAAATCCTAATTTTGTTCAATTTTCCTTTTACTAGGGTTTAAATATTTATCAATCTCATGTTGTAGCTAGCTCCAAGACATGTAAAGTATCAGTAATGATACATTTTCTCATTAATTAGGGTTGTTTTTGTTTGTTTTTTTCTTTGATTTTTCTAGTTTTAAATATCATTTTCTTGTGTTGTACTCCAAACGAAGGATCGAAACTCAACAAAGGACCGTCGGTGTCATGTTGAAAACATATTTTTTTGCGGAAAATCTTCTAAAAAATACACTAATTTTGATTTCGAATGTTTCATATCAAATTAAAATTTAATTTGTAATTAAAATTATTATTAGATAATTAAAATTTATATTTTTTCAAATATTTTAAAAACTTAATCCGCACCATCGATTTTTAAAATCTTATGGAACCCATCGATATACCCACTATCGGTAATCTACAGGTAACATTAGATCATTGGGCGGTTATCGGAAAATTCGTTACTCTAAAACATGAAAAGTCCACATTTTGCTCATTAGGGTTATTTTATTTTTATTTCCATTTTTTAGTGCTCCAATATTCATCATATATCTAATGTATTTTACCAACAAAAAAAATACAATTCTTAATCAACACAAATACATTTCCCACTGTGATTGTTTTCATTTTCTCCGCGTTCCAGTGTTCCAATATTCATCATCTCACAGTGTGAGCGAGGTGACCCGAGAGAGCTTCGATAGCTGCAACACGACAAACGTGCTGCGAACGCTCTCCGGGGGAAACACTACGGTGACACTCGACAAACCCGGCGAGACGTACTACGTGTGTGGCAACAGGCTGCATTGCTTGGGCGGGATGAAGCTCAAAGTTGCCGTGGAATCCAACCAATCCTTTGCTCCTGCCGGTGCGCCGGATTCGGCGGCCGATCTTCCCAACCCTTCTTCCAAGAGCAACAAGCAGATTCCTTTTTCCGCCGCTTCGAGATTCGAAGCGGTAACTGGGCTGGTCCTTCTCGGGTCTGCCATTGTTTCCCTGCTGCTAAATGCGTAGATCGAGACTCAGAATCGATGATCGTCAATCTTTTTTGCTTTTGGTCATGTATTTATATCTGCGTTGTACTATTATTTAATTTGCGTATTTGGACATGCAAATATTTTGACGTAAATAAAGATTGTATTTACTACAACATAAAGAAAACTAATTCAAGCTATATATTAGAATTAGAATTAGAATTAATACCGTGAGATTTTGCATCAATATTGGACAAAGTATCCTAGCATTCTCTTTTTCTTTTTCATCGTCCTTATTTATAAATATTTTAGATAATTTGTTTATACTTTATTGTTCTAGAATTTAATATGAGAATTATTATCTTAAAACACTAGACGTAAAAGTAAATAGACATTGGCTTATCTAAAGCGCGTTATCATTTATTGAAGATTTTATTTATTGAATTTAAAACCATAGAAAATGAAGCTCAAAAATCCTCCATACTTCCATAGAGTATTTGCTAGAAATTACAGAAACTTTTCCCAATAGCCCACAATTTGTGTCGTTTTCTAAAGTTTCATGAAACTTCTCTAACTAAAAATAAAACGAGAAGACCAAGAAAATGAAAGAATAAACTAGAAGCTCCGTTTTCCATCCTAAAATATATAAATAAAATGGAATAATTGAGGTAATACCCCTCGACTTTGCATATCAGGTGTTTTTTCTTCCGAATTATTAATTTTCGGTGGCAGTACCTCTTTCTCTTATAAATTACCACTTGCTCTTACGTATATAAAAAATAATTCGTTGCAAATAACGAATTATTTGCAAGATTTTATTTATCATCTCTTTCAATTTTGATTAACTTCTAAATAGTTAATATATATATAATTGGTTATATTGTTTATTTTGTTACCTAATTGATAAAAATCAAACTAGAGGTGAAATCGAAACTGACGACCAAGAATTTAGTTTTTTTTTCCTGCTTAAAAAAATTGAAAATGTTTTTTTGGTATTAGTTCCAATTAAAATTTCTCAGTTTTGGTTTGAGCTGTAAACGACATATACTAAAAACGATTGACTTAAAAAGACATGTAATTTTGAAAAATAAAAATTAATAACTATACATAGTATAAAACGACATACTAAAACTTTAAAATGATATGTAGTTAAAAATCATAACCGGGGAAAAACAGGAAAAAAAATATAAGTCTCAATTTCTGGTTTTAAGTTAAAGTTCCTGGATTTTTTTTATTTTTAAAAACCGGAAAATGGAAACAAAACTTTCAGCCCTAAGTACAAACTAACATTTTGTTTACAATTAGTATACTTACTTATTATGATGGTATAAGAAGCATTTCTGCTAAAATTAAGATTTAAAGGGTGAATTGTACCAATATGCAAAACATTAGTCCCAAACACTCAAAACAAAAATATTAAAAAAAAAAACATGGCAAGAACAGTCTCCAATCTCCATTTCCCATCCTATCATCTTAGATATTATCCCAATAAATTAATCCCAAAATAAATTAAAAGAAGCAGAAATACCCCAAATCCAAGAAAATGCTCAAAGCCATAGCCTTGTCCTCCTCTCCAATCACCGCCCCCACCGCTCCTCTCCTCCTCCTCTCCGCCGCTCGTTCCACGCCCTTCCTCGCCGGCTTCCGCCGCCTCGCCCCGCGTCGACTCACCTCCTCCTCCCGCGGCGGCCCCGCTATGAACATCCTCAACAAGCTCGGCTTCGGCGCGCGCGCCGCGCCGGAATTCTCCGCCGAGTCGTCGGCGCTCGCGCAGGCCCCGGACGAGGACGTGCCGGCGCCGGGGCAGCTCTTCGCGCAGTTCGGCGCCGGCTGCTTCTGGGGCGTCGAGCTGGCCTTCCAGCGCGTGCCCGGCGTGACCCGCACGGAGGTGGGCTACACGCAGGGGCAGCTGCACAATCCGACCTACGAGGACATCTGCTCGGGCACCACGGGCCACTCCGAGGTGGTCCGCGTCCAGTACGATCCCCGCGAGTGCGCGTTCGACTCGCTTCTTGAGGTCTTCTGGGCGCGCCACGACCCCACCACGCTCAACCGCCAGGTTCGGGATTCTTCCCGCTCCGTTTCGGGGTTTTCTTGAATCGGAGTCGGTTTTTCGCTGATTAAAATTTGGATTCGAGTGATTTTCTTTATGAATTTTGCTAGATCATCACTGATTTGTGGCTAATTCTTGTTGTTTGGCTGGTTAGAATTAGGATTAGGGTTGAATTTTTGCTGATTGATGTGATTCTTCTTGGATGGTGATTTTGCGATATGCCTGATTCTATATCAAGCTGAGATTAGGATTTGAGTGTTGAGATTTTGATGAGCTTCTTTCTAGTTGCTTGCTTCTCAAGCTGTTTAACTAGGGAACTTATGCCGCTTTTGTTTGATCAGTTATATTATTATCTGGTCTGTATTCTTATGGATTGACCGGGCTGATTCCTTAGTCGAGTTCTTAGTTCGAATTTTACAGATTAATTTTGGTTTTGTCGTTTTGAGTTGTTTATTTATGAAGATTTTAGGCTGGTACGGGCAGGATTATCACGGCTATGCTGTTAGTTTGCGTGGTTTGGTTGAATTGCCTGGATGTTTGGGATTGAATTCCAGCCAATTGATGAGGTTCCGACGATGATTAAGAAAATTAAAGTTCGTTTGTCTTCGAGCAGTTAACGTTTGGTGGTTTTAAATTTTTTTATGTGGATTTTCATGGGTTTGGCCTTGTTTTGTACTTATATATTCTACAACAAGCTAGGTTAAAATTCGAGAGATCAGTATTGATGTTGCTTGGTTTTCAAGTTGTTCCACTAGCCGCTAGGGATGTCATGTGCCTCGTTGATTCTATCAGCTGTCTAGTTATCCATTCTGTTGGTTTATCGGTTTATGGATATATGTCGATACTATCTTTGCTCCATTGTCTCTCTCTCTCTACAAATTTACAGAAATACACGCCGAAAACAATTCCTTCAGATGCTGCTTAGGAAACGGCTTTTTCATCTTTTCACTTTGGTGATATATTTTTCAATTTGTCCTGAATCGCGTTTTCATGAATTCATGACTTGAGCGAGTCTCGGGCTCATAATATCTTCGGTATTCCAACATGTACTACAGAGATTATAAATTCACGAATCAAGATTTTATTTAGAAATTACAACCCAAATGTGCAGAAATTTCTGGACATTTACGTTTTTTACACCATTAATATAATAGATAGCTCTTTTGTTTTGTATTTCTTCCGGAGTCGTCTATTCGTCGCATGAGGCTTTGCTATTTGAGAGAGATCCATAGTATATTTAATTATATCACGGTGAATGCGAACAGGGAGGAGACGTGGGAACTCAATACAGATCCGGAATCTACTTCTACTCACCGGAGCAAGAGCAAGCGGCGAGAGAATCCTTGGAGAAACAGCAAAAGATTCTGAACAGGAAGATTGTCACCGAGATTCTTCCAGCGAAGAAGTTCTACAGAGCGGAAGAGTACCATCAGCAGTACCTCGCGAAAGGCGGACGCTTCGGCTTCGGGCAATCGACTGAGAAAGGCTGCAACGACCCTATTCGGTGCTACGGTTAAATACATAAAATACATGTCGGAATCAGTGAAACCCTACTCCTAGACTAGTTGGTGTATCCATTAAGAAAATATGAAGAAGAAGAATCTGAAGGTATAGTTTTTTTTCTTTTTCTTTTCCTTTTTCTGTTGATCATTTGTTACTCATACTTGAACTTCGCTGTTAGTGTATGTGATGATGGCCTTGTTTACTTTGTATTTTTATTTTTATTTTTATATTTTTTGGCAATAGCTCTTAATTTTTTGATAAGATCCAACCACGTTTTTATACTTTGTATGGAATCCATAATATTCTTATTAAAATAACTGGATTTTCTTTTACTTGTGATTTTAATATTAAGTACAACATATACATACATATGTGTTGCTCTACTAAGATGGCTTGTTTTGAACTTTGAACAAGTAAACAACGGGTTCGTTTGGCACAATTTAATTTTTATTAAAATTGTTTTTAGTTTTAGTTTAGAAAACAAATTATGTTTTAAAAAAACTGACAGGTGCTTGGTAAATTGTTTATAAAACAGTTGTTATTGATAATAAAAGTTAATTTAGCGTTTGTTAAAAAATTTATTTAGGCTAAAAAGACTAAAATAGACTAAAACTGTATTTTTGTTTTTAGAAAAAACCAGAATCTACAAATTTTAACTTTTACTATTCATGTATAAAAATTTAAATTGATTTTGTGTTTTTTGGAAAAATATTTTTGCCAAACACGTGAAAAGCAGTTTAGTTTATTTTAAAATAAAAAATAGGACTAAATAAGTTGTGTCAAACGCACCCAATATGGGACTCGAACCGATCTTTTATTCTGTTTTTGGCTAGATTTTAGTTGTTGGGCTTTATCTAACATAGCCCATTTCAGATCTCGTTTTAAAAAAGTCTTAAAAAAGTCCGGGCTTTTAACAAAAATTGTGGATGGGTGTCAAATTAATTCAAACCAAGCCATTTTTATAAATATATTTACGGATACCAAGTATGAAATGAAAAAAAAAAAAAAAAAAGAGAACGGGAACATAAATAAGTATGAAATTTGGAAAATAATTGGAACATACGACTTAATTATTCCATGTATTTATTATTCAGAACCGCAAACATAATGAATTTTGTCTAAAACTAAGGCAAGAATTATCATAAAATATATTTTGCTAAACCATAAACCATGTTGGGATCTGGCTTTTTATGTATTTACTCGATTTTGGCCTCCGTATTATATATTGGAACTAGGTCTGGCCGGCTTCCGTTTCACAGTGAAAAAAAAAATCCAGTTTTTGTCCGAGAACGGGCAAGGATCGTACTGAGATGAGTTAAATAGGCTAGAATTTCACCCCTAATTAAATTATATATAAATAACTCTTTGTACGTACGTTTATGGCCAACTTATACACCTAATGTCACGTGTGACATGATAATTATTGAAATTATTTTCCCTTTTTTTTTGTTCTAATTCTTTTATTAAATTGGGACCAGAGAGACTATGGTTGAGGGGTCGCTACTTGTTACTTGTTAGCACGGATCATTGAAATACGATTATAAAATTCCAACGATTTGTTTTTATATAATTAAATTTGTGTGATTGAGATTATTCCTTCACAATCTTTGATCCAATAAGAAAATAATATATTTCAGTGATCTTGATTTAAACAGCTAATATTGATAAAGACCAATAATAACTAAGTGCTGGTACAAAATCTAATTCAAACGTGCAAGGATTATAGATCATTGATGAACCGACACTTATTTATTATATCTGAGCTCGTCTTTGTGAGTAGACATTGGTACTTTTAGGGTTTGATTGGAAACTATTGGTACAATAAAGTTTGGAGTTAAACAAAATTAATTCATTGAATATCACCTCTTCTCACCTATTAATTCGGACAACGTGACAAAATAAAATCAAAAAAATTTAAGTTCAAAATTGGTGAAAGTTTCGGCTTCCAATCCCGGTTCTGAGACAATTTCGGTCTAGAAAGCAATTTTTTTCTTCGTCAAACACCGAGACTAGGAAAACATCGAAGCTTTCGTAACCAGGCTGGCTCAATTTTCGGTCCAGATTTTAGTATATTTGTTTCAGTTAATTTACAATTGTTTTCAATTACAGGATTTATATATATATATATATATATAATTTAAATCATGTATTATATGAATAGTTTCTATCTTTATTACTCCATTTAAGGTATTTATACTTATGAAAATTAAAAGTTATAAAAAAAAAATCATAATTTTTCAAAATAGTACCAATTGCGGATGGCTCGGAGAAATTTATATATCAAATTGGACAAAAAAATATTATGTTACTGAATTCGCTTTCACCCTAATTGTTAACTATATTAGCTCTTGCTAATAATTATTTGTTTTTACTTGTCGATTCAGTATCTTTGGAAACTTGTCGAATTTAGTGAGATCTCTCTTCTTCTTTAATAAAATGAAAAATATTATCAACTAATTATTGATTTGCACTAATGGCGTTTGTTATACAATCATGATCAGATTTGACCTGCATTTCAATGTCTTTTAAGGACCATATCATGATCAAGTCCTAACTTTGAATTCTAATTTCTTTTAAGAAGCAAATTAAATCCTATAAAAATTGTTTAAAAAAAAAATACATTACTTCAAATTCAATCATAAACTAGTTTCCAACCTTACTTTACTTGTTCTATAGGCACTCTGATTCTTTTGGTTATTGAGATGATACGCAACTATGATAAATTTGACACGTTTAAGAGTTAAGATTAAGTTGTTATCAAGAGTTCGTGAATTCTAATATGATCATACATATATAATGATGATATTCCATTGAAAAATATAAAATCAATAGAGAATTTGAAAACAAATTATCACCACCTGGCATATTAGTATTGAATTTTACTAGTTTTTTTTATCACTCAATCCAATGCAAACTAATATTGAATTGAGCGATATCAGAATTTAAACATAAGATCTAAACTTTACAAGTATTACTACATATTCAAAAAAAAAAATCTTTCTATTCATTTTATATATTTAATATCAGTTTATGTTCCGATATATTGAGAATTGGCCGGAAGTAATTGTTATGGTCGTTTTGGACCGGTATATTGAGAAGTAGAAAATATCGAGAGGTTTTTCTACAAAACTTGGAGAGGAAAAAAAATCGACGTTGTGAAAAATAGTAGTAGAAACAAATATGTTATTAAATTTTTATATAAGTGTTCATAAATATAAAAATAAAAATGAAAGAGTTGGTGAAATTGATGCAAAGTGATAAACTTATTATTAATAACTAATGATTATACTTACATATTATAATAATAAGATGAACAAAGTATAGTAATAGTACTATAATTATCTTCTTTGTTGTCAAGTGTTTGTTTGGTGGGAAAAATATGATTAAGGTGAGAGTTGTTATTGGTGCAATGCAAACTCACGAGGATTTGGCCTGCAAAATCTTATAAAAACATATATAGTATCGTCATCTACAAATTAAATACAATAATTGTTGGATCATAAAAAGGGTTTTATTTCAATCGCAGATCCAACTGTTTTTGGAGTTTATTTTTTCTTTTTTAATAAAAAAGTGAAAATATCCAAAGTGATCAGAGCATAAGAATAAAGCCACATGAGATTGCTTATGCCTTAGAGCTACCCAGCTTGTATTCACCTTTTTTTTATATATATAATATATATTGTGATATATAGTAAAAATATGAATCAGAATTATATATAAAGAAAAATGTTAACATATATATGAGATAATAACATATTTTTGGGATACTAATAATGAAAAAACGATTAGATGAACTAAAAATAAAAATAAAATAAACATTAAGATCAGTTTACTTTAATTGTTTTTTTTTTCTTTTTCTTTTTAGTTAGATGGTATATTTTTTATTAAAAAAGAGAGAGTAAAATATAAGCAGGAAAAAAATCTATCTGTAATATTAATTTCTATTTTATTTAATGACTTTCCTTAAATATGAACATGCAAATTCTCCCGTATATAAGTAAATAAAATAAAACAAGAAATTTTTTCTTATTTTCGAAGTCAAGTGATCACAACTAAATATTGTACAACGAATTTCGAAGCCACGTTGAAACAGCTAACATACACACACAACGTGCATTAAAACGACATGTCGAACCTGTAACGATCGTATTAGCTTTTAAGTGGTCATTAAATGATCATATTTGCGACAAAAGTACCATTATATATTTCTTTGTTTGCATTGTATCTTAAATTTTATTTTATCGTGCAAACGGTTTGCAGAACCAAAAAATGATTTACAGTAAGTTTCATTTTCTTACCTCAAAACTATTTTATTATTTTTTCAAACTTTTATCACGACATGATAAAATTTAAAATATATTGTATACTATAAACTGTGTTGTGATACTTTTTCCGCATATATCGTTAAATTAAATACAGCAAATGTTTGAACAGTGTTTTGTTTTGTCCCTACATGCTCATCTAAATTACAAAAATCTTCAAATAGCTGTAAAACCCACTTTTCTTTACGTGTGCTATCAGCTCTTTTTTTTTTCTTTTTTTTTGTTCATATATTTATAATTATTTTTTGGAATTTTCTCGTGTATCCACAATAATTTTATAAAATATAGTTCTATAACATAGATCTATGTTTTATTTCAAAATATATATTGTAAGTATTGACTAATTTAAAGTTAAAACAGGAAGTTATTGCGAAAAAAAACATAATGCGCACCGGCCAAAAATCTTCGATATTGATTCATTGAAATTTATTGGGCGTTTCTATTCTTGTAATAAATTTTTTATTTCAAAATTTAGATTAGTATATTCAAAACATATTTTAAAGATAAACATATTATAATTTTGATGAAAAATTAGTCCAAAATTGATTTGAACATAAGATAGAGAGGATAAAAAGAAGAATATTATAAGTGTATGTAGATCAATTTCGGAGTATATCTAGTTATTTTTCAGAATCGGGCACGAACACAAAATAAAAATAAAAAACTTAACCAAACTCGGAATCCGGATATAAGTTTTCTTTTAACCCTGTCCTCAATTCTCTTAAAGAGATTTCATTAATTAAGAAAAGAAAAAAAAAATGAACTTCAGTTTCTTTCAACTAACAGTGCAGTGATTAAAGCTTTTAAGTACGTACTTTTATTGATATATATATATAACATTAATATAAATAGAGAGAGAGAGAGAGTTCTATGAGAAACGCCAACTTTATAGAAATAGAAACAAACACACAGAATTAAGATATCAGCTGAGAAAGATGGCCAGAGAAGCTGATCACGAAGGAGAAGCAGAGGAGGCAATGCCGCGAGCAGTGCGGCTCGTGTCGGCGATCCTGGAGCGCGTGGCGGAGGCCAACGATGCGGAGGATGATCAGGGGGGCAGCAGGGTGGCGTCGTCGTTTGACGCACTGACGCGGCCGAGCATCTCGGTGCACAGCTACCTGCGGCGGATCTTCAAGTACTCGCAGTGCAGCGCGTCGTGCTTCGTGGTGGCGTACGTGTACCTGGACCGGTTCGCGTGCCGGCAGCACGAGCTGCCCATCAGCTCGCTCAACGTCCACCGCCTCATCATCACCAGCGTCATGGTCGCCGCCAAGTTCATGGATGACCTGTAAGTCTTAACCCTTTAATTCTCCCATGTTTTCTTGATCTTGTTGTGATCTAACAAGATTGATGATCTCAACACAACCCAACCGTACTTGCCAAAATAATTCCCCTTTTTTTTGCTTGACTTTTAGATAATAACGGATCCGACAGTCCGGATAAAAGAGCCGCTATTATTAGAGTATATGAGAAAGAAAATGAAAACCGGTGCATTGTTTCTGGTTTTATTCGGAACCAGAATTCTTGTTTTTTTTTTTTTCTTTTTCAAAGACTTAGAGTCTCCTACATTGAGGGATTAGTTTTGGACAATAATTTTACGAAGTTTACGAAGAAAAAAAAAAACACGCATAGACGGAGAATATAATAAAAAAAAAACGTGTTAGAATATAGGAAGAGAGCAAAAATTAATTGTTACGGCTAAGCTAATTAACCCCGAGAAATGCCTATAACAAAATCGGAACTAATATTATGTAATGTTTGTTAAATTTACATTGCTGCAAAGTCTCGTTATAGGTCTCAACTAATTTTTAAGGATTCGAATCACAAACTCTAATCGTAGCGATTTAAACTAGAATGTGATAAGATTTGAATGGATACGGTTCGATTTGATATTGTTATCGTCGTCGTGATTTTGCTGTTCGTCTCTCTGTTTACTGCTCTGTTTTTTTTTTTTCTTTCTTTTTCTTGGAATTTCCATTTCTTTGGTTTATTGTTTGATTTTCTTGGTATTTTAGAGCAAGAAATTGTCTTGATAACAAGAAGATAAGAGAGATCACCTTTTAGTCTCTTCATTACTCAGATCGCAACAAGATCAATCAAATTATAAAATATCAATTTTGAATGAGTGAATCAAATTGGAGAAAATGTATATGTAGTCGACAACATATCAGGTAAAGCAACGTGGTATAATAATGATGAGAAATGGAAGACATATATATGTATATATATAAATATATTATTTACAATCATGTGAGAAACTGACCATGCCTAGCATCCGACAAAATCTCATCTGTCATGTGTGAAGCTTTGGTCTCTGTCTCTAAAATTTATTGACTGAATTACATTTACAGAGCACCTTTTTTCTTTTATTTTTTTACATAATTGATGGAAACAAAAATATACAGTAAGATCCCTGTAGGGGTTAAAGTTTTGAACTCGAATTCCGATTTAATCCGGTCTCGACCTATTTTTTGGTTCAAAAATCGGGTATTATCTTTGTAAAAAGAACCCACAAACAATAATTTAGGACTCGTGATCAGTTTAAAAAATTAAATCGTTTTCTTAAAAAATGTATTTTCAGATACAGGCCGACTCGGTATCAGTCCGGTCCGACCCAAAATTTTACAACACGGCAGACTAGGGGCACAAAACCTAGTACCCGATCCCAATTTAGTCTTTCGACATAATATAGTTTTGGAACCAAATAATATAGTGGAACCTCTCTCAATTTATTATAGTTAGATTCTAAAATTTTATTATACTATCGAGGCTGCTAATTTATCGAGGGATAAATTAACAAAGTTCTAGTGTATTTAAGCATTCTTTTGTTCTTTCCCGTGCAAAAATTAGTGATGAAATATGTGTTTCGTGTTTCATACTTCCGTTGCACATCATGAAATTGGTTTTACTCCTTGAATATTTTGACCTCCTCTTTTCTTTTTCTTTTATTAAAAAAAAAATACTCACATAACACTTGAATTTCATTGTATGAATTCTTGTATGAATCTTGTATTTCAGGTACTACAACAACGCGTACTACGCCAAAATCGGTGGAATCAGCACGAGTGAAATGAACCTGCTTGAATTAGATTTCTTATTCGGAGTGAGCTTCCAATTGAACGTGACGCCAAGCACGTTCCACACCTACTGCTCGCACCTCCACGCGCAGATGACGCTGCAATTAGAGCCTCCTCCTAATAAGCCTCTCTATTGCCACACGGAAGACGACTCCACCAACGCACACCAAAAGGAATTACTTGTTTAGAGTATTCCTTTTTGTATGTCAACACAAAAATAATGAAGTCAACTTTCTCGTTTGACTTGGTTAAAGGGGTGTTGATGAAATTGGCTTTCTTTGTGTTAATGACGGTAAAAGTATTTAAATTTTGATCAAAGTGAGGAAGTAGGGGTTAAAAGCAAACAAGCAGCAGAAAAAGTACTCGAACTTATAAATGTCGCCTCACATTTATAATATGAAAATTTTGGGTCTACAGGAGTATGGCGAAAATGAGTGATGATTATGAGTTAATTAGCTTTTAAAATTGTGTGGAAGAAGTGAAAGAAAACAATTTGCTGGCGACTTGGTGGTATCATATCATATTTTCATGTGTCACAACTCACAACTATGCTAAGACCATGCCTAATAGGCTAATAAATACCCCCCAAAATTAGATGTTCTTTAATAGTTTCACACCAACTCTTACATAATCTCTCAAACCCCTATCTATTTGAAAGAAAAAATATACTTTTATTTCTTAAAATCTATGATGTTAATGTTAAATTTTTTTTTTCTTTTCAAAATCTATTGGTAAACCTATCGATTTTGAGTAATATAA
This sequence comes from Parietaria judaica, assembly GCA_954871525.1. Lineage (NCBI taxonomy): Eukaryota > Viridiplantae > Streptophyta > Magnoliopsida > Rosales > Urticaceae > Parietaria > Parietaria judaica. Next base: position 5,768,623 of record OX940862.1, read on the forward strand.
AATCAGTTTGGCGCAATCAAATTTTATTTTTAAAGTTATTACAAAAACTTCTTCGCTATACACATGCCATTTTTTGGTATATTTTCAAATTAAACTTGCCAGTAATTCTAATTAGCAGTCTCTAAAACTAAAACATTGGTTCCAACATTAACACTCAAAGTCCGTGCAAATTAAAATAAAGTAAAATATTATTGAAATAGGATTCAATCAGCTAGAAATGAATGGGCCTGAAATGCTTAGTAAGCCGAGCCCATAGACGAAGCTGACATGGAGCGCAAGGAAACAGTGCATAACTTGTAGGGAAAGTCCCACATGGAAAGAATATCATAGTTTAAGACACTTTATAAGCAAGAGAGTGAACATGAACTACCGTCCCCTCGGGGACATCCGATAAAATTGGAACGATACAGAGAAGATTAGCATGGCCCCTGCGCAAGGATGACACGCACAAATCGAGAAATGGTCCAAATTTTTTTCTGTTTATTTTTTCTAAACTTAATATTTAAATATTTTATTTTTGTGAGGATACAATTTTTTCGTGTTTATCTTTTGGGATAATAGTGGCATAAGTCTTCAACTTTTATTCAACTGGGGCGGCATTGCCCCAACCTCATTTAATAGTGGTATAAGTATCAAAAGATGATTTCCGTCCAGATTTGACTAACGGAAGTAGTCAACGTTTGCGTGGTCAGCTTCTCGTCAACGTGGACGCCACATAGTCCGACATGTCACCATACATGTCATCCTCGCGTCATTAAATTTAATGCAAAATTAATTGAATCCCTCCATCACCCTTAATTTTGAGATTTGACTAACGGAAGTAGTCAACGTTTGCGTGGTCGGCTTCTAAACTTAATATTTAATATTTTATTTTTGTGAGGATACAATTTTTTCGTGTTTATCTTTTGGGATAATAGTGGCATAAGTCTTCAACCTTTATTCAACTGGGGCGGCATAGCCCCAACCTCATTTAATAGTGGTATAAGTATCAAAAGATGATTTCCGTCCAGATTTGACTAACGGAAGTAGTCAACGTTTGCGTGGTCAGCTTCTCGTCAACGTGGACGCCACATAGTCCAACATGTCACCATACATGTCATCCTCGCGTCATTAAATTTAATGCAAAATTAATTGAATCCCTCCATCACCCTTAATTTTGAGATTTGACTAACGGAAGTAGTCAACGTTTGCGTGGTCAGCTTCTCGTCAACGTGGACGCCACATAGTCCGACATGTCACCATACATGTCATCCTCGTGTCATTAAATTTAATGCAAAATTAATTGAATCCCTCCATCACCCTTAATTTTGCATTAAATTTGATGACACGAGGATGACGTGTATGGTGACATGTCGGATTACGTGGCGTCCACGTTGACGAGAAGCTGACCGCGCAAACGTTGACTACTTCTGTTAGTCAAATATGAACGGAAATCATCTTTTGGTACTTATACCGCTATTAAATGGGGTTGGGGCTATACCGCCCCAGTTGAGTAAAGGTTGAGGACTTATGCCGCTATTATCCTTTATCTTTTTAATGTTCATAATTCATAACCCAGTTTTCGGATATAATTTTTTTCACACTATTTTGCAACAATTACTTAAACTTAATATATAATATTTTATTTTTGTGAGGATATAATTTTTTCACGTTTATTTTTTTAATGTTTATAATTCATAACCCAAATTTTCGGATATAATTTTTTTCACACTATTTTGCAACAATTGCTTAAGAAATTTTTGAGTGTATCAATCTTGGATACGCATCACTTTAAGAGTAAGGGAGATTTTGTAATTGCATATAAAAAAATTATATGAAATTAATTCAAATAGTGAACGAAATTCTAGTGAAAAGTAAATTAGTGAATATTAAAAACCTTGACAGTAAAAAATAAAGATTAAGTTTATACGGTGACAAAATAAGAAAAAATATTAAGTACTTATACCGCCGCTACTAGTCTTTTTGTGGTGCCACTCAATTTTTTTCACGCCAAAGTTGACAATATCCCCTATATATTTCTCTTCAAAATTTCATCCATTTATTAGAGTTCGTAGTACTGGGGAAAAAAGTTTTGATTTTTTTTAAACATTGTCAAAGCAGTCAAGACTTAATGGCATAAAATTCTCTTTAAATCCATGACAATGTTTCGAAGAAAAATAAATACTAGTATTGGACATTGAAAACATCGACAGTGAAAAATAAAATTATCATTAAAACATTAATTACTCAAGTCGATATTAACCCTATATTGTGTTCTATGCATTCTATTGTTTGAGATTTGAAGTCAACAACATATTTAGGTCACCATTGTAAACCTATAAAACAAATAATTACTGAACGCACTAAAAGTTTTTGTATGAACAACACTCGATCCACACACTAACAAGGCTTTTATTTTATGTATATTCTTTGGGCAGCTCATATAAACTTTGTATATATTTTATAGTACGTAACATTCTGTTATTTATATAAACTAACTTATAAACCACATCTTACACACTTTGCATATATTTTGTAGTACGTAACATCATATCTATTCAAACATATAACCACATCAACCGTGGTGGTTTTTGTCCTTTGAACTGGCCGGCGACTGGTTCATCTGCCCTCGCAGGCTTCCACCGCCGCCGCCGCCACCTCCTTGATTGCCCGATCCGCTTCCGTAACCGTACCCTCCTCCGTGAGCCCCGTCACCTCCCGACCCAAATCCATAACCCGATCCAGAGCCAGAACCAGAACCAGATCCGGAACCAGAACCAAACCCAAAACCGGACCCTCTCCCAAACCCGTTCGGGGACCGACCGGATCCCGACCCATAGCCATATCCGGACCCCGGGCTCGAGCCCCACCCCCATGAGGAGTCCCAGTTCGGGCCGTGCGCCGAACCGCTGTTCCCGGTCGAACCGTCTCGGTCAGAAAACGTTCCTTGACCGTTTCTGTTATCGGTTCCGCCACCTCCGGTGTAGTAAGCGGAGCATGCTTGCGTTAGCAACAAGAAGAGATAGAGTGAGAGATTGAGCTGGGTACTGGGACTCATTGTTTCTTCTTTCTTTGAGTTTTTTTTTTTGGTAAGTTAATATTTTGTTGTGTAATCTTGTGAGGATGTGCACTAGGGTTTTTATAGTGGACTATGGTGAAAAGGGTTATGTTTATTAATGTAGATATGAGCACACTCGTGACCCATAGGTTTAATTTATATTGATGATAATATATGTATATATTATACACACACATAATGCACTTGTCCGATTTTCAAAGGACTGATCCTATCACGCTTAGATTTCCACCACCGCCTCTCTTGTATAATAAGTCTCTGCTAATTATATGGTTCCAACTTTTGTGATTTAAAGCGTAAACTAATCATTATATATGCATAAAATCGTCGCCTAATAAATTCATTTCATTTTTAAATTGTCTTAGTGGAAATTGATAATTTTAAAATATGCCGGAAGTGATGAGTTTTAATTCATGCAATGTAGAAAAACAAATTTAGGTCAACATTTACCATAAGGGGAATTTACAAATTAAAATATATGAAACAAACTGAGATAAAATGGAATTATATAAGAAAAAATTATGTGAAATAATAAAATTAAAGATTCGCTAAGTTCGCGAATAATGAATTATTGGCTATATTTAGCTCAAAACTATATTGTAAATGGACTTAGCCCTATAGCAAGAAAATTAATATTAATATTATTATAATAATTATTATTATTATTATTGTTATTGTGATTTGTGAGGTAATCACTATGTAACGTTTCGTTAGTGGTGGGGTACAATTACATTGATTCTACTTACAAACCCAATGTATTCGGACTCTATACTTGAAAAAATAAGTACCAGTATCAACTAACTTGGTCCATTCATAATATATATAATGAAAATATAACTATTTTTAAAAGAAAAACTAGACGTGTTTGTTAAGGTCAAATTTGGTCAAATCCATCCTCAACTTTACACTTGTCGTTCTCCCTAGAAACGACGAAGGTAGGGGTTTGCGAGATGGCGATGGGCCCCCGGCCCACCAAGGAAGAATGGAAATCGAGGAGACAGCCCAAGTTCTTCAAGGCTGGTCAGGTTGCGATGGGCCCCCAGCCCATCGGGAGAGGTGATGACCAAGGAGGACTCTCAAGCCCACTAAGGTCTAGGGTTTCTTCCCTGGATGCGACAAGAGAGTACGGTCTTGGGGGACCACTGCTGGGTAGTGGGCTCAGGATGTGGCAGGGGGACAACGTTAGTGGAAACGAGCTCTTTTGGCAGCCGTCGAGAATGTCAGAGAGGAGGACCACAGGATATTTGAAGGGGGGACCATCATAAGATCATCCAAGGGATTCGAGCCGAGGAGGTCCGAGCGTCGCTACAAATAGGAGAGGGAGCTCCCATTTGAAGGGGTTGGTCGATATCGAGAGGCAAGGGAGAAAACAGTGTCATCGCATAGTGCTTAGAGAGCCTTTGCGTAACGTATTTGAGACTTTTAATCTTAGCTTAGTCGTATTCTTCTTTGAGGTTCCAAGCTATAAACGGAAGAAACCGATTCCCTTTGTAATCATAATCAATCAAAGATACCCATTCATTCGTGTTATTCGGGTGTTTGCGTTGTGTATTTTCGTGACTGTAAGGCGGTACGAATCGCCCTCTACAGTGTTTTGTGTTTTTTTTTTTTAATGAGAAAAATAAATCAAGGAAAAAAATGTATTTTTGCATTAATATATATTAAATGTAAGAACATGTGACACTATTGGCCAAGTAAATTTACATATATAAAAGAGACATTCATATAAGTCTCATAAGGATTGAACTCGTGACTTCTTGAAAGAATTGTAGAAGAGTTACCGCTATACCAAGCTTGTTAGGTTAAAAAACTAAGACGTATTGTTCATGTTACGTAGATATATTACATATTTAACACGTCTACTTCTAAAATTATATAGAAACAAAATACTAAATTTTTATATTGAACAAAAAGATATGTTTAATAAACTTCTTAATATCTAGGCTTATATATATATATATAATTGGGAACTTCGAAAACTTGTTCAATTTAATTTAATTTAATTGATATGTGTGGATTGAATCGAGAAACCTTGTGAGTGGCAGTAGCTTTAGCCTTTTTAGGTGCTCATGAGGCACACGGGGACACTTGGCGAGGCGAAACATGCAGTCAAGTGACACCATCACATATTGAGATAGGCTTTGGCTTTGGCTTTGGCTTTGTCTTTATTGGCACGTAAACACTTTGACTACCCTGTCTATCCTTAGCTTTGGGTCGACACTCGACCCTGATCGCTTCATGAAATAAAGCCATATACTTGGTTTTCTCACGTTTATCTTTCCCTTTACTAGTCTACCAAAATCTGATTTGATTTGATTTGATTTGATTGTTACTTTCATTAGGGCATGCTCGCACTCCATCAAAATATCAGAAAAATATAGTATAAATCTAGAAAATGGTGAATGCAACCAAGGTTACCTTTGGAGGGGTCTTAGATTTAATACAGACGAGATGTAAAAATTACATTCACTAACGGTGACAACTGTATTTATATATTTTGTAACGACGAGTACTTGAATTTTGATTAATAATATTATATTAAGTAAAAAAAACAGTGATATTATATTGAGCACTTGTTATTTAGTTAAGAGAGAGATATTTACGATAAATATATTTATGTAATAAATAATAGAATTTATATTTGTATTTTTTAGCATAAATTTTTAATAATATACAAATTTTAGTGTAATTAAGTTTTTACGTTAACTTCTAAGTTAACCTTGACGAATCTTACTTTGATGAAGTATGATTTGTTCTTTTTTTTTTTCCTTATGCTTTTGCATTTTTTGACCACGTGGCACAATATTAATTTATAGTGCATTGGTATTGCATTAAGATACGTGCTTTGGCTACTATTCAAGATTTAGAATTCGTTGTCAACTGTTTAAAATTCTTTGTAGCTTATAAATGGTCAAAAATCAAAATGAGTGAAAATCGGACAAATAATTCAGTCGCCACGTGAAATTTTACGGTATGGAATGAAAAAATAGACTTAATCCACACTTAGGTTTTTCCATAGTATTTGGGTATTTTTACCATAACCATCCCTTTGGTTTGTGTCATTTGGGCGGTTACCAAATTGAGCAGATTATAACATAAAGTAAGAAAATCAATCTATCTAGTTAGGGGGCTTCCACGCTTAAAATATATTATCTCCAATTAGGGCACAAAGCATTATCAATCATAAACTTTGATTATTATTACTCTTAAGCACTCAATTCTAATTAGATAGCTTTAGCTTGTTCAAGTGCTAGAGAAGATAAAATAGCACTGATTATGTTACGCGTATTTCATAATTATACTTTTGCACTGGTGGTAGATAAATTTTTAATTATTAATTAAGAAGTTTAATACTTTGAGATAACTTAATTCTTAGCTTATGATATTTGTAAATCTGTAAATCCCATATGCTTTGAATATTATGAAAATTTTACTTCGCAGTAATTTTCGACTATTTATAAAAATAAAATAAAAACAAATGTTAAGAGGCCAATGTTTGTGTGGAGGTGTCTGGTATCTGCAGAGCAATGTTAGTGGTTGTTCACATGATAAAGCTGCTTCAATAGGACCCATTAATGTGCCACCACTCAAGTTTGAAGCTTTAAAGCAATGGCTTGTAAATTTGCAGAGAGTATTGCTTATACACAATTAGGCCACTACTATATTGAAGATCAACTTGGCTAAATTGGATCATCAAGTTGCTCCGAAATCCCTTTTTTGCTGTTATCCATTTGCTGTGATGGGTTTCAATTTCAAGGAGCTTTTGTGGGTAACATGTATTTCTGGCCCAACTCATGTGCACTATTTTATAGAATTATGGTGGGTTCAACTGACTTTGCTAGTTTAGTTTCATTTGTGTTTATGTGCTTTGGTTTGATTTGAAATTACAAGTTTATATAGATTTTCTAGTCATAATTATGAAGCTTAATGTTTGAAATCTTTGGGAAGATCTTACGTGAAATATTTGTAGCCGATATTTGTAGTGTGTATGTGTGTAGCATAAAGACAAAGTGAGCGAGAATCCTATGATAACGTGAACTTTGATTGAATTATAGTGAAGAAGGAAATGTAAACGGTAAGTGGTCGAACTTCTCGCATTACGTGAGTAGACATTCTTAGTATTATTATTTATCTTTACATTTCATATTTCGCTTTTTATTTGGAGTTTACAAATGAAATTCTTAAAATTAATAGGTGTGCAATTATTTTGTTGTTAATTTAACGGTATTTTGGAAGAGTTGTGGATTAGGAGCTTCATTAATGGGTGACTATTTGAGTTTATTTATTTAGTAAGTATGCTTCAAACACCACGGGTCCACCGTCCACGGCATGTTAAATAAATTATTTATATATAAAAATAAAAAAAGCACTGTATCATATCATTCATATAAATATAAGAAACATTCTGGTAAATTTTTCTTCGTTGTACTTTCAGTATTGTTCCTGAAATACTAATATGTGGTCTTTTGATTTCATCCACCTATATTTGATGATCTAAATCTAATGTCATCTTTGGTAGGGTAAAAACCGCTTGTACCATTAATAGTCACGGTGCCGTGCGCTACGATACCGTTTTTAGAGTGTTTTCCGGTAAGCAGTATGAGTCGTACACTCCCGTTAATATCGTACGTAAATGATAATAAATTGTAGAGAAATGGAGGAATTACCAAGTGTGAACTCGGATTCTCATGTTTGTACAACAATACCCGAAAATGAAAAGAGAATGTTCTTAGAATTGATTAATCATACTCCTTTTTGGATTGATAAGTTTAGTTTGTTTTAAATTAGTTATCCTTGACATTTGTGTGCAATGTACTATTCTATTTATAGTTGTGTGTATATTAGGCCTCATAATGGGCTCTTATTACGAAGATATGACAAACCCTAATTTGGTGGTCCCCTCATAATCTGTAGAGAAGACATGGCAATGTACATAATGTTGTCTAGCCTCAGGGGGACAAGCTTCTTCAAGTGTGTCGTTGCTCGTTGCGGGTTTTGGCCTTGGTCGTCGATGTCACCTCGGAGCGCTTGGAGCGAGCTAGCCCGACTACGGCCTTTGCGTTGCATCGGGCCAAATCGTCCTAGGCTTATTCTTCGAGCGAGCCTTAAATGGTATGGTCCGAGGCTTATTCTTCGAGCGAGCCTTAAATGGTAAGACCTACGTCTAGACCGCTTTTGACATGAGCTATCTTTCTTGTTTGTGGGTTTGATGCTTTTGGTGGGCTTTCTTTCATTCTCAAGAATTTTTCTTTGCCGACTATTCAAAGCCGAAATCCCTTTTTAAAAAGACCCAGTTGCTTTAATGAACCATTTTCGACCCCTAACAGTCTTCAACTCCACACAATTGCATAATTAGTGCTTAATTTATTTATTTTTATCAGATTATTTCTAGTTATCTCGTTTTATTCTATCATATCATCATTCATCTATATGGTTATTTATGTATATAACTATATATATATATATAAAGTATTCTAAAACAAAAAGTTTCTATAAAAAAAATGTAGATAGGTTCTTAAATTTTTTATACATTATGCTTTCTTCTTTTCAGTTGATTCTTCTCGAATTTTTTGTCGTTTCTGTTGCCATGTTCAAGTAATAAGACCATGAGTTCGAAATTTCGAATAAAGATTTCACGTGTTTTGCATTTGAAATATTGTCATGTCAATTTAAATGCCATTCTGCAAATTATGTCATATTTCCCAATAAACTTTATAAGGTCGTTATTATAAGGTCGTTTTCCAACTCCAAGCACAATAATGTATATCAAATACATATCCAATTAAGTACTATTCTATTTAAGTACTAGCCAATTGTCGATTTTTCTTGCAGCGTTCTCTCTTTTTCACAATAATGTCGTTTTCCTTTATTTCGTGTCGTTTGTGAAAATCTAATGAAGGAAAAGAGAGAAATCGCTCAGTTTAACGGGTTATCGACACGCAAAGCTCTCGGTTAGAGAAACCCTTCATTCCGGTCTGTTGAGCTTGAATTTATGGAGTCATCACCGCAATTTCTCTTCACACTTTCAAGTTCTACGCACGATCACTCCAATAAAGAGAAAATGATACCAGATTTCAAAACATCGGATCTCTACAAGTAAACCCGATTTTAGGTCGTATTCCAATTTCTGTCTTTAATTTTCCATGTCGTTCATGGTCCCAGTTTTTTTCAGTTACATTAAAACTAAATAATCAAATTCGTGTCGTTTTGTCCTCTAGGGTTTAAATGAATCGTTTCTAGGGCTTGGTTTCTGTAAATTTCATCATCAGAATGGAATTTTCTTCTCATCCACGGCAAGTATTCACCGTGTAGGAAGGTGTCCTAAGATTCAATTTCCAAACTCATCACTTGATGATCCAAAATCTACTAAACAAGACTACCACTGAACCCTAGATCTGAAGAAATGGACGGCGCAAATGCCGAGCTGATTCAGAAGCAATTCAAATGGCATCAATCGACGCTATTGCATCTCAGATCAAGTGTTGGATAATTACTTAGCTTCATCCTCATCAGCAAAAGTAAGAAAGTGAAAAAATCATATCTGGGAAATGATGGAAATGCTCAGTGGTGGCGATTGTTTAAGGTTCGATTCTGCCGGCAATTTTCCTCAACCTTACTCAGAAGAGGGAGCTTGATATCCTCATCGCAAACCATCATTTTCCCCCAAATCAATACCAGAAAAAAAATCAACGACAAACCCTAGCAACGAAATCAAAAGAAGAGAAAAATCGCTCAGTTCAGCGGGGTTGTCGACACGCAAAGCTCTCGGATTGAGAAACCCTGCAATACGGTCTGTTGAGCTTGAATATTATGGAGTCATCACCGCGATTTCTCTAAGCAAATTGCAAAATTAGGCGAAAGAGAGGAACCCTAGCTGTGGTTAGTGATGACATTGCAGAGCACGAAGGTATATATATAGCGATTGATACAAAACCCTAATGTTTTCGGATCAGTAGTGGGTCGGGTCGACCCGAATTTAGGCGATGGTTTTAGGTGGCCTCAGATTTGTGGGTAATTACATCAACCCGAAACCGGATTGTCAAACAATGTAGGCATTACAATCACAAGATCATCATAGGCCAATAAAACTGAGGGCAAAACTGGAAGAGATAAAATATTGATTTTGAGGAGAGAAATGCGAAGAAGGTTTTGATGGGTCGAGAGCGAAGCCTTTGGGTGTATTTATAGAACGAGAAGAGGGTGATATGGGTAGGAAAATGAAAAATAAATTTGGAGAATTAGAGAAAGCGCCAATTTTTTAGAGTTTTGGGTATGTTTTGCCCCAATACTTTTCGGGTGTCGTTTCATTTTGGGTTAGTTTCTGTGTAACGACATCTCTTCACCGATGGACGGCTTATTACATGTCGTTTATAGAATACGACAGCAAATATGGCCATGTTTCAAATTGTATTCAATAGAACGCTGAAATGAAGAGGATGTCGTTTTTTTTCGTGTATTTCAGAAATTGCGTAGTACTACTACTAGTACTAAGTAGTAAGTACTAACTAAGATTGCAAATACTGTCATCGATAGAAAATTGCAACATTTATTTTAGGAGTATGTCGATGAATATTTTAAATATTTATAATATTTTATACTATATGATTGTATATAATAGTTGTAATTTTATAGAAAATTAATCGTTATACCTGCAATTTACAATAAATATAAAATTACAATTAAATTTTTTATGAAAATTATAGATAATAACTCATATATTAATTACAATTATTAATTTTATCATTCATTACATTCAATAATAAACATATTAAATTAATACAATGCAATACACACGTGTATTTAGTAAGTATTGACTCAAGTCTTATTGGAATAAAATGGACGCCACGAGAAATTTGGAAAAACTTTTTGTAATTGGACTTGAACTCACCTCTAGCTGCATTGGCGAGAATAAATTTAGAGTCAGGTCCGAAACCGGGTCGTGTACCCGGGTATATTTTAGGGGGCCGGTACCTGGATCCATAAATCGGGTGTCCAAAAAGTAAAACCCGGTACCTGAAATCCGGGTACCTAGTTTTTGATACCCGAATTTATTACCCGGTACCGGGGGTTTGAAAGCCGGATTCGGGTTTACAACCGGATACGGATTTTTCCCGGATTCGTTTTTTGTTTTATTTTTTAAAAATGTATATTATCTCAGAATAAACATTATATCATAAATAAAAAAGCATACATCAATTGTCTTAAAGTTAAAATGTGTAAAAAACATAGTCTCACGGTTTTCTCTTCGTTTCCGCCATTATTTATTCGTTCCCCGCATCATAATTATCAACATCAACGGTAAACATATAATATGACGATAAAAGAAAGTATTACAAGTCAAATAAACCCCAAAATAAACCATAAATAATTTAAATGAAAAGTAAAAAAACATGGGTATTAAACCGGGTACCGGTTACCGGTTACCCGGTTTTTATAATTTTAATACCTGGTACCCGCTTTAATCAGGATACGGATACCCAAATCCGGAATACGGATACGGTTTTGGAATCAAGTTTTAAATCCGAATAGATATTCGGATTCAGATTTTCACCCGGTTTTTGGGTTTTATTTTCACCCCTACTTCACAGTATGTCGCACCAGTGGAGCTACAAATTTGTCAGTAATTGTACTTCGCTACAACAACAACTTACCAAAAGAGTTGTCGACGATAAACTGTAAAACGACAACGACAAACAAGGGGTTGTAACCGCAACCCCCAAAACTTCGCCCAATCAATGGTATGTCACGGAAGAAACTTCAAAAATTGAAATCTCGGTACAAACATAACATTTGTAATATGAATACATATAAGAAATCAATGAGAGAACAGGGAGTTTGGGGGAAAAAATAAATTAAACTTGAATAAGATCATATTTGTAGTTGTTGAGTTAGTCTATTTGTATGTACTATGTGGTACTTGCACATATATAGAAGGCTTATCTCAATTCTAATTTATATAAAGTAAAAAAGTTAAAAACTGTGTTTTGTGATAATTTGTAAAAAATACATATGTTTGTGACAAATAAGATAAATTACAAAAAGGATGTGATCAAGTTTTTGTAAAACAGAGCGGGTTTATAACAAGCATTATGGTATCCAACCTCGCAAGTCAGATGAAGCACATTATTGTATTAATAAAATGTTTATATATTAGGTATTTATATCAATAATAAGTTTTGATCAAATAAAAACAATAAAGAATATATTAGTTGTTGGCAAGACTCAACATTACTACACACCTAAGGAGTACCCGTGTAGGGAAACATGTTACACCCGAATAGTAAAAAAAAGTAAACGAGCTTTACCATTTTGTACTCGACACATAAATGTGGGATACCAGCCTCAGATTTGTGGATAATTACATCAATCCGAAAACCGGATTGTCAAACGATGTCGACATTATTACAATCACAAGATCATCATTGACTGGAAAAAATGAAGATGGCAAATTTGGATGAAGCAAACATATAAAGGAAGCATGCAAATAAGGGTGAGGCTTTTGCTGGTTTTAGTTTTGTCAAAGTATTTATAGAAATAGAAGCGAGTGATCATGGAAACAGTTTTGGAAAATTATATTAAAAATAAAAACGCCGACTTTTTGACTTGTGGTGGCTTATTTGAACTTGGGCAATACGTCTACGTGATTAGCTAGTGTGTGACAAGTCAACAATGACATCTATGGATAATCTGTATTTTTGTGCTATTGCATAATCAATATAATATTCTCAGTCACGCAACTCAAACAAATATAAGTATAACATAAGGATATAACCCACCCAATAAACCCATGGTGCTAAAGTTGCGGTTTACCGAGAGTTGAGGACGGTTTTATTTTTATTTGTTGTTGTTGTAGTTATCATCAATATTTATGTAGCAATTTGTCGTTTTAGTTTTAAGAGTAAAACGACAAATTGTTAATATTTTAGTTATTTACTAAATACTTATTAATATTTTTCGAAGCTAGTCGATAAACTCGTTACTCGTTGGTAAATCCATAAAATAAACACTTGGTTTTGGATCTAAGTCAAATAAATATCGAAAAACAATTATCCAAAAGAAAGAGCAACGCAAACGAAAACAGACGAATTAGATTTTCCCTCATTGGACCAGCTCCACTCAAATTCTCCAATTTCCCTTAAAAAATAAACAAAAAACAAAAAATCTAATCACCACAAGACACGTGGCAAACTACCAGTGTCCGATCATTTCTGTGTTCATATCTGAGAATTGACTCTACACAGTGCTCTCTCTTCTCTCTCTCTCTCCAGAAGAACAAGAACAACGAAGCAAATCGGAATCAACTTCGCATCGATGCTTTGCCTGGGCACTCGATCGCTGGCTATCTCGCAGCCATTGAATCGAGTGCGTCTCTTCCGCAGCTCGGGCTCTGCAAGGTTCGGCCATTTACTGAGGCGTACATCGCCGTCGAGCTCGAGATGGCGATCCATGGCGTCCGAGCCCGAGTCTCCCTCTTCTTCTTCATCTTCCGCGGCTGCGATCGAATCCGGAGAAGCCGATAAATCTGCCGCCGGGTAAGAAATAGACTCTCGTGTCGCCATTATCGTATTGCAGGTTTGAATTAGTGATAATCTAAGTTGATCAAATCAAGCTACTCAAATTAGTGACTGGGTGGTGAAGTAATGGAATACTCAGTATTGACTGTTAATGGAGATTCATTGGCTTGTTGGTCATGCTTGTTCTTCAGTCATTGTCTTCAGGAGGCTTTTTTGCTATTAACTACAGGTTCTGTATTATAGAAGGGCCCGAGACGGTGCAGGACTTCGCGAACATGGAGCTGCAAGAAATTCAGGAAAATATTAGAAGCCGACGGAACAAGATCTTTCTGCACATGGAGGAGGTAGGCAACTGAAACCACATTTCATAGTTAGCTAATAGAATGAAATTAAAAATATAGCTATAATTTTCCGATTGAGGCTTAGTTCTGCGAGAAATAGGATCAAGAAAACTAGTCAAAGAAAAAATTGTAATCACTATAAGTACGTAATCCTGATCGAAAACAGAATTGTAAAAATCGACGAATTCCGCTCTTCCGTGACGTAAATATGGGTCCTTGAATAAGAATACAGGTTCGCAGGCTGAGGATACAACAGAGAATAAAAAACGCAGAGCTTGGAATCTCTAAGGACGAGCACGAGAGCGAACTTCCGAACTTCCCGTCGTTCATTCCTTTCTTGCCTCCTTTGGTAAGCCTAAGCGTTCTAGATCCTTACTATTGAGAAGTGTTTTTGTTCCTTGTTTCAGTGATTGATAAGATGTGTTTGTTGCAGAGTTCAGCAAATCTGAGAGTGTATTATGCTACTTGCTTTTCTCTTATTGCTGGATTGGTTCTCTTTGGGGGACTTCTAGCACCCATTGTAAGTCATTCTGATTTCCTGTTTCTTTGTGTGGAAAATAATTCCTGACGAATTTAGGAAATAAGAGAGAAAAATAGGAGAATGATATTCTTATCCTTGGATTATACTTTTCTGATAACATATACGAAATTTTAGTAATACCCTATGGAAATATTTGTCGGTCTTGTTTAAAAATATGTCTAGATGTCAACAAAATTACGTCGGTACCCGATATCATTACCTATCGTATTAGGAGAGGGCGAGGCAAGTAGGTCATTAAGCCTTGCATATGTAAATACTCCTTTTATGTCTTTTTCCTTATAATTATGTCATTAAGGGTATGTTGGTCATTTTTTCGCCTTTTTGTCATAGGGGTTTCATGTGGCTTATAGGGTAGCTTGGGGCTTATTAGGTTTTTGCATTTTGTTTGGTATCTTTCTCTTAGCATCGTGTGGAGAGCGTCCTACCTTGCTCTCGAAGAAAGGTCGGTTTGTTATCCGTTATTCATTCGTCATTAAGTGAAAAAGTGGATTCATCACCTAAATCTTAGTGAATTCCCCTTTGCCGTGTTCTGTTTGTTTTATATTTGATTTCAATCCCGGTTCCTTTTAACCCTGTATTTTCAGTATAAAAAAAGGGCCAAGTTCTTAAGACATTTTCATCAAATCTGTTTCTAAATGTACCGTTTCGAATTTAAATTACAGTTGGAGCTTAAGCTGGGAATAGGAGGCACATCATATGAGGATTTCATACGAAACATGCATTTGCCCATGCAGTTGAGGTAGAGCTCTTTGCAGTCTCAACCCCTGTTTTGCCTTGTGACACACGTCTTCTGTGTTAGCTTATCAGAAAGTATGGAGAGATTAAAAAATGATGGATCTGCAGAATTAGTTTTCAGCTAACTTGCTAACACGATCGGGTATTGATACGAAGATCCTAATTAAGCTTATAATAAAAAATGCAGTCAGGTTGATCCCATAGTCGCATCTTTCTCCGGAGGAGCAGTCGGAGTGATCTCAGCGTTAATGGTTGTCGAAGTCAACAACGTGAAACAGCAGGAGCATAAAAGATGCAAATACTGTCTCGGGACCGGTACGGAAATAGTATTTTATTGATTTTAAATTTAAATTTAAATAATAGATTAGCTACAAAAAGTTTATGGAGAAAAATGCAAGAGACACGACAAGTTCAAGGGTATAGCTGCTAATCACTTTAAATTTATGAGCTTGTTTAAACTTTAAAGGGTGTACTAGCATCTACAAAACTAAAACAAATAGTATTCAGCAACCAAGTTCTGATTCACAGAGTTGTATGCCGTCTTCTGTAACGTAATCTTTTGCAGGTTATCTTGCTTGTGCGCGCTGCTCGAACACAGGATCGATTGCTCTCATCGCACCAGTGTCCACAATCAGTGGAGAAAATCATCCCATGTCGAGACCAAAACCCGAACGTTGTTCGAACTGCTCCGGATCTGGGAAGGTTGACTTCCGTGTCTGACTTCCGCTCAAATCGCTTCCTAAATTCTTAGTCCATCCTCAATAATCTTCTGTTTCATGTTCCTTTTGCAGGTTATGTGCCCAACATGCCTCTGCACTGGCATGGCCATGGCGAGTGAGCACGACCCTCGGATCGATCCCTTCGATTAGAAAACAAAAACGAAATAAAATAAAAAGAATAGTGGCGTCATAAGAAGGAGATTTGTGTACATAAAGAAGAAACAGAGCCAAGCTGACGAGGGAATCTAAATCATAGAATTGTTGTGGCATCTGAAAGTACCATTCATTCAATGATATAAAAACACAACAATGTATATGTCTCTCTGTTCGTGCATAGGAACCATGCGACAAGAACTTTAGTTGTCGTGTTGACACGTGGAGAACGATCACGCATGGCCATTATGTATATGCTCATCATATTTTTGGACACTTTTTTTTGGTTGTGTACATAGTGATTTAGATGGCCGCGGCCATGGAAATCGGAGTAGAAAATCACGGGCAGATGAGAAAGAATACAATGCAATCAAAGACCCGCAAAGTAAATTTACTCCTAAAACGGCCATTGCAAAAATCCCTAGCTGAAAGGTGCATCGGCCTGATCTATCCGCTTCAACCGACATAACCCTTAAACAATTCAATCAAATAATGTCGTACCGCGAACTAGCTAACGGGTCAGAGCAAGAAAATTGATTGGGGTTAGAAACTCTAACGCTATTATTGTTAATATCGACACATGAACTCAAGCCGTGAATGCCGGATTTTTATTAAGTGTGTTACCATGAAGCCTGTAAATAAAGCCTTTGGGGTCTTTTTCAAGTACTAAAGGGTCAATATAATAAGCTCAAAGAAGCAAGGATCATCATAGTTCCTCTAGATATCAGAAATAGCACAAATCTTGTATGCTTTATTACCAATTCTACACTCAATGCCACAAAATTTTGTGGAAAAGACATTTCTATCTTTCCCAACCATGGATCTTCGTTCTTGTTGAACCACACTCTTCAGTGAATTGCTAATGTCGCCCACTGCCCACGCAAGCGATATGTGAGGCCTCGGATCCTGCAAGAATTACCAATAATTTTATTGAATAATTAGAACCGAATAACAACTTAACAGCCTTCCTTAGAACGCATGATCCGAACTCTCCTTAATGACATAAGAGATGATATGCCAAAACTCATGATTAAAAACAGTAATCCTTATTTATTAAAAGCTACCAAAAATGCCCTTAATAACCTAAAACTTAATAAGGATTTACTTAATTTATAACAAAATTAAACCTGATAAAATGTGAGCATAATATGAACAGATTGAGTTTTTAAGGAGAAAGGCAATGAAAGAAGCTTACCTTATAAAATTCAGGAAGATTGTGAAACCTATAAACCTCATTCACAGCTTGAATCTGCCTCCTTATCTGAAATATTTATCGAAACCGAATCATAATAGTTTGGTACAGTATATTCGAAGTTCTTGAACTATTGGGTATTGGGATTTCTTTCTGAATATTTACTCAATAATGAAAAATAGAGATTATATACTAACTAGCTAAAGCAATAAAAATAATAAACTCTGATTAAGCAATAATAATAATGGCTACAATCCCGGTTTCACCCCTAAAAGGAACATATCTCATTGCCTGTAATTATATACTAACTATTTACATATAATTGTAATACAAAAATACAGCCCTAAATTTCGTCATTACTACATGAACATTATATCCAAGAACACACCTCAGCTAAACCCATGGCAGTGATTTCCAACGACAGAAAAGTCCGCGTAAGATCGTCATTGACAAAAACCTCCCACGAGCTAAAATCCATCCAAAACCTGAAACAACAATCTAAATTCAACTTGAGAATCCAGACAACACAAGGAATGAAGAGACGAGAAATCTCACCGCCTGTGAATCTGAAGCTTTTGGCGCAGCATCGTCACGAGAGAGTCGATCTGGTGCACTCGGATCGGCACGGTTCTGCCTAAGCTGATGTGGAACTCTCTCCCTAATGCAACATGTTCGAGCCTGGCATCGTCTTTGCACAGATCGCCAAGCGGGATATCAGCGTCGACCACGTGAAGACCCGGAACCGAGTGAGAGACCCTTTTTAGAAACATAGCCATCTCCTTCTTCGGAGCCACTGGTAGGTAAACTACAATCCAAGTTGTTCACGAATGTGAAACAAGTCATCATGTTAATTACTACTACATTTCATATCAAAACCAATCGGTAATGAGTAGAGTAATCCACGATCTTATAAACTTTGTGAAGTCACTTTATTTTCTCGACGTAAGATCTTTAATGCTCTTTTCGGCCCATTGATTTTGGGGCGGATCTTATTATTTTCGGCATTTCAAAACCAATTGGCAACGAGGAGAACAGCCAATTACCTTATAAACGTTGTTAAGTCCCTCGAATTTTTTTCGTGATCCTTAACGAGGCATGAGCGTAAATAAGCTTCGCTGATCAAAGAAGTAAAGATTAGAGAAATACCCACCTGGGATATACACGTGTAGAGCATAGTTCCCTTCGATGTGAGCGAAGGTCCTGACTCTGGTCGGCCGAGCCATGTGAGAGAACTCCAGTGACCCTTGACAAACAAAACATCAAACACTTGGTGTGCAATGCTAAAGTCACAGAAAAGATACACGTACACGTATATATATAGAGAGAGAGAGAGAGGAGAGTTACCTGTGGAATTGGGAGGAACGAGGAGCGAGAGAGGCGGTGGTGGAAGAGGAAGAAGAGGGCTCGATGAATCTTGGGAGGTGGAGGGTTTAGGAGGCTGAGTTGGGGACTCGGAGTCTGAGTCGTCGGACGAGTCGCCATAAGAAGCTATCAAAGCCTCCATTTTTTTTTTTTTAGTTCTTGTTTTCTTCTAGCCTGCCACCGTCCGATCAGTGGTGTCACGTCGTACACAAAAATACTAAAATGTTAAATGCTAATTATTACTTATTAGCGCTCGGGAGTCAGCTCCATTGCCCAAAAATGATAGAAATTTATAGCGGTTCTAGTCTTAATTTTAGGCCGGGCCCGAGCTTGAAGCTTGGTTTTTTGTTTTTGGTGGGTCGGGACTTTCGTTTGACGGTCAGATCGGACTGGAATCTTGGAGAACTGGAACTTCTATTTGGCGGTCAGACCGGACTCGAAACTTGGATCTTCAATCTTGGAGAACTAGGACTTCCGTTTAACTCTCCAACCGGATATCTTGGATCTTCGATTCCAGGGACCCGAGACTTTTGTTTAACGGTAGGACCGGGCTTAGATCTTTAAATCTTCGATTCTGGGGACTTGGGACTTCCCTTAGTGGTCACACCGGGCTTAAATCTTTGAGTCTTCGATAATGGAGACCTGAGAGCATTTTTTTGGCCGAACTTGGATTGGATTGATTAATTAAGAAAATATATATTTTTCTTATTTAGTTAATTTTTATAATCTCAAAAAATACCCGTATGTGTAAGTAAAAAAATGAAATTAAAATACGCTTTGTAACTTTATTTGACGTTTGAGCTCTTATAAATAGAGTTTACACTTTTGTGAATATAAAAACTGGAGGTTATTAAAATCAAATTTTCTATTTTTTTTATACTAATATTGGAAAAACAATTTATGGGTGATCAAATTAGTGAGAACAAAAAAGAGGCAAAGTAAAGTTGAAGCCAGGCCATCAAAATATTCAAATCGAAGAATTGCGAGGGAAACATTTCTCTCGGCGAACTCGACTCTCTTTCTCCTGAAACGCCGTCGTTCCTCGCCGCCGGGAAACCCTAGAATGCCCAACGGCGAGTTATCGGCGGAGCAGCGAGCCCGAATCTCCCACAACTTCAGAGCCGCCAAAGCTCTTCTCGCTCGCAAACGCCCTCGCCTCGACGCCGTCTCCCACAAGTAACCCACCATTTCTTTCGCGTTCGATCAATATCCAACTTCCGAGCTTCGTTATTCATAATTTTATAGTAAAATTTATGTCAATATTTATCCTAAGCATTCTCTGGTTGTAGAGTTTCGGATGAGACTGCGATTCGTACCCCGGTTAGGGCTTGTGATCGAATCGAGAGGCTTCCTCTAGCTGAGATTCCGACCAACACTACTTCGCCGATTACACGGTTTGAATCGCCATTGAGTTTCGAACAAATTGGTGGCGGTCCGGTTTGTAGGGATTCGGGTGCTGATCGAATTGGGGTTGTTCCGGTGGACATCGGGTTCGATTCGTTTGTAACGCCTGTGAAGCGACCGGAGTGTTCACGGTTATCGGATTCTTTGTCGGTTTCCGGGGTTTTGGATGATGACGAGGAAGATGACAGTTTCGATGAGGCCGTGCTGGAGGAAATCGACGCGTTTTGTAAGCGGAGATCGATGGAGAAATTAGCAGGGTCAGCTCTGAGTACGAAATCTGTTCATGGTATTGATCGTGAGGACAACAATGGCTGTGCTGAGCCAAAGGTTGGCTTGGAGCATCCGCCTGGCGATAATGAGATGGAGAATGAGGCCAAATTGGAACCCGGAAATTGCGATGAGCTAAAAATGGAGGGATTGATTGATTCTCAAAGTCTGAAAATCGGTAAAATGCCTGAAGATTATTCGAAGTATATGTTGGCTTTGAACGACAAGCAGCTTGAAGCTGCTTGCTATGATATCTCGACGCCTTTGATGATTAAAGCCGGCCCCGGGAGTGGAAAGGTTTGTCTCCTTCGTCCTTAATTCCTTCAAAACGTCTAAATTGGTGCTTTGTTCCTTCTTGATGTGGTTAATATTGCCAGACTTCTACGATGGTTGGACGAGTTCTTATGCTTCTTCATGAGGTACGTTATTGTTTTGAATCGCCTTTCTAATATATTTCGTATCTTCTTATATATAAATTTTTAAGTTCCGATTATTTATATATATATATATATATCTTCCGGCGTCTCAGGGCATTAGTCCATCAAATATCTTGGCAATGACGTTCACTACAGCAGCGGTAGCTGAGATGAGAGAGCGCATCGGAAAGGTGGCCGGTAAAACAGTAGCTAAGGAACTTACAATCAGCACGTTTCATTCATTTTCCTTACAGCTTTGTCGATCACACGCTGAAAAGTATGAAATTTATTTCTATATTTGCATTTACTGTTGAATTAATTTTATATAGTCTTTAAACGTTCCCATTCTTGAACCAAAATGAAATTCTTCTAGACGTCTCAGACATCTGTAAATCTTTGTGTTCCATGCAGATTTCACCACTTTTTTTTTTTGTCATTATTTCCATTATGAAATTATGTTCAACCCACAAAATTTGACGAGTACACATTATCTTTAGACTTGGTCGTACACCAGAGTTCTTAATATACGGGCAAGGGCAGCAGAGAAGAGCCGTAATAGAGGCGGTGCGGTTACTTGAAAGCGATAAGAGTGACAAAAAAGTCAACTTGAAGATAACCGATGACGAGCCTCGTTCTGTAACCTCTCCACAGCTATTTAAAGATTCATCAAAGAAATGGCAGCAGTTTGTGACTCGAGTTAGTATTTATTGGACTCGTTAAATGCATCGTTTTCGGGTTGTTGAACTACCATATATAGTATATACATGTTGACGTGTTCAATATTTCAGGCTAAAGCATCAGGAAAAAGCCCTGAAGACTGTTCTGCAATGGGTGATGAAACAGGAGTAAGCTGATATCCATTTGTTTATGTGTAAATAGCGATTCTATAATATTACTGTATAATAAGTTAGTTTTCTTAGAGTGACTCGAGTTGTAATTTACTTTATATTATTAAAAGCATAACTTGTCATGTATACTTTAACTGCGTGATTTTCAACTACTTTGGCTCCGAAACAGGCTGCGATTCTCAGGAACTATAACGACATCTTAAGAACTTGTAATGCATTGGATTATCACGACTTAATCAGCTGCTCCGTGAAGCTTCTTACTGAATATCCTGAAGGTTTATAAATATCCCTCATGTATATTTAATTATCATGCATTAGTTATATATTTTGACTATACTGCTTTGATTAGTGTTTGAGGAGTGCCAGGAATCATGGAAAGCCATAGTTGTTGATGAGTTTCAAGATACGAGCACTATGCAATACAACTTTCTCAAAATTCTTGCATCACACAACCATATAACTATTGTCGGTGACGATGACCAGGTAAATTTCTTTCTTCTATGTTCTGCAGAATCTCGTTTGCAGATAGTCTCTGAAACCGAATAAAATTTGTTTCTGCAGTCCATTTTTAGTTTCAACGGAGCCGATTCTTCAGGATTCGATTTATTTTGTAAAGACTTTCCAGGCTATAAAGAGGTTTGCTTAATTTCATTTTAAACAACAAAATATTATA
Source organism: Parietaria judaica (assembly GCA_954871525.1). Lineage (NCBI taxonomy): Eukaryota > Viridiplantae > Streptophyta > Magnoliopsida > Rosales > Urticaceae > Parietaria > Parietaria judaica. The sequence goes on from OX940862.1 coordinate 5,790,843, forward strand.
TGTTCGTTAAATTATGAGATTACACTTTTTTTTTTTTTTTTTTTTCTGGAAAATATTGTATCAAAATGGTTGATACACCTATATCATATAGGTCAGACTGAATAGAAACTATAGGTCAACCCGCCAAATTATAGAAGCTGCATCTTCTGTTATACAAAACAATATGAAGCGATGCCGACTGAAAAACGTTGACACTGATGTCTCATCCGGCTCAAAGGTTTTTCTTCTCAGCGTAGACAATTTTTTAATTCATTATTTGTTAGTCTTACACGTTTTTTTTAATTATATAAATATAGGTTATCATCAAAGAATGTTACAGTGAAGATGCACAGTGTGCTTTTGTTATTGACAAGATCCTTGAAATGTCAGCTTCTGATTCATCTGCTATGTTCTCCTATGGCAGTATTGCCATTCTTTATCGTAGACAAGTTCGGTTTCTTATTTTAGTTCACAACTTCTTGAATCGCTTTCTGATTATAAGTTCTCAAAGTTAATAAGAAAGTCAACCTTTCGTCTTTCTAAATCGTAGATTTCGGGAAAAGTCTTTCAAGCAGCTTTCCGAGAAAGGAAAATACCGTTCAACACTCACGGTGTGGCTTTCTACAGAAAAAAGGTTATGATCTCTCCAATTTATTTATTTATTTACCATATAATATCTTTGTTTTAATTAAAATTGAAATACTCATGTGACAGATAGTCCGGGCCATTATCGCTATGCTTAGATCTACATTACCAGGTTGTGGAAATGGAGAATATCGTCAAGTTTTCAAAACTCTACTTCCTTTCGAGAAAGAGGAGAAGAAGAGGGTACATGTTCATTTGTTTTGTTTGCAAACCAACTTTTTGTTTACGTCATATATGTATATCTGTATGTGTATATGCTCTACTTGATTCATTTAGTCTCTCAGGTGATCGAGCATATTGAAAAAATTTCCGTAGTTAGAAATTGCAGCTTTTTCTCCGCTGCCAGCGACATATTCAGCGCAAAACTTTCTGGTACTTTTAAAAGGTACAGCTCTTAAAAATATGAACTAATATTGCAGTGTCTATAATGTATTATGGTGTCTTGTAGAAATTTGAAAAATTGGGTGCTAATTAGCTGTTAAACATTTTATTACATTTAAAGTACTAATACGTGATTACTACCTTCATTGGTACTGATCAGTTAATTTTTATATTTTAGAGATATTAGCTTAAACTTTATTTCTTTAGAAAACTTAATATGAAGTTTTATTTATACCTAATTATTGTCATGGAATATATTATAACCTACATGCCTGTATCATCAGAACTTTATTTATGTAATTAACCTATCGTTTAGTTGTGTGTATTGATTAACTTGTCATGTTACTTGTCATAGAAGTCAGCTCACGCAAGGGCGCAAAGTTCTGCAAACGCTGGATATGATTTCAAAGCTTGTTCACAGGGTAAAGTGTTACGGAATATTACTTGCTTGATCTCTCAGAGTGTTTTCAAAGATTAAAAACTATTTTTTAATAAAATAAATTCCAGTTGATAACATTTTTTATTTCGTTTATTAATTTTTTGATAACCTTTATTATATTTTTTAAAAAAATTACAGGAACAATCCATTTCAGCTGTCATTACCTCAGTGGCAAACATGGTACCACAGGTTTGTATTTCCTATCAAGTACTTAATTTAATGAGATGTTTATAATCAATGATAAATATATCACTTATTTATGCTTAATTAGTTATAGGACTGATACTTTTCTTTGCCATGTACAGCTCCAATTAATCACATAGTGCTTAATTAATAGAAAAATGTTACTACACAATTTACTCAAATGGTTGTTTACTTAATTTTCAGAGGTACCTTCTCGAGAAGCGGGCAGTCATCGACGTTGATGCAGGAAAATATCTTAACGAAGAAAATGACATCAGATCGGTAAGTTAACAAATTCCTAATTAATCACACAATGGTTTTTTGGCTAATCTTTTTTTTTTAATGTGATTTATCCTAAGTGCAGGTTCTTCAGTACCTTCTGGATGATGTATCTGAATTCTTATCTAATAGATGTGTTGAGAATAGTAATGAGAAAGAAGCATTAGAAGAGAAAGGGTGTTTTAGTACACTTAAGGCTTTCATAGACCACGTTTCTGAGCGGGAGAGTGAGAATTTCCGTTCTCGAAGAGAGGATAACAAAAATTCCATCACCTTGACTACGATGCATCAGGTTATTATTGTTATTTTGCATTAAGTGCTCTCGGCGTCTTAATCGAGAATTTAATGGTTTTCTTATAATTATGCAGTCGAAAGGTTTGGAATGGGACATGGTGTTCATAGTTAAGGTAAATAGTATGTGTATCTATGGGAATACTAATTCAGAATATTATTTTGTGAAATTATCACGATGCGTATTATACTTGTCATGATTCAGGCAAATGAATCCGAGATTCCGTTATTGCATGAGTTTAACGGTGTAGCGAAGGAGAATGGTACCTCGTTAGAGGTGAGTTTCTTTAGGGATTTTTAACATTTTAGGAAGTACAGTATACCGTTTTATATTATTGAAAATTCCAGCATTGACTGCTCAAGAGCTCTTTCTCACTCAACATTGTAGGAAGAACGTCGTTTGTTTTATGTCGCAATGACACGTGCTCGGAAGAAGCTCTTTGCTCTTTATGTTTCAATGGACTCCAATTTTCAGGTTTTTTATTTATATATTTATGTATATATATATATATATTTGTCATAGGCCAAGAACACATCCTGTTATTGCTTTATGACAAAGGTGTTCTTTCTTTTTCGCTAGATACTTAGACCTTCACGGTTCCTCAAAGAAATACCAGAACATCTTCGAGAGGTTCAGGTGCGCTCTTCTTGCATTAGTTTATTGTCGATTTTTCGGATTTTTTTATAAAAAAATTATTAAATCATAATAAAATAGGATATGATGAACCTAATACTTTTTATCTTAGGAAACAAGTATCGAAACCAGTCCCTCAAAAATTAAATAAATCAAATAATCCATACTCGTACAGTTACTAATTTAATAATTACCGCTAACGTCTTTTTTCTACTTATTTAGGGTGAATTGAGTATGCAGCTGCAAGAAAAGCATCAAATTAAATTGAAAAATACAGGTGATATCACAGTTGATAATTGTGTAAAAGCCGAATCCTGTGAAGGAGATGAAATTTCAGGCTATCCGTTGCAAAACAAAGTCGATGATGGTCAAGATGATGCAATGAGATTCATGTTGGAAAGTAATGGAAATAGTTTTTTGAAAAGGTAATTCCATGAAACAGAAAAATTTAATGGATTTTCATAGTAGTAACTTTTTTAGCTGATTTTTTTCTCATTTTAAAATAGATTCAATGTTGAAGAGAGATCAACTGTGTCTCATGTGTTTCATCAATGGGCTAAGAAACGAGCGTTTCAAGAACCAAAGAGGTTGCTTGACAAGGTGACTATTTAATTGTAGTTAATTATCTTCGCAAATTTCCTTTATCACGTTTCGATACGCCTACAAAGTTCAAGAATTTTTAAGAAATCATTCAGATTTTTGGAGGCTTATTTTCTCAGAATCCGAAAATCATTTTTCAAAATTCAAATAATACTCATATTTAGGTTATCATTTTTTTTTCTTTTTAATTTAATCTTTGTGTCATATTTCGCAGGTTGGTTTTGTAATCGATGAGCGCCTACGAGCCAAAAACACCAAAAACAAGGTTGGATATACAATCTTAGAAATAATTTTCAACAGTATATTTTCTCTTCTCTGAAATGTTCCTTTCATGACAACTTCGTAAACTCTCAGGACGTTTTGCGCTCTCTGAAGTCATACTTGAAATGCGACGAAGCATTTCAATTCGCAGAACATGTGAGTATCGCTCGCAATTTTCATGAATTTTAAGCTTTGTATATGAAATAATCATTAAATTTCAAAGATTGAGAATACATTGAGAGAATTTAGCTGAACATATAATTTAAACACGGTTTAACAGATTTTTTGTTGATGTGAATTTTCTGATAGGTTTTGAGATGGGAAAAAATCCCGGCTGAAACACGAGCTCATTTTATGCGAGAAAAGCAGGTTGGCATTTCAATATTATTGATGTTGCCTTTATATTTTTAAAATTAGTTTCTTCATGTCATTTTCATTTTGAGAATCTGCAGAAATTTATTCCTAAAATATCTTAGGCATATAAATATATATACTGAAAAAATATTTTGTCGCAGGAGCACTTTCAGAAATTAAGGATCGAGAACTCGATGGGGTCGTCAGCTCCGACGGACAAACAGGTAAATCGCTATATACTTCAGCACTTGCTATGTCGAATTTCATGGTTTGTCGGGATTCTTACTATAATCAGGATTTTAAAATTTTAATTGTGCTTATGTGTTGATTATGAACCAGATCTCGTTTCTCCAAAGCCTGGGTTGCACTGTGGTCCCTTCGTCACGTCTTCATGCTTCTCATTTGATTGAGCAATACAAATCGTTATGATTCACCATGATATTCATGGATTCTGTTATTTATATATATATATAAAATAAAATACTTAATTGTAAATTTTGATCTTCAATATATTTTAACTTTGTATGAATCTCTTTGCAATAATCATCTCTCTTAAAATTGCGAATTCGCATTTATGTTTATATCTGTGCACTCTCGTGGATAATTAGATGAAAATCGCTTTGAATAATGAACTCGTTTCACGTTTACTATCGACCTTCGAACTCCTTTTATAATTCGATGTCAAATCGTCTCGGTTTTATGAAACTAGTAATTGCTAAAAAAAAACGAGGCAGGCAATGACGTTCTATCGATTAGCTTCACTGAAAATTCTACCATTAGTTTCGGATCAAGTCGGCTCAGATGAAAGATATTTAAAATTATCATACTCCAACCATAATCAGAGATGCATACTATGGTATAATGTCAATAAGATTTGAGAAGTATACCTAGTATATTATAATACAGTGTAGGTTCTTATGCCGCTAATCCCTGGATTTTATAACAAGCTTAAGAAAAAGAAAAAGAAAAAAAAACTAATAACCGATCTCATTTTTTAATTACAACGAGATCGATCCCGGAGCGCCAAGACAAGCGAGTAAAGCACCTCGGCTACTCGATTGAGCAGCTTCATCACGTGGAACATTGTCGCAGGCATAACCGCGGCTAAAACATTTATGAAAGTCTTCAATTCTTCCGGAGCCATGAAGCCCAGCGCGCTGAAGTACGTGAAGTAGAGAGCCCCGGCGCAGATCTCGAACTCCAAGCGCATAGGGAAGCCGCTGGTGAGCACGGTGAGCATGTACAGCGACACCGAAAGCCCTATCGAATTAAAGATCACAAAGAAAAGGTAAAAGACAGAGCTGTACGAGCCAAGTATCGACTTCCCGGCCGCACGGGCTGCATCGGCCGTGCCATTCACGCTCACGCCATCCTGCTGCCACACGCCGCTTGGCGGGCTGATCCCCGCCTGCATTACAATAAATGATTGTTAGTAGGGGTGAAACCCGGAACAAATATCGGGGTTTTCACCATATTTTTGCCTGGTCTCGGTTTTTTGAAAAGCTTGATATTTTGTTTGAAAAAAACCAATAACTAGGTTGAGCTGAGCAGAAACCGGACCGGACCCAGAGAACCGGTATGGGGACAAAACTTTTTACCCCTATTTGTTAGTAAAGTAGTTGAGTGTTAGTTGAGTCTGTTATTAGTAAGTTAAGTAGGTTGTTCTAACTTCTAACAGCTAGTTATGTAATAGTGTCTTAAACATAACAACCTGAAAAGTCGCTGTTGCGACCAGGACCGCAATAACTAGGAGCGCCGTGCGGGCCTCGCTCGGTGTGTCCCTGCCCTTTTTGAACTTAAAATATTCCACCAGGTGATCCGGCCCGCAGGGTATCGGGTTTGTGTCGCCGGGCTGGTGGTTCGGTACGCCACATGTGGCGGCCGTGGTGGCTCCAGCGCTTCGGAGGAGTGCTTCTATCTCTCGATCGCCGGCTTCACTCGGGAAAATGAGGAGCACATCAAGGGCCGTTAGGCCACTCTTGTTTACGGCGTTCATCGGAGGATCGCGGCTTCCGAGCAGCCATTCCACCACCTGTCATAAGTTTGCAGTAAGTATACTGATGAAAATAGTCAACGCATGATCTAAACACCTATGATCTACACACGTTGACTTGGCGAGTTTCTGTTCAACCATTGATCTAAAATGAACCCATGATCTACCCACAAAGTTTGTTGATGAAAATAATTAACCCATGATCTAAAATGAAACCATTAAAGCATCTCTGTCTCAAACACACTAAAATAGTGTATGAGATTTATTATACATAACATCATTTTTGTTAATTTTACAACGTTACCCCCAGTTTTATTTTAGTATCTTGTACAATTTAAATAAAAAAAATTATAACAACAATTTTCTTTTTCGGTGTTCGTGGTTGGTGTAAAAAATAAAAGTGGAGCTAAAATCCCTTAAGAATTACGAAATTTCAAAATGTCTGGCAACCAAAGTTCTGGCCATTTTGAGGCCCGGTCCGTATTTTAAAGTCTATATGAAATTGGTCCCGGTTGCGAAACAGCCCATTTCTAAAAATCCGAACCGGGATCAAGGCTGATCCGATTTCGGGATAAAAATCGGTTTATAATCCGGGATCAAGACACATGCCTTGTTTTCAACTCTCAAAGTAATGAACTTAATATTGGACGAAATCGGCCAATCCCGACCGGACCCGAAACTGGACTTTGGTACAAAATTTTCAAAAAGGGATAATAATAATAATAAAATTAACAAATATATCAAAGAAGTAGAGCACTTGCTTGACGGTCTTTCCTCCAAACTGCCAAATGAAGAACAGTGTTTCCAAGCTCATCCACCATCCTCACTATCTCCTCCTTCTTCATCTCTCCGACCAGTCTCACCATTTCATCGACCGCTCCGAACTGGCTGTTCTTCACCGCCACGTGCAGCGCTGTCTCCTTCTGCACCGTCACGTCACCCAGGCTCTCCGGACAGGCCCACACGATCTCTCCGATCACCTCCGACCTCCCCGCGCTCGCCGCCAAGTGAAGCGGGGTCCACTCGTTCCTCCCCCGCAGCCGGGACAGTCGCCGGTCAACGCTCAGCAAGTCCCTGACGATGTCAACGTGCCCGTTTGCCGCCGCCACATGTATAGGGGCGAAGCCGAGCGGGCTGAGCTGCGCGGCGAAGTCAGGTCGGAGGGTGAGGATCTCCTTGGCGAAGGCGACGTGGCCGGCGGCGGCCGCCACGTGGAGGGGGGTCTGGGAGGAGGAGAGCGAGAGGTTGTGGAGGAGAAGCGGGTTTTCATGGAGGAGTTGGTGGAGAAGCTGTGTGTTTCCCGTCTGGGAAGCCTCGAAGAGCCTCTTCTCCATTGTTGTGATCAGCACAATACAAGCATAATTATGTTTTTGATGATTGTTTGTTAAGAATTAACATGATTTTTTTTTTTTATTAGATCGTGTTTTAATATAGGACGCGTGTGCATGTGAATGTCATATAATTTATAAACTAGTTAAAGTATCATATTGTTTTGTTGACATTGTGGTATCTTATTTATATATATTGATTAAGATTAAGAGTTGAACGTTGATCTTCAAGAGGTGATACGTCACTAATTACAGAGAGCGTGTATACATGGGTTTGCGGGAATGAGTCAATGAACATAGAATAAAACAAAACCACACTGAATAAGATCATCAAAAGCAATAGAATAGAGATAAATAAGTTAAAGCAATAAGTGTCATTGCATAAATGTACAAAAAAGTAGGCTAAATTTTTTTAGCATGGTTCCTTTTTTTTTTTTATCGGTTAGGGTACCGGTCGCGGATCGTTTGTAAAAAAAACTGGGACATTAAGTTTTAAAATCGGAAACCGGGAAGTCCAGGTTTGAGATCCGGGAACCGGGACTAAACGTTAAGTTCTCCTGTTTTTTTTTTGTCCCGATTTTATTTATAGATATATTTTATATGATAATGTTGTTTACGTAAGTCGTAGTACTAGTAATGGGCTAGCTCTAGTGTTGTGTTTGAGCCCGTTTTGACTCTTGACTTTTTGGTTTTTGTTTTTTGTTTTGGTTTTGGTTTTGGTTTTTGTTTTTGCAGGGTTATATAAGGACAAGCAAGCACAGATGGTTACACAGTGACTCGAAGACCAGCAAGCTCTGAAGCAAAAGCTTAATTCAACGTCTCTGTGCGAACTCAAACCCTAGCTACTACTTCTCTCTTCCGTTTGGTTCCCGAGAAAATCGTTCCTTACATTACATGTCTCTCTTTCAGATTTCTTTTGGTTTTCCTCGCCAAGGCCAAAGTCTAAAACCCTCCGTCGTTTCATTCCAGTTCGCGCGTTCGTTATGTCTGCGAAATTAGGGATTTTTTTTTCTGGGTTCTGATTGGACTGAGTTTCCCATCGTGACATCGCAGTTTCCCGCAGCAGAAAATGGAAATCGACTCCGATTCTAGCACGAGTAAAGGCGCGGGAAATGGCGGCGAAGCAGTTCCCATGGATTCCCCGGAAACCTCGAGCGCTCAGGTTTGTTTCATTAGGAGAAATGCGATGTATTAAACAAAAATACCGAGCTGAAACTGAAAGTACAGCTTCTGTTTCGTAACTGATTTAGAGCCCCGAGATGGCAAGAACACGAAGTGCTTAAGCTTGATTGGTGTAGTTTGTCTTTGATACGATTTAGAGTTCGCCATTGTTGAAAGGGTTTGTGTTCTTCTGTGAGTGAAGGCAAACAGTAAAGAGAAAGACAAGCTTACGGACTCAATGGGAAAGCTGCACATGGAGACGGGGGGTTCTTCAACCGAGTTTAAAAAAAAACCCATTATTATCATCGTTATTGGAATGGCAGGTAACGGGACCGGTTTGTTTGATAATAAGTCTTTCATAGGTATGTATGTGAAGCAAGATAATAAGGCTTTCTGGGTCTGATTAGGGAGTGGAAAAACGACGTTTCTTCATCAATTGGTCTGTCAGACACAGGCTTCGAAGCTTCGTGGCTATGTCGTCAACCTTGATCCTGCTGTGATGACCCTTCCATTCGGGGCAAACATCGATATTAGAGATACCGTTAGGTACAAGGAGGTGATGAAACAATTTAATCTTGGGCCCAATGGAGGAATTCTCACGTCGCTTAACTTGTTTGCCACAAAGTTTGATGAGGTACACAGTTTTGTGCCTATTTTTCGCTCATGACATGAAAGAAGATAACTTAGATCGATCGTGGCCATTTGAATTTGTTTCAGGTTGTTTCTGTCATTGAGAAAAGGGCAGATCAGCTTGATTATGTACTTGTGGATACTCCAGGTCAGATTGAGATATTCACGTGGTCCGCTTCTGGTGCGATCATCACTGAAGCTTTTGCGTCCACATTTCCTACTGTGGTCACGTATGTAGTGGATACTCCCCGCTCGGCGAGTCCAGTAACCTTCATGAGCAATATGCTATACGCGTGTAGTATCCTTTACAAGACAAGGCTACCTCTTATTCTGGCATTTAACAAAACCGATGTGGCTGAGCATCAATTCGCCCTAGAGGTCCGCTTCGAGCTCCTTTGTGTTTTTTCAGTCTTGATTTGATCTATAGCATTCTGGTTAAAACTGGATACAGCTCTGTTATCATGCCTTAAAAGTTTTGTTTTGGTTTTTAACCTAATCAACCGGTCTTTAAATCTGCTACTGACTCCGGATCTACTTTAATAATCAGATTCAATTAACCGGATTTAGCTACATTTTTTTTAAAGTGGGTCGGGTTTTTTTCCCAATTATATTACAGCCTTACATTGGATGAAAGACTTTGAGGCATTCTGATTTGCACTTGATATATATTGTTATTTACAGTGGATGAAAGACTTTGAGGCATTTCAAGCAGCTATAAGCCAAGATCAGTCTTACACATCAAATCTAACTCAAAGCCTCTCTCTTGCGCTTGATGAATTCTACAACAATTTGCGTTCTGTTGGTGTATCGGCTCATACTGGTGCCGGAATGAATGAGTTCTTTAAGGCTGTTGAAGCAAGTGCAGAGGAGTACATGGAAACTTACAAGTAAGAAAGTGAAATATCTCACACATTTATCAATATCCCTCGGCTTTACTCATTGGTGTACTTTGTCCCCTAAACTAATTTTGTGGCATTTCGCCCTCCAAAACTTTCATCTCCTAATGCAGAATACCTGTTTTTTAATAAAAGCTTGGGGGTAAATTGCACCAAGATAAAGTTCAATAGGCCAAGTGAACCAATAAGCAAAGTTCAAGGGGGGTATTTCTGCAAATACTCTTCTCATTTATTTTCTGTAGGTCTGATCTGGATAAGAGGCGGGCAGAGAAGCTACGATTGGAGGAAGAACGGAGGAAAGAGAATATGGATAAACTAAGAAAGGATATGGAACAATCCGGGGGTCAAACCGTGGTGTTGACCACCGGATTGAAGGACAAAGAGGCAAAGAAAGGTAAAAACATGATGGTTGATGAGGATGATGAAGACGAAGATTTCGAGACATTCAGTGAAGACGACGAAGGTCTGATCGATGAAGACGAAGACGAAGAAGTGGGAAGGTTCTCGTTTTAGCGAGCTTCTTTGACGGTGGGAATTGATTGGAACAAACTGTGTATAACACAACTGAATTGTGGAAGAAAGTTTTGTTCAATTTTTCATGCCTGGGAACAATATTGTTTTTAATGTCTTGATTGAAGGAGACATTCGGTGCGATGGCGTGTGAACAATACACTCTTCGTGTTTCTCAGGTTGATTTGCTAATTAAAATGACCCAGTATTTGTATTTTCCTTTTACCTTGCTGTATGTCTCCAAATCCGGCTCGGTCTCAGCCCAATCCTGGTTCGCCAGCTTTCCGAAACCAGGAAATGGCTGATATCGAATTCAAAGCAGGCATGCTCGATATTCAAAATGTTTTTATGAAGTAGTTATACTCAAACGGTGAATTGGACTGGGATGCTTTTTTTTCTTTCCCGCACCCGTTCCCTGGTTTATAATCCGGGCTCAGTTGCCAATTTTTTACCCAAAAAAAAAAATCGGTTTTCAGGCTAAAATCAGGCCGTGACGGGGGCATAATATATATGTGTACGACTTTTTTTTTTTTTGTCATTTTCTTTCAGCTGCTGCTTTTTAGAAATATATACAAAATGCGTTTCTGTTATGTTCTAACTTCTATATATATAAATATATACATGTAATGGTTTATGTATCTGCAAAACAATATTGTAATATGGAGAGAAAAAATGTGAGCTACATCAACTGCTAAAGTTTAATATTTATACAAGAATGATATAGGAAAAAAGAATGAATTAACACCAAAATATTGAATCCCATCATAAATCGGTGAATAATATCCCCTGAAACTGTCACAAAATTTCCAGAAATCAAGGGCCGGTTCTGACGACTCACAGTCCCGGAATAGATTCGAGATTGTATTTCGCCGAAGGCGAAGATGCTTTATCGTCTTGGCTTTCTTCTAGATTCGGGTTATTCATGGCATCAAGATTCAAGTAAGTGTATGAAGCGTTCCGATTCGGGGGAGGGGGAGGGTTACTTATCCTGCTCGCTAGGAAGCGTCGGATCAGACCCCTCAGGAACGGTGCCATTGTCTCCGGCTCGTGATCCAAGTAATACATGATCCCTCCCATACAAAGCGAGAATAAGAACACCTGCAAAACACGGAATATTGATTTGCGCGGGAAATCGAAAACTATGCAAAAACTACTCTTACACGCACACAGACAAGATCAACGCCTTTATTTTTATTTGTTTTTTTAAAGAAGTCCTATAATAGTTAAAAGTAAAAAAAATGCGAAATTCGATTTTGGATTGGAGAAGATCTTAGGTTCACTTAAAAATAATACAAATGAGGTTCTTGAGCTGACGAAGGAAGGCTTACGAAAGGGTATAAAGGTAATTACCTCAGCGTTCTTGATAGTCGGTAGCAGGTGGCGGTTAACTAAGATATACCACAGAGAATCTCCTGCCCGTGGAAGAACGTAAAGAGCAAGTTCGCCGCGCCTCGCCTTTTTCTCTAATAGAACCGAGAGTGCAGAAAGGCCTCCTGCAAGCCAATATACAAGCTTGTGGTCTTTGGTTGCAACTTTTCTATGCAAGCATATCACACCCTGTCATTGTAATAGAAAGCACTGTTTGGTAGCGGTTTGTGAAGTAAATTTCTCCGTTTAGGATACAAAATTTCGAAACCATAACTAGAAATGTTGCTTCGTACGTTAGTTTAAAAATATAGATCGGAATATCAAGCGGACTGAATCAACAGAACAAGGGTACCTGAAATATCCCGACGAAAGCAGATAAAAATGTAGTTGAACGAACAGCGCCTTTCACAGCAAGCCAACAGGTACGAGCAGGGGATTCCATAAACTAAAAGAACGATGATGATTAGGAAATAAGGAAACAGCAAGCAAATTTTAAAAATACTTCGAACGTATCATTATACCATTTTCTATTTGAAAGAGTGTATACCTTCTGGAGGTGAAGTACGACAAAGGGTACAAAAGTCAAGGAGAAATAAAGCGGAAACGTTTTTCTGAATGTAGCTGACGTAGCTTTTGCATTATGAGCTAAACAAGAACTTGAATCGGGGTGAATAATAGAACAAGGAATGATTGAAGGAAATTCCTCCAACTTTATGTGGTCAGAGTTCTTTCTCTCTGACAAATATGCAGAGAGAGAGCCAGCGTCCACCGGAAACCCTCTACAGCAATCCCTCACAGCCTTGTAAACAGGCCTAGCAACGGGACCAGTCTTCTGAATAAAGTCTTGATACGATTTTGGCAGACTCTCGGGCCTCATAACAAAGGAATACATAACCTGGGATAATAATGTAAGTTCATAAATTAACATGCCAATCACACTTACCGCGAGTATTTTCAAAGCAATCTCGAGATGAGCAGAAAAAATAGCTAACTGAATGTATCGAATCGAGATTACAGTTACCTGTGCACATGCAATGGCAAAGAGCAAAGAATCACCATGGCTCCAATGGCTTCCCCAAAGGTGGAACTTATTCTTATTCTTTGCAGAATTATAAGCACACTAAGAAAATTGAGGAAAATGATAAGACTAGTATCGATAAACCAGAAGGCTATAAAACAACTATCTACAAGAACTCGAACGTTTTAAATTACCTGTGCTACCCTTGCCAATAGGTACAACGCAAGGGTTCTCCTTCGGTTTGAATCGTCTAAAGCTAAAATGGATAGACCAGCAATGGAGCCTGCTAAAATTCTGGTCCATCATCCACTAAGAATAAGTGACGCAACTCAAATGAATTTTGTAAAACAATAGCTTGAAATTAAGTCACCAGGACTCCACCGTGCTGGGAAGTAGAAACTTACGCGTTTAAAGGTGTTTCTTTCTTCCTCAACTTTCTCAACAAGCACCGAAGAGCGTGATAAGATCCAGTAAAGCCGCCAAAAAATAAACCAATACGACAGGCTTCTTCTCTTACGATAAGATCTTTCTCCGACACAAGTTGCTACAGAAACAGCAGAAATTGTCAATTACGCTCAAATATTCGGTTCAAGACACGGAAAAAAAAAAAAGAAAAATACAAAAACTATCATGACACAATGAATTCTATCCATCTAGCCAATAGTTCAGAAATTGAACATTTATTAAAATTGAATAGATAGCAGTATCATAGCTCATAATTGACCACCATTACGCGCCAATTCAAGCAACATTCTCACAGACATCTACAATGGTGAAACGAAACTAGATCAAATCCTAATTCATGCGATCATAAAGCTCTCTCTCCCGATAACCCTAGGAATTCGCTCGTAATCCATCCCTGATCGCCCATTTCCAATTCAAAATCACCGCGGCTCAAAAGGCGAAGCCGAGAAACGCGAAATGCAGAATCAAAAACAGAGAGATACGACGAGAATGTCATGAAATTCGAAGAAACACCTTGAGATCGAGGAGCGAGGAGTAGGACTGGCCGCGAGCGAGCTTGAAGGCGCGGAGGAGGATTCCTATCCCGACGCGGACGCCGTAGGAGAGGAGGAAGCTCTGGCAGAGGTTCCCGATGGCGTTGGCGACGCAGGACTCGTCGCCGGCGTGGTGGCACGGCGGCTGCTGCGCCGCGCCGCGCATGGCGGCGCGACGCTGGCGGCGCTGCAGCTCCTCGATGGCTTCACGGAGGCGGTCCTCGGCCTCGCGGAGGCGGTTCTCGGCGTCGGAGCTGTCGAGCGGAGGCGGCGAAGGAGGGGTTGCGGGGTGAGACGACGCCATTGATGGATAGAGGAGAGAAATGGCATCTGAGAGAGACTGAGACGGTCTACGCATCCACTGGGAGACGAGCTATTAAGTAATCCTCTTTAATTGGTTATTTTTCATTTTTAATTCCAATTAATTAGAGAATTCCAATAAATTCTCTTACAATAATAGGATGATTGAGGTGAAAGTACTCAAACTTTGATCAACTAATGCAATGTGAGTTTAAATCGAAGAAAAAAAAATCACGATAAACGTATTTAAAATCAACAAGAATTGTATAAAGTGTTTTTCGTCCAAAGTTTTTTAGGGACGTTGGTCAAATTTTAGCATAGTGCTATTAAATTATACGTAAGATAAATATTTATGTGTTCGTCCAACTATTTAGTATATTTTCTCATGTAAATTCGACAAAAAAAATTAGACAAAAAGATGTATCGCCTTACATATATTGATTATTGTTATCTTTACTATTGAGATGTTTTTACTTTGGACTTTTGTTGTCTTAATTGATCAAAATTAAAATTAAATTTGCCGTAAAGTAAAGTGAGTGATAGACTTTAAACACGCAAAAGAGAATTAGCAAGTCATTAATTTTTCTTTTCTAATTTCAAATGTAAGTAATTTGGTAAATTATCAAATTGATTATGCTCAAGACTTATAGCAATGGGAGTGTCATTGTGTGACGTTATAGGTATGGTTATTAGTTGAGACTTGAGAATTGAGATAGAAGAATCAGAGGGTGCTCTTCTCTATGTAGTTTAAGAAACTTCCCAAATTTCATATATTTTTTCTGACCATCAAAAATCAATCGTCACCACTTTGCCTATTTGTCTTGACTGATCTCTTTTTTTTTTTTTTTGCGAGACTGACTGATCTCATTAACTCCAACCAAACTATTCTACACATTTTCCAATGTGAAAAAGATTCGGTGAACCTATGAAAAGCTATTCTAATTGGAGTTCAACGCTTGTTCATGAATCAGTGAAACAGTCATATATTCAATAAATATATACAATTACGAGGAATATGTAATATGAGTATATGACTGATATTTAAAGCATTCTAGGCTGTTGATCACCCATCGGTGACACAAGATCATGTGTGTCACAGTCACTTAAAGATAAGGAGCCTATCGGACGATGACATTCAGTCACCATCCGGGGACGATAACGATGAGCTAACGGCTATATAAGTCAAAGCTCATAGAGCGGTTAGAAGTAACCAGACCATACAGCAAAGAGAGAGAGAATCAAGAAGAGAGAGTTCTTGAGAGACAGAGCTTCTCAGGCGAGTCAGACGGTGGTTACGACGACAAAGGTGACGACGGAGTACGAAGAGGGAAGGCTCGGGAACGACAGACAGAGGAGCACACTCTGGGGATCTGTCGGAGCTTCTTCGCGGCGTCAAAGAGGTTCGTTCGCACCGGGGTTCTGATCGCCGGCGTTCTCTGGGTCTGGTTCATCTCCGATCACCGTGAAGAGCGCTGGAAGACGAAGGTCATCTCGACATCGTATAGCGTAAGGTGGAGTCATCGGAGGGAGCTGTGAAAGGAGCTGTGAGTTTGAATTCAACGGGAAGATCATCTTCTGGAGAAGATCGAATCTTTTGTAACCGGTTGTGTAATTCAAACATCATCGTGATCAATAAAGCGTTAGTCTTTGTCGTCCAATTCAATCGTGTTATTCCGCATTTGTTCGTGGTCATCGATATTCGTATCGGGTTGCTGGGTGAAATCCCCAACAAGTGGTATCAGAGCTCCTTCTCTCGGTGAATCAAGGAAGGGTTCATCGGAGAATCAAGATCCGAGTTCAAGAACCGAACAAGAAAGTAAAGGAGTTCAAGGTTCTGAATCTTGACGAAGATCGTCAGAGTCACTCCTGCCAAACGCGATAAGGAATAATGGGACCAGACAAGACAGATATCGCGAAGTTCACCGGCGATGGTGACTTCAACATCTGGAAGATCAAGATGCACGCACAGCTGTGCCAGATGCGCCTCGACAAGGCGCTCAAGGGCGATGAGGCATTCTCGGAGAAGCTGAGTGAGGAGGACAAGGAAGACATCATGACGAGGGCGAGAAGCACCATTATTCTCGCTCTCAGCGATGATGTCATCAGAGACATCCAAGACGAGACGACAGCGGCAGGAATCTGGAAGCGTCTCGATGAGACGTACAACAGGAAGTCCTGGGCGAACGAGTTGTTTCTCAAACAACGGATGTATACCCTCAAGATGGCTCCGGGATCATCGCTGAAGCAACACTTTATCGAATTCAAGAAGATCATCACAGATCTGAAGACGATAAATGTGGAAGTCCCGTCAAAGGATCAAGCACTCCTCCTACTGAATTCGGTATCGGGGATGTACGACAGGATCCAGGACATTCTGCTATTTAGTGGCAGGGAGACCCTCACCGTCGACGATGTCAAGACGGCCGTGCTAGCCAAAGAGGTTCAGCGCAAGCAGGAGGGCAAGTTCGATGGAAGATCAGGTGGAGCGGAGAGCCTCGTCGTTAACCGTGAAAGATCGGCCAAGCGAGAGAAGTTCAGGAAAGGCTCACCGAGGCGATCTTCATCGAGGCCGAGGAGCGGCAAGTGTTACAACTGTAACAAGGAAGGACATTTCAAGAGAGATTGTCCCGAGAAGAGAACGGGTAAGCCGTTCAGAAGGAATAGCGACGACAGTCCAGCGAACGCTTCCCAGGTATCGGGAGGGTACGATAGCGCTGAGGTCCTCGCGATGATGCCGACCAGCATGCGAACAGCGTGGATACTGGATTCGGGATGCTCGTACCACATGAGTCACGAGCAGAGTTGGTTCGAGGGGATGAAGGCCGACGAGGAGGTCATGCCAGTATCGACGGGCACCGAGGAGATGTGCGCTGTCGAGGGGATTGGGTCTATATCATTAAGACTCAAGGATGGCACACGGAGAACCCTGAACCAAGTAAGGTATGTCCCTGGACTCAAACGAAATCTTATTTCTTTGGGTGTCCTCGAAGAGCAGGGATACTCATGGAAGTCATGCAAGGGTGGCTTAAAAGCCACAAAGGGTGCGATGACATTCATGAGGGCTTATTGGTACAATGGCATATACATCCTGGAGGGTCAAACTGCCATCGGGGAAGCAGCAAATATCTCAACGACAGTGTCGAAGACCACTCTATGGCACGATAGACTGGGGCATGTCAGCGAGAAGGGGCTTGATATACTCAAGCGAGGAGGCTGCTTCGGGAACGATAAGGTGGAGAAGCTCGACTTCTGCGAACACTGTGTGTTTGGGAAGCAGCATCGGGTGAAATTCGGCAAGGGGTCTCACACGAGCAAGTCAGTTCTTGACTATGTTCACTCTGACTTGTGGGGACCGGCACGAGTAGATTCGCATGGAGGAAACAGATACTTTATCTCCTTCATCGACGACTACTCGAGGAAGCTCTGGGTTTATATGATCAGATCAAAGGACAAGGCTTTCGAAGCCTTTGTCAACTGGCGCGCACTTGTTGAGAATCAGTGCGGGAAGAGGCTCTTGCATCTCCGCACGGACAATGGATTGGAGTATCTGTCCGAGGAGTTCAACGATCACTGCCGGAAGGCAGGCATCCGACGATCCAAGACTGTGAGGCACACGCCTCAACAGAACGGTCTCGCTGAAAGGATGAACCGAACCATCATGGAACGAGTAAGGTGTATGCTCTCGAGGGCAAATTTGTCATCGCGGTTCTGGGGAGAAGCTGTCCATACAGCGGCCTATCTGATCAATAGGTTGCCATCGTCTGCGATAGACTTTGAAGTTCCTCAGAAGCGATGGACAAATCGACCAGAGCACACCGACTACTCCAAACTGAAAGTCTTTGGCTGTGCAGCTTACTATCATGTAAACGATGGTAAGCTTGTACCTAGGGCCAAGAAAGGACTGTTCATGGGGTACCCCGACGGAGTTAAAGGGTACCGGATTTGGTGTTCGGAGTCACGAAAGTGCATCATCAGTCGAGACGTCACTTTCAATGAAGAAAGTTTCTTGGAAGGCAAGGCAACCCCAACAAGCCCTGAAGATCTCTACGAAGGAGACGGATTTCAGCTTGAGGTGGAGCTTTGCGATGAGCCAGGACGAAAAGAGGCTCATCGGGAGTATTTTACCCGAGGAGCTCTTATCGGAAACCCAGAGGAAAATGGCCGAAGAGGTGATCGCGAAGAGAATTTGCGACAAGGAATTCCCGATGAGCATACCCGACAAGGTATGCGAAATGGCCGAAGAGGTGATCGCGAAGAGAATTTGCGACAAGGAATCCCCGATGAGCATACCCGACAAGGTATGCAAGAAGAGCTATCGCGACGAGAATCCCGCGATGAGGAACTATCGCGACGAGAATCCCGCGATGAGGAACTTTCGAAGTTCCGACAAGGTACCTGCGATGAAGCTTCGTCGAGCGGTAGTAAAGGAAGCCCGATAAGAAGAGATCAAGGAGAATCCAGCCGACAAGATCATCGGGAGCAGGTCTCATCGAACAACGATGAGGTGTCCAGCGAAGAGGACAGCGAGGAAGAGACTCTCGGAGCCGAAGAGGAAACTCCCGACGAGGGATACCTACTTTCTCGGGATAGGCCCCGACGGGCTATCAGGAAGCCGATAAGATACGCCCACGCTGAGATGGTAGCTTATGCTTTCAACACTGCAGGTGTTGAAATCGACAACGAGCCTCGCTCGTTCAGTGAAGCCATCAGGTCCATCGACGAGAAGAAGTGGCGAGCGGCAATGGACGAAGAGATGAACTCTCTTCACCAGAACAATACTTGGGTCCTTGTTCCAAAGCCGAAGAACTGCAAGGTTGTCGGCTGTCGGTGGTTATACAAGGTGAAGCCAAGTGCACCAGGAGGCGAGCCGGCGAGGTTCAAAGCCAGGTTGGTGGCGAAGGGATTCACACAGCGAGAAGGTATAGACTTCAATGAAGTCTTCTCGCCAGTGGTAAAGCATACATCGATAAGGGTGCTACTTTCGATGGTTGCGAAGTTCAACTGGGAGCTTGAACAGATGGATGTGAAGACAGCCTTCCTACATGGAGAACTCGAGGAGAAAATCCTCATGCAACAACCCGAGGGGTTCGTGCAGAAGGGAAAAGAGGATTGGGTTTGCTCTCTTAAGAAGTCCTTGTACGGACTTAAGCAATCTCCTCGACAATGGTATAAGAGGTTTGACACATTCATGCAGAAGAATTCCTATCGGAGGAGCAGACACGACAACTGTGTCTACTTCAGAACGACGAGCAGCGGTGTGAGTATTTACTTACTCCTATATGTTGACGATATGCTCATCATTTCCAGCAGTACTGGAGAAATCAGGAAGCTTAAGGACTCATTGAAGTCAGAGTTCGAGATGAAGGACTTGGGGCCAGCGAGAAGGATTCTCGGGATGGACATCCGAAGAGACCGCGCGAGAGGCTACCTCAGCGTCTCGCAAACGGACTACTTCAGGAAGGTCGTCGAGAAGTTCCAAATGGAGAAGGCCAAGCCTTCGAAACAACCCCTCGCACCTCACTTCAAACTCTGTAATGAGTTAAGCCCGACGACAGAGGCTGAGAAGAAGAGGATGGGACTTGTACCATATACAAGTGCCGTCGGAAGCCTCATGTACGGGATGATCTGCACGAGACCAGATTTGGCTTATGCAGTAAGCTTGGTAAGCCGGTACATGGCTAACCCGGGGCAAGAGCATTGGAATGCCGTCAAGTGGATCCTCCGATACTTGGCAGGCAGTTCCGACAAGGGCCTGATTTACTCCAGCGAGGAGACAAAGGAATCAGTGATTCAAGGCTTCGTTGACTCAGATTATGCAGGAGACCTCGACAAGCGAAGGTCTCTCACCGGATATAACTTCAAGGTGTTCGGGAATCTAGTCAGCTGGAAGGCATCGCTTCAGCACATCGTGGCCTTATCAACCACAGAGGCTGAATACGTGGCAATCACTGAGGCTGCTAAGGAAGGGCTCTGGCTGAAAGGGCTTCTCACAGAGCTAGGATTCGAGCAAAGGTCCTTTGACCTTCACTGCGACAGCCAGTCCGCGATACACTTGTGTAAGAATCAGATGTATCACGAGAGGACCAAGCATATCGACATTAGGCTGCACTTCGTCAAGGACATCGTAGAGTTGAATACGATGAAGGTTCTCAAGATCGGAACCGATGAGAACCCGGCGGACATGATCACTAAGGTGATTCCGGTCGGCAAGTTCGAACAGAGCTTGGTTCAGCTCGGGGTTGGTGATACCCAACCAGAGCCGAAGGATAAGTGTGGCTCGAGCGCCTAAGCTCGAGGACAGGGGCAAATTATCAATAAGCGACGATGACACAAGGTGGAGATTGTTGATCACCCATCGGTGACACAAGATCATGTGTGTCACAGTCACTTAAAGATAAGGAGCCTATCGGACGATGACATTCAGTCACCATCCGGGGACGATAACGATGAGCTAACGGCTATATAAGTCAAAGCTCATAGAGCGGTTAGAAGTAACCAGACCATACAGCAAAGAGAGAGAGAATCAAGAAGAGAGAGTTCTTGAGAGACAGAGCTTCTCAGGCGAGTCAGACGGTGGTTACGACGACAAAGGTGACGACGGAGTACGAAGAGGGAAGGCTCGGGAACGACAGACAGAGGAGCACACTCTGGGGATCTGTCGGAGCTTCTTCGCGGCGTCAAAGAGGTTCGTTCGCACCGGGGTTCTGATCGCCGGCGTTCTCTGGGTCTGGTTCATCTCCGATCACCGCGAAGAGCGCTGGAAGACGAAGGTCATCTCGACATCGTATAGCGTAAGGTGGAGTCATCGGAGGGAGCTGTGAAAGGAGCTGTGAGTTTGAATTCAACGGGAAGATCATCTTCTGGAGAAGATCGAATCTTTTGTAACCGGTTGTGTAATTCAAACATCATCGTGATCAATAAAGCGTTAGTCTTTGTCGTCCAATTCAATCGTGTTATTCCGCATTTGTTCGTGGTCATCGATATTCGTATCGGGTTGCTGGGTGAAATCCCCAACATAGGCAGTCTTTATTTATGATCATATATAGAAGTAAAAAGAAATTACTTAATGATGTAATCCCAAGCTATTAACAGTTAGAGAATTACTAAAAAATATATTCAAGTAATAAATAGTTATGTTTTCTGAGCTTATAATTTGTTAGATCAATTTACTCTTCTGAATTGTTATATAAGAATACCGTCTAGAATAAATTCAATGGTTGTACTTATCATTTATCTCATGGATTTTTTTATCAATTTATTGCTGTTACTCGTTGGTTTAAATTCAAATATTATTCTTTATGAACTTATCATTGCATATCATGAATTTATTATACCAATTTAATACAAGAATACCGTCTATAATAAATTCAATGTTTTCAATTCATATAAGAACGCCCTCTTATAAAAACATAATAATTATTGCACTCGATGGAACCAGAGACGAGACTATCTACTCTGCATTATTACGTAAATATAATCATCTTCAACATACAAAGCACTTATATATATAAATATATATATATATATTATATTTATGTAAAGCTCAAAACTTGTTGTGAGTCTGGTCTTGCCATGAAGATTGCCACTGCTTGTCATAGAGAGAGGCTTCATCAGCCAGCTTCTTAAGGCTCTCAAAGTCTTGAGCTTTCCTGAAGATAATTACACCGGCGACGGTCAGAAATAACCCTGCCTTGCACACGAAATTACCGGCTTGCCCGACCACATCGAGCCCCGTCAGGGCGTCCACGGCGTAGGCCATGAAGAACCCGACCATTGCAGCTCGGCCTGAAGAGAAAACATGTTTCGGAACTGTAAGAAAAGGTCATGTTTTTTGAGAAGGGTTTTGTGTAATCACCATTGATGAGCTCGGCTTCAGGGAGATAAGATCTCTTGAGCCATGCCCACCATGGAATGATGGAGCTCTGGAAGAGAACTGGGTCTTCGTTCGTGGATGCTTCTGGATGAACTTCCAGGAACTTTCTCCTTGTCGCTTCTGCAATATCCAAACAACAATATTAACCAAAGTATTTGCTCCTTGTTCGGAGCAAAATCGAACCGGTCACCTTTTTTTTTTTATATATTTTTTCATCCGGACTTGGTTTTTCTGGCTTTCATAAACAGATTTGGTCCTGGTTTCGGAGATTTTTTTTTTCCGTTAAGCAGAAACCGGACCGAGCCGGCTTTGCTAATAAGTCACTGTAAGTAATGATTCAATTTTTATAATGGATATACAAATGAAAAAATATAGTAATAGATAGTTTAAAGTTTAAACTTCAAGGATTGCAAACCTTCAATTTAAATGAATAATTTTGATAAAGGAATTTCTTATATTATCGAGTGATATTTAAGTAATAATAATAAGATTCAGAATCACTAATTTATTAAGTATTAACCCAACGAAGTTAAATTGTGATACATTGTTTAAAGTCTTAATAAAATCCTATAAACCAAACTTGCAATGAAAAAAGAGAAATTAATACTAAAAACCGAGCCGGCCTAATTTATGAAAGCATCAGTTCGGTTCCTGCCTTTTTTTGACAGAAAAAGGCCCAATTTTAAGGTCGGAGTCAGTCCAAAACCGGACTTCGGGGCTAAACCTTCACTCCTAGTTCCATTAACATGCACTTAAAAGAAGAGAGTAAGTAAAAACTAAAAGAACCTGCAACGATGAGACCATCCCAATCCATTGTCCCATCTTTCACAAACATGTTCAAATCCCAAGTCCCTTTCTTCCACCGCTCGTCGGAGAATCTAGCACCGGCAGTTTCCGCCCCCAAACCGTCATCTTTGGAGTCGTTTTCCGTGTTTGCTGACTTACCATTGAGATGAGCAGCTTCTTGTTCAGCCGCAGCAGAGCTTCTCTGGCTTTCAACGTCGAGAGTCACGACGTTGGAAGCTTGCTTGAGCCCCAAGGAACGCACGGCTCTCGCTTGAGGCGGCTGCTTCTTGGCGACGTGGTTCGAGTTGCACGCCCTGTTATGCAGCGAGGCGGAGATGGCAATTGAAGAGGAAGCCATGTTAGATTTCTCAATAACTCTTCTCCGTTCTTAGATATTCCTCTTCTTCTATTGTTTGAATATGGATTGTTTGGATAAAAAGATGAGACAATGCCCATGCTTTGGAGTTTAAAAAGGCTTATCTTTTCTCTCTCTAATCATACTTGTCAGTGGAATGGGCAAGCCAAGCCTTTAGAGTTTACACATCACTATAAATTATTTTCATAGCCATAACTCATAAAAAAATGTATTAAAAACCGATGAAACCCGTGGGTCGAGTGTAGGAAGCACGCATCTGGTGGGCTTGCGGTTGATTTGCCGACCCAATTTTCTAACAGAAAACTGAAACTGTCCAACCCCTAGATTACTTCTTGAAAGTCATTAATTCTAACAGATAAAATACAATTATCAAGATCACATGTCATAACAACAAGCATTCACTTTTATTTAAGAATGAGTATATTCTGTCCAAAAAAATGGCACAGCTTTAACAATTTGGAAAAGGAATTGAGACTCCATACATATCTGATACAAGGAGACATGAAGCACACTAAATCAGAGAGCTTTTTACGCTTCCCATCCTCTGAGAACGGTGGCCCGAGCAACGCGGTTCACTCCGAGCGTGAAAGCACCCATTCGGAGATTACAATCGTGCGTTTTGCACATGTTCTTGATGTTTCCAAAAGCTCTCGTCATGTACTTCTTCAGTTCGTTGTTCACCTTATCTTCGTCCCACATGAATCCTTGAATGTTCTGCAACGCCAAATCAGAATACATTAAGATACTACTTGATTTGCTTGTAATAAAACGGTTTAGGGGTTGATAGTTTCGATTTATTTACCTGAACCCACTCAAAGTAGCTGACGGTGACGCCACCGGCGTTTGCATATATGTCGGGAAGTATGATGACTCCTTTCTTTGACAGAATCTGCAGCCATAGTATCCATGTATATCAGAACCGAGTATTTTGTATTGATCACATTATAGATGTATTCAAAATCATTCAACGACGCATTCAATGAAACATACACTGTTTTCAAATATATCACTTGATAATTTATCATAATAATCTCATTATAATTATTATTAGCAGATAATGCAGTGACATACCTCATCGGCTTCAGGGTCGGTTGGATGGTTTGCAGCCTCAACGATGAACTTGGCCTTCACACTTGGAGCATTTTCCCTTCATCACACAAGTGAATAATATGAGTATATACTATTTAATTAGGAAAAAATTAAGATATGATGATTATATTGGAGAAGGGATATTACTTGTTCAACACTCCACCTAAAGCACAAGGGATCAGGACATCGCAGTCATGAACAAGCAATTCACTTGGATCCATGGAAACTCCACCACCAAAGTTTTTAAGACTTCCATTGCTTTCTATGTGCTTTTGAAGCTCGGGTATATCAATGCCATTAGGGTTCTTAATTGCGCCGCTAATATCACTGACGGCAATTACTTTTCCACCTTTCTCATGAATAAGCTTCGCTGCCCAAGATCCCACATTTCCAAACCCCTAAAGAAAGCAAAAATAAAATAATAAAAAATTAAGGACATTTATTGGTCACATTCTATAAAGTAGCGTACTAACTAGTAGAATAAGCATTCCTGTCTTCCATTATACTACAGTTGCGATTACGCTTCCATTATAATTGAGAGGATTTAGAAGCATCCATAACATACACAAATATATATACATATATATGTACTTAAAGATTCATCAATGGTGGCAAGTGAAGTTAAGATCCTACATTATGAAGTAATTATTTATTGACTATGCATTAGTTAAACCATTGTGCATCTACCTGAATAACAAATGTCAAGCCCTCGACTGATTTCCCGTATTCGGCAAGCAAAGCCTCTGTTGCAAAGACAACACCGCGGCCAGTTGCAGCCTCGCGGCCAAGTGAACCACCAAGATCCTGAAATCGCAAACATCACCTGACTCAGAAAGGGGATTCTCGACTAGTTACAAGCAATGCATTTACGCTGTGTTGAACACTCACAATGGGTTTTCCGGTCACAACTGCGGGCGAGTGACCGTGAAATTTAGAGTACTCATCCAAAATCCAAGCCATTGTCTGAAACATATTGCCAGAGGTCAACAATGATATAGTTCATGAAAGTTATGCCATCAAAAAGGTAATAATTCAGCTGTGAAAGTGAGGTCAAACCTGAGCATTTGTTCCCATGTCAGGCGCCGGTACATCGGTATGAATACCAATCAAATCGTGAATCTTTTGCGTAAAGACCCGAGTGAGACGCTCCAATTCACTTTTGCTCAATTCCCCCGGATTGCATCCGATTCCACCCTTGGCTCCGCCGTAAGGAATGTCTGCCACCGCAGTCTTCCACGTCATGAGTTGAGCGAGAGCGTTAACTTCATCTGGGTCAACCTACAGTGCCAATTAGACCATTCAATAGTTTTAGTACACTCTATGCGACTTGGGTATTTCGGTCTTTACAAATAAAACTTTGGTACATGACCGGTAATTAAATTAAGTACATGTGCCGCTTTTATCTCGTCGGAAATTACAGGGAAAAAATGTTTTGAAATCTATTTTAGCTACATGAAGCTAGAAAAGTCCTCCCAAAACAAGAGTCACCATGTTTGACCAGTCTACAAAACTGAGGATCAACTGTTCCATTTGAAATTCCTTTTCTTTTTCTTTTTTCCCAGAATGATTATTTTTTACTTTTCATCACTCATCATGATTAAATGATTGATATTTCAGCAAAAAGATTATCCCCTTTGAGTTCATCTCAACAAGAAAAAGAGCATAAAGTAGAATCCTGTTTTCGATTACACAAAACAAAGTTCCAAAAGGCAAAAAGTTTTGAGGAATCTCCAGAACACAACAAACAAGAACAAATGTCACTTCAACAGACTTCCAAACAGTCGCAATCACAAACAAAACCCAATCCAATCCAAACAGAAACCAAAATCGCTAGAAAGAAAGAAAAAAAAATCGATTTCTCAAATCGATTTTGAATCACCTCAGGATGATATCTGATTCCTCCTTTCATCGGTCCACGAGCATTGTCGTGCTGCACTCTGAATCCAACGTACGACACCAAGCTCCCATCGTCTTTCGGGATCGTGCACTCGACCTGATCGATCACCACAAAATTACATCAAATAAAATTAACAACCCCGATTTTCTCGGGAGCCAAACAGGTCCAGTCTCCGACACGTACCTTGATCTCCCTGAACGGAATCAAGAGGCTCTTCTCTATCTTGGAGTCGAGGCCGAGGAGCCGAGCCGCGTTGCGGAAGTTCCGGCTGGTCGCTGCGAGAGCGTTCATGGCTGAAAGAAGCTTAACGATTACTGGTTCAATGGAAGACGATGGAGAGAGAGAATGAGAGCGAGGGTTTTGAGGAGAGTGAAATGTGAAGAGTGTTTATATAGGATCGGAGGTGAGCTTTCATGGAGTCGGAAACAACGAACGAACCAGTCAGGGAAACTCGCCAATGAGTATTGTAATAATTAATTAAAAATTACAATTAAAATAGGAAATCAGGAAATAAATAAATGTTGTAATGGTAACAAGTTGGCCAATTAGGTGAAACCGGTGTTTTTTGCTGTGCTTTCATGAATTTAAATTTGCGTATAATTATTTATCTATATATATATTGTGGTGACGTATATATATAGTTATTAATTATAAATAACTATATATAGTTATTTATCTATATATATATTCGATTTTGGTGACGTCATACGTGGAAGGATATAAATGGAATTGACAGTCAATTTTGTGACTGTAAGAAAAGCCTTCACAATTGACAATACTTCTTATTATTCACCTATTTTTAGTATTTTCATGTTAGCCAATTTGATTTTGGGAAACCATTCCTAATTTGGTTTGTCTTTATCCCGGTTTTATCTTGTAAAATGACCGTATAACACCTTATAACTTATCGGCAATTAAAATTTAACCGGATGTCATCAAATCAGAATGTGATAAAATTACGAAATCGGAGACCTTCTAAGGACAAAATATAAACTTAAAGGCTAAATAAGAATACAAATCTATAACATTTACACAAATATTGCTTGAGTAATTTACTAAAGTAATAAGATGAGGGAAAACAATATAAGTAAAAATAAAAAATAAAAAAATTCAATTAGAGATGAGAGTAAAATTATATTTCGAGACATGTCCCTTTTTTTCTTCTATATATATATATATATATATATATATAGCTCTAATTATATTTAGTTTATTGTCGATGTAATTAATAGTGGATATGTGACATGTATCATATAAATATAAATGTGTGTAGTGCCACTTGAACTTATTCTTAGTTGGATTGCACTTCGTCATCAAAATAGTGTTTTTAACTTTTTATTACAAACAAAAATTAATATTTTTTTTATGTGAATGCTTTGGATGTGAATTTTTTAGATTATATTATTTGAATGTAAAAAGAATTAATCTTGTTATTTTTTGTTTATTTAGCTTTGTTTGTTTGAGTATAAAAAGATGAACATTGTTTAATATGTTGCAATTAAGAACCAACTTAACCTAACAATGGGTGAATAATTTGTTATTGGAAAGCAATTTAAGTAGTTATTTAAATTACGACTTGTTATGGGTAATTCTCGGAATTGATTTACGGAATGAATTAATTAAACGGGAATTATTAATATAATTCCCGTTAATTAATTATATAATTTGATTAATCTTTATTAATCAAATTAATCAATTTCAAACCCAAATTTCCCTCCGGAGGCCCGTTTTTGAAAAACAAAGTGTCCCGGTGTTCGAAAAAATATGAAGAACCCCGAAAACGACATAAAATTTATGAAAAACGGATCCGGGACGCGCCCGGGAGCAAAAATGGCCGAGGAAACACCCACGGGGCCCACAGGGGCGGCGGCTGTCAGGGCCACGCCACGTGGCGGCTTCCTGCGCCGCCACTCGCACGCGGGCCCCACCCGGGGTCGCCTCAGCCCCCCGCTTGGGGGCTGCCTTCGCACGATCGCGCCAGCTGGCGCGATCCCAGTCGCCCGCGTCCCATCACGGGACGCGGCCACTTGCTCGCGCGGACTCCCGCGCAGGGACACGCGGACGACCCTGATGGGTCTGCTCCCGCGCGGGGATCCGCGCCCTCGCCACTTGCGAGGGGGCCTGCTTCGAGCAGGCCACGTGTAGGGCAGGGATCATCCCT
Organism: Parietaria judaica; assembly: GCA_954871525.1. Classification (NCBI taxonomy): domain Eukaryota; kingdom Viridiplantae; phylum Streptophyta; class Magnoliopsida; order Rosales; family Urticaceae; genus Parietaria; species Parietaria judaica. The sequence continues at coordinate 5,819,273 of OX940862.1, forward strand.
GCCCTTTGATCCGCGCCATGCGGGCCCCCCTCGGGGGCTTGGTGGCCGTCCGATCTCGCGCGGACGGCCGGGATCGGACCATCTTTTCCAGGGACTAAAATGCAATTATAAAATTGTCCGGGACCCCCCCTGGACAATATTTTACTGCACTTGGGCCCCTGGACCCTATTATAAATAGAAGCTCAGTTCAGTTGAAACGGTAACTCATTCGAACTCACTCGACTCGAGTTCTCTCTCTCTCTACCCCCGATATACTCGCCTCCCCTCAAATATTATAATAATGTTGAGCGTCGGAGGTGAATCAGGGGGTACCCCCCCTGTTTCCCTTGACCTCGGGTGTTACATTTTTCAGGCTCAGAAAGTGAGATAGTTCATAAAAGCGGAAGCCCTGGAGGAATTTTCATAAGACCACGACCCGCCTGATAGGCTCCGTTCCACATTGTGTCAAGCCTATCTTCAGTCCACTATACGGCTGTTGGGATAGTCTGGGGACAAGTGACGGGGCCCACTATTTAGGTCGTAGGGTCAGGTCTGAGAAAATCCCTCTAAGATCCGGACGACCGAGGGATCACCCTGAGAGGGATCTCTGGATCAATATATTGGACGAATGCACTCCCCCGTTCACCGGTACCCCCGATCCGCGTGGATTCCGAACATGTACAAAACCCGGCCTGGTCATCTCCAGGCTCTGCGGTAACAGGTAGCGAGCCACCCCGATCGCCCGGACCCTGAACGGCCACGAGACCTTCGATCCAAGAAAGTCCAGAGACACCAACTCAGAGTCCCTGAATCGGTCAATTAAAACCTCACCTCGAAGTCAACGCCGACCACCCCAAAGTCAACGGGATCGGAAGGAGAGATCACAGACAGCAAAATCTGTCATCCCCGTAACAAAGGCCAACCAAGACCCACATAGAAGTCTACAAAAGCCCGCCACGTCAACAAACGACATTGGGCCAGGCCCAAAATCCATAACTTGGGCCTCAACAGTGTTTGATCTAAAAAACGGCATCAACATGACTAATTATTATTAGCCCCTCTAATATGTCGTGATTAATGTCGATCATTAAAATAGTATATCAAATAAGATGTTTCATGTTGGAAAATGGAAGAGATGGAATATCCAGACATGTTCAAAATTTATTGAATAAATAAAATAATTTGCAACGTGACAAAATTAAAATAGTTAATAAAATGGCAACTTGATGACTTGATCTACTTGTAAAATCTAAAAAAAGAGCAACATGTAAAAAAAATATTGTATTTACGTGACTTTCAACGTGTCGACATTTTCGGGTCTTCACATAAAAATATGTTGCACGCAAGTACTGTCACAACTCACAACTATGTGTTTAAATTATATAATTTAATGATCATTAATTGGGAAATAAATAAATTAATAAATATATAAGTAGATAAATGTGTATAAAATGTGTACAGTCACGGTGACCATTTTGGTCGGACAGGCTTATCTAGACAATAACTATAATAAGATTCCAAATTACATATATTTATATCAACAATAATTATAATAATAACAATAATGTTAAAACAAAGAAAAACATATTTACTCATCGTGTAAACTTACACTTTTCCGGAATTGAAAGTTCAAACATCGCAACACTTAATAATATAAAGTCAAAATATAAATGTTTTCACCATTTTGTGTCAATCATTAATTTTTATTTCCGTCAAGTTACAATACAGTGAATAATATATTGCATAATCTGTTTTAAATTCACCTTTTTAATACATGCAATAAACAAATTTTAAAGATATTTGTAACTAAATGGTATTTCGTATAATTTTTTTGAAAGTTTTACTTGAAGTGGCCGATTCTCTTAAGAAAAATGTTGGTTGCACACGACGCCAGGGGAAAACGTAAACAAAAGGATGAAAAGACAGCCGCCCCCGCGTTCTCATCAATTCCCCCGTGCTTGAGTTTTTTTAATCAATTTTTTTACCCGGTCAACATTAACTGTATTATCATTTTATTAAAACTTAGAGTGTGCTTATCTTTTATATTTTTTTAGTAATACTCCTATGACTATTTAATTTTTTGGGTTAATACACATCTAATAGAAAGTCAAATTTGGCTAAAATAGAGTATGAGAATTCCAATTTATATCCTTCAACCGTCCAAAGTTGAATTATCACATTACTCACTCGATTCGCCGCATCCTTGCCACGTGGATAGATAGGATTTAAATTATCTAAATTAATACTATACTTTTCTATCTTTATTATTTATGGTAATTGAAAGCCTCCTTTTGGATGAGGCTCACGATTCATTTTCAAATATTTTAATTATAAAGTCTTTAATTATTCATTTTATACTCGCTTCAAACGTGGAAATTAATCAGACAGGCCGCAAACGCAGGCATCCACGTCAGTTTGTAGCCACCGTATAGAGGAGGACAAGAGCTTAAATTATTAAATTAATTAATGATTAATCAAGAAGAGTTTAGCTCATTTGGGAAAAGAAAAAATATAATTAAATCTCATATTAATTTAGAGTAACTAACAAAAAAAGTCAGAAAGCTTGACAACGATCCAACTAATGTAATGCTGTCACGAAACTTTTGTGTAACTCTTCAATGAACTTACATTTTCAAACACCAACTTTTTAAACTATAAATTTGACAATTTTTTCTAATGGGTTAGTTCTATTGGTTAAAATTATAAGTATTTGCATTATAAGATATATTCGTAGTATTAGAAAAGACTAGTACTATTGACCACATGCACTGTATTAGGGGTGCAAGCGGACCGGGTACCCATATTTTTTGTCATACCCGCTACCCGGATCCGGAACCCGGGTTTTTTGAACTTGAAACCCGGATCCGGATATTTTACATAGAAACCCGGAAATCCGGATCCGGGTTAAAACCCGGTTTTAAAATAAAAAACCGGTTTAAAAATCCGGATTCGGATTTTTATCCGTTTTCGGTTTTAAAATCCGGTTTCGGGTTATAATACGGATTAGAACCTAAATTTTATATTAAAAAAAATCACTTGGAGTAATTATAGCCAAAATTAAAAAATCAAACTATATCATAAACATAACATATATACTTACAAAAAAAATTATGTATTTAACATAATAAATACATGTAATGTTTTATACTATTAGTATTATGAGAGAAAAAAAATTATATCAATTTGGACTAGAAGAAACAAATGATTAATCTACAAATTTAGTTTGGAGTTAGATGAGAAACAAATAAATGAATATGTATTTTTTTGTTGGTATGAAAATTCTAAATATCTTTATGTATATATTTAATAACCGGGTTTTAGTAAGCTACTATGCGGGTTCCGGGTTTTTTATTCTCTAAATCCGGTACCCGGAACCGGTTTAATCCGGATGCGGTTTTTTTTAATAAACCGGTTCCGATTTATTTTAAATACGATTCCGGTCCGGATGCGGTTTAAAACCCGTAGTTCCGGATTTTATTTGCACCCCTACACTACATGTTAAAATTGTAAATATATGCAATTTTTACATCCGCTAAATTCTCATGGCCTCTCGACGAGTCCTGTAATGAGTTTATGACCAAGCCAAGTAAACTTAGTTAAATTGATGTTTATTTCAGTGTAGTTTAGTGCCTTTTAATTTATTATTATTATAACGGTGACAAATGTACTTAAAGTCTTACAAATTCGAGGGCGTAACTCCAAATTTTCAATTGTATGGATTAAGTACTCTAAGAGTCAAAAAATTTGTGGTACAATTTCTTCGTTCGTCGAGAGTCATGTGAGTGTCGTGTCCATGAGTGTTTTCCAGTTAGTATGTTTGAGTTAGGATGTCATTTGGAAAAATATTTGGACAATTTTTTTATTTATTATTTTTTTATTTTATGAAAATATGTTAAATCTCAACTCTACATATATACCATATATAATGTTTACTAATGTCTTAAGATACTTAATCGTTTGAGATTACGCCGCTCAAATTTCAAAGAATTTAGTGACAGTTTTACCACTATTATTTTCTTTTAATGAAAGTTAGCGTGCAGTTTTTTTTTTCTTTCCTAAATTTACATCTACTCATTTATTGTCGTGTTTAAAGATAATACTTTCTTATTTACTATAATAATATAGTTTAAGGAAAAACTATGTATTGGTTTTAATTATGTTATTTAACTTAAATAAAATAATAAAATAATTTAAGGATATTGAAATTGATCTGCCATATAATGTTTTCATCATTAAAAACATAATTAGTAAAATCAGCACAATAAGTTTGACATAATCAATTTCAAAACGGTTAAAAAAAATAATTATTTCTTAAACTGGTCTATTAAATCCTAACGTGTTTTGTGTTTAAAAACTAATTAAATGTTGATTCCGAACCTAATTCACTTCAAAATTGTGTTTCATGTTCTAATTGCAATTAACTTAACACTGGTTTGTAATAAATTCCATTAATCACAATATTATAAGGAGATTAATACTAATTATTTACTAAAAAAATGTCAAACTCTTCATTATTAGTTTGCTTGAAACGATATTCATTCTGGAAGACAAAGAATTAATAGAAAATGGACTTAAATCAATAATTCACTCTTAAGGAAATTATGTGACACTCAAGAAGATCATGTCTTATTGGTCAAAAACATTTCATCAATAATAGTATCCGTGAGGAAAAAAAAAATCTTTAGTTCTACGCAACTAGTGCATGTGATTCTTGACAAGTAAAAATATTAATTTAAAAATGCATATTATTCTTGTAGGAGAAATAAATTGTCATTTACATGTATTTTTCCTTCTCTTATGGAACATATTAGGCATTTTATTTGTTAAAACATTATCTTCAATCTCTCTCAACTTGGTTGAAAGTAGCTAAAACTTCGGTTTTTATTTATTTATTTAGTAATTATAAAAAAATGTGTTTCAAGCGTGAAAGTTTAGACCCATTAAATAAAAATAAATAAAATGGTAAGAGAGACTAATAATCATAAAGATGACTACTCCAATCTCATCCAAAAATTACAGCATATCATTGCAATATCATCCATTTGGATAGCTTCAACAATTTGTTCAAGAAATATATAAATGTGATACATGATATTGTATTAATTAAACAGAATATTCAAAACATTGATATACACGAGCCAAAAATCCTTCAAAACTTGTGTGACACCATCTCTGAAATCTGCTAATCAAGTAGATGAATATCAGTTATGCAAACAAATGATCAAAGCACGATTTGCTATATAAAATTCAATTATTGAAAGAGAAATTATAACAAGAATTGAATATGAGACGTTTACTAAATAAATGCCAAATCTTTCTATGACGTGTTTCTCGATTCTACATCAAGTGGCGAGTGAGACTTCGAACGTTTTCCACGCGTAACATTATCAGATGAATAATTAGGGATATTTAATTATGCTATTTAGGCCATTTAATTAAGTCGCGTTGTTTATTTAGGTTACGCTTAGGGTTTGATTCAATTATGTTTAGAGTTTGCAATCTGACACATTAGGTTGTAATCTGTGGTCGACTTTAAAAACCTTAATCTAATGAGAAATATAGCCAATAGTCATTCACAAATCAGCTTAGTCTCTCATAAACGGGGGACCATTAGGCTCTCCGGAGACCAATGACGCTCCCTTTACGAGATCTTTCTTAAAGCTCTGAATTTCAATTTTACTCCAAGAAAAAATAATATTGGAAAACTACCCTTAACCTGAAGCTACAAGGATGACCAAGCCACCGCAATAACCCGGGCTCTACTATAAATCCCCTAGACTATAAATCCGATTCGTATTCTTCACTTCATAAATAACCTTTGTGGATCGTATCTTTTCTCATTGGATTTTTAAACTCGAGAAATAAGTAGCTCAACTTATCTTTCTAGATAAATAAACAAAGGGATGGACCAAATGTTTTACCTTGTCCGGTATCTTCTACAGCTCTTGCTAACATTATTGTCAGTGTTACCCGTCCTTCCTATAAGAAAAACAATTAATAAATACATGCCTCAGAATTTCACCTGATTTACGATTCTAGAACCAGAAAATATACAATTAGCATAGGTGAAACTCACTTTCTCTTCCTACGATCAACTCCACTATTTCTCATGTCCGTTTTGCTTAGCGAAGATCCTTGGGTATTAGCATACTGCATCGGGGAAAGGACAGGAGCCGGAGGAGCTGACATTCCGATAGTGCTGGCTGCCAGAGGTGGCATCGGTTGCTGAACTGGCGTCGGAGCTGGAAGTGGAGGCGGGTCAGGAAGAGGTCTCGGTAATATGTGTTTTAACCGGTTGTTCCTATAGTTCTTCCACAAGTAAAATTGTTGTCTATGCGCCAATTCCTGCACTTCACCGCACATAGACGATGATTTTAGAATAATGAAATGAAATAAATAAAATAAAGAACTGTCACACAAAAAGAGTGCTTTTAGCACAAATGACCCTTCGGATACATGTCTGTGCGCAAACAATCACTCAAATAAGATAATTGCACCCAAAACTGTAGCATATTTGGCCCCTGATTTGTCTTATTTTGTTTAAGAAAATAATGGAATTAAGTGAATCGAGAACAAAAGGTGTCATTTTTCGCCATTTATTTAGTTACAAAATTATTTCTACTTATTCTTTAATAAATTAGAAAATCTTATTAAATAACATATAATAACAACGTTGTCATAATTAGTAGTAATAAGACACTCTGGATTATAAAATATCAACATAAATAATTGTAAAAAAAAGGTATTCATCATAATTCATAACAAAACTAAAAAAAAAGTGGGCCAAATGCACAGCCGTTTTGGGTGGCGCAATCTTTCGAAGAAGCGTTTCCACCCACTAAACCATTTGTATGAAAAATTCTCAGTAATAGCAGCTTAAACAGTCCACAAACTCTAAGAGAATATTTCATACGTAATATATCCAAAAACACGTTAACCAACAGAGAGCGATCGAAAGGAGCATAGAAGCATTGGTTATAACCTTGCTACCGGGATGCGCCATCGCATTGCGGAAGCTTGCGTTTTGGAGAAGCTCGAGAAAGAAGAGGCAATGGGGGTACCTGAAAAAACCAGTGAACAACAGTAATCGAAGATGAGCAAACTAAAATAATAGTATAAATACCGAATACAAGCACGAAAAAATCGCAACAAATTATCTCACATTATGAACTTTATGTAGTCGGGTTGTTGCCAATACTGAAGGTACTTCAAGTAGCCAATGAAAGCCTCATCTTCAAAGTAGCGATTCTGAGCCAAATCTATCATCCAGAAACGAGTTCATAAACGAATCATCATTGCCTAATGATTCAAATCCAAGCAAGAACTCACAGTGTATGTATGTGGGATTGGCGAGGCATTGAACGAATTCCAATTCGACCAGCAATCTTTGTCGCCCATCATCAGGGTCCTTATACACGTTCTTCGGCCTAAAACCAATCAAAACAACCATTAAATCTGAGCATTCAAGTAGTCTTGCGCTCGCACAAGTTGGAGTTTAGGGTTCCGCGAGAGTCTGAAGCTCGAAGCATATTCAAGCAACTATTTTTGTTTTTTGGTTCCACATTTCCTGAGTCGAAATGCGAGGAAATCGAGCGAAGAGGAAGCGGAAAGGAGAAGAGAAATCGGAGCTTACGAAGATGGAGTGTCGTCTGAATCGTCACTCTCCTTGCTTGACGCCATTGAAATCACCAACTGAAGCGAAGCGAACTGATTTCTTCTGATCCCAATTTTAATTTTATGAAAGAAAAAGGGAATATAAAGACGGTGTCGTTTTTGTTTTAAACGACACGAGAGAGCTCATTGGGCCTTGTGATGGGCCCATGTGATGTGGGCCCTATTTGGGTTTAGAATTAGGCTAGGTTTTTTTTTTTTTTTTTAGTGGTTTAAATTTTAAAATAAATATTGCAATTTTTAAGAAAAATTCTAAACCATTATTTTTCCAGGCCGGATTTTAGATACCGGACCTAGAAATTACACGTCCCAAAAGTATTTTTTTTTAAATACAGATTTTTTATATATATAAGAAACAATGTTATATTTGGTCCAGGTTATTTATATATATACAGATTATTTATATGAAAACCGTATAAGTGACATACTTAGGTGTCGTTTTAGAAAGTCGCAAAAAATGTAAGTACCAAATGGAAATCAGGATCTTCATCCTAAGGGCTAGATGATGTACGATAGTAGAGATTGATACATGTAATGCCAGATCAAGGATTTCTTGTATGGTGGGCCAGAAATTAACGTCTTTTAGGAAGAAAAACAAATTCAGTAACGTATAGATATATTTATGTTTTTTTTTCTTCTCTACTACTGGGACTCGCGATAGCTTCGGGTGGTTCGCGATGAGTCGCGATGCGAGAAGGGACGTCGTGATCAATCGCGATGAGCTGGCGGGAATCTCGACGAGTCGCGACAAGGAGCAACAGTGCGAAGGTAATTGGTCTCGTCCAATGGGAGCGCGCCACCAAGACATCGCGACACATCGCGACCTGTCCACCCGCGACGCATCGCGACTTCGAGTTTGGCGATTTTTCACGATTTGGTCGCGACTCATCGCGACGCCGTGAGTCCCAGCTCTACGTCTAGTATTACATTTATATTTGTAGTTATCTTAACTTTCTAAAGTATATATATGTATATATATATATAATAATATATACATATATAAAATCTTTATTTATATATATCAGTTTCATATATCATCTATCCAAATATTTTCAAAAAAATTATCATCTATTTCAAAAAGATTTTTTTAATTTTTTTTTTTAAGAAGTAGTTTAGTTTCATTTTTAAACCCTTATATCATTTTACTTCCCAACATCCTCAAACGCTGCTTTCTAGTTTTTTTTTCTTCTTTCTTTTCTTTCTATAATAATATTCTACATCTATTATATAAAAAGAGAAAATGATACAAATTTTTCAATTGTGGAAATCAATTTCTTAAGAGATGAATTAAAATTTAGACAAATATGGATATTGGACACTATTGTGAAATTCAAGTTACAGTGTATATATATTTGACAAGTTTAGAAAATACAGGGTATAATTTTATAAAATAACGTAACTAGAGGACATAACATAAATTCCTATGTTAACAAAACCATGTTCGTATTGGATTTGTGTCATTTAAAACCGGGGCCGCTAAGTTGCGTTGAGATGGCCGAAAGCGGCACCACCCTGGTAAGAAGCTTCTCTTCATCGGAAGAACAGCGGGGACCGGAGCCATCGCAAGCGCACAGTTTGCTTTGGTGGAGCAGCACACCAACCTCATCGAAGAACTTGAAGCTCATCCAGGCTTGTATTACTGCACATAATTGAAGAAAAACAAGATGGTCAATGAGAATTTATCTATATATACATATATTAAGCTTATAATAAATATGCCAAAAAAAAGCCTTACCATTCTCTTCGACCTCAGGTATTACTGCACATAATTGAAAAAAACGTTAATGAGAATAATATTATATGTATTAATCAAGCTTATTATAAATATGCCAAGAAAAAGCCTTACCACTATCTTCGTCCTCAGCCTCAGGTATTACTGCACAAAATTGAATAAATTAATGAGAATAATATTATATAATATATATTAGTCAAGTTTATAGTATATATGCCAAAAAAGGAAGCTTTACCATTATCTTTGCCCTCAGACCGCCAGAGAAGCTCTTGCATGTCTGATTCAGAGAAGATTGGCTCCGCAATCTCTACCGGCGCCGCCTCTGGATCTTGAGCTGTCTCGCTTGCTTCATTTCCTTCACAATAATTATGCGCCTGCGAAACGATAACTTGGCTTATTACCGGCCGAACTCGTATATAATCTCGCGTTAGTACGAGGATAGTTAAGAATCCTATGTGTGTTTTAGTCTAGATAATACGAATTTCGAATTGAGTTTGAAAGCTTGTAGTACATTTGTTGATAAGTTATAAAATTGTCAATGTGTATCCATTTTGTATTTTTGTTCTTATTAAATCTCTTGCTTTGTAAAATAGGCCATATTCTAAAAGAAGAAAAAAACACTTACCTCCGTGATGCCAGAAGCGTCGCTGTCTATGCTTCCGACCTCTCGGGAATCTTGAGCTTCGTCGACTCTACTAAGACATGAAAGCTCAGCGTCGATTGACATAGCAATGCCAGAACAGTCGTCGTCTTCTTTGTTTTCGACCCGTTGATCGTAACCTTGAGTTTCGTTGACTGTACTTAAACGTGAACCCTCAAGGTAATATGAACCATCACCGTCTTTGTTTTCGACCCGTTGATCATAACCTTGAGCTTCGTTGACTGTACTAAAACGTGAACCCTCAAGGTAATAAGAAACATCAGTGTCAGAGGAGTGGATGTCTTCGTTTCCGAGTAACCGGAAATCGTGAGCTTCGTCGACTGCATCGGAATATATATTGTCGTCTACTTCGGAATTGTTGGCTGTGTAGGGGACAATCGCTTGACTTGTAATTGAAGATGCAGCCATGGCTCTTAACTGTTACAAAATTCCCATATTTAATGTTCAATATATATATATATATGATAATAAATTATAACTTGAGACAACAAAATTAAGCCTACTCTCTTAATTAATGTACAAAATCTATACTACGAGTATGCGACCGATTTTTTACGAATTTATTTAGAGATATCAATAAAAATAAAAAAAAGTATTCTTTAATGAAAAACTAGTATCTTATACGGTGAAAGTTTGTGTTGCTCTAAATCAAGTGATTATATTTAAATAAATCTGCATATGAGAAGTTATAAAAAAAAAAAGGTAATTACCGGGATATCACTGATTTGCTTCATAATCTGCATTCCATCCGCAATCGAAGCTGGACCTTTCTCCGTAGTCGCGATATCACAATAATGTGCTTGTTGAACGATAGTTTGATTGTTGTTACTTGCGGAACTCGTATATGATCCGGTGATCTTATGCACGTAGTCTTCGAAGCTCGTTTCAAGGTCTACACTCGAACTACACTGAGCCATTTTCACCTGATTTCCCTCGTCATCGTCAATAAAACCGCCGTCGTTTAGAACAATTCCTGTTGATGCTGAAGCTCTCTCTACAGAAATTTTGTATTTCTACACAAAAATAATAATGAGTCATTTTCTAGTTTTCATCGTTAATAAATATAAAATATTAATATTCAAAAAATTAAATTATACAGTCCAGACAAAATTACCTGAAGATGACTTGCGATATGTTCTCGAGTCAGACCTTTGTATCCAAGTGCTTCCATAGCTTTTAAGATTTTGCTAGGAGCTGCATCTGCAAAAGATGAATTAAATAAAAAAAATTAAATGTTATTAGTTATGAATTCATTATCTATTTATAAATATAGTAATATACAATATTGCCAGAGAAAAAAAAAAATCTTACTTTTGAGTCCAATTTCATTCACGTACTCCTCAAAGCTCTGTTTGAGGTCTACAGTCCAGACAAGTCGAGTCTTTTTCACCGGATTTCCCGCTTCACCGACACTAGAAACACCATTTTTATCACGAGAATCGGCGGAAATATCACTGCCATCTAGTGCTCTCTTCTTGCCCTTGTATTTCTACACAGCACAAAGAATGAGTCATTTTCTATAGTTTCAATTCAACCTTTATAACAATAAATTATAATATATATATATATATATATATATATATATTACCTGTAGACGGCTGGAGATATGATCTCTGGTTAGATCTTTATAATTAAGATCGTGCATAGCTTCTAAAATCTTATTAGGAGTAGCTTCTACAAAAGAGAAAAAACACGAGGTTAATGTTATTAATCAAGAAACTCACTGAAATAAAAATCGAAAAAAAATAATAATCTCACTTTCAAGTCCAATCTCATTTAGAACCGCCAGAAACGCCTTATTGAGATCTTCAGTCCAAATAAGCCGGCCCTTTTTCGTCGGATTTCCTAGGCCATCGGCACTAAAATCGACTTTCTTGTGATGATTGGGGGAAGATTTACTACCATCTTCTAGCGCTGTCTCTTTTCTCATGTCCTCTATGCCACCAGAACCGCCATAATTACCTCCGATGTTACTCGGTGGCGCGAACTTCGTGTGAACGACGTGTTGCAACTTTTCTCGCAGGACCTTCTGATCATGTACCGGCTTAAAGATGCATCCATGACAACCCAATTTTGTCGCTTCGTTATACTGGGATAGGTTACTGCCCAACGGCATCACTGAAAACAAAACATATTTACGCGCAATCAGTATCTTTATATTAATGCAAAGTGTATTGTATGTACAACTTTTTTTTTTCTTTTCTATAATACTCACTCATAATGACCGGAAAATCAACCATCTCCTTCCTGACGATCTCAAGCAATTCGAGCCCGGACAAGTCAGACAATTCAGCTGCTATCATAATGACGTCGGGTTTCTTGCGATCCTTGTCTCGGAGGACTAGTAAGGCGTCCATTGCACAAAAACACATACCACCTGCATGCAAAAGAAAAGAGTCAGGTAAAAACCCAGCTCAATGATCAATAGGGTTAGGGTTTCATAATATAATATATATAGGGTTAGGGTTTCGTAATATATAAAATATAACGATATAAATATACATACAGCTAAAACCGCAGGAGTTGATCATATTAGAGAGCGAGTAGTGTGAAGAAACATCGCTATCTACGACAAGAACTCGAAGTTGCAGAGAGCTTGGGACGTCATCCATGGAAGCACGCTGACTCCATTGGAGATCCATGGTGAGCAAGAACCTTCGAAGTACGGAGACGCTCAAGTATTTAACAAGAAAGCTACTTCGAACTATGGAGACTCTCGTATAATACTAAAGCGTTTTGATGCTACTAAAGATAAACCCTAACGTATATAAATACTAAAGCGCACGGAGATATTTCTATGTGATATTAATCATCACGTGCCATTATCTATCTTTCTATTATTACCATAATAATAAATGGCAGGCAGTTATCCGACTGCAAATATAATTTATTAACTATATATAGCGAACTTTTCGCGATATAATTATATATACGTGTATGTACCATAGTTTTTTTTATCTTTTAATTTAAAAAGGATATATTTTCTATATTTCGTTTTTATTTTTATTTTTTTTTTAATTTTAAATAAAGCAAGGCATTGTAGTTAAGGAATATGTTTCTCAATCTGTAACATTAAATGTTAGTACGTTAGTAGTCAATATTTATTCAGAGTTTCACCTATTTGTTAAAGTTTTGTTGACGACCCTCTAAAAATTGGAATTTTGGAGAGAAGCAAAATGGTGTAAATTAAAATTTATGCTGTGAAAATAAATAAATAAATTTGGGCCATTAATTCAATCAAAATTTTAGATACTTATGTCGATATAAACTCATAACTAAGTTCTAGCGTACCTAGAGATTGATGATGGTCTTTGGTCTCCGTTATTCTATAAAAGACTTAGACCCTTGATTTAAAATTATAAATCGAAGATCCACTTTTTTACTATCCAGAGCCGAATGTTTGACTTTGTCTAGGATAGGAATTCGGTTTTGGACTGAATTGGACTATGTTGAAAGGTGCGGATAATTTGAATATCTTGCGAATTAATAATACATTCTTGGATTTTGTTTCCCTTGGGCTTCAAGTATCAAGCAATTCGTACTGGGCCTTAGATTGGGCCATTTGTTCATAAACGGGTGAAAGTAACTTTAAGCCCATGACATCGATTAACATTAGGCACAAGTATCAATACTCAACAGTTTTTTAAAAGATAACGATAAGTCCTCATTTATTTTAGGTAGACAAAGTATCAATATTCAAATATTGTAATGCGTTTAGCTTCCATTTACCTAGGGGTGGCAATTTGGGGCCGGACACCAAACACGAAACGGTTACGACACGATTTAAACGGGTCCGGGTCTACCATAAATGGATCTGGGTCCAACCGTGTCGAACACGATTAACACGATTAAATAACGGGTAAACACGGCACGAACACGATAACACGATGGGACCCAATTAGACACGATTAAAGAGCAAAAAGTTACATTTTCTACATTTTATATATGTTATTAAGTGTTTTAATACTTATTATATATGAAATTTATGTTTTTATTAAATTAATTATGTCTTACAATTGATGAACATAAAAATTTACTAGTAAAACTTTAAAATCTTCGATATTATAGTTAAATAAATTAAGTTATCTGAGTATAAATTGAATTAATTTATCATTTATAAATAAATGTATCTACTAATTGGGTTAAACGGGTCGACACGATAAACACGTTATTTAAACGGGGCGGGTCTGGGTCTCGTCTTCTAACACGATTAATAAATGGGGCGGGTCTGGGTCTAGATAAAATAAGTAAAAAACGATTAAGACCCGGCACGAACACGACACGCAACCCGAATTGCCACCCCTACATTTACCCTTTGTTAGTCAAATATCATGTAGTATCCAATTGAACGCCAAATGCCAGATGACAATTTTTTTTATTTATTTATTTTATGTTTTTTTTTTTGTAAAATTAGGAATGATTTTATATTAATTTCAAAACAGGGGAACTGGTATGGGGTCTGGGTTATAAAATTTTGAGAACCGGAACCTCATTTTGGTTCCCCAATATTTTATATTATTTTGAAAATGAATAATAAAATACCACAAATGCCACATTGTAATAGAATAGGTTAATAGAATCTAAAAGGCATTAGAATATTGAATATTGATATATTGTCCGGCTAAAGAAATAAATACTTAATTGTTTTTTGTATTTTAAAAGACTATTGATACTTATATATACTTGCTATTATCCCTAAACAAAATAACATAAGCAGATAACAAGTGCCAATTTTTTTTCTAGGAAAATAAATAATGAATGAAATGCCAGTAAGGTAATTTAAAAGAAATGCAAGCTAAACTTGAACATGATTGTAAAAGAAAACTGAAATTGTCATAATGCCCTTGCGGCAAATATATCTCAATTCAACCCTGGAGTTCGTGGCTCAAATCTAAACATATGAAAACTGACAAATGATCCTCACTGAACTTAAGAGATTACATGTGTAACTTATGAATAATTGGATACTCTGTTCTCTCGAAAAGCGAACAATTGCATCACCGTATATTCTCGAACATTATCAAGCTCGATTCTTCTAATTCGAGAAAGCAAATTGGCCGTTGCTAATGCAAAGGACATCATAAGTTCTTCAATCATCCAAAAACCGGTCTTCAATACGGTCTGTATCGCATGGGCCGCCTGTAACGCGGAACTCTCCTGCAAATGATCCCAGATTAGATCCGGAAATATACATTTGGTACATATTTGGGTTAACAAAATAGCTAATTTTAACGGGCAACAAATTTCTTAACTGGAAATTGGAAAAAACCCGGGAGTCTCAAACAGCATAATCTAAGTGTCACGTGATTTATGCATGACATACATAACATATTATTTTCTTCTGTTATGATGAATTTTCATCAAATTTTGTCTAATAAGATATTCTTAATTATAAATAACAATAAAACGTGTTTATAAATCTGAATAAATCGTAAAAATGACACTTTTGCCTATATTTTTGTTAGTTACTTAAAGAATAAAAGTGGCCAAATGCATTACGATTTTATCTTTTATTTTTTTACGCCATAGCAACTAGCAAGTACCAATAAAACCATTTGTCACAAAAACTCATCATAATACTAACATCTAAATTGAATTAATTATTTCCATTAAAAAATTTGAATTAATTATTGTATACCAAATAAAAACAATTAAACATTTTGAACATCTTAATACTCACCCATAACCGTGCGGCGAAAAAAATGGAGCGCCAGGTGGCATGAATGGCCTTCGAGGTCTGGAAAATGGATAAGCCCCACGCCTTCCTCCTCGAAACTGCTTCATTCCGGGAACATTTGTCCTCTTAGCAGAAACCTATAAATGTAATTAAAACACATTAATTCAATAACTGGTCCTGGAAAAGAGTACTGAGTACAAAGATGTGACAAGGTTTGTCCTTCACACACCTTAATTTGACGACCGTGCAGTTCTGATTCATTCAACAAAACTGCATTCTGAACGCCTTCAACTTCAACAAACTCAACATAAGCAAACCCTTTAGGCTGCCCAAACTTGTCGGTCAAAATGGTGACTCTGTTGACCGTTCCACAAGACTGGAAATGCTGTTGAACTTCTTCAGGTGTACAAGAATAGTCAACCTACAGTCAAATTGCACAAAAAATTAGGCTTAAGTTACATTTTGACAGGATTCAGAAACCTTTAGTAGTTTCAACATGCAATATATTACAACTTTAATCAGTTCATTGAGGCGAACGCCCTGAGGTGCTCTCGAGGCGAGGCATTAAAAAATGTCTATTTACTTGTCTAATGTCTATGAATAAATTCAGATTGACATCATGTAGCAAAGTAAGAAGTAACTCTAACAAAGAGTATGCACAGCTACAACAATGTATACTATTTTCCCCAAAAAAAATCCCTTTTCAAGTTAATTATTTGGCTCGTAATGTTTATAATGTAAATATATTTCCAATGAAATACGGAGTAGGATAGAAACCTCACATTACCAACGTAAATAGAGCGGGCATCCACCTCCTCTTTCTCAGCTTGAGTTGCAGACGAGCCCGAGGAATCTTCATAAGAATATCCAAAAAAAAAAAATATTTTAACATAAGACGATTACGATCCCGCAAAATGGAACCTAAACGCACCTTACTCCAAAACCTTTATACACAGATCCAAACTACAGATAAAATACATGAAAAGAGACTTGCATAAACCCGTGTTACTGTATTCGATGAAACCGATTCAGAGCTGAATCTACATAATTTAAGGTAGAATAGATGCTAGATTTTTCTCAGTACTTGATAGACCTCAGCTTTTAAAAGCATAGTACAAGTACCAACTGAGATTCTACAGTACTTTGACGCCATACTTAGAGAAGAGCTCCATTTATTGAGAAAATAACCTTTCAAAGCACAATCTTTTGCCCTAGAGCAATACGATTCTCAGAATTGAATCAATCATAGCTATACATAAGCGTATACTTCTATATAAACACACACATAGGAAAGAGAGGGAGACCTGGAACAGCACCCATCTCCTTCTCGACCTTGGCCTGCATCTCGCGGAGAGCGCCAGCTTCTTCCTCCATCTCCTTCAGCCTCTTCTTCATCTCCTCCAGCTCCTGCAAAATCCAAAACTCACGTCAGGCGCGAAACCCTAACCATACTCAAAAAACCAGATCGAGAGCGAGACAAGTTGCCTTGGAGGAGTTGGGGTCTTCGTAATCATCTTGGCCGTCGAGGTCAGCTTCTGCGTCCATGTCGCCGTCGTCGCCGGGAATATCGCCGCCGTAGACCTCGTGCTCCTGGTCGTGGTCGTCCTCCATGGCCGAATTCGAGGACTAAGGATTTGAGGGTTTGGGGTCTGGTTGAGATTAGGGCAAAATAGAATTGGGGGATTAGTGGGGATTGCTACTATTGGTTTTGGTTTGGCGGAACTGCGGAAGAAGAAGGGGGTGTATTTGTAAATTTTAATTATCAACGGGGGTGGTTTTGGGATTTTACTTTTCCCTCAGATATTCTCTTTTCATCTTAAAGACTTTACAATTTACATAGTGATTTTAAAAAAAAAAAATACATAAAGTGATTTTTTAGGTAAAATCCCCTCTAAGTCAAAACTCAAAAGTTGAGCAAATGAAATCATGTAAAATAGGAAGTAATATATATATATATATTTAATTTATGTAAAATACTTTTTTTATAGCTAAAATATATATATATTAACTTGTATTTCTTTAGGATTTATATTCTTTTGTCATATTATTTAAAAAATTTAAAACTGTCCTTTATTCACAATTTTAGAACTTCTTTTTTGTTCACTTTTATATATATATATATATATATATATATATATATATTAAAGCACGATGATAAAGTTTTCTAAGACAATTCTATTGTATAGGCATGCTCAAATGCTAATTTTTTATAATTTAGAATTAAAAAAAATCATACTATTTATATAAAAATAAACTCATACCATTTATGATGAACACTATCAATTAATATATTAATTAGTAGTCTAAAAATTCATAAATATGAGAATACTTGTTGATGTGTAAATTCATCTCATAATTGGAATAATAAGGTCATTAATTAAATTTATTGTATATGTAATTTAAGTCAAAAGTTATTAATGTAATTGAATATCCATACACGAAATGGGCCTGTGAGATACATGGATGAAAGCCCAATAGAGCTTTGAACGAAGCTTGGGCCAGTCCAAGCCCTTCGGTCCAAAACCCAAAAAGCTCATCCCGGGAAAAAAATGCCATAAAGGGACCTGAGCAGGATTATGGCCCTAGCAGAGAAAGCCCGAGCAAGAGCATGACCCCAACAAGGAAATTTGAGTAAGAACGCATTAACTAAGCGCATAAGCCCGAACAGACCAAGTCAACGGCCTCGATTCAAACCTCCGAAGCCCGACCAGGAAAATCGCCACGACTAAAATTCAAACTCTTCACAATGTTGAGTCAAAGTCCACCATCGCGCAATTCTCTCAAAAAATGGCCCACGTGTCAGTTCAGCAACGAGTCAAGCCCCGAACTCAGAGGCGCTACCATCGTCCACTACAATCTCCAACGCGCAAAATTTGGAGGTCTATAAAAGCAAGAAGCCATCTCAATTTCACGCACGCAAGAACTCATCCTGAGAAAAAATAGTCCGTGAGATTTGTATTTTTCATAGTGTTTATTCTTTCTTCCATGAAACCTATAAGCCAGCATAAAAATGAGAAATATATATAAATACAATGTCATGTGGCACAATATAAGTTATTGGGATTTGTAATTCTTTGAGAGTTTGTCTTTTATTTGTTTTGTTTAATGCATAATAAATAGATAAATACATTGAATCTCTATGACGTTAAACCATATTTTTTGTTGTTGACACTGCAATCTGCATGGCCATGGCCCATTAGAAGTTATGAAAAAGATGAAGAAATAATACCACGAATTCTAAGAATCTTTTCAACCCGAGATGCCTCCATTGCATTTATGATGATGAAACAAATACAAATATGCAGACTGTTTGATTAATGCATTATTTCCATGATAAATATTTTTATTGTGATGAAACTCATAAAATAAAGTCAAGAAAGCAGAGGCCGTCCAAAGTTTTTAACTCCGTCCCTTTATGTAAGTCGGCAAGTTGCCATCTTCGTTTTAG
This sequence comes from Parietaria judaica, assembly GCA_954871525.1. Classification (NCBI taxonomy): domain Eukaryota; kingdom Viridiplantae; phylum Streptophyta; class Magnoliopsida; order Rosales; family Urticaceae; genus Parietaria; species Parietaria judaica. Next base: position 5,838,441 of record OX940862.1, read on the forward strand.
ACCAGTACCAGTTTTGGATTGTGGTTGTTCTTATTTAGATTCTTTCATGGCGTTTTTCCATTGCCGTAATTTTTCATTAGTTTTCATATTTTATTGTTTGGTAAATCTTTGCACTAAATTAATTGTTTGAGATTGTATTTTTGTCTGAACATGTACCAATTTTGTATTTTTGTCGCCCCCGAGCGTTTTTCACATATTCTCACTATCATATCTTCTTTTCAGTCTTATATTTCCCATAATGAGGGTCCAACAACTGTACTATGATATTTTATCCCCCCCCCCCCCCCTGGCAATTCATGACTCCGCCCCGGTCCACATGGTGAAGCCATTGTTGCAAAAATATAAGATTTCAAGATGGTTCATCAATGTGTTTGAAACATTGATAAATTTATGCAATCGATTGTATATTTAAGTGCATTTATTTTTAGATTCATATTCTTTTATTATATTATTTCAAAAATTCAAAACTGTCCTTAATACACAATTTTATAACTTCTTCTTTTTTTTCCTCACAAATATATATAAATTTTCCAAAAAATAAAAGTAAACTATTAACAATAATTAGTTTTAAGAATACTTTTATTAAATTTATTAAAAATTAAACAAATATAGTGTGGTTTTGTCAAGTAACAGCTTAAGTATATTTGACTGATTTTGAAAATATTATATAAAAAAGTTTGTATTTATTTTTTCCTTAAAATGGTGTAGGAAAAATTGAAACTCAAAACATTAGAGTTAAATAAAGTCTTAACTTGTTCTATAGTACTCACTAATTTTAAATAGTATTGTAAACTATATTCATAAGAAGTAACGTATACTACATAATTAGTTAAAAAAAATTGAGCATTATTTGGTAAATAAAAATAATAAATACAATATAGTAAATTTTTCCCTTTTATATTGTAAAATTTTACGAGAATAGAGTAAAGTTGATAAACGTTTATATTTCTTCAAAAAAAAAAAGTTTATATATTTGGTTATGTGGGCCTTCCATCAATACGAATGGGCTTTGAAGGAAAGCCCACTTAGCGAAACGTCACCGATTGGGAAGTGTCCGTTAAAATCAGTCATCATTTCCAAGTTACCCTTTTCTTCATTCTATTTGGCGGGAGATTTCGATGCTTCAGAGTTCCTTGATCTCCAAGTTACCCTTTTCCTTTCGCTTTCTTCCTTTCTCTTCACAAGAAATAGTATAGATTGCATTCCAAATTCTAGGTCGGGAAAAGAAATTCGAATCGATCATGTCAGAATTTCAACCCGATTGGTTGTCGCCCACGCGCCTCCGCGACAGTCCACCCGCTCAGTACGATTTTCCGGTTCGATTCTCGGATTCCGATCTTCGTATCTCAATCTTTATGTTCTCTTAAGTGTACGAAGTGGATTATGATTTCTTGATTTTCTTTCTCGATTGTGAATTTGGTTGTGTTTTAGGGAGATCGGTTTATACCTAATCGGAGTTTGATGGATCTAGATCAAGCCCATAGTTTGTTGACGAGCAAGAGTCGATCGATTCGAAATGCCAGTTTCAGTGTAAGTCGAATAACGATCACGTTCCTCGATTTTTTCCAGTTCTTTCTCAGATCAATTTAAGAAACCGATCGAGGGTTTGGTAATGATTTTGTTAGGAATCGTATCGACGGAAATTGGAGCAGAAGCTGAGTTTGGATTCGCAAGGGAACGCCTTCAGAATGCTTGTTTTCAGAGGAAGCCCGAAGTCTTGCAGGCGCTCCATGAAAAGCATTGACGAGATTCGGCGAGACGAGGCGAAGGATTTGGAGAACAGCACGAAGAAGCACAAGATCCGCAGTTTGCCGAAGGTGATTACCGATTCTCCGCTGTTTTTTAATTCGTACCGATTGAGTGTCCGTAAGAAAAACGTTTTATGGTTTGGTTGTGTGCGCAGACAGAAGCCAGGGTTCTTGATGCGCCGAAAATCAAGGATGACTTCTACACGAACATCATGGATTGGGGGAAGAACAACTTCCTCGCCATTGCGCTGGGCTCGGATTTGTACCTCTGGAACTCGGTGACTCGAAACGTAAATAGGCTTTTCGGAGAAGACGGTGAAATTGACCATCCCACGAGTGTGGCTTGGTCTAAAGATGCCAAGACTTTGGCAGTTGGTTACATGGGCTCAAAGCTCCAACTATGGGACGCTGAGACTTCCAAACTTGTAAAATCTCTATTTCAACTTCCAAATAAATTCAAATTATGCGTTTTTCGTCATTATATAACTCTGTTTCGTTCCAGATTAGAAGCTTCGGGAATCACAGGAAGCGGGTAGCGACGGTTGCCTGGAATGGGCATATTCTCACGTCAGGAAGCCAGGACAAGCTCATCATCAACCACGACGGTTAGTTGTTTTGTGGATCGGTCACGGTACTTTGTTTTTCAGGTTTTGCGTTTCATGCGAGTTGTCTTTCGAATTCAGTCAGGGCGGCGAACAACGTGGCGTCCCGTTTAGAGACGCACGTGGAAGAAGTCTGCGGCTTGAAGTGGTCAGAAGGAGGGAACATGTTGGCGAGCGGGGGCAACGAGAACTTTGTGTACATATGGGACTCCTCCAAGTTGGGCTCGGCGAGTTTCTTGCACTGTTTCAAGGACCACCGAGCCGCGGTGAAGGCGCTGGCTTGGTGCCCTTACCAGCCCGAGGTGCTCGCGTCAGGAGGCGGCACCAGCGACGGAACCATCAAGATATGGAACACGCAAAAGGGAACATGCCTAATTAGCTTAGACACCAATGCTCAGGTAGGTTTAGATCACGGTTCCAGGTTATTGAAGCAAATTCAACTGTTTTAAACTGAATCAGTATAGAGTTTAAACAGAATCATTTTCAGCGTCGTCACTTGAAATTTTTCATCCATTTTAGTAGTAAATTGTAGCAATTTACCCTCTGTTCATTATCTTATCGAAAATTTCATCAATAATAGTTTTGAAGTTGCGAGTATTTTATCGTGTTCGAGTTCAAGAACGTAGCTGCAAATCACTGAATATAGAATTGCAGGGACTTTCCTTTTCTGATATAAAGTTTTTGAGTTGTGATCACAGATATGTGGACTAGAGTGGAATAGACATCACAAGGAACTACTCAGCGGGCACGGTTATAGCCTTATTGACGAGCCCCGGAATCAGCTTTGTCTGTGGCGGTATCCATCGATGACCAAAGTCGGAGGCTTGAGGCGCCATTCATCCAGAGTTCTCCATCTTGCTCAGGTAAATTGTTCTATTTTTATCATTATTACAACCCAACACTATTTAATACGTTGTACGTGAAAAACCTAAGCGATTCGGCTGTTTTGTTGACTTTTTGAAGAGCCCGGATGGGTTGACTGTGGTTTCGGCCGGAGCAGACGAAACCCTTCGGTTTTGGGAGATGTTCGGACCGGCTTGCACCAACAAACAGAAACTTTCGGATCTCGATAGCCTTCTCTCTCTTAAAATCTCTCCCATCAGATGATCAAATGTTCATTGTACATAAATAAATGCTGTAAGTATATTTTTTGGAGGAAAAATGCTTTAAATATATAATATATTTATGTATAAAATGTTATTTGTTTAGAAGAAACTGCATCTCAGAGAAACTCAATCACACGAAGAACAGCGAAAAGACGATTAAGCGGAACTCTCTTAGTTTATTGTTACTGTAAACAAAGCAAAACGAAACTTGATCTGAACTAGTCTTCTGCTTTCGCGCCCGCCTCTGCTTTTTTCCTCTCTTCCTCCTTCTCTTTCTCGGCAGCATACACCTTAGCAGCTTCAAGCCGAGCGCTCACAGCGTCCCACGACACTAGCTTCTCCATGAACAGTGATATGTAGTCAACTCTCCGGTTCTGGAAGTCGAACGAAAATCAAGACATTAAAATCACGTGCTGTATAATACTACTACATTGTAAAATTTAAGACATTAACGCGGTCTCACCTGAAAGTCGAGGTAGTAAGCGTGCTGTTAGGAGATCAATCCAAAAAGAATAAGCCGAAATATTAGTTAGCGCCATTAAATAAATGATTTGGTTTAACCGGAGATTCTAATAATAATATTCGCAATTACCTCCCAGACATCAATGGTGAGTAGGGGCTGCAAGAAGTAAAAGGAAAAATGTATTAAAAAAAATAACAATTGATTTTTTATGTTATTTTTTTTTGTCTAATGTTAATTGTGATGCTCACGGAATAATCCCAGACAAGCGGGTTCACGGCGTTCGGGCTCTTGACGATCGCAAGCTTTTTGTCTTGATCTATTTGGCAACATATCGCAAAAGAGGAGAGTTAGAAACTTGAATAGTTCATGTAGTGGCGTGATTGAAAGAGTGGTTTCGGGTTTGGGGAACTGACAGACGAGCCAAGCCCAGCCAGAGCCAAACTGCGTGGCTGCAGCTGTTTTGAACTCTCCAGCGAACGTGTCATACGAGCCGAAATCTCTTTCGATCAGCTCGAGAAGCTCGCCACACGGCTTTCCGCCGCCGCCCGGCTTCATGGATTGCCAGAAGAAATCGTGGTTCCAAACCTGCACACGGTAGCCAAATAATTAACTTTAGGAAAGTTATATCTCAGACACCGCAAAGAGTTGACATATTCATATTAAGTATACCTGCGCCGCATTGTTGAACGGAGGAAGCAGGTCCCCCTTGTTGTACGTAGTGACAATAATCTCCTCCAACGACAAGCTGTCAAGGTCGTTTCCGGCAATCTGTTTGTTAAGGTTGTCGATGTACGTTCTGTGGTGCTTCCCCCAGTGAAACTCGAGGGTGTTCTTGCTCATGTGCGGCTCCAACGCGTCCTAAAAACGACACACAAATTGCGCTAGATACTAACATAGACCCACATTTTCAAATCTATCTATGCAATTAACACCAAACATGAGTTCTTCTTCTCACAGGATATAAAACAAACACTTTGTCGACAAATTATTCAAGCTCACCTTTTGTAAATCATTATTTTTTAAAAATTATACAAAAAATTGAAAAACGCTTATAAAATATGAATTAAAGCAGCAACTGTTTTGAACTTGTTACTTCAAGTACAAGATTCGAGCCCCGCGAACATACAATGAATTGAAAAACGCTCACACAACCATAGATATTAAAATGTAATTCAAATTCATCATTGAAAATCAGAGAGAAATGAAGTATATTTGATGGAATACCAGTGGATATGGAGGAGGTTGGAGCTCAAACTTGGCGCTGATAATCCCAGGCTTCGCTGCGCTGTGTGCCTGCAAATCACGCTACTTTAGGCAAACATGGACAAAAAGATCAATCCTTGAGTGTTGAATTGCACCAAAGAAACATACCATTTTCTTGGGTAATCTGGGAGTTGGAGCAAAACCCAAGGTTCTTCGAAGGCCTGTCGATGGAGGGAAACAGAGCTTTGGGGTGGCTACTGGGAAGAGTGAGGACGCCATTGTCGAAGCTTTTAAGGTAATGATAATGGTGAGGAGAAGTCAGAGGATTGGGGTTGACTTGGTAGGTGGAAGGAAGGAAGTGTCGTAACTTGTACCGTGTCTGTACTGCTTCAAAAGTGACGACATACTTCATACTTGTACTGCTACTCACTCTTTCTGTACTACATCTCTTGCATTAAGTTTTGCTTTTTTCCCAAATTCCTAATCAGACATAAAATTTAGCATAAATATATATATATATATATTTTATTTACGCCATGATTTGTCACTGTTTTCGTTGTTAATTCTAATGCTTTTAATTTTTACATTGTAACACACTTTTTTTACTATTATACAAGAGAACTTTGCGTTGTTGTTAATTTTTTGTGGTTAAAATGGGTGAAACATAGATAAATCATACCTCTTCACGATCGTGGTTTAACGAAAAAAAAAAATAATTAATTATTTACGCTCAATTTTTTATATTATTAAAAACTTGTATCACGACGAATATAATTTAAAATATAAGTTATACTTTCATAAGATATGAATACTTTTTTTTGCAAATAATACTTTATTTTTAAGCCATCAAGGTTTTTTTTTTTTTTTTTTATAAATATAATAGAATGCCCCTCTTGAGATGGGCATCTTGCAATGGAATAAGAAAATGGAATGTTTACATGGATTATTGTGTAAAAAAGCTTATTTTTGTTGTTCAAAGAAGACACACGAATTACACACTCCTTGTAGCCAAAGACAAATTAATCTGAAATGGCTTATTCAAAGAAGGGCACACGAGTTACACACTCCATTTAACCATAGGCGCAAACTTGTAGATTTTCATGTAAAAAGACTTTTTTTTTTTTTATTTAAATAATTAAGACACACGAATTACACACTCCATTTAACCAGACACAGAAATTAAAGATTCTTACGGACAGAATCTATTTTTTATTTTTGAATAAAAGGGCACACTCCAAGTAACCGCCATTTGAGTTTGGCACCCAAACGATACAACGGTCGACACTTTTGACATCCATTGACGAACCATCATCATCATATTCATTCTTCTTCAACACATCAACTTCCATTACTCTCTCTCTCTCTCATACCCCACAACGCCTCTTCTCTCTGTTTTCATCAATGGCAACCGCGAACACAACCCCATCACCGATGCCGCTAACGCCTCTCCAACTCTCCGGCTTCCTCGCCGGCGACACCATCCGACTCCGTGGCGACACCGGCGAGTTGCAATTCTCCGTCCAACTCAGCGTCGCCAAGAAGCTCTTCCCCGAGAATCCCGACCCTCTCGACGCAATCGCGCAAACTACCGAAGAGTATCTCCCCAGCGAGGTATCAGGTTTCTTGTCGCCCATCGGGGGCGGCAGCGAGGTCGAGGCGTTCGGGGAATCAAGCGTGGTGACGAGGCTGCGGAGTGGGGCGATATCGCGCACGGAGTATTTCCCGAAGGTCCCGCTGTCAAGAATAGTGGCTGGGGCGCCACGCAGGAGGAGTCGGCGGGCGGGGGAGAGGGACGCGTTCGAGAGGCTGCTTAGGCGGCGGAGTTGCCCGGTGAAGCCGTGCAGTTCGTACGCGTTGTTTGTGATGGGCAATTGGGGTGACGCCGGTGCTGAGTCTTCTTCGTTTGCGGAGACTAGCAAGAGGGTTGCGAGCATTTGGTCTCAACTTCAACAAGAATAGAGAAAGGTACTCTCTTTATATATCTATATATGTATATGTATATTTTATAACGTGTGTTTTTCAGGTATACGAAGAGATGGCTTCGAAGGACAAGGCGAGATACAAGTGGCAATCCGAGTTGTTCATGAGCAAGGGCGTTTAGTAGTAGTACAAGCACCAAACAATTTATTAGTGTTTTTTAATTGATTAATGACTTTGTAATTTGTATTTGACGTGTATGTGTATCTATTTTGCATACTTTTTTTTTTGTTGGATTAAGAATATTACGCACAACATTTTTAGATTGTTGATTTGAGCACAGCTTTATCACCTGGTAGTAGTGTTAATATTGGTGTTTCAAATTTTTAAAATATATATTTTACGACTGACTAGTCTTGATATTTGGATGGTATATATATGCATGCAAATGGGAAGAAAAGAAGACATACTGATTAATAATAACCAACATGAAGAAAAAGCACATAGCAAAATCTGCATTGGCTTAAAGAAGAATATTATGTACACAAACTTGGGAAAATTCAAAAGGCTAAAGAGAAAACGTCTTTGCATAGACATCAAATGCCACATTCGCTGTCAACTGTGGTTCCTACACAAATTCCACAACAATTTTACTCGTCTCGAGGCTATTCCACGTGGCATAACGAACTAGTAAACAAGAAATCGTACCTGTCGAATCCTTCCTGCGTGGCTTCCTGACAACTTCGTGAGGAGAGACGAGACGAGGCTGCCGCCAAAGTCGTTAGCGCCTCTCACCGTGGAGCGCATCGAGTTCAGCATGTTCCCGTACGTTGTTGCGTGCCCGCGCTCAATTGCTTGGATGAAAGAGTACGTCATCGCACCCGTTGAAGCATTCTTCGATAGAGCCTGAAAATTCAAACAAAAAGAAAATTTAAAGTCATTGCTCAAGTTTTTGTCCATAGCACCCGTTGAAATTTTAATATGTTATCCCTTGCATTTTGAATACATAATTGGCACTAAAGTCCCTTGAATTTAAACCTAAACCGGGCTAACTATCATGTCTTTTTCATGTGTTGGTTTAACATGGGTAGAATAAAGATTTTCTTTTTGTTTATTAATACTCACTGAAGTATCAGAAGATGTCTGATTATCATCACAACCACTGAAGGAAATGACCTCTCCGCCACTCGTCCCCTTCCACACGCCGTTCCTCGGCCGATGATCCTCCCACGCGTACTTCCCGTTCCTGCAAATACCCTTGCATTGTCAGAGAACACTTGGAGCAACCAGAGGGACAGTTCGCTAACTTCAGTACTTATCCATTCGGCAGAGGTACGGCAAGTCCAGCACCGTGCCGCTGTGGCAGGCGTCGATTATGGCATGAAGCTTGGCTCCAGCGGGGAGAGGCTTGACAATTGTGGCGTTGACCTCGTCGTCCACGATCATGCCCTGCGTCTCGAAGTCGAGAGGGCAGAGCGTCTCGTCGAAGCCATCCACCTCGTCGCCGTTGAAGTCCTTCTGCTGGGAGCCGTGGCCGGAGAAGTGGAACACCAGCGAGTCTCCGGCCCGGCACCCGTGCACCAACCACTGCATTGCTGTTCTCATGTTGCGCTTCGTTGGCCGTCTCAGCGGGTCGCTTTCTTCTTCTGCACGCCACTTTTGCGGTGAGAAAAAGGAAAGCTTGGAATACAAGGCATTATCACGAGTCACAACATGCAAGGATTTGATAGTAATGTAAGAAAATAAAGGAAATGCAGGAGGGCGGCATTAGCAACAAGCGGACTGGACCCGTGGCTCGGATTATTTAGCAAAAAAATCATAATTGAACATAAAACGATTAAAAATTAGGGCCTAATGTATTATTTAGCAAAGGATTCTGAATATCCAGGGCCGGTTATACGCATAATTGAACATAAATCGATTAAAGGTAATCACAAAGGTTGTGAATTATTTATTCACCATTTGTTGTTCGTACCATTTTCACTCGTTAATTAATCGTGTTGAACACTGTTAGACCCGGTGCAGACCTAAACGTCGTAACTGTTTTGTATTTTGTGTTTGGCTTTGAATTGACACCTATATGAATAAATAAATACTTAACTAATTAATTAACGCACGAGACGATAAAAGACTTAATAAACTAAAAAAATTAATCATCTTTGTGTGCCTTTAAACAAGTGGGCTTATCTAGATCCCACATTGAAAAGGGCAAAAGAACTTAGGAGAGTTTATCTTTATAAATCACTATCATAATTGTCCAATTTATTTTGAGATGGCACTTTGTGGTATCTCAATTAACTATTATAAGAATATAATCTTGTAAATCATATTTTGTATTTTTATAATTTGATATCAGTTTAAGAGCGACGAAATTATAAATAAGGGGTTTATTTAGTTGAGTCCGTACACTAAAAGTCAATAAACAAGGGGTTTAAGATCGACGAAATTATAAATAAGGGGTTCAAATACTTTTAAGTTTCTTGGGTCAAATAGAGATAGTGTGCCATATGTGCGGTTGCGTAAGTGGAATATTTATTGAAATTCAATACTTGTTTTCCGTTTCAAATTGATAAATCCAACGGTATCACCTATGTCGTAAACAATTTTGGGGAAATAAAATGCAAAATCTACATTTACTATATGATTCTATCTGTAATAATTAAGGGAAAAAAACTCTTGTCGAAGATTTTATAAGTAAATTATGTTTCATAGTTTGATGTTAGACATAGTCTCTAGACAAAAGCTTGGTATTTGAAAAAAGAGCAAAGTGGTCGATTTCTAGCCAATTTAGTTTGTAATAATAATCACGCGTTTTTAAGATTGACAAAAGAGCAATATTCCAAATTGTCACAAGTCTACTTTAGTTAGTAATTAGATTCATAAATATTAAAAATTCATTTTAAAACTTCAACTATAACAAAAGAACAAATTGAGGACTTGTCATGTTTGAGTCATTAAAACATTTGACCTTTTTAATTATATTTTATAGTTTGATATAATGGAATTCATCTACCATCACAAGTTTTTTCAGCCGAAAAAAATGTTTTTTCCTCGCATATTCCCATTTTTTCAGAGGAGAACAAATTATTTAAATTAGACAAATTATACATGTAATTAATAAAGAGTCATCTTGAAACTTCACCTAACACAAAAGAACAAATAGAAAGAAGCATACCTATATCACCAACATTACCAAACTGATCTCAACTAATACAGTAAGAAACTAATATAATGCGAATCTCGCTAAATAAATACTCAATAAATTAATAATCTCGATATAATTATATTTTTGTGCGATTGCGACTCTTACTAACATAACTAAATTATCCCTCGATAAATTAATAACCTCGACCATATTATAAAATTCGTTGATCCTAACAATATTAATTTATAGAGGTTTTACTGAGTATACTTAATAAAAGACCTAATTGCAGCATAAGTTGCCGCTGTTATTAAAAAGACCATATTCCCACACTTTTTTTTTTGGATTAAATTATATTATTTAATTAAGTGTGCTTCCAAATACCTTCAGGCATCATCCATAGGATATCACAAGATGATACTAGCTACTTTATATGCATCTAAAACACGCTTTGATTCAACATTGATAGTGTAATTTGTCAACAAAAAATAAAGAATCTTAATTTGTGCCATTTTCAAACAACTATAGGAACTTGTACCGCAAATATAATAGAAGAAAATACCTGTGAGCATAATAACGGAGGACTCAGGAAACTTGAACCGGTTGACCAACAAGTACTTCATACACTTGGCGTCGTTGATGCAGCCCTTCAGCTCCCGCCGCGTGCCCATGTACGACACCCCGCATATCACCGCCCGTTTCCGCCCCTGCCCCGGCGGCGGCCCGCGGCTGTGCGGCTCGGACGTGCTTGTGATGGCATGACACAGCACGCACCGCACGGACTGGGCGCCCGAGGGAAGCTGCAGCGGGGTCCGGCAGTTTGAGCAGTTAATGAGAAGGAACATTGTCAAGATGATCAATGACAGAGAGAGAGAAAGAGAAGGCTCAGAAGAATTGGTGTGATGAAAGATTGAAGATAATGGTTTGGTACGAGTGGCTCATGACGAGGATTTGAGGCAAGTTTGACTTTTGAATATAGTTTATTTATGTGTATTTTATTGTGTATCTTGTTCTTAATCCCTAGCGTGTGACAAGGTTTTGTTAGTGATTATGATTTCTAATACAGGATAATCGCGGTAAAAATGCTTAAACTTTGACCAACTCGGGTGACATGAGATGAAAGTGAAAATAACGGCAAAAAAATATCGAATTAAACAAATGTGAGGCGACACGTTTTTCCGTCCATATTTTCCATCCAATTCAAATAAAGAAAAAAAAAAGTTAAATACTTGGATGAGCACATTGTATTTTAAGTATAGGTTAATAGCACTTTAGTAAAAATGACGACATCCTTAAAAAAATAGACAAAAAAATGTGTTGACTCGCATTTGTTGAGTATGAATATTTTTGCCGCTACTTTTAACTCTAGACCCTAATTGCTTTAATTAGTTCAGATTTAGATACTTTTACCGCGAATATCTCTTCGTTATGCACTAAATAATAGTATATTGCAAATGGGCATGTTGGAACATGGAAAAAACTATAAAGTATTAATGCTTCGTGTAATCCGTCTAGTTTATGATAATCATTACATTTTAATGATTAAAAGAAGAGAACATTATTTGGAAAAAGTTCTATCTAAGCGATCGTGGTTCGAAATGTTTTTCATGCAAACAAAATGTTCAAGTGCTTGTTGAAATTCAATTTCCCGTTCTTCATTATATGCCAAAAAGTGAAGTCAAACTTGGAAAAACAGCTTTTTATTGGGAGTCAACTTTAGCATCCCAATAGAAAAATTGAAAGAGGAAATCATTTGAATAACGTGCACGTATTCCACGATCTGTTTCTCATTTCTACATAAGTAAGCAAGATGACTCTTATTGAGTCTAAACTCATAGACTAATGTAAATTTTAATTCACTTTTGAAACACTTTTGTATAATCAGTTTATGATTTATTACTCATATGCTCAATTTAATGTTATATTTCAAAGTTCAAACAAGACTTTCGTAATTTGTGTTTGTTCACATAGAATAGAATAACGATTTTCAAGTTATCTTTTCCTCTCTCCCCTATGAGGGACCACCACACGGAGTTCGCTGTTGACGTCGACATGAGCGTGCTCGTCGAGGTCCTCCTCGTTAGTACAGGCTGGGACGAGCTCGTTTACGTCTGGCCACACGGGACCGATCCGAGAGCGGCCTAAAAAGAGAAGAAAAAAAAAAGATAGAAAGGGTTGCTTCAAATTTAAACTATATTTTCTAAGACGGATTAATCTTGATCGTTGGATTGAGACCCACCGGTCCAGATTTAAATTCCAATTACAAAACAAATGTATAATTTTAAGAGTCTAGTTTTTACTTCTTTTTCCAAAATTAGAATTACAGATACCATTTTTTTTTCGGAATATACAACTACAAAAACCGAATTCCATTTTACCATATTAACGCTTGTAAAGCGACATGATATTTTAAAGCTTTATGTTATTATTATTATTATTATTAATATTTGTAAATCAAGTTGTATGGTTAGTACTTAGTATATCTATATGCATGCAAATGGGAAGAAGAGAAGACACATTGATTAATAACCAACATGAAGAAAAAGCACAAATAATAACCTATAATAAATTATTGGCAGCATACAACTAAAAAAATAAAAATAAAGAGCAAATAATAACCTATACAAAATAAAGTTAAAGCTTTCACAAGAGAAATTCGATGATAAATATGATTTATTAGTTTTGATCTTTTTTTTTTTAATTATATATATTCAAATAATTTATGAATAAAAATAACTAAAATATTTGGACTTACAAAAACAAACACACAACAATGACCACTCTATAGAGCACGATATGATTTAGTGACGGACACAAGGTCACACTTAGATTAATATTAGACAAATATATATATATATATATATATATATATATATATATATATATATATATATATATATATATATAGGGAAATAAGGCAAATTGAAAAGAGATTGACGGCTTACATAACGAAATTATTCCAAATGATTTACTTACTACAAATATATTACTCATGTAGGGGAATTGAAGACCTAAGTATCCAAGTTTATTCTAAATGATGTACTTATACATTTATGATTATTTTTTATCGGTAAAAATACTTAGGTTACTATATATTAGCACACGTCTTCATCTTGTCGTTAAGTGGCACGGGGGCTTGGCAAGTGCATGCTACACGAACTCTGGAATCGTCAAATAGAAAACGTCGTCTTATAAACGTCAAATGGCAAATTGGCAGTGAGCTGCGGCTCTTGCTGAAATTACACAAACAAAATCACGAGTATAAGCAAACATATATTCTTCCATGTTGCAATATGCAACACCTAATTCTTACTTTGATATTAAAACTATCTCAAAAGCTAATCCCAAGCGGCATAAATACCTCTTTTATTCCTCGTAATCTGAGGTTGAAGCGGATGGACTTTAGCACGTCTCCGTAAGTCATTGTGTTCTCTTCCTTGATGGCCTTGATGAAGGAAAACGTCATAGCACCAAGATTCTTAGTCAATTCCTAATAATTAAGGACCACAAAAACGAAATCAAATTAATCATCATCTAGGTCTTTGCTCTAGTTTTAGTTCAGCTTTTTCATATTTATTAGGGGTTTGAATATTAGGCATCATACACTCTCGCGTTTCAGAAGCCCGATCAAATTTGGATTTGAGCGGGCACGGTCAGAAAAAAAAAAAAAAAAACGAGCCCGCCAAATCTCAAACTCTAGAATTTGCCTATGAATCAAGCAAAAGGGCTAGAAAATTAAATAGTATAGGCAGTCCAATTCAAAGGGTACGTATCTACTAGTTTTTTATTTTTGTTTTTTTGGTTAGTTAAATTTTTTTAAGAGCACGACATAAACATAACACAATATCAATATAAAGTAGAACCAACAATTTAATAACAGAACTAGATCAACTCAACTACAAAATAAATATATAGTATAGTATAAGTAATGCATCATATATAAACTAAAAAATAAATAATATATTAAGTAAATTATTATTATTGTTTGATTAAAGCCTTTCTGGCTACTAACTTCGAGTTCATAACAATTTACAAGTCGAGAAAACTGAGCTAAATATTAATTAGGGTTCTCAATATTAGTCTAATGAATAATAATCCAATGATCTAACACAGCCATATAATCTTTATGGATCGAATGTTGTAAACCATCTCTTATATATTTGTATAAGAAGATGTTATAACTCAAAATAACAAGAATTAATGTTTCTTTTAATCCAATTTGCAATATTAGGGTTGTAATGGATTGAGACTTTCAAGTTTAAACTGGTCAGGACACGGTTGAAACATTATTATTTAACACTCCAACTCGATAAAATCATGTCGGAATATGTTGTTACCTCGAACTCAAGCAGAATTTAACGTGTAAATTTTCGACAATTTTTAAGATGGGCCCGCGCCGCTGCGGGCCCTATCTCCCTTGTACCTAGTCCTGATGCGAGTTGAAACATTCATATACAAACCCAACTAAGTTAAAGAAAAAAACACAAATACTAAGCATTTGCTCTAGTGTTTATAATCAAGCACAAATGCATGGAAAAGGGCAAATTAGAAGAGCATTAGAAATTAAAACTCAAAAAAGAGAGACGAGTACTCACTGAACCATCACTTGACACTTGATTGTCCTTACAACCACTGAAGGAAAAGACTTCTCCACCATTTGTTCCCTTCCACATGCCGTTCCTCGGCCGGTGATCCTTCCATTCGCACTTCCCCTTCCTACAAAACCGTCACTCCGCTTCTAAGTTTGAGAAGCTCGTGAGGCATTATAAATAACTAAGTAATATATAGTTAGTTCCGTGGTTGATTATTTGAGCTTGTACCGTCAAAATGCAATGTTAGAGAAGAATTGAAGGTCAATAAAAAAAGTTGAGAGGTGTATCTGCACCAATGCTCAAAATTCCCGGGACATTATGGTAATTTACTTGTTCATTTTACAGCGGTATGCAAGTCCAACACCGTGGCGCTGTGGCAGGCGTCTATAATGGCATGGAGCTTCACTCCGGTGGGGAGGGGATTGACCAGTATGGTGTTGATTTCGTCGTCGGGGATCACCCCCTCAGTCTTGTAGTCTAGAGGACATAGCGTCTCGTCGAAGCCGTTCTGCTCGTCGCCATCCTGGTCTTCCTGATTAGAGCCGTGGCCAGAGTAGTGGAAGACCAACGAGTCTCCCGCACGACAGCCCTGCACAAGCCAACGCATCGCCTCCGTCATGTTGTGCCTCGTTGGCCGCCTTTGCGGGTTGCTTTCTTTTTCTGTGAGGCCAACATCAATTTTTACATTAGATGAAGGTTAATATTAAATTAAAGGAGTACGGTCGGGTCAATGATACAACTACAAGTTAATTTCTTATTATTGGTCCTGCGTTAAAACCGATACCGTAGAGTTTTTCCTTTTTTTTGTCCCGGTAGTGGTATGGTAATTTGAGTTTTAAAAATTGTGACGGGCCACTTTTTGAATTTAAAATATCATAAACCCGTTTTGTATAAAAAAAGAATTGCTTAATACATGTTTAATAAACCCGTCGGTAAACTTGTAAAATTGAATTATTAGTTTTTCTTCGGTAATGATTGGTTAACCTTGAAAAAAACTATTATATGCCTTTTCAAATTATCATCATAAACCTACATGTCTATTAATTTAGTCTTTTATGATGATAATTTATAATTTAACCAAATAAATTTTTAAAACATCACAATTTTTAAGTTGTAACTAATCAATAATACTTTATTTTTCTTCTTCTAAGATAAGCACTCTAAATATGCTTCTTTTGTCTTTGTTTTTATAATATCAAGACCGGGCCCGAAAGGCAAAAACCCCGATATGTAGTTCCGGTTTTAGTCCTAAGCGCGGGTAACAAGATAATAATTAATTGAATGTATAATAACACAAGCACATCTATGAAGAAAAAAATAATATATCAATAAATTTGAGACGAATTAATAGTCTTTCATGAGTGATTCTTGGCTCTTCTCCAAAAAAAAAGAAAATTACGAAGAAAGAAAGAAAAGTACCAGTGAGCACAAGAACGGAAGATTCAGGGAAGTTGAACCTTTTGATCAACAGGTTCTTCATCGCCTCGGCGTCGCTGATGCAACCCTGCAGCAGATCCCGCATGCCCTTGTACACCACACCGCATATCACTGCCCGCTTCTGCCCCTGGCCCTTCCCCCGCCCCCATGGGGCGTGATCAACCGGGGACGGCACACGAACCCGTGCGTGCTTGACGTTGTGGCACACTCTGCAATAGGAGGACTGCATGCTCGGCTGTGGGGTCCGGCATTTGGAACATTCGACCGGACGGGACATTGTGGGAGAGAGAGAGAGAGATGTTTGATGGAAGTGTTGAGAGGAAGGAAATATATATAGGTTGGAAATTAGAGATATCAAAGGCAATATGTGCTAATAAATTGTTTATTTTGATGGCACGTTTTGTTAAAGGCTTTTTATTAAAAACTCCCGAAGAATATTTGCTTTGTGCAAAGCTTGAGTTGTGAGAAAACAGAAATATGTTCTCCATCCATTATCCATTTTTATATGTTTTGTGCAAAGCTTGAGAAACAGGTTGATATAGAAAACAAATATAATCCATTTTTATAACAAATGGAACGATTCGTTGTAGAAGCATTATTCAACGTGCACATTGTGACTTTTCAAACGCACTGGATTCTCTAGTTGTATATAGCATGATTATCTCTCTTTTCAACCATGATTTTTGTGAGAAGTGCATGCATATATATAATGTAGATGGAGCATTTTAGTTGGTTTACAATCATCGATGAAGTTCATCAGTGCAGTCAAGCGGTCTTAATTCACTAGTGCGATTTGTGAGTTAATTTACAGGTTTTTTTCGCACACATTTAAGATCGTTCTATGCTCCTATTCTATAAAGTTAAAATATCTAACTGAAGTTGTTGCTAATTATGATATGATTATTAAAATGACGATTAATCAGAAGAATTCGTGATGAAATATTTCACGGTGAATTTCACATAAATCAATCGTCCCGTCTACAAATAAACTAACCGTCATTGTTAATGTTATAGGTTCTCAAGCTCTTCAAAAATATTTTTTTTTTCTTATTACGAAAAATTCTCAAGAGCAGGCGTTGAGTATGTCCTTTGTGAACAAACCAGAGATTCGAGTCAAAGTCAACATCAGAAGATCGACGCTTATATTGTAATCATTGTTTTTTAAATGTCTCACTGAGGTAAATTATCCATACAAGTACTTTTGCCCCTAATATATTTAGTACTTAATATTTTTAGTTTCTCCTCAAATTTGAAATTAATCTGACTTAATATAAGTTTAAATGATATAGTATCTCTTCTTCTCTTAATGATTTATATTCAAGATCTACATACAATAAAATCTTAAATCAACAATATATATATATATATATATATATATATATATATATATATATATTCAGATGCAAGATAACAAGTAGCAAACAAGTTTTTTTATCAGCAAGATACCACACAATATTGTCACACCACACAACTTGATATTTAGACAAGTACATGGGAAAACATAATACATAGATGGAAATGTAAGGCACATACGCCTAAGTTATTTAAATGGTGTACTTAAACACCCATCATTATTTTATAGCGGGATAAATACTTAGTTTACTATATCATTAGCATTCATCTTCGCCGGCTCGCCAGATGCACGCGCGCCACACAAACTTGGGAATCATCAAAGAGAAAATGTCGTCGAGTACAAGTCGAATTTCATATTGGTAGTAAGCTGCGGTTCTTGCTGAAATCGCGCAAACAAAACCATAAGAAGATTAAGGAAAAAAGCATCCACATTTGCAACACCTTCTTACTCATGAAGGCTATTTCGAATTCTCGGGCATCTGATAATTTTGGAGTCTCGGGCAAAATTAAATTATGTTCGACTAAATTATCATCAGATTTTATTATAAAGTTATGATAATTTTTTTTTTTTTTTTTTTGTGAATTCGACCGGCCAATTAATCCTATAAAGGCAAAAAAAGAAAAGAAAAAGGTACCTCGAATTCTTTAGCTGCGAGGGTGGAGTCCATGGAGTTAAGTATGTCTCCGTAAGTCATACTCTGCTCTCCCTTGATGGCCTTTATAAAGGCATACGTCATTGCACTTTTATTCTTAGTCACACCCTAAAATTTGGAATTCAAAAAGTAAATCAAATCGTCTAGGGCTCGCCCCGGGGCTAAAATTAGGAACCAATTCGTTTTAACTTTATTATGTCATCTCCGGAACTTGAGGCCATCTGCGAAAATGTGACTTTTCTGAGTTTGATACGTGTCATATATAGGTTTACGCTTTAATTAAAGAACACATGGTGGCCGGAAAAAGAAAAAAAAAAGAAAGATATGCCACTACATAACTCAATTTGAAAACTAAAAATAACTAAATCTCAAAGCCGTTAACTTAGATTTTGTCCAGATCAATAAGGGCACCAAACAATAAGAAGAAAAAGGAGAAGAATCTTGTATATCACTACTCAGTCAGTAATACTCACAGTAGAAGCATCCTCAGAGCTTTGACTATCCTTACAGCCACTGAAGGCAATGACTTTTCCACCCTTGGTTCCTTTCCAAACGCCATTCCTCGCCCGGTGATCCTTCCATTCGTAGTCCCCATCCCTGCAAACGCGTCACCTCCGATAAGCTCTTTTTCCAGTATAAAAATTAAATTTTGGAGTTCTTGTGCCGGTGGATCGAGCATATCATAAACGACTTCTAAGTAATTTCAAATTGAAAATTCATTTTATTGTGTGATTAATGCCACGATATTTATAATTGTCAGGGCAAACTCTGCTCTGACAATTATGAAAATCGTAGGTGAGAAAATAAAAAATTAGGGGCACAAATTTGAAAACAAAATGTTCAAGAGAAAATTGACAAGATTCGTAATAAGTTGAGGATCGAGTTGAAATGAAATACATTCAAAGTAGAGAGGCTATTAATTTTAGGTGAATAAAAAAGTTGAGAGGAGTATCTATAATTTATTGTACTAATAGTGAATATTACCGGGGCTTTTTCTTTCCCAAAAGGACATTATGGTAATTACCCGTCCATTCTACAGCGGTACGGCAAGTCAAACACTGTGCCGCTGTGGCAGGTGTCCATGATGGCGTGGAGTTTGACTCCGGCTGGGAGGGGGTTGACCATTATGGTGTTGATCTCGTCGTCGGGGATCTCCCCCTCAGTCTCATGGTCTAGAGGCAATAGCGTCTCGTCAAAGCCGTCTTGCTCGTCTCCGTCGGAGTCTTCCTCCTGCCCGCCGTGGCCGGAGAAGTAGAACACCAGTGAGTCTCCTGCCCGGCAGCCCTGCACGAGCCAGCGCATCGCCTCCGTCACATTTTTCCTCGTTGGCTGTCTTCGTGGGTCACTTTCTTGTTCTGCAAGGCAATGAGAAATCAGTATGTAACCATGTTGTAATAGAAAGGCATAGAACTATTATAGATCTGATCTTTGTAAACTATATTTTGTGTAGTATATATTGTCATAGTTGGATGTTAGAAAAACTAATTCAATAATTTTAGAAAATAATTTTTTTATTTATGAAGTTTTAGCCTCTAGAATTATATATTTTTTTACCATATGATCTCACGTACTTATAGTTTTGACTTTATTATCTAATGCATATAATTTTTGTAGGAAACTAATCAAATGCATATAACTTTTGTGTGTAAATAAATAAATAAATATATACACGTTTTTCTTTAAAAAAAAAAAAAACGAATGCTAAATTTGCGAACAAATATACACACGTATAAGACAAAATAGTACCAGTGAGCACACGAATGGAAGACTCAGGAAAGTTGAACTTTGTGATCAACAGGTACTTCATCCACTTAACGTCGTTTATGCAGCCCTTCAGCTTCTCCGGAGTGCCCTTGTACACCAAGCCGCACAGCACCGCCCGCTTCTGCCCCTGCCGATGCGACGCGTGTGGCTCACACACGCGGGTGAGGGTGTGGCATGCCGGGCACTGGACGGAACGCGCGCTCGAAGGGAGCTGCACTAGGGTCCGGCAGTAGGAGCATCTAACAGGAGACATTGTTTGTGAGAGTGATAGATGATAGCGGTTTGGCTGAAGAGCGAAGAGGAGGGTTTGATGGAAGTGGTCGAGAGGAAGGACATATATATAATAGGCTTGAAAGAGACAAGATAGGAGCTTTAGGATCAAAGGCAAGTTATTGTATTAGTAGTTTCTACCGTTTATTTTTGGGATAATTACGGAAAAAATACTCATCTAATATTACAAAAAAATATGACTTATATTTCTATTTTTTATGGCACAATTTTTCAATGATATAAAAATAGTAAGCTAAGTAATTAAGTTAAGTTTCTGTTAACTCTCCGATAAATTTTCAGTTGGCGACATGTTTGTCCATGTTTTCGGCTATAGTTCAACTCTAAGCACGTATGGGCTGCAAGAACTTCAAAAATTTGACAATGAACTCTAATTTTCTTGCATAATAGCCAAAATGTGTTCTATAATAACGCAAAAATTAAAGCACTATAAGTTAGTTGTATCGCCAAACAGGCAAAAAATATTAGGGCGACGACGTGGTCAACTTGACCAAAAATATGGACAAATCATATGTCACCAAGTGAAACATCACGGTAAACAGGTAACGGAAAAACTCAATTATATATGCCAAGATTTTTTATATCTATGAAAATTATATGCCACCAGTACCACAAAAAAAATTGTGAATATAAGTCATACTTTTTGTAGTATGTATACTATGTAGGATTGTAGGTATTATTTTCCGCAAATATCCATTCCTTTTTTTTTATCCCCAAGTTGTCCGACACGTTTTGTTATGGGAAAATGTTTTTCTAATAATACCTTTTTTTATATATATTTAAGCGACCATAATCTTAACCTTTTAAAAAAATAAGATGAAACAAATAATCTTTGCAAAATTTGGGGGCATATCCCCAATCATTTATTAAGGATTAAATTCTTATCTTTCAAACTTAGAGAGACATACTCTCAATTTTCAAGGGATCTGAAGTAAGAGAAAAGATATATCAAGTATCATAATATAATTGTATTTAGATGATTATTGATACAAAATGAACAAGTATACGTGAGGTTTTTATTGAAACATGCATGTCAATCGGATCTCGTCGACACCAACTACGTATAAATTGAGTTTTTGGGCTCCGGGTTTGTTGGTTATGTCATTGAGCCAAAGAGTGTTATGAAAAGTTTGTAATTAAAAATAATGAATCAAATTTCTCTTCGTTCATGATTATTCTCTAAAGAATATTTGCTTTGTGCAAAGCTTGACTTGACTTGAGAGAAAACACAAGAAAATATGTTCTCCATCCATTATCCATTTTTATATGTTTTGTACAAAGCTTGAGAAACATGTTGATAGAAAACAAATTAATGTTCTCCATTATCCATCTATATAATAAAAATGGACAATTCGTTTAATTTGATATTAGAGTTTAGAATTCTAATTCTCCTTTGTTAAATATTATATTCTTAATACTAGATAGACTTAGAGCAAAAAATATTATTTAACTTGCACATTTTCAATCATAATAGTTAACTGTAAGAAACGTATATGTTGTTTGGTCCGGTTCGTTTCCTAGCTTCTCTACCATTTGCATCTCTTTTAGTGCTTATAGTAAATTCGTGTTCCATGATCGTTATATGTATCTGCATTACAAAATATATTTTATTAAAAGATCAATTGGTATTACAGGCCGCAGTTACATACATACATAATTTCTATGTCTAGTTAAGATCGACCCAAGACCTCTCATGGAATCATGATAGTGAGTTTACCACTATACCAACCAAGTTTTATTAATTTTAACTAACATAATTAAGTTATAATTAGATAACATTTTAGGGTTCTATATATTAATTTATTAAGATTTTAATATACATAAATATAATATCACGTGCGTTCAAAAGAGATTCTTCTTCTTTATGTACAAGCAGTACTCATGATCATTAGTGCGCACAATCACAAATTCTTATCAGGCTCGATAATGCATCTTTGTTTAATCCAAATGAATTCTCGAATCTCTAATTAAAAAAGACAAAATATCATTCTACTCATTCTTGTGACACGTGGGACGAGTAAACAGACCAATGAACTGTGATTAGCATTTCTAATCAATCTTTAATAATATGGTTAAATAAATCATTACTGTTTAAGAATATGACACTTCTAAGTTTAAACCTCAGTGCAGTGGTTAGTAGCAGAAGCGGCCTATTTCGTAGAAAAGAAAGTCAAAGTCAAGATATATATAAAAAAAGAAGTGTAGGGTTAATATTCGATATTATATAAAATGCATGGATTCTTTCAAGATATATATAAATAATATGGTGAATGGAAACGAGGCAAAAGAGAAAAGAAAGGGCTTGTGACGCGGGCCCAATTTCGAAGCCTTTTCGAAAGGCGACTCGAGAGAAAAGCTCGGAAAGGATGTTCCAAGAAATGCTCCCAACGGGCCCATCGAAAAGATATTTACGTCCTCAAGCGGCCTCAGAAGCGCTCTTGAAAGCCCGCGAATCGACAAGTTCTTGGATAACACGGGTCTATTATACGCGAGAGTCAGTAGGCAAACAAAGATTCTTCAATCGAATATTCAGTCGAATATTTGTGCGCTGAATCAAAATATTCTAATATGAGTTAATGTTGTTACAGATTTTTAAATTTAAAAAAAAAAAGTTAATTCAGACTAGATAGAATGAATGCTACCTATGTTAAGATTTACCCAAACAATTTGCTACCAATAAACGTGGTATACGAGGCATATAAAAAAATTGAAAAACGCTCACGCTACTATAAAAAACTATTTGCTAATTTTGAAGCCATATATCCTCGGGACATAGCTCCGCCACGCCTTCTGTGGCCGGAGATGCTCATAGTTCAAGAAGAACATGTGAGCAAATGTTGTCCCAAAATAAGCCCCATCAATACCTGGAAACAAAACGATCAAAACCCTCTTCGATCGTCCCTAAAAATGCACGCAAGCGAGTCGTTTTCAAGGAAAGATACCCTCTTTGCGTCCGGATTGTGGGGTATAGACGTCCTCGCACTTGGGGCAGTAGATCTTGACGGTTTTCGAGCGAGGGGTGTCGGACTCACCCACGGGAAGGCACCTCTGCTTGGCGCAGTGGGCTCTCGGGCATGTCCCGAAGTCGTAGTTCCAATACTTCTGCACCTGCAAATCGAGTCACAAGCTCGGGAATATAGGCCAAAAGTCATAGCAGTGTGCAGCGCTGTAAAAGCTAATAGTGAAGTTTCACGGTGCTTTATAGCTCTAGGTTCTCATTAGGAATAGAAGTGCGATACCAGTTTAACTACGGTTTTGCAAAGAATTTTTTTTTAAATTCCCCGGTACTGCGACTGGTAAAAACTGATATTTACCGGTTTCGAACAAATAATGAGTAAAAAACTAAAATTTAACCATGCTTCAGCCTATATAATATTATCGGTAAAAAAATCGTAGTTTTACCGGTTTTGAACCCGTAGTCAGAAGATACAATGGTAGAAAACCGGACAAGTCAAACAGTTCTTGGTTTGTTAAAACCGGGACCAGGAAATTCCGGTTCCCATTTTTTATCCGAAATAGTACTCAAATGGGTACCGGGAACGAGAACTAGTACTCAAATCGGCAAACGGTAGAAAAGGCCCATTGCTGAGAGGTCTCACCATTGCTGTCATTCCTTGGGACGTCAGTATATATCTGGCATGAACCAGTCCGTAGAGCATCTCACCTGCCCACTCCACCAAATCGTTCTGTTCTTCCGTGAACTCATCTGCACAATTTTTCCATCCTTAAACTAATCGAAAACCCCGCAAAATTCAATATCCATTGACGATGACGATGACGACGATTACCGTGAGAAGACTGAACATCCAAGATCAGATCGAGGGCATAATCGTAACACGGCACTTGGTTGCTCAGCCCTACGAGGTTGTCGTCGTCGACGATATACGAATCCTCCACGTGGCAGAAGAACTCATTTCCTTTCTGCTTGCAGAACCATCTCACCCACGAGCCTTCTTCTTCGTCTTCCTCGTCGTCTTTGTCGTTTGAACGTTCCGCTTTTTCCTTATCGTTACCGTTTATTTCTGATTCCTCTGCAACATTTCAACGATTCATCGTGAGATTAATCATGCAAAGGCTTCAAATATGTGCATGCTACAGTAAACACACACACACATATATATAATGAATATGAAATTGAAGAATTGACCTTGTGATCTAGAATTGTTGATATTCGTTGATCTCTGATTCGCCAATCGCAGAGCCATGAAAATCAAACTGTGTATTATTGATTAGTATGTAATTGATCTATTTTGGGGGAGAAAGAGAGAGATCAATTATATGGAAGCGAAAGTAAATTTCATCACCTGAAATTTAAATCCAAATTTATTTATTTTTATTTTTATTTATATATTAGATGAGAAAATTAAAATTTCATACGGAACTTATTTTTCTATATAATGAAAAAAAAATACTGAAAAAAAATAATATGTCGGAAGCTTATTTCATAGAATGTGTAATTAAGAAGTCTAGTTTCCAAGGAATTGATAGGACCCCACAAAATAAAATATGAATTATAAAATTGATTATATACATAAACGGTAAATGTATCACATAAGTAATTATTTTCGTAAGTAAAAAAAATTGAGACGGGTCATAAGTAATTTGAGACGGGGTCACTATGTGGGCGATCTTCGGTTATTTGGTAAAAAAAGAGGGTAACTTTAATTTCCAAAAACTTAAAGGGATAATAGCGGCAAAAGTGGTTAAAGTTAGGCCAAGTGTGCAAATAAGTGGTCAAACCGATTTAATATCGGCATAAGTAGCCAAAGTTTACCAAACCGTTGACAGTACAAATTCCATCCATTTCATGTCAACGCCGTTAGCCACGTCATTTCCACAAGTGTTGAGCTTTGGCCGCTTATTTGCACACTCGGCCTAACTTTAGCCACTTTTGCCGCAATTATTCCTTATTCT
Source organism: Parietaria judaica (assembly GCA_954871525.1). Lineage (NCBI taxonomy): Eukaryota > Viridiplantae > Streptophyta > Magnoliopsida > Rosales > Urticaceae > Parietaria > Parietaria judaica. The sequence goes on from OX940862.1 coordinate 5,863,623, forward strand.
TTTGCGTTCCAAAGTATTTTTAGGGATTATCTAGATATTTTTTCTTTTTCTTTTTCTTAAGATTTGACTAAAACTTGATTTCCGAAAGAACTGATTCCGTTTTTTAAATTTAGATCGCTGAATATCACTCTCAATTTTGAAAACATTAAAATGTGTTATCGGTTTTGTTGACGTGGTTTCCCACCTCAATCAGTCAAGTGTGACTTGTGAGCGTATGATAATTTTGAATGGAACAATTTGGTGGAATTCGATCTCTCGCGTTGCAAGCTCACGATTCACTCACGATATATATATATATATATGTATATAAGCGATTTAAATGAGAAGAGGGGTTTTTTTATAGAGGTTCGTCCCAAAGCGGTAGTTGACTACTTCCTCTGTTAGTTTATTGCGACAATGAACATGGACGGATAGCTACAGGCAGCTAGATCACGTCTGAGAATAGAAAAGAAAAGAAGAGGGGAGAAAGAATACAATAAGATCTTAAGTGGACAAGAATGCCGGGTAGAATCTCTTCGGTGTATTCTCTCGAGGTTGTAAGTATGCGTGTGTGTTGATCTGAGCTTGAGCTTGGCATTTATAGGCTTCAATTCTTCCCGTTGGGCTTCCAGGAATCGAGGGGTCTTCACTCCGTGCTGACCGGGTTGAATGGACGACCTTGCTACACGTGTCCCATGACTTCGTTCTCGTCGTCGTGTTTGAATTATGCCCGTTGGAGGCTTGACTCTGTGCTCCTAGTCTTCCGTCTGAGTTTGAAATGGGATGCCGGGTAGAGAATATGACGGCTCTACCCTCGTCTTTCTGGACTGTTGTCGAATGGATTTGGACCTTAGAACCCATTGGGCCGAGTAGCCTGTATCCGTTGGTTTTTGGTCTGATTGAGAGTCTCATTGGGCTTCTCAAATGGGCTTTTGCGAATACCAGTTTATTTCTTTAAAGCCTTTTATCATGGTTTGTAAATTTAATTAATTCACAACCTTAGCACTTTATGTCATATTAAATAATGACGAATTTGTACATCAACAGGTTTCACATGTAATTACGATCATAGGATTTGACATAAAACCTCTATATACTTTATTGTTAGGGACCATTATTTTATTTTATTAATATTATTAATTTTATGAAATTTTATTGTACCATGCTTTTATGGACTTAGTCATTTGAAATCACCACACATAACTTACGAAAAAAAAAACCATTTTTGTTAACTTTGCGCAAAATGTAGGGGTTACTAGTGTTAGTTTAGCATCTCCATGCTTGGAAGACTTACGCTCTGTTTGGTTCACCAGGGTACGGGATAGACAGTACTAACAAATTTTTGAGGTTCTCGGCCGTGTACAAATTACCTGATCATGATTTAGGGGTCGAAATAGAAAAAATAAAAATAAAACCATCTTACGGAACAAGAAATAGAACAAGAAGGTATTAGTCACTTTCACTAATCTCAAAACCCATATCAAATCATTGATGCTACTGTTAATTTTTTTTTTTTAAACTATGGTATCTTGGTGTGCCAAACTATTAACCACGAAGCCTTGGCATTATAGACCGAAAGACTACTTCGTCCAGTAAAATTTCATTTAAATTAATAATCTCAATAAAATAATATTACTAAGTCTCGATTTAGTCCCGGCTCTAACTAACAATGATGCCAAAATTATTAACGAGATTATCATTTTTTTACAAATTTTTAAAACACTACCCATTTTGGTACATTTTAATACACATAATGAGTAATTTTTTTTTAGGGTTCTTAAGGGTAATAGCCAATCTTGAAAGTGGGTTTAGCAAAATAGCCAAACTTTGGTTAATTTTGTAAACTAGCCAATTAACCATTTAAGTGAATATCTAATTACATTATTACCCTTAATAATTAAAAACGAAATTAAAAATAAATACAAATTAACCACGTAATTTGTGGGTTATTAATCTGAAAAAATCAATGACATTAATTATGAATAATTATATTAATTAAAAATTGATTTATTTTCATTAATTAAAAATATTGCTATTAATTGAAATAACTATAATTATGGTAACAACCAAAACCAAACCTTTTTTTTATATAATTCAAATTTTAAATTCAAAAAATTTATATAATTTTCGGATTTATTTTTTTTCAAAAATATCAACAAATTAAAGACGCGAATTAACGTAAATTAACAATGAATCATAATAAATTAACATCGAATTAACGTAAATTTACAACGAATTTACAATGAATTAACAACAAATTTACGTTAATATACGTAAATTAACAACGAATTTACAATGAATTAACAACGAATTTACGTTAATTCGTAAATTAACAACGAATTAACGTAAATTAACAACGAATCAACGTAAATTAACAGGCCTCCGGAATTTCCGGGAGAAGAGGATCTTCTCGACGGAGGCAAAGACGACGACCTTGAGGTTCGTGGGCCGCCCGTAGAAGAGGAGGTCGGCCGCACTGTGGCGTCGCCCCGAGGCGTCGAAGATAGAGCCGCCGACTTTGGTCCCGACGAGGTGTTCGAGGCTGATGCCGTTGTACGGCCTCACGCCGACCTCGATCAGGCCGTCGCGGATGCCAAGTTGCCACGCCTTGGTGTATTCGTAATACACCATCACTTCCAATGGCGATTCGCCTCGTCATCACCACCATCACTTGCCTGCGAGATCGCCGCTTCAGAGGCACAATCTGGGCTCGACTCCCATGCCCAACACCTCCGATCAAAACCCTAGGCCGAGATCCAGCTCCGAAAACCGTCGCCGGAGGCAGCTCGACATGGAACAGACCTTGACGTCCTCCAATGGTGAGATTCAACCTCCCCAGGCTCAGATTCAGAGCTCCGAGGTCGCGTTCGAGCAAATCCCTCTCTCGACTCTTCGAAGACAGAGGTCGGCCAAGCTGCTCAAAGAGAACATCGGAAACCGACCGTCTCCTGTCCACCACGGCCGCGCGCGTTGGGCACGCCGTCCTCGGACGTGAAGGCCTCGGCTGGCGAGTCGGCAGCGGCGAGAGAAGCCTCAAAGCAGAGAGAGAGAGAGAAGAGAGAGAGAGAGGGATCGATGAAAAAAAATTCAAATTGGCTATTAAATTCCTAAATTTGTGCATAATTAAATAAGCTTGATTTGTGCTGATTTTTTTTAATTAATTATGAAAATTATAATTAAAATGTTTAATTAAAGGGTATTATAGAGATAAAAAAATGTTATTAAAATGCCACCTCATGTTAATTGGCTAGTTTACAAAATTAACCAAAGTTTGGCTATTTTGCTAATCCTATGTTTCAATTTGGCTATTTGGTGCAATTTCTCTTTTTTTTTTTTAAATATATTGTGGCTAAATGGGCATTTTCTTAAACAAAATTTCGGGTCTCTAACAATTAAATATATCTCAATAAAATAATATTACAAAGTCTCGATTTTAGCCTCGACTCTAACTAACAATGTTAGGCCAACATTATTAACGAAATTTTTATTTTGTACAAACGTATTAAAACATACATATTTTAGTTCATTTTAATACACACAATGAGTAATTTAAAAAAAAAAAAAAAAACTTGTGGCGAAATGGGTATTTCGTACTTATTCCTTTAAAAAATCTAATGGTCCCTAACAATTAAGTATATAGACGTTTTATGTCAAATCCTATGATCATAAATTACATGTGAAACCGATAACACATTTAAATGTTTTCAAAATTGAGAGTGATATTCAACGTTCTAAATTTTAAAAACGGAATCAGTTCTTTCGGAAAAAGTTTTAGTCAAATCTTAAGAAAAAGAAAAAAAATAACAAAACATATCTAGATAAACCCTAAAAATACTTTGGAACGTAAAAAAATAAGGGATAATAGTGGCAAAAGTGGCTAAAGTTAGGCCGAGTGTGCAAATAAGTGGCCAAAGCTCAACACTTGTGGAAATGACGTGGCTAACGGCGTTGACTTGAAATGGATGGAATTTGTACTTTCCACGGTTTGGTAAACTTTGACTACTTATGCCGATATTAAATCGGTTTGGCCACTTATTTGCACACTAGGCCTAACTTTGGCCACTTTTGCCGCTATTATCCCAAACTTAAAAGAAACGATATTATTAAGTATTATGTCGGATCTATGCTAAACGACACATCACATATGAATGCTTGTTTAGTATATCTATTTTTCTGTCGTTTTCAAACAGGAACAGAGATTTATGCCATTATAGCCAAATAGATTTTGGATGTCAATTCTCTACTTGTTCTTTTAGTCCTTCTAATTATTTTTCTTGATACTATAAATTTTTGATACTATATATGTTTATAATCCAAAGTTCCGATGTTGTCCTTCACGGAGAACGAATTTCTTGGATCTGCTTTGAATTCATTTACTGTTTTATCCCAAAGATACTTTGAAGATAATTACTATAAAAATACATATTTTGAAAAAAGGATAAAAATATTGGGGCATATGAGTAATCTAGCTGGTACAATTTTTATACAAAAGAAAAATCACAACTGTAAGTTTTTGTTATTTTTTTAAGACATGCATAAGTTTATAACTATTTTATGCCATAGACATAAGTTTCGAGCAAAACTACATACACTATTTTATGGACCTAATTTTTTTTTTTTTTAGGGAATATTTTATGGACCTAATTGATGTGATATAATTCAGGATCATCTTCCATAATTCAGATATTTAACTATATTTATAAATATGGAGATGTGCTAATTAATATAGCATTAATGTATTAGATCATAAAAGGTATATCCCTATGATTATAATATAATTATTAATAATTAATGCTTATATATATTATGGACCACATGAGATGATCAAATTCAAGTATCTTGCTATCTGTATAGTATTAAAAAAAAAAAAAAAACTGATTATGGAGTATGGGGATGTTACATATATTTATAATGAATATATATTATATAACATATATATACTTTGATCACTATTGTCTATTCATCGCCTTTGATCTTTCAAAGTATATATATATATATATATATATATATATATATATATATATATATATATATATATATATATATATATATCATGATGCACATTATAGCACCACGGTTTTTACCCATGGTTGAATCCATAATATTATGGACTATATATTTATAATTTTTCCTTGTTGGTTTGTGCTTATTGTTGTTTTTTCAGACATTATAAGTTTGTATTTTTAGTTTATGCTTATTTCTAATATCTCATGTTATATCTCTATTTTTCCACCATAAGTAATTGATATTTAATTCTATATATATATATATATACAAAATTAAGACGAGGTCATTGATCTATATGATTCTACAGTACTCTCTTGATTCTTCTATAAAACTAATTATTAAAAATAGCATCGTCATTCGTCATTGACTCACGAAGATACAGAAATTTGTAGGATTTCATTATCATATATATGCTATGAATACAGTCGCGATTATAACATCATTATGAACTATAAAGTATATACATATATAGATATGGTATATATGTATTGATCTTCAAGATCACATTTCAAAAATCTAGGTCTATTAAGACATAAATAGATTACCTAATTACGGAATTTGAAAAACAAATCTTACGTTACGACCATTGATTGACTCTCTTCTAACACTGCGCATAAATACCGTCAAAAAATCAAAGGACAAGCCGTGAGTGAATCTCTCCAAATCTCACAATTTTTAGCACACAAAATCCACATAAATATCACTCTCTCATCGACCAAAAAACAAGAAAACCCAGTTCTCTAAATATCTAGTGAAACAAATCAATCCAAAAAAACAAAGAAAAAAAATGACTTCTAAACTCACCCCATGCACTTTCATGGCGATGCTCGTCATTGCAACGGCCATAACCACCGCGCACAGCGTCGCAACCGACGAGCTCTTGATTCCGGCGAACAGGGACGCGCTGAACAGCTGGTGGGGCCAGCTACTGAGGCCCGCCGCCCAGCGCGGGCCGACGCTGGACCCGGTCTTGGTGGCGGCGGAGCAGGGCGCGACCGTAGTAACGGTGCGCAAGGACGGGACGGGCAATTTCAAGACGGTGACGGACGCCGTCAACAGCGTGCCCGTGGGCAACACGCGGCGCGTGGTGATAAACATTGGCCCCGGCGAGTACTACGAGAAGGTGACGGTGGACGCCGGCAGGAGGTTTGTGACGATGTATGGATCCCCCGACGCCATGCCGGTTCTTACCTTCGGTGGCACGGCCTTGCAGTATGGCACCGTCGACAGCGCCACGTTGATGGCCTTGGCCGACTATTTCGTCGGCGCTAATCTCATCATCAAGGTATTTCATTAATCCTTTTGTATGCATCGTCAAATTGCGTGTGTATATAATGGGTGTATGCTCGAAATAAACTGAATTTAGTACCGAAAACCAAACTTATTATGATGTACTAAAATTCGCTGTAAATGCGGTAAATTTTTTAACTATTACAATTATCGGCCGGTAAAAGTTAATTATCGGCACGGCCATTGCTGTGAAAGTTGAGCTAGCACTAGGCCATTGCGGTTTTGTTTGTCAACTATCGTTTTAGCAAGGGTATTATTGATTTTACCGTATTTTTTAGTGATGCAATTTTTCTATTTAAAAAAAATGACCGATATGAAAAATACTTATATATTTATATGAATGTTACAAACGGAGACTATTATAAGTAGGATCGCTAAATAATCTGTTATTTATCAAAACTAGAATCGGTAAATGCAGATTCCCTGTTTTAATCCCAAAAATGTACTTTTGGTTATTTATACCCTCGGTGAAATAACAGATGTTTTTTGTGCAGAACTCGGCGCCAAGACCGGATGGGAAAAGAAAAGGAGCGCAGGCGACGGCGTTAAGGGTTTCAGGCAACAAATCGGCATTTTACAACTGCAGGCTCATCGGGTTTCAGGACACGCTTTGCGACGACAGAGGCAACCACTTGTTTAAAGGCTGCTATGTCGAGGGCACCGTTGACTTCATCTTCGGAAGCGGCACGTCTCTTTACCTGGTAAGCTTGTTTCGTACTTGAGAATTTGAACTTGTATTTTTAAGGTGGCAAAATTCGAGCTAGACAACATACAAAAAAGGAGGAATGCTCACCTGTGTTGTGTACGTAACTTGATCGGAAATGACAGAACACGGAGTTGCACGTGATCGGATCCACCGGGATGTCAGCGATCTCAGCGCAGGCGAGGCAATCAGAGTCGGAGAACACGGGATACGTATTCGTGCACTGCAACATCACCGGCACTGGAGGCCAAGCTTTCCTCGGAAGGGCCTGGCAGTCCCGCCCGAGGGTTGTGTACGCCTACTCCACCCTCAGTGATGCCATTTCGTCGCTTGGATGGAGCGACAACTTCCACCCCGACCGCGACAAGTAAATTATTCACTTTGCTTGCCACAATTTTATTTTTTTACTCACTCGTCTCGTGATCTCGTCCGAAGAACTGTTAAAAAGAAATGTGGACCTACAGATAAACATAATGTCACCTCATATAAAAAATAAATCGGATGAAAAAAAATTAAAGGACATAAAAATTTGAACAAAAATATTATGTTTACATTTTCTCCTCAAGTTTATATATATATATATATATATATATATATGTGTGTGTGTGTGTTGTTACGATTTATTCCGATTCTTGCATGCGCAAATTAGTTATAAAAACCAAATCAAGCAAAAACTTAATAACGTGTCGTTTATAGGCCTTATAGTCGTTCAAGCAGTAGGCTTCATATATTAACATGTGTGTTGATATGTGTACTTGCAGGACTGTGTTCTACGGCGAGTACATGAACGACGGAGTGGGTGCGAACCGGGCAGGACGAGCAGTGTTCTCCAAGGAATTAACGTTGGATCAAGTCCGGCCTTTCATTACTCTTGGCTTCATACAGGGCTCTTCCTGGCTGCTTCCGGTGCCCAAGTTGTAAATTGTACAGAATAAATATTAGAGTTGAGCCGATGCTTCATTCGATCGGTCTAAGGTGGCGCAAATAGTCGCCTTCGGTGCCAAGTTATGATTAGAATAAAGTTAATTTTGGAAATTTTTGGCTAATTAATTAGTTAATGTATTAAGGTTTATATTGAGTGTGACAAGTTATGATGATAAATATATTTGTTTTGATTTATTTGATCTCGTGGGGGTGTCAAATTGTGTATACTTATGAATCTTTTCATGAATTGTTTTATTGTATAGTATAACTTTTATAAATTTATACTTGATAAATTAATAGTCGCGATTAAATAATATTTTTGTTCAGTCTCGACTCGGGCCTAACTAGCAAAATAATAATTCACTTAGTTTATAAGATAATAATTTTAATTTTTTTAGAAATTATATAGGCCACAAGTGATATATAAATTAATAAGTCAGTATAAAAATTATGAAAATAAATATAAAATCACTATAAATAAAATATAACATAAATAATTATAAAATCACATTAAATAAAAAAGATAACACTACATCACTAATCATATAGTCTTCTTAATTAAAATATGATTCTCTAGTAATTTGTTTTTTTTTTCTTTTTGAAAATTGATGTCTTCTTGAACTTTATCTATATGCTTCCAAAGAGCATTAAGAAGGTCGGGTATCGTATTCTCATGTTGAAGAAAAAATTATTGAGTGTGATCGCCACTACAATTGCATCCTTCCGTGAAACAGACTCTAATTTAATTTTCTCGATATAATAAATTGAAATATTTATTTGTGATTAAAGATGTTTATATAATTATAACTGATTAATAATTTTTTTCTTTATTTATGTATAAATTAATTTATATGTTGATTAATAATCCGATAAGATAATATTTTTTGCTGGTACCAACAGTATTAATTTATAGACGTTCTACTATATATGTTTAAAATTGGCATAAATTAAGTTATAATTTATTATTTACTGTAGTTTCGAGATATATTCTTCAAAATGGATGTTTTTATATGAACAGTTTCATTCAAAAATTAATAAGTCCACATTACTCTCTGTCGTTTTCAGTGAATTCTTTTCTTTTTTTTTTCATTTTTCTGTCGTTTTTCAGTTATACAAAAAATACAGTCTCCTGTCGTTTTATAAGTTTGTTTGTTACCATAATAGCCATTCAATTTTTAACTCTGGATCTCAAATGTTGTTTCCCTTTGTTGCAACTTCATTAAAATTAGTCGCGATTAGACAAATTTAATTAGCACTCTTGGCTTAAAAACGCTAGACGAGTCATATTTAAATAAATAGTTATTAGTTAGATATATATATATATATAGTAGTACTTTTGCATTGAAATTTAATTTTGCAATTTTTGACAAAAATCTCAAAATTCCTTATACTTCGCCTAGGGCACCGTCAAACTTAGGCTCAGTCTTGAATAAGGCCTAGCTAAGCGTGTCAAGTTATTTGTAGAACGTTGTATCTCAGAAGTACAAAATTCGAGCCTTAGGATATATGAAAATTTGAAAGACGTTCAACATGAAAAGAAACATATAGAAGACATCACTATGTCAAAACTCAAATTCCAAACCAATATGAACCATAATTTGAGAAAAACTAGTATTCTTATATTTGCTGACCTAATACATAATTTTATGCGTATTTATTCGAAACTAATTAGCTAAATCTTGCCGCTTCAAGTGAGAAAGTTGGAAAAAAATATATAGACACGTAGAATTTTGACTTGTTCCTTGAACAAAATCATTACCAAGTAGAGACGCAATTATATTCTTTAAACATTTTAAACAGCCCCATCTTGTAAGATGAAATTTTAAAGATGGTCAAATAATTTCTTTATGTATGTAAACTAAAAAATCTATTCAACATGAAAAAAAAAAAATGAATCGTACACGTACAAAAATATTAAAAAATATATTAAAAATTTGGAGACAAATGGGATACGGAGTTAATTGAAAATGTAAATTTCACGACTTTGAATATATTATCAACGATTGGGAATATGATGTGCTACTAAAAATAACTTTATTTGAGTATATTGTCCCGATTATCCCAAGTAATATTAAAATAGTCAATAGTTTTTATATAATAATTTGTTTTAAAGATTAACACTCCAATTGACTTCAGATACAACGTGTAAGAAGAATTGGCGAGTGTTGCGTGCTCCATTGAGCCTAAACAAGTCTATAAAACGCAAAGAAGAGGATTCAATTTTCATAACAAAAGTAGCACAAAAAGTAGTAGATCAACAATATGATGAAGAAATTGAGCTATTTGGTGGTGATAGCGGTGATGCTTGTAGTGGCGGGGAGAACGGAGCAAGCGTCGAGCGAGTGCAAGGAGGAGAAGGACGCACTCGTGGGAGCGTGCGCGGCGGTGGCGCTGCTGGGACAAAGCCCATCTGAGAGCTGCGAGCGTGTGAGGGCCGCGGACGAGCAGTGCATTTGCTCGTACGTGACACCAAAGATCGCCAATCTCATCAACGTTGAAAGTGTCATCAAGGAGATCGAGGGTTGCCAGAGGAGCGTCCCTCGAAACTTCAAGTGCGGAAGTGAGTGTCTACAACATTATATATATTCCACAACATTTAAGAAATATTAATTTGGCCGTATTTTCAAAGAAAATTTTTGCGACCAACTTATAATCATTGTCAAAGATTGAGTTTAACAATGAAATAATAAATTACTAAAGTTTAGCGACTGAATTTTCAACAGAATGTAGAAAAAAGAAAGAAAAAAAACGAGTGATGTTTTTCACATAAACGTTTACTCGACTGAAAAATCAATGAACTCTTTTTTTTGCGACCGGTACATGTTGCTGTGTTTTTCGCGTAGTTATGTCGGAACGTTTGTGCTGATATATATATATATATATATATATATATATTTAAGTAAAAGATGGAGGACCGACATGTCGCAATGTGATCTCGAATCCTAACTAGGTTGGCACCCAAAAACACAAAGTAAGAAACGGGGCTCTGGATAAGATAAATAAAAAGCATCACAATTTACAAAGATATAGAAAGAGACGAGAACTAACAAAACCTAATATCTCTCTCTAACAAAGCACAACTAAAAAATAAATCTAGCAAAATCCATTAACGAAAGAAGAAATGAATTCCGGGTGCGAATATTCTAGTTTTGTATATCATTATTTCATGAGTATGTGTTTGAGTATGTGTTAAGTAATTGCTAATTGTTGTATTATGTCTTAATATATCTGCGCAGGTATCACTACTCCAGCAGTGTAGCGTGGTCACAAACAAGGGTCTCTAATTTTATTATCCACATATTTTTGTGTTTTATTTTCCTTTTCTGTTTCAAAAGCAAACCATATGTCGTCAAGGGTTTGATTAATTTGTTTTAGTTTCGCAACAACTGTTGATCTCTTGCTAATTATATCAACATTATTTTGTTGATTATCTATACATAATTGTGTTTATTATATTTATAAATTGTACCAAAGACGATATTTTTTGGTGGGTTTTTCTTGTTTTTTATTGGAAAACAAATTTTATTGCCATGTCACGGCCAACTTCAAACGAAGCAAAAATAAATAATGATTGGCCGTCACGTAATTAACATATATATATATACAACTTACAAGCAGCTAATCTACTTAATAAGGGAGATATATATATATATATATATATATATATATATATATTCTCACAAAAACGTAACAAAAGTACCCAATTATTGATTTAAAGCGTGAATTTCAATTGAAGATTCTTCTTAATTAACTCGTTAATTAGCTATAGAGATTCCAAATTATATGGCAATTATCAATCGTAATCCTATCGAGACATGAATTTGAAATTAGCTCAAAGTTTCTTCTAAAAACTCTTTCTAACAATGACTAAAAAAGAGCTTAAGTACTCTACTCCAATAATCTCGAAATAAATTATGTACGGAACTATTCAAACGGCGTTTTAGGTATGATGTATGTGTCTTCAAGACCATCAACGACTCGGCGCACTTAGACGTAGGCACAATTCCAATTTACCCTAGTCAATTGTTACACTCCGTCAAAGTTACACTATACGCGAGCGTCTCTGAAACGTTAAAGCTTGCTCTTCCGCGAAGTTGGACCTTATCAATATATTATATATTAATGATTCATGAAAATACACAATACACAGTTAAATATATTTGGACTAGACATGAAGAAGCATAATTTCTTACAGGTTATTTTACCGTTCAAATCGAAGAGCAATATAGTACATTATTTAACGATCAATATGTAAGCAATAATGGAATTTGAATGCTAATAATATGTATGAGCTGACTTGATCAGAATGACCGTGGTTTATACTTTATAATTTATAATACTAAGACATGGGAAAATATGATATTTGCGACATAAGTACTCATAAAATAGTGTTTAAGGGCGGCATACGTACTCCCGTTGGTTTGTTATGAGTTAAGTACTCGTCACTTGATGTCGAATAAATATGTCTTTCAAATATTCAATTTAAACACCAACTAGAACTTACAAAAGCTACATAAATCTAACATTAACTCATTAAGGGCTTAATTTGTGATTCATCAAATAACGGATTGTGCCGCCCTAAAATAATATTTTATGGACATTTACATCACAAATATTTTCATTTTTAAGATCCAAACGAACTATTAAGCTTACTTCAACAGATCGAGTGAGAAAAAGTCAAAAGAAATTTAAGATCACAGGCTGTTGAATTTACAACGAATAATTACGTACATGTCAAGGCCATACTTCCCATAATAATCACTCCCTCCTCCATAATAACAATAAATACGGTATTTATTAGTGTACCTCATCAACTTTTCTAGTTGGCGTATTTTACCCCTCAAACTTTAGTTTTTTACAGTTTTATCCTATATTCCTATAAAAAAAATAAAAAATAAAAAAGTAGCATATTGAGATTTATTAGTGTACCTGATCAATGTTAAAAAGAATTTATAACAAAATCTAATTTATGGGCATCAGATAACTTATTTGAGATTATTTTTAAATATTTTATTATTTATTTCATCAATGTTGCAGGAATTTGATTTTTTTTAAATAAAAGATAGATGTCCATAATCTTAGAATGCGAGCTAGAGTTTCAGAAAGTCTAACACTCAAGGAACGCAAAATAAGAAATGGGGCTCATGGTAATATAAATAAGATTGTATGTTACAAACAAAAGAAAAAAGAAAAGAAAAAAGAGCAGAGAACTAACGAAACCGAAAGTTCTCTCTCATACAAATGTCATCGTTAACAAAGGAATCGATGAAATCAGGGTGGGAAGCCCACCAATGGTGACCCGAACATTGAGCACATAACTAGCTAAGGCATCAGCCGCTCTATTTCCTTCTCTATAAATATGGCTTACCCCGAGCTGGATAGTCTCAAGGAAACGAAGACATTCGGACCACCGAGCTCGCAATCTCCATGGAACTTCACGTGATTTTTTCTGGAATAGTTGAACAACGTAACTAGAGTCACATTCGATCCACACTTTCTCCCAATGGAACTCCTTAGCTTTTTCAATGGCAAACATAGCGGCAATCAGTTCAGCTTCAAATGCAAAGGCAGAGTCGATACGGAAGGCGAACGAGCCATGAGGGAACCCTCGGTAGGTTCTGAAAATGCCTCCAGCCCCAGCTACACCTGGAGTACCAAGACAAGTTGCGAAGGGAGGAAGCCAAACTACTGAAATGATATTTGGAGCTTTCTTTGGATGAAAATCCACCCCAAAAAAGTCCAAAATCCTTGAGTCCTCAGTAGTGCTTGTCAACCCCAGCATAAAGAAATTGGCCTCCTTTGTAAGTCGCCAAACATGTCTCAAGAAATTGTTAATGTTAGGAGCTTCATCTTGAAATAAACAAGTATTTCTAGTATGTCAAATCAACCAAATTGCAGAAATAATTGTAGTATTCCATAGCGCAAAAACATGAGGACTAAGATTAACAGAAGATGCATTGGAAAGAAGTAGAGCAAGTGAACCTGATCTGTTAATTGACGTTCGAAAAATATCAGAAATAGAAATCCATACCAAACTTGCGAAGTCGCATTTAACAAAGATATGTTCTGAGTTTTCCACGTGATTGTTACATAACCGACATTTTGAAGCTAACGAGAATCCTTTTTTTTGCAAAGTAAGCTCAGCTGGAAGATAGTGATCTCACATTTTATTATACTGATCTCATTCAATAATTACTTGACAACAATACATTCAATTAACTAAATTATTACCTGGCGGCTACATATAAGAGGTAGTTGCCCGCCAAATTTAATACATTTTGAACTTTCACCCTAAATATACATATTTTTCACATTCTTACCCTTAAATGTATATGCTTTTCAAAATGGGACCGCCCTTCATATTATGTACAAGTTTACAAAATAAAAAATAAAAAAATTGTCAATTTGCTAATTTTGATTGTACTGCCACAAAGTAGCATGGAGAATGGGAAAGGGTGAGCTTGAGATATAAATGATTTAAAGGGGTTTTGTAGGTTTAATTTCTTGAAGATTTAATTAAATTTTGTAACATTAAAAATAGGCTTTGAACACCAAAATTTAACCCCTATATAACCATGTAGTGCTTCGGTGTTTGTATGAAAGTATAAGGGGTACTTCTGCCGACCATTAAAATGGAAAGCGTAAGAAAACAGCAATCGATATTGATATATACGCAAAAATTAAGGGTGCATAATTCTTAATTATAGGAATTTTGTATTTATACACACTTTATTTTCAGTTTTCGTACCTTCTTATTTTTTTCAAAAACAATTAAAAACATACATATTGAAAGTGTACTTTACTTTCGATTTTATATCCTCCCACCATTTTAATTTTTCAAACATCCAGAATTGCCCTTACTCATTATGTTAGAATACCGTATTTATAATCTTACACACACTAGGTTTACTTTTGATAAAATATACCATTTTATTGTCAAATTCACTAAATGTTTTTTTAAATAAAAATGTATATTTTGTATTAAAAAATATATAATTTATGTAAAAAATAAACTGTGACAGTCACTAATCCCGTGAGCCACGAGAGCAAGACCGGGTAAGCTGTGCAATCCCACATCGCCTGGGCAAGGGGATGTGCTGATGGGACGTTCCCGAGACTGTGCAGGTATGGGACTGCACGGTTATCGGAGTTCATACAGGTATGGGACTGTATGGTCGAAGAGGCTTAAATGAATTGATTGGTACTACCTATGTCAACAAGATGCATCTTCTTTTCGGTTGCCCGTTCGTAGGAACTCCAAAGTTAAGCGTGCTTGACTTGGAGTAGTACTAGGATGGGTGACCTCCTGGGAAGCTTCTCGGGAAGCGTGCAAGTGAGGACAAAGCACGTTGGAAAGACTCGTGTTGGCCTGTGGGGACAATCGTCGATTCGATTGAGCTGCCGGGGCGTTACAGATGGTATCAGAGCCGAGCCCAGCCGGAAGTGTGGCCGACGAGGACGTCGGGCCCCCATTAGGTGGGGTGATTGTGACAGTCACTAATCCCGTGAGCCATGAGGGCAAGATCGGGTAAGCTGTGCAATCCCACATCGCCTGGGCAAGGGGATGTGCTGATGGGACGTTCCCGAGACTGTGCAGGTATGGGACTGCACGGTTATCGGAGTTCATACAGGTATGGGATAGGTATGGGACTGTATGGTCGAAGAGGCTTAAATGAATTGATTGGTACTACCTATGTCAACAAAATGTATCTTCTTTTCGGTTGCCCGCTCGTAGGAACTCCAAAGTTAAGCGTGCTTGACTTGGTAAGCGTGCTTGACTTGGAGTAGTAATAGGATGGGTGACCTCGTGGGAAGCTTCTCGAGAAGCGTGTAAGTGAGGACAAAACACGTTGGAAAGACTCGTATTGGCCTGTGGGGACAGTCGTCGATTCGATTGAGCTGCCGGGGCGTTACATAAACAAATTTCCCTGTTAATATACTGTGTAATAAAATTGAATAAATGAAGCAATTAATCACTTGAATTCCGACCTAATATTTCCTGTACACTCTCGTTCCCACACAATTTTCGTCCCCAAAAAGCTGAGACAATGAAGACTAGACTGTCTCTTAGCCAAAAACAAAACAAGAAAATCGTTCTCAACCACGAAATATAAACTGGAAACAAACCCTCCCTATAACCTCTCACATTCTCTCGTTTACGTACCACTCTCTATATATCCCTCCATGCAAAAACAAAACACCTTAACCAAATCCTCAACAACAAACATGGCTCAATCCACTCTTATCGCCCTCGCCTTCGCGACCTTCGCCCTCGCCGCGGCGATCGTCCACGCCAGCGACACGACCCCGGTTCCCACCAGCAAGGGCGCGCTGACCTCGTGGTTCAACCAGAACATCAGGCCGTTCAAGGAGCGCAAGGGCACGCTGGACCCGGCGCTCGTGAAGGCAGAGGAGACCGTCCGGATCGTGAAGGTGAGGAAGAACGGGAGCGGCGACTTCACGACGATCAAGGATGCCATCAAGACGGTGCCCGCGGGGAACACGGCGCGCGTGATCATCGACATCGGGCCTGGGGAGTACAACGAGAAGGTGCTCATCGACTTCAACCAGCCGTTCGTCTCGCTGGTGGGGTACTCGCCCAGCGACCGCCCCACCATCAGCTATGCCGGCACTGCTGCGAAATACGGCACCGTCGACAGCGCCACCGTCATCGTGCTCGCGCAGTACTTCGTCGCCGCCAATCTCATCATCAAAGTGAGTGCTATTATTATCATTCTGATCCCATGCATAGATTCTTATAATTTATATTTACTTTTAGATAAAATTAAAATATATACATCTTATACGTACGTACATTACATACTGCATCTCACAATAAAAATGCCACTTACTTATAATAATAATAAAAAATGTCTTTTAATTGTAAATTAACAACTAGATCCTCTTTTTTTATTTCGTAAAAAAAAAAAGGTTTGGCGGTTGGTAATTTTCAATTTTTTGGAAAATATATAGTTTATTTTATTATATATAACTGGTTATAATTCTTAACCTAGCTAGAAGCTTGAATATTCCAATATATTTTGGCAGAGTAAATGATCTTATATAATTTAAGATGAACTAGTCAAGTATTCGTGAACCCTAATTAATCATGTCATGTCATGTCATGTCATGTCATGTGTTACTAACTATGCAGAACTCGGCGCCGAGGCCCGACCCGTACAAGAAAAACGGGCAGGCATTGGCCTTGAGGATCAATGGCGACAAGGGGGCTTTCTTCAACTGCAAGTTCATCGGGTACCAAGACACGCTGTGCGACGACAGAGGTTTCCACTTCTTCAAGGACTGCTACATTCAGGGCACCGTCGACTTCATCTTTGGCCGTGGAACCTCCCTCTACGTGGTACGTAACGAAACCGTTACACAAACTGCTTAACTTAACTAGAAAATCTGAGGTGGCTGATGTATCAAGTTACCGAAACGATGTGGTGTGCAGAATGCAGAGCTGTACGTGATTGGAGACAAGGGGTTGACGGTCATCACCGCGCAGGGACGAAGCGGTGCAAGCGAGAACACTGGCTACTCATTCGCTCACAGCAAGATTACCGGAACCGGCAAGGGAACAACCTACCTTGGCCGGCCTTGGGGTACCATGCCCAGAGTCATCTATGCGTACACTGAGATGACCAGCGTTGTTGATCCCGATGGCTGGAGTATGGCCGGCTCCAACCCCGGCAGCAAGAGGTAAGCCCACTGTAAATCATTAATCATATTGAAGCATATAATTTAGTGTATCTAGTCAAAATAACGCATTGAATATTTTGAAGTAAATTTGAAGTAGGATCCAAAAACCAAAACATGTAGTCAACGAGTCTAGCTTAGTTATTTAAGTACTAGTTATTTCAAAAGAATTGAGAAAACGTCCCTAACAATATTGTGTATGTGTATACCATTACCAAAGAAAATCGATGGTTCAATTGTACGAGTTTACCGATGGGATCACATAAGGTTTACCGATTAATTTTTTAAATAAAAATAATATTTATCTTATATAGATTGTATAGGTTATACTTGTGGTTTCTTATGTAAAAATAAAGATTATATATATATATATATTTGTAATTTAATACAAATGTAGGATTACAATTTAAGAGTATAAGTGGAATATTTTCGGAAATAGTCAAAATTTGTGGAATTGTGAAAAGAAAAAGGAAACACCCTCAAATTCATGAAAAGCTAGTCAATAAATCTGTGTTTTTACTCTTAAAACGAAAAATGATGACAAAATATGGAAAAACTGCCGACAACTAAGAAACAAAAAACTCGCGTCGGCATACCCTCACTAAACCTCAGTTTTTAGAGCTATGTATTGATTGGCGAAGGCATGAATTGGGGGTAAACTATATTATTTGCACCAAAGTTGATAAATGAGTTATATATATATATATACTTATATTGGTGAATGCATGAATATTGGCAGCAAACTGTACTACGGGGAGTACCAGAGCACCGGGGCGGGGGCGTCGAAGAACAGCCGAGTGAACTACGGAAAGCAGCTGACCTTCAACGAAGTGAAGCCCTTCATCACCCTCGGCTACATCAAGGCTTCCTCTTGGTTGCTTCCTCCCCCAAAGCCTTGATTTTCTTTTTTTATTTATGCTTTCTTTTGGGGCTCAAAAGCTATTCTTAAAGAGGAATAATTGATTCGTGATTTGTAACACAAAGTGCATATAATTGATTCGAGAAACAAGCGTATAGTATATATATACATATACATGTATGATCTTTCGATTCCATGGCTTGAGCTACGCAGTTGAGAAGCTGTTGATGTTTCATTTTTGTTTCTTTTGAATCTAAGATCATTCTGCTGAAAAAAAATGTTTGAGTATTTTATTTTATTTTAAAGTTTATTTTGGTTTAAATTTTATTTTTGTTTATTTTGCATGGCAAATAGCATTGGTGAGCTTTGATATATAATAATCTCTTTTGTTTATTAGACATTTTTAGAAAATTATATTTCTAACGGACCATTGCTATAGATTTTCTTAATGTTGGATATTATTGCTGCAGATTATTATCATAAAAAATTACACTTTCTAACGTTGGGGATTATTGCCGCGCGCTGATAAATATTAATTTTAGAGATTATTGCCGCATATTTTTGGAGTAAGAAATATAAGTGCAATAAATGTTTCAACTCAAGGAATTTCACCACCGCAATTTTCCCATTTGTAATACTTATTGATTCTTATTTTAGATTCCCTTGTAGAGTCGCATTTCTCTTAGAAAATGAAAAAAAAAAAGTTATAAACATAAGTACTCAATCTTATATCAAATATGTTAATATACTTCTAATTTTTTGTTAGTGATAATGATATTTAAAATCACAAAACAATCCACTGATCAATTTTTTTTATGTCGTGTTAACATATGTTATGTTAAAAATATACTTACGTTTAATAAGAATATTTTTAGAGTTTTAATCATTAACGTATATAATTCTTCGTGTAATAAAATCTAATATACTTCATACAAGATTAGGTAGTTATGCCTTAAAAATGTATAAAAAAAACTGTGGTCGAAGTGCCACGTGGCACATCGCCCACCCACATGCAGCCTATTCAATCATCCAAAAATGGCGAACAAACTCATCCAACAAGCTCAAACCTCCGAGCCATGACCACAGCCACAGCCACAGCCCACCTCTCCTTCACTCTCCGCAGCCTCGCCGCGCCCAGGACCGCTCCGTCTCCGGCGAGGCTAGCTCCGAGCCGCCGCCGCGGCTCGGCCACCGTGCGGGCCGTGGACGGCGGGATGCTGGGCGACTTCGGGGCGCGCGACCCGTTCCCGGCGGAGGTGGAGAGCAGGTTCGGCGAGAAGGTGCTGGGGTCATTCTCGACGGAGCACAAGATTCTGATCCCCAATCTGTCGGCGCTTTCGCTGTCTCAGCTCGCCTGCGAGCCGCTCGACCCTCTGCAACAACCCATGTCCGAGGACGAATGCTCCAAGCTCCTCAAGAAGGTTCTTACTCTAAACCTTATCTTCATTTTCTATTAAATATGCATTCCAATATATAATAGTACTTATGCTTTAAATATTAATTTTGCCTCGTTAAGAAATATGAGTTATAAACGGAAATGAAGAGAAAGAATTAAAGAAATTAATAAGCGAAAGAATTAGGTGGATATTAATAATATAGAGTATAGAATATTTACATGTTAAAGTGTTTGACGAAATTGCTGACAAAGCTCATTGTAAATTGTTAATAAAGTGTGCGTTTGAGATGGAATCTAGGTTTTTTAATTCTCGTCTCTTTTTCGTTTTGAATGTAAACATCGATATTTTTTATTTATATTATTTTGAGCCCTGTTTCTTAATTTGCGTTTCTTGAGTGTCAATCTAGTTGAAATCCCGATTACAGTTCGAGATACCAGGCCTCCATCTTTTACTATATAGAAAAAGTTAATAATGTGAACTTGGAAAGTCTTATAACAACTAACAAGTAACAATTTCCTCACCGAGCTTCTTGAGCTGCGTTGAGTTCGGGCTGAAACTCTGTTTATGTCATACGAGTGCGCGCCTAAGTCTAGTTGAACCTGTAATCACGGTTTTCCGGTCACTTCATAACTTGGTTATAATTGTGTTAGGTTCTTGGGTGGAGAGTAATAGAGGAAGATGGGAGTATGAAGCTGCAATGCTTGTGGAAGCTGAGAGATTATGAATGTGGTGTTGAGCTGATCCAGAGGATATTCAAGGTTGTGGAATCCACAGGGCATTTCCCAGATCTCCACTTGGAACAACCCAATCAAGTTAGGGCTGTGCTTTGGACTTCTGTTATCGGTAATCTTTCTTTCCTCGGCTCCGAAATCTCCAACTTTTGCGGAATTGAAAGTAATATCTATATGTTGATGTTGCTTGCTCCCTTCAACGGAATTTAATCACCGGAAAAAAAATCAGTATATTAGATGATGAGATGAGACTATTGAGAAGGAGCTTATCAAACTACACGAACGTGCAATTGCGGGAATTATTGCCAATTATCTAGACTCTAATGGTCATTACAAAAATGATTTTCGGGTTATGTTTTTTCGCAGGAGGCTTGAGTTTGAATGATTTCATCGTAGCGGCCAAAATAGATGAGATAAAAACATCGGATCTTGTCCCCAGAAGAAGAGTTTGGGCGTAGTCGAGAGTTGAGACCTCGTTTTTATGAATTAAAAAGGGAAATGTAATTGTTGTGACTTAAAAATACAGTTTTGTAGTTTCTCTTACCCAGAAGAGGGCATTGGAAATAAATTTTACGTAATCATTTTGTTCATATATATATGTCTGAATAATGCAATGGGAGTACTCAATTTGTAAAGTTTGTTGCAATTTAATACGTGAATTTAAATTTGTGCGGCGAAAATTACCGACTTGAATGTTTGTTACGTGAGTTCAAATTTTTACGGTAATAATTTATGTAGATGCTGTTGAAAAGGCCAGGAAGTAGTACGAACGTGTAATTGATATGGAATTCTGTGATTGCGATATTTATTGCGCTATTTGAATCTTGTTTTATTGCTATACTTTCGTGAAGTTACTTAAGTATTATCGTAAAAATTTGCTCACAAAGTGCAACAAACATTATACTTCGTTTTATTTTTGCTGCAAAAGTTCGAATTCCCGTACTTAATGTGCACCAAACGTTATATTAAATGCTACCAAATGAGTAGTTTTTATTCCAAATCTCAAGAGGATATGCTTTTCTACTAATAGGATTGAACTTAAGGCTTGACAAAGTTTAAATTACTAATTACCAATAATGAGTAGTTATATTGTTTTATACTAATTACTAATACTTAACTCTAAATTATATACAAACATAATACACTCATATTTCTCCCAGAACAAACATGGAATAAAGTCATAAACCAAAGAAAATATGTAGAAAGACAAGAGTGCCACGTTGCTATTAAACAATAAATATGCATATCAGGATTAGTTAGGATCTTTTCTTTTTTTTTTTAATACTCACTCATCCATTGTATTCCATTTCTGGGTAGGGACCATTGTATTCATCCTCTTCTACATTCTATATTTAGTAAATTCCTCTTTCGATAAAACTATACGCAGTGGCGGATCCACGGCCAACGCCGGGACTTTCCGATATTAGTGTATTTAGACCTTTCGGGATGTTCCGGCGACTATTTTATAGTCTCAACTCAATACTGCGGCCCCCCTACCCTTTTACGTTTCTCGTAAGCTATATCTCTCATTCTTCAGTTCTTCGCCATTGACGAGCATCTGCGCTTTCCGACGAGCGTTTTTTCAATCTCTCTGCTGTCGATTCAGCGTGATGGACTTGGAGAGAGAGGATATAAAGTTGATATTACTCTTTTGCCCTTAAGTCTTGATGTTATTACAATACAACTTAACAGCCTTTATTAATGTTTTTAAATTATAATATTACCCTTATATTTTGAAATAATTACAGACTCAATAAAACTTGTCCAATGGATGATAGGATATGTATATAATTGTGCAATTTAAGTTCAAAACATGAGTAAGTAATGTTTTAATGATTTTAATTAACTATAATATATATATATGTAATATAATCTGTAGTGATTAATAGTGTTAATTTAAAAAAAAATTCATAAACCACTCGATAAATTCGTAAAATGAAAATTTTCTTACGGTTTTCGGTTTGCAATTTTTAAACATTAAATGATATAAAAGTAAATGAAACTGAAAAACAATTTATTTTTGCATATACATATAAAGCTAAAAAATATGAAAATGTAATATTAAAAAAACCCGTAAATTTATGCTTGTATTTTTTTTTTTCGGCCCCCCGTCCATAAATCCTGGATCCGCCACTGACTATACGTATTTGTCTATATTTTGGAGTACTAGGTGTCGGAAATTCCTACTAGCACCTCTACGCCCACGCTCGAGCCGGTAGGACGAGCACGAGGTGGCATAGTCTTGGCCACTTCACTTCAATCTCTTTCACATGATATGCCACTTGTTCATTCACATGTTCAGAGCCAGCTACCTCATCAATAACAACTATATAAATTGCGGATAAAATACTTAATGTTTTATTTTATTTTAATTATGTGTCCAAAAAATTTTTAGTGGCTATAGTACCTAAAGTTCATTCTGTTCACGCCAAACGTACCCGTTGTCCAAATCTCGTGAATCTCTGTTACTGCTCTTACGTGGCATTTACATGTCATTTTTAAACCGCCACGTCAGCTGCGGCTAAAATACCCAATGTTTTATTTCATTTTAATTATGAAATTTTTGATGGCTATAGTACCTAAAGTTCATTCTGTTCACGCCAAACGTACCCGCTGTCCAAATCTCGTGAATCTCTGTTACTGCTCTTACGTGGCATTTACATGTCATTTTTAAACCGCCACGTCAGCTGCGGCTAAAATACCCAATGTTTTATTTCATTTTAATTATGTGCCCAAAGTTTATTTTTGGCGGCTATAATACCTAAAGCTCATTCTGTTAACGCCAAACGTACCCGTCGTCCATTTCTCATATATATAATTTTAATAGACTTTAAATTTAATTTTAAGTCTATTAAAATAATAAACTTGGGTACGTTTGGCGTTAACGGAATGAACTTCGGGTATTATAGCCACACAAAAAAAACTTTGAGCACATAATTAAAATAAAATATTGGGTATTTTAGCCGCATTTTACCCAACTTTTTTTACCACAGTTACATTCTCTCCAATCATTTGACTTTGTCTTATTAGACCGATACATTATTGGTATGCAATTAAATACACTTATTAATGCAATGTTCCAACATATCTTTCTCAAAATAAATATGTTGGGTAAGATATCTTGTCTTTCAGATTTATTGTTGCCCATCCTTTGCGACGTATCCCCATCCCATGCACATGCACATGCCTACACACACATGTGCATGGCCAAACTCAATTGGTCAATGATCACCAAATGATGTCTATAAAAACCCAAGCCCACCCCAAACCAAAAGATACCATCGTCGAGCCATGGCCGCGTCCGCATCCCATCTCTCCTTCACTCTCCCCAACCTCGCCGTGCCAATGACCGCTCCGGCCACTCAAGCAAGGCTCGCTCTGAGTCGGCGCAGCAGCGTGGCCACCGTGCGGGCGGGAATGCTGGGAGACTTCGGCGCCGCGGAGCCCAAGTTGGGGAAGATGCTGGGTGGTATGTTCGATGATCTGACGCCTCTTTCGCTGTCGCAGATGGAAATAGTTGATGAGACAATTGACACTCTGCGATCCTTGCCCGAGGCCGAAATCGCCATGCTCCTCGAGAAGGTTTATATGATCTTATCTTCATTTTCTATCGAGGCAATTAATATGTCAATTAAATAAAATTGCAAAGTTAGGAGAAAGAAAGATATAAATGGGTATGTGGAAGAAATTAGAAGAAGAGATAGTGTGTTAGAGAGTGAAATGGTGCAATTTTTTGGAGTAATGAGCAAACGGCAAACTAAACCTGTTAAATGTTTTGAGCTTAACCCGGCTTACTTAGTCAAGTGGTAACTCAACTACATATCTCTCTAAGAAGTCACGGGTTCGAACTTCATGGGACATAATAAGTACTCTCTTTACATATTGTAAACTTGACCAAAAATGTCACACGTTCGTACACTGAGTATATTCAAATCAATATTGCGATAGTGCATTGTAACCTTGCCCGATAGTGTCACCCCATTAAAAAAATATATTTTTGAGTTTTATTGGAGTTGTTTAAGAAATAAGAGCATAATATAACTTTGGTTTTTTTTTTTTTTTTTTTTTTGGCATATATTCAAAATACAAGCTATCATTTTTCAAACCAAAACCCTTTCGCCATGGACTCTCCAAAAGCTACACTGAAATGGTGCCATTTTTTGGAGTGGTGTAAAAACTACACCAATTAAATGTTTTAGAGTTTCATTGGAAGTGTTGAAGAAAATTATATATATATGTATATATTATAACTTGGTTATAATTTTGAGCATAGTTAAATGGTTGGAGAATAATAGAAGAAGGTGGGAGTAAGAAGCTAGAACGTTCGTGGAAGGTAAAAGATTATGGAAGTGGTGTTGAGCTAATGAACAGGATATCCCAAGTTGTGGTACCCACAGGCCAATTCCCAAATCTCCTCTTCGAACAACCCAATGTAGTTAAAGCACAGTTTGCTGCCCCTGCTTTTATTGGTAATATTTACTAACTTTTTCACTTTGTTATTGTCAGAGTAATTGAAAGTAGTAATGCTCTTAGCCATCGGTGCAATTTAGACAGTAATTGAAAGTAACACTCTCGGAAACTTTGCATGTTGGTGCAACTTGCATTTTTTGACCGTCCTGTGAATTTAATCATTGAACAAGATCAGTAAAATCAGATGTTAAGGTAATTGTGAAGCAATCAACGAATTTAATATTATTCGAATTGTTAAAAAATAAAAATTTCACAAGATTAAAGGAATATAATAAAATTTATGTCATTCGACATTGTCACGTGTTGCACACAAGTTAAAGTTTTTGGGACTTATAAAGTGTAGGGGTACACGTGCAATACTATGAAAAGTTTGGGGGAATTACTATCAGTTACTCTTTACTTTGATGGTCACTTAAAAAGGAATTTTTGGGTTTCTTTTAATTGCAGGATTGAGTATGAATTTCTTCATTGCAGCATCGAAAGTAGATTACGTTAAAACGTTGGATCTTGATCCCCCAGAAAAAGAACCGGGTACTGAAACGGGTCAGACATATGAATTCTAATAAGATTCCGACAAAAGGAAGCCGGTGATCGGTTGGGAGTAATAGTTAAGATATGATGAAAGTATTTTGTATCATGAATATTCCTTTGGTAAGTTGGGAGTAATAGCTCCAGTGTGATAAATTTATTTTGTATCATGAATATGTATCGAGCATATATTTTAAACATATGGATATTTACGTTTGGATCTAAATACAATGTTTGATAAATTATCTTAGATG
Organism: Parietaria judaica; assembly: GCA_954871525.1. Lineage (NCBI taxonomy): Eukaryota > Viridiplantae > Streptophyta > Magnoliopsida > Rosales > Urticaceae > Parietaria > Parietaria judaica. The sequence continues at coordinate 5,889,464 of OX940862.1, forward strand.
TTTTATATTTGTAGTTGATTAACTATCTTAAAACTAAACTTTGTGTTTGAAGAATAAATAAATAAATAAATAAATAAATATAAATAATCTATATTTATTAATGAATATGTAGTAGGAAATAAATTAAAAAAGAAAATGTATTCTGATCATGAAAAAGGATTTAAACTTATTTTTTACTGAATTTATCAATTTACGTTTTTGTGGTATTTACTTGACAATTTACTATTACTGAAGATAAGAAACCCAGTGAAACTCTGTGGTAGTTAAGTTTAATGATTTATTTGAGAGTTTTATTGCTAATAGTTATGAACTTATGACCACACTGATAATATTAGATTATTGGGCATTTTGTGGAGCACACAAGAGTCCGACTTAAAAGAATTTTTAGGAGGAAAATCTTCATAAAAGTAGAGAAAAATAATAAATTTTTTTAATTAAAGATGGAGGCTCGAAATCTTGCTGAGTGAATTTGAATCTCAACTAGGTTGGCACCCAAAGAACACAAAGTAAGAACCGAGGCTCATAATAATATAAATAAAATATCAAAGATTACAAACGAAACCAAAAGAAAAGAGAACTATCGAAACCTAAAGTTCTCTCTCGAACAAATGTCATCGTTTACAAAACACGAAGAAAAATCCGGGTGCGAAGGCCACCAATGATGACCCAAATTTTGAGCACCAAAACTGGCTAATGCGTCGGCCACTCTATTTCCTTCTCGGAAGATATGAGAAATTTTGAAATTAATGACATCCGCATATCGAATGCATTTGGACCAGCGAGCCCATAACTTCCAAGGAACCGAACTCGATTTCTTCTGAAAAAGTTGAATGACGTATGTAGAATCACACTCGAGCCATATGTTTTCCCAGTGAAATTCCATAACATTTTCCACCGCAAATATTGCAGCCATCACTTCAGCTTCATACGCGTAAGCGGAGTCAATATGAAAAGAGAACGAGCCATGAGGAAATCCACGACATGTTCTAAAAATGCCTCCAGCTCCCGCCACTCCCGGGGTGCCCATAGAAGAGTCGTCCGTGTTGCATTTCAACCATGTTGTAGGAGGGAACCGCCACACAACAGGAATGATTCTTAGAGCTTCTCTGGGCTGAATGTCAATGCCGAAAATCTTCAAAACTCTGAGATCCTCCAAGGTGCTTCCCGTCCCCAACTTGAAAAAATCCGCCTCCTTAATAAGTCGCCAAACATGTCTCAAAAAAGCGTGAATATTAGGGATCTCGTCATCAAATACACATGCATTTCTAGTTCGCCAAATTAACCAAATTGTTGAAATAATAGCCGTATTCCAGAGCGCAAAAACCTGGGGGTTTAGATTGACTGAAGCGGCGTCGGAGAGTAATAAGGCTAGGGACCTTCCTCTATTAACAGGTTTAAGAAAAATACCAGAAATAGCAGACCAAACCGAACCAACAAAATTGCAATGGACAAAGATATGGTCAGAGTCTTCCACCTGATTATGGCAAAAACGACACATTGAGGCTAAAGAGAATCCCTTTTTCTGCAAAATTAGCTCTGTTGGGAGGAAACCTAAGAAAGCTCTCCAACAAGTAATTGACCTAGATGGCGGGAGAAATTCTTTTCATAAAAACTTTTGCCACTGAGGAAACAAATTATGGTTAGAGCAAAACTTATTACACAAGGATTTGACCGAAAACTTACCATCACTATGGGGTTTCCAGACACACACCTCATATGGTTCTTCGATAATACAATTGCGAAAAATAGTTTTCACTAAGTCAAATGATGCAACAAGCTCTTTCATTCTCTTAATATACAGAGAGAAGAATATGGCAGATTATGGACCTCTATTATTTATTAAATAAAAAAGACGAACATGCCAATTTAAAAGAAGCACTAGTACTACAATTCAGAGACTAATATGAATCCATAAATGAAATAAAGTGGATGAAAAATGGTAGAAGACAAAAACTACTTAATATTTATATAAAAAGAAATTTCTTTCTTACCGTCGTAAATTTGAAGAGAAGAAAGATAATGAATATCGAAAACTTTGGCTGTAAGAAGAAAAAAAAAAGGGTTTAAATCACAATAAAAATACTAAGTACTTACGCCGCAAAGACATAAACGTCATGTCGTTTTGTGACATTCCCGGCCAGCCAGAAAAGCTCAGAGCTCCAGTGAGCTCGGCGAAAAGCAACAATGGAGAATCTGAAGTCTGCGATACCTGAATCCCTGAAGCAAGCAATCGGAGACACCACCGTCGCCGATGACCTTCCTCGCTCCTGCTCCTCTCTCCTCCACTTTCTTCTTCACTTCCCGCCATTTCGCCAAGTCTCTCTCCACTTTGAGCTCTTGAGTTTTTTTCAATTCGAAAATCGTAACCAGTTTCGTGTTTCTTCGATGGCGATCTCAGACGGTGGACCTTTTGGCGGCGCCGGAGGAAGCTCTGTGCGGGAAGAGCAAGGACGAAGCTCTGCAGTTGAAGAACAAGGCCAATCAGTGCTTTGCTTCCGGAGATTTCCCCAACTGTTCGATTCACTACTCTGAGGTTGTCTCTGTATTGTTCGTATGCTCAATTAGCCATTGTTGGCCTTGCTCTGTGCTCAGCTTTGGTGTTCGGTACAGGCGCTGCGAGTTGCGCCCGTTGACGCCTATGAAGCGGGGAAAAATCTGGTTGCTACGCTATATTTGAATAGAGCTTTCGCTTTCCATGTGAGTCTTCGATTCAGTGAGATTGCATTCATTGAGAAGATTATCAGTACGAGAGAATATCACCTTGTGATCGAAAAGGATTTAACGTTTTGCATGCTACTTTCGCTTTGTGTTTCTGTTTAGAAAATGGATCTTCTAGCAGAGTGTGTTCGGGATTGTGATCGTGCGCTTCGAATATCTCCAGGCTATGCAAAGGTGAAGATCATACTATATGTATGATAAGATTCATTCTGTGTGATGCAGTAGTGCTCGTCGTTAAAAGATCGAACGGTGAGATGTAACGTTTTGTTGGAGCTTTATCGTAAACTGATTTTTGTAGCTCCTTGTTCTTGCAGGCGTGGTACCGAAGAGGCAAGGCGAATGCTTCCCTGGGAAATTGCAAAGAAGCGAGCAATGACTTGAATGTGGCCAAGATTCTGGAATCTTCATCCGGCGGAAAGAACCAGATTGAAGCGGAGCTGACAAGACTTTTTGATCGAGATACTTGTATAATGACTCCACCGCTTGAACATACCGCTCAAAATTTAAACGATTTGGGTGAGTTCCTTTAATGATCTTGTTATTAGTACATCTTTTTATAGTCCAACTATTGTGATATATAACATGTAAATCTATCTATATATATGTCAATATATTTGGCAGACGGTAAACCCGGAACAAAGCTGCAGTGTGTAAGCACACCAGATAAAGCAAGAGGAATGATATCAACGAGCAACAGTGCACCAGCCTCCTTAGTTCATAACGAAGAACCTTTTGCAGCCGTATGAACATAAAATTCTCGTATTAATAGCTTTGTTAATAGCATTTGTCGTATGTGTGTGTATGTGTGTGTGTGTATATAGATATATATGAAGTCAACCCTGTCTTCGTCGATGCTTTCCAGATAATATTAAAGAGCTGTCGGGAAACTCATTGTCACTATTGCATGAACGAACTACCTGTGGATCGAGTTCCTTGTACGTCATGCTCTATGCCGTTCTACTGTTCTGAGCGCTGTCGATTACGAGCGAGGGGGAATCTACCAAGTTATCCGAAGAGTCACGGCATTCAGGAAAAGCTACCATACGATCTTGAAAAGTACGTCAACGAGGTCATATTTTGTGATGACGTGGAAAATTTAAGTGAGCATATACCTGAACATAGACACGAGTGTCATGGCAGTTCCTGGCCCTTGGTGTTGCCGTCTGAGATAGTTTTGGCTGGTCGATTATTTGTTAAGTGTTTGTTGCAAAGAAGAGGTTCGCTCGACGTTACCAATCACATCAAAGTTTTGGTACTTTTCAGTTGTCAGCATTATATTAAGCACAGATAAAAATAGAAGCGAGCTTATGATCTCTATCTTTTGCCGTAGGATCTTGCTCACCATTATTCGCAAATGTCCCGTGAAAGCAAATTGGAATTACATATATATTCGACCCTACTGATCTCCTGTCTTGAGCATTCCAGAGACCTCGAAGTTCTCGTGAATGGAATTTCCATCGCACAGGTATCTCTATCTCTGTTCTTCAGTGGTGATAAAATCTAGAGGTCATTCTCTTCTTTTGCAGTAAACATTTTAATAATAATAAAAAAAAACAGTTTTATCATCCACGTCCGGTTTTTTAATTAATTGATGATTTGCTGTCTCTGGATTCTGGAAGACAATTGAAGATTTTTGTTGTTTTCATCTAATTCTTACTTGGATTGTATCACACTATTCTCTGTGATTTCAGATTGTCATTCTCGTTTCTCAAATTAGGGTGAACTCGATGTCAATTGTTCGTATGAAATCTGCTGAAGTTCATGGACTTGAAACCGAATTAGGAAAATCTTCATCAGAGGCTCCAACTAGTATTGTGGAACAGGTATTCATTTCTTTTTCTTTTATCCTCTGGAGCATCATTTGTCTTACTTGTATCTTAAGTTCTAAAAATAGTAGTACCTTGCGGAACAAGTTAGGTTAAAGTAGGGCAAGCAATTTATAAGACCGGCAGTTTGTTCAACCATTCATGCCAGCCAAATGTCCATGCCTATTTCCTTTCGCGCACACTCTTCATACGTACAACAGAATTTGTACCGGCCGAGTCCCCACTGGAGCTATCATACGGTCCACAGGTAGCTGAGTCATATCCCGTATCCCACCAACATGATACTTAAACCCTAATGTGATAACACAAAGTAGTCCGGTTTTGTTTCACAGGTTGGGCAATGGGACTGTAAAGCCCGGATTCAGTCTCTGGAAGACGAATACTCATTTCGGTGTCAATGCGTCGGTTGTTCAGAAGTGAATTACTCTGATCTTGCTCTAAATGCTTATTCTTGTGTCGAACAAAATTGTTCTGGCGTAGTATTAGATAGCTCCGTCCTCAATTGGGAAAAACTGAAAATTAAGGCTCGTTTCAAGGTAAATTCGTGTTTTTATAGTTAAGCAACCGGTAATCTTCTTCATAAATTTCTGCTACTTCAATATTTTTTTCTTCTCACAGACTGAGGGTGTCGACAACGATGAAGTCAATGACGTGGCGCCAAACACATTTTTCGACAGAACTAGCTTAGCTGACACGAATCCTGGACAATGTCTGAAATGTGGCGCTTATCGTGATCTCCAAAATTCCTCTTCGGCCGTCAACAAAGCTCAAAATAATATCCGCATGTACACAACTAAACTAAATTTTCGATATTGTAGCAACGTGCCAATATCTAAACTTAAGTATTTTACAGGTTAGAGACTGCTCTAGCTTCAGAAGAAATTTCAAGATCCATACTTTCCGATGCAACACAATCTTTCGAGGTTCTCAAATCGACTCTACACGAGTACAATAGAAGCATCGCAGAGGTAATTATAGCTTTCTGCTTGAGAGAATTTGGACCGTCCATCGGGCTCCATTTCATTAGCCCGTAGAATAATCCGCAATAACTCTTTTTTACTAATGAAAACAAGTAATCTGCAGATTTAAGTTTAACAGTTCGATAATTGTAGGTGGAGGACACGCTAGCCCGGGCAAATTGTTTGGTTGGAGATTTGCAAAGTGCAAGGGACTACTGTAAAGCATCAATCAAGGTAAAAGCTACTTGAAAATACAACGTCAGATTATGTTATGAAATAAAGAAAAAAAGAAATATGGCACCAATTTCCCCTCAATTTTTCTCATTGTTGCATTTTTTCCTTTTCAACTTGTTTTGTATTCTCTAAGCTAGTAGTTTAGCGCAGAATGCTCACTTTTTAATCATAAGATCTATATTAATATAGGATTAAAAATACACTTTTGTTGGGAAATTTTTTTTGGAGAACAAATGGAAAATTCAGGATCTTTGAATGCACTAAATTCTCAAAGTTCTCTACAAATAAAGTTTAAGAGGCAATCGCCCACGGACGAACTAGATCGGGGGCAGCCGTGCAAATTCCCAATTTTATAGTAGAAAAAAGAAAGTAGTACCACATTGAACTAATTTTTCATTGTTCAATAGTAGCGTAAATATTAACAATCAAGAACTTCGATCGTGAAAAAGAAAAAGTTACGTTAAAATAAAATTAAAATATTGAGTACTTACACCGTTATTAATATTATTTTATTAAAGGCAATAGTGACCATTACACTGAAAAAAAAAAAGAAAAAAAAAAGTCGAGGTCTTTTGTTACCTAAAAGCTAAAATGGTGGGTCTGATCTGACTAATTATTTGAATCAAGCGCTAATCATCTCTCCGGCGTTAGAAAAAGAAATGATTAATGTGATGATTTTGGTATTGACAGATTTTGGAAAAGCTGTATGGCAGTAATCACGTTGTGATAGGCCACGAGCTTGCGAAGCTGGCAAGCATTCACCTCCAATTGGGTCGTGACTCTTCTTCTCATCACACTATCACTCGCTTGCATCAAATCTTTACATGTTACTATGGATCTCATGCTCATTTACTTTTTCCTTTTCTCATCTCACTCACTCACTGAATTATTATTAATTCATTAGGCTTTTAAAGTTAGATTTATCGGCTCTACTGGTCCTTCTGAAAGAAAAAAAAAATACGGGATTACTTTGTATTTTGATTTCGATGCGGAAACGGTCTTATTATTATGATTTCGGTGGTGGGGTACTTTGTTACGATTTTGGTACGGGAATGTTCTTCCGTTGCGAATTTTGGTGTTGCACAATAGTCTTTGACTCTGAACTTAACGAAAAATAATAATAAAAAAAATATTAATAGATACAATTTAACCTTTAAATATGGATAAAATTATCCAACTCTCTAAGTTCTTTTTACATATTTTATGAATTTTGATCCACAAAAAATGTCTTTATTATTTTAATCTCCAAATTATATCTAATCGAATTTAACTGAAAAATGCAACAAAAGTAATTGTACAACTTTTAAACTTGGGAATCGTTTACGCTTAAATCATTCAAGTAGAATCATTCCCGTGTATATGTGTTTCAGGAAGAGAAATTGGAAGTCAGAATTAAATATGCAAGATTACAAGTTGGGATAATCTTGGTTTTGCAATTTGTAGAGAGAAGGGAGTTTTGTTAGACTAAACAATTGCGAGTAAATGTATCTAATAAACAACACAGTGAAACCCTAGAACCAGGCAAATTGAATGTACAACCCAGATTCCGTACATAATAAACCAAAGAAAAAAATAATACAACATTGACACGAAATACCCACTTTTTGCCTGCACCTCGGACAATACAAACTATGTCCGATTTTCATGTAGGAAAAAGTTAAAAGCGCTATTTTGGGTGTTTGCTAATTCCTGCTTCGAGCTTCATCTTAAACGACAACAAACTATTATCGGTAAACTCGACGGAAGTCTTACTTGGCGCTGCCTCTGAACGCAGAAAGAGAGAAGAATGATCTTGTCGCTGGAACAAAGGACGCAAAAAAGTCAGACAAGAAAATTGTGTAAAGTTTTAAGATTAATTAAGGACAACCACCTTTATTAGTCGATACAGCGTTCGAGTCATGCAAGTTGCTCCGGCCGATATTCGATTGAGCTGCGACACCGAAAAACTCAATTGTTAGAGCTCGAATCAGATAAGAACATTTCTTGTCAATGTCAACTTGCCATGTGCACACAAATTTATGTAAAATGACAAGGCACTTACCGGTATAAAGCTCACGAGCATCGTAGCCATGAGAACCCTTTTTCAAACTGTCGGTGTCGTCTTCGCCTTCAGAAAAGACCGAGGGACTCGACCATCCACTTGCATTCGCGTCTCCTTTGCTCTTCCGTGCAAACTTCAAAAGACGCTTCAACCCTTTCGGCGCATCTTTTTGGCACAATATTGCCGGGGGGTTTTCTGCATTTCCCCATTCGCCGATGTCACCTTCGTTGGTCTCTTCTTGCAACATTTGTGACAGAGAATGGCGGATTCTCGGGCTTGTCGACCCGATCGGAGCGAAATGTGCTGACGTGGCAGACTGAGATGGTCGGTCGTCAATGCTGGGTATATCTCGTGTTTGATGCTCCTCTATTTCCTCCCAGGCTGAGGGGGAGATTATTGCTTCTTCCTCGGCTTGAACATCTAACACGGAATCTCCCAAACTTTGCTTCGATTCATTGCTTTCCTCGGCAGGGACGAACTCGGAATTTTCTGTCCCGCTAGTTTCTCGGTGGAGATTTACCAGATCGTTGGATTCAATGCAAAGCTCCGCAGCATCTCCCTTCTGATGCTGATTTTCCGGTTCATGGGTATTAGGGAGTACATCTGTTTCTCGTTCCTCAAGGTTTCCGTCGATAATCTGAGATTCTTCTAGCTCAGAAGAATCTTTTTTGCTAACTGTTGGAGTAATAGCGGGTAATGCCCTAGAGCCTTTACGAAGAAAGGGTTTGGTCTCCACAGGAACTACTGTACTTTTCTTTGTTACCTTGTTCGGTAATACACGTTTTGCCGGAACCCCGTCGGAGAGATTCTCTGAAGTTGCAACCTTTTTAGGTTTTGCTGTTTTACTACTCTTTCTCAGTGGAAGCTGCGGTTTCTCGTTATCGCCTTTCACATTCTTTAAATTCTTGCTACTCTCCACTAGTGGCTCCTTCACTCTTCTCGGCGGCTGAAGGGGTTTCTCTACTTTGGGGCTAACACGAGGGATCGATGAAGGTTGTGGGGTTTTCCGGCGTGTAGGAGTTGTTCCAGTAGAAGAATTGTTCGCGGGAGTTTTTGCTGGAGATGTTCCGGCAACTCTCGCCGGTGGGGTCGAAGGCCATGATTTTCGTGTGGGGGGTAAGGGTGATGTTCTTGGTGACACCCTCTTTGGCAGAGACGATTTCAGAATTATATCCTTCTGCGGAATCGCGGCTTGCGATGAGCTTCGAATGGATTTTTGGGTCTTGCGTGTAGACGTTTTTTTGTTATCTGTTTTTTTATCGTCGTTTGATTTTTTGGAGGCCATTTCGGCTTTTCTCTCATCGAGAATTTGCTGCATAGCTTTGAACTGAGCTTCTTTTTCGGCTTTCTTCCTTGAATTCTCCCCTCTCAGCTTTTCGTCTCTCTTCTCCTTGTAGTGATTGTAGAATCCACCTCTCTGCTCCGAAGGAAGACTCTGTTTTCTGCTTGGTTGAGTCTTGGTATATTTGACGGGCTTGGATTCCATCATTTGCATTAGCATCTGATTCAATTCCGCTTCCTTGAGGCGATTCCACTCGGTTGTGGCTGCTGGCGTTTTCGTATCGTTCTCATCTTTGACTTCGTCGGTGTCCGCTTGGTTAGCAAATGGATCAGGCGAAGTCTTTTCAACTTTTTCTGACTCCGCTTTATCATCACAACTTTCCATAGTCTCCTGATTCGTGGGTATTGTATCATCATGGGTTTCAATAGTCTCATAATTCACTGCATCGCTCGGAGCTAAATCAGCGAGATCTTCAGGCTTTGGCTCACACGGACCCACACCGGAACTCCATCTTCTTAGAACGGCTTTATTTGCAGTAACCGAGAGACTCGATATTGACTTCCTCAAATGATTAGCATCTCCAGTATGATCCTTTTGCTTGTTTTCGAAAAGACTGATCGCGTCTTGAACAGACATCCTTCGAACGTGAGTTTCGGGTTTTTTAGTAATTTGCTCAGGTTCCTCGTCGCTACTATGTCCAGATGTGTCTCTGAATGAAAAATTCTTATTACTTGGTGGAATATAGCTCAGGGACTTAATGGTCAATGCAGCTGCTCTTCGCGATCCGCCTCTTCCTATCTGAACCCGTCTCATTGGAGATGCAGATCTTCTGGGCGATGCAGATCTAACTAGGGTTCGGCTTCTTTCTGTAGATTGTCTCTCTCCATCACTAACCTCGGAAGACTCGTCGCTTTCAGATGAGCTTTGACGCTCAATCTGAGCAGCTTTCGCTGGTGAAACACCGTACTTCACTGGTGTATCAGAATGTGTCGATTTTGATGCATGAACATCTGAATGCGTATTGTTCACAGCAAATTGCTTGACATTGCTCTCGGAAAGTTTGTATAATGAATTCCTGGAAATCCCATGGTTTTTTATAAGTAAGAACATGGGTAATGGCAAGCACTGTAATGACAATCATTGCTTGATTTACCTTAAATCAACTGTCCCAAAGTGATCGGAGAACTTGGCTAAATCGGTGATTTCATCGGAGGAGCAGACAGAACTAGCTGCTTTACAGAAAGAAGCAGCTGATTCTGCTCTTAGCGCCGTAAGCCTCAAGTCTATAGCTCGCAATAGTTCGTTCCTGAAGCAAAATAGGTTTGAACTTAATAAGGCTACAACTAAAACAAGTGACAAACAGACTTAAAATCAAAGAAACGTACTTTGAAGCATCTGATGACACGTTCTCGACTTTAGGCTGTTGCCAAACAAAACAACAATTAGAAACTCGCTCGCCAAATCATCTGTACCGTAAAAATTTAAAAAAAAAAAAAAAAAAAACTTCAAGATGGGAAGTTATCCACCTGCCCGTTTAGAGACAATTGAAACTTTCTAGCTTCCTCCAATTGTGACATCTCGTCTTTAATCGAACCGGTGGTACGTGCCACCCCAGGCAAACCCACAACTTCTAAGAATCTGGTAAATAAAAAAAACACACAAGACCCAAATTTCTCAATGTTGATCAATTCGAGACAAACAAAATGATGAAAAAACGAGTATTGAATTACACAACAATAACCTGTTTAAAGTCGACTTTGTAAACCATGCTTGATCACTCAAGTTTCCCGGTGGGCAAAGTTTGAAAGTGGCATTCGATCCTCGAGAGTACAACTCATTCAGTGTAGGTAAATGCAGTAACAGTAATTCGAGAACACCGGCTTCCAAATCCTTTCTCTTTCCGTTACTGCTAATACTCGCCTCATACCTAGAATACAAGAACAAGAACACTTCAATGAAGCTTTACCACTATTCAAAAGCACACTCATGGATCGACGCCATTAAGATACTATAAAGAGCTCTTTCATTTCATGTATACTAGTAACCTGTTCTCAGCTGGAAAAATCTGAATTTCAGCATAATCAAGAGAAACAGCTCCGTCCCTTTGACCCGCCATTCTCGAACCACTGGCCACTGCAGCATAAACATGTCAATTCCCAATCCCAAATTAAGTTAAATGCACATCAATGGAAACTAAAACCAAACTAAATGTCGAAAATCAAAGCCGAAAAAAACGCGTTTTGTTACTATGCTCGCCATTGTACCCAAACAAAGAGATGAGAAAAAGTGAACGAACTAGATTCTAAAACGGACATCGAATCTCAAGCAAGCAAAGCATCTTCCAGATTCGCCATTACTAAAGAAATCACTCGTTACTCAATCAGATCTAGGCAATGAATTAACATGGAGATTCATTCAATGCCGATAACAATCTAGAAAATCAAACCCAAGAAAACGCAGCGAAAAGCTCGAGCAGACAAGCGCCAATCCGAACACACCGACATTCCGGCGAATCGAACTGGTCTGGGCACCGAACCAATCCGGAATCCTCAAAGTCAAAACCCAGGCACAACGAAGCAGAAACAGCAACGAAATCCAGAAACTCGAATCGATCAATGCTTTCTCCGTTGAGCTCTTACCTCTTTGGAGAGTGAATGCCGAGAGACCAGACCCAATGAGCCAAATCCACGAGCTGAAATTCTCAGCTCAGTCTGAGAGAGAGAGAGAGAGAGAGAGAGAGAGAGAGAGAGAGACTTATGAGTGGCAACAACTGTAGTGTTTAGCTCTATATCTTCTTCCTTTCTCTCTTCTTACAAGTTTGAACTAAATAATTTGAAGGGATATTTCCGGCTAAAGTACCAAAGTTTTTCTTTGTACACAATTTTTTTAAAATTTATTTTGTCAGTGATAAAATTTTTAAAAACTAAAATATAATTCTGCAGTAGGAATTTCGAAACTTAAAAAAATACCATTTTTTATTTTATTTTTTTGAACTTTTACATGATACAAATAAATTTAAAGTTACGGCAAGATTTAAAAAAAATGTTACGATAAAATAAAAATTGTAATATGTCGCCTACAAAAAAAGTGTTCCGTAGTACTTTGCAAATATTTTTACTTTATAAAAGGAGGTATTTGTTACGTAAGTGTCATGATCCAATTTTACAATTACCATAAAATATAAAATAGTGTCGAGATCCAATATTACACTTATTTCCTGTAAAGCGTTAAGATATGTTTTACGTAGGATGTGTATATTTTTGCAAATTGCAATTAAGCTCGAAAAGCATTAATTATTCAATATGCTTATTGAATTAGAGGTAACGATGTTGACGGAGAATTGAACCTCGATATTGATTTGTAGCTTGTAAATACTCTTACTTTATAAAAATAAGAATATGACGGTACTTTTAATACAAATTTTGGTACTTAAAACAAAAATATATGTTGATTATTAACATTTTTTTAATGGAATAATTAACAATTATTGCTTACTTATTTAGTTGAATTTGAAAGATAAAATGAAAAGAGTGAATTAGAGAAAAGTCGACTCCACCGGTTCACTCAAGTCCCATTTAAGATGACACTTCATTGCGCGTGAAGCCCACGCACTATTTTTCTCTCTTGTCGGCTTTCTTTTTTCTTTTTTCTTTTAAAAAATCAAGTAATTGGCAAATGACCACTCAAATTAGTATCTTAGTACAGTTTGCCACTTGAAATATAGTTATTTGCATCAATGCCTCCTTCATGAGAGTATTTCATCAATTTTTTTTAATTTTTTTTTAAGATTTTCATTTCAACAGTTGTTAAATAACTAAACACATCGACTATTTCATAACCATTTAATTGGTCGTTAAATTTTAAAAAAAAAAAAACAATCTCACACTATCTTATTATAATTATTTTTAGATAAAATTAACAAAAAAATACATAATAAATTACAGTGCACTAATGAAATTTTTTGATAAACTATATATAAGAGACCACCGTGTTATTTTCTTAAAAACTGTTATTGGTTTTTTTTTATACCAAATATCAAAATTCAGAGGGAAAACTGCACAGCACTAATAGTTGAGGGGGCATTACGCCCAATTACAAAAAATATAATTTAATATGAGATCTTTTTTTCCACTTTGTATGAAATTTGTTTCGAATTATTCGATTTTCGAAAGCAACTGGCGCTTCTCTTGGTTTCTCCCTTTTCTCCCATTCTTCTCAAATCACATGCCTTTGTCGCCTATCTCTAAACAATTATATTATTCTTAAAAAAAAAACAATTAAATTATTATAACTTTTTTCAGCCAAAACAAAACAAAACAAAAACTATATACTATTATTATTGTAATTTGGGCTCTTTATTGTAATAATAAATAGTTTAGTTTGAACTTTAAAAACCCCAAGTGTTAGTTAGCTTTTAGTTTTCCAGATATAATAATAATTGAGCATTTTTTAAATTGACACATTCATTTTCAATTAAATGTATTGAAGAAATTATGAGATAAGATATTAATAAAATTACAGCATTTATTTTCTACACACTTTTATTTTTATTTTTGGAAAAATATAACCTCTATTCTAAAAAATAGATAAAATATATTCTCACGTTACTTTCATTTTTATATCTTTCCACTATTTTGATTTGTAAAAAAATAAAAAGATAATCTTCATTCATAATACTTTAAAAAAAAAGTATATATCTAATGTTATTTTCATAAAAATATATTATATATATTCTAAAACGACAAAATATTATTGATCCTCAATTTTTAAAATATTTTAATCTTTTAGTAATTAATTAAGAAATAAAAAACATAAGGTAGTATTATCAAATTGCATTTGAGGATATATTTTAGCCTTTTATATAAATAATGTGCAAAAAATAAAAATAGAGAGTAGAAAGAATAAATTTCCCATAAAATTAATATATATATATATATAAATATATGATATAATGAAAACAATAACTATAGTAGCACCGTCCCACCGTGTGATAATAACCAGTGACCACTATTATTATAAATGGTTTGAAAATAAAATTGGCGATCTCTTAAGAGTCTTAACTCTTAACCACTATTATAATTACAATAATTATTGATAACAAAAGCCCTAGATTGAATCCTATGATAAAATAGATTGTACAACGAACCTTTGGACTTTAGACTTAAGAATAAACAAATTATGATAATAGTTTAATTAATCTTATTTATATTATATGTTTATTTATTTCCATTCCAATGTATGTATATGTCAAACGAATTAAATGCATAAGAAAAAGGGGAATAATTATAGTGTGTGAACTGTGGGCTTTATATTATGTGCACCATATTCACATCCACCTACAAATGTCACACATCGTTGCTCTACTTCGTTGCTTTCATGCCATTATTATTTGTTTTGAGATATTTGTGGAAAAAATATTCATATGTTGTGTGTATATATATATATATATATATATATATATATATGACTTTTATTCTTAATTTTATTTTTTGGTGGTAAAAAAATTTAATGGTATGAAAAAAATTGGCATAAGTAAATATTTTCTCCGTAAAGTTTTATGTGATTGTATGATTTGGTTATGTTTTCGCTTTTATTGACCATGTTGACTATGTGACGATGAGATTGACGTATATTTCTTTAGTTTTGCATAGTAGAACATGTTTTGACTACTTGCAAGAATTTAGCATTGGTTCTCAACTCTTTGAAAGTTTATTTTAGCTCACATGTGATCAAAAAATACAAAAACATGATCAAATCATATGTTTCCGATTTTTACGTGGAACTTACCTAAAAGGGTTGACGAAAAATTTAATTCTTATTGAGAATTTTGCCACCAAAGTATTAGATTGAGAATATAAGCATACTTTTGTAATATATAAGTATTTTTGCCAAAAAATTATCTTTCTTTTTTTCCTCAAAAATATAATATTATATATGTATTTTTTAAATCAAATTCTGGTCGAAAGAGTGACTTGTCTATAAAACTTTAGTGAAAAAAAGTTGAGAAAAGAGGGTTCTTATTATTGAAGTGGCTAAGAAATGGGCTATGGAGATTGGAGGTTGCCAAATCTTAAAGCTATACTTCCATTGATGGCTTTTTGCTTTAAGGTAAATAACACTTCAAAGCTCAAACACCCATGTGAAAGAAAATGCTGTGCCTTGCAATTTTATCATGGTTCTTCCAAACACCAAAATCCAAAAAAGGAAAAAAGTTAAAGAAAGAAAAAAAAATAAGTAAATGAATTTGAAGTTGAAATAGAGGAGCTTAAATTCCAAATAGATGAAAATGTAATTACAAAGGGATCCCATTACAAATTGGTCTCGTTACTTTCGGAGAATGTAGTAGAAGAAGGGAAAAGATTTTGGAGCGAGATAAAAGATAAAAAATTGAATGTGAAATGTAAGAAAATGAAAATATCACATGCGACTAGACTAGTAGTACGAATATCTTTGATTGTAACAATTTTTACTGCCCAATTCTACTACCAACACATCACAAATTTTATCAATGCGAACATATTTCGGATTTTTGACATATTTCAATGAATTATCGACACCAAGCAAAATATATGTTCAATCATGGACACTTGTTTGTCGATTTTTCTATGTATCCAACTTCCAAAAACTCTCGTCGATTTACCAACGAGATAACATTAAGATATCAAATAAGGGAAAGCTAAGAAGACTTTTCCGATTTGACTATTATTGGTCAATTTTATATCTAAACCTATTATGAGGAAAATTATAAAACCAATTTCTCAATTAATTTGAGTTAGATCACAAATTTGGAGAAAATGAAGCATATAGTGAGAAACCCGAGTGGGATTTCAGCAGAAAAGTGGAAATTCCAGTGTGAGTTGGAAGATGAATGAAGAGTAACATGCAAGCAAGAAAAGCAACATATTCACCATGAATACAAGTTCAACTTTTGTACAAGGATACATTCACGGAGAAGATAGGAACATATTCAAACAGATATTCCGACTCGGGTGCAAGGCGGTTTTAATGGCATCCACAAACAACTCAAGTATTCTACATAGGGAAACTTGAGAAAATGGCTCAAAAAAACATCATAATTGAACTTTTGAACACATATTAAAAAATCAATGTTTCTAAACTTTGCCCAATTTCAGACGATTTTACCCCTGATTAACATTGGGGAGGTTGTACAATTAACATTCTTGGGACAGTTTTTTATGATCCTTGGGGACAGTAATTTAAATTTAGGGGACAATTTTTGGTAATTTAGGGACAATTTTTTGTAAATTTAGGGGACAATTTTTGGTAATTTAGGGATATTTTTGTAATTGTACCATCTTGGGACAATTTCTTCGGAATTTGGGGACAGTAAATTAGATTTGGGGGACAGTTTTTGATAATTAGGGACAGTTTAGGAGTTAATTAATCAGGGGTAAATCGTCTGAAATTGGACAAAGTTTAGAAATATTGATTTTTTTTTAAATGGGTTCAAAAGTTCAATTATGGTGTTTTTTTGAGTCATTTTCTCAAGTTTCCCTCTACATATTTGACATCAGTTTAGACCACACGTGTACCAAACCCTGTCTGTTTCCGGTGTAGATTTCGTTCCTCTCTTCGTCGTAGAAAAGGGCGGTGGTGTCTTGCAAGGCTTCGGCCACCGTGCTTATGATTCTCGAGGATCGGGCCTGCTTGTTTGACTCCGACTTGCAATTCGTGTCCTTCGTTGGGATGCTATTGCTTGCGCTAATTTTGGCAAGGCATTTTCCCGTTAGAGTGTTGCTGATGTTGATCGATCCCGCTGCAATAACAATGCTTAATATTGTTAGAAAGATTAATGCAAATTCATAATCTCGGGAACATCGATTTTGATTGATATTAGAGAAGAATCACAAGAACTACTCTTAAGAGAGAAAAGTTTCAATTTAAACAAGATGATTTGTTTATCTACCATAAACGGGCTTCACCCGACCAAAAGACTAAACTACCCTCACTAAGCTTTAACTAAAGATCCAAACTCAGATATCTCTGTTCTGCTGCAATATACTGAACCCTAAAACATAACTAAACCAAGATAAATAATCCAAGTAACTTAAATAAAAGACATCAAAACATAGATAACGTCCCGTCCGTGAAAGGTCATCGTTTCGGAAGTTAAAACATTTACCACTTCGTTCAGCCAGCGGGTCATCGGAATCGGCCTTGCAGTAAGAAATAATGAGATTCTGATCACTAGTGACATAGAGGTTATTAGTGTTGCAATCCGGGTGCCACAAAAGGTGATCCTCAAAAGAAGCCACAAGCTCCCCTTGAACGTTCCACGCAGCCACAGTTCGGTTTCGGAACGTCAAAAACAGCTGATTCTCGTACAGAAATATGAAAGCCAAAGGCGTCTTAAAATCCGATCTGCTAACCTCAGTTAGCTCAAAGTTGCGTATCTGAGAAATCGGAAATCAAGCATAAGCTAAAAGTTACATATAAGAAATGTAGAAAAGACCATATTTTCGAGTGAAAAAATCCTCACGTCGAGAATCTGGAGATCCTCGTTTTCTTGCTTCATGAGAAGCTTTCGTTGAACAGTTCGATAAAATCCACCTGATTCCGGTGAAGAAGATGGTTGAATGATTTGAGAACGGTACCATCCTCGAATTGATAGTATCTTGAAAGGAACGTGGCCACTTGTCTTCGTTAATATCAAAAGTATCAAGCCGGGACTGTAGAAGAAAATAATAAGAATTTCTCCGTAATATTGCACGTGTGATTAAAATTTCCCGAAAGACAAGACGCTATACCTGATCTTTACCTCCTGTACATTCCTGTCCGGTATGGCGTATAACATTGTATAACTCTTCATCAAACACCTTGTATATACTGAAAATAGAACAAATAAAATTCAATCGATTCCGGTTGTTAAAAGGGTACTCAATTAATAATGGCGAAGCCGAACACGCACCAGTTAACTGCTGAATACGTGAGTACTTTCCCATTCACATCATCGAACTCTACAAAACCAGGCCATTTTAATGGCTCCGATTTGAAAAGAGCAAAGCCGGCATCTGGCTTGCCCCGTCGTATGTCTCTACACGACAAAAAAAAAAAAAAAGCTATTTTAGAAAGAAATCAACTGATACAACGCAACAAGTTAGTAATTATTTTATGACTCATTTTCTAACATACTCGATCCCCGTGCTCCTGCATTTCAAAGAGACGTAGTTGTCCGAAGCACAAACGGAAACTGTTATTAGAGAGTCTTTGTTCTTATTGTAAAACAAGCTCCGTACGGCTTCATCGGGGCTAAGGTTAAGGAAGCATATCCTCTGGTTCGTCTCTGCATTCCAAAAATGAACAACCATCGAAAGTCAAACAAACCCGAGAAAGAACACCAAAGTGTGCATTTGCTAAAGCCGTTACCTCTACTAAAAGCCGCACAAACACCAGACTGCGCAAGAGCAAACACGAGACCGCGCGCTGCAACAATCTCGATAATCTTGGACCATTCCCGCAAGCGGGGGAGTGCCATCGAACAATGGCCCTCTGGATCATGGGTGTCATATTCTTCCTAGAGTTACCTAAACACAAAGATATTCAACAAATAAACTAACTAACAATCCACCATTACATGCCATCGAAAACCCGGATCACTTCTACCGGTGAACTTCAAAGTGTCGTATAGCACTATTGAAGTGGCTAAGTTGCCAAAATCTTAAAAGCTTTTTACTTCCATTGATGGCTTCATCATGATTCTTAATCCAAATATCTAAATAGATAAATTTTTAGAATAACAATTAATTGGGAGAATTAATTGTGTATAATAGTTCAATCTCAGATTCCGCAATTTCGTCCTCGGAAACGGAGCGCGACAAGAGCGTTGTCGTTTGGTCGAAGGCCCGGCATGGTCGCCGATTGGACAAGAGCAACACTATCTTCTTGCTACCGAAGAGGATTGGCGAGACCGTCGTGGATCGAGAGAGAGAGGGCTCATTCGAGTGACACGTGGCATGACGTAAAGTTGACATAAATTTTAAAATTAAATAGTTAAAACTTTATTCGGATTTAAAAAAATAAAACTGACATGTTCATTTTTTGAAAGTATTGATACTATTGTCGGAATTAACCTATTTCCTTTTTGCACTAACTCTTCAAGCTTAAATTTTAGCGGCAAAACTCTTTCCCGTAACGTAATTATAACATCTTAACACGAGTCAGTAAAGTATCGCGTCCTACATTTTTCATGATACTGGTAGCAAAACCTCCTAATTGTATATTACCTGTAATAAACCATCAATCTCAACTCTACTTGTATAAAATTTGAGTTTTTATTCAAATAATTATGTGAGCTTATTTCATGATATTTTGTAACATTTCGTTTTCATATTGTATTATAACACATCAAAGATTATTTGTAACGTATGTAATCCAAAAAAAAATACATTTTGCATTGCAACAACCGATATAACAAACTATCCAACAATTACAAAGCATCTATAGATATTGCCATCTTTAGAAAATATATATTGCATTTCATTATATAATCCCAAAATATAGATAATCAAACAAAAATGACATCCCAGATATAGCAACATATCGTCCTATAAATTTGCTGCCAAATAATATATTTTGTTCACATGTTTGTTTTCCGATATCTATTATTTTTGCCAAATAATATATTTTGTCTAGAATAAATTCCACTGTCTTGAGTCTTGGCCGTGTTGTTGCGTTTTTTAAACAAATATATTATTTGGATTCGATAATAGTAATACTGCAACAAATTCCCCTTAAATTATTCACATAGCAGACTGATTTTTTTTTTTAAATATTAATAAATATTCTTGTTTGAGTAACCTAACCACTGTCGTTTTCTCTTCAGTTGTCATTCATTGGTTTGACTTGCAGCCTTTAACAATTTGATCGCAGTAAAAAAATAAGTAAATAAAATGATTAAAGAATAACAAATACACTTTTAATAATTTCTCAATTTTATCTCATTAGACGCAATCGAATTGCTATACGATACACATTGAAAAGGCTAATAAAAAACTAAAAAATATTAAGGCTAATAAAAGTGCACTACAAACATTTCTCGTACTTCTTTGCTTGTTCCATAATATTATGACTAAATACTTAAAATAATAAGAAGAACTTCTCCCTAATATATATATATATATATATATATATATATTTATTAGGGAGATAATGATAGCTATATAAGTGACAAATTTACATCAGAGCTATAATGATACATCAGAGCTCATTAACCTACTAATTAATCACATAATTCTTATGACCCAATTAGATAATCTTTAATCTTTAAATACTTATGCCACAAAGTTCCTACAATTATAACATGTTGAAATTTTTATTTTAATTTGAAATGAATAGTGATCACAAATTCATTCAAAAAGTATCTTTTAAACCTTCATTCTCATTTCTCAAGGCATTCATATAATTTTGCACTCATTACTTGAGGAGGACATTTTTTAATACACATACACAATTTATTAAATCCCACCAATCAGTCACCCGCGTTGAGGTTGTGGTGCCCGTTTGCCGGGTTTATAAGGATTTTTATGTGTGTGTTTTTTTTTATCAAAGCAATTTGCCAAAACGGGTCGAATTTGAGATGCGATCGCTGTTAGTAAGTATTTTTTAGAAAACTGTTGAAACTAAGAAGTTAGATTGGTGATCATCCTAAAATAATTTATTTTAAATTAATTATGCTATGTTGTAGATAGTCCCACCACTCCCGGATGGAGATGGCGTCAAAGTAAAAGTGATGTGCAAATCCGTTTGCACCACAAAACTTGGTTTTATACATGGAAGAGTTGGTTCACGGATGTTGAGACCCTAAGCGACGCAAAGCATTGAATGCTGCTACTTGTGATTATAAAGCTAATAGTAAAGACTTATCTTGCATTTTACAGCCAAAGCGTTGATAGATTTGATAGACTATTTATAAACACTTTAATTTATTTTGTAGAATCTATTCGGTCTTCGTCATTCATATTTTTAACATACCATATAGCTCCTGCAATACTTTATTGCATGCCCCCAAAAAAAACTTCGTATTAACGATTCCCCCAAAGCCTCAGTATGGTTGGGCCGGCCTTGGACACTTAGACACTATATTGACGTATGGATTTATAATCAGCCCATAAGCCTCTTGCTCATACTAATTTGAAATTAAAATTATTATATTCAATACCAATTAATAAATAGAAGCATAAATAATTACGGTTTCGAACTCCTCTTTGCGGTTAAATAAATCAAAATTCCAAGCAGACCCACTCTTTAACATTTCAACTTGGATAAATTTAGCTGTCGTGTGCAGATCTGCTACTAGACGTCTTTGTCGATCGCTTTCATACACAAAAATCTGCAGGAGCTTCCCATCTACGAGAGACTCGAACTGATAGAATCAGTATGACGGATGGTGTCAAGTATGAATTTTGTACACTACCGCTAATAAGTTATTTTAAAATGTTGTAAAAACAAATAATTATATAATTCGTGCTAAAATAATTGATTTTTATACAATTATAGGTAATATGGCCTCTGCCGGATGGCGATGGTGTCAGAGTGAAAGTTATTTTAAGCTTGTTTGCTCCACTGGACTTGGTAAGGGATATGGACAAATTTGTTTATGGATATCCAAGTTATAAGCGACGCATCGCAATGGAAGCTGCTATAAAGAAAGTTGATTATGAGTAAGTTATTACATTTTCAATTAGTATAAAGAGGTATTTTAATGTCAAATTTGTTAGAATCAAAGAGAGCATAGAAGGAAGAAGAAAACCCTTTATTGAGAATGAATGAAATAATACAATGAGTCTTGGTTATATAAAAGAGAAAATGACTAAATAGCCCGGCATATCGAATGGGTGACAGAGTTGTTTATCCATGTGATAATCTTCAAATTGTCGGCTTCCCAAACCTCTAGTAGCCCGGCATAAGTATCCTCTGACTTGTTAGTGGGTGGCACTTTAGTACTCGAAACATACCTCCACACAGATTTACCCTTCAAGAAATTCTTTATCACATAGCTCCTATACGAGTAGTTCTTTCCGTCTAATTGTGCGCTAATCGATTGAAGCGAACGACTAGCCATAACGAACAAACGAGCACCAAACAAACCAAATCCAAGCAACAAACTGATCAATCTAACAAGATCCTCAAATTCCTGAAACCCTAGCCAAAATCGCAATCAGAGGAATCGAAGCACAAGCATACCCGAGAATCACGAACGTGATCATGCGCAATGCAGCGAAAACAAGCAGTCGACGATGCTACAATAGCTCCAAGATTCATAATTGTGTCCCTGATACCGTGTTAGAATCAAATAGAGATAAGAGAAGGAAGAAGAAAAGAGAAAAATAAATAACAAATAAGATAAAAAAGAGGACTAAAATGTTGATAAAATTATGAATAAGCTGCAATATTTGTTGACTCTTTGATTGTATTCTAGGATCAAGAAATTTGAAGGTCAATTTGTGTTAGTGAGGCCATGTGAATAAAGATTGAGGTAATCTTTTTCCATGAAATTAGTGACAAATTTAGATATTACTATAATATTTTTTTTACATATAATTAATTTTTTTATGTCTCCTGAAATTAAACAGAGATATGGCATGGAGGCGAAGGCAGAACTCGAAAACCTAATTGTAGGCACATGCCTACGAGTTTTCTGATGTTTACATGGACTGAAAGCTCTTCCAAAAGGAGATGATGCTGAGTGGGGCCGTATGGCACTACAATAAAATTTGACAAGAGAAAGAAGTTTCAATATGTAAGTTATTATGCTTTTCTTTTTTATTTAGTATTATTTAATAATTTTTCTTACAATTTAGGATGAGAGAGAGACCAGGCAAGTAGGCCTATGGGCTGGATATGAGCCTATAGAACCATGGCTATGGAGAGAAGATTCGTAATTATAGGGACAAGGACATAGAGAGAGATGGTATCGACAAAAAAACGGTATGATTTTTCTGGAAGTATTTTCAAATTAGAGAATAAACGAGTCTTGATGAGAGAGGGAAATGAGGTGCAGTAAGAAGAGACGATTAAGTTGAAGAAGGTTAGAATCCGGATGACATTTTATGTGATAAGTTTCACTTTCTATCATGTGTGCCTTCGCGTACTTGTCGCTAGGGGTGAAAGCGGGTCGGGTACCCGGACCTAAAAGCGGGGTATCTAAAAATTGAAACCCGGCACCCGAAATCCGGGTATCCGAATTCCGGGTATCTATTTTGATACCCGGATTCGGTACCCGGTACCCGGTTTTGAAAACGAATTCGGGTTTTCAACTGGATCCGGGTTTATACCCGGATCCGTTTTTTTTTTTAATATATTGTCCCAATATAAACATTGTCTCATAAATAAAAACATATATCCATTGTCTTAAAATTAAAATGCATAAAAAACATAGTCTCGCAATTTTTTTATTTATTTCCGCCATCATTTCTTCGTTCCGCGCATCATCAACATCAATTGTATACATATGATATGAAAATAATAATAAAAAGTATTACAAGTCAAATATACATTAGATAAAAATGACATAATAAAATTAAAGGAAAATAAAATAATTTAAAAAAATTCAGGTATTACCCGGTTTCTATGAGTTTTATACCTGGTACCCGAACACGATTTTAAAACCGGGTCCGGGTACCCGGATCCGGAATCCGGATTCATATTCGAATTCGGGTTTTAAATTCGGATTCGGTCCGGTGCCACCATTGCTTACTCTTCCACAAAGGAAAGACCAAATTGCCCATGACGGTGTCAGCATGCCGTTTTTAACTGAATGTGGATTTTTGAAATGTATCCGAACTTCTGAAGGTCAATATAGATTGGCTAAATTACAATTTAAAAGTTTGGATTCTATTTTTTCCGAAGCAAAATTTAAGATTCTAATTTTAAATAACCGAATTTAAATTTCATATTTATCGGATGTCCCCGAGGGGACTTAAATTTCATATTTATTGTACTTAACTAAAACTCAGCATGCAAATAAGAAGGCCAAAGACCAAAGTACCCATCACGATATATGGAAAATCTCGTTAGTTTTCAATGAAATATAACATAATCAAAATACGATAGTGAATGATATGAAACAACGTTATTAATTTTTTTTCCCAAAAAAAAACGTTATTAGTCATTAGGGTAAACTGCGGCTAATGTACCTAATGTTTGATTTTCTGCGGATTATGTATCCAATGTTTATTTTCGGCGGTTAATGTACCCGATGTTTGATTCGTTAGATATTTTTATGTTTTCCGTCAGTTGACCGTTAGAGAGTTATCATCCTCTATATGTACAATTTTCGTATTTTTGACATAACTCACTCATTTTTTGTCCAAATTTAATGAACGACCTATGGTTGGAAAGATAAGAGATAGATCTACAACTTTGGTGTTTTAAGTTTTGTTAAATCAATTTTAAAAAAATACGAAATTTCAAGTACAACGTAAAACTGGACATTAGTTTAATGCAAAATATTTGTTTCGAACAAATTTTAATATATTTAATGACTTTTTATGATGAAATGTAAAAGCAAAAAGTTGTAGATAAATGTTTTATTTTTCCAAAAAGTGTTTATTTATAAATTTTGGATAAAAAACGAGTGAGTTATGCCAAAAATATGAAATATTATTTCACATCACATATTTCATATTTTTGGCATAACTCACTCATTTTTTGTCAAAAATTTATAAATAAACACTTGTTGGAAAGATAAAACATTTATCTATAACTTTTTGCTTTTATGTTTCATCATAAAAAGTTATTAAGTATATTAAAATTTTCTCGATACAAATATTTTGCATTAAACTAATGTCCAGTTTTACGTTGTAGTTGAAATTTTGTATTTTTTTAAAACTTAAAACATAAAAGTTGTATATCTATCTCTTATCTTTCCAACCATAGGTTGTGCATAAAATTTGAAAAAAAAAATGAGTGAGTTATGTCAAAATTACGAAAATGGTACATATAGAGGAGGATAACTCTCTAACGGTCAACTGACGGAAAACCCAAAAATATCTAACGGATCAAACATTGGGTACATTAGCCTCCGAAAATAAACATTAGATACATAATCCGCAAAAAATCAAACATTAGGTACATTAGCCGCAATTTACCCTAGTCATTAATACGAGTCATCGAAATAATGAGACAAGCAAAAGACCAAGATACCCCCAAAGCATGATTCAAGGGAAATCTTGTTAGTTTCCGATATAATGATACATCAGAGCTATATAAGTGACAAATTTAGATTAATTAGAGCTATAGTTTCTTTGCTTGTTCCATAATATATATGGAAAGCTATAGTATCTTTGCTTGTTCCATAATATATATGGAAAATTACGGCGAAAATCCCAATTTTTGGTCAAGTTGCCTCACGTGTACTCAATCTTTAAAATTAGCGGAAAAAATACTTAAAATACTTAACGTGCATCGACCGTGACTTTGGCATGAAAACGTTAATTTTTCCATTAACATCGGTCATGTGGCATTTAGCGGCGAAAATACCTTAACTTTTATTTTTTATTTTATTTTATATTTTTTTCTTTACTTGATTAGTGATAATTACTTGAACTCTAAATACATGGAATAACACAAAAGTTAGTCAAAACATCAATTGGTTTCTTAATGTATTTGTACAAGCTACATTTGTTGATAAAAATCTTATTATTATGAGAAATTGTGATGGCATTTGTGATCAATATCAACTTACCAAAATTAGACATGATTCTGAGAAAATCGCAAATGTGAAAATTTAGGAGGACCACTATGTAATATGTATGTAGTACTAGAGAGGTAATAATGGGTAGTAAAAGCCATGAGAGCTAGACATTTGTGATCGATATCAACTTACCAAAATTTGATTTGATTCTGAAAAACTTTAAATGTCAATTTTTTGGAGGACTATTATGTAATATGTATGTAGTACTAGAGAGGTGATAATGCTGCGACACGCGATGTCGCGACTCGTCGCGATGAGAATCGCCAAAGTCACGAGATGTGGCGTCGCAACGGGTCGCGACTGGCGGCGTCGCGAGAAATCGCGACCAAGGCGAGATATTCGGGTTCTTCAGTTCTTGTACTTTGCGGCATATGTATCTAGTTGTTTCCAGTGTTCAACTTAGTTAGTTTTTACCCGATTTAATTATCAAACTTTATCAATAATTTCAAAACTATATTTAAATATTTTTATTATTTATAATAATTATTTGTAATTAATTTATTTCAAAATTAATATTTAAATATGTTATAATTATTATTTTGTAACATATTAATAAGTTTGATTTATATGTTCGTTTTTAATTTGTAACATATGTTAATAAATATTAATTTGTAACATATTAATAATTTGAATAAATTTAATCAACAAATATATAATTAAATACGATAAGACGAGATATTAAAAAAAAAGTTGTATTATTCATTGTGAATATTACAATAAGGTGTAAGAGAGCTGTAAATATTCAGTGTAAATATTACAAGATGCCTCACTAAAACCTCTCTTGTAAAACCCTCCTTAGGGACATAAAACCAAGAGAGAAAAGAGCACATCATTACTCGGGGAACATTGCGTTGAACCTTTCCGTCATTAGCTCCCGGTCGCTTGGTTCGGAGCGTTCGGCAATCACGGGGGGTTGAACAACAAATCATTCAACACCACAATCTGCTCGACGTGTGTGTTGGTGGTTGACGCCCGCCGGTCGTTGATGAGATATTGAGCCGTACTAAAAACGCTCTCCGAAGCAACGCTGGAAATGGGGATGGACAATATATCCCTCGCCATTCTTGCCAATAGCGGAAATCTGTCCCTTTGAATCTTCCACCACCTTATCACATCAACAACCAGCGGGTGAATAAAGTTGAGGTGGGTGAAGTGGGTGAATAAAGTTGGGGGAAAAATATTGAAATTTATTATTTTTGGGTTGGAATTCGAGTAAAGTGGGTAAAAATTGTGATTGGGTAATTAATTTCGGGTAAAATTCGGTTGAAGAGTGGGAATTAATGCCACAAAATAGCACACCACGCGGATCGCTGACGTGGCGCGTTGTGGGCCGTCTATCGTCTCACGCGGATCAACCTCTCACACGTCGCGACGAACAGCCCACGTCGCGACCAGTCGCGACTTTCACCCCAAAATCGCGACGAGTTGCGACAGCCCCAAATTCTCCGCGACGAGTCGTGATGCTTGCTTTTTCGTCGTGACTCACAGCTCTAAATGGGTAGTAAAAGCCATGCGAGCTAGACATTTGTGATCGATATCAACTTGCCAAAATTTGATTTGATTCTGGAAAAAAAAACTGCAAATGTAAAAAATTTAGGAGGGTCACTACGTAATATGTATGCAGTACTAGAGAAGCAATAATAAATAGTAGAATTCATAAGGGCCAGACATTTGTGATCGATATTAACTTCTGATTTGATTATGAGAAAACTGAAAGTGTTGTACATAGTAGCTACTAGCTAGTACTTAGTAGTACACACTACACACAATACATTGGGTCCAAAATTATGATACAAGTTAAAAATAGGGTTAATCCAGGCAAAAGTATTAATACTTTTAAATAACGGACCAATAAGTTTCAATTCTTTTTTTTGCCCGGACAAAGTTCTAATTCTTTAGTTTTGTGTCCCTGTAGGTACCTCCGTAAAAAAATTTGTCCTCCAACGTTACTCACGCCACGTAAAATTTTTGGTTTTGTATTCCAATGCTTTTTTTACCCGAATAAAGCTCAAATTCTCTTGTTTTGTCTCCTCATATCACTTTCGTGAAAATTCCAAACCATGGATTATGCTGTTTTCGGCGTTGAATTAAAAAGTATTTTTTTCTTCCTTTTAAGTACATATCCACGATTATCTTTGATCGTCCAACTTTTCGATGGCTAATTTACTCCGGAAATGTGGATAAAATTTTGTAACGGTGGCATGATTAACAATGGAGGACGATTTTTTTTTCCGGATGTACCAAAAGGGACACAAAACTAAAGAATTGAAATTTTGTCCGGGTAGTAAAAAGAATTGGTATTTATTGGTCCACTTTTTGAAAGTATTGGTACTTTTTCCGGGATTAACCCTTAAAAATAATTAAAAATAGATTATTACGTGGAATGGTAGAGCAATGATCAAATATGGGCATATGTATCAAATGTTTTTCATCTTTGGGATACCATAAACTCAAATCTTTTTTTTTTCATGATCAAAGTTTTGTGTTTATAGTACTATAAATGGATATTTTCGACAAAAATACCCATATGATACAAAGAGCATGACTTATAAACTCAAATCTTATTTTTTTGTGGCGAAAATTCTCAATGATAGCAAAAAAATGACTTAAGTAATTAAGTTTTTCCGTTAATTCTATACTGCCAAGTTTCATGTCACAACATATGATAAATTCCCCGTTATATGATAGATGCAAAACGGCAGAACATATGGAAACTTTTGCCTTGATAAATGGTAGAAGTAAAGCAATGAAGTTTAGAAACGACAATGTTAGCAGAACGACAACTATCAGATAAATGATAAATATATTTGAATTACAATTAATTGTTAGCAAAGACACACAAAACGTTGTCAATAGTAGGGGTGTAAGTGGATAGGATAGGATTGGATATGGGCATGTTGACTAACCGTATCCACATATGTGACTATAAAATAATTGTATTCATTAACCATTTTTATTTTCGACTATCCAATTTAAATGCGGTTAGCGGTTAGGGGATCGAATTGGTTAATTTAAGGCGGATAGCGGATATTATCCAATTAATTTTGTTAGTGAAAAAACAAATACATCATACATAAAAATATAGTAAGAATAGTGAAACATAAAACATTCAAAAATATCATAAATAATATTTCATAAATAACCAAAGTACCAAATCATATTTGTATGACATAAAAGACCACAAAAACATATGGTCTAACAATAGAATATTAGCTACATTTTCTAGAAATACAAATATGAATACAAACGATTATTAAAAAGCCAATATGAAATATGAATTATAATAAATACTATATTCAAAGCAATCAAAGCACAAAGACAACAATGGACAGAGTAGGAATATAACCTACCTAGGTTAATATAAGGGACAATCCAATCCACCGATAGCACTAATAAAATAAAATAAAAAATATTTATTTATAATATATATTTAATTAATTATTTTTTATTTTTTAAATCTGGTTGCAGGTAAAGCGAATATCCAATTTGATTTAAAAATATAACCATTAGCCAATCCAATTTCGAAAAGCAGATGCGGATATCCATAACCATATTAAGCGGTTGATTAAAAATGAATAAAAAAGCGGAAGCGGAGCGAATAGGATACGGTTGCGATCAACGGATAACGGATAAATGTTTCAGCCCTACACATCAGAGTAGGGGTGAAATATTTATCCGCCATCCGCTGATCGCAACCATATCCTATTCGCTCCGCTACGAAATATCCGCATTTTTATCCATTTTTAATCAACCGCTTAATATGGTTATGGATATCCGCAACTGCTTTTCAGAATTGGATTGGTTAATGGTTATATTTTTTTAATTAAATTGGATATCTGCTTTAACCGCAACCAGATTTTAAATATAAAAAATAATTAATTAAATATATATTATATATAAATATTTTTTATTTTATTTTATTTTATTAGTGCTATCGGTGGATTAGATTGTCCCTTATATTAACCTAGGTAGGTTATATTCCTACTATGTCCTTTGTTGTTTGAATATAGTTTTTATTATAATTCAGATTTCATCTTGGCTTTTTAATAATCGTTTTTATTCATATTTGTATGTTTAGAATATGTAGCTAATATTCTAGTGTTAGACCATATGACTTTGTGGTCTCTTATGTCATGCAAATATAGTTTGGTACTTTGGTTATTTATGAAATATTATTTATTATATTTTTGAATGTTTATGTTTCACTATTCTTACTATATTTTTATATATGATGTATTTATTTTTTCACTAGCAAAATTAATTGGATAATATCCGCTATCCGCCTTAAATTAACCAATTCGATCCGCTAACCGCTAACCGCATTTAAATTGGATAATCGAAAATAAAAATGGTTAATGGATACAATTATTTTATATCCACATATGTGGATACGGTTAGTCAACATACCCATATCCTATCCTATCCACTTTCACCCCTACGTCAGAGCCATAGCAAAAGAGATAATTGAACAATTCCATGACTATTACCATTCGAAATGACCGTTCCAGGTAAAAGTATTTGAATTTCGTGCAATTTTCATATTTATGGCATAAATCTCTTATATGGGCTCCACAAATTATCTCATTTAACTCTGTGAAAAGATAGGTTAAAGTCTACAATTTTTATAATTAAGTTAATTCAATTCAGCTTTTTAAATTTTTGAAATGAAAATGTGTCAAAAGTGAAAACTGACGTGGAGTTTTAAAAAAATCAAAAGTGAAGAATTAAATATGGAAAAATACTTATATTCACCATGAAATACAGGTTCAACTTCAATATTAGGATACATTTCACCGAGATGACAGGAAAGTATTTAAACAGACTATACGACTCGAGTACAAAGGCGATCTTAACGATACAGCGGTCTAAGTTTACGTAACACGGCAACCACAAAGAACTCACGTATTATGCATTTACGAACAGCACAATGGTGAAATTAATCGACAGAAGAAAAGAAAAGAAAAGAAAAACAAAAAACAAAAGCGAAGCCGTTAGTTAGACCACACGTGTACCAAACCATGCCTGTTGCCAGTGTAGATTTCATTCCGCTCTTCGTCGTAGAAAAGGGCGGTGGTGTCTTCCAAGGCTTCAGCCACCGTGCTTCTGATTCTAGAGGCCTGAGCCCGCTTGTTTGACTTCGATTTGCAATTCGTGTTCTCCGTTGGGATGCTATTGCTTGCCCTAATTTTGGCAAGGCATTTCCCCGTTAAAATGTTGCTGATATTGATCGACCCCGCTGCAGTTAAAATTGCATATTATTGTTAGAAGTAATGAGAGCATAACCTCAACCAAAGCCATTCATTAACAGAGTACGAATTTATAATCTCGGGAAACCTTGAGTTTGATTGATAATAGATAAGCGTTTCAAGATCTACTTTAAACTTATATCTAACTTTCTTTTACTCTTATATCTAACTTATATCTAATTATCCATTACTCTACCGTGAACAGGCTTCGCCCTACCAAAAGACTAAATTGCCCTTATCCAAGGGTTCGTACTTGGATATCTCTTTTCTCCTGCAATATACTAACAACAGTCCACGTGTCATAGCTTAATAAAGTCATAAAATCTTGGTAAACTCGGGTAACTTCGGAAAATTTTGATCAAAATACACAGAACGTAAACATTCATGAAGAGCAGTATAATGATAGAGAAAGCCGGTAAATTTCCCACGTGTCTTTCCTTAAAGCACTCGTACTTTTCAAATATACATATCAACAGCTGTAACTATAAAATGATGGCTATTCTGCATTGGACTTTGTATATTCCCGAGTTAAGGATCTTGCCACGGGTCGTACAGAGAAAACCCGTTTTCCTATGGTATTTATCTACCCTAATCTCTAGAGAGAAACAAAGCTAGTTTACTGAATAAAACTTGGTTTCTGATGTCATTCCTTATATCAGATCTAAGATACAAGCTACACCTTAGTGGGCCAAGCCCTTGCATTACTTAAAACATAATTTAGAATGGTTATATAATCCAAATAACATCGGTGATGGACATCAATTAGGAAGTTAAATACTTACCACTCCCTTCGGACAGTGGGTCATCTGAATCGGCCTTGCAGTAAGAAATAATGAGATCCTGATCGCTAGTAATATAGATGTTATTTGTGTTGCAATCAGGGTGCCACAAAAGATGATCCTCAAACGAAGTCACAAGCTCCCCACGAAAGTTCCACACAGCCACAGTCCGGTTTCTGAACGTCAAAAACAACTGATTCTCGTACAGAAATATGAAAGCCGACGGCGTCATAAACTCTGTTCTGCTAACCTCAGTTAGCTCAAAGTTGCGCACCTGAGAAATCAGAAACTAACGAGTTAGCCAAAAGTAACATCATAAAATTAAAAAATTAAAAAAGAAAAAAGATTATAGACCATAGTTTCAGGAAAATCCTCACGTCAAGAATTTGGAGGTTCTCATTTTCTTGTTTGACGAGAAGCTTTTCGTTGAACTGCTCGATAAAATCCACCTTCTTATTTCGGTGAAGAAGATGGTTAAACGATTTGAGAACTGTACCATCCTCAATCGATAGTATCTTGAGAGGAACGTGGCCACTAGCCTTGGTTAAAATCAAAAGCATGATCCCGGGACTGTCGAAGAAAATAGTAAGAATTTATCTACAGTATCGCACATGTTAAAATTGCCAGAGATATACGAACCGTACCTTATCTTTATCTCCTGAACATTCTTGTCAGATATGGCATATAACATTGTATAGTTCTTCAGATCAAACACCTTGTATATACTGGAAATAGAATAAATAATATTGTCAATTCAGAGAGTTCGAATGCATACTCAAAATCTGCAAGAAATTAATAACGGCGAAGCCAGATATGGACCTGTCCTGTGCTGAATACGTGAGTACTTTCCCATTTACATCATCGAACTCTACAAAACCAGGCCATTTCAGTGACTCTGATTCAAAAAGAGCAAAGCCGGCATCTGGCTTGCCCCGTCGTATGTACCTTAAACACACCAAAGAATGATATCTTTTAGAAAAATATAAACTCATACAACCTCTTAGTAGTTAGTACTATGATACAATCATCCGCTTTCCTTTTCTATATATCTTTAATCAACATAAAGTAACTTACTCAATCCTTGTGCTCCTGCATTTCAAAGAACTGAAGTTGTCCGAAGCATAAACGGAAACTGTTATTAGAGAGTCATTGTTCTTGTTGTAAAACAAACTCCGAATGACTTCATCAGGACTAACGTTGAGAAAGCATATCCTCTGGTTGGTCTCTGCATACAAATAAGTACAATTATCACACTTCAGTTAAAGTATTAAACCCGAGTAAGAGAGAGAGAGAACACCAAAACGTGCATTTGCTAAATCACCTACCTCTACTAAAAGCCGCACAAACACCAGACTGCGCAAGAGCAAACACAATATCGCGCGCCGCAACAATCTCAATGATCTTGGACCGTTTCCGCAAGAAGGGTAGTACCATAGAGCAATGACCCTTTGGATCATGCGTGTCATATTCCTCCTACAGTTACATAAATACACAGATAATCAACAAACTATCAATCCACCAACCGACATCGAACAGCCGAATCTCTTTTACCGATTTCCGGTAGATGCAATCGATTCATCAATGCTCCTTTCATCCATGACCAAAACGCTCAAACTAAAAAAGTGGACTACTTTAGCTCTCTAAAGGATTATCTCGCTCATCCTCAAAGCTTTTATAGTATCAATACCAATTTTTCCTAACTTCAATAATAAAATTAACCGTAACAAAAGAAACACCTCTCAATCCCTACTTAAAGTAGCGCAACATTGCTCTGAGAATCAACATAATCATAGTAAGAAACAGAATAAATTTGGAGATGTTTGAGGAATCGAAAACCCTTTTGGAAGATTAACTCTTCGAATCCCTAAATTCGAGAAAACACCCACGAAACTATACCATCATAAATACCAATTTCTTGAACTACAACCCCAGAAACAGAAGAACGGAGTGAAACCCACCTGGAGACGGATGTTGCGGAACCTCTCCTGCGCGTCGCTCATGGTGAACGCGCGGTCGCGCTTGGAACTGATTTCCCGGCGCTGAAGCTTCCTGACGCTGTTGACGAACCCGTCGACGCCTCCGATCCTCGGCCGCTTCTTCGCCACCACTCTCCTCACGCTGCACGGCCGTGGGCTCGCCGAAATCCTCCTCCCACCACCCTCCATCTCTCCTATCTCTCTCTACCCCTAATACTATCCCCCTCTCTCTCCTCCAAAACCCTACCCTCGCTCGAGCCTGAGACCGAAAATCCCGACCCTCACATCTCAATCGCCTCCGAAACCGCGCGAATCCCTCTCTCGATCCTCATATCGCAAAACCCTAACCCCAATCCTCGAGGAGAAGTCACTCCAGGCCTGGCTAGCCCTAGCCGAAGCCCTGGTCCTAGGGCAAACCCTGCCCTGCGCTCTTGAAGCTTCTCAGATGGAAAAGGAAGAGCAGTGGCACTGGAACCAAAGATCCAGCCTTTCTCTTCGCTCTTCGCTGTCTCTGAATTTCAAATTTTGGTCAATCGCTGCGTGTAGAGAGAGAGAGAGAGAGTAGAGAGACGAGGAAGACGAAGAGAGAGAGAGAGAGGAGAGAGAAAGAGTGAGGTGTCAGATTTCGCTTTGACAATTATTTTTTTCAAATTCCGATTTCAGAAAGAAATGACGGCGTTGGGCTGGGCATTCTTATGAAATAGGGCTTTCTCATGGGCTTTCATGTCTTTTCGCATCGGATTAGTAATAAACAGTACTCCAATAGGCTAAATTAAAGCCCAATTTAATAACAGTAATGTGTTTTTTTTGTTATTAGCGGCAAAAGTACCTAAGTTATTTGAAAATTGAGTGGCATACAGTCAAATTATATAAGTTTTGCGGAAATTATCCAATATGATGCTCTTCAATAGTATAAGAAAAATCAGAGTTTCATCTATGCTTCTGACGAGAGTTTAATAAGTTCAATTTTTTTTTTGCCAAAAAGTATTTTCCAAAAAAAATTAAATCGACCCTATGCTGCCTCATTTTTATAAATTTTGGGTACTTTTGCCGCTCATAACTTTTTTTAAGCTGAGGTTGTGAGCTTTTTATAATGTTGCATTTGCTCTCTGAATTTTTTGACATAATAGTTCATAAACTATGACATAAACATTTTTCGACACAGGAAGGAAAATATTGACTTGTACGTGTTATTATTTTTGATAAAATTTGCGGCTTAAGTTTATGGAGTTATTGAAAAGCGAACCGGGCATGTTGCATTACATTTTTCGTAAGGAAGAAAAATTAAACCCATTAGATCTGGTTTGTTTTAATTTTACATCTAAATAACTTTAAAAAGTTGTTTATTAAGACATGTGTCTAGAATTTAATGTATGGGTTCTAGACTTTCAATATTATATTTTCCACAATTTACTTATTTTTGTTTAAATTATACGATCAAATCCTTGTTCGACTTTCAAAATAAATTTTTATAATTTTGTAGCTTAAAAAGTTTTCCAAAATTCTAACAAGATTCTGAAAAATTGCCTATAGTACTCTTTTTTTACTTCTTCAAGAAATTAGCGTTCACTGGTGTTTTTTTTTATCTGGTTCGTTAAACAATTTTCGGTAACTCATTTTAATGTTCATTTCTTTTTCATTGAACAGTTAAAGATCTAAATTGATACTTTTACAATATTAAGAGGAGATTAAAAATAAAAACCATTAAAAAGATAAATGGTTTCCTTGTCTTCGTGGTGATGTTGACTAAGTAGTAAGTAAGTACCACATGATATTTTATCTTTTGTGTTAGTGATGTTGACTCTCTACCTGCGGCTGCATATGATGCTTATTTAATTACAGACCATATTTGTTCACACTTTTTTCTCATCGACTAAATTGACAAATACAATTACGGTCCATCAAAAACATAATATATTTTATAAAAGTGTTATTAGTAATTTATTTGAATGTTTTCTAATTTTATTTGATAATAACATTAACGTCAAAATTAAACAGTTGAGAGAGAGAGAAGGCTCATCCAAGTATTGAAATTACAAAACTAAAGAATTGAAATTTTATCCGGGTATGAAAAGAATTAAACTAACAAGTCCATTTTTTAAAAAATAGTAGTACTTTTGTAAGGATTAACCCTATATATAAAGTAAACATGCTATAACTTCAACGATTTTAGACCGAATCTACAATTTTAGGTAAGGATTTAAACCGTATCTTATTTATACACTAATAAAAAATAAAAAAAAATCTTTTTTTCTTCTTCTTAAATTTTGCATGAGAAATAATGTTCAACGTGACAACGTATATCTGGCAAGATTAAATTCAACAGAAGGGATATCTTATCCTCATATTGTCCTTCTTCATATTGAAGCAAAAGCTATCCATACTCATATATTGACTTCTCACTAAATAAGATCCATCACGTATAAATCATATTTTTTGATACAATGAAAAATAAATATACATTTCAAACGTATTTCTTTTGTCCATACCAATGAAATACCAACAGTCCGATTCGATATGTTGTATATATTTAAATATTGACACGATTTACAGATATTTGATAGGCGTCAATATCAAGTAGTAGATGTTTTGATTCGTTCGGGTGGTGAAAATAGAGAATACATAAATTATTATCACTTTCGAGAAAGCTAGAACGTCTAACAGATTACTTTGGGCTTCTTGGTCTGAGTCATTTTGTTGTTGGAATAAATTTGCTAGATAGTTGAGATTTCTAAATATCCTTACGTTACTACGATTTTCTTCGCTGTAAGTGAGATCAATTAATAAAATTGAGACAAGTTCACTAACGAGTGATCTGCAACTATTAGAAAAGAAAAAAAAAAGGGTTAAAGTCATACCCGTTGCCCGTCGGTATATACTCGTGAAATCAAACTATCGATATCGTCATTTAGGACCCCGGCTTATATTAAGTTTGGCCAGAGTGTATGTATAGCCTCCAATGGTTTTTGTATCTTAGTGAGGAAATGGGCCTAATACAGACAAAACCCATCAAGTCAAGCGTTTCAGTGGGCCTACTGGGCCTGGGTTGCTACTTGCTGCTTAGTCACTGGCTGAGGGTCCAATCCAGATCTGAGTACCTTCACACCATGAGTTCCTATTGCGACGCCACGTGGATATATTATGATTCAGAATTTCAGATACAAAAAAGACCCACTTTTTTTTTTTATATATATATATTTGTCAATGAAAGCGAGCAACTTTTAGTTTTGGTCTTTGCATAGAAATATATGGGTGTAAAAGAAAAAAAATAACTCAACTTAACTTAACGGTCTAACCAAGCCCAATTGAATTTAACCTCAGACCAATACAACCTAGTAAACCTAATTATTATTGGGTTGGGATGGGCCTAACCCGAAAAGATAGTTGCGGATTGAGTTAGACCGGCTCAATTGACCCAATATTTTTTTTAAATAATTTATTATTTTTTAATATTGTAATGTATTTCAATTTTTTAAGTAACTAAATATACATAAAAGGTAAAATATATAGATATATAGATTATCATCTACATGTTTAATTATTATTTAATGTTTACGACTAAATTTCTACTTTAATTTACGATTATGTTTTGTACTTTTGGTATCCAATGTTTAAGACTATATAATGTTTATTTTTGAATTAGATGTTTAAAAACATTATATTAAATTTATATTTATTGATTGAATCTTATTTGATATTTTTTATTTTTATTTCAGCCCAATGACCCAATTCATAATTTTTTTTAAGTTGGGTTGGATTTGAATTTTTTTTACCTCGAGTTTACTCAATTCAAGCAATGCCACCCTATTAAAGTGTATAAAAAATTCAAAATAAAATAAAGTAGGAAAGGCTCAGGGTACAAAGAAGAGAGACTAGTTTGGTCAAATTATAGAACTAGTAGTTGTTGCATCATAAATAGAATAAGATTTTAATTTGTTTAGGCTCTAGGGTTTTAGGGTTTATATTTATCGCTACTAAGATGACATTTTACTACTCAATAAGAAACCACTAGGAAAAGTAATCGAAATCAGCCGTTCACAACGTCATCTCTACTTTCTAGTTGTAGACTAGAGGTACATATTGTCATCATCTCAATTCTCAAGGATTAGAGCTGCACATTATTCGTCGCCAACCAGGATCGCGAAACCAGGATTGAGCTTCCGATCGCGATTCGTCGCGACACTCTCTCTCTCTCTCTCTCTCTCTCTCTCTCTCTCTCCCGCTCTCTCTCTCTCTCCATCTCACAGAACTCTCTCTCTCTCGCGACTCGCCGCGACTCTGCACGCCACGACGCGTCGCGACGTTTTTTCTTGCGATTCCGGCGACTTCGTCGCGACGCGCCACGACGCCGTGGTGTGCAGCTCTATCAAGGATACAACAATAATAAATATCTTATGAAAAAAATTCAACAAATACTCTTATATTTCTTCAAAATGAACCTGCAACTTAAAAAAACCAAGAATCGATTTTCGTGATAATCGAGCGATTAATTGTTGAAAACCACTTCTTAGTAATTTATCTCTTCTAATCGTTGTCGTTTTATATTTATAACGATTTATCGATTTGGATAGCAAGCTACTTATCATGTGTATTTTCTCGAAAAAGTTAGAGACTTTTTGGTCAAAAACGACAAGTCAACCTTGGTATAAATTTTTTCGCGGCAGAAGCTCCAAATTCTTTTAATTTTGGAATTTAAAGGTATTTTCAGGGGTTTCTTTAGTGGATCTTGAGTGTTTAGGTTTAATGAAAGTTAAACTTTGAGTTTCATAGTAGTTTAATTGTACATTTTAAGTTTTGATTCAAATGTTGTCGTTGATATTGATTTTTTTAAAAGTGTTTTCTCAAATTGTAACTCTATTGCGACAAAAGTACATGTTTTTTTTTGGAAATTGGATAAGTTGAGCTAGTTAATTGAATTGTTTGATGTAAAATCATTTTATAACATTCTATATAATTTATAAAAATGTGAGGCTGACTAATATTTTTTGTAATTTGATGTTTTCCTAAATTGTGACCTTATTGCGGCAAAAGTATATATTTTTTTGGAAATTGGTTAAACTGAGTTATTTCTTTGATTTTTTTTATGTAATTTCATTTTGTAACATTATATATAATATTGAAACTCTGATTTGGATATAATTTTTTTTGTTAATTTGACGTTTTCCAACTATTGCGATAAAATTGCATTTAGTATTTTATGTTATGAAAATATTTTATGTATGAAAATATGTATTAAGTTCTCCATCGACAAATCCATCGATAACCGATTAATCCATCGATAAGTTTGATAAATTTAAATAATGACAAATGATAACTTTTATAAGTTTTCCATCAATAAATCTATGGGCAAGCGATTATATTATCGGCAAAGCATTAAAATCCTTGAAAAAACTATGAACACTTAAAAGGAAAAACTCAGAACAACATCTACGCCATTCACATAGTAGTAGGGAATGATCTATGAACGTTTTGTGACAATTTTATCAGTGCGTTAGGATTTAAACCATAAATCCTAAATCATATTACAAAAGTAGAAAATAATAATTACACCGAATAAATATTTCTCTTTGAGAAGAACATTCATTTGTTGCTTGTGAATTTTCTTTGGAGGAGATTTTCAAGCACAAACACAAATCTCACATTGTTTAAAAAAAAAAAAAAAAGACCTCGGATAATTTACCTTATTTTAGTTTGGATGTTCTTAATGTTATGCAAAAGCAAGATAACTCGAAAGAAACATTAATTTCAAGAATGAGCAAATAACTTAATATCATATTTTAAAAACTTTATGTGATCAAATATTTAATGTAGTTTGTTTTTATTTAAAATGATTTAATAACTAGTTATGTAATGTTATATTATTATTATAATGATTTTATAATTGGTAATATGACATTATTATTATTATGATTATATTGAATTATTAAATTATATATCAGGTCAGACATATATACTTTTAAAAAATTATTATCTATAAATTTAGCGAATTATTAATTTAACTTGTTCGGGACTGGAAACAAATATTATTTAATTAAAATTATTAATCTATCGAGGTTATACCGTATATGATAGGACTCACATGTGTATCTATTAAGATTCTAACCGGGGCTATAGTCTCCCGCTAAACTTTTGAAAAGCATTATTATTTTAATGTTTACTATGAATTTTTTTTTTTAATTATTCTTAGTACTCCTCCCTCAAAATTTATATCTTAAATTTATACTAAATGGGTAGGAAATGGAGAGAAAATAACCCAATTTTTTGGACCTCCAAATGTGCATGCACTGTATACTTTTTAGGCATGACTTTCGAGTTACATCAATATGTATTAGCAACAATAGTGCACGTAGATAATACACAATGAACACGCCTAATCTAAGAATTGATATTATTACACTTTGAATTATTTGATCTTGATCATTTTGATGAGCTCATCGACCAAATATAATGCAAGTACTAAACTGGGCATGACGTGACACACATGAGTCACGTGATTCTGTTTATTTTTATTAGGGTTAGTTGTGGTATAAATACCATATTTATGGTCAGAGTTGATGGCATATATCCAACCTCCAAAAGTGGCGACACTGGTACCAAAGAACGATTTGAGGGGTTGACTCGTATCACTATCACCGTCCTTTTCCGTCATTTGATTCCACATATTCGTGAACACTTACTCATGTGTCTAATATGAGATGCCATGTGTGCACTCACATCAACCACCATTACGAGATTAAAAATAAAATATTAAATTAAGACAGGTAAGTTAAACTAACCAAATCAATTAAATCAAAACAATTAAAATATTTTATCAGTTTCAAAACCCACCATTATCATGTGGCAAATGAGGCATCCACGTGGTATAATGATGATCCTCGCTTAAAAACCATGTGGTGGACACGATCACGAAAACGCCACATGCAGAGGTTGGATATATGTCACAAATTTTAGCCTTAAGTTAGGTATATATACCGTAATTATCCCCTTTTTATTTTTTGCCATTAGTTAAAATTGAGTGCTGTCAAGCTACAAATTCTTATTTCCGACACCCGAATCGGCTATATATATCGTCCACTATATATAAAAAATATATGACATATGTAATGTATGTACGAAAATAAGTACATCAATGGATGTGACTCACTACTTTCACTGGGAAATAATAGCACTCAAAAAGCCGTAACATTCATTCATTGTGACGTCTTTCTCATAACACTTAATTAATACTTGCAAGATCGGCATATCTTAAATTTTCATAGGAAAACTTCATAAAACATCATTTAAAACATTATAAATTATTTTATTACACCTCAAAACATCATAATTAGAAATACATCTTTTTTAAATTTTATGTACAAAAATACCTTTAGCTGTGTCCATTTTTCCGGACG
This sequence comes from Parietaria judaica, assembly GCA_954871525.1. Lineage (NCBI taxonomy): Eukaryota > Viridiplantae > Streptophyta > Magnoliopsida > Rosales > Urticaceae > Parietaria > Parietaria judaica. The sequence continues at coordinate 5,930,630 of OX940862.1, forward strand.
CGACTTGTCTATTTTTCAGGACACAATATGTATATTTGAAATTGAAAGGGTATTTTGGTACATAAAATTTAAAAATGATGTATTTTTAATTATGATAGTTTAAGGTGTAAAAAAATAATTTATGGTGTTTTGAGGGATGTTTCATGAAGTTTCCCTTTTCATATTACATTTTTATTTGATGTAAAAAAGCATTTTTTTATTGACGGCAAGAGAAGAGAAAATATACGGTTCTTTTTTCTTTTATTTTTTTAATAATTGAGTTTAAAATTATTATGATGGCGTTGTTTTCGTATCAAAATATATAATTTTGAACCGCATATATGTAGTTTGCAGTCTATTTGCATTGAGCTCCGGTCAGGCGTACTAGGAGACGACCGCAAATATGGGTAGCAGTGCACACGGGACGTCGTTCTGACATAGTCTCTTACAGGATTTGCAAATATTTGAATTTTCCTTGTCTTGTTTTATTGCCTTTTTCTTATTATTTGGAGTCTTGCATATAGATCATTCTGTGTTACCTATTAAAATTCTATCGACAACAAATTAAGAATTATACATTTTTTTAATAATTCAGTTTGAAATTAATAGAAGTAATTATAATTACAGATGATATTTATGACATAAGTAACTTAAGTTAATAAAAATGGCACATATTTATATATACATATATTATATATTATCTTGGCAATAGTTCTCACTGGAGCAAACCCCCCAATAAACACATTTTATAATTTTTCCTTAGATCCTAAAAAAATTAGCGTAAGTTAAAAACGCTGTGAACAGTGAATATGATCATATATTATGTGATTTTATTTGAGTGATTCAGAATCAGATATAACTTATAAGCATAGCAATATAGTAATATATGACATAAATAATTTAACGTATTTCATTAGTTTGTCGTTACATCACATAATTAATCATCCAAAATACATTTAAAAATATAAAATCGACGTATAAACATGTCTATACATTTAATTATTGACATATAATTCAGATTAGTTTCGATTTTCGAATGAGAACTCTCCCAAGTGGTCCTATGAAAACTAGCCCACAAGAGAAGGAGATTAAATAAAATTAATTAATTAAAAAAGGTGGTCCACAGGAAACAGATGTATTACAGCTTGTCTGGACTCTAGTATCATTTATACATATATAAATATAATAAATATAGTATCAAATGTTGATTGTGCATACTGCATACACAATTATACATATTAGTGGACCAAAGAACGAAGTGTGAAGTGTTTATTTATAGCCTTAGAAATAATCACATAGCCAACTTCATAGAATGCGAACACTAAGTTAGTATAATTGGATGAGTATTTCCGATTTATTTGTCTAGTCCGGCACCGCACCTGTCTCGGATACCATTCATGAGAGCGACCATCGAAGACTGAAAGCACGCTCTCGGATAGGCGGTCCAGATATAGTGTTTATGAGACTAACTTTTAAGCATTCGAGATTGACTATTCTCTCTCGTTATAGTGTTTATGAGACTAACTTTTAAGCATTCGAGATTGACTATTCAGTCTCGTTATAGTGTTTATGAGACTAACTTTTAAGCGTTTGAGATTGACTATTCGGTCTCGTTATAGTATTTTTGAGACTAACTTTTAGTACTAAATGTAATATATAAGTCCCGATCAAGTTTGTATATATATTTTTTACGAATCAAGATTAGATTTACTCATAGTATTAGATATATTCCCAGTCCACAAACTATATCAATTAAGCTTACATACATACGCGATTTTTGCGCTCGTAAGAAATTGTGAATTTTTTATTATGCCTAATTTGGAAAAATTACGGCAAAAATACCCAATCTTTGGTCAGACTGTCTCTCGGGTACCCAACCTTTAAAACTGGCGACAAAAATATCCAACCTGCGTTGACCGTGACTTTGGCATGAAAACGTTAATTTTTCCTATAAAATTCGTCATGTGGCCGTTAGCGGCAAAAATACCCAACATTTTTTTTAAAATATTTTTTAATTTTTTTTACTTGATTACTTGAATTCCAAATACATGGAATAACACAAAAGTTAGTCAAAACATCAATTGATTTCTTAATGTGCTTGTATAAGCTAAATTTGTTAATAAAAATATTATTATTATGAGAAATTTAAAACACAATGTTACGGGTATTTTAAGTAATTGATTTTTAATAAATTAATAAAAGTAAAGTTATATAATTATTTTTCTTTTTTATTAAATAAATTCAATTTTAGTCAGAGATATTCACCGGAAGTCCGTTTTCGCGAAATAAAGTGTCTAGATGTTTCTAGAAATATCAGGATACTCAAAAGATCATTAAGTATGCAAGAAATGGTCACGGAACTCTCCCGAACCCTTAAAGTGGGTCGGGAGCACCTCATGCGGCCCCACAGGCCCCACATAATCCACCACGCGTCTCCTGCCCTCCTCACACACCCTCAGAAGGGCTTACGTCAGCCTGATGACGTAAGCAGAGGCGCGGGTATGAGTTTTCATTGTGTTTCATAGCTTACTTCGGCACTATTCATATTTCTTAGCAGCGTATTTAAGGGTACGGATTTTAATGGGATCCCAAGGGAAGTCTTTTAGCCAATTAATACTAATTATGCCTTATTGATTATTGATAAATTTGTTTACTCGTAATATTCTTAAGCCATTTTTTTCAATACGGAGACGTTGATTGACTATATTAATTCGATCTAAAACGGTCATTACCAATGAAAAGGGTAAGGCTGTAACCGGAGCAGGTATCCTATTTTTTTGAACTACCCATATCTGGATCCGGTTTTCCGGGTATCCGAAAATCACTACCCGTTTTCCGATCCGGAAATCCAGATACCTATTTTCAAAACCATTTTCAAATTACTTAAAATACTTGTAACATTATGTATAAAATTTCTCATAATAATAAGATTTTTATTACCAAATGTAGCTTATACAAGCACATTAAGAAATCAATTGATGTTTTGACTAACTTTTGTGTTATTTCATGTATTTGGAATTCAAGTAATTAGCACTAATCAAGAAAAGAAAAAAATATATAGATTTAAAAAATTAAAAATTAATATTTTCAACAACAAAAAAAGGTTGTGTATTTTTGCCGCTAACGGTCATATGAGGGATGTTAACGAAAAAATTAACGTTTTTATGCCAGAGTCACAGTCAACGCAAGTTGGGTATTTTTGCCGCCAATTTTAAAATTTAAGTACACGGGAGACAGTTTGACTAAAGATTGGGTATTTTTACTATAATTTTCCCTTATTTGAACTTTAACCTAGGCAAATGGCGTGCGAAAACGACAAAGTATCTACAAACATCTTAATATCAATGTGGAGCTTGAATGAGAATTTCAAAATTTAGTTGTTTTACTTTTTGGCGACAAGATCAATATTAATTAGATTAATATAGTAATAATATCATTATTCATTATTATAAGCTTTTCATTTTTCTTTTATTTTTGTTGTGCTCAAAGCACTTATTGACCCGGATTGTCCGGATTCATCTCTTCCCACGTGAATGAAGAAACCTCAAAACCCATGTCTCATCTTCTACTACACTTTGCATGTAATATCTTTTTTTAATCACTTCATATATTATAAATTTATTTTATATAGTTATATTCATTGCAAATACTTCTAATTTCTGTCAGAACTTGTCATGTGTGGACTGTGGTAGTCAAGTCAATATAATACTACGACTATATAAATAAATTAAGAGTAAATACACGCAAAAATATCTCAAAAAGTATACATAAGTACGACCACATGTTCTTAATCTTATATTGTCGTAGTAAAAGTTTTAAAATCAAGTTTTCTCATTCCATCGTAGGTTTTAAGTGGCTTTCGTTACGAATCATCCATCAAATGTCACTTGTCACCTTTATACACGCCTATGTATTCCGAATTCGAGATTAGCATCAATGACAACGGAGTTAATAATAACATTAATGTCGTTGATGCTAGTCCCGAAGTCAGATTAAAGTGATCATACACAAGATCTAGGGTTTGTTTACAAAAACAACACCGTAGTCGGAGATGCTACCTTCAAATGTGGGGTTACAAACTCAAACTTCAGGGTTAGCATCTTCGAATTCGGGAGAAAGTGGATTACATGGGCATATAAAAAGGTGGCAAGTGTTATTTGACATATGAATCATACATAACGAAAGTCTTTTGAAACTTACGGTAACAGGAAAAAAGTTACTTTTAGTATTTTTACAAAGATATAATATAATAAAGAATATGTCGTGAAATCTTTTGCACTTTAAGATACTTTTACCTGAATAGTGAATACACAACTAGGGACCTTTTAGTTTCCCTCCAATTATTGAAGTGCGAGACTATTATTATTTGGGCAAATTACTAATGACGTGCCTTTAATTAATACTTTAGGAGAAATTAACGTTGTAAATGAAGATACAAACTTGGTCAAGATTTTAGTGACAAAGATTCTCATCTTTAGATCTTGAACATTTTTGTGCCACTCTTTCCAATATTCCTTGGACTTTAGAGGTAGACCTATTATTATATAACTTTTAATTTATCAGATAGACTTTTCAACCTTATTGTAGAGTAAATTATGGGAAATATATATATATATATATATATATATATATCGTTTCTTCCTATGACTATCTAGTATCTACTATATAGCATGTATAGTTAATGTCAATGAAAGGCTAAAGATTCATGTCCAATGTGTCCACGGTCCACGGACCATTTATGTCTCCTCGTGGCTCGCCACGCCTTATCAAACTCATCCTTGTCATATCATGTTCCATGTACTTGTTAAATTCCAAGTTCAAGTTTATTGCAATTATTAGACCTAATTATATGCCCAAAGAAAAAAATAAATCAGAGCCGATTAGTACGTGTTGTTTTATAGAAATACGATGTAATTTTATGGACTGCGGTAATAAATTCAGTACTACTATGTACAAAGATAAAAATATATATATAACACTAAAAATTGAGATTCTTGACAATATTTGAAGTAATATAAACTTAATTTACAAATGAAACATAAAATATTTGTCGCATTTGCGTTTTACTAAACATAATTTATTACTTTAGGTCTTGGAGTATAAAAATTTGAGTCCCAGAAGAATACGTAAAGTTAATAGTAACATCGCGAAAAATAATTGACAAATATAAATGCAAATGGTTTGATTACCGTTCGAGGCTTGTTGTTGTATTTTATTAAAAAGGGAATAATTGACAAGTATAATTACAAATAAAAAATATCGATAAAAATACTCAAAATCCAATAAATGTGATAGGCGTATTTTTTTCATCTAAATCTTTAAAAAAAAGTTTTATCCATCATTAACATAATGTAGTTAGATACATATTTGTGTGTTCGTATTTATTGACATTGACTTAGACTAGTTTTATCGTTATCTTTCTCACTTTGAATGGCTTGCTGATCGAGTTGATCAATCCCAATTAATATACACTGACCCTTTAGTACGAAATTATAAAAGTAAATTCAATTTTATATATTCCAATTCTTACCACTACTACTATTTGTTCTTATCCAAATTGTACTATGAGATTCATAGTACAATTTAGATAACTCTTGAATCAAAAAGCAAGAGTAGTGTGTGGGGGTCATAGCAAGAATTGCTTGCAGGGCTTTAATACTCGTTTTAACTCTTCAATCAAATCAAATACAAATTGTAGGCCAATTTTCTGAATTATTATTTTCCCAAGCGATAAGGCATGTTTGCTTCTATTATTTGTAATAAATTAATAATGCAAATGTACAAGTACTACACCTTCCTCATTTGTAAATCTCGTCAGAGACTACAAATATAGCCATTTCCAACTAAGGCTTAATAATTCATATTCTATATTCTCTTTCTTATGTTCCACATGTCGAACTTACCTTTCTTTCTTTCTTTTTTTCATTTAATTTATATTTATATATATAAATATTTTATTTTCACCTATCAATTTTTCATTAGCTTTTAAAATATGGCCGTTAAAGTACTTATAGTTATAAGATGTCATTAATGTTCCTTCTAGTGAGAGTACTTTGGTTGAACTTATCTCTTCTTCTTATCCTCTTCCCACTGAAACCATTGGTCTCTTCATAATTAATTAATATTTAACCCTACCTAATATTGTAGGTGTTTTTTTTTTACTGAGCGGCATTCTAAGATAATTGCGGCATAAGTACCTTAAATTTGTCACCTCACATTTGTTGTCTTTGGGCATTGTTATCACTATTTTTTCACTTTGAACCCATGCTACCTCATTTAGTGAAAGTTTTAGTACTCTTATCGTAATTATCATATATACTTTGGTGCAATTTGTCCCCAAACTTTTTTTTAATAACGATGTCCTTGAACTTTACACATTAGTATACTATTAGTACTGCTTCAAAATTCAAGCTAAAATTGAATAGAAAAATTGCACAAACAATCTAAATTTGGGGCATTGGGATTGATTATTCTTACTGATTAACATTAGAAAATTATTGATTAATTAAGTCCAATAATTATTCATGACTTGAATATGATATAGTATATACCATATTGTCAAATAATATCCTAAGTAGTTAAGTCCTAAAGGGTAATAATGAAAGATGATGATGTCAATTGTAGGTGATTAATCAACTTTAGTTTTCATTGTATTCTAGAGATGGTGAAAATAATTTTGGTCACTAGACGTAGAACTATAAATAGTCACGAGTAATAATATTAAATAGTTTATTAATGGGACGCTTAATTATTAATACTATTATATAATAAAACAAAACGCTCGTACTTATACTTATTGGCTATCGCCATCAAGCCCCACTTCCAAGATGACTTGGTTCCCTTATTTCTCGAAAGAGCCTTGTACAATATTATTCCATTCCTTCCTTGTCAAGACACTTAAAGCAAATTAATACCAATTATTGGATTAAAATTACTAACACATGACTGACATGAGATCTCTAGGGATGGATGATTATACCCAAGTAGTTGAATCGGAAGCTTTGAAAATTACTTATAACCGAGCAAAGGAAGAAAATTGTAGTTGTTGTCAAACGCAAAATCTATAGTCTCGACATGTTTGTCAATTGAAAACTATTTAGTTCATTTGAGTTGTACTGTTTTTTAATTTCAATTAAAATGATTTGGATTCCTAAGATAGTAATGTATTGCACAAGTTTGTTTGGCCTGGTGGAAACACCATTACAATCCTATTTATGAGGTCACGTGTTCATACTCCATGAGATCAAAAGAGTGTCCCCTTTACATATACGTAAATGAAGCCAATAGTACAACATGTTTTGACACTAAATATATCTAGTCAGGGCCGGCCCTGGCTATAGGCGAGCAAGGCGGGCGCCTAGAGCCCCAAAAATTTAAAGCCCCCAATTTTATAAGATATATTGTTCTATACTTAATTAAATATAAACAAATTTTAATTTTTAAATACTTTTAGGGCCTTAATATTTTATATAGTATAATGTCCCAACTAAAAACGACAAGTTCAGGGACGACCCTATATCTAATAATGCAAGACTCCATTGGAACATTGAACGATAGAGTGCCGTTCCATTCAAAAAGAAGAAGAAGATGATGATGATAGTTAAGCATATAAGTGGGCTTTGAATGCAAAATTTGGTTCAACTTCCCAAAGCACGTGATTTACCCACATCAACCGTGGAAGGAGTATGAATTTCATATTTTTTTGCTGCTAGTTAAACACTAAACATTTAAATTTAAAAATTTCATCCCTAAGTTTTGAAATTTTACAAATTTCATCCCACTTTTCATATATTATTGTTATTCTTTTTTTTACCTTATGTAAATATTTTTAGGTCAATTGTGCATAATTTCCCCCCTAAAATTCATCTTTATTTAACCGACCGACGCTGTTTGCCCAAGTAATAAACTCACTACATGACTCTTTGAGAATGGCTCTTTGAGAAGTATTGATTTCAATCTCAATGAGATACATACACCGTGTAAATTTGATCTAATTAATAATGTGTGCAATTTATAACCGGAATCAGCTGAGCAGCAACAAAGAATCTTCCCCGATTCAACTCTTAACAATTCTCTCTTCCCACGTGTCAAATATAGCCCTCTCTCTCTCTCTCAATATATATACACACACACACATAAGTAGTCTATACATATAACATACAGCTCTCTCTCTTGTCAATATGGATCATCTTTGGCTCTGGCTATCCAACAGTACTACCAGCGAGAGCCATGGAAAAGACGGCACTGCCCTCGATAGAGGCCTGCTGCTCTCGCTCGTGGCCGTCGGGGTCGCCGCGGTGGTGACCCACGTGTACAACAGCGCGTGGCTGAGATCGGAGCGGCTCCGGAGGAAGCTCCGAGCGCAAGGTATAAAGGGCCCCACTCCGTCGCTCCTCTACGGTAACTTGCCCGAGATGCAGAGGATCCAGCTTCTTGCGGCGGGGACTCCGGTCAATCTCCACCGTCGATCTGATCTCGACCATGATGGTGATGGTGATGGTGATGATCAGGAGTTCGTGGCCCATGACTACACTGCAACTCTCTTCCCCTACTTGGAGCAGTGGAGGAAAGAATACGGTGCGCTTCTCCATATACTATTATATTTAATTATTATTTATCAACGCGTATCAATAATAATATATATACATACATAAACATAATTTTTTTTTTGAATGGACATAAACATAATTGATAATTGTATATTACGACTATTATGTAGTGTATATATATATATATACATATATAATCTGTCTTTGACGTGCTGATAGAATTGATTAACGATCAATTTTAAAGGGTTTAAATGGTAATCAAGTGGCTACAACATTATGCAGATTTACAGAATAATCAAAAATTTAAATGTTGACTTCGTCTAAAATTTATAAATATATAATTAAAAAATACTAAATATAAAAATATAAATTATTTTCTTATTAAATAAACAATTAGGGATTGAGATTAAATAATACATAACAATATTATACTTCTATAGCATCTTTTGAGAATGGTTTATGTTTGTTTGTTTTTTTTTTTTTTGCGGCAAAAATTGTACTAGCTTGTGTGTCATCCATAGTTGCGGACAATCACGGAGTCCGTCCGCAGGCCGCAACCATGCTCTCCTATTTCATATTTTAGAATTATTATATTTTAACTAACAAAACATATGGATGATAAAATTTCCGGCTGAAAAAAGCTAGCTGACACGCTCGGCCATTTTCGGTAATTGCTTAAAATGGCCGTGACAAGCCGCTTCCGGCCGCTGACCTCCTTTATATTATATTATATATATATATATATATATATGCATGTGTTAGTGGTTAAATGGTATAAGGTACTTTTATCTCAAGTTGTGAAAGGGATATTCCATTCCAGTTTGGAGGAGTTTACTTTCAATTGTGTGCATTTGACTAGTAATAGGTAACTAATTATTATTTTTATTTTGCTTTTCTTATTGCAAGTTTTAATAAGATAATTCGAAATTATACATCACTGCTTATATTTATCCAATTCGTATCATGGTAATAGCGATATACACGTGAACAACCATTACGTAAGACTAAAAGCTTTTGATAATAAGGTATAATACTATAATATATGATATGTCATATTCTTAAGAATAGACAATAATAAATAAAAACGGCACTCCTTTTATAGTGTGATGCCAATGCATTTTTGTCTCATAGTTCATTGCTTTGCCCTTTTCTTGATTTCGAGGTCTTTTTTATTTATTCCCAGGACTTCAATTTTTATTTATATCCCTGCAATTTAAATATTATAATTTATTTTTTTAATACTTTTTTAAATAACATACATTTTTATCAATATTATTTTCTTATTTGTTGACGTAAAATCTTTAAAGAGTTAATAATAAATATTTTAATTCTCGCGGACTATCGATAACGTGTTTTATAATATAGAAATTAAAGCATCTTAAGTCTTTTATGTCATCACGTGATTAGAAAAATAATAACAAAAACAGCAACGTATATGGATTTTAGAATACAAATTAATGAAATAAATAATTAATTATATTAAATTAAATTATTATATATATATCAAGAATTTGTGTTATTGATTTTTTTTATTTTCTTTAATGAAAATTTAAGATATATTTTTATGACAAAGGTATATTTGTTGCAGTTTTGTTTTTGTTTTTTATATGTATACCGGCCAAAATAAGCAGCTAAATTCTAGTGGATAAGTTCTAATCATGTCGGTTCTGAAATTTATAGTTTTATACTATAACAAATTTTTGTGATGAAGAATCTGCGCTGATTTTCATAATTGGTGAGGGAAAACTGGACGGTCCAGTTTAATTTTGCTGATTTCAGCAGCATATAAGTCAAAGTATGATAATAACAGCAATACTTATGATCGAACAACTTGCTAAAAAAATATAATTATAATAAAATAATGTTTTATATAGTTGGTGACATTGACTGCTTTAAATGATGTTCGAACTATATGATCTTATAATGTTTTTATTTTTCACAATGACATTGACATGTAATGTGGACCCTATAGCACCGTCACTTGTAATATAATTTATAAAAGAAAAAAAAAAGAAAAAAAAACGAATGAAACTAAATAGTAAATACTACTAAATTTATATTCTTTGATTATTTAATTTATTTCATAAAATATTATGAATATATTGATATTAGGTGATTGGCTTAGGTCACTCGTGGCCCTTTTCATAATTAAAGTGATCAAATTATAATTATAACAGACATGACACCCAATATATCAAATCATATTTAGAGAGATAGAGAATATATTTATATAATTATAATTATATGGTTTTTCATTTGATGAGGAAGCATGATGCCCTACATATGATAATTGATAAACTTTAGTAAAATAAACCAATAATAGAACTGAAAGTTCATCTTTAGTTCTTTACGTAGTGGTTTATTTTTATTTCATTTGTCAACGTTGCTTCGTCTTTCCTTTTATTGTTTTCCTGGTAGATTCAAGAAAGAACAATATAGAAAGCAATAAAAAATGTAAGAGAAGTACAAATTTAACATACTTTAATTAAATTGTTGAGTATGTCCGAAGTTTAGGCCTCATTATACTAAAAAAACTTATATTTCGATGAAGCCTGGTTCGGACAGGCTCAGGCAAGATGAAGCCACCTGAATCCCCAACTCTACGCATATCATTGCGATTGTATGATAATTCTACGAAAATAAAAGTGAAAATATGAGACGATTACGAAAAAAATCATGCGAAAACGCAGGGCTATTGTATACGTACTCGACGGGCTCGAGGCAACACTTGTACATCAACCAGCCGGAGATGGTGAAGGAGATGAACCAAAGCCTGAGTTTGGATTTGGGGAAGCCCTCCTACGTTACCAAGAGACTCGCACCCATGCTCGGCAATGGCATTTTGAGGTCCAACGGCCACGCGTGGGCACATCAGCGGAAGATTGTGGCCCCGGAGTTCTTCATGGACAAAGTCAAGGTAAAACAATATAACTCATCATTCGTTATAAATGTATTTTTTTTTCTTGCAAAATTTAAAAGTCCGCCTAGTAATATTATTTTTTGGTTTTTTAAGCGTTACGGGATTTGGCACCTTCTACTTAAAAATAAAAATACAATATGTTCCATCATTGAAAGCTAAAGCTATAGTTATATATATGTAATTTTTGTTTATTATAATTTCATTATGGGTTATAAAGTTGAGACACTATTAAATAGTATATACAGTGTTCTTATTTTTAGTGTTTTGTCAGGCTTAAACTATAATTATGCTCCTTACATATTCGAAGAACATCTCATTCAATCATTTCAACCCTTTTTTACTATACCACATAATAGCTTTCATCACCCACTCAAAGCTCAAAACAAGCTCACTAATCACCATGCTTGTCGCTTCCATAATTTAATTTCGACCACCAAGATATTTCCACCAATAATTAGCACCGTCGTTTAGCGTTTTCCCTCTAATAATCTCTCATGCACTTTTGCGAAATTCGTCGTTTATTGAGCCAAAAAAGAAACAATAATAGTGGGAAAAAAAAAAGTCCAAGATCTTCTTTTGCTCGCGAGAGTTCTAGCGATGAGCGATGGGGCCCATGCGGTGGTTGTTGTGGGCATGCAGGGCATGGTGGGGCTGATGCTCGAGTCAGCGCAGCCGATACTGCGGAAGTGGGAGGCCTGCATCAATGATGCGCAGAGGCGACAGGTTGGGGGCGTGGCGGTGGCCGAGATCAGAGTGGATGAGGACCTGCGGGGCGTGTCCGCGGAGGTGATATCGAGGGTGTGCTTCGGCGCCTCCTACGCAGACGGCAAGCACGTCTTCTCCAAGCTAAGGAGCTTGCAGAAGACCATCTCTAACCAAGCCTTTCTCTTCGGAGGCACTCCTCTTGGGTACGTACGTCAACAATTCTTACTTACTAGTACTACATTTTACTATATTTCAACCTTTAAATAAATATATACATACAAATATAATCTTGACTAATATGTGATCTTATTCTTAATTAAAAAAGATAAATAAATTTATATATATATATATATATATATATTTCAATTAGTTCATCCTCATTAATTTTTTTTTCCAGTGATCAGGCTTCTTTTCTTATATATTTACCATTTTTTTTACTTTACTTATTTTATTGCGAGATGTCGGGTCTTCGTTGTCTTTTTTTTTTTTTTTTAATTTGTCCCTTATATTTTTAATTGAAATCAAAATATCAGGTCTGTTAAAAATTTAGTACTTTGTCTAAACTTAAGGATGATTTTGGTTTTTCTTTTATAATAAAATTATACTCTTTACCCAAATTATATGTTTTAACCAATTTTCTTGGTATTGGCTTGGCATTACTTACAAAATGGTGTTTTTGCTTCCTCGTAAATTTGTAGGTAAAGTAAACACATGGTAAATTTATTTAAAACAACTTTTAACAAAAAAAAAAAAAAAAATCTAGTCAAAAGTTACTTTCACAATGGTTTTTAAGAATCAATTTTTTCATCCTAATGCATAACGATAACGATCTAATTAACTTTTACTCCGTTTTGTCGTTTTTTTTTTCTTTCCATTAACTAAAGATTAAATTATTGACAAGTTTAATAATAATTAACCAAACAACATGAACAATTTGAAGTTCGACACTAAGTGCATGCATGCTCAAATCTAACGACGTTCCCTTGGAAATCAAACGACAGATTATTCGGGACGAAGAAGCGCAAGGAGATCAGAAGCTACGAGAAGGAGATCGACTCGCTGATCTGGAAGACCATCATGGAGCGAGACGAGCAACAGCATCAACACCACGAAAAAGAACCCGAACACAACGAGGGGTCCGAAAAGAAGGACTTGCTGCAGCTGATTCTCGAGGCTGCAAACCGGGACCCGAGCCTGGACCCGGGCTCCTGCAAGAGGTTCATCGTGGACAACTGCAAGAGCATGTACTTCGCCGGCCATGAGTCCACCGCCGTCGCCGCCTCCTGGTGCCTCATGCTCCTCGCACTGCACCCGCAGTGGCAGGCGCGCATCCGGGCCGAGATCGCCCGGGTCTGCCCCGGGGGAGAGCTCGACGCCGACTCTATCCCCCAATTAAAAACGGTACGTACCTTATATGTTTTATAATATTTTGTCGACGTAGACTAGTAGACTAGTTCAAGTGGTTGAGCATTTTATTTTATTTTTTAGCTAACAAAAATTATATTTGGACACGTGACACACACAAAAAATTCGGTAACGTGCAATTAAATACAGTTATATGTGTATTATTTTCCTATTGAATCTCATCTAATTGTCAAAATTATGTTAATTTATGAGCATAATAGTCAAAATAGTGCGTAGATAATAGACACAAAGAAAGTATATATTCTTTTACAAGATTTTATAAATTATTATAATACAATATATAATATTATATTATTATGGTTAATGGGCTATGGTAGTTTATGAATCTAAAACATTTGTCATCTAATAAGATATATATATATATATATGTGTGTGTGTGTGAGAAGTTAATCAGTAAAAAAAAAAATACGAACTAAATAATTCACAATTATTGCCCGTAGTGCTATTCCAAATTCATCTAATTTTATTGGTGTAAAATTAGGTGACGATGGTGATCCAGGAGGTTCTCCGGCTGTACCCGCCGGCAGCATTCGTGTCCCGGGAGGCGCTCGAGGAGACGCACCTGGGTGGCATCCGTGTCCCCAAAGGCGTGTGCCTCTGGACCCTAATCCCGACCCTCCACCGTGACCCCGATGTATGGGGCCCTGACGCGAACCAGTTCCGCCCCGAGCGCTTCGCCGAGGGAGTGGTGCGCGCCTGCACGCCCCCGCAGGCGTACATCCCATTCGGGGTGGGGCCGCGCCTCTGCCTGGGCAAAAACTTCGCCATGGTAGAGCTCAAGCTCATCGTGTCCCTAATCGTGTCCCGGTTCTCGTTCTCCCTCTCCCCCAACTACCGCCACTGCCCCACCTATCGTATGATCGTCGAGCCAGGCGACGGCGTGCGCATCCTCATCCGCCGATGCGATGACAGCGACCGGCTTGACAATTAGATCATGATCGGAACTATTGCGCCTTCAAATGGTTTGCAAATCCTCGAGATATCTCATTTCGGGGTAGCTTGTAAGGGTGAGTTCTACTCGAGAGCTTGTATCCCTCGGTAATATCCGGGTACGTCGTTTACCTAACTACGATTATAGTTCCGCGTTGCGTGAATCGGTCTTTCTAATTTGTATTTTGCTTTGGGGGGGTGTTGATTTGCGTTTTGTCCGTTTGATAGAGAAACCTTTAGCTGTGTTGGTTTGATATGATATGTTTAAAATTATATTGTTATATATGTATTTGCAATATATTTCTTCTTATGACTTAGTTTGCGTATATATTGTTATATAATTAGACGTTACATTTCATTAAACAGTGAGAAACGACGATAAAAATGATAAACGAGACTAGGAGTGATGAAGAAACGACGATATGAATAAAATGCTTTAACAAAACTTCTGGAAGATGATGATTAAGAACAGAAAACGACACCAACTGGCTAGATAATGACAAATTATGAAACGATAGTAAGAAATGAGGATACAAATAGCAAATATAGAGGGTTTTTTTTTTTTTACCTCTATTTGAAAAATTAATTGCTAATATTTTTGGTAATTTGAGACAAGTTATATGAAGTAAATAGGTTTGTTAAGTAAAAGATGAAGAACTTGAAATCTCGCTAGCTGAGTTCAAATACTAATAGGTAGGCACTTGAAAAGAAAAGAAAAAAACTAAAGATAATATTATAAGAGAAAAATATACGAGTGTACATTACAAACCAAAAAAAAAAAAGAATAGATGACATAAAGTTCTTTTTCAAACATGTAATGTCGTTTACAAAAAACAAAATAAGTCCGGATGTAAAGATAACCAATGTTTACTCGAATTCTGAGCACGTAATCTGCGAGTATATTAGTAACTTTGTTTTCCACTTGATAAATATGAAGTAATTAGTAAACCGGCGATAAAAATACAAAGTTCATCGTCAAATGTGGACGAAAATATACAATTGAATTTTTGTCAATTAGTAACAACTTAATCCTTATTTTGGTCTCCATCTGGCCTATAACTATATCAAGCTATAAATACACAAAAATAGTTCATAACAAAAAAGTAACAATAATTAATTTTTTTAGGGTTAATCCCGACAAAAGTACCAATGCTTTTAAAAAGTGGATCAATAACTACCAATTCTTTTTATTGCTCAGACAAAGTTCCAATTCTTTAGTTTTGTTTCCGTATTAGTACCTCCGAAAAAAAAAATCATCCTCCAATGTTACTCACGAAAATCGCCAAAAGCATAAAAAAATAAAAACGACAAGGAAGTGAGAAACGACCAACATCTTAATTATCTCGCGGCAAAAGGCACCAAAACCAGCTCGAAAGAGTTCTTCATCCAAAGAATTTCCCTACAAACAAACTGGAAGATCGAATCTCCTCAGCTTCCATGGATCATTTGAGAATCTCAGCTCTAGGAGAAGGAGAAGCTTCGACATTTGGTGAGTCAAGAACAGTCTCTTGATTTGTTCCATTTGTTTATACTCTTCGATTCCAGTTTCTGAAATAGTTTTTTTTTTTTTTTTTTTTTGTGCAAGTTTTGGAGTTGCGAGGAGTGACGAGAAGTTTGATTCTGAATATGCTCGGAGAAAAGCTTCAAGGTTTAGTTTATTTGGAGGCCTGGTTTTCTCCTTTCATAGAGATAACACAGAAACCAGAAAGGGGTTTTTCAGGTTCGGATTGCTTGGAAATTCATAATTAGTTGAATATTTGAAAAGAATCTAGTGATTGGGTTTCTTAAATTGTGTAATTAACTCATTTATCAGCTTAGTTTTGTGTTTGTTCTGAATTAAATTCGCGATCCAATCTTGGAGTGTCGATTTCTATGCCTTCATTGCTATTTTCATCTCTCTGTTGTGGCATTGAAGTTTTCATGCTATACATTTACCAGGGTGTTCTTTTCCGCAATGTCGATGTGTAAAAATTGATGCGTCGAAACTGGTTCCATTTTTGTTGTTATTCAATCACAAAGCTTTGCGGTTTTCCGCTTAGGAATTGTAGCGTTGTGTATGTGTCTGTTTTTGTTTTGCGTTATTGATTTGTAAAAGTTTAGGCCAAAAAATTGTCTCGTAATCAATTGCACACTAAAGGCGAATAAACTTTTCCACGATGTCGATGTTCGTGTAAAAATTGATTTGTCAATATTGTCTCTATTGTTGTTGTTATTCAATCACAATGCTTTGTGGTTTTCCGCTTAGGAATTGAGGTGTTGTGTATGTTTCTGTTTTGGTTTTGCATTATTGGTTTGTATAAGTTTAGGCCAAATGATAGTCTCGTAATCAATTGCACATTAAAGGCGAAAAATTAACGTGATGGCCCATGGGTTTATGAAATTTTAATGATCTTGCACAAACAGTTATGGTCTATCGCTTATTATTTACACTTTGGTTTAGAGGGAGAAAATAAGTTCTTAGTGTCCTTCTTTTCAGGATAAGTAGATCCAATTGTAAGTAATCTGATATTTATTTTGTAATCTCCATGATGATCTGCCCTATATTCTTTTGCCAGATGTGGCTCAGTGTTCTCCTTTCGGCTTTTACGCAATTGCCACATCGAACGAGTCACTTGCAGAATCGTAAATGCGTATGTTTTTCTTTTCTGAGCGAATCCAGAAAGCTTACCTTAAATGGCGAGGATTTTCTTTACTCTTTTTAGATGCCTTAAATTCCCTAAAAAGAGCTCTATAAAAGGGCCTTGTAAAAACCCTCAAACCCTTCACCAGCATTGTTAGAGATTGTTCGACTCGTGCGCCGCAGTCAGCTAAATTCTCTCATTCCCAAAATCCTACTGAAATTGTGGTTAGTAATCTTCTACATTTAATTTTGTTATTCATTTCTTGATTACAGGGTCTTTAAACTCTAATCGTCCTACTGTTCTTATGGCTACCAAAATATCCAATGTAGCTACCGTCCCCATCGATGGAAAATGGGATTATTAATTGAAGGAAATCGAGATGAGAATCTTTAATTTTATTAATCATGTTTTGCGACCGGTTTTAGGGTGACGGAGCATAGTGTTTAGCTTCGATTTTTAATAAGTATTAGTAGCTATTAAGAAAAACTTTCGAATTAAAAATAGGTTTATGGATTTGATTATCTGCCCCTTTTCAGAGAACATCCATTATTTGTTTTGATTTTCCTCAGGTTTTTTTGGCAAATATGTCGAGCGGTTATCAAAGAAGAAGTCCACGGGTGACTGTAGTGGACAAGCGGAAGGATCTGCAAACGAGGAGCCAAATACATGATAATGAGAAATATAATATAGCAGCTAGAGAGGCGTTTAGCAGTGACGTAGATGAAGTCAACTTG
Organism: Parietaria judaica; assembly: GCA_954871525.1. Taxonomy (NCBI): domain Eukaryota; kingdom Viridiplantae; phylum Streptophyta; class Magnoliopsida; order Rosales; family Urticaceae; genus Parietaria; species Parietaria judaica. The sequence goes on from OX940862.1 coordinate 5,948,493, forward strand.
AAGCGAAAACGGATACATATAAAGACTAAATCCATCAAAGATCTGGTTAATTCACGATGGCTTTATTATTTTTCTTGTTATTTCATTGAAGATCTGTCCTGTGGTTAATGCCTATTATCATATTGTTTAAGTCCTCAAAAAATCTTTCAAATTATACACTCAACTCTGTTTTTGGTGCTTAGAAGTATGTGGATTTTCTGATTGGTCAAACATGATTTAAAAACACGTCATATTGATTGTCTTTAAAAACGATTTTTTTTCATTTTTTTTTCTTTTTCTGGGGGGCCTTTGTGAAGTATATTGATTGATTTTATAAATACGTAGTTATTTATCCTAAATTCCTTTGACTCTCCTAGTCTGCTCAATATTATGTATCTGTTTAGTGATCAAAGTTGCATTCTCGTTTGTGAAATTTCAAACCGATATTACCTATGTCTTTCTGTATGCTTTGAACATGATAATACTCTTTGTCATAAGTAGAACTAAAACCCTTGGCGTTAAACCGTTTTTCTTCCCTAAATGAGAAAACAAGCGAAAGATTCTTTTGTAAAAAATTGTCTTTCATAACTTCTCTCTATGCGAAATTTCATTTGCAAGCTGAAGGTTTTTTTTATTATTTATTTTTTAAAATTTGTTCATGGCCACAACTTTGTTGCATTTGGCATGATGCTGATGTAATGTTTTAAACTGAATTCAGGTTGCAGATCATGGCCATGGGGATAACAGTCGAAGCTCTGACAAGGGACCTGGTTTGCTTCTTAAACTCATTTTGAGATATTTTCTTACCAAACTACCTCTCCAGTGAAATTGATGTAACAATGCTTATTTATGAACAGCCTTAATGTCATCTGATGCTGTTTTACCAGAAAGACGGAAGCTTGAATTGCTCCTTGGAACTCTGAAAAAGTATGTCTTGTGGTAGTTATATTCTAGTTGTAAAGCAGTTATGCCATCTAATGGGATCCATACTAAAGTAAAATTTTAATTTTGTGTTCGGGAAAAAGAGATTTCTTGACTTCATGAAGAAAAGTGATGTCTCAATTATCTTTTTCTTCTAACTTGTAGGCGGGACAGACATGATATATTTGCACAGCCAGTAGGTCCCGATGAGGTTTGTATAAAATTATTTTATATTTACTATATGTTTGTCTAGGATATTTATTGCTGGCAGTTTTTTATTATACTTCTGTTTTGAAAAGGTCGAAGGTTATCATGAATCTATTAAAGAGCCAATGGATTTCGGTACAATGACGATGAAACTTTACAATGATCTCTACGAGACTCTGGAAGATTTCGAGGTTCGTTGCTACAACATTTATTTGTGTTTTTTTTTTTTATCTACATAAAAAATCTCCAAGTCTTTTATAGATAGTTGTTAATTTTGTCGATTTCAGCATGATGTGACATTGGTATACGAGAACGCAATGACTTTCAATAGTTCAAGCACCGTCTATTATAGGCAGGTGAGTCGACAAGAAAGGAAATATCGGTTTCCAATATCTTATTCTCAATATTTAAGTAACCGATATTTAATTGAGTTTCAGGCTCGATGTATACGAGATCTAGCCACAAAGTTATTTTCTCTTCTCAAAGAGGATCCTGAGAACTTTGAGACTGCGGTTGGTGGCATGAAAATACGAGCTTGTAAGAGGGATGGCCCTGTAAATCAGAGTTCTAAGAAAACCAATTCGAATGGTATATATCTTTGATCTTCGTACAAGTATCACTGTATAAACATGTGGCTCTTGATTTCACACAGCTTATTCTGATTCCGGTTTAAAAGCCGGGAGCTTTGTGAAATACAGGAACTGATTTCCCGGTCCTTATTTTATAAGTATGGTTTTGATAATATATATTTTTTAATAAAAAAATGGTAAATCCCGGTTTTAAACTGGCATTTTCACCGGTCCCTGTTATTATCTGGTACAAAATCGGTTTTGCCGGTCCCAACTTTGAAAATAGTTTGTTTTTACAATAAAATACCGGGATCGGGGGAAATTATATGAAGCTCTGGAAAACCGGGATCAGGAGAAGAAATCTTCAAAGCCCCGGTTCTCATTCTGGGTTTTGACCCTAGTAAACTTTCTAAAAATACTTGCTGGCTAAAACTAAATGGGTTGCTCTTTCTTAATTAATGGGTCATAAAACTAATTATTCTTTTGCTCCCTGGTCAGGCTCTGATGAAGGACAGTTTCGCAGTATTGATGAAGATCGGCGTAATGCCGGCAAGTCAGTTAAACTAAATGAGTCAATTTCTCCTTCGCATTATCTGAACACTGAGCCGCTATTGCCCATGGAGAATGTAAGTGATATATGCTACAATACATGAACACGATATATTGTACCATTTTTTTCTTCCAGAAAAGATATGTGAAGCAATTGAATTACGCAAACAAGATATAATAATCTTATGGAGCATATATTTATTGATTATTTGTCTCAGATCTGAGTTATAATGATTACATTGTTCAGAATATGCAGACTAAACACGAAAAGGAGGGGAGCAAAGGGACCTGGAAGCAATTTATTAAGAATTTGGGGTCAATGTCCGAAAATCAGAAATTAAGCTCCGATTCTGAAGCATTCAATACTTACTGTGCAATGACACCTCAACAGCTTCATTTTCAAAAATATGGAGTGCATAATGCGCAGTCTTGGGACGCCGGACTCTTTGGGAATCAACCCAACGGCACTCTTCCTTGTGCCCCAAGTAATGAAAACATAAGTGCATTGATTGAACTTCAGAATAGGCAGAAGGTATTGAACTACAACACTCTGGTTTACAACGAAGTGTTGTGCAGAACGTTGCTTTCCCTCGTCAGCATCGGTGGACAGGGTGCTATTCCGATGCCAATTCCGATTCCCTGGAACAGCATGCCTAACTCCAACACCTTCATCCCGTATCCCCACTTGAATGGGAATTACCCTTCTACCCCCAGAAACCAGGACGGTCTTGCCTTTAGTTCCGTCAAGGATGATAGGATCACTCCGATGGCGGATCTAACTTCGTTATGTCCACCTAAGCAAAGCATCGGGAGCTCTTATCAGGACTTGTCAGGAGCCGAGAATTCTTACCTTAATTCTCTTGGTATGAATTTCCATCCTGTTGGAAACCCTAACGGAACCCTAATCCAGCCGTCCCAATCCAAAGGGGAGGGTGCTTGTGCTAACAACATGCCTACATCCGGCTATTTCACCAATCTCCTACTTCAAGGTGCACATCCTTCCTTATTATCGAACATCAAAGCTGGCAATGGCACTGAAAAACTAATCCAGACTGCTCCGATCCAAGGCACCATGAGTTTCCAGGCACCTCCAAGAAATAATTTCGGTTAGTTTGACTTAGAACCGATATTTTTTTCAAAGGAAAATGAGAGGTTTAATAAATTCTAGAAAAATAAAAAGAGAATATGTTCTTTATTGTGTTCAGACAGACTTGGGAAAAAAATTCCCCGGTTATTTTTTTTTAGAAAAGGAAATCCCGATTTTCTGTTATTTTTCTCATATTTATGGGTTTTAAACAGGGCCTTTAGGTCCGAGGATCAATGAAGAAGCTCCATCTACGGTGCAGCAGTCACCTGCCATGGCTGCAGCGGGATTGAGCTCGGGCTTGAACCAAACTCCCTCTCCAAGCTGGTTTAATCTGAATCTGCCAAGCATGGAGTTTCAGCTTCAAGCTGCCATGGGTGGCTATGGAGGTCAAGCTCCGAGCTTGGGTCAGCCGTTTGGGGGGCCAATGCAGCCTAATTTTGATTTTCGGACGCAGGAAATTGGCAGGGGAGAAGGTTTCAATGCTGAAGCTGCAGCTGCAGCAGGGTTTTTGACGCAGATGATGGGCTGTCACGGCGGGGCTGAGGAGCAGGGAAACGCTGCCCCGTCCGCTAGGAACTATCTGTCTAATCCATGATAGAGGCCGTTGTTGGCAAAGAAACTTGCTCGTTTGTCTTCTTTTTTAGTGTTTCGTCTTTTTAGTGGACTTCTGTTTTCTTCTGTTGGCGTTTTGGATTTGAAGAATTTCGTTTAGAGATCTTTCCTTTGGATGACGGTAACGAAACTTGGTTATGATTTTTACTGGGATTTTCATTTTCCTTGCACGGGATCTATATTTCTTTGTTAGATCACTTCCATTTTTTTTTTGTACATTTAACTTTTATATAATCCCTCTTAACCTTTTTGCAACTTCATATTATAAACTCTGATTTTTCATTTATTACAAAGCTACATTAGTATGCAATGACAAAATCAAGAATTACAAATTTGAGAGATTATATTTAAATTCTCGTTAAAAAAATACAATTGATTTGTACCTAGTATCGGCATAATATACCGATACTAGGTACTTACACCGCAATATACTCCAAAAAAAATGGACCTTACTCTTCATCGTACGAGCACCAATGGCGTTCTGCAATTCATCGTCTCCAGCCAACCCGCAACAATGCGCATAGCAAACACCTCTCTCGCCATAACCATGGAGCTCAAATGGATCAAACCCAAACCCAAATCCCTAACCCCAATCCCCAACCTCTCGCCGTCGTCGCTTCCCGTCTACATCTCCGCCAAGCCCTCCCACGTCGACGCCGCCGCGCTCAGCCGCCTCTACGCCGCTTGCAATCGCTCCGGTCACCGACTCCCCTCCTCCGGCTCGGAGCCCATCGACGATCGCAAGCTCCGGATCGCGCTGGCGCACAGCCCGTTCGTCGTCTCCGTCTTCTGCAAGGCTCGCGGCTCCAATGGCGAGGGGCTGTTTGAGAGCGTGGTCGAGCAGGTCGGCCCGTACAATGGCGAATTGGTGGGATTCGGGCGAGCGGTTTCCGACATGGGATTGACCGCCGCCATTTACGACGTTATGGTGAGTTGGCCGTTGCAAAAAGATTTGGTCTTTTTCAGTGAAATTATATGAATTCGATACAGTGACGGCTTCAGGTTGATCCTTCTTTGCGAGGAATGGGAATTGGGAGACTGATCGTGCAGAGAATCGCGAGGTCTGTTCAACTCTTTCTTCCACCTTCCGATTACCAGCTCAAAGTGACTGCACTACTTGTTTAGGATTAATAGCGGTTTAAGTAACCGATGTTTTACATTTGTGGTTGAAATTCCCGATGTCAACTAGTTTGCTTGTCTCCAAAGTTACGTCACCGAATTTTGGATGTGCTGATAATAACCTTTAAATCAATGGAGAAAATATACGAGGTTTTGGAGAGAAGTAAAGTAGTGAACAGTAAGACTTTGTCCGTGAAAAATAAAAATAAAAGTTGTGAAAATTAAAACATCTAAATACATATGCAATTGTATATGTTGAGCTATAAGATGTTTGTAATGGTGTCCTTGTCAAAACATTTGTTGCAGAATGCTGATAAGTAGAGAGATTTATGACATTGCAGCACTCTGCTCCGAAGATGAAAGGTAAAGCATTCAGTTCCATTGTTTGTCAATTTTCCATATTTTTACGAGTAATTTGGCGTTGTTCGGGCCACTTCGTGCGTTTTGTTGCATATTTTACTTGTTGCCGGAAACTCATTTTTTTTATATAAAAAATTAAAATTCTATTAATTGCAATGGCGGAAAACTTTTCAATAATAAATGGAGAAATGGACATTTTCTTTCTAATTGTTGATCTTGAAATCATTAGTGACGATTTTTCTATATAATTTTATAATGTTTCATAGAAAGGGGTTATTCTGCAACCAATCGAGCAGCCCGTGACAAATGATTACATGATTTTTAATTCGGTTTAGCCGAGCTATGCACAAATGCAGGAATCACTACTGGGTTACTGATGATACCCTCTTATCTTTCAGGCCGTTCTTTGAAGCTTGCGGTTTCAGAGATGACATTTTGGGCTCCACTACAATGATGTACACAAGAACCATTTCAGCTGGTTCCGAACCCAACGACCGAACGGCCTAAACCTAAACGATTGTAATATTGAATCAAACAAACCCATGTCCAGAGGAACAGGGATAAGAGTGTATTTTACTGTATCTATAAAAAGAATAGCTTTGAGCTCTTGAAAGTCAACATCATAGGAATGTTTAACTGTGCCAAGTTTGACTATCTCAGCCCATATTCTTGTACACAGAATCCAATCCGAAGCGTATTCTTGTCCATTTCTGAGCCCACTTTTTGTCCATGAAGAAAAAGCTAACCCATGAAAGAAGTAAAGTAGTCTTGCTGATAAAGCTTCCCTTTTTGCCCTTCTAACCTTTAATAATCATCGAGCCTCCATTTTTTCTCAGCCATGGGAAAGATCTGGGTCGAAGTGTGCCTGATCTCCGCCCGCGGGCTCCGGCGATCGTCTTCGCTGTGGAAGCTCCAATGGTTCGCTGTTGGCTGGGTCGACCCGAACAACAAGTACTGCACCAGAATCGACGCTTCCGGGAACGCGAACCCGGTTTGGAAGACGAAGTTCGCGGCTCCTTTGGACTCCTCGGAGTCGGGCTTCAATGAAGCCGCTCTCCACGTTGAGGTCTACAGCAGAGAGCCGATCTTCCTCCGCGAGAGTCTTCAAGGCACCGTGACGATTCTGCTGAAGGAGTTTCTGGGGAAGCGCGACGAGAGCTCCGAGGCTGCTCCGAGGCCCGACGAGGTTGGGAGCTACCAGCTGCGGAAGCGAGGGTCGAACAAGCCTCAAGGATTTGTTGATGTTTCCGTGCGTGTCTTGGAGGAGAAGGAAGAGTCTTCGTCTTTCCCAGGTATGCCTTAGTCTTTGCCTCACTGAAATATATAGTTATATACCGAATTTTTCAGTCTGTCTGTTTGGTAATCCCAGTTGATTATTTAATTTATAAAAATGATTGTGCGCAAGACTTGATTTGTTTAGGAATTTTTTCATAAAAATGAAAATAAAAAATTGTGAGAATTTCATCTTAGTATTTTAATAATTAGGTTTGTTGATTGCTCACTAGAGTCTCATAATCTAATGTATTTATCTCATTCAGTAATTCATGCACATTTAATTTGTAGGCACCGGAGGAGACACTAATTACGGCAATTCTATCACCTTGGCTACCGGAGACGGGCCCATACAAGCCTTCCCGACAGAGATTCCATTAACTTCATTCCACAAACCGCAGAACCCGACGCCCTTCCCGCAAAACCACACTCCTTATGCGGTCAGACCGAGCTACCACCCGGCTGTCGGTCCAAGCTATCATCCGCCTCCGATGTCAGCTCCAGTGGCACCCAATGCCGGTTATAATCCTGCTTTCTTACCGAGGCCGGATCGTCTGTCAGATAACTACATCAGCGTGCCATCATCTTCTACGGCGCCACCTGGCCGTGCCGGGGGGCCTGGTTTTGCGATGGGGATAGGCGCCGGAGCTTTGGCGGCCGGTGCAATGATATTCGGCGACGACTTCATTTCCGGGTTTCCGTCTTCTGGTTTGAGTGATCCAAGTATCGTCGTATCAACTAATCCTCCGTTTAAATAAGTTTGTGGTTTGATTTCGATTCGATCATTTGTTTATGCAATGTTATTTAATGGAAGATTACCCAAAATTTGCATGCTGTTTTCAATTCCTCTCACGAATTTTAATTTTGACAACAATGTGCTCTTTACTTCTAAAACTCATCCCATAGCAAAACATGACTTGCTCGAGTGTATTTTTGTTGATTAATTATAAGATTATCGCGAAACAATAATGCATTTGCATCCTTTTTATTCAAGAACAAATAAAATAGAATTTAGCTGGGATTATGTGCTACTTTTTATGCAAAAAATTAACGTTCTTAGGCAAAATGATGAGGAAAGTTCAGCGGTCATTAGTGCGTTTTTTTTTACTTGTTTCGAAAACTATGTGTACAAGGAGATCAAGAAAGACATGATTTTTGATTTCTAAGTTGACAACCGTTACATCTTCCTTTGAGGATCATAATAATTATGAATGAGAAGCTTCAAACCGACGCTTCTCCAAAGAATCGCCAAAAGCTTTCTGCAGAAACTTGTCCACCAATGATAAGAACTCGTCGATCTTTTCTTCGTGTGGCAAGTGGCCGCATTGTTTGATGACTTCGAAGCATGAACCGGGAATCGCTCGGGCGAGCCTCTCCGCGTTCCATGGCGGGACGAGCCGGTCGGTGTCGCCGGTAACGATCAAAACTGGCATTTACAACAGAGTCTCAACAAACACACACCCAATTAGGAGGGACATATAATCGGGTTAGGGTTTTTACCAGGGCACGAGATCTGGCTGAGTCTTTTCGAGAGTGGCGGGTTGGATCCGGGGGTGTCGGTTAGCATCGCTGCGGTGAATTCAATCAGTGCCTTGTCCCAATCCTTAGCCCTTAGTGGCTGAAACCCGACATGGCTATGAGCAAAACAGTTCTCCTCAAAATCATAGAACAAAGAGCTAATTTAAAAGTGCTCACCTTCGTATAGCCATCAATGATGTGTTTGGTTACGAGCTTCGAATCATACCACGACTGTTTAACCGCCATTATCCCAAACCTATCGATGATCATCCTCACCTGCGCACGCAAACCACAGTCAGAAGAACTAAACTCTACTTGAGCAAAAGCTCTGTACAAGAAGTCTTACCAAAGCTACGGCGAAAGCCGATCGCAAAATCACTAAGAGCACTATTTTGTATAGATGACGCAGAGCATCGGAGATATCCTTCACGACGAGTGCTATTGCTTGCGCAACAAGCTTTAGGAGCTTGAGAAAGGCGCTGCAAAGCTGGAAAAACGGATTTCCATGGCTGTTGCTGCTTAAGTTATCTCCTCCTGATGGACTGTCCTTAATGGCCTCTCTTTGGCTACCGAGAGGTGCGAAAATCGCCGGAGCAACGAGGATCAGAGCAGCGACACGTTCCGGGGCCTCAAAGTAGGCATTCACTGCCACCAGAGAGCCAGCTGAATGCCTGAGATGACACATTTTCTCGATGAAGTTGGGAAAAAGAAACCGTCTTTTTGTCAGATAAATAAACTTGCTAATTTCAAAATTGCAGTTAAATGGAAATTGAGAAAGCGTTGAGTGGTTTGAATGACACAAACACTCGAACATTCACCTCACTGCAATCACCGAGAATTCTCCCGATGTTCGAACGTCACCTTAATACAACAGAAACGACGCAAACAGACATACCCGACAATAATGGCCTTCTCAGCTTTCAGAAGATCGGCGAAGAACAATGTTGCTAGCACCGAGAACGCCGTCGAATACACATTCACTGCCTTTGCATTTTCCGAAAAACCTGGCCTCGATGTCAGGCCAAACGCTGGCCTATCGAACGCAAGCACTCTCGACCCAACCAGTTGAGCTAAGCCCTTCATGGCCCTGCTCCACGAGAACACAGAGGCTCCAAATCCATGGAGTAGGATCACCGGCAGACCGACCTTTCCGGCTCCGGCTATGCTCTCCGAGCCTGAGGACCCGTCTCCTTCGGGCTCGCAGATTTTATGGTGGATCTTCACGCCTCGGAACTCGCAGAAACAGCTGTCCGGGTCGGCCAAGAGAGTCAAATCCTCAACTATCTGGTCTTGCTCTATCCCAGCAACACTCTTCTTCTTCTTCTTCTTCTTCTTCGCCATCTTCTCTGTTCGCTCGTCCGTCAATGGCCCTGCAAGGTGTTCGCTTTAAATCCCAACAGAACAAAAACAAAAATACAAAAAAGCCATGAGCGAACTCAAAGGCAGAGTTGTTGCAGTACCAGTGAATTCGGCACTGGAAGCGAGGAGAGAGCGAGAGCGCGTTGAGGGAGGCCATGGACAAGGCGTCTTAAAGGTGGGGTTGGGGTTGAGGAGAGAAAGGAAGTGGGTCCGGGCTGCCATGGAAGCTGCGAGCTCCATTAATGGGTGAGAGAAAAACGTGATGGAAAGGCGAAGAAGGGTCACTGTTGTCTCATTGAATGAGGCAAGCGATGGCCGCCGAAACAGCCTGGGATCGATGGCTGCCCATTCTCAAGTCCTTTGCTTGTCGACGATGATTAATCAAACTCAGGTACTTTTGAATAGTAGTGGCAAATGTATTTAAGTTTTACTCAGTTGGGACGGTATCGGAAATAAGTTACTTAATTCTTTTTTTTTTTTTTTTTTAAGGGCATTGAGTATATTCGAACCGCATAAAAGTGAAACTTGAGCACTTTCAAACAAAAATAAAGTAAAACTTAAAATACATTTTACAGTGACCAATAATTCATTTCCTTTTCGTTATAAAGGTAGTTTCTTAAAATCGCTAAAATATAGTTGGAAATCTGCTTAAATGTCGTTTATAATTGTTCACCGGTGTTCTCACCAAATGACTATGATTACTTTTTTTTTTTTTGGAATTTTAGTAAAGCTATATTTCAGTGTGATTTTTTTTTTTAATAAAATTATGTAAAAGTGGCAATGATATTAATTTATCATACAGTTGAAGTTGAAGTATATAATATATATGGCTGTTTTAAAGAGTGGAGGGTTTAATTATGTAAAAACTAAAACTAATATAAAGAGTATATAATTTTAATTTTTTTATAATTAAAAACAAAATTATCGAAAAAATAGTCATGCAAAGATAAAAATTGATGGATGGTGCTTTCATTGCCTTCCATCCTCGTTGCCGACAATTTATTCTTCAACAACAAATATACAAGTATAATAATGCAAGTAGAAATCATAACTTTTTGTTACATTTAAAATATCTTTAATTTCATGTTCCACTTCAGTACCGTTCATAAAATAGATAGAAGACGATTTAATGTTCAGTTATAATTTATAAATATACAACAGTATCGTTTTGGATTATAACTTAACATAAATCTTTCATTAAAAAAATATAGTAATACTAAGGTGAGAAATAACTACAACTTGAAAAATAAGATGTATGTTGGATTTAATGTATGTCGTTTAATACAAATACGCAAAATATATCGTCGTTTAGTTGAAGATAGATTTATGTATGTCTTTATTTCCTAATAGTCACTGAACTAGCAACTAGTAAATGTAATCATTTGGTTATGTATAACTCAAAATATGAGTAAAATACGTCGTTTATTCGAAGATATATTTATGCATGTAATTTTTTTTTTAATTTTTATTTGCAGTAATTGATATACAATTTGTAAATATATTTGATAGGGTTATAAGTGAAATATTTATTTGCAATATTGGTCAATTGTCATATTTAATATTATTATTGGGGTGCACGTAGTTTATAATTATATATTCGTTTAGCCAAAGATAAATCTTGCATGATTTATTTGTTTATTTATAAGTTTTGGGTAATAGTCGCCATACGACAACTATTGTAAAATAAAAATGCATAAATCTATGTTCCATCAAACGACACTGCTATATTTTAAACGACATAAAACCATCGCGTGTTATCAGCTTGTCCAAATTCCAAAATTCAATATTATGAATAATTTGTCCGACTTTTCTGGATTTTAGCTAAGCTGGTCTCTGAATTCCATGAAAACTTGAAGAGAGAGAGTTGTCTCGTTGGTGGGCAAAAGATGGAAGCTTTGGTGTGCAAGAAGCTGGGCGATCCAACAGAGAGTCCGAACTCGGCGATAGTGGTGGAGAAGAGCCACCCAATCCCAGAGCTCACGGCCCCCAAATCGGTGAGGGTGAGAGTGAAAGCCACGAGCTTGAACTACGCCAATTACCTTCAGATTCTCGGCAAGTACCAGGAGAAGCCCCCCTTGCCCTTCATTCCCGGCTCCGACTACTCTGGCGTCGTCGACGCCGTCGGATCCTCCGTCTCCGCCCTCAGAGTCGGCGACAAAGTCTGCTCCTTCGAAGGCCTCGGAACCTTCGCGCAGTTCATCGTCGTCGACGAGGCTCGTCTGTGAGTTCTTTTCACCGTTTCTTTGATATTCAAATCCCTATTTCTCATAATGGGAATATTGGATTGCTCTCAATCTTTGGTTCTTATGCGCATCAGATTCTCTTTGGGAAAATTGTTTGTGCTATTACATCAAGTAATGTGATGATTACATACATACATACATACATACATACATACATACATACATACATACATACATACATACATACATACATACATACATACATACATACATACATACATACATACATACATACATACATACATACATACATACATACATATTGATAAAATGAGAATATTGGACTGGTTATAATCTTGACTTTTTTCAGGAAAAGTGAGATAACTTTTTTTTATTCCTTTCCTGCTTTTGAAGAGGTTGGGGTTGTTTGTGTAACTTGTTTTGTAAAGATTTAGGATTGTTGATGCTATTAGCTATACGATGAGAAATGATGACGAGTCAAGTTTTCGCGAATACGATAATTATCGGAAAAAACGAGATGACTTTGTGGTATGTTTGTGTGCCTGGCTGTGCTCAGGGCCGGCCCCCGATTAAGGCACACAAGGCACGGCCTCCAAATTTCTAAGAATATTCTCAAGTAATAAAGGGCCTCGAAATTTTTCACAATGACAATTGTACATTTCTGTCATAATTTGTTTAGATTGTTGCCTACGGCCTCCGCCAACTCAAGGCCGGGCCTTTGCTTCAGCCTTCATGTTTATTTTATTGAATTATTTTTATTATCTATTTGAATTAATGGATATAATATTGGGAAAAAGGATTAAGGTGCCTGAGGAATGCGATCTGGTTGAAGCCGGGGCTCTTCCGGTTGCATTTGGGACTTCCCATGTTGCCCTTGTTCATAGAGCTAATTTAACCTCAGGCCAGGTATATTCCTAAAGCCTCAATATTTATATTTGTAATAATATAATATGGAATCTTGTTGACCCGTTGTTTATATGGATATTCTTAACAGGTACTGCTGGTTCTCGGTGCCGCCGGGGGCGTCGGTCTGGCAGCCGTACAAATCGGGAAAGTTTGCGGTGCCGTTGTGATTGCTGTTGCAAGGTAATTAATATTAAAATTTAATATGTGTGATACATTAAACGTGTTTGATGTGTGTTGAATTTGTAGGGGTGACGAAAAGGTTGAGTATTTGAAAGCGCTGGGTGTCGATCATGTGGTTGACTCGGGCAGAGAGAATCTCATTCAGAGCGTCAAGGGCTTTCTCAAGACCAGAAAGCTCAAAGGCGTTGATGTCCTGTACGATCCTGTTGGAGGAAAGGTCACCAAAGAGAGCATGAAAGTGTTGAATTGGGGAGCCCAAATTTTGGTCATCGGCTTCGCGAGCGGTGAAGTGCCGGTCATCCCTGCGAACATCGCTCTTGTTAAGGTTGATTTTGAACGAAAACTTCATCTTTGAGACCTAACATGTAATTTAACTTCTTTTTGTTTTTTAAGAGTTAAGCTCAATAATTAGTGGTCGAGATGGGATCGAACAAGGTTTTGAAATCGGATTTCCGCTTATTTTGAAACCGTACCGCATTTCCGGTTTTGTAGCTCCCTACAACCTTAGAAAACCCGGTTTTTTGAAATTCGTTTATAATGAACCTAGTACCTGATTAACCGTGTACCCGGATCCGAAATTAACCGGATATTCAAATTCTAGGCTGTAAGCTGTTTTTTTTTTTCTTTTTTCAGACCTTGGTTTAGGAATCAAACTGTGCCACTTGAGTTGATCCAAGTTAGTAGGATTTGTTGCTTGTATATACAAGTGACTTATACATATATAACACCAATTAAACTCCTTGTTACGAAATTGTAATAGCATTTACACAATCACTGTGCAACAGAATTGGACAGTGCATGGACTTTATTGGGGCAGCTACCGAGTCAATCGACCGGGTGTTCTTGAAGACTCCATCAGAGAGCTTCTATCTTGGGTTGTCAAAGGCTTTATCAAGATCCATATTTCTCATACTTATACCTTGTCAGAGGTCAGCCAATATCTACTTATATATATATATAAGTTTTGTTTTGTTTGATTTCCTCTTGTTATTCATTCAATCACTTGTTCTCAACAGGCCAGCCTCGCCTTCTCGGCAATCAGCGACCGGAAAGCGATCGGAAAGGTGATGCTCGTTCTCAACGGCGGAAGAACGGCACTGTCTAAGCTATAAGCTGACCGGGATTATCATTTTGGAACTTAATAATATGGCATAAACAATAAAAGCTCCACTAATGTTCATGTGTCTTGTTTGGTTTGTTTTTATAAATAAATGATCCGAAATGAATATTACAAGCAAGAAAAATAAAATCATATAGCTTGTTGTCACTTTTACATACTATAAAACTTGATATAAATAGATGCGAAGAGCGAAAGCTCTTCACTGCATTCTCACCTTTGCTATATGTATAAAATAAAATAAAAACTTTTGGGGAGCAATAGTCCATAATACATATATGCTTTTGAGATAATATCATGCTTAAAAAGTAAAAAATAAAAAAAAATAAAAAAAATTAAATGATGCTCTACACTTGATGAGTTTAAAATATATTTTTTCAATTAATTTTGAGACTATTGTGCTTGTTCTTAGTTTGTGGAAATTTGAGGCGATCAGAAATTTTTGAAGTCCTTAATCAATTAAAATAGGTAAATATGATCAAAATTCGAAATTAGTAAGGCTTTAGATCATGCAATCACGAAGCACGTCTCGTTTTTAAATTAGTTTATTCAAGAAGTGTTTGGTATGAAAATTTGACAAGATTAATAAATAAAAATAGGGAACTTAAGTTACATAGTTAAAATATATAGTTTGAAATTATTGTACGTAAAAATTAATATTTTCCAATCTTTTTAGCATAAAGGGCATTAAAAAAAAAAAAAACCCTCACGGAGTGACCAACGCGCAATTTTCTCAGCAAATATAATAAAACTTTAATGCTTAGTAGGAAGATCGTTCGTACAATGCAACATATTTAGCAATTAGCATTATAGAACAAGAAAAACGTGAGATTTGGACAATTATTTACAGAGTTAAGTTTCGGTCAAATATACAGAGCAGAAGAATTTTGCAGAAGGAACCGCTTTACTTGAAGACGTAGCAGCGCTATCTCAGTCGACTGTCGGTTTTAAGGAAGCGAATGTGTTCTTGCTGCAACATCTGTCCGCCGTTCACCGGGTCAAAACTACAGCGCTGGAAACTGAAACAACCACCAAAAAATTCAAATAATAGACAAGTGTCACAACAGAGAAACACATCAAAGACTTGTTTAAAGTTCAGGATTTAGGGTTAAAAACGTCTTATACTTTTCAATTTTTCGGCAAAGATCTTTGCGCAATTTGTTTCCGGGTAGTTACCCTGATTGATACTGATAAAATAGTTATCCATAAGGTCGTTTAAGTGTAATTTTGTAGTGGGGAATGATTGGTCTATGATGGCTGATTGATTCGAACACGACACGTGACACGAAATAAAAATATAGATAATATTATATTCTGACTGAGCACTCAGTGCATTTGTTTTGCTACTTTATTATAAACAGACGTGAGACGAGGATCACCAGAAATATTTAACTATAATAGAAAAGTTAAAAAATATAAACTAAAAAAACAATTTTTAATACAAACCCTCCATCCATGCCAACAATAAACTAAAAGGATATCGGTTAAAGACGTCTACATTTTCCAATTTTTCGGGTTGAGAAAAATCTCAAGTAAGAGATTAAAGGGAATCAAAGAAAAGAGCAACAGAATTTCTTTGCACAACTTGTTTCCGGCAGTTCCGCGGCGCCGGTTGATATTTATAGATTAGGTATGTGTAAAGCCCGTCGAGGATCACCAGAAAATATTTCATGATACCCAAGTCAACTTACATGCTTCATCGAGGGAAATATTTTTTTAAGAACTTGAATACCTTGAAATCTAAACTCAACGATTTTAAATTTACGCAAACTTGGATAGAAGAAGAAAAAACGAGATTAGAACAGACTTGTACCTTCCATCCATGCCAACAATGATGACGGTGTTCTGAGCTCCAAAGGCTGCAATGAAGTGAGTAGCTTCGGACAAGTGGAATTGAGCAAACGACCATTCCGAGCTGAAATATTTTGGCAAGACACCTGGAAATAGATTTAATCAAAACAATTTTAGATTCGATGCGTGAAGATTCTGAACCAAAGTCACCCTAAGAAGAAGATTAAAGAACACTAATTTTCTTAATGCAAAATAACTACCTCTCATGAAAGACAAGGAAGAGCCGGGATTGGCACCCGTGTTTGGAGCGATGAGAGCATCAAGAGAAGAAGAAGAATTCTGGTAAAGCAGCGGTTGGTTTTGAGCAGCAGTTAGATTAGAGAATGAATCCACGCGAACTCTCAAGCTGAATATGTGCACGGTGCCCTTATCACTTGATGTGGCCAGCCACTGGACATTCGGAGAGAGGGCGATTCCGTAAATTTCCGCCCTGTCCACTCCTCTACGTACCTAAACAACGTGCCCAAAACAAAATTAATAATGTCATTCTTTCATAGGCTTCGAAATTATCATGCCTACGAGATGTTAGAAATAGCACTATACCATACATCACAAGTTGCAAGAAGAGTAATTTGCAGCTATACCACTCAACTTATCGTTTTACCGTAGTTCCCCCCTAAACTTTTCTTTATAAATATTTTTAGTCATTTATATTTTTGAGAATGTACCTATGTTCGTCAAATATCAACCTCACATGCAATGCACATTGTAGTACATTTATGATTATTTTTTTTACCCCAAGCGGATTAAAAGTTGACAAAACACGCCGACTGGTTCACAGTTAGAAAGGAGATTCTATAACTTGCATGTTATAGGGAGAAAGTAATACTACAAAGTAAAGTTAAGACGGAAAATTGTGACAATGCTACATGTTTAAAAACTCTTCAAAAAAAAGCAACAACTCACGATAAAGGAATTTCACAGCAAAATACCTCTTGCAAGCGAGAACCGTCCATTGTGTTGAAAATTCTTATCAAGGTCCCTTTCGTACTTGCGGTTGCAAGAAGCAGTCCGTCCATCGTCAACGTAAAGCAAGCAATCTGAGAATCATGTGCATTGATCAACTTTGTCATGTTCAATCCAAAGTGCTCAACCCGAACATGCCCTCGTTGAATGCCAGGGCAAGCCATAACCGACGTGCTCGAATGATGTGAAAGACAACATAAACCCCTAGGGTTTGCCAAAGTCTCGATTTGGTGAAGCAGCTTCAGATCCATGAAGTTGTAAACGTAGATCTTGTGCTCAAGGACAACGACTATCCGATCCCGTCGCAGTCTCACCGCACGAACATCCGACCTAAATGCAAATTCACCAATGCATCGGCTCTGATGATCATCCCAGATAATCACTTTGTTTGGTGGGTACTGGGAATTGGATCCACCTCCGACGAGAGCGAGAATGTTGCACCGGAATAGCATCTCAACGATTTTGAATCCGCCGCTTTTTAAATCTCGCCGGAAAGTTTCCTTAAACGGCTCACAGTTGTATATGCGGAAACCACGGCTCGTCCCGGCGGCAAAACAACCGTAATCCTGGTTCCAAGAAACTGAGAGCAACTCCGTTTCTTCGGTGTCGCTCTCTGGTTCAAGCTGGTTTAGAGAACCTGAAGTTCCATGTTCTGGAGATTCATATGCGCCAACCCGTGTCGAAAGTATTCCTCGAGATGTTGAAACAGTTGAGCTCATGTTGTTATAATGCAAAATCGTCAACAGTCACTGCAACTAAACATGACTAACCTGGTTAGAATCCGATAAAAACAATAGAAACTCGCACATATATTTGGGCCCATTTCATTAAATCACAAATTGGGGCACATCAAAAGAGCACAAGATAGATCGCAGTTCAACAAACAAGACCATATTATCCATATAGAATTAATATAGGTCCATCAAGCTCTTTATCAATTTTTAGTTACTGTTTGAGCAAACCCCAAGAATGTTAGCACCGACAGACGAGTAAAAACAGCCTCTGTAATTAGATCGTTCTAACAAACATAAGGTTATAACTCACATAAGATTACTAAGTAATCACGAAACAAAATCAACACAATAACCAAAGAAGAACTCTCAATATCAACCACCTTCAAACAAGAAGACGGAGAAAACATACAAGCGTAAAAAATGCTACCAATATCCATATCTTCAACCACAAGATGAACCCGATCATAGATTCATAGTGCAAGGCAGTGTTACACAAGCCAACATTAAAAATAAATAAATAAAAACGGGTTTTTTCGCAGTCCATCAAACTTGGAGGACCAGTATTACTCACCAGCAAATAGTTATATCCACTTCAAATGCACTAAATAAGTCAACGACGAATCCAAAAAAGCCTAAGAATCCATCTGAATCTGATCAAATCAACACTAAGCAAACACCCAAAACTGATTTCCTTCAATCTTAACCAAATCTCCCAATTGCCAATTTCGCGGACTAAAATGAAAAATCCCTAAATCCAAGGATAATAAGTTCACTGTTGGCAATCGAAAAGAATAACAAGAGATTGCTCTGAAGCTAGAAATCGAAGAACTGAGCGATGTCACGTCGATATTTGCTCGTACGCAAACGCAACACATTCTAATCTTCATCCTCTCACAGAAACATCAGATCAAAACCAGAATTTCGAAAGAAACTAAATAACACGTTTTTCTTTTGATCGAAACAGTCATCGCAATGATCATCCGAGTCCAAATCCAGAAACAGAGAACAATCACATCAGATCATAATGAAAGAAGAAAAAAAACATCACGTTGTATACCGATTTGGGGAAAGAAAAGGCGAAATTCAGAAGAAGCAATGTGAATTCGCGTGCAGGTACGGGAATATAGCAGAGTGAATTCAAGGAACGATCGATATTTGATTACAGAGAAGGAAAAAAGAAGTGACCAACGAAGGAATTGGGGATTTTGGAGAAGCGTGAAGGTTGGTCTCCTCCGATTGCAGACAGTGACGAACACGATATCATCAGCTTAATCTGCCATTTCTCATCTCTCTCGCAAGACGACGACGACGACGAACAAAACCTCTCTCATAAAAATATCTGTTATTTTTCCTGCTATTTTCTCGGCAAAGTTTGTGTCGTTTTGGACGAGTCGTTTCACATCACTCATGCCCCTTCAAGTTTTCTTATTAGTGCACTTCACACCTTGAATTTTATTTTTTGACAGATATACCCTTCGAGCTTCTAAAAAGAGGTACATAATCTCGTGCATCCAAGTTAAAAATGACGAACATTTTAAAATATCGTAATCTAAGATATTAATCTTGTTCGGTAACCCGTTAATTAATAAACTAATCTAAGATATTAATCTTGTTCGGTAACCCGTTAATTAATAAACTATCGAGTGAGTAAACCAGTTGTTCAATCAAATTTTTCCATATATAATATATTTCTAAAGCTTAGGATATATAACGCTCTACTTTTTGAAAATTTAGAGAGCATTGGTGTTATAAATTATACTTTAGCGAACATATTGCACAGGTACACAAAATTGAGGATGTAATATTGTCAAATTACTTTTAATATACGGTGACTTGCTGAAGAAGACAAAGGAAGCTAATTAGATGAATAAATAAAATTTGTTAAAGTTCCGATCCAGATCTATTTGTTTCTGTTGTTGCGTGGAGTAACAGATTATACGCATTTCATTCCAAATTTCGATTATTATTTTTTCCTTTTTAATCATTAAATTAATTTATGTGGTTGTTATTATAGGTTCATCAGATTCAGAACGCTTAAAAAATACAGAAGCACTCAATATCTCAGAAAAATACACTTATTGTAGACATCATTAGCCATGTCACATGTCACAAATTTCAGTCAATTTGTGATGGATCCAAGTACGATTTACAACTAAATAAATAAATATATATATATAAAGTTAATAAATTTACTTTTTATATTTATGTGGAAGTCCTATTTCTTCCTAATATATTATATACGAGCTGAATTCCTTATGAACACGGTAGTGCAAAGTTTGGACGACGGTTACTAAACGTACATCGTGTAAACTAACACGCAAAACCAACATCGCAGGGGCGAGGTAGCTTGCATGAGTGGAGGCTAAAAAATTGGAGGGAAACCACACAAGAATTTAAAATTTTGAAATCAATTCCGCTCATACACACATTTTTCACGACCCAGAGCATGAAATAAAAAATATCAAACACAACTAAAATGTACGAAGATGGATATCAAACATAGAAAAACTTCAATTTCTTTAGCTCTAAAATTTAAAATCCGAACATATAAATAAGAGCTTCACACATATATAAACTTCTAATTACTTTTCACACATGATCACACGCGGAACTTCTTATTAAATGTGTTAAAAAAATGGATCTTGCTCGGAATGTTGTTTCCATTTCCTAATAAAAAATTGCTTCAACACTTCAATTCGACGATTTTTTGGACGAAGAGAAAGTGAGAGGATAAAGAAAAATGAAAAAATAAATGAGTTTATCGTGAAAAAAAATAAAAAAAAATCAGAGTAAGTATTGAAAATAAAAACACAAACATTTGCATGCGGTTTTTCAAATTTATGGTAAAATTCAAAACTAAACCCTGTATAATTTTGTCACTTTATTTTAGCAACAGTACTTTCAAGTTTCGAGATCTTTAACTTTAAGCAATTTTGATGTATACACTTTGGGAATATAATAATTAATAATGGTGCACGTAAACCAAGTGTTTATGGGAAGATCGGTAAAATTACATTAAAGTTTCCTAAACAGGAACCTAACACCTCACCCCAATTTTGGAAATTTTTTAATTTACCATTATTACAAGAAATACTCATGCTCTGCCATTTTTACAACTTCTAAGCAAATCTTCCAAGTCCCTAGATGATATGTAGTCAATCTCACTAACATTGGCGGATTGGCGGATGTATCTTATGGTGTGGGGTGGTTGAAACCACCCCCAAAGTTTTGAAAATTGCACTAAAAGGACCAAAATACTATAAACTTATTTACATAAACCACCCCCAAAAAATTAAATTTAATGGAAAAGAAAAATTAAACCCCCCCGGTCTCCGAATCCTGGTTCCGCCACTGCTCACTAACCCATATGCGTTTATATAATATAGACGTATATATATATATATAATGTTATGTTTAACCGAAGTATATTATTAACGAAGTGGCTTGGCACGATCTCAGAGTAAATGGAGAAAAAAAAAATGGTTAAGATTCAGAGGTTTTCAAACTGTCTTCTTAATTCTCTTCTTTTTGTTCTTTTGTTCTTGTTTTTCCTTTTTGGATGAAGAAGATTCACTGTCTTGGAAGTTGGAATATTGTGTGTATATAATATATAATATACATACAATATTAATATATGCATGCGTAGAATACAATACATTGTACGTACATACAGCAGTGTATTCGAGCTTATTGATCAATTTATAAAATGTTATGAAAAATCTGACTTATATTCTTAATTTCTATTTTAGTGGTAAAAAATTTCAATGATGTAAAAAATCTTGGCAAAAGTAATTAACTTTTCCCCATTATAAACTTCTTAATTAATGTAAAGTTTAACGTGGTAACGTATGATTTATCTATACATATTTTCGTTTCTTCTTTTGACCAAAGTTTTGCTCTTTTTGACCACGAGACGATAAAAGTAAAACTGACGGACAGTGCCTTAGTTTTTGAATTATAGAGCATTTTTTACTACTATGCAAGAAATTAATGTTCGGTGTCATTTTTTTCAGAGATATTATAGCTCATAGGAGGACAAGACAAAAATGTTAACAAATCATATGTCCACATGGAACTTCATAGTAGCTAGGGACTTAACAAAAAAAAAAAAACTTAATAACTTTTGCCAAGATTTTTACGTCATTGTAAATTTTTCCACCAAAAAGAAAAAGAGATTAAGAATATAACTCAGATTTTTAGTAACATGTAAATATTGTTGGCGCAAATATCCCGCCATAGAAATATACTATATAATGTAACAAGCACGAGGAATTTATAAATACATAAAAATCTATGCCCTAATGGAGTTTTAGTCGCAGATTTCATATAAAGATGAAATAAACCCTAGCTAGGCACTCTATATAAAAGTATAATATATTAAGATACAACTCTGTGTACTAAGAAAGTACCCTCTGTAAAAAATGCTTGAATTATATGTTTTCTTTGTATTTTGAAACCATAGGCCATGCATGCATGCACGGCTCTTTAAGCGTAGCCACAGACGCCGTAGCCGCAGGCAATGCCGGGCTTGCACTGGCGACCGCACTTGCCGCAGTTCGAGCGGTTGAAGAGCACATCGGTGCAGCGCCCGCCACAGCAGCGCTGGTCAAGCCTGCACTTGTGCCCGCACACCCCGCAGTTGTTGCGGTCGCCCAGCACGTTGCGGCAGTGCTTCTTGCAGCAGAAGAGCAGGCTCTTCCCCTTGTTCGCCGGCACGCCGTCGCACACCCGGTGCTTCCTGTCCGCCGCGTCGCACCGGGTGCCCTTCTTTATCACGCTCATGAGGAACCGGCTCCTCGACCGGCCCAGCAGGCCAGCTATAGGGCTGTCGAGCACGTACTCTTCGTCGGTGTCGCTGTCGTCGTCAATGTTGTCGGTTTCGACGTCGTCTTCGGAGAATGCCGGTTGAGAGCTGATCAGCAACGTTGCTAGGAAGAGAATGGTCGTGAGTTTGATGAAGAAGTTTGCCATTATTACTATGTAAGAGACGCGAATAGTACTTCTCTATGCTTCACCTTTTGTGTCTATATATATGGGTTGTTTTATGATGTCACAAGCCAAAGTTGGATTTGAAATGAATTTATGTAGCGTATTGCAAGGCTGGATTCTCGGTTGAGCATGGAGTGATGTTTAATTAAAGTTTGACCTTGGCCATATGGGCTTAAAGTAATGTGCATTATTTAAATAACTAAATGCTTAGTAGCATGGTGCTACTATGCTCATAATACGAACAAGGGAGAAGAACCTTAATCAATCAGTTGACAACTACATAGCCATGCATTATATTATTGAGATTAGATTATTTGACCTAATCGAACTTAAGTACATTAAGTAGCTGTATAATTGAACACGTCAAATATTGGACTCTTCATTGTGCATCTCCAATTTCTGTATTAATCATTTAATCTACGTGCTTAGTCATAAGGGGTGAAACCGAAACTAAGTGCCGGTTTTTTTTTTTTTTTTTTTGGTTATACCAGAAAAAGCTAAATACATAAAATTATGCGCGGGACGCTTTTAGTTTTCGATTTCTTGACAAAAAATAAAGTCCAATCGTTTCGGTCAAAATTGAACTTGGGGCTACTTAACATGGATAACTAACCCCGATACAAACTTGAATAACAAAATTATATTACAATGAAATTAAGTTGATTAAAGCAATGAGCGATTAAAAAGAAGAAGAGATAACACATTAAATGACCTTCAAAATTAAAATAAGAATATAAGATCAATAAAGGCACATCTAAAATTATATGTTCAATCAACTGAAAAAATTAAAAAAAAAATAAAGAGAAGTAAAATAGTGAAAAATGAGAAATTAAATCAATAAAAAATTGTACTGCCACAAAATTTGAACTATTAAATATCACAATTATAAATAAAATAAATAATGTGAACAATAATAACATGTAGCTAGAGGACACATAAATATTGAGCGTGTCTTTTGATCTTCTATACACGACACCAAAAGCTTCATTATTGGCCTCTCTCTATGAATTAATCAAAACACACAGGTTGACGAGTCCAATGAAAAAATAGAACCAATATATAATATTATATATATATATAGATACATGTGTATAGAAGATCTGGTTTTGAGGCGAGAAATGCGTTAACTTCATGACCAGCTTGTCATGTTACTCCACGACGCACCTCTCGCCGGAGGTGCAGCTTGGTGACGCGTGTATTGACCTGGTTGGGCAATGGTCGGAGCTCCTGTGCAAGTGTTGTAACATATATTAGAGCCACACAATTCTGAATTGATTATTCAGTGATATTATTATTAAATTCTAGAAGCCAACTATAGGTCTACTCTCAACTCTCAAGCACGTGCTCTTAGGCTGACTTTATGTGTTTTGACGAGTCTAATTAATATTCATATTATCCTTATCATCATGCCATTAGGAAACCTAGATTGCGCGTGTGACTAATTATACAATTAATGTCTCTTTGTGTTTAATTTATATGGGTTGATATGCTTATATTACGAAATTTTTTCTCTCTCCATGAGCGTTGCTCTAGGGTTCAATATTTTGAAATGAAAAACAGATGTATAATGGAATTTTTAATTTTTTTAATCATATTTAGCCCTCTAAATTGTATCAATATGACCCTCTTCGTTAAATGTTTACCACATTTATCCAAATAAAAGACAAATTAACATTTTCCTTATCTTCTATAAAATCCTAATATTGAATTAAATTTCGAAAATCCCATCGACATTGCCTATCGATGCTATGCTATGCTATCCACGAAGCTTCAAATCTTTTCATTTCTATTAAATAGTGATTTTTTTCCTTCTCAAATTAACTATTCAAAATTTTATAAATAGAGGGTTTTTGATACTTGTCTTTTTCCTCAAGTGCTACACGTATCGTTTGATCCTGAACGACAATGTTGGGCTGACATCTACCACTATATATGTCGTTTATCAATACACGTGATCTTCCATGAGAGTTCTTCCTAATTATGATGTATGTATAGTAGATACCACACCGTGACATGAACACATACGTATATACGTGTGACATATAATCTATATATGTTCGTCTCAACTGGTGCCAAAATATGTATAAATTAGAAAATGAAGAAGGAAAAATTAGCTTATTTAATTCTATAGTTGTATATATTCGGCTCATCTTTTTAGACGATGACACATCTCAAACATAAGCTCATACATACATGTTGGCTGTTATACACGCTTATATGTGTGTTTGTGTGTGTATATATACACATATATAGATATATAGATTAGAGTCATAGAGAGAGGAAGAAAATTAGAGTGGCCAACAAAGAGCGTTTCTTCCTATAACGAGGCACTAGGGGAAGCAAGAGGGTAGCTTCAAATTTCTTTGGGAATTGGTGAGACTGAAAAATAAAATAACGTTTATTACAAGAGATCAGAGAGATATATGAAATAAAAATAAGATTTTTTTAATTCATTAAAAAAAAGTAAAATAAAGGATAAGATTTTATTATATAACTATAAGAACATAATTGTCTTGTCGCATTGAAAAATGAAAAGGGTAAAATTGTGGTAAGCAAGAGTTGTGTGGAAAGGCCAAGCCCAAGACAGACCAATCTATTGAATAATCCATCTATTATTGATTATTTAATAGATTTATAGCAATGTGTGAGAATTGGAAAGCTAGGTTAAAGTATGTAGGTCATAAACAAAAAAAGAAAAGCTATATTATATAGACTTCGTAGAACTTTCATGTTACATATAGTACAGTCCAGATACAAACACATATATA
Organism: Parietaria judaica; assembly: GCA_954871525.1. Taxonomy (NCBI): domain Eukaryota; kingdom Viridiplantae; phylum Streptophyta; class Magnoliopsida; order Rosales; family Urticaceae; genus Parietaria; species Parietaria judaica. The sequence continues at coordinate 5,973,760 of OX940862.1, forward strand.
CGTACTCGTACGTGCGTACGATCTCTACCTTTATCTTACATATGAAGAATAGGAAAAAGAAAATCTTAAACGAACCCCACTAGTTATATCAAAAGGTTATCACTTTATTTAAGCGAAATTAGAAAGAAATTAGTCAAGTGTACTTGCAATTAAAAGTAATGGATTATGTTGATTTGCTATTTATAAATTGGGATATTAATTTGCTGCTTAAGTACTCAATTTTTTTTTACCAAACTTCCCGAACATATTCCCCAATATTTACTTTTAACGTCGATTATCCAAATGCTGCAAAACAATGTCGAGGTCTAGCTCCATTTATGTCAAGTTAATGTAGGTTAAGGTAGAGATCATCACACACGAATCAAGTTTCAAAAAAGCGTTTGAATAACTTATGTCTTTTTTTGGAGTCCAAATGTAAATGTAAACAAGTTTTTTTTTTTTTTTTTGTATAATACATTTTAACGAGATAAGAGCTGAAGATTGGAAATTTATGCCTCAAATATCTTTACAAATTCGCACAAGAACACTCATTTAAAACTTTGAATCTCCAAGTCCCTCACTAAGAATTTTCGAAGGAAAAGATGAATACTGCAACAGAGTACTAAGTATATGTCATAAATATTATTAATGTTCCACTCATAATAATTACTGAACAAGTAATTGGCTATTGCTCACTAGGAAGAGCAAGTGCTATTACTCAACAAAACAGCAAGAGATCAAGGTCGAGATGTCCGGCACTTACAAGCGAAGGGTGAAACCGGGATCGAAAACCGAGCCTTCTGCATCTTTTTTCGGTCAAGCTCCAGCTTTTTGGGAATTCAAAAACCGTTTTCGACGGGCTGAAAACCGAATTTCAGGCGGAATAATTTCACCTAGAAACAAAGTAATGCATGGAGACAGAATAATATTTACCAAGTTCCTTAGAAAATAAGATAGACCTAAGCACCAGCTATACATGTATATATATATATATATATACATTAATACATATATATGTATATAAGGTGAAGGAAGAGGAGAAGAAGAGGAGGAGCTCCCTTCAGTCCAAGCATAGAGAAAGAGGGCTGCAAAATATCTCCCGCATCATTCGCACACTCACAGTAGAGAAATCCATTGTCGTTTCTACTGAGTGTCTGTGTGAATGAGTCGGCAGTTACTTCACCAACCCCTTCGTGTCGTTTCCATGAGTGGGCTGACGGAAGCTCTCCCTCATCAACCCATGTCATTAATTCCTACTACTCTCTCTATATATATGTCTATATAATGCGATATGTATATTAATATATGTGTGTACTTTCCTTTCCGTATCATCATCATACGTACATGTACATGTACATATACATCACCAATTGATCAAGCACTTGCCTCGTACAAGTACAACAATCATGCATATGTTATATTTATCCTGCAAAAGGGAAAGCAAAGTTAATATATATTGTGTACTTTTAGTTTTTGTGCATAATATCAAAAGTAATTGACATTGTTGATTACTATTGTGTGCTGATTTTCAAATGGAAATATAGATCAATTTAGGTTTTTAAGATGATTATCCGAAATTTCTCCACTTAATTTCTAGATAAGTGGCCTTAAACTAAGACTGCTAGTAGATCCACAATAAATACACACACAAACATACACTCATATTGTTAATACATATAATATTTTTTTTTCAAGCAAAGAAAACTAGCTTGATTACCAGTAGCATCAATGTAGAGTCTCTTCTATAAGTATTAAGTAGGGTTAGGATAGGAGGACTTATAAATATAACCCATAAAGCCTATATATAAATAAATAATTTGGATCTCCTATCGATTTCCATCAAATATGAACCCCATTCAGTCTCAGAGTAGAGTTCTAAGTTCTAACTACTTTGTGATTTGATTACCTAGAATGTCTGAATATATATAGTTATATACCAATATAAACAGATCTACAAAAGAAAATTTATGATTTTATTATAATTATTTATTGCTTTTTAAACGTGAAACTATTGAAGTAATTATATGAAATAGGGGTGATAAAACATATTTTTTCCTCTTTTTACTCCCCGAAAGTAAATTTACTTAAGCAAAGGAACTAAACACATATGTATAAAGCAAAAATATAAAAATAAAATAAAACCCTTTTTCTGAATAAGTGGGATTAACTTAGCTTCTTCTTCATCGATCTTCCTTCGAGCAAATCATGATCATACAGATCGCATAATATTTGTACAACTGAGAAAATAAATAAAGAAATATGTTTGTGGGAGAAAATAAATAAAAAATAATATAAAGAAAAAACATACGATGATCTGGGGAAAAAAAAGAAAAGAGAAGAGATCATATTTATACGAAAAATCAATATGAACCGATCTGGGAAAAGTAGAGGAAACGAACAGTATCTATTCAGAGACAAGAAAAATATACTACTTAATGGCAATTATTGATATTTACTTAAATTATTCAAAGAAAGATGGTGAAACTTAACTGAGAGTACTGTTGATGTAACAATGTAGGAAAATATCCAGTATTCTCTGAAACCCTAAAATCTTTGAGCTGCCATGTCTCTGAGTCTGAAGTGAAAACCCTACTTGTGGTGTTTTAATGGCAAGTGAGAGTAAGAGAGAAAATATCATCTGGGTAAAGAAGGAAGTTATTTATTATTGTGTGTAGTAGACTGTAGAATAATAAAGAGCTTTTATTTATTATTATTATTATGTGTAGAAAATGATGGGTCACTATCTCCATGAGAGTCAGAGACAATGAAAGTGACTCAATTATAATCTTTAAGAAATCTAACCTAAGAGAGAGAAACTGTGAGAGTGGGTTTTCTTTTTCCTGTCTCCAGGTGATTTTTTTTTTACAAGCAAACAATCTGTTAAATAAACAAGAAATTATTATCTGAGAATTGAAAATGTAATATGATATAGCTAAACCCCAAAATCAAGTAAAAGAACCCGTCCGACCACCCGTTAATTATCCTAGAAATTCATCATCTTGATATAAATTTTATCATAATTCTCTCCGTTTATAAGAAAGTAAGGTGGCGTTTGGTTATTGTCTCTGAGACCAGTTTCTGATTTTAATTTCAAACAGTGATATAGTACTGGTCTCGCAGACCACGTTTGGTTGTCAGTTGTCTTTATTTTCTGTGACCGGTCTCGCAGACCACTGAAATTTTAATGAAGGAAAACATAAACGACTTGAAATTGTTTTTTTGTCTTTGGTCTTCAACTCAATCGTACAAAATAAAACAAGAATAATATAGTATCATCTAATAACATTATTATATTATTTATAGTAAGATATTAACTATGAAATTAACTTATATGATAAATTATTAAAATAATTTTTATGTATAATTATATTTTTTTTATGAGATTACTATCATATTAACAAATATACTTAAATTATGCATATTATAAAATACTAACGTAATTACAATGATATACACAGTTTACAAACAGAATATTTACTACTTTATATTACATTATTTAAACATATGTAATTAGAGTCATGAAATATGAATAATTTTTGTATTATGAAAAATATTTTTTAGAAAAAAGTTTAATATATATTACTTTCAAATCAAATATTTTTTTTAATAACATAAATCGTGTTTCATTGCATTTTTTCATTTAATTTCAACCACAGATGAACAAAAGACTAACCAAACAGTGTTTCAAAAATCAAACTCTCTAAATGATTTGGTAGACTAGACTCTCAGACTGATTTCCCAAACCAAATTGCAAAACTGGTTTCCCAAACCAGTTAACCAAACACTACTTAAGAAACCCTAAAAACTCTAAAAATAGTCCATAGTCCCATAAAATTGCGTAAAATTTCCAAAATCTCATAAAGTTTCTCGGTCATCAGTAACATTTAACCGATTGATGTTTTAATTTTCTGAGATACTGGCCTAGCCCCAAACTCTTTTCTCCCGTATAAATAATAATCACACACACTAGTAGGAAAAAACAACAAAAAAATGATAATGCAATTTAAAAACGACACACTATACTATAGCAACTATATTGTCGTTTTACGCAAATCGTGTTCCGCCCATGGGTCTACGGCAACTCGACCTGCATAAAAAAATGTAAAAAAAAAAAAAAAAGGCAAATTGTAAGAAAATTGGCACAAACCTTGTTTTCTTTTTCACCTTAGGTCCTTAACCCTTCAAATGCTAACTGTTTTCTATATTTTACTCTCAATCTTTATATATAATATATATATATATATATATATATTTATATATATATTTTTTAAATGTGCTCTCGAGGACAATAATATATATTGATGAAATGGGAGACAAGCAACAAAACATTTAATAATGATCTGTTTTGTTAGAATGAGACCGAGTACTGTTCTCCCACTTGAGCAACTCAATAATAATAATAATAATAATTTCTCAACCATTCAATTGGTCATGCTCATCCATTAATTGATTTGGTTAATTCTATCCACTTGTGTGGTTGATCATCTAGGATAATTTCTTATATATACTACAAAGTAGAAACTACAAAGCTTTCTTTCACAATATTGCAGTGTAACTATTCATCTGGAAAAGCATTTCTTCAGACTGTTCGGACATCTGTAGTCCATGTATGAAATGATTGGTATCACAAATTTTCTTATTTCACAATAATAATATTTATAATTCTATTCATTTTTCCTATGATAATATATTTTTTAAAAAATAACAAAAATTATTGGAGTCCGAGAAAAACGATAGGGATTCCGGGCCAAACCCGCCAAACCCAATAATTTAAGATAGGGTTAATTGTGGCAAAAATACCTAATTTTTAATCAAATTCTCTGCTGTGTATACAACTTCTATAAAGAGCGGCAAAAGTACCCAAACTTAGCATTTGGGAATTGACCGAGAATATCTATCTATGTGGCAATCAGCCTTTGTCACGTGGCACGCCACATGGCACTTGGCCGTCACGTGGCATGCCACGTAATTATTATTTTATTAAATAATTTTTAAAAAAATAAATATTTTTTTAATTATTTTTAAAAAAAAACTTTTTAAAAAAATAAAATTATTTTTCCATAAAAACCAATAATGAATATTTAAATATAATTATTCATTTTAGAAAAGTAGATCAAACAAAATAAATAAAGAAAAAAATCTCCGTTCACGGTTCACTCAAGATCCGCCTCCGATCCGGCTCACGGGTGAAACGAAATCGCTTAATATGTTTAATAATAATAACCAATAATAATCATATGATTATTTAACGATAATTTTTTTTAAAAAGAATAATATATATAAATAAAAAAACATATTAAACAATTATTATTATTCTAAAATGCAAACACAAAAAAATATCATGCAAACAAATAAAAATATTTTTTCATTAAATATAAATATGACTACTATTTTTTGTTTTTGAATAAGTGGTGTTATAATTATGTCTTGACTTTTTAAACATTATGTATGTGTTTATTAGTTATTATTATTAAACATATTAAACAATTTTATTCGACGCGTGAACCGGACCGGAAATGGAGTTCAAGTGAACCGTGAGCGGTGAAAATTAAATCGTTCTACCCACTTTTTTAAAAATAAAATTATAACCAATAATGAATATTTAAATTTAAATATTATTTATTTGTTATTATTAAAAAAAATTATTAAAACTAAAAATTAAAAATAATTTCGTTTAAAAAATAAAAATAATTTCGTTTAAAAATTATATTTTTTAAAAAAATATATATATTTTTAAATATTTTTAAATAAAATAATAATTTCGTGGCATGCCACGTGGCAAAGACTGATTGCCACATAGATAGATATTCTCGGTCAATTCCCAAATGCTAAGTTTGGATACTTTTGCCGCTATTTACGGAGGTTGTATACACAGCAAAAAATTTGACCAAAGATTGAGTATTTTTGCCGCAATTAACCCTTTAAGATATCGATGTTTCGGCCGGATTCCACCATGTCAGTGTTCAAATAAACATTTTTCACTTCCACTTATCTCTTTTACCCTTGAACACAATCTCAGTTTTAGTTTTAACTAATTTCGACTATTTCCAATATGGCATTGCCACGTGACGTGTCATTGCGACGAGGTGTCAAGTTGACTGCTATAAGACCTTTCGACTAATAAAAAACCAGATAAAAAAACATCGTTAATTTATTTAATTAACTTTTAATTTTTAATAATTTATTTTAAAATATTAATTTATTTTTTGAATCATAATTAAAATCTGATTTAATTTATTCTTATTAATTAAGTTATATAATTAATATTACAAGTTGACAATCTATTTGGTAGTTTAACGATGCCACATCAACATAATTTAACATCCCTAACGGAAGGAATAACAGATTTTACATTCAACAAACGTTATGTATTTCTTCTCACACTTTGAAAGGTTGGGGACCTAAAACCCCTGTTGATTAAAGATTGTGCATTATTGCCGCAATTAACCCTAAAAGTTATGTAGTTTTGTTGTGAATTTTGATTACCCTTATACTTGTAAATATAATAATAATAATAATAATTAACTTTCAAGATGTTTTGAATAGCTTGTTTAAAATTGACTATATATATATATATTGGACATGACATGACATATCACAAGGCAGCTTTAGGTATGAAATAAAGAAAAACAAGCCAATTGATATCATGTCAGACAAGTTAAAGGAAAAGTATTATAATTCTCAAATCTCATTACTGTTTTTTTTCCTTTTCAAGATTTGTTCATAACTGTACTGTAGTAACCTTTACATATTGATATTAATATCGTTTCAACTTTCAATTATCTGGTCCAAAATTTGTAGCTGAATATACATAGTAATTGTGAGGTACTGTACTGTAATATATTACTATACTATACTATATTTTCAGATTATTAGTACTATCATTTATAAATATGCAAATGTATCATTTAAATTTGGCCTGTAATATCACTCCTAAAAACAACCTCAAAAGTTCCATATGTTGACTACATATTAGACATAATTGATCGCTGCGGTTTTTACTCGTTAAATAAAAACATTCTATAAAAAATTTAAACATCACAAAGAAAATTGTAAGATATTTTTCGGGGAAATTTTTCCACAAGATTGCTATGTAGTATGTACTACAGCCTATATCTTTAATCACAGAGACCAATTGTGTGGCGATATTCACTCGGGGCCAGCTTGAGATTTTCGAGCTTCGAAGCAAGAAATTAATTTTGAAACCCCTATCAAAATTAAAAAAAAAAATTAGATGTAAAAATATATAATTTGTATAATAATTAACTACTCATTCAAATATCATGCGTCCGGTATTTTTTAGCAAAAGTACTTAAGTATGTATAGTCGAGTTTTTCGTTCATAACTTTTTTGATAGACAAAGTGATTATAAGGCGATTAAATTAAAAAATTTAAGACCTCTATATTTAATTATTATTTTTTTACTATAACTCCGTCTCCCTCAAACATACCTTATTTTCACCCTAATGAGTAAAATTTAGTACGGAATCGAGTAAAAAAATCAGCTCATGTTTCACTTTATTTATTTTATTTTTCCACTTAAAACAATAAATAATAGATTCCAAAATGGTTCTTTTGCTTCCGTTTGCGTAGCCATATGCATCGCAGAGAGTGCTTTGCTTCGTCTTCGTGGATACCAAAATTTATATGCTTCCCTTGTCATGTTTGCCATCATAATACACACTCATACATATACAACATATACATATATATACACACACACAATTACAATCATGATAATATATAAAAGCCACTCATTCACTGTCATGTTTGGAACTCAGAAATAACGTGGCCAAAAGAAACAATGGCTCGTGGAAGAACAGTGTTTCGGCATTCTGGTTAAAAAAGATGCTACGTTTGATTAAATCCTGATCCACTAAATTAAAAAGAAAATAAAAATCGACACAAATGTCTAGTTACTCTCCGCTTGCAAATCTACTTTCCTACGTATAATCTAAATACTATCTCTCAATTTCATAATATTTTAATGAGAAATGGACTCCAATGTGTCCATAAGCTTTAACACAAACCAGGATAAACAAATAATAAATGTATAGTTCCTAAATACTGTTTACTTATAAGCGTAAAATTTTCATCAGGTCTTGATTTAACGATTCCGATAAACTAGTTTTCCCGCATTAAGAGGAATCTTTTACTCTACCACCATCAAATATTTGCCAAATTATATATGTAATTTTGGATTTCTAAACATTTATATATAATTTTGTCAAATGTATATCTATAGCTCCAGTATTTTTTTTCTACACATTACATTGACATCAAATCCAGCTCTAATACATTAATTGATTGGGTTAAAAAAAACAATAGAATTTTATTCTTAATGAACTCGTATATTCTTCAAAATTAAATAAATATTGAGAAAACAAGGAAGGAACAATGGTGAAAAATACCATGAGGTAATGATGGTAATATAGGAGTCAACCCTACAGTGAGTTCCACTAGGCAATATAAAGTAATTTAAGGAGGCTCACTTGGCAGTTTGTGGTCCCAAAAGTATTCCCTTTTTTTTTTCCACATATACACATTACACATACAAATATATATATATATAGTAATGTTTTTCTTCTTCAAATTATCATTGAGTGTAGAGCTGCGAGTCACGACGAGTATGGGGCAGTCGCGACTCGTCGCGGCGAATTTGGAGCCATCGCGACTCGTCGCGATTAAAGGGCGTAAGTCGCGACTGGTCGCGACGTGGGCTCGTCGTCGCGACGTGGGAGAGGGTGATCCGCGTGAGACGATCGACGGCCCACAACGCGCCACGTCAGCGATCCGCGTGGTGTTTTTTCTTTGTGGCATTAATTCCCACTCTTCAACCGAATTTTACCCGAAATTAATTACCCAACCACAATTTTTACCCACTTTACTCGAATTCCAACCCAAAAATTTCAAATTTCAATATTTTTCACCCAACTTTATTCACCCACTTCACCCACCTCAATAATTATTCACCCACCCAACTCTCTCCTCAAATCCTATAAATACCACCTCTCCCACCCTCATTTCCTCACCAACAATCTTCCAACTCTCTCTCAAATTCTCTCAACTCTCTAAGTTTTTTCCCTCTAAAGCTCTCAAGTTCTCAAATTTCCCATTATGTCTCGAAGAAGCGGTGGTAGTTCCGGGGGTCGTAGGGCGGCTAGGGATTTGGTTCCTGATTTTAATGCCGGGGAGCAATCGCAACCTACGCCCGAGGCCGAGGGCTACATTCCCGTTGTAGAAACACTTCCCTCCCCACCAAATCCAAATTATCCGACGCACGTTCCGGCATCAATGGGCAGCAGGAGCAGCAGCCAACTACGTCGATGTAGGGAGGCAGGAACCACCGATCCATTTTTTGAACTCTTGTTTCAAGGAGGACCCGCCGACGACCGTATGGAGGGCCCATCTCAACCGCCGGAGGAACCGCCTCAAAGACGCGATCTTGCCGAAGAGGAGGGCCCACACCATTCCTCCGTCCAAGGCTCGTACCACGATGGTTCTCCACTCTCGATCAACGAAACCGGCGAAGGCTCCGTCCAACGTCCTCGACGTGCTCGACGTCCGCGACCGGAAACGGGGTAATTATTTTAATTATTATTATTTTAATATTATTTTTATTATTATTATAATTATTTTAGAATAAATAATTAATTTGCCACGTCTCTTGAAGGTCTTAGTATGCTCTGTGGTTGCGGTTCCGACTGATCTTCCACATCAGAAACGAATTTCTTGAGATTTAATAATCATTTAATCTTATTAATTTAATTAAACTTTATATGGTTACTTAATAAGTTAAAAACCTTCAAATTTAATTTAATTATTTTATTTTAATTAATTAATTTGCCACGTCTCTTGAAAGTCTTAGTATGCTCTGTGGTTTCGGTTCCGACTGATCTTCCACATCAGAAACGAATTTCTTGAGATTTAATAATCATTTAATCATAGTAATTTAATAAAACTTTAAATGGTTACTTAAATAAGTTAAAAAAATTAAAAAGGTAATTTGTATGTGTGATAATAATTATAAAGTTCTTATTGGATTACGCGGTGTCTTAGAAAGATTGGTTTTTAAATAAGGTTTGCTTTGCAATCTCCTCCAAGCTAGCCTGGGAACCTCGGGGAGTTCTGTCTAGAAAAGCTTGGGCCTAAAGCGAGATCATAGCATCCTTTCCAGTCGATCTGGCCGTGGAACCTCGGGGAGTTCCGTCCAAAAGAGTTTGATAATTATTTTCACACATAAGAAATACCATTTTAATTTTGTTAACTTTTTTATTTAACTTTTAATTAAATCAATATGATGAATAATAAACTTTATGACATTTAAATTTTTGATTTTCCTTTTGTTTTAATAGAGTTAATCCTCATGGCTTGGCGTGGGGACGGCCAAACACGGCCCCGGTGTGGAAATTTTTTCACGAAGATCGGCACATCAACGATCGAGGCGAGCGTGTTAAAAATGCATCTTGCAAAAAGTGCGGGACAGATTTCCGCTATTGGCAAGAATGGCGAGGGATATACTGTCCATCCCCATTTCCAGCGTTGCTTCGGAGAGCGTTTTTAGCACGGCTCAATATCTCATCAACGACCGGCGGGCGTCAACCACCAACACACACGTCGAGCAGATTGTGGTGTTGAATGATTTGTTGTTCAACCCCCCCGTGATTGCCGAACGCTCCGAGCCAAGCGATCTGGAGATAATGACGGAAAGATTCAACGCAATGTTCCCCGAGTAATGATGTGCTCTTTCCTCTCTTGGTTTTATGTCCCTAAGGAGGGTTTTACAAGAGAGGTTTTAGTGAGGCATCTTGTAATATTTACACTGAATATTTACAGCTCTCTTCCACCTTATTGTAATATTCACAATGAATAATACAACTTCTTTTTTTTAATATCTCGTCTTATCGTATTTAATTATATATTTGTTGATTAAATTTGTTCAAATTATTAATATGTTACAAATTAATATTTATTAACATATGTTACAAATTAAAAACGAACATATAAATCAAACTTATTAATATGTTACAAAATAATAATATAACATATTTAAATATTAATTTTGAAATAAATTAATTACAAATAATTATTATAAATAATAAAAATATGTAAATATAGTTTTGAAATTATTGATAAAGTTTGATAATAAAATTCGGGTAAAAACTAACTAAGTTTAACACTGGAAAAAACTAGATACATATGCCACAAAGTAGAAAAATCAAAGAAATCCAAACATCTCGCCTCGGTCGCGATTACTCGCGACGCCGCCAGTCGCGACTCGTCGCGACGCCGCATCTCGCGATTTTGGCGATCCTGATCGCGACGAGTCGCGACGTCGCCAATCGCACCTCTAATTGAGTGCTTGGAAGAAGAAATGGTGAGTACACTTTCTTATAAAAAAAAAAAAAAGAGAAAAGAAATGGTGAGTAAAATGAAAATTCAAGAGCAAATTCACATCCCTTTTTTTCGCGAGGGGTTGCCCGTCCAGACGATAAACGAGTGAAATTCGTCCGTCTTGAAAGAGAAAATAGTGACATAAAATACTTTTTGTATTTTCTTTTATAATTTACAGTGATTCATAACATTTAGTTTAAATGATAATATACATTGGCAAAACGTAAAAATTTAATTAAAATAAAATAATAATATGGCATCATAAGCGCGCCACATGTGTCATTTAATGTTTAAACAATGACAACATAAAAAATAACCAACGAATTTTAATTTCCGGCACCTTAAGCATTTTGCCACTAGTTTTAAGTTTTTTAAATATATTTGTAATTTTGGATGACTTAAAGTATTTTTACACCTAATTACTCAGCTCTAGAATTAACTTAATCAAAGTATGTGTGTAATGCATTATTTATTACTTAATTTAAGAAAATGACCGTAAAATTCTGCCCTGCAATCCTTTTTGATGAGCTCGGTCGGACAGCTCGCTGCCAATGGGAAGTCGGTTAGACGGGGCAGGCAACCCGAGCACACCCGTCGGCCATCTCTAAGACACATAAAGTGCTGTCTCCACTCTCCACCACCTACACCGTCACCGCCGGTCCACCACAAGTGGTGAGCTGTATTTTTGGTATACTACTAAGCACTCAAAAATAACAAAAATTGCAGATATGATAAAGTTGGTGAGTGAACTCCAAATTCCAATGGGGAGCACCAAGCTGACACAATTTCTTTGGACCACAATGTCCTTGTGATGCACAATTTCCTCATCTCTCATCCATATCATTATATATAATTTATTGCATAAATTCCCAGAGTAAGTAAAGGATTTTCACACATTCTTTAGTCAATGAGATGAGAGCAGAGACTCTGTAAAACCAAAAACTTATGGCTGTTGGTTGGTTGGGTAAAAATAAAGACTTTGATTTCTGAGTCAATCAATGTGGTTTATGGCCTTTTTAGATGTTCCATGGTCCTTGTCCACGTGCGACATTTCTGTTCATGTCAATTAAAATAAAGAAATTAGTATTTATTTCATGGTTCATGAGATTTCATATCAGAATATATCATTAAAGAATCAAAGGGTGAAGCATATGGCTAATTTCTACTTTGTACCTTTAAACCGGATTAGGTTAAATTAGGGTCATATTCCACTTTCTTTTTCATTGAAGTATAATTTCTTCTTTTTTTTTTCTTCTTTCACGAGTGTAAATCTCAAATATAAAAATATACCAATTTGAAAAATATGAAAGCAACATATTTTTCGTCCACTGCTCACGGCTTCTCGTTTTTAAAGTGAGGTCGAATCCATAATATAGATGAATGTCGTTTTGTGTTCACTGTGGTCAGGGCCGGCCCTGAGTTCGTCGGGGCCCTAGGCGAAAATCAATTTTGGGGCCCCTTTCGTAATTATAAAATTAAATTTCAATGCTAAGTGTAACATATATTTGTATTTTTTTTTTCATTTGGGGCCCCTCAGTATCACTAGGTGAAAATTTATTATATGCTCAGGCCTACTATGTATACCCTCAGGGCCGGCCCTGACTGTGATATGTTTATAAGCCGTAATTTAATGTCATTTTATAAGCAACATTGTTTATATTCTTTTGACAAACGTTGGTCAATTTTTCAGCATAATATTATTAAATTATATTTAAAATACATAATTATGTGCGCATTTATCTATTTAGCATCTTCTTCATTAAATTCATAAAAAAAAAAAATAGAATGAGAAAATACATCTCCTCATATTTTTTTTAGAAATTGTACGAAATACTTATTTTTGTGTCAAACATTTAAGAAATGTCCATTCGTGAGAGGAAAAAATAGACACAATGAGTAGTTATCGTTTGACACAAAATAGGCATTTCGTTCATTCATCTTTTTTTTAGTTGATCAAAATTTAAGTTCACTCCACTTATCCATTAGAATTTTATTAACATTAGAAATATATTTTAAAAAATGCAATCATTTTCTTTTCATGTATCATATATATGAAAAAAAAAATGCACCATATTCATATGGCTCAACACCTCAAGAAAGGCTATAGGAATAATAGGTAAGGTTGGAAAAGCCGTGGTGAGTGAAAAAGATTCTTACTTTGCAATAATGAAACCCAGAGAAAAGGAATGAGAGAAAAAGGAAAAAGACAGAATCGACCCTCTCCGAGGCTTGCTTTTGTTCCTTTTTTTGCTCTTTTTTCACTTTTCTGATCAATTTCACCCGAGCCCAATCCTGAAAAGAAATTGTTGGAAAACTCAACGTGTCATAAAAAGCCAAGTAGAATCCACAATAATCAACCATGATACTAACTCGGTGACCCAAGTTCTCTAGGGTGAAACCGGCTCCAAAACCTTTTCTTTTTCAAAACCCTGATCCGGGTTTTCGGTTTCTTAAAAAAAAAAAAACGCAACCAGAAATCCCGATTTAAATCCGACTTTGAAATGAAAACCCGGAGTAAAATCCGCATTCCCGGATTTATGTCTGAAAAATAAATATATAAACAAAAAGCCCTTAATCTGAAAAACATGATCTTAAACTAAGAACCACATACATAGAGCAAAGTTACAAGATCATAGCAACGGATATATACATGCAAAACAATGTAACCTTATACATATATATACACACACATACGATGAATGAACTGAAGATTGTTTACGGTAACAAAAATTTCAAACTCTGTATAGATATATTTATGTATTTTCTGTTGTTATATTGAATCAAAACGGTCTCATCTTGTATGCAAACCCGAACAGTTCGTAAATGATTGGCAATGGCACCTTTCATTCAAAATTCTGGAGGCAGCTTATATATACGAGAAAATCATAACTATATGTATATGTATAGCGAGAATGTAGTTGTATATTTCCATTTTTCAGTGAGATGAGACGTCTGTGTTTTGTACAAAATGGTGTTTCCGCTGCGATTTCAGAACAGCTGAAACAACAAGTTAGTAGATCCGTCTCCGAACGTTCGAAGATCCGGAGGTTTAACCAAAGCTCTGCAGAGAGGGCAAGTCCTTTCTCTTTCGAACCTGAAAAAAGAAAAAAGAAAAAACCCGAGCATTAATCAACCGAAGATTTAACGAGCCTGTTACAAATCTATGGCAATAAATAGTTAAGAAGATAAGCATGTTCATTATCGAGCTGGGCTCCAAGCCACAAGGCAATCTGAACGAAATAAGAGCTTGTAGACCGAGGAAATCGGGACTCAATTTATAGGAACATAAGTACTAGTTCAGAAAGAATCACACGGTCATTCATTTTTTATTTTCTGAAAAAAATAAAATCTACATTCATGAAAAGATAGGTATTTCTTCATAATTCATATAATCTCTTACAATTATTTAGGATAGTTCATGCAAATGGAATTAAATGCAGGTCTTTCAAGAAAATTATAGTTAAGAAATATGTATAATAATGAACATGAAAAGTAATTAAAATAGAGTGCGTGAATTTACCACTCGGAAACGCAATCCTCGCAGAAGATATGTTTACAGCGCAATAGGATAGGGGAATGAAGCTTCTCTTGGCAAATAGCGCAATGATCACCAGCAACACTTACCTGAAATATAATCTCATGAGTTTAATAACTCGGTATGTCACAAACGTTTTAATCCATTGTAACACATTAATCTCTACACATTAAAACATGACGAACAATTTGAATATGTCCGCAACACATGGCTTATTATTGGGGTTTTCGTCAAATTACTATTTTCTCCTATTTTGCAAAATCTGAAACATGATTTTTTATTATTTATTCACATTTTCTGTCATTTTTAAAGTTCAAGGGCTACTAACAATATAAGTTCAGGGGCAAAGTGCACCAACATACAAATATTCAGGGGACGTTACTGCCAATTACTCGAAGATATTTCACTCAGTTTCCAAAATTGAGTGTGTCCTTTACCTGTTCTGGTGTGGCATGAGACCCATAAAGCACTTCCCTCTGTGATAATGCCTTCGCAGCCGATAAGAAGAATCGAACCTAAGTAACAACGCGACATCACCATTAAGGACATATAAAAAGCTTAATCAGCAAAAATGAATATTCATGTTTATTTCAATTTTCGTACAATGAATTTTGTATATTAACCAGTACCTTCTCAACGACAGAGCTGAGCTTAAACGTCAGATACAATCCGGTGGTTAGTGACGAGAAGAGGCTTCCAAATTCTTTGTTCAGAAAAAACCGGTACCAGACAGGTGTCGGTAGAAAAACACGGTACAGAAGCAGTGTATACTCGATCAGTGTTAACATTTGCCCCTATAAAATAAGAAAAACAAACAAGACCGTAAATCAGGCAATACGATTCACTGATCAAGTGACAAGTTTCTCAGATTTTCAAGTGAATTATGAAAAAATACCTGTCGACGGAAGTTATAGCCTCTGCCATTCTTGTAATAGATGAGCACCAAACACTTGAGAGCCATCCCTGCTTGCCTCGTCAATGTATCTGAAAATAGCGCCACGGTTTCGGTGAGGAATAAACAAGATAAAGCCTAATTGCAGACTGAGTTTCAATTTTTAATTTTATTTTTTAATTAAGCTTTTCAAGATATTCTTTATGGCTTTGCAAGATCAACATTATAATCGGAATACTGAAAATCAAACAAAACTGTGTTCAAGAATTCCAAATACTAGTTATAACTTCTAAGGACACACGAAATAAGCGAAGAAGATCGGTACATGAAATTATATTAACAGAGGGAAAGGGAATTCATACCGTTGACAATTATGATGAATATCGCATGCCAGAAAGGAGGCGTTGCATTCGGAGGAAGCATGATCAAAGGATACAAAATATCGTCATTCAGAAACCACCAGTAAATACCAACCACATGAAGCATAAACGCAACAATAATCCCAACAAGAACCAAGCTTTTCCTCTCTCCCTGCACAAGAACCGACGACAAAATTCAGCCTCGACTCTTCTCCCAACAGAACTTACAGTTAAGATTCCAGACTCAAACACTGAAGGCCGCATACCTTTAGAGCTGTCTGCCTCCGGACAATATCGTTTGATTTATACATTACAGCAGATATCCATATAGTCACAAAGAAACCTGAATTTCTCCAGAAACAAAGATAAAAATCAACAGCTGGAATAACAGAAAATCAAAACAAAACATTTGTTGAGCACACAGCACGAGCACAGGGCAGGCACTCAAAATGTTATAGCTACATATTTGCAATTTAAACTTTACCCAGAAGCAATCACCTTGAGATTTGAACACCTCTAAGTTCTATTTTCTTCGTACTTGATCATAGTAACCCGCAAACGCCATTTTTCAACAATCAGAGACAGAAATTCAATATTTTTTAAACTTACACAAGCTCTAGAACTTGTAAATACCTAAGACACAGTCTAATAACGCGTCTTTTACAATCCTAAGTAACCGTTAAGACCTTAAATTATATTGATTTAGGTGTTTTGTCATATAAGGGTATTAGAAGATTAGGGTTTCTAATCATATAAATTTGGTGCCTCCATTAGAGTTTTTCTTTGTGCCTTGATTTTTGGTCTACTTCTCGGATTATGGACCGGGGTTTCGTTCATCAATAAAGAGTGCTCATTTTTCTTTAATAACCGGTTTCGGTCTTATCAGTTACGGGCTAAATGCTAGAACAAACCAAACCCCATAGAAAATCACAACTTCACAAACATGTTTCTATCACATCATCACTGCCAATTGTTATCATGATCAACGCGTATAATCATACTTCAGACTCTTCCTTTCTTCATCTTCTTCCTTTTTTACGAGAAAATAATCGATCTGTAACTCTCAAGAAGCAATGAGAAAAGTACCTATCAAGTGCTGGCGAATGAACACCACGAGCAAGAGAATCGAGAACGGAAGAATCTGCTCAATCCACCTCGCAATCTGCTGAATGTCGTAGCTCTGGGACGAAGAATCCCCGGACTCTCCGCTGGGACGATTCGCTGTTGGCGAAGCCGGCACCAGCGGATCCCTCTCCGCCGCGGCCTCGCTGCTCCGTGCCGAACTCGGCTGCTCGTCCGAACCACTGCCGTCTCCTCCAGCGTCCTGCCCCGTTCCTCCGCTGCTGCCGCCTATGATCCGAATCGAGACCTCCGCGGAATCGCCTTCGCCGCTGGCGCCGGCGACGCAGGGCTCCGGAGAAACGCTCCGCGCCGGCGAGCGAGGAGACAGAGTGGGAGGCGAGGCGGCGCCTCGCGAGGACCTCGCCGGGACTAGCCCGGAGAATTCCAGCGCCATCGAGAGAGGAAATCGCAAGAGATTTAGGGCGGGGATCTCCTGCAGCACGCCGAGACCTAGACTTCGCCTCGGGAACGAATCGCCATTTCCGTTGACGACACCGTCGCCGAGCGCGGCGTCGTTCGCCGCGTTTCTCGGAGACGAATTCCCGTACGGATCGCCGGCGTTTCCTGAAGCCTCCATAGCCACCGAAATCACAGCCCTCACGCAACGAACGTTGAAGAAGAAGAAGAAGAAGAAGAAGAAGAAGATGCAGAAGAAGAACCACGAATCAACGACGATCTGAGGCCATTGACATCGAACCGATCGCAGGAGAAGATTGATATGCGAATGCGAATTGATCAAATCAGAGGAAGCGTGAGGCGGGCGTTGAAGAATGACGAAAAGTCAACCAATCAGTGTGAATCGCCATTGATGAAAAGCTCTGTCATTTCTTCGATTTATTTATATATTTATTTATTAATAAGCAGTAATAGAAATAGATATTTCAGTTAATAAATGTACCTATTTCCCTCTTAAATATGCTCAAAGATTTAGTAGCCTTTGCCTTGATTATTGCGTTAAACCCATGTGCCCCTATTGTTTGACTAATTACCCGTTGTGCCCCTTGACTTTCCTTGTTGGCGCATTTTGCCGCTGAATTTTAATTTTTTACTGAATTCTCCCTCCTAAGTAGTGCTGCACATTTCCGTCGCCAACCACGATCGCGACTCGTCGCGGTGGATTCCGGCGCGTCGCGACGCGTCGCGATTCCGAGCTTCCGGTCGCGACGAGTCGCGACTCCCCCGTTCTCTCTCTCCCTCCCGCTCTCTCTCTCTCTCCGTCTCACACAACACTCTCTCTCTCTCTCGCGACTCGCCGCGACGCCACACACCGCGACGCGTCGCGACGCCAAATCTCGCGGTTTTGGCGACCGAGTCGCGACGTGCCGCGGCGTGTGGAATGTGCAGCTCTACTCCTAAGTGATGAATATGACAAAAAATATGTTAAGACATATGCACAAAAATAATATTTTAGCGTATTTTTATCGGTTTTTGTTATATGTCCACAAAAATTATAATATATTTTAAGATAATTCTTCGGTTATTTTATTACCTTTATAATTTTTTTTCTGAACTTTTGTTAAAAAAATGTACTTATTAAATCATTCACAATATAGCTTCACATTCTAACACATTTAATCATAGATTAGGGTCGGTAACTAAAAGATTAAAATGCTCTCGAATAAATCAAACTAGCGTATAATAAGTATTTTTTTCGAAGGGGAGTATGTGAGGTGTAACTTCTTAAAACTTTAAGGGGTACTGTTGCTAAAAATGAAAACTCGAAAGGACAAGAAGTAGCAATATGCAAAATTGAGAGGTCATTACTACAAATAGCTAATTATTTATTCGAAGACATGGTCACCACCACAATATCAATCCATTTTATAACTACTTTCTTGACTTGTGCCGTGTCTTAAAAAATATCCAAAAATGGGATTTGCGCGTTTTAAAAATATATAAACATATCTTTTTCCTTGTATTAGCGCACACAATATTGACAAACGCGCCTTCATCACGCCAAGACTTTTCCTATATTATGATTGTTGTTTTATAAGTCTTTGTATAAATGCTTGGTGAGCAAGAAATAAATCCAATTAACTCCACTTTTGGACTACGAAAGTTCTTGCACGAAATTATCTGGGAGAGAGAGAGAGTAAAAAAAGTCGGTCAATCTAGTAGAAAATAATTTGTGTTTAGTATTTGTTTGTGCCATTGATTTTGGTTTGAGAAACTCTACAAAGATGTGATACTAGAAGCTTAATATTAATCTTTGGAAAACCAATCTGTTGAAATTTAGTAAAAAGTATTAAATTGAAGGAAATGATCGATTGTTAATGGCTGCCGCGTTGTTGAAAATTTTATGATCGGTTTTCAATCTACCGAACCCGGAAACTGGCCCCGACCCGACCCATAGTGTATTCGGGTTGGCACTTGTCCATTCCAATTCCAAGCGAGTCTTGTCCGGGCCTAATCGCACTGGGTCAGGCCAAAAATGCTAAGCCCTAATAGCTGGATTTTACAGCTACAAAAGTCATTTTGGGTTAACACAAGATACCCAAACGACCCAAATCATTTCAGTTCTACAGTCAAGTCCAACACTACAACAAGTATCAGCCTTTATTGATACAATAAGGAAACAGAGAACATTAACTCGGTTTACCGTCGTTTAGCCGCGCCAGCTGTCCTTGCGCTGCCTTATCTCCCCGATGGCTTCAACGGCGGACTTGCAACCCACCTTCTCCTGCAATACGTTAGCAAACGAAATGTAACAAACTCACGCATTGAAGGAAACGGTTAATTGGCGAACACTTTGTTCTCTAATTTTTTTTTTTTGACATTGCCCTCTACACGGTAAAAAATGATTAAAAAAATATATAACTTGTAACCAACACGTGACGTATTTCTAAGTATTTTTATAATTCTTACTATTTTTCTTTTAGCTTATGGGATTTTCATCTCGTTGATTCTTTTTCATAATAATCTCATAATATGGTAAGTTAATCTTGTTTGCTAATCAATTATAAAAGTATATTTGGCTAAGTCAGGTGTAGCGCACAAGTTAAAAATTATCGTAATTTTGAATGAGTAGAGGCAACAAGTGCAAGCCCTTTCGCAAAAAATATAGGCCATACCCCAAGCCTCATAATGAATTATTTTTCTTGAACATAAAATTTCTTTTGAAAAAAAAAGCTCCATATTATGTTTTATCTTAATAGAATTCCTCATAATATTGGCCTAATATTTTCTTTTCCCACAAATTATTGGGATGGGCCTGAGGGGCAATGTACAAATGTTTTAAAGAATACGGGGCATTGCTGCCAAAAAATAAAATCCATGGGCCAAAGTCCAATTACTCAAAAAGAAATAACGTCCAATATGCAAACCTGAATCTCGGGTAGATCGGCACGCATGAACGGGTTTGTCTCCCACTCTTCATCGATGGTCGAAGGAATCGTTGGTAGGCCTGCGTTCCGCTGTTGTTGCGCCCATGATAGCTTCTGCTGCGTCTTGGCGTTCTCTGGCTCGACGGTGAGAGCAAATTGCAAGTTCTTCACAGTGTACTGCGGCAAAAAAGAACAAAATAGTCACTCTGGTTTTAGAATAAGGTCACATGTCAACAACAAAGTGGCTAAGAATATCAAAATGAAATGTATTTTTTCATGAATTTTTGAATCACAACTATACAAAAATGAAAATAGAGATCGGAAAAGAGATCATTTTTTTTACCTCATGGCCACAGTACACACGAGTTGTCTTTGGCAGCGAACCTAACGTCACACATAAAGATTGATGCATTTGATCCGCCGTTCCTTCGAAAAATTTCCCGCAACCAGCAACGAACTGCAAGTAGATGTATATTAAAGACATTAATACACAAGTGTTACCAAGCATATCAGCTATAGTATTTCTTGTCATATTCTCTCTTGCAGGGAGATTAGCCAGGACCATGGTAGATATAATTGAAAAATGGATATCCGTTTTAAAAACAAATTAAAAAAAATATATATATATATATAAATATATATATATATATATATATCAATACCAGTGTGTCTCCGGTGAAAACAGCTGGATCCTCCCCGTCTTTGCTAGTCACATAGTAACTTATGTGGCCTTTAGTGTGGCTAAAATGACAGATTCAAGAATATAGTATAATTCAGATCATATAATTACCGAGGGAAATAAAATATATATAAAAAGGTCAAGAATCAAATAAAGAAGCCAGAAAGCAAACGAACCACACATGTCTCATTAAACATATAATTCATAGTTCTGTATACTAACTAAATGAAACATCAGCTATTATCCTGCTTAGGCATCAATTCTCCAGTACATCATTGGTTCATTCTACTATTACAAAGTACTCTATAAAGAAACTGAACATCTATAGTATAGAGTATAGACCATTAGGAGTTAAGACTATTGATTATTTAAATAAAAAAAATCAGATGCAAGATAGCGGAAAAAATGATTTAACGTGGAAGCCAACAAAAATAGAAACTCAATAGAAAGATTCTAAAAATTGAGTCCTCGTAATATGTTTCATGAATCTGAATTTGCCTGACATCCACAGACTTAAAAAGGAACATAACTATACCAAGGGGTGTGGAGAGACATTATGCCAACGCCAGCACCGAGCGAGATCTTATCACCATTTTCGACAGCATCAGTACAACCTTTCACTTCGTCTTTAGAACCTCCATACACCTTAATGCCGGGCACTAGTTCCTTCATCTTTTCGTTCCCACCAGCATGATCCCTAATAACACATATAATCAGACAAACCCAATTGGCAATTACACAATTCAATCCCGAAACTTATCGGTAATCCGCACCGTAGCCCCTAATCAACAGTTGGTTATACACTATGCAAGGCGAGAAAGTGAAACGGTATCTCTTGCGTCAAACATTTTCAGAGCGAACCGATAATAGCTCAGAAAATCAACCAAACCAAACCCCAATTTTGTTATCCAATTGTAATTAAGTAAGTGATTCAAGAGCATCATTGTCATAATATTCATCATTCATGGTGTAGAATTCATTAGCTAGATTGTATTCCTGATGATTTCAAACATGTTTAAAGATTTTGGGAGATGATCAAGTTCTATACGATTGCTAATGTCAACCCTAATTCACACCCATTCAAGATCGAAAATCGGAGGACAAAAACGAAATCAACTCAACAAAAGAAAGTACCAGTGATGGTGAGTGGTGAGGACGAGCTTGAGAGCGACGCCGTGTTCCGCGGCGACCTTGAGGACCTTCTCCGGCTCGACGGGATCGACCGCCGCGGCTTCCTTCGTAGCCCCGTCGACGATCCTGACACCACCGAAAATGGGCGAAATCGAATCGTTGAGAAGAGAAAGAGCAAGCGAGATTGGGAAGGAGGAGAAGAGGAAAAGCTCGAATGGCCATGGCGATGAGATGAGAAGCTCACAGGTAAGCGTAGTTGTCGTCGAGGCATGGTATGTGATGAATCTCCATTTTCTGTTTTCCTCTCGAACTTTGGCGGTTTGACTCACTGCAGTAGTTGCCGAGCTCTGACCAGTACAGTTAGCGGAAGAGGGAGATTGCCACGTGGCATATAACTTTTTGTGATATTTATGGCTTAAGTATCTTATTTTGTAACAAGCGGTAATTCTGTCCTAGAGCAACGTATCAGCGCCGAGGTACAAATATTAGATAATTAATATTTAAAATATTAATTACAAATAATGTTAGAGATGTGTATTTATTTTTTCTCTCTAATTTTAAGACAAGTATCTCGTTCGTAAGTTTTAGGGTTGTAATTAAAATCCGGAATCCGGTTTTAAATCCGCATCCGCACCCGCATCCGATTTTAAAATCCGAACCCGAACCCGAACCCGAATCCGAAAGCCGGATACGGATATCCGGATCCGGATTTAAAATCGGATTCGGATAAGGGTTTTGGTATTTAAAAATCCGGATATCCGGATCCGGTTTAAAACCCGGTTTATTTTAATATTTTAATTATTTTATTATATTTTTTTATGTTAGGAGTACTTATTTATTTGTGATGCTTTTTTTTTAATTGTCATATCTTTTGCAGTTGATGATGATGTTGACGCTTGATGATGCACGGGAATGAAGAAAAGATGGTGCGGAATGTAGATGAGGATTTGAATGCATTTTAAATTTTATATGTATTATGTGATAATATGTATTAGATTTGTTTGGTTTTTTGGACAACGGGAAAATATGTAGACTTGTACGGGTTTTTTAGTCGTTAAAATTAACTTTTTTTTTAATAAATAAAAACCGGATCCGGATATTCGGATAATATCCGGATCCGATTTTAAAACCGGATTCGGATCCGGGTTTTGAAAACAGATATCCGGATTTTCGGATATCCAAAAATCCGGATATCCGGTTTTTCGGATCCGGATCCGGATACCTATTTTTGGATATCCGGTTTTTCGGATCCGGATTCGGATAGTTCCAAAAAACCGGATATCCGCTCCGGTTACACCCCTAGTAAGTTTTCTTATTTTTGCTTCTTTACCACCTAATTTTAATCAAAGTCCATCTCAACTTCAGTGTTTGTTCGCTTGATAAAATAATAAGAACTATTATTGAAAATAAAAACTAGTCAACAATTAAAATAAATACATTATTTCAAAACTTGATTATCATGCAATTGCAAGCAATCCTCATACCACGAGCTTTAAAGATAGACGACATGTCGTTTATTACATAAACCTAACAGTTTTTTTTTCAGTTGGGCCCAAGCCCATGAAAATGACCCACCAAAATGGGCCCAAGTCTATTTAGAGGAACACGCAATATATAAATTGTATAAAGCCTCATTTCCAGCAAACCCTAGGGCTTTGTATCTCTTAACGACGACCGTCGCGGAGCAGAAGATCCAGCCGACGCCATGGGAAGAAGTGAGTCTTCTCTCATTCGAGCTCGATTCTCGATTCTCGATTCTATATCGTTTGTTTCATTCTGAAATGAGATGTGCTTGTTGTGTCGATTCAATTTGCGTGATACTTGTTCAAGCTTTGGGGTTTCGTGGATTACTTCAGCATTTTGATTATTTTATATATGCGTTTTGTTTCCTTCTGAAATGAGATGTGCTTGTTGTGTTGATTCCATTTGCGTGATTCTTGTTCAAGCTTTGGGGTTTCGTGGATTAATTCAGAATTTTATTATTTATATATGCGAAAATGGCATATTAATTATTTCCCGGTGAAGTTTAGGGTCTTGTTGGACAGTTTAGGGTTTAGGATTTTTGAGATCCATCGTTAGTAGTTTGCTTGGAATAGTATAGTTTTGATATCATTTCCGGTCGATAGCGTCTAATGGGTGGCCATTTCAGGACCTGCGAGGTGTTACCGCCAGATCAAGAACAAGCCCTACCCGAAATCCCGGTTCTGCCGTGGTGTCCCTGACCCCAAGATCAGAATCTACGATGTCGGGATGAAGAAGAAAGGAGTCGATGAGTTCCCGTTCTGTGTCCACCTTGTCAGTTGGGAGAAGGAGAATGTCTCGTCCGAGGCGTTGGAGGCTGCTCGTATTGCCTGCAACAAATACATGACTAAGTTTGCAGGGAAGGACACCTTCCACTTGAGGGTGAGAGTGCACCCTTTCCATGTCCTACGTATCAACAAGATGCTCTCATGTGCCGGGGCTGATAGGCTCCAGACCGGAATGAGGGGTGCTTTCGGAAAGCCCCAGGGTGTGTGTGCCAGAGTCAGCATTGGTCAGGTGCTCCTCTCCGTTCGGTGCAAGGATACCAACAGTGCTCACGCTCAGGAGGCTCTTCGCCGTGCTAAGTTCAAGTTCCCTGGTCGCCAGAAGATCATTGTTTCGAGGAAGTGGTACGATTTGTTTTGTCACTCTTTGAAATTTTTTATTGTAATTGTTGATGATGTGTTTTTAGGTTCTTTAAAATTAATTTTGTTGTCAAAATATTTGTGTTTTGGAAGTGGTATAAGTATAACTTGTGTATCTTGCTCTTTGGTCGTGGAAAGATAATTGTGAGCAGGACGTTGTAGTATTAGCAATGTTAGGTTTTTGAGTTTGTATTATTCTGTTGGTCGATAAACCCGGTTTTTTTCTATCTTTGAGACCGCTAATTGTTGTTATTTGTTTCATTTTCTCAGGGGCTTTACCAAGCACAGCCGCGCTGATTACCTGAAGTACAAGTCCGAGAACAGGATTTTGCCTGATGGAGTCAACGCTAAGGTATGCGTTTTACCATAGTAACTTTTGTTGCGCAATTCAGCTATCATTCTGGCAAGTGTAGATCTTATACAAGACACATTAAAGCATATTTTGACCTCGTTTTGTTTTGTCTTTTGCAGCTTCTTGGATGCCATGGACCTTTGGCAAACCGTCAGCCCGGACAAGCTTTTCTGACTGCAGTTTAGTCTTATCGAGAGGACGTTACTCTGCAAAAGGAATTTTAATATTTTCATGTTTTGGGATTTTATGAAGGAACTACTGTTGAATTTATTATCACAATCTGTGTACGCCGATCAAATTGGACCAGTTTTGTTTATCTACTCTTTTCAATTATCTAGAATGAGCTTTGTGTTTAGAGTTATCCATTGCCCACATTTCGTTAGGTTTCTTTTATTTACGTTTGCGATGTTCCGATGGGGCCACTCAACATTTCAACTGGTGTTAGCCTGTTAAATTTCTGAGTAAGCTTAACCGAAATGTTCTTGGATATGCTGCTCGGAATTTTCAGGTAAGGAGGTTGGTTTATGTCGAAATTTGTGAGTAAGTTTAGACCTTTGGCTGCCGAAATTGTGGCCTAGTCTTTTGTTGTGATTTTGATCGAGACACTGTGATCAATCTCCAGTTGAAAAACCACAAGTACAGATTTTATTTATATCGGGAGAAACTAGAATAAACTAATCTAATTTACAAACATTAAAAAGATGTTATTTATATTTAAAATACATAAGATTATGAAATTTATGTTTGTAAATTGTTTCAAAAATATTTTTTGTACACTTTTTCTCATAATTTAATTATCACAGATTGAGTGAATAAATCACAACCAAGAGAATTTTTCTACTTTATACAAAATGACTAAATGTACACATAAAGATAAAGGGACCAGTTGCAACTGGCAACAATAATCTCTTAATTTATCAAAATAAATAAAAAATCTCTTTAAATAAATTGGACAATACTCTTCGTGAAATAGTCCCTCTCCATAATTAAACAATTTAAATAGCAAGATGTAATCAAATACAAATAAAACACATCGAATATCAACAATGTTAGACCAGCACTAACTTATTCAAGGCAGTGTAAACCTATATAAAGGCAAGGATTCGGGTCCCCCAAAAACTTAGATTCTATGAGCGAGGAAGAACTAGTTATCAACTTTAAACAAAAATCAAAATCAAAATGAAGTTACTAACACCCGACTCTAAGGGCGAAACCAGTACCTGAGACTGGATTGGGTACACAGTTTTTAACTACAAAAACCGGTCTTCGGTATAAAATTTTCACCCCACCCGACTCAACAACAAACCAGCAAAGAAAATTAAGATCAGGTGGGCACGGTCGACCCTGGATGGCGTGATATCTCCGATGCAAACATCCACAGAGCTAAGACAAGCAACACCAATTGCATAAACAAATACCACGTGATCTTACACACTCTCCTCTGCGTCACCAACACCTCTTCCGTCTCCAGCACGTCGCTGCAAAAGCTCTCGGCTTCTTTCTTCAGCTTTTCGGCTTTGATTTCGGCGTCTCCCAGCTTCTCTATCACCTGCTCGGCAACTCTTTCCTGTTCCACCACGTCTGCGACAACCTTTAAATCCTGTGTAGCCCTTGTTATTGCCAAGTACTCTACTTCAGCTTCGATCCTCTTCTTAAACAGGCCCTCAAATTCGCTGTGACCTAATTCTACCTCCAGAGACTCTCCGAGTTGAGCGATTTTCGAATCCTTCTCCGCCAATTGGCACTCCAGAAGTGATACACTTTCTTCCAAGCTCGACACCTTCGCCTGCAAGGATGTTTCCGTAATTTCAGTAGAACACAACTGGCTAGAAGAAGCCGCACCGCTACAATCCGCCATCAGCTTCTCAAGTGACAGTATTGGTTCAGTCCCGATTTCCCCTAACTTGAGTACTTCTGCAAAATGACATATGATGTCCTTAAATGACGTCGACAATTATTTTAATCAAGGGGAAGCTTCAATTAAATTTTAATTATTTTTTGCGTCTCGTGAAAATTCAACACAACTCTCTCCGGGCAAAAGACATCAATATCCAAGGCAATATACCTAAATTGTTCCACAATAAGTTCCAGATAACTCCCTAGTAACATTCAAACATACCCTACACTTGGCCATTAAGTACCAATACAAATACCAAAGACTACAAGACCGTGGACAAATGAAAACTCGCTTAAAGTTGCATATAGAGGGAGAAATCCCATGAGATTGGAATTCACCACTTAATCTCATGTTTAGGGTTGGTTAGACGTGAGATTAAACTTAAATGTGTCAATTATTTACAGGATCATGTTACTTATGGAAGAAAAAAAATCACGTTTCTATACCCACCAGTAAATCGACTAGACACAGTAGTCTAATTTTAGCACATTTAGAGAGAAGATAGACAAACCTTTTTCAAGTGCTTCTTGTAGAGATTGGAGGCCGAGTATAGAGTCCATAAGCGGGTCATGGTCTGCTGGGTAATGTTTGTCCTTATTTTTTGCTCCTTTAAGACCCCAATTATCTTGTAAATCTTCACCTTCTCCCACATTGTCTTTGCTGTAAGCCGTTTGACCCTCCTCGCTATTTTCCCCGTCATAACTTGTGGCTTGCTTTCCATTACTCTCGGCATTTGCACTCTGCATGAATAAAAGGTTGGAGCTTCTGGAGTCGGACTCGATGCTTGACTGAGAGTTTTCCTTCTCAAATTGGACCCTCTCTCCCCTCGCCTTTTTGCTGCTATCAACTTTCCCCTTTCCACCCCAATTTTTGGCAGAAACACCCTTTGGCTTGTTCTTCTCATACCTGGGGTGCGGAAAACTGGTGGCCGTGGAAGATTTGCTACTACGGTCCTCGCTGTTCTCGGAATCGGGAAATGGACCCACGTTGTTCAGGAAGTTCACGGATGCAGCTGAGCCTTCGCTGCCGAGCTTCACATCGAGCGCTGAAGATTGGGCTTTACCCAGGTTGGCATCGCCGGGCAAAAGCCTCTTCAGCATTTTGCTGTTATCGATGGCGGAAGAGGGTGGTTCCTCGGAAACCTCTCGCCGGATTCGCCGCCACCTCCTCAGGCCAAAACCAACCTTTCCCGGCGATTTGGATTCAGGTGAAGGACCTTGGGAGTCCAATACGGGATCATCGTTTGCACAGGAACCATTGTTTGCAATCTCAGTGTGATCATCCATAGCGAAAGCACTAAAAGCAAGGTGGAAATCAACTTATCAAGCAGAAACTAAATAAATAAACAAATACACCTACCAAGTATCATGTTTCGATGGCTTGGGAGGCGAGTAATAGGAAAATAAATGTTACACAAAACACGTAAATGGAAGAAAAATGCTATATTCTAGCCTGAAAATTTTGCTTACTCTACCATACCGTGGTTAATCGGACGTCAATATATCTGAAGACCAAGCTTAAAAGTTGACTTCCCTGCAGCAAGAACGGGCTTGCTTCATAACTTACAGAGCAGAGATGTCGAAATCATTCACAATTCCTAACACAAAAACAATAAAGTCTGAACTTGTCAGAAAGAAATTTTGAGCATCGAAAGGAATTAATTAATCAAAACTAATCAACATTGACAAACTTCAGACAAATCAACTGTCAACCTAATCAATAATCATAAACTTCACGATAATCAAAGTTGAATTCCCAAATAGCAATCTGTTTTGCATGAATCAATCCAAAATCCCAAATGAAATGTCATAGTTACCTGTTGATCGGGCTTTGAGGATCAACGATCGAAGCTTCAACTGGAGCTCCGACACACATACCTGGATTCACAAATTGCGAAAGATTGAATTTGACACAAGGAGATCATGACATACAACGAGCGAATCGGAAACACACCGAAACCGAATCCACCATTTGTGTAGCTGGAGATTAGGTGATTAAAATTGGAAAGCAAATCGACGAGAAATTAGGGTTCAAACCTTCCTGGGTGAAGCCAAGATCTAAAATCCCCAAAATTCCAGGCAGTTTTCTGTTTGTCTGGTTGTTTTAGTTGATTTCCGGTTCTTTTTTTAGTTTTTATTTTTTTTCTTATCGAAATAATAATTAAATTTACAGATTTATTCTGTAAATGCAACTGGCTTTCAGCTAAAAGAAAAAGAATAATTTGCAAAGTTGCCCCCCAAACTTTACATGTTGCTCCCTGAACTTTTATTGGTGACTGATAACGGGATATTAAGTGAAGATTTTAACACATTTAAGCTTAATTTATTGTGAATTTGAGAGTGTATGTCTAGTGTTTTATTATGTTTATCTTAGGTTCTTTTTAGTTTTTAGTTGGTTTAAGAAATGAAGCTCTTTTAAGTAATTGATGTGTCTAAAGTGATTAGTTATGGGCAAAATAGGAAGAAATTGTGATAAAACTTTGATTGGCTGATTATTCATGGACCACACATCTTGAATCACTTTGCCACATGTCTCAATTAGGTGTTTGGACCACTTTCTTCAATTTTTGGGCATGACACATCATTAGGGCAACATCCTTTTGGGAGATTGGAGGGAAGGAAGGAAGAAGCAGCCACCACAAGGGGAGGAGAGGGGGAAATTACAGAGAAACCACCCCAGAAAACGAGCTAGAAGGAGGATGAAGTTGGGAGAATATCGGAGCTCATTCCGGTGACCGTTCAAGGAAGGCGTTTCGCCAGACTGCCGCAGCGATCGCCATAGCAAAGTCTGGGAGCGAAAAATCAGATTTGGAAAGGAGCTTGAAGTGACGATTTGAGCTCCTTTTCTTCATCAACTCTCATAAAAACCAATAGTCCATTTTCTCACCTTGTGAACATGCCTATGTTATTCATTATAATGTTGGATTGCATTTCATTTTGTGAGAACATGAGCTAATTTCTTAGCTAGGATTATTGATGGAACTTTAATTTCAAATGTCATCATAGTTGTGATTAGTTATTGCTATGCTTATTTCAATCTTTTTATCCTTGTGTGATAAACATTACTCTCTATTCTAGGGAAGAACCATCTCTTTATTAGAGTGTTTAGGCTTAGATTAATGACCGAAAGGGTTAATTTAGCTTGAATACCGCTTGGATTTTATGAGATTCTAGTATAGGAATATATGTGAATCTTATATAGCTTAGATCAAGTATTGTGGAAAATTGGATTTGCACGAATAGATGGTATAGGAATATATCTATTGACTCGAACAAATCATTAGTAGTAGGCGCTCGGAAGAGGTTTGCTCATAAGTCAAAAAGCTGAAAGTTGATATTCGTCATAGCAATAGCTGTAGCAGTCACATAATATTTCATTTAAACATTGGAATTGAAAGGAAATCGATAATCCTAGTTGCTCGATTAATTTAAAAATCAATCTCTGTTTTTCCTCGTAATCTCGTTGGTTGCTCACGCTTAGTTTACGTTATCTTGCATTGATACAAAAACCAAAAACCCAATTTTATCAATTTTATGAAAACTGAATTTTTGAGAAATTAATTGTCGCTAACTTAGTCCTCGTGGAGACGATACTCTATTTATCACTTTATTACTTGAAGCGACTCGTATACTTGCGAGATTTTACGCAACAAGTTTTTGGCGCCGTTGCCGGGGACTAGTTTTAGTGATTTTTTTTTTTTTTTTGAAAAATCAGTTTTTAGTTTCTTTAGAACTTGTGCTACATTGACTTGTTTTGGGGTGATGCAAATTTAAACAGGGGTATATGTTGGAGATCACATGGAAGAAATCAATGGCATTGACCCAATGGAATCTTTTATCACTTCCATGGCAGAATACTTCGATTCATTTAAGGCGGGCAATAGCCCAAAAGTCGTGAAACCGGCTAATATTCAATGTGTCTTCTGCAGAGGTGGGCACAACTACGAGCATTGTCCATCAAATCCCGATGCGGTGTGGTTTGGGGAACTCCCAAACCCGCACTCGAGCACTTACAATCCGGGTTGGAGCCATCACCAAAATTTCTCGTGGGCGAACCCGTATGTGGGGCCATCAAATGCAAATGAGTTGGACAATCGGCAAACACCATTGGGTTACCAACAACAGTCGCAACAATCTCAGTATGGTTTTCAACACTCTGCTCAACAGGGTTCGTCACAGCAACCGCTGCAACAATACCTGGAACAAAAAACTCACTATGGTTTTCAACACTATGTTCAACCAAATTCTTCACATCAATCAGAACCGCAGCTGCAAGCGTTGGATGATTCTTTAGAGCAACTATTGAAGTCGTTCATGGCTGAAACAAAGGCGTCAATCAAGAACTTGGAGACAGAATTGGGTCAAATAGCCGCAACTCAAAATAGCCGATCACAAGATGAATACCCGAGCCCAACGGAAGACCGCCGAGAAAAGGGCAAAGAAGTTGCCGAAGCCGTCACAAAGCAAGCCGAAAAGCTTGATGAAGTCCTAACCAAGGAGGCAGCCCCTGAACAAGAAAACGAGTTATCCAAGCCCACATTGATCCAATGTGGTGATGAAACTAAGGAAGGAACCAACTCCTTGACCAATGAAGAAGTATTCATGCCACAAGAAATCGTTCACGGAAAGCATAAAGAGCTAGTGCCAAACTCTATAATGCTCATGAATGATATCTTGACAAAGAAGCAAAGTCTTGGGGAGTCCAAAATGGTGGTCATAGAAAAAGAGCCGGAGGACTGCTGTAGCAAGTATATGGAACAACAGAGGCGACTTAATCTCGTCATGGAAGAAAGGGCGAAAATGAAAATTATCAAGTGGCCGCTAGACGCTGGAATTATTTCCTCTATCTCGGACAACTATTGGGTTATCCCCTTGCAATGTACCTCGAAGAAAGTGACTATGCCGAAGATGAGGAAGAAGCGACAACCGACGATGAATCCGCCGCTTCCAAAGATGAGACGAAAGAAGAAGCCGGCAAAAAAAAAATTCACCGATGAAGGTTTTCACCTATGGTACCGTGCAAGTCCGAGAAGAGGTATTCGGAATGGAATTGGCGGTGAACAGGCAACGCTTGAAACATTATTTTGGAGGCGAAATTGACCGAGAAAATTCCTCCATCACACTCCACGAGTCGTAATCGAAGTAACATGTCGGGCCGTCGACGTTAAAACAAGCGCTTGGAGGGAGGCAACCCTCAGTTTAATTTTCAGCTTTTAGTTTTCTGTTTATTATTATTCATGCCACAAGGTCCCGGACAGTATAATGAAGAAAACAGGGGTCGCCACAGCATTGTTATGACAATTAGAACTTCAGGATCGAAAGAGCGTCGATTTTTGCGTGTGACTGAGCTTATTTAAGTAGAGTGGGTCCCATTCCACCCAAAATTCGAAAAGGAAAAATGTGGCTGACTTTATTTGAATATAAATGGGCCCAAAAGTAAAAGAATTACAAAGAAAAGGGCCCATTTGATTTAATTATATCAGCCACAAACAAAATTCACGTGGGACCCACATTATTGTTCTCCTCTCTCCACTTCACTGAGCATCGACGAACATCCTTCGTCTTCCCTCTGAGCCAAGAAACTTCACAGACAAAACCCTAAATCTCCACGGCCATTTCCCATCGCAGCGAAGCTTCATCGCCCTCAATCTCCGTCGCGAATCCTCTGTCTTCCCGCCATTCTCAGAGTCGCTCACCGTGCTACGCAGAATCTCCGCCAGTCTCAGAATTGCTCGCCCTCTGTTTTCGCTCGCTGCAAAGCCCTCATTCTCAGTCTTATTGGAATCGTGCGCAGCAGCTCCTCATTCTCAGTCATCAAGCTCGAACACGCTCAGCTAAGCTAAGGAATTGCTAGAAAATGGCCCGTACTAAGGCATCAGCTCGCCGCACAGCTTGCGATATACAGTGCGCCGACTCGTCGGAGCAGCGAGACGACTCTCATATTCTGCCCGCTCCCGTCAACGAGGTTGCTCCCGAGACAAGGAGAGCCCCAAAACGACAGTCATCGGCACCGGCAACTCGAAGGGGCAGCCAACGACGCACTTAGACCTCGAACAACACGACAACAGGGAGCATCTTGAACCATATTTTATTCTGTTTTGTTTTTATGTTTGTCTTTTTTCTGTTCATGTCATTTAGTTTAGTGTCTTCGATTTAGTTAGTATTTTTGTTGCCCATAAACAATGAGGACCTTGTTCCTTTCAAAGTTTAGGGGTATTTTAGGTAAACTTGTGAGTTTAGATTAGTATTGAGTCTTTGTTAGTTTATTTTGTGTCTTTATTTTGAGGTTGTAGTTATCTTAAAAACATTAACGAGATTGGGGCTCTAGGATGAAGATTTATTAATAATAATATCACATATATACATGTTAGTCGGCTCGCCTTCCAAATGTGAATTTTTTTTTAATCTTAGAAATCTTTTGGGTGTTAATAATGTAATTAGGGGTAGAAATAGTGTGTTGTTCCAAGAATAGTGTGAGCTTAACCAAAAACACTTTGTGACCCGAAAAGATAACTAGGCATCTTGAGAGAGTTTAAGTTTCTAGAATTGCGTAATGGTCTTCCTTGAGGCGAAATCCCATGACAAACATGAAAACGGAAGAAATGATTTAGGCGTTCAATTTTCATCTTTCCAAACATTAAAAATACATTCCCATATCCACCGTGACGAACCGAGAAAAAAATCCATCACTCATCATCATTCACCATCCTTACATCATAAACCCGTTTCACAATACCTTTGCGCCTTGATCTCTCTAGGAAGAGGGGTGAGGAAAGAACAAATACAAGAGTGTGTGAACGATAAGTTTGGGGGAAAAGGGGGTGAAAAAGTGAGAGTGCAAGTAAAAAAAAACAAAAAACAAAAAACAAAAAACAAAAGGGAAAGTGATAAAATAAGTCCATATTAGAGAGTTTGCCATTGACATGTTGTGCAAAGTCAAATCATAAACGGGAAAATAAAAGTTTGTTGCTGCCCTGAGTGCTACAGCAAGAAAAGAAAAAAAAAAGAAGAAAAAAAAAAGAGAAAAGAAAAAAAAGAAAGAAATATATAAAAAAAAAACCTAGATTCCCGTAAGCTTTAGTCAATGGCAAAACTAAGAAACTATTTGGGACTTGATAGGAAAAAATTAGGAAAATTCTTGGGAATCTTAGAGAGTGAAAAGCGCAAAGGTGTGGAAAACCAATTCAAAACCTTTCATTAACCTCTCACCGTAGCCAAAAAACTAGAAATTCCAGCCCTTAAAAGTCCTTTTGATCTTTTGTTGATTGTTTGTCTACATTAGTGGAGAGGAAGCCATTGCGTCAACATATGAAAACATATTTAAGCTTGAGGACCGAGACCTTATTTGATTGAGGAAATCGGGTGTTTAGGGAGATGTTTGCATTCATTTGAGGGGCAGAACCACTACCTCTAAGCACATAATTTGCACGTGAAGAATTTCTTTGATTCAAAATTTTTGCACATGTAGAAGGTGTGTTGACTTACATTGAACAAAACACGAATTAATCGATCTCTGAGAGCAATCCTTTTCTTGTAGTGAATAAGTTAATTGCAACCTTGCTTTGTGTCGTAGTTTTCTTTTTGTTAGCTTTTTCGTAGTGTGTTGTCGTGTCTAGGATAGTTTTTGTTTTCTTTGTTTGGCATCGCTCGAGGACGAGCAATGACTTAAGTTTGGGGGTGTGATAACGGGATATTAAGTGAAGATTTTAACACATTTAAGCTTAATTTATTGTGAATTTGAGAGTGTATGTCTAGTGTTTTATTATGTTTATCTTAGGTTCTTTTTAGTTTTTAGTTGGTTTAAGAAATGAAGCTCTTTAAGTAATTGATGTGTCTAAAGTGATTAGTTATGGGCAAAATAGGAAGAAATTGTGATAAAACTTTGATTGGCTGATTATTCATGGACCACACATCTTGAATCACTTTGCCACATGTCTCAATTAGGTGTTTGGACCACTTTCTTCAATTTTTGGGCATGACACATCATTAGGGCAACATCCTTTTGGGAGATTGGAGGGAAGGAAGGAAGAAGCAGCCACCACAAGGGGAGGAGAGGGGGAAATTACAGAGAAACCACCCCAGAAAACGAGCTAGAAGGAGGATGAAGTTGGGAGAATATCGGAGCTCATTCCGGTGACCGTTCAAGGAAGGCGTTTCGCCAGACTGCCGCAGCGATCGCCATAGCAAAGTCTGGGAGCGAAAAATCAGATTTGGAAAGGAGCTTGAAGTGACGATTTGAGCTCCTTTTCTTCATCAACTCTCATAAAAACCAATAGTCCATTTTCTCACCTTGTGAACATGCTTATGTTATTCATTATAATGTTGGATTGCATTTCATTTTGTGAGAACATGAGCTAATTTCTTAGCTAGGATTATTGATGGAACTTTAATTTCAAATGTCATCATAGTTGTGATTAGTTATTGCTATGCTTATTTCAATCTTTTTATCCTTGTGTGATAAACATTACTCTCTATTCTAGGGAAGAACCATCTCTTTATTAGAGTGTTTAGGCTTAGATTAATGACCGAAAGGGTTAATTTAGCTTGAATACCGCTTGGATTTTATGAGATTCTAGTATAGGAATATATGTGAATCTTATATAGCTTAGATCAAGTATTGTGGAAAATTGGATTTGCACGAATAGATGGTATAGGAATATATCTATTGACTCGAACAAATCATTAGTAGTAGGCGCTCGGAAGAGGTTTGCTCATAAGTCAAAAAGCTGAAAGTTGATATTCGTCATAGCAATAGCTGTAGCAGTCACATAATATTTCATTTAAACATTGGAATTGAAAGGAAATCGATAATCCTAGTTGCTCGATTAATTTAAAAATCAATCTCTGTTTTTCCTCGTAATCTCGTTGGTTGCTCACGCTTAGTTTACGTTATCTTGCATTGATACAAAAACCAAAAACCCAATTTTATCAATTTTATGAAAACTGAATTTTTGAGAAATTAATTGTCGCTAACTTAGTCCTCGTGGAGACGATACTCTATTTATCACTTTATTACTTGAAGCGACTCGTATACTTGCGAGATTTTACGCAACAAGTTTTTGGCGCCGTTGCCGGGGACTAGTTTTAGTGATTTTTTTTTTTTTTTTGAAAAATCAGTTTTTAGTTTCTTTAGAACTTGTGCTACATTGACTTGTTTTGGGGTGATGCAAATTTAAACAGGGGTATATGTTGGAGATCACATGGAAGAAATCAATGGCATTGACCCAATGGAATCTTTTATCACTTCCATGGCAGAATACTTCGATTCATTTAAGGCGGGCAATAGCCCAAAAGTCGTGAAACCGGCTAATATTCAATGTGTCTTCTGCAGAGGTGGGCACAACTACGAGCATTGTCCATCAAATCCCGATGCGGTGTGGTTTGGGGAACTCCCAAACCCGCACTCGAGCACTTGTTAAAAGGTTTGCACGTTTATTAAAACTAGTCCCCGGCAACGGCGCCAAAAACTTGTTGCGTAAAATCTCGCAAGTATACGAGTCGCTTCAAGTAATAAAGTGATAAATAGAGTATCGTCTCCACGAGGACTAAGTTAGCGACAATTAATTTCTCAAAAATTCAGTTTTCATAAAATTGATAAAATTGGGTTTTTGGTTTTTGTATCAATGCAAGATAACATAAACTAAGCGTGAGCAACCAACGAGATTACGAGGAAAAACAGAGATTGATTTTTAAATTAATCGAGCAACTAGGATTATCGATTTCCTTTCAATTCCAATGTTTAAATGAAATATTATGTGACTGCTACAGCTATTGCTATGACGAATATCAACTTTCAGCTTTTTGACTTATGAGCAAACCTCTTCCGAGCGCCTACTACTAATGATTTGTTCGAGTCAATAGATATATTCCTATACCATCTATTCGTGCAAATCCAATTTTCCACAATACTTGATCTAAGCTATATAAGATTCACATATATTCCTATACTAGAATCTCATAAAATCCAAGCGGTATTCAAGCTAAATTAACCCTTTCGGTCATTAATCTAAGCCTAAACACTCTAATAAAGAGATGGTTCTTCCCTAGAATAGAGAGTAATGTTTATCACACAAGGATAAAAAGATTGAAATAAGCATAGCAATAACTAATCACAACTATGATGACATTTGAAATTAAAGTTCCATCAATAATCCTAGCTAAGAAATTAGCTCATGTTCTCACAAAATGAAATGCAATCCAACATTATAATGAATAACATAAGCATGTTCACAAGGTGAGAAAATGGACTATTGGTTTTTATGAGAGTTGATGAAGAAAAGGAGCTCAAATCGTCACTTCAAGCTCCTTTCCAAATCTGATTTTTCGCTCCCAGACTTTGCTATGGCGATCGCTGCGGCAGTCTGGCGAAACGCCTTCCTTGAACGGTCACCGGAATGAGCTCCGATATTCTCCCAACTTCATCCTCCTTCTAGCTCGTTTTCTGGGGTGGTTTCTCTGTAATTTCCCCCTCTCCTCCCCTTGTGGTGGCTGCTTCTTCCTTCCTTCCCTCCAATCTCCCAAAAGGATGTTGCCCTAATGATGTGTCATGCCCAAAAATTGAAGAAAGTGGTCCAAACACCTAATTGAGACATGTGGCAAAGTGATTCAAGATGTGTGGTCCATGAATAATCAGCCAATCAAAGTTTTATCACAATTTCTTCCTATTTTGCCCATAACTAATCACTTTAGACACATCAATTACTTAAAGAGCTTCATTTCTTAAACCAACTAAAAACTAAAAAGAACCTAAGATAAACATAATAAAACACTAGACATACACTCTCAAATTCACAATAAATTAAGCTTAAATGTGTTAAAATCTTCACTTAATATCCCGTTATCAGTGACAATAATGCTTCATATTCATAGTCTTTCAAAATCAGCATTTTGCACCTTATTATACGGTATATATTAACTTTTGCATCGTATTCGTACGTGATTTGCTAAATTGTGGGAGTGAAATTCCCGATTACTCCAATTTATCAACAAAATGGTAGGATAAAATAAAAAATACTTCTATATACTCAAATTTTATTGTATATTTTCCTTTAATAAATTGATCAAATTTTGATACAAACTAACATTTGCAACTTATATTTCACACAGTAAAATTACAACTGTAATATGTATTTAAAAATCTCATCGGTTCACCTATCGGTAATATTTTATTTTATTTTTTGAAAATCTCATCGGTAAACTTATAAATTAAAGCTATCGATATTCCATCGGTTTCGATAGTTATAACCTTAGCCTCTCATAATACTACATAGGTATTTGTATCCTAAAAAAAATCTCAAACCTATATAAATGAGTGAGTATCTCAATATGTTTGGTGATGCAAAATAAATATTGCTCCTCTTGTTGAACAATACCACCATGAGTTGAGGCACAGGAAAGAACTCAGTGAAACCCACTATCTGGTGCTAAAAACATTTCAATAGTCTGGGTCTGACAGGAACATGGGTCATTCATTTCAAGCCATGCTACTACTATATTATTATGGACCATAAATATTGCAACAAATAAAATAACATTAGGCCCACAAAACACTATCAAACCATAATGCACTTCTACTTCTAATGCCATCAACCCAAGTCCAACTATTTATCATCAAATAATAATATTGACAATTCCACGATTCTAATAGCCGGAGAAATCGCGGTTCATAACGTTATTTATCGATTTAAACAGCGTATTATCGTTTTAAATCAATATTTACTGGTCCCAGTTCCGTGTTCAAACAAGTTCAATATTTTTAGGCGTCCTTGTTCTCGGTTGAATACTTTTAAAATGCCAAGTTGTTACCAACCTCCTACGGGTTATCAGTAATCGAGAAGCGGATTTACAAAACCGATTACTGGGAGTAGGAGAAGTTTTTAAATTTTCCAACAATTAAGGACCGGGAGGGACAATTGTTACAAAAATCCCGATAATCAGACCTGATATTACCTATAATTATGGTGTAATAACGCCCATGGGCCATAATTAACAATTATAGTGTTAAAAAGGGCACTTTATTTGACACTTGGTCCTTAATCCACAGTCCCATTGAAAGGTTAATGTACTCTACCATGACCGAAAACTTCCTTCATTGCTAAGCTATTATGAAAGTCCTATAACTCCCAAGTCCTATCTATAAATGATGATTCGGGCCATCAAATATATTCTGAGTACTAAAATGACCCCACCATGTGATAAGAGGTTAAGAACATGACCTTTTTATTTACTTTGTGAAGTCAAAGCAAGTTACCATTGGGAAAATTGGCAACCATTATAATTCAGAACGATAAAGCTGCTTTATTAGTTTTCTAGTTAAGTTTATGTTCGCTTATGGAGATTCCGGTCATCTGGGACGGGCATGCTACGGGCGGGGAGGCCTGTCCCGTTTTTCTTGAGCACGAGCAACAGTGCACGCGTTTTTCATGGAAGCAGATAGTCTACGCTCGCCTTAAAAATATTTATGATAAAGTACTCAATATTATAAATAGCACTAATAGTCCTCAAGGAAAGCTATTGCATGAGAAAAGCGTGTACAAACATAATTAAACTTAAAAAAAATATTAATTATTCATCGATTTACTAAACTAAATATTTTCATGTGTCTATAACATGACATACATTAATTCAACATGGACGGAATTATACTTTGATATTGTTTTGTAGTCTTTAGGTACTATTATCGTTTAAAAAAAAAAAACAGATTGAAAAAATGTTGATACTTTACACAAAATTAAGTACTCATTTCAAAATAAAATAAAAAGATACTCATATCATAAATATCATCAATATTCCTATTAAAATTAACCGAAAACAAATAACGGGCGGGCGGGCATCCCGCCCGTTTTACCAACTAGAATTGCATATAACTTAAAAATGCAATCTGCATGATGATGAATATGAAAGAGAGAGCATTAATGTAGCAGCACTTGTTAGCTGAGAAAATGCTCTGATAATGGCACATCCCACGTTAGCTGATCTCAGCCGACACTGTTGTTTAGAGGAGAAAGTACCAATCATTTATATATAAATATCAATGTACATATTCTTTGTTTTTAATCTCAATTTTTATTGTTGTTGTTGTTAACAGCTTTACATTTGGTGATTGAAAGAGAAGTATGAGTGGAAAAACATGGTTTATGAATCACACAACACTGGTTATTTGATAGTGATGCTCTTCGTAACATCAATTTTTTCATACTAAAAACTATCATCTGCTTTGTCAAGTGTGAAAAATGATTAATACATACTGAATTTCATTTTCATCCTCATCAGAAAATTTGAGGAAGTCTTCCCATTAGTCCTCATTAGAAGTTTCGGTTTTGTCCTTGGACCGTTTGATCTCCAAATTATTGATAAACACGCAAGGTATTTTTACGAATAAAAAAAAATGTCAC
The DNA here is from genome assembly GCA_954871525.1 of Parietaria judaica. Classification (NCBI taxonomy): domain Eukaryota; kingdom Viridiplantae; phylum Streptophyta; class Magnoliopsida; order Rosales; family Urticaceae; genus Parietaria; species Parietaria judaica. The sequence goes on from OX940862.1 coordinate 6,014,482, forward strand.
ATTTATGCCCTTACACAGGTTATTTTCTCTCTCTTTTTTTTTTCTTCTCTACCTATCTTGATGAAAGTCATGAAACAACATTTGTAAACCCTAAAATGTGATTGCAATTTTTTTGTCTTTTTAATTTTATACTTTTGCTAAACTAATAAAGGAAAGGGATGAACATACATGTATAAGGCTGCTTGTTGAAGATCTCTATATAGATTGTAGATTATATAGTATATATTAAATATTCATAAATAAATGTATTTCCCATCTTTTGAGTGAGTCAGTGTTATTAGTATAAATCAATTGACGATAAAATGGATGCTTTGGTTCCCTCTTTTAGCTGCTTATACTTTTTCTTTGTCTCTTCAAAGTTTTGTGCTAGATTCCCTCTGTACTTTACATTTTTGCCATTTGCTTTAGCTCATATATTTATGTATATGGAAATTGGCGTTATAAGTATCCAAAGTTTTAAATTTGTTGACATTAAGTTCCAATATTTTAGACGCCACGTGACATTTGACTTATAACTTTTCTAGCTAAAAAAATGAGAACTTATTAGAGTCATTTGAAAAACTACGGGTACTTATGCCGCAATAATCCTAGAGGGGCTCTATGGGTGACAAAACAAGAGTTTGAGAACTTTCGCCGTCGAGAAAAAGAATGAAAACATAATATCAATAAATCGGAGACTTTAGATACTTATGCCGCTATTTTCCCTATATTTATTTATTGCTTGTAATATTCCCTTCTATTTAAATTTTGAAACCCACTATATACACACATAATGTAGTGAAGTCCCTCATCTTCTATTAAGAACAAAGGGAAAAACTCAACTTTACCTTTTTCTTAAAAATGAGGAGCCTCCTCGGATTCTTTGCATTACCATTTCTCTTTTCTCTATTCACTTAACTTCTTTAAGAACTTTTCTGACTGAATTTTTTTTTTTTTTTTTTAAAGAAGTGCACTTTAATGTGGTGATTAAGCCCCTCTTTTTTGTAATGGAATTGCTTTTTCCCTCTTTAGTGGTTCTTTTTGGATAAAATTAAAAATAGAGGGGTGCACTTGGCTATCCCAATGTGAAAGTCACAAAGAAAGGAAAACTTTCTCCTTTCCATCATACTTTGCTGTGGTATTCAACACTATTCAAACCTCCCAAATCCATTTTTTTAATAGCTCACTCACTAAACCTCACAATAAGATATCACAACTTAAATGCAAAATATTTTAATCTTTTCAAACTTAAATCTATTTATTTGTTTTTCATGGCCAAAATTACTTTGCGTTTCTCCAAAATTCCGTCCACTTATATAATTAATTGGCAGAATTTTGGATGTAATTAAATGTAAACATATACAAAATAGACATTATCTCTTCTTTCTTTTTTTAATTATGCCACCCAAAAAAAAAAAAAAAAAAAACAGTAGGTAGTTGTACCACTATTAACACTCACTATAATACAACACTTCATAAAACACTAGTGAAATTAAAAACAAAAGAAGAGATTCCTTGACAAGCTCATATGGAAACAGAGTGTCCTTTACACAATCAAATTCTTGTCATATTTTCAAGTGTTTGAGCACTTCAGAACAAGCCATTCATGCTCTCATGATTGAACAACAATCCATTTATTCTCCAGTTCAATGAAGAAACTCTACTCCATGGAGATCAAATCTCCACCATTCTATCTCCCTTTCTTCATCCTCTTCTTCCTCTCAACAATCCAAGCTGATCTCACCTCAGACAAGCAAGCTCTCCTCCATTTCCAAGCCTCAATCCCCCACTCCAGAAGGCTCAACTGGGACTCCTCAACCCCGCTCTGCTCCTCGTGGACCGGGGTCGCCTGCGATTCCCGAAAAACCCGGGTTGTTTCGGTTCGGCTTCCGGGTATTGGCCTCACCGGAGAAATCCCGGACGATAGCTTGTCGAAGCTCGACGCCCTGCGAGTCTTGAGCCTCAGGTCAAACTTCCTCAGTGGAAGCATTCCTTCTGGTCTTACTTCACTTCAGTTTCTGTACATTCAGAACAACAACTTCTCCGGCGAGTTTCCGTCCTCTCTCTCTCCCTAGCTCGTCGTGTTCGACGCCTCGTCGAACTCTCTCTCCGGCGCCTTCCCGGCGCTTCGGAACCTCTCCCGCCTCAAGAAATTGAATCTCCAGAATAACAGGTTCTCCGGAGAAATCCCGAGCCTCAATCTCCCGAGGCTGAAGCTTCTGAACTTGAGCTTCAACGCTTTTAACGGCTCGATCCCGGATTCGCTTCAAACGTTTCCTGCCACTTCCTTTCTTGGAAACTCCCTCTTGTGTGGAAAGCCTCTCAAACCATGTCACTCAATCCTCTCTTCTTCTTCTCCGCCCTCGCTGTTTCCACCACCGGCAAGTGTCCGAACCAAGAAGAAGCTCGCCCCGGACACGATCATCGCCGTCGCGGTCGGCTGCGCGGCAGCGCTGTTCCTCATCGCGCTCGTGGCGTTCATATGCTGCATGAAACGGCGTCGCCAGCGCGACGGCGTCGTCCCTACGAAAGCGAAGGCCTCGTCGCGGAACGGGGAGAAGCCGGTGGACTTCGGGAGCGGGGTCCACGGGGCGGAGAAGAACAAGCTCTTCTTCTTCCCGGGCTGCGCGTACAGCTTCGACCTCGAGGATCTCCTGCGGGCGTCGGCAGAGATTCTGGGGAAGGGGAACTACGGGACGACGTACAAGGCGGTGCTGGACGAGGGGTCGACGACGGTGGTGGTGAAGCGGCTGCGGGAAGTGGCGGTGGGGAAGCGGGAGTTCGAGCAGCAGATGGAGGCGGTGGCGGGCGCGGGGCAGCACCGGAACGTGGTGGCTCTCAGGGCGTACTACTACTCCAAGGATGAGAAGCTTTTGGTCTACAATTACATGGCCGGTGGTAGCTTGTTCATGCGCTTGCACGGTATGTTTCTCTTTTCGGTAATTTCACAGATGCCCCTCAAAGTTTGATCCTTGGTGCATTTTGGCACCGTTAATTTTTAGTTTGCGATATAATGTCTCGGGTTCTTACAAAAGCAGCATAAACGTTAAGAAATGATGAAATATGTTTAAGTTGTGTGTGGCACGTGATTTTACTTGTGAGTATTTTCATCGGTTTTAATAAATTTCTTTAATTTCATTGGCGATTTATTTTAACCTTGATTCACTTTATCGCAGTAATTCTATAGCATAATCCAGTATACTGATCTTTTCCTACAACTAATTGATAAAATACTATGAACAAGTCATGCAATATGCACAAATTAATATTTTTCGACATTATTATAGATTAAAAAAAAAAAAAACTATCATTGTCGCGACTATTTTTAGGAATCTCTATAAGTACCAACAAAATTTTGGAATAACATATTCTCTTTAACTGCTTATCACGGTTTAAGTACCAAATATTAGTAATATGCCTCACAGACACCCAATTTGAACACTTACAGACACCAAATATTAAAGGTACTTATGCCTTAGTTAAGCTTGTGAATTAACACATATCTTCACATCACAGGTTTCAGGGGAGCAGAGAGAACCCCTCTGGACTGGGAGTCACGTGTCAACATCTCCCTCGCCGCCGCCAAAGGGCTGGCCCACATCCACTCCTCCAGCGGCCGGAGAAGCGTCCACGGCAACATCAAGTCCTCCAACATCCTCCTCAGCCCTGACGGCGAGGCCCTCGTAGCGGACTTCGGCCTCTCCTCCGTCACCGACATCCCTCCCCCCGCCGCCCCACGCGCCCCCGGATACCGCGCACCGGAGACCCTCTCCGGACCCCGCCGGCCGACGCAGGAGTCAGACGTGTACGGCTTCGGCGTCGTCCTGTTGGAGTTGCTCAGGGGGAAGCTCGCCGTGCGCTGCGCGGGACGCGACGACATAGTCGACCTCCCGCGGTGGGTGCGGTCGGTGGTGCGCGAGGAGTGGACGGCCGAGGTGTTTGCCGTCGAGATCCTCCGCGGCGGCCACGCCGAGGAGGAGATGCTGCAGATGCTGCACGTTGCCCTTGCCTGCGTCGCCAAGCTTCCGGAGTCCCGGCCGACGATGGAGGACGTCGTGAAGATGATTGAGCAGCTCGGGGAGAGTCCGAACGACGCGAAGTCCGCCGCCACTAGGCCTTCTTCGGAATCGGATCACTCCGTCGGAGCTAGAACTCCGTGAAAAAAGACATACAATGGGGTGTTATGTCAATAAGACTAGCTCAGTTGGTGGGTGGTTGACGATTAATTAAAATAATATCTTAGAGGTCCGCATAACCGATTAAAAATTGTAAAACGCCATCTTCGTCTCAAAGATCTCTATTTATGTTGAATTTCTTAATATTTTTATTATTTATTATTGTTATTCACATTTTGTATACATTAATCCAAATCCTTTAAAAGTAGTTACTGATGCATCTTACTATGTGCGATTATGAATATCAAACTCACTCAAGTTGTTATTGCTAGAAAGAACTGCTTATTAAAATAAACAAGTGAGAAGATTATGTCGTTTTTATGAGAAGCATGACGTTTATCACCAAGCCTTGCCACGACAGATCATGTCGTTTTTTTGTTTTGTGAAAACTCATGTCGTTTACGTAGCCTAGCAGCATTCCGAAACCTAGGCCTAAGTAACATAACTAAGTTTTTTTTTTGTTTTTTATAAAAAAAATAATATCCTTTGATTTTAAAAATATTGAGGAAAACCATGAAACCCTCTAATCATATATTCCGAGTGAATCTTGTTACCAAGTTTCGAATTAAATTCTCAAATCTAGAAAACGTAAATCGCAAAACGGAAACGAAATTGTCACCCAAGTTATATGATTTGCCCTCAACGTGGAAGATATGTCCATCTGCCACTTACAAATTAGATTTAATATAATTAATCTCACTCTAAATTGTTCGAGCTCACCCTTGAGCTCGCTCGCTCACTCACTTTTGTGTAATATCCATCAAGTAATAGCGACTTCAATTTTAACTTCTCTAGTGTAGTCATAACTTTTTCCAAGTAGACTAAGCTTCACACTTAACAAATTTGGCGAAAATGACTACAATAACTAGCTACAGTTAGGATTTTTTTTTCCGCTAAATTCTTGGCCTTGGCAGCCATAGCCACGAATTTATAACAAAAGCCCGTTTCGAGCGAGTTCCTCTCTCTCATTTTTAAATTTATTGAAAAGAAAGAAAAAAACAAAAAAACAAATCTTGCAGTCAGCTATTCTGGACGCGTGTTCAGAACCATCACGACATTTAGTTGTGGGATGAGTTTCCCGGTCATAGTTTCGGGTTTCCAGGCACTTGCTAGTTCAAAGTTCAATACTAAAATTAGCTATTATAGGATATAGCACACATATAATGAAGAATCGATCGTTACACTTAACTTTGTTTACAAACCCCAATTCTCAAAAGAAAAATAAAGCAAAACATAAAATCATAAAAAAAATGGAATAACTGTGGCAAAAATATTTAAATTTTGACTAAGGTAGCAAAAGTCCAAAGTGAAAAATAACAATAAAAATACCTAAAGTTAACAAATGTGAGGCGACACATTTTTCATACCAATATTTTTTTACGTAGGTTGATCAATTTTTTAGCGTAGTGCTATTAAACCATAGTTAAAATACATATTTATGTGTTCATGCAGCTATTTTAGCGTTATATTTTATTTAAATCCGACAAACAAATTGGAGAGAAAAATGTGTCGCCTCACATTTATTTACTACGAATACTTTTGTCGTTATTTTTTCACTTTAAACCCATAACGTCTCAGTTGATTAAAATCTAAGTATTTTTTCTGTGATTATCCTTGAATATAATCCGCAGTACACAAGCTAGTTGCAATATCCAACCTTAGAAGCAGCTTTGACAAGGAAGCCAAAGAGCATGAATGGGTTGGAGAAGAAGGGGCTGTGATCACTATCCAAAGTATACACATCCAACGGCTGCCATCGCTTGATCATCGCATCCTGTTGATCTTGCTTCAGGACTCTGTCTTGCAGTGTCTTGATGAAGACACGTGGCACCTTGTTGACGCTTGGATAGTCGCCGAACTTGGCTGATAGTATTGCTTGAAGGGGCCCGGGCCTCAAGAGTATGGAAGCCAACGTGGAGTCCTAAAAAGAATATATATTGTTACATAGCTGATATGTTCTCGTTTAAATTTCTAAACGAGTACTTGATTTTCATAAGGCAACCGTGAATTTCTGAAATCGGCCACTTAGCCGTAGATCCTACACTATAAGTATATGATATTTAACATTTTTGTAAATATTTTTTTGTAACAACTTTATTAATTAATTTAATTTTCCCTCTTAAAATAATATGATAAAAATGATAAGCCTTGATAGTTGATACTACTTCATAATGAAAATCGGGGAGCAAAAAAAGACGAAGCTGGTAGAGAATACAAAAAGATATAGAGAGGAAATTTCTTAGAGAGCTTTTAAGAAAATTAAAATATTTAGAATAAAATTTATGATAAGTTTAGAATATACGAAAAAGAAAAAACTATCTTAAAATTTGACGAAAATGGTAAATATACTTTGATGGAGCATTTTTATAAGAATTCAAAACTCACAAAAAATATTAAGACGTAATGATGAATTTTTTTCATCACCATTTTTACTTGTATCAGAAAGGTAATGACTTAAAAATTACCTCTTGAGGACTCATGTGGTAAAATATTTTGCGTTGAAACTCCTTTTTTATAATGGCGCTCGTTGGAGGTTTATCATTTTCAAGCCCAAATCCCACTTCGGATACATCCCCGTACTCGGATAAATCTGGCACGCCCTGTTTCTCAATCAAAATAATAATTTAAAATAAAAGTTACCATAAAATAACTAAATTTTGAGCAACTAAGGTGGTTTGCTTGTATGAGCTCAAAATAATAATAAAATTACTCAAACTTAGTAAAGTTAGGCGAGACATATTTCGATTCACTTTTTCTTGGGGCAACTCCAACCACAAACACCATTTTGGTGTAGAAATTATATCATTTTAGTGTTGTTCTAGTTAACACCAAATCTTTTTCATTTCCACACTAATTTTCAATCTAAAAGAATATTTTCGAATGCATATAAAGCTTCAAACAAAAGTAGGTAAAGTTCAATTTGTATATATGTTGCAAAACAGAAGTTTAAACGAAATTGTTCCTCATTTAAATAACTTTCAATAATTATTCTCTAAAGTGTTTAAGAAAAGACCAAAAGTCTCCAAAACTGTTTAAGCAGATTTTTCTGTTTAATTTCCTAAATTAAAACTATCTAACTGAAGAACAAAAATGTTTAATTAAAGATTTAAAGTGTCTAAACCGATTATTTTGAAAAATTATCTAAGTGAAGAACAAAAGTGTTTAAAAAAAGACTAAAAGTGTTTGGAAAATAATTATTGAAAGTTATTAAAATGGAGAACGATTTCGTTCAAACTTGTTGTGATATTTACACTAAAATATACATTTATATAGCCTCTGAATATGTGGTTGTGGCTCAAATCCTAGATAATCAATCAAAGAGAAATAAAAGATGGCTCAAATCCGAGACAAAATCAAATATCCCACTTTTTTTTTCCCTACCAATAGCCGAAAATCACTTGTATTGTAATATAACTCTCACTTATGGCGGAGGATAATCGTGGTGACAAACGATCATTGGAGTTTACAACAATTAAACCAAAATACCCCAAAATCAAAACAAAAAAAATCAATGTTGAAATTACAAATATTACAAACTCTCAAAATTTTGAGAGTGTTTTCTCTCAAGATCAAGTTGTTCTCAGACATTATTCAATCCACTTTTCACAAAAATTAAAGGCTGAACTTTCACCTATTATTAAAGCCACGAGGCCAAGTCGTATGGATAAAAATTAGCACTTACCTCTTTGACATCTTGATCACTCTGATATCCGAATTCAAGCATAGCCGCCGCCACGTAAACCGCCAATCTGATCCTCTCAGAGAACTTCCGACTCGCCCGAGTCACACTGAGTCCACCAGCACTGTGACCAACCAATATCACCTACATAAAACCGTATAAATTGACCGTTTAAAATTTCTTTACATATATATATGTCGTGGGAGTCAAACCGCTTACCTGTTCTTGTTCGGGCAGAGAAGCAAAGAAGGCATCGAGGGGCGCGTTGTAGTCGTCGAAGTCGAGCACGTGGTCGGCGTGGGAGCGGTCGAGGCCGGAGGCTTTGAGGTCAACGGAGGAGACTTTGTAGCCCGAATTCTCCATAAGGCAGTGGAGCTTGTACCAGCACCAGCGTCCTCCGCTGACGCCGTGAACCAGCACGAAGTGTGCCGTGTTTTCATTATTATTCGGAACTGCCACTTCTGATTCAGGCATGTTTTTCTCTCTCTTTTTCCAACACACAAAAGAGTATAATCAATAATATTAAAATATAGAACACCCTTCTTCTTCCTCTAATTGTTTATATATATATATATATATATATATATATATATACGCGCGCGGGTTGCTAAGTTGGAGCTACTCATGGTTGGGCATTAATTTGATTACCGATAATCACGATAAAAATATTAAAATTTTGACCATGGAGTAACAAAGGTTCAAATGTGAAAATAATAATAATAAATAGACATGAGCAACGTATTTTTCGTTTATTTTTCCGTTTAATTCAAATTAAAGAAAGTACTAGATAATTGGAAGATAGCGTAAATATGTATCTTGATTATGATTAAATAAAATTCTGTTTAAAAATTAACCCAACGTTCGTTAAAAAAGTGCAGAAATATGCGACGTTTCAATTTTATCAATTTTAAGTAGTTTTCTTCTATTATTTTATACTAAATTTTTATTGTCTTAATTATTATCTTCAATAATCAACTGTGATATTCACGTGGTTACTTCTCTAGTTATCCTTTCTCTGTGAGACACAATGTCTAAACTCTAAAGAAATCAACGATAACATATAAAAATTAAAAGAAAATCGCTATCGAAAATCAATCAATTACAATTTTTTAAATTAAATTTTAAGTCAGTCCATGCTTTAGTTTAGAATACTCAATCTTATAAGATCGTACGTAATAATTTCATAATAATACGTCAGCATATTATTTGAATTTTTATTTTTTTTAACGGATTCAATTTCTTTGCAACCTGCTATTTGCTGCAACATTTTTTTTTACTATTATTTGCTTTTGAAGTCATCTTTAGTTCTTTACATATAAGTAAGCCTTGATTAATTAGCCTGATTAGTGGTTGATCTTCTAGATTGACATGTGAAGCAACAAGAAGGCAATTTTTAGCCGCGGGATGAGAATGCCCGTCATTGGCCAGATTTAGATTATATTTGTTTTTTTTTTAAATTAAAATGTCTGAATGTGAATGCACATCTGACTATTAAGATGTGACATCTGAATGAATAAAAATTACACTTGTTTGTCTTTTAAGATTTGAATGCAGATCTGAATGTATTTTTATTTTAGATTTAAGTTTTATTATTTATTTATTAATGAGTATGAATTACTGTAAGAACAACAAACATAAAATTCAAATTTTAAATTAATTTTATCTAATGGAAGATAACTATTATTTAAAAAAATAAGTAACAATATTTTATAATAATAATAACACAAATAGTAATTTATAATAACATATAAATTTAATAATTTTTCAAAAACTTCTATAATAATTAATAAGATATACAATGTAGATAATTCTATCATCAACTAAATCATCTATGATTAGTTTATCTTAACTTATTTTATTAGTACTAATAAATATGTAAATAGATATTTAAAATAAAAATTTATAATATGTATATAAATTAATTAATATATTTTGATTACTATTAGTTATAAATTTTAATAATATTTATTTTTTTATATATTTTTAATTTAAATCGAAATTAATAAATTTTTTAAAAGCGTCAAAACTATATTTTCTCACCTTTCATTGGGTTCGTCTCGTTTCAAGCTTTCCGATGATATTTTTTGTGAATCAATTGGAGATCAAAAAAATAAAATTATAGAGTTTTAATTTTTTATGATCAAAAGAATAATAAAATAATATAAATAAGTAAAGGGTTACGTAGAAGAAAAGGAAGAAGAAATAGATTAGCATTAAAGAAGAGGGAGAATCTGAATGTAAATAAGACTCAATTCTATCACTTAATCGCCAAGAGGTATCAAGAGGTATTAAGTGATTATTAAAAAAAAAAAAACAACCAAATGGACTTAATGGACCTAAATCTATTCATTAAGATAAAGATGCTAATTAAGTGTAAACAAAACACCCTTAATTTTGGCTTCCGGGTACGTCCTAGTCCAAAATTCATTTGCAAAAAAAACCAAATAATGACCAAATCGATCGTTACACTTTATTCACAAATCCCAATAATATAATGAAAAATATAGCGAGAATAAAATAAAATCATAAAAAACAAGTCCTCACAATTAAGCACTACACAAGCTAGTTGCAATATCCAACCTTAGAAGCAGCTTTGACAAGCAAGCCAAAGAGCATGAAAGGGTTGGAGAAGAAGGGGCTGTGGTCACTATCCGAAGTATACACATCCAACGGCTGCCATCGCTCGATCATCGCATCCTGCTGAGCTGGCTTCAGGACTCTGTCTTGCAGTGTCTTGATGAAGACACGTGGCACCTTGTCCTTGCTTGGATCATCGCCGAACTTGGCTGATAGTATTGCTTGGATCGGGCCGGGCCTCAAGAGTATGGAAGCCAACGTGGAGTCCTAAAGAGAATATAATCATATATGCATTGTCAATGTTAAGCATACAAAACAAAACATAGATAAATAGCGAGAAAATATCTTGGTTGATTTGATCCCGTTTAATTTTCTTTACGAGTTCATGAAAACGATGCCGAAGTTTGAGTTCGTCCACTTACCGTTAATGTAAGGACATAGGTTGATTCCTTGGTATTACGTGTATTCTAATTTATTTATTATATATTAATTTAATTCTTTTTGTTTCTCAATATTAGTACAAATGTAGAGTCTTAGCCAAAAAAAAAACAATATTTGTAGAAAGAGTCTAGAGAGATGGTATTTCTAAGATATTTAAACTAAGTATGATAAAATTTAAAAATAATAAGAAAAAGATCAAGTTTTTTTTTTTATTATCATTATTATTATATTGACATGAACGATAAGTATATGACATTAATGGGAATTTTTAGACAAATTTAAAAATTACTGAAAATTTGGTATACAAATTACAAGGTCTATTTCTTTAAGAAAAAGAAATGATACGTAGTATAGCTTCAATGATATACCAAAGAAGTAGAAATATAATGAGCTATAAATTTATAAATCAAGATGTATGATCTAGTGTGAACCAGTCGATTTACCTGGTTCTTTTTTCTCGCTATTTGATATTATTAACCTAATTCCGATTATCAAAAATCTAATAAATTATTTAATAACTTTAACATGTTTTGAAATTGATTTTGGTTATGAAACCGGTTAACCGGATCCGGTTTGAAACAAGATACAGTTAACCTTAACTAACCTGTTTTAAAAAAAATGGTTAAGTTATGATTTTAAATCGCACACCCCTAGTATGAGCTACGTTTACTCTTTAATCTATTTTCCACCATATTTACTTGTGAGTGAAAAGTAAAAAAACTTAAGAAAATTACCTCTTGAGGGCTCATGTGGTAAACTATCTTGCGTTGAAACTCCTTCTTGATAGTGACGCTGGTCGGAGGCTTATCATTTCCAAGCCCAAATCCCACCTCATACACGTCCCCGTATTCGGAAAAATCTGGCACCCCCTGGTTCTCAATCAAATTAAATAATTATTAGTGGCGTAAGTATCTAAACTTTGACCAATCATGAGTTTGAAATTAAAAATGGCGATGAAACTCAAAGTCAATGAATTTGAAGCGTCTTGAGATGACATGTGTTTTAGTCAACTTGATGTCACATGGCATTTGACCAACGTCCAAAAAAACAAAAACGGTATTTTTACCGCTATTTTTTACTTTAGACTGTACCATCTTGGCCCATCACATTTTGAGTACTTGTTTGTAACACCAATTTAACAAAATATATAAACATATTCATTTCCAAAAAGATACAACAACTCTGAATCGAATCGATTGTAACTGTTGACCCAGCTCAATGATTGGAGCTAGATTGCAAGGCAGTAAAAAAGTTAATCACATCAGTTTTTACTTTTTATCCTTTTTTATAATCCTACTGACAAGTCAAAGCTAGTAAAAATAAAAATTAAACTGTAACATAAGTGATAAATATGCCGACAAGAAACCTCAGAATTATTAGAAAAGATGATTGCGACGAGAAAAGTTGCTAATTATTCAGGAAAAGTTATGCAGCAAAAGTTAAAAAGATTTAAACCCAATTATTGATTTATCTCCACTCTTTATGGAGAAGATTGAATTGAATTGAATAAAATATGAACTTCGTGTAATCATTTTGTTGAAATTAACACTAAATTATAATCTAGAAGAATATAGAGTAGGAAACAACAAGCTATAAACATGAGGCATGACACAGCAAAGTGACAAAATTTATGACACAAGGATGAGCCTTCACTGCTTAGTTTTCGTCTCAGTATGCCTTCCTTTGCGGATAAGCATCGCTCTCATCTCCGAACTAGAGGTTTCCGCGGGACGGATACGCCACGGGTGGGCCTGCCCGTCCCGCACTTTTGTTAGGCAGCCGCCCCCGTCAACTGTCATGGCTACGGGGCTGCCCAACCTATCTAGCTATTTCTCGCTTGCCCAAATTTTTGAGACGGGAAACTTTAATAGGTGTGGCACGGCTATCCATAACCCGTACCGACTGATCAAACGGGTCATAGGCACGGGCAATCAACGCCCACGGATCCGGAGGACACTACTCAAAATTGGTTGTTTCTATTACTATTTATTTCTAGATTTTTTTTTTGAATAATTTCGAGAACCCAATTGAGCATCTCAATGAATACTATATATATATATATATATATATATATATATATATATGAATTAAAAAGATGAATATCCAAATTAGCACCTACTTCTTTGACATCTTGATCAGTCCGGTATCCGAATTCAAGCATTGTCGCCGCCACGTAAACCGCCAATCTGATCTTCTCAGCGAACTTCCGACTCGCCCGAGTCACGCTGAGTCCGCCCGCACTGTGACCCACCAATATCACCTATAACAATTACACCCAATTACTAGAGCTGTTCATTCTTTTATGTCATGGGACTCTCGAACCGTGTACCTGTTCGTGGTCGGGCAGGGCCGCGAAGAAGGCGTCGAGGGGCGCGTTGTAGTCGTCGAAGTCGAGCACGTGGTCGGCGTGGGAGCGGTCGAGGCCGGAGGCTTTGAGGTCGAGGGAGGAGACCTTGAAGCCGGAATTCTGGATGAGGCAGTGGAGCTTGTACCAGCACCAGCTTCCTCCGCCGATGCCGTGGACCAGCACGAAGTGTGCCTTGTTTTCAGTACTATTACTCATTGGAACCGCCACTTCTGATTCAGGCATGTTTTTCTCTCTCTTTTTCTAACACCCAATTAAAAGATAATAAAAAATACACCACCTCTCTTCTTTTTCTTCTTGTTTATAATGGTTATGTATTTATATATATGTATATATATATTGTTAAGTTGTAGCTAGTCACGGTTGAATCATGATATATAATACAAATATATAGTGGTAGCAATTTGAGGTCGGATATGAAAAACGAAATGGTTACAACACGATTTACATGGATTTGGGCCAATCATAATTTTTCATTTTAACATGTGTGAACGGTGAATTTATTAACTGGGTCAAAGACATGATAACCGCGGTATTTAAATAGGGGAGGTGTGGGTATTAATATCTTTTTTTAACACGATTAATAAATGAGCCGTTTTTAAGTAGATATAAAATAAGTAAAAAACGATTGAGACACGATAGATATGTATACATCAAGAAAAAATATTTAGAAAATAGCTTTTAATATTTATGTATTAAATTTCAGACGTTAAATCTTAATTTCAAATTAATTTAAGTAGTTGTAAAAAAAAGATAAAACAAAATTAAAACAAAATAATAAAAAAAAAACAGTATTTGAAAATTGAGGTTAAATTTTCTGACTTTTTTTCAATATTTTTTTCGAATATAGTCGAATCAGTTTATTTGTTTTTGTTTTTGTTTTTGTTTTTTATATATATATAACATGTGTAGACTCTAGTGCATTTACTATAATTCGTACACTGATTGATTGCTGATAAATTTGGTAGCAAATGTAGCATATTCCAAGTTTCAAATATGCCCAACTCAATCCCCCCCATCATGTGCAAATTGAATCATGTATTATAAGCACCTCCACCATTAATAGTGTCTCGAATCAAATCCTTAAAAAATAAAAATAAAAAAGGCCAAGCACCACTATGGAGCCATCGTGTGGTATTTAACGGAAATTTGTTAATTGCTAAAATTAATTAATTATAAAAATAGTTTTTTAACACTTTTGAATTTTCATTTTAATGTAAATCCGTTCTCTAAGAAAAATAATAAGCACGCATATGCAAGTATACAACACATTTTTTTTTTCTTCTTCATATAGCATTAAATATGGTTTACATCATAAAACAAGACACTATAAAAGCTCTTTTGATCTCCGAAAAACATAAAAAAAAAAAAAAAATAACTGTAATGACAAAAAGTAAATAAATAAAAACAAACAACCAAAAAAAGATCGTATTTTAATAAATAAAAGAGATCTCCGCTTTTAATTTATGATATTTTAGTCCCACAATTTCATGAAAGCAAGCCTCATATTTACCCCATCACATAGTTTTACTTTTTTTTTTTCCATCCAATCTCTTTTGGTGAGGCGTTACACAAACAATTAATAATGTGTTCATTAATATCCTAGAGAACCGAGATTTGTCATTTGGTTGATCAACATGAAATTGTATTTTTCCTACATATTTTATATCGCCTACTATTTTATTTTATTTTATTTAAAAAACCGGCCTTGTCACGTATTCGACATGCATTCTTTGTTCCCTATTGCTTCTTGGAAATATCCAAAAATTATTTATTTGGTATATTATATTGTGAATTTTGTTGGGCATCAGTTTAATCAACTATGACATTGTGGTCTCTTTTCTTTGTGCTAAGACACGATCGATGTCTCAAGAAATCAACGATAACATATAAAATGAAATGAAGTCGCTATCAAGCAACAATCAATTACGATTTTTTTTTATAAGAAATATAAGTCAGTCAGTCCATGCTTTAATTAAGGGTCAATCTTATAAAATTATACGTAATATATAACTCTATAATAATACACATGACTGATGACTTGATTTTTTATTTGCTGCGTTCAAATTTTCAAATCTGCTTTTTTTTTTCTTTTTTCTTTTTTTACTGTTATTTGCTTTCGATCGAGGTCATCTTTACGTATGTATAATATAATATAATTACACTATAATTTGTTTTTATATTCTAAATAATTATCTATAGCAAGTCACTAAGTTTAAGGTTCCCATAATTAGAATTAATTACCCAAAGATAAATAGAAAGGGAAAGAGCTATATATTGTTGCTGCATATACATTGTACTGAAATGGAATATATGCCGTGAAAAAAGTGAATACATGCATCCTGGATGCTTGCACTTAATAAATAAATATTTTTATCGTGAATATATCCCTGATATATTTCTCTAAAAATTAATTAAGAAATGACATGAATGCGCGTCAAAAGAGGTTAAAAGTTATAAACTCCGGTACACGACTGAAAAGTAATATGCTGCTTCAAATAGATTTTTGAAGAAATAGAGGAACTACCAGATGAAGTAAAACAATTTCTTTGTAAAAAGGATTACTTTGTATATAGGCACGTAATATTACTGCTTATATCTCTTTATAACTTACGTAATAAGTTTTAAGTAAGAATTAGTCAATATAACATTAAACTTCAAGTTTTAATTAAGGAAATAATATTATTATGAAGGGTTTGAGGTGAGAAGCAGCTTTCAAATGACTAATTGATGATAGAGCATTCCATATATCATGGATATATATATATACACACACATATACACTTGAATAATTGGATACTTTGAAGCTTAACTTTATGCTTTGAGATTTTATATTATAAACATGCCATATGAATCGCGCACAATATAATAAGTTATAAATCAAATACAAAATAGCAACCAATATATATATATATATATATATATATATATAATTTAGCGGGCACATGAATTTCACGTGGAAATAATTCAATATGAAAAAAAGCCACGGACCACAGTTAAAGGAGAAAAATTCACTATGATCGACATATCCAAAATAGTATTACAACGGACACGATGAGAGTGAGCAAAAACTGAATGACATTTTCAATAAAGCTAAAATCTGAAAGGTCTCCTGCCCTGGACTAAAATAAAATTGTACCATGAAATTACGGAGCATACTTGAATCGCAGAAAACGGGTTCCCGATATACTTAATGAAACTACATGCACCTATTTAAGTTTTAGTAAATTTTACATGATTTAGAGAAGTTAAAGCTAGGTTGCTGTACTTGGTAAAGGTGATATATATAATTATAACAGCATGATAATAATAATTATTGTTATTACTATATAGTATCCACACGATATCACAAAAAGTATAGAGATTGAAAAGCATAACTAGTGATTTATCAACCTTTTCATATTTATATTTTATGCAACCTTTTCCCCTAGCTCCCTTTTGTAAAGGGCCATATAATATCCCAATTATAAGATAAACATGATTATATTATTCAAAAGTCAAAACCATTTTTGGATATACATAAAGATCGATCTTCCACTGCTCCATCATGTATTGGATTGTTGATTATTTCAACTATATATATACATGTGTGTATTTAGTGTATAATAACGCCTGCATGCATGGTATTTGCCATTTGGAAAAATGACGATGAAGAAAAGGTTGAATACAGGCCTACAGAACACTACAAGTCAAGCAAAAAGCTAACAAGATGATAATCAATTAATATACATTGAATTTAATTTTGTGTTCTATTTATTCTTATCTTTCAAAAAGAAATCCAGCTCGATAATTGCAGATATCTATTGAAAATTTAACGAGAGATATAAATTATAAAGACATCAAACAAAAAGAAACTCAAACATAGTCGCACTAGCTATACAAATTGTTGATTATATCATGTAGATTTAGACTACAATAGTCGAAAACCATGATCGAAAGCCGTGTATAGATCATGGAAGTCTAAAACCATGGTCGGAAGACCAATGTGCCATTGTCGTGCCGCGGCATGCCTTCCATTTGACGAGATAATTTTTTCCGTGATCGACAATGTGTTGTTTTCCGTGGTCGACAATTGAGAGAGGTACTATCACTTCAGAGGGTCACATAAAAAATGCAAAATTAATCATAGAAATATCACGAACAACAATATTTGTGGATTTTAAGATAGACCAAAATACTCTTAAACGTGTTCAGACAAATTTAAACCTTCTAAATTAGAACACAGAGAATATGAAAACATAAAAAAATAATATAAGAAACTTATCAATAAGTATCTAATTATCAAATTTAACAAACAATAATAATATGAATTGATTTTCTCTTTTAATCCACGAAAAAATTACTTCTTTCATATTTAAAACTTTGTCTTTACGAATGAAGAAATTGCCACACTTAAACTCGGTCTTGGGATCACAGAACGGTCCTAGGAGTCTCTCACTAAACACCCGAACCGTGCGAAAATTCTATCGATTCAATCTTGTAGTGACGTCACTATTTAGTATCGATGAGTAGTCACATATAATTTGAATGTAACTGATGTTCACATATAGTAGATATGTGACATATGATTAGTTACTTTGATTGAAGTACACTCGGAAATTGAGTGACAATATGATTAATTACTTTGATTGAAGTACACTAGGAAATTGAGTGACAGTCAAATAGAAACGTGACTGAGAAATCTAATATTAAGCCTTAATAAGCCTACTAAGTGGTTGATCTTCTAGATTATGTTAAGCAACAAGAAGACAATAATTATTTTATTGTATTTTTTGAAAAAGGCTTAAAGATGCGAATTAGTGAAGGAAAAGAGCGCTAGGCTTGTCGTTCCTTTTTTAGGCACGCAAAAAAGGAACACAACGTTGTTGGGAATAGTATTTTCAAGTTTCAATGATCCATTCTCTTGCAAGCTAACTAGCTATATATATATTCATATATGTTATATATATATATATATATATATTTATACAAATGTACAAGCAAGGCTTCAACTAGTGTTCGCATTACTCAATTTTTTAAAACTCATGGATCTAAATGACTTTCATGTCAAACAAATATAAATTTGAAGTTTTTTCAGTTGTGTTATCGAAAATAAGATGCATATATAGTGCTTACATAAATTTTATCGATAAATCCTCTTTAAAAAATATATATATATCGTTCAGTCTCATATCTACACTGTCTCTGCCTCATGAGCGTCCAATCGACACATTATCATGTTCAGGATGTATACTCTCGGGTATGTACATGGACCATAGTATATACATATAACATATAAACTATATTATATATATGTATATATAACGTATGCATATGTGTATGAGAAATAGTCATGTTGTTCATATCTAAATAAATATGAATATTTTGTTTAGTGAATCCATGATAGGCTGTCAACAATTACAAGTGCTTGACAGCAAATGCATGCACTTCTTTCATTTCAACGTTGTGACTACAAAAAGTTAACTTTTTGAGTTTTGCCACAAAGAAAAAACTAATGTTCGTTAGGCTTTTTTTTTTTAATTACACATTTTAACTTATTAGTTATAGTCTCAGTAATTAGACAGCATTTTATATCCAGTTTATTCTTAATAATTATGATCACAGAATGATTTTCATCCTAGGAAATGGGAGAATTTGAGAAACAAAGTTCGATAGAACAAATTGTTAGGTTTCAAGGTTTATGTCCTAAAATCGGATTCCGTCCATATATATAGACTTAACTTAAGTGATTAATAAAGATAATTCATAATCTAATATATACGACTAATACAAGCCACGAAATCCATAAAAAAAAAAAAAAAAAAAAAAAAAGAGTCATCCTCCTATTCCCGTGTGGCCGATTTATCACTCCTCCCAACTCCCAAGAACCGGAGAAAAACCTCCCTCGAGCACGTGCGGTGTTTCCGTGCAAGTTTGAAAGACGTGGAGGCTTCATATTCGTGTGGATTCGAAGCTCGGGATTGGTGAACACGCGAAGAAGGCGCAAGATCTGCCGTGGTGGATCTCTTAGCCCTATCTGAAAATCAATAATAGAAAAAGGAATATTGTATAGCGAAATAAATCTAATTTGAATAGATTGCCCTACATGATTTACCTGAAAGTATAAAGCCACATTTTAATATGCTTACATAAATTGACATTTGACATTATAATAAAGGTCACTAAGTAACTTGACATTTTAATCCTTCATAATTGA
The DNA here is from genome assembly GCA_954871525.1 of Parietaria judaica. Lineage (NCBI taxonomy): Eukaryota > Viridiplantae > Streptophyta > Magnoliopsida > Rosales > Urticaceae > Parietaria > Parietaria judaica. The sequence continues at coordinate 6,033,894 of OX940862.1, forward strand.
TCTCCTTTTTGCCTTTAAATTAAAGTTATTCTTATAAGTGATACAATTCGGATATGGCCGTAAGGTTCTAAATCTTTTTGTGGGACATCAATATATAGTTTTTGGTAAAAAGAAATCTTCAAGATTGTGACTATGAAATGACCATTTTGTCCGAAGGATTTCTGAGGGTAAATATAGAGACAACAAAGGGGATGTCGTTTAAGACTTTAAGTAATATGGAAATTACAAGAACAAGGTTGTCGTATCTCGGAGCACCTCTGCCACAGTGTAAACATGTCGTTTTCCAGGTATGTAGTTTTGTTCGAAGTCGTTTATCAACCATTTTGTTGTTTTAACTTTTAATAGAAAATTGCATGTAACTTGCAGAAATATAAGGGATTTTTTTTTCTTCCAAAAAGTATGAATTATATTTCTTATCTTATTTATTGGTGGCAAAAATACAATGATGTCAAAAAGTTTGACATGAGTAATTAATAAGTTTTTTTTTGTTAACTCCTTACCGTGTAGTTTCACGTGGCAACATGATTATATTTTGGTATTTTTATTGCATTTAAGAAACAAAAGCTTACAAGAATTGACAACGAACACTAAATTCTCGTGTAGCAGCCAAAACACATTTTGTAATGCAAAAACTAATTTAGATTTATATTTTTAGAATATTTTCTCAATCTTGTCGCCACGTCGTTAATAGGAGCGAAAACATGCACATGAAACATCAAGGTATGGAGTTAACGAAAAAATTTAGTTATTTTTATCATTGATAATATTTACCACTGAAAAATGAGATTGATAATATAAGCCATGTATTTGTAATATATGAATATTTTCGCCACAAATATCCCTAAATATAAAGAAGCAATTTGATAAACGACATGTCATTCAAATTTATAGGCCATTAAAATCAAATAACCAAAACTTTCAGTGTTTCCACCAAAAATGACATTTATTTTTGTCCTATAATCTCTAAAGATCTACATGCTTTGAAAATTTTATGACGTTGGGTCATGTTGAGGGCAAAAATACCAACAAACAGTCATGAGGATTCACTCCCCGAGTTTATCGAAAGGAGTTCGGATTTTTCCTCTTTTTAGTGTTAAGAATCAGCAAATGAGAATGAATGAAAATGCTATGAACTCTTCATGTATTTTTCTATTGATTAATGTCAGATTACAAGCTTCTGAGTACAAGTTCTCTCTTTCTCCTGGTTTCTCTCTTGGGAGTACTGAGGATTCGATCCTTTACAATGGTCATTTCCTTTTCTATTTATAGGCGAGTTGCCCTAGCTAGGGCTCGATTCCCTTGGTTGATTCTCATGTGGTCCCTCATCTGAAAAGTCTTGTGGTCCTCACTGACATTCTCTGCAAGCGCAAGAAGACGCACTTCCACTAACGTTGTCGCATTCCACGCTCTGAGGACAACCTGAGCAGGTAGTGCGCGTACGGCTCTCCTTTTTTCAGTTTCGCCGACCATCCATCAGTTGCATTTAATGAGGTCAGGACGTACATCTTCGACGCGCCTCTGCTGGCTCTCTTCCTGGCCTCTTGAGCTTCTCCTTCGAGCGGCTTCTTCGATTATCCTCCTTAAGCCTGCTTCTCTGAGCGTCTCCTCCGAGCGCGTTTCTCTGAGGAACGTTCTCACGCGTTCTCCTCGGGACGTTCTCCTTGAAGATGTTTCCCCGAGCACCTTCCTCGGAACCACTTCCTCGGACAGGGATACCTCCTCGAGGCGCAAGGAGGTATCTCTTTTGTTGACCTATGGTCAATGAGCTTCCTTGCCCCTATTTCCCGTTGTTTATAGGATAAACGACACAAATAGTGTTAAGGGGGGATTGACAAAATCCGACCTTAACAGTTCATATAAAACATGTATATAACAAAATCTCCGGCCACTCGTCCAGATGCCGGAGTCAACTAGCTACATTCTTATTGTTTCCGAGCTCTGCCTAGCGGTTTATCGGAGCTTCCGGCCTCAACGGTTCAAACCTATATAACGTTATTTTTATTTGTTTTTAGTAGTTGATGCAGGGCCGGCCCAACCTTTATCGGGGCCTTGGGCGGAAAAAAAATGAGGCCTTTTTAATTAAAAATATATAAATAAATTAACATGCTTTTTCTAATTAAAAATATTATAAATATAGATATGAGACTTTTTAAGTAAAAAATATGAAGTTTCTTTTATATTAAGAAAATATAAAGCTTTTTTCAAATAGAATATTAAAAAAAACACAGTCAATGTAAATTATGAAAGGAGAAATACAAAATTTTGACACATTATTATTAAATTTAATTAAAATTTTCAAGTTAGCGTTTATATGAAAAAACTATATAACATTAATTTTGGATAATTTTCAAACATAACTACATAAGTATAATGAACTGAAGGAAAAAAAAAACGTAAAAAGACAAAGCAAAGGTAAATAATTAAGTATCACACTAAATGGTAGAAATAAGAATCGAACTCGGACCAAAACGTAACAACTCAACGCCATTTTCAACCGAGTCAAAGGATTTGAACTGTCATGTTATAGCTTTATATAAATTGATATTTTTCCGTGAAAGGGGCCTCCACCTTTAAGGGGGCCTTGGGCAATGGCCTAACCCGCCCAGGGTTTGGGCAATGGCCCAACCCGCCCAGGGGTTGGGCAGGACCTGAGTTGATGTATAACACATAAGTATCATTCATTGGTTCCTCATAAAACGATAATACATTTGAACCTCTATAAATTAATAAGGTAGGGACCAGAGAAATTTATTATATTATCGAGGTAAAAATTAAACTAAGTTAGTATAGTCGAGACTGGAGAAAGTTATTAATTAATTGAAGTATTAATTTATCTAGTATTAATTTATATAGGTTCTATTGTATTTTGAGATCTTGAGTCTAGTGATAACAAGTACATCACTTAAGACATTAGAGGTATTGAGTTCGAGTCACCGCAAAAGTAGAATGTAAAAAAAAAAAAAAAAAATTAATTCACCAACAAGATAAGTCTCGTAGGGGTCATTATTTCTGAAATGATTATATACACTCACACACTATTAAAGTTGATAATCACGACTATTCACGAGTGTGAGTTTTTTTTAGAAATAAAAAATAAATGAAAAGTCAAAAAGTCCAATTGAGTTACTGCCAAAGCTATAGTATGACTATGGCCCACAAACAAACAACCCATGTATTCAGGCATCAATCAACATTTCATTTCCAGAAACACCCTTGCCGGGATCCACAATATTCTGCCGCATATAGTTTAGTTTTTCCTATTCTAGTTCTGCTAATAAAAATTACATTCAAATTACATTATTTCCTTATCTATAAAGTTTGTAAACTTTCGAAATTTCATATCGGATAATTATTTTAATAAGAAATAAACAGAGTAAAAAACTCTGATTCGTACAATTTGAATTTCTGATTCTTCATTAAAAAATTAATTTAATTATCATTGACCGTTAGATAGATCGAGACTCGAGTTTCATAAAAACCCATTTTCTAAACTAAAAAATTTGACCATTTGACCTCTTTTTCTAGGAATTACGATTTGTGCTGTATGTAAACATGAACAAATTGAACTTCTAGTTGCGAGACTAGAATTTAAACCAAAATCAAAATTCCAGAGTCCGGTATATATCCGTCAAACCGAAGCAAAAAAAAAAACACACACATAAAGATATTTGCGGCAGAAGTGCGACAAAGTACCTCCAAGAAGAAACCAAACTCTAAATTTTATTTCGTGGCTGCAAAATAAATTAAGAATATAATGTCAATTTGAAGTTCTTCGTAGTATTTTTGCCGCAAAAATCCTGAATGCAAATGGGCACGTGGACCAATCACAAGACATATATACCGTAGGGTCCACCACACTAATTGACTTGGCCCCACAAAACAGAGAGAGCTTGAAAGACAATAGAAAGAGAGGGAAACCTAGAGTAAAACGACAAAGAAATCAAAATTCAAAAATCAAAATAGCCTAAAGACGAGGGTAGTTTCGGTAAACGGAAAATAATTTGTTGGAGAAAAAAAAGGCGCGTAATCAAATAGCGGATGGCCCCGAGGCCCAATCTTCGGATTCTCTCTCTCTCTCTCTCTCTCTCTCTCTCATAATTCAAAGCTTTCGACTTCTTGCTCTTGAATCCATGTCAATGGAAGCTAAGCTCTTGTCTGTGTAGCACTCTCAGCCTTTTGCCTCTTGTCTCTGCACTGATCGCGGCTTTCTCAGTGGACTCATTGCTCTTCAAAACCTTCTTCCTTCTGATTCCTCTGATCTCTGAAACTCGCGGAGCCTCTGGAGGTCAGCTGCTTCAGGTTCTTCTTCTGCGTTATGTATCTGATGTTTTGGCTACTTTGATTGTCGAGTTTTGAATGTGAGCTGACTTTTGCGCTCGTTAATGGAGAATTTTGTCATTGATGCATGCTTCTTTATGATGGAGCTTTAGCTCTGATGTGTAGAGAGATCCTTTTTTCAAATATTTGCATTTAATCACTTTCGTTGACATTTGAGGACACACTCGACCAGATCTAAACCTAGTTTGCTTGATCATAACACCATTTGCAACTCCTCAAAACCTTCTTGATTATGCCTCTCCGTCTCCGAAACTCGGAGACTACAGCTGCTTCGGGGTTTTCTGCTGACGATTCGATGCGTTTTTTGCTATGATTCGGTACTGTTTAAGCTTGTTTGTTTGGTAGATTGATTTCTTCTTAATGGATATTTTTGTGGTTTGTTTGGAAATAAATTGTTCTTATTTAGTGGTTTTACGGATTTCGGAAGTTGTGTGATTTCTTGTAGAATTGAGGATGTTCTTATCTTTAAACTTTTGTTATCTTTCATTGGTTGTGCTTTTTTGGGATATAAGATACTGAGTAAATTGGACTGAAACTCTGTTTCTTTGTTAGTCTAAAATCATTTTTGTAACCTACAGTGATTGATTCGAAATGGAGAGCGCTGATTCACAGGCTTGGGTTGTCAGTCCCGATGGTTCTAAATGGCTCGCGGAAAATCTCAAGGGTAAAGATACACTTGTTTATTCTGCACATTACTTGTTTTAAGTGCTTGTATTAATAAATTTAAGACAATGTCACGATCGTTATTTTGAATGCGAGATTGGTATAATCCTACTCGATTATTACTTAAGTTGTTTTCTAATGCACGTTTCTGTGCACAAATTTGATTAGTGAGTAGATAATCTCAGAAAAAATTATAGTAATTCAGTATTTTCTGTTGACAGGGATGGACCAGAGTGTTAAGCGAATGCTGAAACTGATCGAAGATGGAAGCTCTGTGACGAACGGTGAGTTGAATGGCCAAGGAAAGCCGGAGCTGATCGCGAATGTTGAGGAGTTTCATCAGCTTTATCGGATACTCGCTGAGCGCTATGATGTTTTGACAAAAGATTCAGGCAAAAGTGCATCACAAGGTTCTGTAGATTCCGAATCTGGGTACGACCAAGATTCGCTGCTCGAAACTCCTGATGTTAAAGCTTCGGGTGTAGACACTTCTCCGAGCTCCCATGGAGCTGAATCTGTTTTCTCTCTGAAAGCCAACGGCGAATCATCTTCTGGGTCGTCGTATGATTCGGACACGGAATCTTTCGTCACAAGTTATTTGCGTACTCCTCTGAGTATCAATACGCAGACGATGCACCAGAAGATCAGCGAGCTAGAGAATGAACTTACCGCCGTGAAAGAGGAGCTTCAAACGAGAGAGGCTGATATCAAGCTTGAGAAAGAGCGGGTTGCTGAGCTGGAGGCTCGCGTTTCCGACAAAGATTACAAGACCGGGATGTTGGTCGAAGAACTAGAAGTAGCGAAAAACATGCTTATGGGATCAGACGAAGAAATTTCTAAGCTGAAGCGTGAGCTCAGTGAGAGGACATCTGAGAAAAGCGAGCTGCAAAATCAGCTCGTGCTGGCCCAGGAGGAGATAGCGGTGTTCAAAGCACAACTGTCTTCTGAGAAAGAACATGCTTTTGGGCTTGAGGAGATGATCGCGAGGTACGACGCTGATTTATCCGACCGTGATCTTGAAGTTTGGGAACTGAAAGTCGCAGTTCGTGACGCTGAGGAACAATTCCATCAGGAGAAAGCAAATGCGTTAGTCTTGTCCGAGAAACACGAGTGTTTGGATGTTAAAATCAAAGAACTAGAAGAGCAGATGCGGAATTCCGAGGCCGAGAAGAAGGAAATCCAAAGCTTGCTTGACGCGCAAGTTACCGTGTTGCAGAACGAGCACAGTCAGCTCAGTTCGGATCTCGTCGACGCAAAAGAACTCATCAACGTCTTAAATAAGAATTTCGACGCACGTAAGTTGAATTACGACACGCTAGTGGCAGAGAAAGACACAATGAGCGCTGAAATCGAAATGCTAATGGCGAATCTGAGTGCTCAGGACGATCGCATCTGTGAACTGGAGGCACATCTTGTGCAGATACGGGACGAGCACGACAAACTAATCGGCGAATCCCGAAACGCGCAAGAACTGATCGGTGAATTGAAGACAAAGGTGGAGAAGCAGCGAGTGGTGATCTCCGAGGGCGCGGAGCAGAAGAGGGAGGCGATTCGACAGCTGTGTTTCTCGCTGGAGCACTACCGGAGCGGCTACCAAGAACTCCGACAAGTGTTTGTCGGAACAAGGTGCAATGCCGTTTTGGCGGCTTAGGTATCGTCGTAAATTCTTACAGTTTCGAATCTCTTAAACTATTTGGCATGTTCTTTGTGTTGTTGAAGCTAGTGTTAGTAGTGTAGCATATGTTTTATGTTCAAACTTCAGTCATGTCAGACTCTATGTGCTAATATTGAGTGATGAACGTTAAATATGCTGTGATATTATAGAAAAAAATTCCTAATACTAAATATTCTAGTAAAATTAGTACCTTTAAGTTACAAAATACTGAAAAAGAAATTTAAAATATTATAATAGGAAAAAAATCATGTAAAACTTGGAAGTAAAAAAAATTAAAAAAGCTTAAGAATATAATTACTTTTAAAATCGAAGGGTAGGGTAGTACTTATAATCTGAGTTCTGGGTTTTTGAACCCGTAAACCTGGATTCGAGTTTTGAATAATCAATTTCGATTTAAATTGATTTTAATCCAGATCTGATTTATAAAACCAGATTCTGTCCGAATGCAATTTGCAATATAAAACATTTACCCTATATAATACTCTCTATTGATACAACGATCCCTTGTTACTCTCCCTAACTCAAGAGGGAGAGTAATGTATATAATCTTTGTTATTATTTATATTTAACCAAAATGAAAAATTAGAGTACATATTTGACGATATTTAACAATACGAGTACCGACCCCCGAATTTTATATACTGCAGTAGTTTGCTCATTTAATTTTAGCATTTTTTTTTCACCCCTTGTTCTTTCAAATATTTCAATTTCGATGAGCATTACAATTTTAAAAAAATTCTCAATCAATTTTACCTTTTCCTGGGTATTAATAAACTAAAATCATTTTAAGAGATAACAATAGATTAGTTCAAAGAAATCTGCAACTTTTTAGGGCTCCATCACTTTTCAACATTCATATTATCTCTTGATGATGGTTTGATTTTGATATGGCAAGCAAGTCTCGGTTGACTTACATTTATTTTAACCTCTCATCACTTAAATCTTTAATTTAATTATGCAACGTGCGCATCAAAGTCAACATGACTTTGTTCTGTTTGGTAGACTCAGACCCTAAATTCAAACGTAAATAAAACGGTCTACATTGAATAAAGAATTCGTTAGATCAAAATACCATTTGTGGATGTAAATTTTGTCCAAATAATATTCGTATGACCCTTAATATTTGTGGATGTAATTTTGTCCCGATAATATTTGTATGACCCTTAATATGACTTTTCTTTATCGAATTCTCAGTTCATCTTTTCAATAGCATCGCGATTTGCGTTATCAGTGATTTAACGTCATATTTGACAAAAATGATAAAAAATTAACAAAAAATGGATGAAGTCTATCAATCTGCCAGTTAAAATAGTAAATTTGTATAATATTTTATCACATTTTTTAAAAATTAACGCAATGCCGTCCATTTCTAAATAATTTGAGTACATTGCTGATGACCTATAAATTAATAAAGGTGTTTTGGGTCTTTCTCTTAAACATGTAAAAGACAGTCGGGAAAATTTTAAATCGAATAAAGAAAAAAGATTTTAGGGGACCCTTAAGATACGACAATTGACTGACAATGGAACATAAATATTCCTTATAATTCATACAAGCAAGTAAACTTCCAAGAAAATTAGTACTTTTCTTAAACATATATTCGCTCCTAATTCATAATCATAAACAATGGAAGTTGGTCGTGAGTCCTGACATATAGTAGTTTCTAAGGTTTTAAATATCATATTATAGGTTATACTTATAACATGTATATTCGATTAAGAAAAGATAAAAAAAAAAAAAAAAAACTAATTAGAAGCTATCGTTTAAATTCATGCATTATTAGTTTTAATATTAAAGATTGAAATAATTTACATTAGCCAAAATAAATAATATATTTTTAAAAATATATTATGAAAAAGTTGAACTATTAGCTAAAATTTAAGAACGTTTAAAATATGATAGCTGGTATAATTATTTATATTTTCTAAATAATAAATACTAACATTTAAATTTTAACACTATATTATTGGTAGTTAATGACAGCTATTTATGACATTACTCCAACGCCTATCCTTTCCATTAGTACATTTTGTTTATGTCTCATCGAACACGACGACACAATATATATATATACATAATTATATATACACGTATATATGTATATATTATTACTATTATTTATTATCAATGTTACTTATCGAAAAACTGTTGAACTGAACATCATAACTAATGCAAAATAATCCTGTCATGTCAACAAACTAAATAAATTAAGGCGAAAATTATTAATTACGTCAGCGCAATGGCCATTAAACCGTCGTCACGAAGCAACAATCATTAATACTCAGAGCAAATCGACGACTGCGATTCGCTCTTCGTCGCTGCCACGTCATCAAGTTATGATGTGGGCGGTCGGTTCATCCCCACTGATTCCCATTCATTTGCCGTCTTTTCCACCACTTAAATGACTGAACTACCCCTACACGCCTCCCTGTGGCCCCTACATAATGACCGACAGCGTGACACGTGTATTGAGACAGCTGTGTCTCTGGGCCCACTACCTGGACCGCGTTATGAAGAGAAAGTCAAAGATTGACTTTGGGGACAAAATCCAACCAAGAATAATTTTTATTTTTTAGTTTGCAAATTTTTTGAAAATGATAATAACAATAAAGTGAATAAACTAATAGTAATTATTTAAATAAATAAAATAACAAGGACAGAGTAACATTAACCAAGGTAAGTTACTACTTATTGCCATATTGGTCATGAGAGAAGTGGAGTAATTCACAAATAAAAATAATTAATAGTTGAACTTGAACGCAAAAATGTCTAAATTTATTTTTAATTTTAAAGAGTAAACATATGATACTTGTAGTTGTATACTTTTTTAATCGAAAAATCTACTATATGTATATATATATATATTGTTCATATATAGTTATTATGTCAATTGTTAACATAGTTTTAAGTTTTGATTTCTAGCTATTGCTTTTGCTTCTATATATAAAGAGCTAACACTTATATTTAATCTATAATAGTTTTAACTAAGTAAAATTTTAGCATAATATTTTTATTAAGTCTTCTTCTTTTTTGTATATTTTGATTTTTTTTAGTTTTTTTTAATATAAAAGCTTAGCATTTGTCGTGGATACTATATTTGCAAAAAATATTATATAAATATAAAAAATATAAAATTACTGATATTATTTTAAAAAGTAAAGAGCTAAACAAGAATATCAATACGAACTTTTGTCAAATGAAATAAATTATTGTTAATTGATCAATTTGATGATATTATAATTTGATATAATATTTCTAATAGTCTTCTTACTTACCAACTCTCTTCTCAATGAATATGGAAAAACCTTATGTGATAATGAGTTGTCAACATTTTGTCGACAAGCCAATCCTAAGCTTATTCTACGAGCAATCGTGTGTGATTAATTAGGTAACACCGCTTCAATAATCCCACAAGTTAGGTACAAATTAAGCTTAATTATTTATTATTTTATACATTTATGGTACAATTTTCTTCGATCCCTTTTTTGTTTGTTGGCACTTTACAGCTTTAGGTTAAAATACTTTAGCAAATCCATAATCAAATCGCTAAATGCCAATAGTGTCTAAAATTTTATATGAAGACGGCGTTTTTATCTTGGAAATTTAATAACTAAAGTTTTTTTTTTTTTTTTTGTGTGTAATAATTGATTCGGGCTCATATTATAAATTTTATTAAATATACCTAGGCTAATAGGCTAATTCAATTCATGTATATATAGAGAGATATAAATTAAATAAACACAAATAAAATACGTACATAGGAAGAATTTATGATATCTTATATGCTTACGTACTCAAAAGTCGCCGAAAAAGTTTTAACTCATGGATGAGCATATTTATACGTACTTTTGAAATCTCATGTCTAATTTTTTTAATTATTCTCTACATTATTTATTTTTAATTTGGTTTATTATCGTGTTTATTCGAGGTTTTTTCTCGCTTTATTTGTTGAACTAGATGAACATTTTTGTAATGGAAAATATGGACAATTATGCTTGAGGTATCTTCTTCATATTTTTCAGTTATATATTGATGGTTTAGAATTGGAAAAGTTTGAATTATTTTTCCATGTTTCTAGAGGAATAACAATGGATGACGAAAAAGAAAGGAAGAATAATAAGAAAACGCATAATATATAGAGGACGTGCATGCTTTTATTATTATTTTGAACCGTTACAAACATCTGTATTATAAATTTGTCAAAGTTTCGTATTAATATATTATATGTGTAACACAACAAGAAACGACATAATATTTTAGTCGCAACTTGTCACGTCTTGCATGATTCAATTCTAGAAATACGAATCATTCTTCTTTTTAAACTGAGTTCTTTGTTGATTTTAATTTATTTCAAAACATTCATTATCTATTGGTGGATAATACTTTTTGCATTTATTGTGAAAATGTGTCTAAACTTTTTTACAAGGTAAAAAACGTAATAAGTCTCCATACTAAAACCCTTCAAGCTAAGGCCTCTAAATTTTGAGAATTCTCAATAAAAGAAGATAGTAAGAAATAACATAAAAACCTCGAATTTTGAAAAGAAAAAATAGTATTGTTATATAATCTAGATGAACTTGACTTGATCTATACATGAAGCTTCCTCTACAAAGTTAAGGCTCGGTAAGATTTACAAGATAAATTAAAAGATTAAACTACAAATTATAATAGTGTTCATTTTGTTTTAAGAGATGAGTCCACTTATGTTATAATCGGATCGGAAGGAAAAGTTCGAGTACACTCTCCGTGAACTCTCAATAAAATTAAATTTTGTAAATAATATATCGGAATTTTTATTTTACTCTTTTGCTAAAAAAAATGGTAAACTCTAGATAACTCATAAAACCATAATATATACTGAAGAATTTATTTTACTTGCATAGTTTAATGATTAATATTGTGCAACATTACATTTATATAAAAAAAGAAGTAAAAATCAAAGCACAAGGAACAATGGCAGAAAGAAAAAAAATTAAATTTCACAAAGTTTGATTAAGAATTTTAGTAGAAATTAAAAGGTCACAAATGGAGAATTTGTGAGAATTTTTTTAAAAATAGAATTAGCTTAAAGAGTTTCAGCCCCTATAAGCTTAAAAGTAATTTTGTTTATCATAATAAATTCATTGAATTTTGGAAACTGTTTTATTTTTTTTTTAATTTAAATATGCCGATTTTTTTTCTTGTTTATTTATTGCGAGATAGCGATAAATTTTCACGTGACGGTAATTCGGTAAATATTCCATAACAAAATTTTGAAAAATTGTCCTTATTCTTTACTCCTTTACTAGTAGTAAGTAACTAAATAAAACTAAAATTAAAGAGACAAAAAGCCATGGTTTGACAGACTTGTGCTATCAAAAAACAACGAGTAACGGTCTTGAGACGCGAGAGCTTACACGTCGGACGCCACGCCATGTCATCACCCCGTCGAAAGAGCGCCTTAAATGCTCGTCGCCGACTTTCTCTCTCTGTGTTTCCACTGCGCTCTCTCTCTCTCTCTAACTTTCTCTCTCCTCAAGTCATGCGCTCAGTGCAGGAGAGAGAAATTCTCTCCTCCGAGAAAGTGCTCTGCTCCTGAGCGTTGACCCGCGCCTAGGAATAATCTTCTTCTTCTTCTTCTTCACGCCAGAACACACAGACCGAGAATTCGGAACGAAGTGAATTCGCTCACAGACCTCCCTTGGATTTCGACCTCGCTCAAGCTTACATACCTGTTGCCAGGTTTGTTCTTGCTCTTCGGACGTTTGTATATTTCCATCTTCCATTTCTCTCGGTTTCTTTCTGAATTTCAGGTGTTTGCTTCTGATCTATGATTTTTGTGCTCGGATTTCTCTAATTTAAGCCTAAATTCGTTTACAATTTCCAACGTTCTCCGAGTAGCTATAGCTTTTCGATGCCTGATTCTTGAATATCGTCAACGAGAGTTTGATTAATTGATTACTATATTGGTATTGTTACTTTATTGTTCTGAAGATCTCCTGAAGAGTTTTAAATAGAAAGTTAGGAACTTTTTTTCCAACTTTCCATGATTATTAAAACCCCACAGATTCCGTATTCTTTCTCATATTTTTGTCTCAAATAAATTCCTTCGATTGACATTTTTTATAATTTTCTTTGGACAAATCCCAGGAAAAATATGAATTTTGGTTTAACCCTCGGTTTTTGGTAAACCAACGGTAAACCCTTGGTAGCTCGTAAAAAGGTTACGGCCGCTGGTTAACGAGGGGTTTACCGACGGACGGTTAACCCCAAAAACTTAAACCACCTGAGTAACGATAGTGATCTCAGACAACCAGCAATTTGATAATTTCTGGTGTTTATTTCGTAATTATTAGTCTTAAACTTTGCTTACACCTCTGTAGAAAACTAATAATTTTGTTGTAATGCAGGTTGTATGAGCCTCTTATTATCACTAGAAGCGAATAATTTGAAGTCTTCGAAGTAACGAACGGAAGCTCGGTGTTATTCGGAACAATGGGCAGTGAAATGGCTACTAAAATTCGGTTGGTTAGGTGTCCTAAATGCAGCAAGGTTCTTCCTGAGTTGCCGGATTTTGATGTCTACAAATGCGGTGGATGTAATGCCACTCTCCAAGGTACTAATTTTTTTTGTCTGTAAATTAGCTCGGGTTATTTGTTATCGAGGATACAATGTCGCACTCACAACAATATTATAAATAACGAGGATATTATAGATTTATAGTGATATAACCCGATAAAACCTAACAAGTAGGTGAACGAGAATTTTACGAAAAGGATTATTCCCGGATATGATAAATTCAACTTAAAGTTGCAAAACGTCTTTCCTTCGAGAGTAATGGAAAAATTCTCCACAAGATGTCTTGATAGGAACCTCTCAACTTAGGAAAACATAGAAACTAACTAACAGTGGTTGCCACCTTATTTGGGATTTGGGTTGAAATCTTAAGGGTTATTCCCGGATACGATAAATTCAACTAAAAGTTGCAAAACGTCTTTCTTTCAAGAATAACGCAAAAATTCTCCACAAGATGTCTTGATAGGAACCTCTTAACTTAGGAAAACATAGAAACTAACTAATAGTGGTTGCCACCTTATTTGGGATTTGGGTTGAAACCTTCATATCATCCCATCATTAGTGCAAAATCCCAAAATGCCCTCAACAAATCCTAAAGACTAATAGGGACATAAATATCAAGCTAAGTTAACATAATTTTCCCTTTCCTATGATGAGTCTCAGATTGTTGACACGGGACATGATTGATTTCAAATTTCTGTCACGGTTTATATCCATTTTTAAATTTTTAATTTTGGTTTTCTGTATACAGCAAAACGTCGAGTGAATATCGCCAAAACCACAGAACCTAGTCAACGTGATGCGATTTCAGTTCTGCAGAATCATTCCGAGCATGTTCCTGAGGAAAAAGAATGCTCCTTGGGCGGCGAGAAGGATGTTCTTCCAAGTTTAGATGATTCCTCTTCGTTCCAAAACCACGAGAGTGATCAGAGTCAGTCTGGAGATTGTGATGGCGAGCAACCTCGGGCAATCAAATTATCCACTGAAAACCAGGACGATGGGAGTCGTCACAGCACTTCAACTGATTGTGATAACGAAGGATCTGAAGTTACTAACGAAGTCTATTCACCAACTGATTTTGTCGATGATAAGAGTGCAGAATTTTATCGTAATGAAGATTCCGAGCTAGCTAATTCTGGGAAAAGCTTTGTCAATCGCGAGCTCGAACAAAATGGAAACGGGGAGTTAGCTGATAGCGACGAAGAGAGTGCCGATGATGCGAACAAAGGGTGCGGTGATCACATGAGTGAACAGTGTGAAGTTGAGGAACTTGCTCATCACGCTGAAAATGAGGATTCCAGTCGGGAATTTGCTGATGATGAAAACGAGTTGCTGTCCCGAAAATGGTCTCGGAACTATGTTAGTGCATGCACTAGCTTTACTAATAGCAAGTTTGAACATGAAGAAAATGACAAATTAGCAGAAACCGAGAACAAAGGAAGCGATGGTCATGTGAACGAACAGTTTGTCCACCGTAATATTGAGGAACTTGCTCGGCACACTGCAAATGAGGAATCCGGGCAGGAATATGCTAACAGTGAGGATGAGGATTTCTCTCGGGAGCTTGATTATGCTCAGAGAAAAGAATTCTCTCACAAGAAAAACAAAGAAGCAGATCCAGAAGCAGAAGTCAAACAAGGTCTATTACCGTTAGCTGAACAAGCCTTGGAATTTTCCCGCAAGAAAAGTTCTAATGATTCCGAGGTTGGAAGCATCAATGCTGTCAGATCTGTGGCTACAAAAGCCTCTGATCTTGTGCCTGCAAAGCAAAGCGATCACCATGTCTATGGCTGTCAGAGCTCTGAAGAATTCAACCCGAATTCCGAGCTCAGCGGTCCGTTTGGAGATTCGTCAAAATTTCCGATTAGAAATTCTCATGCATATGATGATGTCAGTGTCTCTTCTTCCGAGGGAGTGGATGATCAACTCTCAAGCTTTCTTCATTCCGAAGAGCAGCCCAGGCAAGACAAATTACCGGAGCGAACCATGATGATTGGAGATTCCGATATGCAACGTCAAGAAAGGCCTTTGCGGTCAGAGAAAGGCCACGCCATAAGAACCGACAAGTGGGATCGCGATGAGTTACGGGACCCAACTGGTCGCCTTTGGAGACAAGAAAGGCATGATCAACAGCCACTTTCAGATTTCCATAGGGTACTACCTCAAAATGGCTACGAAAAAGCCAGCTCTTCAGACTCATTGCATGAAGATTTTCAACGGCGTTCGAGCTTTCAATCTGAATGGTCTGAGGAACAAATGATTACATTGCTGAAAATGGCTATGGAGTTGCAGAATCAACGCGACCATTCCTACCCTCCATACGATAAAGAAGAGAGGATTTCAGGAGTCCCTCAGAAATCCAGGTACGATTTTGACCCCAGATATAATAACTACGACGCTCCTAGAGAGAGACACTTCCGTCATCAATCAAACGATGCCCGAAGCTGGGGAAGATACGCTTCTGGAAGCAACTATGCCGATTATCACCGGCCAAAGAAGATACCCTTTTCCGGTGAGGCAATCGCAAGAAGTCACCCACTCAATCCGTCCTGTTCCCACTGTTTTCCACAAGATTGGTCAAGGTCTGCGCAATTACCTGGGCCTTCCCGCTATGACCTTGTTGGGCCTTGCCGGGTCCATCCTGGTCACAGGTACTGCGATTGCCACAGATCGGTCCCTCCAAGCCCTCAATATTCGGAATACAGCCCGTGGGGACACGAAACTCAATCTGATGGTCAGCACCGGAGAAGCCATGAGCTGACAAACTACCTCTCGAGAGAAAGGCATCGCCCAGCGAAGCGTCATTTCCGGCCTGTGGCCCGCGGGGCGCCGTTTATCGCTTGCTACAAATGCCACGTCGTTATGCAGATTCCGGCGGATTTCCTCCTTTTTAAGAAGAAATGCCATCTATTGAAGTGTGGTGCTTGCTCGGAGGTGCTTGAGTTCTCGCTCAAGAAAGGATCTCATGTGGTGCGGTACACCGCAGAGGTTTTGCTCCCTCCTCCTCCTCCACCTCGTCCTACTGAAGTCGTTGAGAAAGTAAACGCGGCTCCGACATCTCAAATGCCTGTTGGAGATCCTGTTTCACGTTCTAATAATCGTGATATCGATCGTGACAAAAACTGCTCGAGCGAAGTCGAGTCTGTTCCGAACACGCCCGTGCAAACTCCTCTAGGAAGAGCATTCGACAGAATTCTGTTCGGTTCTTATGATCCTTCTGGAGATAGCAAGGAGTTAGCTCCAGAGCCGTCCCCAACGAGATACAGCAAACGGCCACCGAGATACGAGTCTTCTCGGCCTTCTTCGAGCGTGTCAAAGTCGAAAAAACCATCCTCAGAGATTGAAGATGAATGTCAGCGATCGACATCACCGCTTCATAGGCTCATGGGATATTCTTCACCGAGCCAAGTCATACGCCCATATGGCCGAGAAACGAGCAGTTCATCGTATTCTATGGAAAGAGGCAAGTGATCTGAAGAATTGAAAGGTATTTAATCAATATTTTATTTCTTCTTAGAGTAAGCATTTGAAAGAGATCAAAGTTTAGTATAAGTGAATAAGAAAGCTTGGATTGTACCAAAGGTTTAATTTTTATTTTTTTATTATTTCAGAAAGGTCCTTGCACTTTTTTTATTATTATATTGTGGCAATTTTTTGTTATAAAATTGTTGATCACTAGACCCAGTGTTCATATGTGTAATAGACTAGAGTGTTTCATTGTATAGATATGCTCTATAGTGTGTAATGATATAATTGTTTATTCGAGTATTGTTTACAGTTTACATTATCATCGTAAGAGAAATGTATAATTCATGCATCATAATTGTAATCATGGTTTATAATAAATAGACTACCAAATATCATTCAAACACGTTTTTAACACGAAATTATGCAACAAAAATTCATAAATGGGAAGAATCCCGTGTTCTCTTCATTTCGATGCAAAGAAACAATAAGCTAAGCTCGATTTTTCCTTCGAGAGTAAGCTTGAAACATAAATACGGAAAGACTAAACATACAAGGTTAGATAATAGAATACCCGGAAACATAAATATGGAAAGAGTAAACATACAAGGTTAGATAATAGAATACCCGGAGGCCGTAAAAAGCAGCGAAAGAGAAAACGCCTTAAGCTGCGGGAAAGACATGTACATGGTTAAATGACCGTCTTTTCCTTCCTCCGATTGCGGGTCCATTGCAATCTCAACTTTGGCGAGTGTTTTAAAAGCTAAGTAAGAAGTAATTCATTCTTCAATTCATTATGTCTATATGCATGTGGAGTACATGCATTCATGTTCCTATGCTCTGTTAGTCTCAACTCTCGAGTACTTCTATTACATACAGTAATATACATTTGAGTACAGACAAACAGTCCTCGTAATTTTCCTCATCTGAAGCCAGTCCTTTAAATGCTTCTTCTGTTTGAAACAATGGTGACCCTCTGATCCTGAAGCATGTTCATGTTCGGAGCCAAAAGACGAGTGTAGCGATCGAAATACAGCAATTGCTTCAAGAGGAGAGCGAACTCCCTCGGAAATTTCAAGCCGTAGGATTCACTTACCCTAACCTGTGGAGTACAGAAATTGTTGGGTTAATTAAGAAGATTATTATCCTGATTAATGTTTAATTATTATCAAGGGCATTTTTTTGGTAACTTGTAATAAATTAGGACTAGGTTTCCTTATTCCTATGTTATGCGCTAATCCAAGGGGGACGGGACGTGAGTTTTGGCACATACTCTCGGTTCGTGTTTCTGTTTCTTAAATTCGGAGATTAGGCTGTAATTTCATTATTCAATTCAATGAGAATTGATATGATTTTCTTTATCAAGAGCTGAGCATCAGACGTTAGGCCGGCTTTGGCACCGTTTTGAATACAAATTTCGGTGTTGGAAAAAAATACAATAAAAAATCTTACGACGTCAAGGAAAAGTGCATTCATCTGCCTGTCGTCAATAAGCACATTAGCAGAGACGGCGGTCGCGTTTGTGTTCGGTCCCCTGGCTGTGGCTATAACTACTTCTGTGTCCAAGTCCTGCATGAATTATGAATCACATGAGTGAGGTTCAATGATCAATCATTCATAAAGCATTGTAAAGTAGGTGAAGAAGCTAGCCTTGATTGATGAGAATATCTTCTCCAAGTCTCTCGCAAAGGCCTTGGAGTCAACGTCTGTGTCCGTGGCACCCATCTCGATCAAAGCCGAGGCCATTGATTCGTATTCTTCAGTTGAAATTGATGCCAAAAATATTTCCATTGCAGCCCATGTTTTCGGGGAGATTCGTCCAACAATGCCTACGGACCAAAAATTTTGATTCCAACCATGTGAATACTGGGGATATATTATAATTAAATAGCCACAATTTTCTTTTGAGAATAACTACTTTTGTAGCAAATTCTCATACAATTCAGAAGGTGATAGAAATTGTCATGTGTAGATATCACACGAATAAACACAAGAAAGACATACCGAAGTCGAGAAACCCGATGCGACCATCACGTAAAACCCACAAATTTCCTGCATGAACATCGGCATGGAAGGTTTCGCATGCGAGCAAACTTCCAAACCTGGAGATCGGCGAAATACAATGAATTTTATGAAGCTTCAACACTAATAAGAGGAGGCACGGGACTGGTCGGGAGGCACGGGATTACCCTTTAAATCCAAATTTCAGAGTGATGCCAGCTTAATTAAGATTTGGGTGCTTAAAGTACCCAATCTATCTAGTTCAGGGGGAAAATCCGTAAATTACTCTGAACGACATGGAATTTAATCACAAAAAACTGCAGAGCTCAAAAAAGTATCTCTTACCATACGTTAAGAGCGGTAATGAGACTGGTCTCTGGACTATCAACGAGTGAACTTATCGTGTCCAAGTCCGTTAGAGGAACTCCATATAACCTCTGCATTGTCAAAACACGCCTTGTGCTGCACTGATAATACACTTTCGGAGCTGTAGCTTGCTGCGTAAGATTCATGGCTTCGAGGTATCTCTTGAAGGACTCGAGGTTTGCAGCTTCCTTTTTGAAGTCAACCTCTTCAAGCATTGACTCCCGAATGTCTTTGACAATTCCAACCTAGAATAAAATCGTTAATGTTCCGGAACACAAACTTCTTAGACTAAGAGCATCGGAGTTTTGCGTGTAAGATCTTTTTTTTCCCCTTGGTATAATAAACAACTCACAATACTTAAAACCATATTCTCATCATACCAATGACGTACGGCTCAAGTCAGGACTCAAAAACTCCAGAAGCCGGGCAACGATGTAAACGAAGTTGAGATCCGCAACCAGTACATCTTCAATTCCGGGTTTCAAGACCTTGATGACCACATCCTCCTGAGAGCCTTTGAGCCTTGCAGCGTGAACCTAATCACATCACCACAACTTTATTTAATTTCCAGAACTCGGGTGGAAGTCATACACCGAAACCAGTTTATGCACCTAATACACGGTTTCCACTAAGAAAAAAAAATTACTTCTCAAGTACACGATACCAGGTTACATTTTTTAAAATGGAAAACAAGAAAAGAAAACCAGAACAGCGGTTTCATCCCTAGCTTAACAAAAACAAGTAGTAAAAAAAAATGATACGAACGAACCTGGGCTATTGAAGCCGAGGCAAGTGGAGTTGGATCTACGTATTCATAAACACTCTCGATCGGTCTCCCGAGTTCTTGGCGCAAAATCGCTTTAATCTCATCAAATGGAACTGGCGGAGCTTTATCGAAACAGTTCTGGAATTCCTCCACATATTCAGGAGGGAATAGTGTGGGCGCTGATGCAATTAACTACAGACAACGCAAACGGACCATTCGATAAAGACATTGTAAACTGCATAATGGGGTATTACAGAAATAATTTAAATAAATTTATAGAAAAATAAGCATATAACGAGCAACGTTCTTACGGTACCTGACCTAACTTGATATAGGTTGCTCCCATGCGTTCGAATAATTTCCTAAGATAGATAGGAGAGACCAAACCGAGCTGAGATTGAGATGGCAGTTCACCAGGAGAATTTGTCAACTGCGAACACATTGTTCTGAAAATCATTGAAAGATTTTTTACTGGAAACAAAATAATTCATTTGTGTTGTGTTTGTAAAGGACGTACTTTATTCACATTTTTCATAAACGAGAACAATTTATCTATGGTAATAGTACTAAAAGTACAAACCGATCGTGAAAGATTTATATCAGCATTGATATACACAGCCCGGGATCACTATTCTAAGTTTGTAACCATTCATAGGTAGGTCAAAACGATACAACCAAACATACTAAAAAAAGACATAAGCATAAGCCAAGAGGATAATCGGAAAAAAAAAAGAAGCCGAAATTAAGTAAACTAGCATAGCTTACCAAAAAAAAAAAAGCATCAGTAACAGTGGGCAAAGTATATTAGTCGATTAAAGCGGTTAACGAGACTATACATCGATATCTCTTAGATTCACAAGGAAAATTCAACCTGGTAATAGTAAAAGAGTACAAGAATTCCGATTATTCCCGGAATTAGTATTAGAATCACAAGTTTGAAACCGATATTAGAGAATAACAATCAGAGTGGTACTATAATTCTCATTTCCAGCCACAACTTTCACAAGTCTTTTTCATGGGTCTCAACATGTTTAGCAAGCAAGCACTGACATGGAGTTACCTTGGACATGTCAGCCAGCCACTCGCCGCCGACACCGAGGACGGCTTGGATTCCCTGGGCCACTCTCAGCGCGCCACGCGGACCGGTGCTGACCGATGTCTGGACAATATCCTCGACCAGCTTGGGCAGCTTCTCTATACGATCTGTAATTCATTACCAAGAGAAAAAAAAAACATTACAGAACCAATAAATTTTCATGAATTGAGCAGAAACGTGTGAGAGAGAGAGAGAGAGAGAACCTTGGAAGCGAGACGAGAAGAGATCCTGAGCCTGCGAATAGCGAGCGAAGAGAGGGAATCCGTGAGAGTTGGGGCCATGGCGGAGGTGCTTCCTGAGCTTGAAGGAAGCACAGCTGCCCAGAAACGGCGGCGAGGAGTGGTCAGGGCGACGGAGGAAAGGGAAACGAGCGCCTCTCAAGGCGGAGACGGAAGCCATGTCCGACCAAAATGGAATTTGGGATTCCGGTAATATAGATAGACAACAAGACGTGGTTAATAAGAGACAAAATGGTGACGTGTCTATTTGCAATCCAGCAAATATCTTTTTTATTTTAATACATTTGGATTCCGTCAAACTATAAACACGATATGATTACGTCAAAATAGTATGAATGAGCACATTGTAGAGCTCAATTTAGCAAAATTAAGAGATATAATTCATTTTATACACGTCGTGGATTGCGTTGTTCAATTGAGGATGAAAATATGATACTGCTGATACACAAATCATTGGTAAAAATGAAATTGATAAGATGTTCTTTTTTTTCTTCCTTTCTTGGCGTGTATTCTCTTGCTTGGTTTTGAACGGAAATATAAATTTCAATTCCTTGGCGGTTTAAATTCTTTATCCGAGAAAAGAGAGATACATCAAGCAGACGAAGGTGAAATTATTTGATGTGATCTGCTAGGAGCAGAACTACTATACATCGGAGGTTGATCAATATGAATTCAGCCTCGACGACAAGCATAAAAATTAGTTATTCAATTTGACCAATAACGTAGTGTGTTCATGGGCCTCATTGACACCCGAAGTATGCCTCAAATGGGAGAAATTGTGAACTGGCAACGATTTATTCTGGGCCAAAAAGAGCTAATTAAGGGCCACGAAAGGCTTTCGAGCAAGTTATCTCCCCGCATCAATAATATCAAACTCATTACGTTTCGCCGATTAAATTGCAACCAAGCTCTAGTTTTTTAACCGATCATCGAATCATGCAAGCCCAACTGTCGAGTTCAGGGGTTAAGGTTGTAACCGGTACCGATTTATTTCAGAGGCATCAGCAGGGTCACTAAAGGGCCAAAGCAAGGCTCTAGAGCCCTATTTTCATCCCAAATTCAATATTCAGTGTCTCCGAAATCATGTTCAAAGATGCCAAAAACCTACCAGTTGATTATCAAATTTAGCTCCTAAAACCTGTAAACGACATCGCTAGGATTGAACAACACTCAATAGCAGTGTGCATCAATGGATTGGCCATAATAGTATTTCAAGAAATAATAAGAGCAAACATTGATCGGGGACTTTTGCCTAAGTAATGATCTAAAATTTCATCAGAAGCCGAAAAGCAACCGTCCTCATCCAAACAGATAGAAAAAAATAACCATAATTTAGATGCAAGCAAATCAGAGCGAGCAAAATCTAATCGATTCATCGGAAAATATAGTTTAAACAAACTAAAACTCGAGTTCAACAGTAATAAGCGAATGCGTCCAAACACCAGGCCGTAAGAGCACCGACGTTCCGCACCCTAACGAAAAACAGGGAAAGACAAGCCGAAACAAAAAAACCGAATCTACTGACGCTAAAGCGAGAGCGACGCGAATCCGCAGCGACTACTTGGATCTCTGCCTCATCTTTCGGCGCTTCCTCTTCAGTCTCCTCATGCGCTTCTTCTTCCACTGCACCGCCGCGAAAATCACTCGATCAGAAAAAGACAAAAAGGCAAGGGAAGAGCACTGAGCATTTCGACGGAGGTCTTACCTTGGCCCTCATGGTGTCGCTGCGATGAAGATGGCCGCCGAAACCCTAGGCGTTCTGGGGAAGAAGGTGTCCTCGAGTGAGAGCGGAAGCTAGGGTTCGAGATTTGGTGTGTCGCCAGCATTTATAGGTCAATTATGAATAACCCTAAAACTGTGTTCGTTATGGCTTGTTCTTCTTAAGTTGGGCCTGAGCGAGGCCCAATAACGTCATCTTGGGCTATGTTGGGCCGACTTGTAAGTTTACGGATATTGGCACGTAATGCCCTTGAGTTTTTTATGTTTATGCAATTTGTCTTTGAATGTTAATTTTTAGCAGAAATACTTTTTCTTTTCTTTTAAAAGTAGCGTATTATTACTCCTATCCTCTACAAAAAATGATTTTAAGAAATGAACTTTTGGTAACACTTGAATTGTTTGAGAGCATCTTGATCAATTTGTCTCATATTTTATAAGACTTATCTATCTGAATGATTATAAACATGGCGTATGTGAATACTTTAATCATTTTTGTTATTTAAAGTTTAAACGCATATTGACGCTATTATATATTTTGCAAAAGTATTGGGGCGCCGTCATGTTTTAAGTCCACGGCAAGTTTTAAAAAAATCATGAAAGTACCCAAGGTTTGACCAATTGAAACGATAAAATTTAAGCGACACATATTGATGTACTCGTTTTTAACGAGCATTGATCAATATTTTAGCCTATTACTATTAAACCATACAGGATATACACATTTATATATTTATCTAACTATTTAACATCTTTTTTTCATTTAAATTCCAAAAAAGAGATAAAATATTACTTTGTCTTATATTATTCTTTAAATATTTTCATCACTATTTTGAATTTTCCACTTGAAAGTTTAAAGTTTAAACCATTTTTTTTTTTTGAAGGAAAGTTTAAACCATGACCACTTCAGTTTAATAAAGTGTCTTGCTGCTTTTATCCAAAAAAAAAAAAACAATGTTGTGCTGGCTGTTCACTATATGTTACTCAACAACATACGACAAATTCAATTAACCCATTAAACAGTCTCAGTAAATGACCATTCCATCCCTGCCCTGCGCACTCAAACCAGACGAATTCACGAGCCATACAACCGCCTCCCACACCACGGCACGCTCCCCACACCAATTCCCCAAACTACCCCTCCTCCCGCAAGCTTCCCCAAAATTTTCAAATCACCCGCTTTCTCTCACAAATTCAAATATATATATATATATATATATATATATATATAGAGTTATATACCCGCATGAATCTTCATCCCTATCCACCGGCAAATTCAATCCCCAGTTCGTCCCAATCCGATCCCATGCCTGCTGCTGCCTACTCCGAACCAGACGAGCCGCTCCTGGCTCCGAACCCGGACCGGTTCTGTATGTTCCCGATCCAGTACCCGGCCATCTGGGAGATGTACAAGAAGGCCGAGGCCTCCTTCTGGACCGCCGAGGAGGTCGACCTCTCCCAGGACACCCGCCAATTCGACGCCCTCACCGCCGGCGAGAAGCACTTCGTCACCCACGTCCTCGCCTTCTTCGCCGCCTCCGACGGCATCGTCCTCGAGAACCTCGCCGGCCGCTTCATGAACGAGGTCCAGGTCTCCGAGGCGCGCGCCTTCTACGGGTTTCAAATCGCCATCGAGAATGTCCACTCCGAGATGTACAGCCTCCTGCTGGAGACCTACATCAAGGACTCCGCCGAGAAGAGCCGCCTCTTCCGCGCGGTCGACACGATCCCGTGCGTGGAGAAGAAGGCGCGCTGGGCTCTGCGGTGGATCGACGGGTCGGAGTCGTTCGCGGAGCGGATCGTGGCGTTCGCCTGCGTGGAGGGGATATTCTTCTCCGGGAGCTTCTGCGCGATCTTCTGGCTGAAGAAGCGCGGGCTGATGCCCGGGCTCACCTTCTCCAACGAGCTGATCTCGCGGGACGAGGGCCTGCACTGCGACTTTGCTTGCCTTCTCTACTCTCTCCTGAAGCGGAAGCTGAGCGAGGAGCGGGTGAGCGCGATCGTGCGCGACGCGGTGGACATCGAGCGCGAGTTTGTGTGCGACGCGCTCCCGTGCGCGCTGCTGGGGATGAACGGCGAGCTGATGAGCCAGTACATTGAGTTCGTGGCGGATCGGCTGCTGGAGGCGCTCGGGTACGGGAAGGTGTACGGGGCGCAGAACCCGTTTGACTGGATGGAGATGATCTCGCTGCAGGGGAAGACCAACTTCTTCGAGAAGCGGGTCGGGGAGTATCAGAAGGCCTCCGTCATGGACAGCGTCAACGGCCGCGGCGGCCACGTCTTCAAGATGGACGAGGATTTCTGATTCATTTCCAAACCACCTTTGAGCTTCTGTATTGTTAAAGTATTAATCTTTCTATAAACTATAAAGACATAGCTTTGAGTTCGATTTGCTTCGCTTTTTATGGTGTACATAATACAAGAATTCATAGATATATTCCCCAAAACTCAGACTTGAATTTTGCAGCTGAACACTATCAAATTGCTCAGAATAGCAAGAACACGATCAACACCGACACGATTCAAACTAAAAGTCGCCCAAATCAATGAGCTAAGAGCAATAACTAGCCTCCAATTCAAGTAATTTCTGCATAAAGAAAGCCATAATCATGGCTCCAAACTGGATCAAAACCCATGCAAAAAACCCCTTATTTTAACAACCACATTCATCAGCGTTCAATCAATTGGCAAACACACAATCACTCGACGACGACGACGATCTTTCGAGTCTCCGGCTCGACCCGGAGCGAGTCGCGGCAGATCGGGCAGCTCGGCTGGCGGCGGATCCACCGGTCGACGCACTCGGGGTGAAAGCAGTGGCCGCAGCGGGGCAGGATCTTCACGCGCTCGCCGTCCTCGAACGCGCCGAGGCAGATGCTGCACTCGCCGGCGCCCGCGGCGAGGGGAACGACCGGGATGGCCCGGATGGCGGCGGCGGCGAGGCCCTTCTCCGGCGGCGGAGGGGAGGACGCGTGGCAGAGCCAGCGGATGAAGACGGCGAGGAGCGTGAGGAGGAGGAGCGAGGGGAAAACGACGACGATGAAGAGCACCGTTTTGCCTCTGATCTCGAAGTTCCTGTCGTCCAGCATCGTGAAACGACGTCGTTGCGAGGAGACAGTCTTCACACTTCTATTACAATGTCAACTATGCTAATTTCACGTGATTTGGTGGACTGAGATCTCTATGATTACTCTTACCATATAACGAGTTTTTTTTTTTTTTTGAAGTAAATAAATAAATTGTGGCCTCTTAATAGGATCACACGCGATTGGTAACGTTTGAAATTTTATTTTTTGTATTTATTGTTCTATTTAATTTTAGTGACTCAAATTATTCCACAAATGGTGTGAATTTGATGAGAGAATCATATCAATAGTGAATACGTTTCTATTTTTGTGTCCTTGACTCCACTACGACGAGCTATCCATGCACGTAGAGCTGCACACGAGACTCAAACCGAAACTTACCCTGAATTTTTCGTGATCTCTATACCGTGAAGTTTTACGTGACAATGTATGATTCTGTCATTTATTTTTTCACTCCTTGACATGCATGAGCTACGGAAAATTTATACTTGAAAACTAAGTACACTCGCATAGTAGTCCAAACATGTTTTGCAATGCAAAAGTAATACAATTTATGTTAATCTTGTCGCCACGTGGTCGAAAGAGGCAAAATCATACGTTATACGTGGAATTTCACAAAAATGCACTAAACAAAAAACTTAATTACTTATGAAATTTTTTGTTACATCATGCCACAAAAAATATTCAGAGTAGAAATCATGTTTTTTATAACATGCCGTAAATATTCCAAAAATAACAAGGAATTCTCGTTCTAAGAGCGACACGTCGTGCGTCACCACAGAGTGACGTGTCGTTTCTTCATCGTCTCGGATTATAAGCTAAAGTTACCTGACTGTGATAACAGAAAATAATGGACCAACGAGAACTCCCAAAACTGCAGAAAATAAGCGGAACGGAGTAACCGTCTTTGACCGTCCTAGGTTCTCCAACCGGAAGATTAACCAGTGGCTATGGCGGTTTAGTTTAGCTCCAAACCACTCTCAATCTCTTTTCAAGAACCAAGGAAGAATCTGCTCCGAGCTCGATTCTCTCGAGTAAGCTCGTCAATGGCGGCTTCGTGATTCAGTCTCATTCAGGTTCGTTTTCGTAAATACGTGTTTTGGCCAATATATTTTCGCTATTAATTTGTATTTATGAATCGTTTTCGCAAAATTTTGAAGCGCCATGATTTAGCTTGCGTTTTTCTTCTGCTCGTATTTTTATCAGTGTGCTAAGCTTGTGCTTGATCGCAAACTTAGTTTGGTTTCTTCGAATTCCGAAACTTGTTATCTGAATTTTATATATCCAGAGGGAAGCTTATTTTCCATTGATGTTGCAGAAATTCTTAGCTGTTCTTGAATCTTCATGCAAGCATTTTGATAAAACTCTGCAGTGATATGGGTAGAAGGAAGCAGAATCGGCCACACCAGTCGGGGGGGATAATCTTGGGAAGTATTGGCGCTGAACGGCCGGAATTGGAGGAGAGATCCGCAGAGGTCGTGGGAATTCACCAACCGTATTATGTGGAGCTTGATCGGTCTCGGTGGGGTTCCGACGAACATCTTGATGTTTCCGAGGTTGTTTTACTGGATTTGAGCTTCGGAGAAGGGTGTTCCGGCCGGAAATTGGATGTGGTGGATTTTGTAACGGACGAGAAGTATACATTGAGGTTTCGTTTGTGCAATGTGGAGGAGTATGTGGATAGATTGAAGCTAGGGCATTTCCCCGTTTTACCCTCGGGGAATATTTCTTTGGAGTTTGTCGAAAAGTGCACGACGGAGGGCGGCGGTGACGATTGCTCTGTACTTTTATCGGGTAGCTTTGACGGCCCAGACGAGGGTGTATCTGGTCTTGTTCACTTGGTTAGTTTGAAGTATGTGACACTGAGACCACTTTCGGAAGTTAGGGCTTCAGAGGATGTGTCGTCTCTCAGGATTAGGGTTGAGGTTATGAGGAGCGTTTTCGATGCTTGTGAGTCTCTTTTGGAGAACTCTCGCCAGCTTTGGAAGAAGAGCATGATGAACGTCATGGCTTGGCTTCGCCCGGAAGTCATGACATCCGAGGCTCGATACGGTGTAAAAACGTCCGTCGAAACCGACGATGACTCACTTTCAGGGATTCAAAATACTAATTTGAATTTCAAAACATGCAGAAAGTTTGATGTTGCTGGGTTTTATGAAGCGATTAAACCGTCTAAGTGAGTATCACGTTTTTCATTCGCATTTCTTTCTTTTTTATTTCTTGATTCATTGCTTTGCTCTCTCTTTATTATCGTGTGCATCTTCTGTGTAGAACAGGAGCTATGCTTGAAAAGGACTTGCCTGATCTGCTTCCTGAGCTGAGACCATATCAGCGTAGGGCTGCTCATTGGATGGTGCAAAGAGAGACAATGAGTCAGCAAAGTATGTCTTCCTGTGGAGAAAGTCAAACCGGGTCCCCTTTGTGTTTGCCTGTTGACTTTCTGAATACAGACTTGAAAATGTTTTACAACCCATTCAGGTATGAATTATCATGAGTATGTTTAAATAATTATATCCAGCTGATTATAACTAATTAGAAAATTAATTATTTAATTAGTTATACCATATAAATTATGTTAGTATAAGATGTAATTCGATATCATTATTCAAAAAATTACCGGAAGAAATGAAAGTAATTTGCTCTCTAATATACTATTTGATTAATCTTCAGTGGAAATGTGTCGTTGCAACAAGAGCATCATTCAACTAATGTCCTTGGGGGTATTCTTGCTGGTAATCTTACTCTCGCCTTCTCGTAGAGATTTACATTTTATTTTCATTACGGTCTATAAATCAGCTTCAATATTTGTAATTTTTTTAATCTTTTTGTTACAACTATAGATGAGATGGGCTTGGGGAAAACCGTCGAGCTTCTTGCTTGCATTTTTGCCCATCCAAGGGTAGAATCTGAAGAACTCCATTTAACGGTAACGCAAGATACCAGTGATCTTCGGAGATTGAAGAAGGAGCGTGTGGAGTGTGTGTGTGGATCTGTGAGTGAGAATCACAGATACAAAGGATTGTGGGTGCAATGCGACATGTGTGACGCTTGGCAACACGCAGACTGTGTTGGTTATACATCGAAAGGTAAATCGGTAAAGTCAAAGGGACAAAATTGTGAAATGAGATCAGCAGATAAGGCCAAAAATCACAGAATAAAGAAAGCGATCAGTGTAGTTGAAAGAGAAGGTCAGTATATTTGCCAGCTGTGCTCGGAATTGATAGAAGCCACTGACTCGCCTATAGCCACTGGTGCCACTCTTATTATATGTCCAGCTCCGATACTGCCACAGTGGCACGCTGAGATCATCCGGTAATTTAAATATCTAGTCCTCTTTATCATCATAATTCATATCTATAATTTTATTAGTTAATTTTATTTAAAATTTTCATTTAGAATAGAGTCTGAAATTCTTTGATTATAGAACATTTGCTGCGTTTCTTTTATGTTTATTTTTATTATTTCTGAATTAGCCTAACCTATGAGTTAGTTGTAGTGTTGATCGTCCATTCATTATTAAAATTTTATTTGCCGCTCCAAAATTCGCAATATATTTTCAGCTTGAATTCTAGAAGTAATAAATATTTCCTGGCCAATTTACGCATAATAGTGAAGTAGCCAAATTTTTGCTTCGTTTTTTTCGTCGGGCCAGAATTTTTAACTTCTCGTTAGGTGTTTCTTCTCTGATTCTCTTAGTTATATTCTTACATTGGGTGATGATTTATATAACTTCCAATGCCAATTTCATAACTCTCGTATGTTTTATTAACTTAAAGTTTTTGTATTTTATTTTATTTTTATATTTTTTTATCCTAGCCATACACGTCCAGGTTCCTTAAGAATATATGTCTATGACGGTGTGAGAGACATATCTGTTGTAAATAAATCTGTGGTTGACATTGGAGAACTCGTCAATGCTGACATAGTTTTAACAACCTATGATGTGCTTAAAGAAGATCTGTCACATGATTCAGATAGGCATGAAGGCGATCGCCGAACAATGAGATTCCAGAAAAGGTTCGGAGTGGACTGTCTTTTATTATTTCCATTCATGGCATGTCCGCAAACAGTATTTCAAATCAGAAAATTACACATTTGACCCCTTCTTTTGCTATTGTGATATTTTTTTTTAGCAAATTTAGTTTAATTAGTGGTAAAAAAGGTAAGTTCATGATTTATTTAGATTTTAAATAGTTTATGGTTCTAAACTTATGTAAGATTAGAATCATTAGGCTTTTTATTCTAAATAAATTGTGATTCTTTTGTTCTCACTCATGTTAAAATTTATCATAATTTGAAATAAAAAGATGAAGAAAAAAAAAACAAATGCATTTTAGTTTTTGATTATTGGGTCAAATGTGCCACAGCTTTGAACTGCAAAGTTTATTTGTGTAGTACTATTTGCGCACTTATCATATATTTCAAGGGCCATTTGTGCCAAAAACTCGTTTATACATGTGTAGTAATTTCTCTTTGTTTTAGATTATAAAATTAATTTCATGGAGATGAATTCGTAGGTACCCTGTTATTCCAACTTACTTGACAAGAATATTGTGGTGGAGGGTCTGTTTGGATGAGGCTCAAATGGTGGAAAGTAATGCCACGGCTTCCGCTGAAATGGCATTACGCTTGCATGCCATATACCGGTGGTGTGTGACTGGGACTCCCATACAACGCAAACTTGATGACCTCTTTGGACTTCTTAGATTTCTTAAAGCTAGCCCTTTTGACGTTACCAGATGGTGGAATGAAGTTATGAGGGAACCATACGAGGTAGTAGATCGATCGATGATCCTTTCAAGATTTTGTCATTTCTAAAAGTACTATGACAACTAGATCTATGCAAGAGTCCAAGGAGTTTAACTGGTAACAGGTAAAAGTACTATGACATTTATATTTGTGGTTTAAGTGTTCTATGTGATGTCCTCGAGACATCAATATCGTCTCGTCACGGTCTAAAACCGGTGAAACCTCTTGTCCCTATTGTGTCTACCCTACACGATAGTGAGGAACTAAGCTAATATATAAAATAATTGTTTGATACCCTAGAACTCAATGGACGGGCCCAAACCGTAAAACATAATCTTATGTATTGCTGAGATCCAAAGTTTGTAAATTACCTTGTCATATTAGCTTATAAATCATCCATATTTGCAGAAAAAAGATGCTGGAGCGACAGAATATACACATAGATTTTTCAAACAAATAATGTGGCGTTCGTCAAAAGTACACGTGGCAGACGAGCTGCATCTTCCTCCTCAGGAAGAGTGTACGACCTGGCTCGCTTTCTCTCCTGTTGAAGAGCACTTTTACCAGAGGCAACATGAAACCTGCGCTAATTTTGCACGCGAAGTTATCGAAAGTCTTAAAGATGACCTTCTCAAGATCAAATCCTCAGGTTTGACATTGTTTATTTTAAACTCAAATCTAGAGATTGTGTGAATAAATGAAAGAATTGAGTTTTTTCTAGTGTATTCATCGAATTATTATCGGCTTTATTAATTGAGTTGTGAGTACGAAGTTGTCGACATAATTAGAGGAACTTAAGAAAGAAAATATCCTAGCCTGCCAATTAGGAAACTAACTATTATACAATGTAATCCTCATAAATGAAAATCATCAATCAAATTCGGTGATGATTCTGGAATGTTCTGTAGTGTCTGACGCCTCAGCTGAAGCGTTCATTACTCATGCGGAGGCTGGAAAGCTTCTGAATACTCTCCTGAAGCTCCGTCAAGCTTGTTGCCATCCCCAAGTAGGAAGCTCAGGGCTGCGCTCATTGCAACAGTCCCCAATGACCATGGAGGAAATATTAATGGTACTTAACATATATTCCTCAACCCATCTTTTGGCTTTGTAAAACTAAAAAACCGACCAGTTTATATCTCTTGATTTTTCTTTTAAAGGTTCTCATAAGTAAGACTAAGATTGAAGGTGAGGAATCTCTGAGGAGGTTAGTTCTTGCCTTAAATGGGCTAGCGGGAATAGCTATAATCGGGACGAACTCATCTGAAGCAGTGTCGTTATACAAGGAAGCTTTGGCATTAGCAGAAGAGCACTCTGAAGATTTCCGCTTGGACCCTTTGTTGAACATTCACATTCTTCATAATCTTGCTGAAATTCTCCCTCAGGAAAGCCCCAATAAGGTAATTTCCAAGAGACAGGGCAACGAAAAGTACGGGCTTGTTTTCAAGAGGCGGAAATTGAGCAAGAAACACGAAAATGACCTGGATGTTAAACCGGAATGTAATGATGTGCATCATGCATCACGCAGCTCCTCGACTGATGAATCTCTAGGAACGGCTTGTGACAGTCTGAAGCAGAAGTTCTTATCGGCATTTAGCTCAAGGCTTTATGCTGCTCAAGAAGAGTTCAGGAAGTTGCATATGCAGGTATATACGAATTATTATAAGACATGCAATACAGTGGATATTCTTGTACTCTGCCTCACAGTTTTACTGAATTCTTTTCTAAGGTTTGCTCTGCACTTAATGAAATAAATAATCTCCACAACTCTTGGTGGATGGAAGCCCTAATTAGTGCTGAGCAGAATAAAGACTTCTCCAGTGAGTTAATTCGAAAGATCGGAGAAGCCATGTCCGGGAGTCTGAATCATTCAAAGTCATCAAGGACCCCCTCTGCGTGAGTAATACTTGCTAATTCAAGTGTTTTCTTTCTCTTTTCGGAAGAATACATCATTATTATATCTGGAGATTTATGTTATTGTCATGCTTACAAATCTCAGTGCAGCCAACAAATCTATAGTTTGTGTCTATATTATGGATTTTAGATAAAGGGTATGTTCTGTCAAAATTAAAACCAGAGAGTATATAAAATCAAAATTATAAAACTATGAGTAAAGGGCAATTCTGAATTTTGAATTAGAATGATCAGAGGGTATGGTTATAATAAACTAAGGTACACTTTATACGGAATATATAGGCTGTTTTTTAAACTGGAGAAAATATTTTTGTGATGGGCTGAAGATTTATGTTAGTCATGTTTACAAATCCCACTGCTTATAATTTCAGAAAAAATGATAATTTGTGCTACGTATTTTACGGCCATAATTGACCTATAATTTTGTTTTGTTTTGAAAATCTAGTTTCCGATCGATAAGTGGTCTAAAGTATCATATTCAGAGTGCATGGGACCAATTGGAAGCCTCTAGGAAAGCCTTGCTTGATCAACTTTTGGAAATTGATCAGACAATGGAGAAGCCAGTAGACGAGGATGTTGAACGTGTGCGATATTGTAAAAAATGTCAGGTCAACGGTGACGGTCCCTTATGTGTTATGTGTGAACTAGACGACCTTTTTCAGGTTTGCTACAGAAAAAAAGCATGTCATGTTTTTCCTCTTTTTGACGTACATTCAAACAAGTTCTTAAGCGTTTGACCATCATCGCCTGTGTTCATTAACAGCATTATGAAGCACGACTTTTCCGACTCAACAAAGCACATGGAGGGATAATCACTTCTGCAGAAGAGGCTGTAGATTTGCAGAAGAAGAACTCTGCTTTGAATCAATTCTATTGGACTTTATCAAAGTCAACCAAAACATCAAACTCCTCTGCTGATGTGTACGAAGAATCGAGAAAAAGAGATGCTCGGGAAAAAGTGGTGGTCAGTTCCCTTGTCTAATAATAAATTTTTTAATTATGGAAGTGAATATCTATAGGTTTATGCTTATAGGATTCGTTATTTTACCTTGTACTTCTGTCTTGTCAAATAATCTAAAGGGAAAAAACTTGAAATTTTAGGTCTCAAAATCGCCATCTGAATTAGAAGTTATTCTCGGAGTTGTAAAAAGCCATTGCAAGGCTCACTTAGGAAGGGAAGGTTTATCAGCTGCAAACAAGCAACTACACACGCTCGAGGTACGGCATGTAAGAGGAACTATTAGTAACTTGCCAGAATTTCAATGAAAATTTATAAAATTATATTGAATAAAGAACTTGTCAAAAAGCTTTCAAAGCTTTTTTTATCCTAAAATCAGTTTCTAAATAGAAATAACTTTGTAATGTCTTACAATTTCAAATTAAAATGTTGTAGAAGAACTGAACATGAAGCATCCTAAAAGGACCCGCCGAAACTGGTTAATGGTGCCAAACCATATATTTAACTAAAAAGAATTTCTGAGGTTATTCATGGTAAAAAAAAAAAAGTTATCTCGAAACCATATACCATTCAAGAGCTTTCTATTTCATTATAAAGGGCATGAGGAAAGAGTATGCTCATTCAAGAGCTTTGGCAATAGCTCAAGCTCAGGTCTTACAAGCTCACGACGAGATCAAGATGGCTACCACACGGCTGGAATTACGAGTTCACGAGGACGATAAATCTTTGAATGCGTTAAATGAAGAGGAATTAGCTTCTGCTAGCGTACAGTACACTAGTGACAAGTTTGTGGCATTGAACTTGTTATCATGTATTAAAGGGAAACTTCGCTATTTAAAGGTATTAATCGTTCTCTATTCTAGAATTTCATACAACATTGTACTTTCTTTGAAATATTAATGTTGAAACTTGAAACAATAGTGTCCTCTTTTTTTCTTTTTTCTCTTTTGTATTTTAATCTCTAAGCATAAAATTAGCGACCTAATGACATAAAATGGAAGTACCTGCTAACTGTCTGATAATTAGAACTTATCGTATTTCTTAGATAATATATATAGACAGACGATAATGATTTAAGATTTAATTTAAACAACATTAGAAGATAATCTCAGGTTTTCCTACGATAAAATTTCAGGGCTTGGTGGAGGCTAAACAGAAATTACCACATGAAAGTCCAGGCATATTGTCATCAATAGAAACGGAAGCATCGGCTAACTCCGAACAGAAAAGTGAAAGTAAAGCTAAGGTCGATGATGAATCATGCCCGGTTTGTCAAGATGCCTTGAGCACCAAGAAAATGGTTTTTCATTGTGGCCATGTCACGTGCTGCAAATGTAAGTTTCTAAGCCCCCCTTCAATTCTAGACTAAATTGGTTTGTACTCATTGGACAATTTTAGTTTTATTTTTATATTTTATTTTCTCTAGAACTTGTCGTTTTGTCTCTTTATGTCTCTCAATATATTTTTGTATCAATTTGCGCTCTGAATTTATATAATTGCCATTGCTTTACTTTTCCCTAGAACTTGACACTATCAATTGTTCCCGGGAACTTGCCTCCACCATATTTTCAACGGAGAGCGGGAAACTGAGAACAATATGACTTGTTCAGGGAATTGATAAAAGAAAAAAGTGAGGGTAAACAGAGACAAAATGGACAAGTTTAAGGGGCAAAATGATAATTACTGTTTCAGACATTACGACAAGTTCAAGGGAGGGCAACTGATACTTACTCTTTTCAAATATTTTAAACAAATGAAAAACCGTACATAGTAACTTTGAGACCATCTACCGGACCCGAAGTACTTTCTAAAATCATGAAAAATGGATTTTCTTCAGTTATCATAATTACGATCCACAAGACATTCTAATCGACGTTGAAAATCTTCTTTCTGGTAGGTTTATTTGCAATGACTGAACCAGGAAGACTTCAGCAAAAGTGGGTCAAGTGTCCCACATGTCGACAACATACTGATGTTCGACAAATTGCATATGTTAATGATGGAAAGAACGAATCTTATGATTCCTCTATAGCGAGTGGAAATGAAGGTCCTGAAAACTGGGGATCCTCTATTGTCGTTCAAGGCTCGTACGGAACTAAGGTTTATTTCCTCATGCCAAATTGGAAAATGATTCTCGTTGTTAGGTCCTCCTGTAACGAGTTTGAAACATGCCTTTTCTGTGAAACTTTGTTTAGATCGAAGCAGTGACGAGAAGAATACTGTGGATAAAGTCCAATGACCCGCATGAAAAGGTTCTTGTTTTCTCCAGCTGGAACGATGTTCTTGACGTCATGGAACATGCTTTCGCCGCAAACGGCATCAGTTTTATTCGGATGAAAGGAGGCAGGTAAAATTTATTGCAGACTTATTTAAAATATTATGCTACTTAAGATTGGTTCACCCTATCCAAACGACGTGAGTCTTTAAAATTATGCTCACATGTTCAGCTTGTTACAGGAAATCACAAGTTGCCATCAGCGAATTCAGAGCGCAAAAGCGCAGTGCGAAAATGAAACACAAGAACGGTATGGAGCAGAAAGAAGAGGAGCGAACCGTGCAAGTGTTGTTGCTCCTAATCCAACATGGAGCCAATGGGCTTAACCTTTTAGAGGCTCAACATGTTGTGCTTGTGGAGCCTCTGCTCAACCCAGCTGCTGAAGCTCAAGCTATCAGTCGCGTCCACCGCATTGGGCAGCAAAACAGGACGCTTGTTCATCGTTTCATTGTAAGTAGCGGAATGAGATCTGCACAATTTTGAATTTTCCATTTATAGAAGGTTACAAACCAAATTTAAATTCCGAGGATAGGATACGTTTGTAGGATCCACGGAGAAGAGAACGACCAAAAATATACATTTCTCTCTGAATAATCCTGAAGTGAGAAATTCTGAACATATCAAATAAAAACCCTAATAAAACGCTAAAGACTAATATGCCCTCTATAGTCCTGGTTTGTTTTTCCTTCTTTTTTAAGGGTCTAAACTAGAAGAGCTTCAGTCTCCATGCATTTTACCATTATCCGACGTCGTCGTTTTGTTTAGGTGAAAGATACAGTCGAAGAGAGCATTTACAAGCTCAACAGAAGCAGAAACACCACGCCGTTGATCAGCGGGAACACGAAGAATCAAGACCAGCCCTTTCTGACGCTCAAAGACATCGAGTCTCTCTTTGCAGCGGGTCCGATGACAGCTCCGGCGACCAACGAAAGCCTGAGACATTTTCCGCCTTCCGTGGCGGCCGCTATTGCAGCTGAGAGGAGACTCACAAACCACGAATCATCATCTCCTTCATTGCCCGTTTCTCATGCACAGTGACTCAATGTTCCACTATTTTAACCCTTTTATTTATAGATTCTCTAGCTAAAACTAAATTATACAGACGATGTAATTATGTATAGATCAGTTATCTTAGTGTTTGGAAGCTCTCGATCATCTTAAGTGTGTACCAAAGATAGGAGAGATAATTGAAAAAGATAACAATCTTGTTTGCAAATATTGAGCGCTTCTCTGGTTTAAAACCCGGAATCACGAGTTTGGGCTTCGAAAAAAGGGTGCTCAGTCAGAAGTTCTGCCAGATTCTGCAGCTGCAGCATATATGTCTACGTCAATGTTTAGAAGCCCGGAAACCGAGAACCGGTTTAGGATACAATTTATTTTATAGGTACATTGAGGGGTTATGAGTACAACGATGGAGTTTTCGCCGAGTTGTTGAACTCTCGCCTGCGTGGAGAGTAGGCGTAGGGCTCCTGCAATTGTTGCGGGTTTGCAGCAATCGCGGAGAATGGCCGAGGCAAGTCATTTTAAGCCGAGACCAGCTTTATATGCAATGAAATAATGGTGTCCTTTCCTTCGTACAAGCTCTTAATGTGGATTTTCAAGAAATGCACGAGTGTCAGAAGCTCATCCTATTGCTGAACAGACCATAAATTTGGAGCAGTGACCGTTAATATTTCTTCAGACACTTTGAATAAGGTTTTGAATTTCATCAAAACCTCATCTTCACGTGTATCGATGGATCAACTTGTCAAGATTCTCTACTGAATCTTACCCCCAACCAATCAGGTTGAGGCTGATGACATGGACCCCACTTTTAAGGGCTGTACTCGGGTTTCAGTTTCAGGGTTAACCGGAAACCAATGATTAACGAATGTCTTTCCTCAATAAAAACTACCATTTTCTTTTTATAAAAAAATTCAGAGAATTGATTGATTTTTAGAAAAGCTGATAATTCTAAAAGAACCTTAAATACAAGAAAAAACGATAATAATAATACTACTACATATACGATATTAATAAAATTACTCTGCACATTAAATATATATTACACAAACATATTATGATAAAATATATATATTTATAGTAATAATATTGATATTATTATTTTATACCATATTCATTTATAATAACATTATTGTTAAACTCGTAATACCAATCGAAAATCCGGTACATAATAATATAAGGATATTTGTGGCAAAAATATCACAAAATAATTTTTTGTACGTAGCATATTTCAAATGTTAATTTTGTCGTGAAAAAAATTATCAAAAAATAATTCTGCGGAAAAAATATTAGGTTTAAGGCTAGATCATTTTTAGTTTTTTGGACTTTTGTCAGAGTAAGAAAAAAATTTAAACTTACAACCCGAATTTTTTTTCATTTTCGGATTTTTATTTAACAAAATAAAACATATAAAATATATTACATACAAAAAGATTTTTATGATACTTTTACCGCAAATATTGGAAAGTTGTTTCTCTTTGGCTTTCAACGACCACCAACCTATCTGTTCCCTAAAAAAGGAAGATTATTTAAACACATCCAAACAAAATAAACAAGTATCCCAGACAATCATATCCTCCTCACTCACGTGTCTCTCTCCCTTCGAAGCGCGTGCCTCCTAATCTCTACACGTGTCCCTCACCACATCCCGCCACGTGGCCCCGGCAAGTCGCCCTCAAAACCCCATATAAGCAACACATCACAGCCTTCCCGAAAACCTCTCAAACTCCTCGCAACCATGGAAGCAACTCTCTCTCAAACCTCACGCTTCTCCTCCTCAATTCACGGCCGAATTCCCTACCCGCGGGGCCCGGCGGCTGCCACGAGGGTCGGGGCGGTGACCGCGAAGAAGCCGGCGGCGAAATTGGCAGCGAAATGCACAAACTCGGGGTGGGTCCCGGAGCGGAAGCAAGAGATCGTCGAGGTGCCCCCGGATTCGGCGGAGCGGGAGAAGGAGGCGGCGGCGGAGATGGAGTGGCTGGAGAGGGAGGCCGTGATCATGGGAGAGGGTGACGAGGGGAGAGAGCCCAACGATTACAGCAGAAGAGCTCGGATCTTCGACGAGAGCGCTAGGGTTTTCCAGGCTCGGAAGGAACGCACGGCCTCTTCTGCTGCGGAGTGATCTGATCGCCATGGAGTAATTGTATGTAATGTTTGATTTTGTTTGTGTAATGAGATTATGGCTTTTTCATGCTTTGCTTTCTTATGGAAGCTTCAACATCTTAGGCTGCCTTGTTTCACAAGTTACCAGTTCTCGATTGAAAAGCTTTCCTACAAAAAATTTGCTTCTTTTTCTTTTTCTTATATACTATTTTCATTTTTTTTATATAAAATATATTTTTGTTTTTAAAAACGAGATGTATTTTGAATTTTTTTATAGATTTAAATGATCGAAATATATTAAAATGAAACTTATTGGCATTAAATGTATATTTTGTTTATCTTTAAAATTGAAATATATATACATCTTCGTAGGGTGCAGAACAATAATTTCTAGAAGAGGCGAAAAAAGTAAGCCGGATTTTTAGAATATAATATTAAGCTGGATTTTTAGAATAACTTGATAATAAGAGTATTTTTTATATAATATAATATAATATATTTTTATATAATATAATATTTACTGATACAATTATATTAAAATTATTAAATAATATATAATGAAAAAAAAAATTACGATTGTACAAAGATTATATACAATTGTAAGAGATTAGTATCTATATAATGAGGTTAATGGGATTTGAAGTTAGATATCCATTGCAAGGTTCGCATTACCGACGATTATCGACGATTATCGAGCTTACCGGTAGTTACCGGCTATAATACTTACCGTTTTATCCATTTTTCGACGATTATCGAGCTTTTCGATAAACCGAAGACCAGCCGATTATCGCTATTTTTAGTGTAAAAATTTGATACTTTTCGGTCAATTAAAAAAATCAATTTTTAGAGATTTTTCGGTCTTTTCGACAGCTAATGACCAAATTTTATACAATTTTCGAGCTTACCAGTGAAAAACCGAGACTTTTCGATCTTTTCGACAGCCGACGACCAAATCTTATACGAAAACTTGATTTTCGAACTGGTAAGTTGCAATTTTTTTGACAAATTATCATATTTTCACTGATTAATCGATTCTTGGCATAAGTTTCGAAAGTTTTGATTTATTCATTTTTAACCGAATTTCTTGGAATTTTGTGTAGTTTTTGGTAAATTAATGACATATAATGTTAACTCTATATGAATCAATCATTTCTTCTTTGATATGTACTCATTTATACAATTTTTAGGACATTTCATGTGTTAAAATATAAAGAGTTAGTTTTATATGAGATTTATGTTTAGAAATGAGTAAATCTTAGAACTTTATCATCTTTTGTTTATTTTTTTGCATTCTTATGAATTTTTTTTATGAAAACATGTTTTGATGACTTATTTTATAATTATTTTGTTAGATTTAAGTTAAATTCGGATTATCATGCTTGTTAGGCAAATGTATATAAAGTTTTGAATTTAGGAATTTACTCGAAATGTACATACTTTGTTATAATTTTTTGATTGTATAGGGTTCAAAATATTATATTTCCAAAGAAATATGAATGTTTGAGCTTTTGAGTTCTTGAACTTTCAGATTACAAGACTTTTTCGTGTAAAAAGTCTAAGAATTCATATTTTTTAATTTTTGAAGTAATTTATTCAAATTTTAATGTTTCTATTTCATTAATTATTTATTGACATATTGATCTGTGATTTTGGTATATTTTATTTGCATATTTGAGCTTAATTCGGATTTTTTCATAATTATGGCAAAAGTCTTCTAAGTTTATCTTTTGTGATTTGTGAGGTAATCTCTTCATTTTTTTTTGGTGTTTTCATTGATAAAATATTTAAAAAAAAAATAATATGAAATCTTGGTGTAACTTATTTTCATATTTGAGATTAATTTGAATTTTCTCATAATTGCGGCAAAAGTCTTCTAAGTTGATGTGATGAGAATTATATGTGTTTGTGTATGATTATATATATATATATATATATATATATATGTTTGTGTATGAAACTGTTTTTTATATCATGACATTCTATTATTAATTTATTAGATAATAGAATAGAATCAATAATTATCATGACATGCTTTTATTTTTGGTATTTTTAAAACATTATTTTAAATTGGGCAAATACAAGCTTAAAATATTTTATAAGTTTTCCGTCGAAAAGTATCGAAAAGTATCGATAATCCGTTGATAATCATCGAAAAGTATCGATAATCGGTAAGCTACAGTATTATAGGTTTTCCGTCAGTTAATCGGTAAGCTATCGATTAATCCGTCGAAAACGGTAATCAGTTTATGGGTAACATCGGTAAGTTGAACCTTGATCCATTGTACTATGTACTATAATATCTATAGTATCAATTTTATCTAATGA
Source organism: Parietaria judaica (assembly GCA_954871525.1). Lineage (NCBI taxonomy): Eukaryota > Viridiplantae > Streptophyta > Magnoliopsida > Rosales > Urticaceae > Parietaria > Parietaria judaica. The sequence continues at coordinate 6,075,183 of OX940862.1, forward strand.
TACATTTTATATATGTTAGTTAAATTTTATAAGTTTTTTTTTTTTTTTTTATAAAAATAACGAGTTTGAATCAAGTGGGGGCGACGACTACATTCGCTCGGCCTTCATAGATCCACTAATCCACCAATGTATCTTTGTAAAAAAAAATAAAAAAATTAGAGATTATAAAAGTGAAAGTTTCTATTTATTTTATTTCCCCTAATTGTGGGACGAAGTAAATACTTCATTAAAACACGAGCAAGAGCATTAGCACTCGGGTTTTACACTTTGGGGCCGGGTTTTACATGTCGGGGATTTTTGCCTGCACTTTCAAAGGTGCATATCAACCCTGTTCGACTAAAATTTTTGCTTTACTTTCACTATGAGCCCTATTTTACTTTACTAATAAAAAAACATGTGAAACAAATATTCCATGGGTTAATCAATTATTTTCCATCTCCTAGGAAAGAGACGTTTGTCAGAGAAACAAGAAACACGGCTTCCGTCATAGTTCTCGGACTGCATAAAAACTTTATGGCTCCTGTCCCGGTTACGCGATTCCTTGAAGTAATAATAAACTTGATCAAAAGCGATAAATATGATCAAACTCAAAAGTATTGGACATATTTTCAGATTAAGCCCATCAAGGTAAGCTTAAGCCCAAGCCCAAGGGGAAAATGACCAAACTTCCCTTAAGCGATCAACGGCCTAACTAGTAAGTACAAGCAGAAGCAGCATCAGTAAACCCTAAGGAGAAAATGTCCGGACTACCCTCGATGATTCCCGGAATGTATTTACAAGCTTTAGATAATATACATTCTGTTTGGCATAAGATGAGGAACACAGTAAATTATTAAATAAAAGTCCATAAAAAAATGATCCGAAACAAATTGATCCTACAGAAGAATAACAAAGAAACACATATATAGCCTAAGATCACTGCCACGGGCAATAACAAGCCTTTGACCGCTGTTAACTCAACCTGGCCTAGAAAATACACCTAAGGACTCAACCTAACGAGAACCCGTCCCGTTTTTCAACAGAACTTCCAGCGGTTATTGCAGTTTACGCAAGTCACGTACGTTGTCATCGGCTCGTCGGCGCTCCGAGTCTGCATCTGGTAATATGTTGTCTTGCGTTGACCGCACCTGCCGCACTTGAACTGATCGGTCGAGGCTGCGCTAGGTTTTCCGCGTTCGCACTCGAACAGCGCTTTCTCTTCAATCTTCTTCACCTCTTGTCTCCTCTCGTCGCTCGCCATCTCTGTCGTGCTCATGTTCACGAGCTGCTGGGGCTCAAAATGCCCCACGAGAACTTTCCGGCGAAAATCCGGATTCTTCGAATCCTTGAGGTTGAAGATCAAGGATCTGTACTTGGCTTTCTGCGACCCTGTCGATCCACCCCAGTTCTCGAACAGCACCGACTCGACAGTCACAGCAACTCTGATGGGGTCGCAGGCTCTGACTTTTTCGGAGTACTCTTCGCCTGCCTCGCGGGCAACTTTGGCCAACGCCTCGTGGAGCATCTCTCGTACTTTTTCCCTTGCTGCATCATTGGATTTGACCATTGATGTTAGCTTCGGAGCTCCGGAGGCGCTGTTTCCCTGTGTTTTGACTTCTTTGGTGATTCTCTCGACTTTGACTGTCTGAACAGAAGATGCGTTTTCTGACTTGGTCACAGCGTTTTGGACCTTTTTCTCTGTCATAGTGCGATCAGTCTTCTCAATTTTTACGGTTTCTGTCTTGGAATTCTTCTCGATTTTAACGGTTTCCGTCCTGGTACTCTTTTCAATCTTCCCATTGGACGTCTTCTGAATCTTTTCGGGCCTTGGACTCTCGATCCTTGGAGAAGACGCGTGATCCAACCTGCCGTTTTTGACGTCTTTGCTCGTCTCCTTGATCACGATGTCTTTCCATATCTCAATCAGGCCGGAAGCAAATGTCTGTATTTTCTTTCTGGGATGTTTGGTAAGGGGTCGGAGACGCTTCCCAACCTGAAATATGGATTTCAAATACCAGATAAGAAATCTCGATACTGAACGTCATATTATCAGCCGAGATTTACATGTAAGTACATAGTGCAGTATCTTAGTAATTTACTGATCAGCACTATCTAACAATAAACCCAGTAAGTATCTCGGTGATTCTAAAATGGCGGAGAAACACTTATCAAGCTGATTCATATACGTACGTTTTTGGATTCGAGAAGGTACGAACGAGAGAAAGAAGAAACACTGCCATAGAAAGAAGATCTGCCTTGGATTTCTATCATGAATGAACTAGTTATGAATTCTAAGACTAGTGAACAATGATACACTGCCTATACAAGATCCAAGCAATCGAATTCCGACCAACACTTCGAAACATAATCAAGATCAAATTCGTCCACAAGTCTCCACAATTCACAACTAGCTTTTCAATCAGCCTAGTAAAGATAACTCCAAATCGCGTTCGCAGAAACAATATATATGAATGTAAAAGGACCCAATTCAAAGCCCTATAAACCAAAAATAGATAAGAAGGCATTGAAAAGTACCTGAGTGGAGACGAGAAGCTGGTAAGTGACCGGAAAGCTCTTGAGCTGTCCCAACGCATCAATGCAGAAACTTTCCTCGGCTCCTCCGTCCGCCGTCGCCGCCGCGTCGGCCGATTTCTTTGCCGTCTCGAACAGCTCCACCAGCTCGCTCTCCATTCCTTATTTCTTCCAATCTCCAACCAAAACCGCGCAAAATCACCACCAAATCTCAAAAAGCCTCAATTTTTTTACAAACTATTGAAGAATAATGGATTCAACAAAGACAGCTACAATCGATTCTTCTTTCCGATTCACCAAATTTTCCGTAAATCAAATAACTCAAAAACCAGAACTCACGGAGATCTTCGCCGGAAACTGAGAATCGAGCTCGGTGAAACGATGTCTTCCTCTTCTTCTGTTCGATGAAATCGGCGAAGCTCCAAGAAAACAGAGAGGAAAAAAACACGAAAAAAGAGATATAATTGAAGCTGCTTCGTGAATATATCGACGACGAAGATGGAAACTGACACGTGTGAGATCCGACGGACGTGGATGGTCACGCGTGTTAGAACGAGTGGAAGAGATTTCAGTATGGAGAATTGTACTTGCGAGTTTAGATTTGGAACCAGTCTCTTAGGCCTTTTAGGGTTTGTTAAGATGTCGTTAAGTTTGGCGCGTGCATCACGCTCTTTCTCTAAATAGTAAATAACGATTTATGTTTTTATCTTTAATTTTTTTCTTATGTTAAGTGAGTTGGAGTTCTGCACTTATTTACCGGACATGAATCATTAGCAAATTAAAATAATATATACTATCGTTGAATGGTTTAAGTGATTTTTTTTAAGGAATAAAGTATTTATGGCATGGTCTTCTTTCTTGAGAAGACACGTGTCTGGGTTTTTTTTTTTAATGAAATAATGTTGATGATTTTCATTGTTAAGCCTAAATATCACTAATAAACTTAGACACTTCAATCGGGTTCTCTGGGCCGAGTACCGAGCTTTTGGCATTTTTTCGGCCCAATTACACTTCAGATTTCTCGAACCTGGTCGGTTTCCCAATTTCAGAAAAAACCAAATCAAGCTGATATCGGACCGACCACTGAAGACGCTGGGAAAAGATTAAAAAAAAAAACCATGGAACGAAGCATTTGAACAAAAAAGAAAAAGAAAACAAGGCATTCATTCTCAACAAGGTGTGTAAAGAAACGAGAAAACGAAGCTACACCATTATTCAAGTCATCTCTTTCAAAATCGTCTTATCAATTTATCACTTGCCACGGTTGAATCCTCGGCCAAAAGACATGAATCGCAAAGTTAACACGGATACATGTAACCCTTTTCACTTCTCCGGCTCCGGCTTCTCCAAAAAGGTCTTCTTGATCCAGTTAAAAGGCTGCAAATTTTGAATCACAAAACACAACATGAAAGGTTTAGAAACCTCCAAAGATTTGACAAATTGTGCAGAACAAATTTTAATAGTCACGAAAACACACTTCAAGTTCTATGTTACGACCCAAAATCGATCTCAACACTGGAGCCTCGTAAACCTTCACAAACCTCAATCTCCCCTCTCTTGAGAGGAATTGAATAATTAGTGAATGGTTATCGGCCTCTTCTCTCATTAGCTGGTCTCAAAAATAGACCGACAGCCTAATGGGTTGGGGCCCGTACCCTAAGGAACCGAACCCTAAGCATAATTATAAAACCAAAATAACGTAAATACACCACAAAAGATGATAACATAATTACACACCCCTAATTATTTTAGGCATGTAACAGATAAATAACTTTCCTATCTCACAGAACTCACGGTAACAACTAGTTATCTTGCGAATTGCTATGTCAAACTTCGTGAAGGTACAGATTCTAACAGAATTAGAATCATTGTTAAGTTTATTATCTCAAGACTCTTAGGGAATGTAAATAATGACAAATAGTGAAGTGAAGAGAAGCTTCTTCGGAAAGAAAATGTCATATCCCGAAACACGAACCACGTTCTCATCTTTACCTAAGAAAGCTAGCCTGGATCACCAGGAACAAACTACTCTCATCTTTACCTAAGAAAGCTAGCCCGGATCACCAGGAACAAACTAACCCCCCAAAAGTTTCAACTTCACATTCACATTACTTGATCAATCTATCACCATAGTGATTTCCGAGTCTTTTCTTTAGCTGAAGAAGCTGAACCGGAGATTCATTTATCATTCACATTGCTTTGTCAATTTCCCAGATTCCAAACTTGCAATCACACCATGAGAATCATATTTTTTTCACGGCTTGGATTCTTTGTAAAGCTTGGATTCGTTGTAAATTACACGAAGCCTCAACAGGATCTCAATCAATCATATGAACTACAAGGATTCACTTTACAAAAATCATCAAAAAGAAAGAAAAAAAAATCAACGAGAGATGCTAAACCTAGATCGCCAATAACATCACTTCGAATTTCTCAAAAACAAGAAATGAAAAATTTCGAAGGCAAAAACAACATCTTCATACAAAAACCAAACTAGTTCTATCCAACATCGGAGATAATCCGACGATTATCACTCAAAATCGTCATTCAAACATAAGCACAGCAAAAAAGTCAAAATTGCATCGATGCAAAGAGAAGGAGAAGGAACAAACCTGGACGATCCAGATAGCGCCAGTTCCGGCGGCGACGCCCCATATGGCGGCGGACTTGACGTCATCCGCGTGGAGACGCCTCGACTTCAAGAAATTGAAAAATCCAGCTTGTGAAGTCATCTTTCTCTGATCGACGATGAAACCCTAACCCTAGATTTCGCTCTCTCTTGAGCCCTGAGAAAGAATACGATTGCTGTGGAGAGGAGATCGGTATGAATGAAAACTCAAATACTTCTTAAGCTGGTTTTGGGGATTTTGATTATTTTTTGGTAATAGTTCTCAGATTGTCTGGATCAAAACGCTTGTCGTTTTTGCTCCGGAAGTTGAACGAATGTCGTTTTTTGTCCGAAGTTTGTTTAGGGACGAAGTCAGGTCCACTATTCTAATATTTTGTTTCCAATACCTGGAAACGGCGCCGGAAATTGGGCCTTAGAATATTGGAACCGGTTTCAGAACCAGATCCGCTTCGCAAAGCGGATTTTGCTCGGCATTTCAAAACTATCGCTAAATGTTGTAGTTAACATGATTTAGTCCGGCATTGTTTAAAAAACAGAGCATGTCGACGAGTTTTTTTTTTTTTAACAATTTTTTTTTTTAAGAGAATAACCTTCATTTACCAATTTAAAATAATTTGACTAAAAAAAAGTTTTTTGACTTAAACATCAAGCAGTGTAATCTAAAACAACTGTATGAAGAAATGAAGGCATAAAAAAACTCAACATTTGATCGATTAGTGCACGATACACGGTAAATGCGGTACTCGGTTGCAGTTTCTTCATTAAATCGGAATACTGCTACTGTATGACTCCCAATAGCAGTAATTAAAACGAGAGGAGAGAATGGCAAGGCAGTTGAACGAAGACCTGTAAATCTTTTTTCCATGACGAACAGAAAATCTAAATAATACATGAAGTAATGACAAAACTACCATTAACTTCTCACTCTAATACAAAACTGATATCCGTAGAACCTCTCGTTCTTATCTAGGCTGAACTCGAGAGTCGGGTTGGACTCTTATCCTTACCACTCTCTGTGTCGGTTATTGGCCGGCGACCCTTGTGCGGCCCACCGATGACGCCCCATGTCTGGAATTGCCTCTGTCGCGCTCTCGCCCTCTCCTTCTCCTCTTCTGATTTCGAGGCGTGACAGTATGGACATGTCACCCCGTTCTCCCAATAGGGGGACGCCATGTCAGCATCGCTCACCGGCTGCTTGCAGCCGTAGCAGAGCTTGTGGGTCCCCTGGGCCAAGCCATGCTCCACCGAAACCCGCTTGTCAAACACGAAGCACTCTCCCTCCCATTGGCTCTCTGTTTTCGGAATATCTTCTAGGTACTTTAGAATCCCGCCCTCGAGATGATAAACCTGTAAATTGTTAATGGTGACAACAAGACAAAGTTATTCCGGAAATCTTCCAAAACCTATAGGATTTCTATCAGCCGAGGAATTTAAGCAACAAATACAAGAAAAATAACACAAATTTACATGAAAAAACCCAATTTGCAAAAAATAACGGAAAGAGTAGAAAGTTCACAATGGTGGAGCGAGTAAAAAAAATAAAAGAAATAAACTGCAGCGGTTTCGTATTTAACGCTAATCACAGCAAAGAAAAGCCCTAAATCAAAATTACATAAACTGGTCTACACCATGGGGCACTTCGGCTTGACCCTACAGCCCACCACCGAACCACCAACAAAATTAAATATCATGTGCACTCCGAGCTAAAGAAACGAGTTCAAATTTTACGAGTTTGTGAAATGCTAGTTCAGCTAAGCCATTCGATGTTCTGATATTACTGATAACTGAAATTATCAGTATTTGATCTCAAATGGAACTTCAGTAGCCAGTAGGTAAGGTCTTGAGCTCACCTCTTCGAAACCTTTACCGAGAAGGAAGCTCGAAGCTTTCTCGCACCGAATCCCTCCAGTACAATACATGGCGACCCGCTGAGGCCTTTTCTTTTTGGGACTCTCCGTTTCATCAATGGTTCTAACATCTGAAACATTATCCTCGGCTTCTATGTATTCCTTATCTGGTTCGGAAATTTGGAACTGGTCCTCAACCCAAGATGGGAACTCCCGAAACGCTGAAGTGCATGGATCAACTGCTCCTTTGAACTTCCCGATCCGAGTTTCATAATCGTTCCGCACATCAATCACAACCTAACGTACAAATCAGCAAGAAACAAGAAAATATTGAGATTTGTTACAGCTCAAACAATAAAAATCATTCAAGGGGAAGTACTCACGGTATCTGGATCACTTATAATCGTGTTCCACTCTTTTGGACTCACGTACGTCCCGACCCTCGCAATAGGCGACACGCTTGGCATTCCGAGGGTGACAATCTGCTCCATCGGAAAAAACAAACAAGAAGCATCAAACTCCATCATTGCCAACAAATTTCAAATCAAAAGCATCCACAAATATACTACCTCCTTCTTCAATTTCACCCGCACGTGATCCCATCGGAACGGTGCGTCCTCCCCGGCTGCAAGAGGAGAACTGCTAGTGTGGCCGTGATGAATAGCTTCGTCCTCTGGACTCACCGGCGATTCAAGCCGTCTCAATCCCTTCAAGCGGTGATCACTTTCGATGAACTCGAGAACTCGTTCCACTGAATCCCGAGTCCCGCAAATGCTCCCGTTGATCCCTTCCGGCGCAAGAATTATACCACCTGAAACACGCTGAACAATATCAACTTAAGCATGACGTTAACACCAATTCCCATTCATAATCACTTCTCCTGAATCAATTCGCACAAATTACAGACCGATTATACTATCTTAGGGTGAATCCGAATCAATGTAATCTATCAACAACGCCATTTTCTCTAATCGAACAAACAAAAACGAAAGAGAGAAGCAATACCAGCTCTTCGCAGAGCTCCTTCAGAGGTGGTCGAAGACGCGCATGATCCTGGAAATCGGCGAACTTGTAGAAAGACACCACCACAAGAGCTCCCGACGAATCCGACCCATTACCATCGAGCTCCGACCTCGGATTCTTCGCGGCTGTCGGCGCAGGGAAGCTTCCGGGAGAAGATAAGAAAGCCATGGAGCTCCGGTGCCAGCTCCGGGAGCTCGGGAAGTCGGAGATGGGAGAGCGAGGACGACGACGAGGTGCCGGAGCTCTAGGGTTTAGGGAAGAAAGCGACGGTGCTGATGATAGCGTCCTCATGGGAAGAAATGGGGGTGCTCTACACCTGAGCATAGCTTCTTAGGGGGAAATGTTCGCCTACGGCGACCCCTAGTCCCTAGTGAACTATAGGCAGTTCCGCTTTGTTCCGGTGTTATGATGTGTACGATAAGGATTTTAGAACTCCCCGTCGATATACCATTATACCCCTGGCCTAGAAAATACAATAGAATAGAAATAATATTTATGTATACTGAATAATATATTTTTTTAATGGATATACTGAATAATATATTCAGGGGAATAATTAAACACCCTGTTTTTTTATTTACTAAATAAAATAAAATGCCAAAATTGCGATGTGAGTTATGGATCTGTGGACAAAAATATGTTTTTCAATGTCAATTGAATTTTTTTTATTGAGGAGTGGATCGTCTTTTATGAATTATCTTCATATGGTCAGTCACATGTTGCGTACGATGTCTTGTGAATTACATCAAGCTCCGCTACAAGTACCAAAGGACGGGCAAATCATGCGAGACGAAATAATTTATTTATAAGTTCAAATTCTACGTATCTTTAATAATTTCTCGCATTTTTATGTGTTTAAATTACGGATCATAGCAAACAAACTATGTTGTATACTAATACAACATCAGATAACATCTAAAAATTTTACTGGAGGCAAACTTAGCGATTTCAAATATTAAGAACTTTAATCACTTTCATGATGATAGCAAATGATACTGATAACTTTAAATGAATAATAACTTTAAATAGAAACTCACTATATAGTTGTATAACTTTTATAGTTGTATAAAGTTATCACTTTTATCACTTTTATAGTTGTATAAAGTTATCAGTTAAAGTTATAAAATAATATTCTGTTAAATCTACAACTGAACCCTAACTATACACTATTTTTTAATTTTAAAAATCACTTGTGCAGAATTAATTTACAATCCTAAGAAGGAAATGTGACCAAGTGGCTTGAAATCAACAAGGCCAACTTGACCGATTGATATTATAGGACGCATTGTTACAACTTACAAGTAATTTAGTATTCTCTAGTAGCACTATATTAATGCAGTTCAAATATTTACATGTATATTATAAAGATTAATAATTAATATAAATAGCGTGGGAAACAATAAGCCTAGGAATCCGGTTCATAATGTGAATATATTAAATGTATGAAAAGACAGCTAAAGAGCCAATTTTGCCAATGGCCAATAAAAATAAACGTGAACTATTCATAATAAATTTGATTTTTAAGAGTTGGTTTTATTATTTGTTAATATATAAAATTATAATGTAGTAATTACGTCAATAAAATTGTCCACGCATAGATTCAATAATTTATTCATGTTTTTTATTTATTTATTTATTATTATTATAAGCTTTTGTTACATGAGAAACACAAGATCCGTACTAGACGATTGGTGCAATGTATGTGGCTTCGTTTCATTTATTGCTTCCTTTGATTGCTACATTTTTCAAATAAAAGTAATAAAGTACTTTTTTTTAATTGTTATTGGACAAATATAATTGATTATATAGAATGTTCAATTAAATCTAGAAAGTTGAAATATGCATGTACTCTTGCCTCGTGAGATTAAACACAAAACCCTCTGGATGAGAAAAATGTACACAATAAGACAAAGTTTTCGTTAGGAAAAAATATTAATTTTTGAATATTTTGCAGTGTTAATGTTTTGGATTTATTATTTTATGTTATTTTGTAATTTTTTAGAAAAATTAAACAAATGTTCACAATAAGACAAATTTTTCGTTAAGAAAAAATATTAGTTTTTGAATATTTTGCAGAGTTAATATTTTGGATTTATTATTTTATGTTATTTTGTAATTTTTAGAAAAATTAAACTATTTGTTTAACTTATGAACTTACCATTTTACACCTTTTTTTTTTCGTGTATCATTTCAACTATGAGCTTATCACGAGTATCTCATTGTGAACTTTGAATATAGAAAAGAATACTTTTTTATTATTATTATTATTATTATTATTATTATTATTATTTTCATTAAAATTTATAGACAAATTATATTTTTTTATCTTATTCGATAATTTTTACACTAAGTATTTAACAAAATGTTATATATCTCTTTAAGAATTTTCTTTATTGTATTTGCATGATATGAAGAACTCTTGTATCTTCGATTATCCTCGAAATCTTAAAGTTTCTAATCGCTCGTGCTATTAAAATTTAAAAGTGCATCAAATAATGATTTTTCTTAAAATTTGTGATAAAATGTATTTGACTTTAGTAATTTTTTACGAGTAATTAGTGAGCGATTAGTTTCAATTCTTGAGCATCAACCAAAAACAAATAATACTAGCAATATAGTTAATTTATAGCACTCATTCTTAGGTACTTAAGTACCCGATCTCTCAATAATTCAAAATTACAAATTGTCACATATTATAAGATTTTAAATCATGATTATGTTTAAAAATAAAATTAAGCTCCTAGGGCTAGGGCCAGGTAATACCTTATCTTATCAAAAGATTCCCTTTAAGCAGCTAACAATTAATTAATTAATCAACTAAAGTCATCAAAAGCCTTTCCTAATAGATCTACTAAAATGTGTCCTTTCGCTAAACCCAATTATAGTTTACAAATGGGAAAGTTGTCTAATTATTTAATTTCCTAAAACGAAGCGACAATTAGTGGATATGCATTAGCGTTTTTTCATATAAAAAAATAATAATTAACATCAATAATTATTGAAAGTGTAGAACCATGAATCATACATTCATACCTATGCCAGAAAGGATTCACATTAGATAAATAAATAAATAGATGAAAACAAACATAACTAGCCAAAATTAAATAAAATAAGACAAAGTACGTAATGCTTGTGTCACACCCTTGACGTCATCAAGAAATTAACCAAAGTTTGGAAATTGGAATTTTCCATTAAATTTCCAGCTCCTTATAACCAAGCCAATCTCACTTTCCTTCTCTCTTCCTTCGAATTACTTCTCTCTTTCCTCAAACCCTATCCTCTCTATCTCTCTTCTCTCACTGTATTTAACCTTCTCACGCTTCCAAAATCATATTCATAGCTACTATATAGTATAGTTATATAGTGTCACGCATATATCTATATATCCAAAAATAGATTGATCATCATGGACACTTGCAGTGCTTCCCGGCCTGAAGACGTGGCGCTGAAGAGGCTCATCGACGGGCGGGACTCGACGACCAAGCTTCGAGCTCTCCTTCACGCGGAGCCTTTCGACGAAGACGGGTTGGTCAGCGCCCGAGAGCTGACGGAGAAGATTCTGATGTCTTTCGACGGGGGGATTTCGTTGCTCACGATGAGATCGGATCGTGCGATCTCCGGCCGTGAGACGGATCCCGAGGCGTTGGATCACCACTCACATTGCAACGACCCCGGCTCGGAGCAGTCCGGCGAGAGCTCGAAGAAGAGATCGCCGGCCGCTTTGAAAGACCGCCGAGGGTGTTACAAGAGAAGGTTGGTAGTTTATTAATTGTATATACTATATGCGTATATAAATATGGTATGCATATATTATTTGATATTGCATCAAAAGTACCCTAAAATTTAAGTAAGTAGCAGCATATTTTAGTTTTTCTTTTCTTTTGCTACGGCAATTATTCTTAATATTGTCAAAATGCAAATCCTAATAGTTAGACTTTTGACAACATTGAACAATAAATGTTAAGACAAAAAAGAGTGAAATAGCTAGGTCCTTAATTCCATTCACTTGAGTATTTTTCCCGCAAATATCTTTGTTATTTCAAGTACTACTCAAATAATTGTGCCCATAGGTTTTGGCATTTGGTGGATGGCGATTAATCCAAACCCCACAACTTTAATTTTGGAAGTGTGAAATGAATCACATGTGGGAAAAATGTGCAACACATGTTACTTATCTAGATCTTTTTTTTTTTTTTTATATAAATATATTTATTTTGGCTCATCACTTTGTTTTTTTGCAAACAAAAACTAATTGATTAACACTCTCTCTTTCATTTTCAAAAGGAAGAGCTCTCAATCGTGGAGTTCGATAACGCCCACAATTGAGGATGGCCAAAGTTGGAGGAAGTACGGCCAAAAGGAAATCCTAAATGCCCAATACCCAAGGTTCTTTTAACTACCTCTTTTTTGTAGTTTTATTTTATTTTAGTACATTCACACCCCCATCTAAATAGATCATTAATACACCGATTTCTAATTGAATCCAAATTGTTAATGAAAATGGGAATTGGGATTGTATTGAATTTTCAGCAACACTATTAATTATGATATTTTATATAAATATAAATTAAAAAATAAAAAGGAAAGAGTGCACACTGAGGTCCCATGATTTTCAGAAAAGGCTCAACATCTTTTTGTAAAGGGAAGAAATATAGACTTTAGTTTTATGTCAAGTACTACTCCATAAGTATATATTTTATATAGGGTTTATAAATTTAACACCATAAAACAATCAAAAGTAAGAAGATTAAACACTAATTTTATAAATGTGCTTGCTAACAAAGTTTTTGTTCGGCAACAGGGCTTATTTCCGATGCACCCGCAAGCACGAGCAGAACTGCCGAGCGACGAAGCAAGTCCAGCAGATCCAAGACGACCCCAAAATGTACCAAACGACGTATATCGGCCAACACACGTGCCGGCACACCCTCAGAGGCCCTCAGATGGTCGTCGACGAGGACTCTCTGGTCAACGATAGTAACTACAGCGCGACACCATTGGCGAGACAAGAGCAAGACCTAGCCAGTCAAGTGCTCGTCAAGGAAGAGTTGCAGATGAGCGAAGACTTGTCCGAAAAATCCTCGTTCGAATCTGACAATATCTGGTCGGGTTTCAACGACGTCTTATTAGAGCTCTCGAACGCTTCGATGGGCTTGTTGCCATTCAACGACTTTGTGGCCATAGATTTTTGCAGCTTCGACGAGGCCGAGTTTCCTCTTGGAACCCAATGAAAAGTATGGTGGTGTTTAGTACACATTTGTGTAGCTTTGACACGCTCGTATATGTTTCTTGTATGTGAAGTATATAATGAGAATAAAAATGATTTGATCAAGAGCCTATTTCATGCCTTTTCTTAGTCTTCTCATATGAAAAGGGTTATCTTTTGCTAGCTAGTACATTACTTGTATGTACATTATTCTAATTTTTTGTAGGCTGAGCTTTTAAGATTTTAGAACCATAACATGTATATTAATACTATATAGTATATGGATGAGAATACGATTTAATTTCCTAGTTATGTTTCGATATATATGTACCTTGTTTTTGGGCAAAGTGAGCGTCTTTTCACGTTTTTTGCAATGGGATGACGTCGAATTTTCGTCAAATATATGGGGGGCCTCCCTTACCCCGACCTTGCTAGTACGCCCCCAATATACTTCCTCCGATCTAGTTCCGTCACTGGTCGAGGAACTCGAAGCTTGAGTGTGATCGATACAAATTCAAATAATCAGCCATGTAGCGATATATATTTTTTATTATTATTCAATTTGTAAACGAGTGAAATAAATTTCAACTGTCCCTCTCGTTCGTACTCTTGGATCGTAGTTATTACTCACTCAAGAAACTGTCAGATTTATATACATCTCGCATCTATATCTCATCTATTTGTGTGAACAGTGAACCCTTTGTATTTATGAGCTTATATTTTCATGGCCATGGTTTTGGCACGTCGATGATACAGATGATTATATATTTCCTATATATATATTATATATTTGCATGTAAATTTTTTGTATGCTCGATCAACTCCATGTGGAGTAAAATCTATATAAATTAATATCGTTGAGATCATATAGAATTTTATTATGTTATCGAAGGATATTTATATTAATTATAGTCGGAATCACATAAAAATATTATTTTATTAATATTATTGATTTATCGAGTATTAGTTTGAAGACATGACATCGTAAGAAAGATCATAAAACAACACAAATTGCTAGATCACGATATACAGTAACAGTACGATATATACAAATATATGTTGCAACCAAAAGATCTGATCATGATTAAGAATTAAGATATCATATATGGATCATATCTTGACGAATAAACTATGAATTATAGCTAAAAAAACTATTTAAAATCCAATGATGATATATTAATTGTATAAATATCATATTTAAAGTAATATATATATATATATATATTGTTAGTGAATGTGAATGTATGATATATATATATACATACACTCTACTGTGCAAAAGACCAGAGACATATAAATTAACAAATTGTGAACCACATGAAACAGAATCCCAAGGACCAGTTGAAATATATATATATATATTATATAGTTATATACAGTTATACACTATATATCCACGTCAGGAGATAGACATACACACTCTATATAATTAACTAAGGGTAACATCATATATTACATATGATATGTGCACACAAATTAATTCAAACATTAATATTCTTTTGTTTCTTATAATTTATTTTTTCTTTCATGTTATCTGTTTGTAATTTATTGACTTATAAACACTGGTTTAATTAACTTATGTTTAAAAATAATTTTTTTTTAATCTACTCCTACAAATATGAATCAAAGTCAGAAATGTTCTTGTTCCTTAAGCTAGCTTGTGATCTTCCACTGAAGGGAACATAAAATCCATGCTGTTGCTAGTACTGCTGCTTCCGGAGTTGAACATCGCGTCTGCCAGGTCAGCGACGGGAAATTCTGGCATGGCGGTGCCGGCCTGGATGGAGAGCCAGCTTCCCATGGCGGCGCTGTACGCTGGTAGTTCTTGGTAATTGACGATATTGTTAGGATGAGCATGTGATGATGTCATTGATGTGTTTTCCTGCAATGGAATTGCCACCGGGGCAGTGGCGGACAGGTGGCACGTGTGGCGGCCGCGATACATCACGTCGAAGATGAAGGGACTTTGGTCGTCCCTTTGGACTTGCTTCTTGGCGGGGCAATTGAACTGCTTTTGGTGTGTGCACCTATAGTAACCTCTGTATATCCAGAAATTATGATTAATTTAAAATTGTTTTAAATCGAACACCATAAAACTACGAAAATAGAGAAAGACATCACATAATCTTTTACGTTGAAACTCAATTTCAAAAAACCAAAGACATACAAGAAAATTTTGTTATGATTCGAAAGAGTTACGTTTATGATAGAGAATAGAGTACAAAAGTGCGATGACTAGGTTAACTAGCCCTGAAAACGCGGATAAAATAAATTCCTAACCATGTTGAAATTCACATAACGAAGTTTCGGTTATATCAAACCGAAACGAACAAACAGATACGAGTCATAAACTCTAGCATGAGACTCTAAAATTTAATTTGGCATTTTCTTGAAGGGTTAATCCAGGCAAAAGTACTTTAAAATATCTTAAAATTTCACGGTATATTCCAAATCTTATTTTTTTTTAATAAAAAAAGTATTAAAATGTTAAAGGTTATGTCCATCGTAGAAAGTTAATACCAAGCCGTTAAATTCCGCTTGTCACACTCACATTATTGGGTTCCTCCACTTCTCTCTCTTTTCACATTGCCTAGATTATCCCTTTCCTTAATTATAAGTTGTATCTATATATGAAATTTTGACCTAATAACACAAGATGATTTATTATTGTATGATATTATGTGAATTATTGACATTGTCTCACTTTTCTTTAAAATTAGTAATATGTATATCTCAAGTCAATATAATAAATTACATTTCAAACTAGTGAAGTGTCCGCATTGATTGGTCAAGAAAATGGAAATTTCGCTGAGTTCTTGGGATTTAATTAATGATGATAATTATGTGTCTGACAAGTCGGAGTTTAATATGATAATCAATGGCATAAGTGTGAAAGAAAAATCAGAAGAGTCTTCACATCTTCATTTCTTCTACATAAACTTTCAAATACATACTATAAAAATTCTCATTATAATTTGATTAATTTCCCATATCCATAATAGTCAAAACATTTTAGTATCTGAACTTAGTCAAAGTGTTGGGACCAATACGGAAAGTGAAGTCTCTATATATATATTTATATATATGCAAAATTTATATAACTAGAATGTAATATATAAGCTTTCACGAAACTCATGGTAGATGATTAGGTACTTTTAAAAAATGTCCAAAACTATTGTTTTAATGGTTGAACATGAATTTTATATTATTGACGTAGAACAGTGGAATATACCTCGGATATAATTTACCCATGATCTCTTTCTGGCCATATTTGCGCCACGTGTAACCGTCGTCCGGTGGAACATCGGTATTTCCGATTTGAGGCGCAGCCATCTTCACTATGCTTGTCTCCCCATCATCCCTCCTATATAAATTATACATAACTTTTAGTAGATATATATAGATTTATTTAAAGTTTCCATATATATATATAGCTGTTTCTGAGGAAACTTGTCAGACTAAAAAGAACAATTTTGTTTTTTTACGTCAGGTAAAATCTAATAAAGAATCTAATTTATTAATTTGGATTCATGTTGTAAGTTCTAACTACTTGGAATATAAAAGTAAGATAAGATAAAATTAGATTTGAAAAGAATCCAAATATATAGATAGATAGATACTACCAAAGCTAGTGGACCAAATAAAGTGGTTCATTAAATATGAATGCATGGTTTCTTCTAGGAAAGTTTCTGATCTTTCCCTTCTTATTTCCTCACACTTTCTTCATAGCTTGCTTTACTATTATTCATGGTTGACTAGTGAAGATCTAACAAAATATCATACTGACTAATATTCTAGAAGCGGTATTTCTTTCTCCAATTAGCAAGAATATGACAGAATCCAAGTACCAAATATTATTAACATACAAATAAAAAAAGTTTATAATATCGATGTTACAAAACATTAATATTATTTTTCATGTCGAGCATGGTCTATTTCTTTTTGTTACGTTGTGCGTTTAAGAGGCGGACTAACATAGAATTTAAAATCAGAAGCCGTGCGCCCCGTATAAAGTTTTCATCTTTTTAAATTCGGATATATTTGTTTACATTTTTTTATCTTTATTTTCTTTTTCAAAATTTTCAAATTTTTACTTCAAATTATAATTATACTTCCTTAATTTTTTTTCCAATCCCAAAACCCGTATCCATATTCCGCGCAACACACCATTTTTTCGTCGTAAGAAAATTGTCAGACTTAAAAGAAATTTCAAATGCCCTCTTAACAGGTGTAATAGCACATAAAAAAGAAAGAATTTGAATTTCCATATATATTTTACCTTCTCCGTGGTCGTTGCGATGAGGACGAAGAACAAGCTGCGGTATTTCTAGCCTTGGAACTAGCCAGCCAATCAATGGCCATTAACTCTCCCCCACGGGCACCTTGCACCGAACCGGGCTGAACCACGTTGACCCCTTGTACGTTCACACCGGCTGATTTCGCAAGCCAATTGTGCAAGCTCGCGTCGATGCTTGAGCTGCATTGGTGCTGACGGTGCAGCCTCTCCGCCGCATGGCGGAACATCTCAGCGATCTGAGTGCACATGTTCGCACCTTGTTCAAGGTTGTCGAGCATGTTGTCAATGTTCGGTTCGAGTTCTTTAGCGAGTTTGCATGCATGGAGGATCAGTGACTTTGTGCTCTTGCGATCGTCCATGGCTGATTCAGGGTGTGTAGTACAGTTTTGAATATGGTCTACGTGAAAAGTGTCGGGCTTTATAAAGCTTGCTTCATGAGCAAGACTTGAAGATAGAAAAAGTGTAGGGTTTTACACGGTAAAGAATGTAGAAAGAGTAGAGGAAGTTTTGGGAAGAGAGGACTTGGTCATGGTCCACTTAAGATTTCAACATTCAGACCTTTCATTACAGAATTTCCACTTCCTTTTGGTCCTAAGTTTGAAGCCTCTGTGTAAACGTATGACCATTATATATAAGATATATATTTGCTGAAGTTTGTAATGAGAATCCGTTTTCTTGGTCCGGCGCATATATACCGAAGTAATTTTAGGACGCGACATAATTTTATTAGTATTTTCAGCTTAGTAAGACTATTGAGTGTCTTTTAATATAGACTCTTCGGATCAATAATTTGGGTTAACTTTCCTCACTGTAACTCTATTATTGAGATTAATTATATGAATTTACGATATATCATCCGTCATTTTTATAGAGATAGGAATAGGGTTAATGATGTTGACGATATAAATGATTTGATTACTCATAGTACTTTAGGGATCTTCCGAGTTTTAAATTAACTCATTGGGTGTTGGCTAGCTCGTTGTGTTGCTTAACCTAGGCATTTTTAACATGATATTCGTTTTGAGTCGGTTTTTTTTCTTATCAATGATTTGCTTTGACATTAGGGTACCAGGTACGTATTTGGTATCTTTATAAACCGCATTGGTCATTTTGTCACTAAAGTGTTCCTCTGAGACACAGTTACAACTTAAAATAGCGAACAAAAAGTCTTCCAAATATTTGTTTAAGTTGGACAAAGTGGTTGTTCATGTTAAACATTTTTTCTTTGTGTTGCCTGAATCCCATTTATTTTTTGTACAAATCTTTTTATTTTTCGTCACTCATGACTCACAATAAACACTACGTCATCGTATATGTATTATATATATATATATATATATATGTAGTGACTGTTTTCCTTATTCTTGTACTTGTATTACGTTTTGCTGAATCAAGTACTTCCAATATTCCGAATCTAATCATGTGATGCTATTTGCGGTAATTAGTGGAGTCTTCGGTGGAAGAACAATAACATTTACGTGACACAAAAAGTTAATGGCAAATTGGATAACGTATAGTTAGTGGTCAAAGTCAAAGATACACAATATGTCTACTACAAAACGAAAATTTAAACAAATAAATTAGATTAATTTACATTCAGTATTCCACTACAGAATCTCTTATAATTTGTTTAGTCAAGTATTAAGCTGAAATAGTAATATTCCGAATCAAAACCCTAACCCAAAATATAAGCCGTCGACCCTCTAGTCCTCGTTCAAGTGACACAAACAACATGGTCAATTATTCAATATTCCTTGGTTGGTTCGTAAGATCTATTTATTTTATCTTCACTCAATATATTGGTTAATATGATATTTAATTGGGAGTAATTTTTGTACATCACATACTATATACTACATAGTATTCATAATTACGAATTCTGTGTCCTCAATATATATTTAGTATTCATAATTACGAATTCTGTGTTCTCACTATATAAATATATATTGCCTGAGTATCTGTATGCGGTTTCTGGAGAAACATACTTTATATCAAAGTTTAAAATACCATATTATGAATTGAAAATCATAATCTTTATTTTACGGGTATACCGATGAATAAAGACTTTATCCATGAGAGTTTTTGGAGAAAAAAAAAAGTTTACTGAGAGGAAGTTATTGATCAAATTTTACGAGTAAACCGCTAACCGACGGGTTTATCGATGAGTTTTTAACAATATATAAGTTACAATAGTAATTTATCATGTAAACATATGTTGTAATTGTATATCAAAATACAAATTATAATTTCAATTTAATATAATTTATATCAAATAATTAATAAGAATGAGAGCTAAATGTATTAATTTCTTCTTTTTTCCCTATTGTTTTTATTCCTCCCCCTTTATTTCACACTCTCATTTTTTTTCGATTTTTCCCTCTTTTTATTTTATTTTTATTCCTCTCTCTTTTCTTCTACTTCCTTCATTCTTCTTCGTTTTTTTTTTCTTTCAATTGGATAAACCGTTACTGCAAAAAAGTTATCGATGAGCTAAAATTTTGGATACATCGAAGGCATGCCAAGGGCAAGCCGGGGTTTTTCAAACCTTGCTTTATATTATAATAAATGACAATGTTCCATATAAAAGAAAGTGTTCCCGTGTAAAATGACAAAGTTCAGTTTGTTATGAAAGGCTGCAGTTTTAATTGATATTAGGGATAATTGCGACAACAATTTAAACTTTGATCAATTAAGACGGCACATGTCTAGAGTGAAAAAATAACGGCAAAAGGACCTAAAATAAATAAATAAATAATATGAAGCTATTCATTATTTTTCTTTTTCTAATTTTTCTGACGGACATTGGTCTTTTTTTTTTTTTTTTAAATATAGTGCCATTAAATCATAAGATACACATTTATATGGTCATCTACCTATATAGCATCTTTACTTATTTAAATTTGACGGAAAAATTTGTCCCTCAACTTTAAGTAATTTGACAGTTTTTTATTTTTATTTTAAACCAATGCCACCTTAATCAGTTAAAATTTAAATACTTTTTGTCGCGGAGTATCTAGTGATACTATTTTGTACGATTTAGCTTGTTATCTCTTCATATCAATTACACTGCTGAACAAATGACAATGATTAAGGTGTGCCGCTCCATTTCAGTGTAAACGACACTATTTCAATACGAACGTCATAGTTCAGCAAGCTAACGACACTTGTTCTCAAAAAATTATAGAGTTCAATTTATTTGTTAAACTCGCTAAAAGTTGAAAATTTAGTATCTGTTTCTCAGTTTTGTTTCGATCTCTAAAAAAGTAAAAAGAAAAAAAAAGTTTGAAACCATAACAAATATAAGAAATAACTTAAATTGTTCAATTTTTATTGTTCCGATTGTTAAGGTCGGATTTCTCCCCATCCCTCCTTAACACTATCAGTGTCATTTGTCCCAAAAACGACGTAAAATAGAGGCAAAGGTATTTATCAACGAGACACCCCCGAATCCGAAGAAGTATCTTCCAACCGAGGGAGCTGCGAGGAGGGCGCTCGAAGAGGTATCCCCGAGGAGAGACTTACCGAGGAAAACAACTGAGAATGCTCCTCGGATGAAGCATTCAGAAAGGCGCTCGGAAAAGCGTGCTCGGAGAAGACGATCGAGAAAGAAACTAAGACGGGAAGTTCAAAAGGTCCAAAAAGGTTTATTGAAGGCGCGTCGGAGGTGTACGTCCAAGCCTCATTAAATGCGGCAGAGAGGTGGTCGGTGAATCTGACAAAAGGAGGTCCGTACGCGCGGAATATCCTTAGGATGTGGCAGGCGACAACGTTAGTGGGAGTGCGTCTTCTTGCTCTTGCAGAGAATGTCAGTGAGGACCACATCACTTTTCAGAAGAAGGACCACAAGAGGATCAACCATGGGAACAGAACCCTAACTGAGGCAACTCGCCTATAAATAGAAAGAGTGATAACCATTGTAGATGATCGAATCCTGAATATCCCAAGAAAGAAAGAGAGAAAGAGAGAACTTGTACTCAGAAAGTTGTAAGCTAAAGTCAATCAATACAAGAGCACAATACGAATTTAGGGCATTCTTTGATCATTCTCTTATCCTTGATTCTTAATACTAAAAGATAAAAAATCCGGACTCCTTTCGATAAATTCGGAGAGATAATCCTCGTGACTCTTTGTTAGTATTTTTGCCTTTAACACCGATTCCGATCTAACATTATTGTTCTTCTAATAGTTCAACACCTCCATCTTCTCCCTATTTTCATTATCGATTCTTCTTCTTCGAATACTCTCCATTTGAGAGGGTATTTTAGTTTAATATTTCAGATTTAAACTTGATATTTACATTTGATAATTTAGACTTTGGACGAAGTATTTTGTATTTTGTTTTGGATTTTACTCTGAATTCAGTCTCTATGTTTATCCCGATTCCGGCTTGAAAAAGAATATATAATTTTTAGAACCAGAAGTGGAACGGGTTAACAAATTGGTGCCCCAATTTTTCGTAATAAGGGCAAGAAAAAGTTAAATTCGTGTTTCACCCGTTGCTCATTAATCATTAGTAAGCACATTCATTCTTATAATTTACGACACAGCCTCGTATTTAAGTTATATTTGCTAAAATGGCCCCGCAATTTCCGATCTTTACTCAGTAATTGCACTCTACGACTGTAGAAATCAGCGTCGTTTTCAGCTCACAGTTCCGCCATAGCCAAGATCCTAGAGATTCCCACGCATTTTCAACGCTCCATAGCTCGAGAGCTTCATCGCCGAGAGCCAAACAGTGGAGATTGAGAAGCGATCATGGCTCAGTACAGAGCCGTCGGTCGCTACGATCTGCTCTCGAACAAGCTTTTCGTAATCGTTTTCAGCTTTCTTTTGCTCGATCACTCTTCGATCCTCCGAGTTGGTGCTTCGATTCACGATTACCACGGCGAATCGTTCATTCGCCGCTCCAATTCCTTCTTCTTCCATGGCGGCAGCGAGGGCCTCTACGCTTCCAGGCTTCGCCCCCAAACCGAGAAGCTCGAAGGAGAAGACAAACGCATGAATGGCAAATCCTTCATCAGGTATGTGGAAACTCCTTTTAGTTGCTATTTCTTGTTAACGTTCTCGTATTTCTTGTTCTCGTACTATCTTGGATTCTGAGAACTGGTTCTTGCGATTGGTTCATCAAACATATTTGTTACACAATGGTGAAATTTGATTAGATTATCAACTGTTTCAAGCTCAAAGAACATGAAGAAATGGATCATTGATCGATAGCTCCTTAGGCTTTAGTGTAGATTGAAATGGTTAGGGTTTTCTTTTTCCTAACATTTTGCATACGGAAATTCAGGTTCGAATCCATCACATTTCGGAGGTTGAAAACGGCTGTCGATGAGAAAAATCGGATGCAGACTCGAACAGGCTTGGTAGAGGCCATAGTACTGGATGTGAGAGACAGGGACAAGATCGGGGGTTCGTATTTGAACTCAAACGCTATATGCTGCACGCCGGAGCTTGCAAAGGATGGCTCATGCAAGGTTGGAGAGGTCATTATCCATGGGAATTCCGATAACCCGAACAGGCCGAAGAGGATCCAAACATTTTTTGAAGGAGTTAGCGAGGAGGCTAAGATGGTCGACACGATCGAGATCAACAGTACCGGGATGTACTATCTGTACTTCATGTTTTGTGATCCTGCTCTTGTGGGCACCGTTATTACTGGACGAACAGTTTGGAGAAATCCCGATGGTTACCTTCCCGGAAAAATGGCGCCCCTGATGACGTTTTCTGGCTTTATGTCGTTGGCTTACCTTGTACTAGGGCTTGTTTGGTTCCTCCACTTCGTCCGATATTGGAAAGATATAATGCAACTTCATTACCATATAACTGCTGTCATCGCACTTGGGATGTGTGAGATGTCGTTCTGGTATTTTGAATACGTGAATTTCAATACAACGGGGAGCAGACCGATGGGAATCACCATATGGGCTGTGACGCTGACAGCCGTGAAGAAGACGATCTCTCGGCTTCTGCTTCTGGTAGTTTCTATGGGTTATGGGGTCGTGAGGCCGAATTTGGGAAACATAACTTCGAAAGTACTTCTCCTGGGATTTGCTTACTTTGTGGCTTCAGAAGCTCTTGAGCTTGTAGAACATTTGGGGAACATCAACGATTTCTCGGGCAAAGCGAGGCTGATTTTGGTGCTTCCGGTGGCTGTATTGGATGCTTGTTTTATTCTTTGGATCTTTTCGTCGTTATCTAAAACTTTGGAGAAGCTTCAGGTATTTCTATTCTCATATGCTCATCTTCATACAGTTGATTGATTGCTAAATCAGTTTGGAAAAAGACATATTTGTTTGGTGCATGAGTGTTTTATCAATACTAAGCTTGATCTATTACAGTTAAATCAATGACAAGAAGCGTGTTCTAATAAATTATCACTATTATTGCATTAGGCTTGTTTGAGAAAAAGTTGTTACAAATTATCGTATTTATTCAGTAGAGTTCAGGCTTAACACAAAGCACGTGCTTGAATTTTTTTTTTTTTTTTTTTTTTGAGCTTTTAATTTTATTTATTTCTTAAGTGTATACTTGATATGTTTATGCTCAGATTCGACGAAGCATGGCCAAACTAGAGCTTTACCGAAAGTTTACCAACTCTCTTGCTGTAGCGGTGCTGTTTTCCATCGTTTGGATTGG
The DNA here is from genome assembly GCA_954871525.1 of Parietaria judaica. Classification (NCBI taxonomy): domain Eukaryota; kingdom Viridiplantae; phylum Streptophyta; class Magnoliopsida; order Rosales; family Urticaceae; genus Parietaria; species Parietaria judaica. Next base: position 6,099,335 of record OX940862.1, read on the forward strand.
TTACGAGGTAATTCCCATTTATATTCTAAGAATTATACCTAATTGATTTCATATGAAAATGGATATAGCTTGCTGTGAAATCCCTTCTGATGCTTTAAACAAGTTAAATATTGAATTTAAAATTCTGATTATTTGCTGACTCAGCTGTACTTCAACGCAACTGACCCGCTAAGTGAACTGTGGCGACGAGCTTGGATCATCCCAGCTTTTTGGTCGCTGCTCGCATATGTAATTCTCGTGGTGATATGCGTTCTCTGGGCTCCGTCTCATAATCCAACTGCGTAAGCTCTAAATTCTTGCCTCATTGACTTGCGTAATTTTTGAAAAATTTCAGTCAATTAATACATGTTTTGGTCATTTGAAGATCTAACATTCTGCATTTGAGTTTGGAAATTTTTATTCCAGTTGAACTACACAGGTACCAGGAAATTCTCACAATCAAACAGTTTGTGTTAGACCCGATTACATGGTCGTTAATTTTATTTGTTTTCATTAGGGGTATTTTAGGTATTTTAAGTCTAGGGTTTATCGAGGCTGTCTAGGTCTGTATAAGGCATACGTCTCTAGGCTTTGCGTTGGGGGAGTAGTTTTCTTCTGAATAATCGGCAGAATACCCCCTCAATTTCGTTTTGTTTCGATACAGAGTGGGCAAATTGCACCAAAAAAATTCAAGGGGAGGTAACTACAAATGAAAATTTCATAGGGGAGCAAAACGTACTTGTGATAAAACTGAGGGGGGGATCGAGTATTTTTTTCCTTCTCAATACAAGTTTTGTTCAACAATATTGTTGCGCTTTCGGATATCGATTTTGACCTTCATTGTGTGCGACGCAGATATGCGTACTTGGAGGAGACCGGAGACGAACCTGACGAAGAAGGAATTTCACTCACCGGAAGCGGGCTTATGGTTGCCGGGGACATGGCGACCATCCTCGAAAGGAAGGCGCTCACGGCGGCAGATCACTACGCGTTTGGACTCGCCAACGATCTCGAAGAGGACAAGAGAGAGTGATGAGTAATCTTTCTCCATGTATCCGTGCGCACATACATATACATCACACATACATACATGACCATACTGATCAGGACTGTCCTCACTTGAAGAGACCATAAGTACAGTGAGGGCTTGAACTAATCTCTGATTAACTCACTAATTAGTTTAGTAACCAAATTAGGTTTTGACTTCAAGATGCTTGACCAATAGGATTTTACCATTTTGGCTCGTGATATTTTTAGATCCAACCATTTTACTTGTTTGGTTCGAACGGAGAGAGAATGCTATGTATCAAACGCCAAAGAGCAATGAACGTCAAGATAAGTCGACACGGGAATTTTACGTGAAACCCGATTCGGGAAGAAACCCACGAGCATTCTAGAAGGTTCCAAAATGATTAAAGCGCTACAACAAAAGGAGAGAGACGGTATAAAAAATGACTGCTACGTTCAATCAACTCTTTAGATCGCAAAAAAATCCGATAGAAAAAATATTTCGCTCTGGCCACAAAAACCGACGCGGGTCATAAATTCTCTTGTAGTAGGATTATATTGTGCGTCTTCAGTATATAATGAAAAGTTGTATCGTTGATTTGTAAGCATGTTGTGAATTGGTGCCATGTGCATCAATTTACTAAATAACTTGAAGTTTTTATAAAAAATATAATTAATTATCCTAATGTTCTTAAGAGTTATAAGATTGTCTATTTTATCCAACCAAACCACTTCTTTGGATTATAATTTTAATAATTCCGAGAGTTGGTGAGGATTTAAAGAAAAATCAAAGATGTGCATGTATGCTACATGGTTATATGTATTAATTAATATTAAGATATTTACTAAGTATCTTTCCACGTATAAAGCAATTATCACGCATGTGGTTGGTAGGATAGCTTAGTGGTAATTCCACACCACCTCTAAAGTGAAGGTTGTGGGTTCAATCCTCGCTGCAGTAAAATTACATTAAAAAAAACAATTATCACGCATAAAATATTCATAGCAAAAATAGAAATTCAAATTTGGTGATGTATGAACTTAGTGGTGTATTTTATTTTGTTGCAAAATGTTCAATGTAAAAACATTTAATTGTTTTTAAAAAAAACAAGCGGATCCGGTTAATCGATTTTATAATCGGATTGGGTTTCAAAACCACTTTCGGTTATGAAAATCTTGATAATCGGAAATAATCGGTTTATCTTTTTCAAAAATAAGTTATTAATATTAAAATAAGAATAACCAGAATTCATTTATAAATACTAAATATATAAAAGTATAGATTAACATCCATAACATATTATTTATTGGGTCTCCTATTTATCATTTTATAATTTGAATGCAGTTAAACTCAACTTGCAATTGAATTTTTCTTAATTTTTTCATTTAAAAAGATTTAAAAAATTAAGAAAAATAATCAAAGCAAAGTCTCGAACCCTCCAAGGCAAGGCTTCGTGAAACACTCCAATCCAAGCTTGGTCCCTTGACAATGGCAGCACCGAGTCACTCCCCTTTCTCGGCTTGAACGCAACGACATTGCCGCTCTAAATTAGGGTTTCTCCGACCTCCGAACTCGCCAGCCATGGAGGCCGCGGTGGTCGACGCCGGCTCCAAGCTCCTCAAAGCCGGTCCCGCCATCCCCGACCAGGCTCCCTCCATGGTACTCGGCTCACTCCATCTCCATTTCCACTCTGAACATCGCACAGTCGATGATTTTTTGAATTCTTTTCGTTAGATAATCCCGACGCAAATGAGGCGAATGCCTGAAGAGGGCTCGACATTCGAGGACATCACCATCGACCCTGTTTCGCGAGGGTTTATCAGAGATTGGGATGCCATGGAAGATCTGTTGCACCATGTCTTGTACTCTGGGCTTGGATGGGAAATCGGCAACGAAGGCCAGATTCTCTTCACGGATCCACTCTGTACCCCAAAGGTTTTGATTCGCTTTACTATGAACCCTTCTTTTGATTTTTCAAGTTTGTTTCTGTGACCGTTTCTTTGGGGCAGGCTGTGAGAGAGCAGTTGGTGCAGCTGATGTTCGAGACGTTTAACATATCAGGGTTTTACGCGTCGGAGCAAGCGGTGCTGTCGTTGTATGCCGTCGGAAGGATATCGGGATGCACGGTCGACATTGGCCACGGGAAGATTGGTAAGAAGAAGGGTGGTTGGATTTTCATTTCTTGCCAAAAAAATGTGGCTTTGCCCCGAATCGAGCTGTAAACTTGATGTAATTAGGATTTTGGAAGTATCGGAAAACGCAATCCTAGATGATCTAGATTGAAGTTACTGAATTGGAATTTGAAGTATGTTCGGCAATTATACTTAACTTAATAGTTCATTGCCCCAAATCGAGCCATAAACTTTATGTAATTACGATTTTTTGAAGTATTGGAAAATCCAATCCTAATGAATCTCAGAACTTCTCTTCTACTTCCTGATATGGGTTAAAAGAATCTGTGTGACCACTAGATCGAAGTTACTAAAGTGGACTTTAAAGTATGTTCGGGAACTAACACGTAGCCGTTATGTTACAATACTTAATAGAAATTTCTAATCAGGCTATTTTTTCTCTCCAGATATTGCACCAGTGATCGAAGGTGCCGTTCATCACATTGGTTCTAGAAGGTTCGAAATAGGAGGCATTGATTTGACAAAGCTACTCGCTCAAGAACTGGGAAAATCTAACCCGCTTGTTAATATTGACATGGCTGAAATTGAGAAAATAAAAGAGCTTTACTCATGTTGCGCTGAAGATGAACTTGCTTATGGGAAGACCCGGAGTTTATGTCAGACAGAGAAGCATACTCTTCCTGATGGACAGGTTGGAAATTCTTACTCTATAATAGTCAATTGGGACTCGAAATGCCATAATAATATAACTTAATATTGTATTTTTTTTTTCTTCAGGTTATTACAATAGGAAGGGAAAGATTCACGGTTGGCGAGGCTTTATTCCAACCGTCTATTTTGGGTTTGGAAGCGCACGGAATTGTTGAGCAGCTAGTTCGTGGTATTTCAGCAGTGTCGTCTGATAATCATCGCCAATTATTAGAGAACACAGTGCTGTGTGGTGGCACCGCGTCCATGACCGGTGAGTTGATATTTACGCTTCTACCATTTGCAGAACAGACTTTTGCTCATAGCCAATACTCAATCAAGTTCTTAGTTTTTCACGGGATTTACTTGCTAAATTATCAGCATGCGCAATTGGGGTTTTAAACACGGTAATGAAATCATTAGATACTCCTAAAGGCAGGCACTAATATTCATGGTTTTGTAGGCTTTGAAGAAAGATTTCAGAAGGAAGCTGGTCTGTGCTCGTCGGCTGTGCGCCCTGCTCTTGTTAAGGTGATTTATTTCTCTTATTTAACCGATTAAGCATGGGGTGACTGATGAGCGTAGGCAGTTTCTTTATCCAGGAAGTGGATATAATTTTGATGACACGAGAACACATTTGTCTGAATTCAGCTGTTACAATTCTTAAAACTGATATAACATAGAGTGAGAGTAGAAGAAAACATTTTTTCCCTATTATCAAGGTCAAGTCGATAACGATCTCGGTCAATTTTATAAATAAGAGGTGGTATTCTACACCAAAATAATATAAGGGGGCAAAGTACACCAATGAACATAGCTGAGGAGGGATTTTCCCTAATTACACTTGAAATATTCGGTCTTATAAATGGTCGTGATTGTGGGTTCATTTTAGGCACCGGAATACATGCCGGAGAACTTGACGAAGTGCTCAGCATGGGTGGGCGGTGCCATACTGGCCAAAGTGGTGTTCCCTCAGAACCAACATGTGACAAAGGCTGACTATGATGAAACTGGACCTTCTGTCGTTCACCGGAAATGCTTCTGAGTACGACATTGTATTTGTTCCAAACCAAATTAATTTAATCTCCATTGTACTGCTTTTGCTTCTTTGTAATAGCACGTAACTCCGAGTTAGTAGGTTAGGCACGGTGACGTGTAGAAAGCAAAATGGAACTCCGACCTATTAGGTTAAGCATGGCGACTTGTAGAAAGCAGAACAATATGTGGAACCTGTTTGCTAGCTTTTTTATTGTTTTCCTTCTCTCTGCAAAAATATTTACATGTTGTATTCTCTGATTTGGTGCCAACCCTAGTAACATTCGAAAAATTACTAACTTTGTTTTTTTTTTTTTTTTTTTCTAGAACCATGTTAAATTAATACTCGATAAATTTATAACCTCTGCCGTCAGTGTCACTGTATTATTTATTTAATAAGGTCCATGTTGATTTTGAAAAATAATTCGACTAATCACAGAGTTACATGTGGCAACTGTTTTTATATTTTCGTAAGAGTTAGATCGTTAACTCTTGTTCAATATAAGTTAGAAGTTAGAACTCTCACGAGAAAGCTTGAAGTGATGGGGCGTGGGATAGTCGAAGCATATCTATGAACCCGAGACAATTTAAACATAGAAAAACTTCCTGAAACAGGGGTACGAAAATCACTGGACACTTAAGCCGTTTAATTAAATCCGCTATAATCAATAGGTATAATTAGTCTTTGTTGGATCGTTTTAGACCGGTTTATAAAAATTATGAATGTAACGCTTTATGACAAAATTTATGTAATTACAAGAAAACAATGTTTCACGTAAAACCGTTTCGCTTTGAAAATTGCACACATGAAAATTTCACGTAAAAAATAATTTATACGACAATGCATCGACGTGACCATAAGAATTAGGAATCTTTATGCGGTAGGTTTCATTTGTTTGCAAATACAATGCACGTTTTCGGAAGCGCGCAAAAAAGGCCAAATGTGAAATACTTTTGTAATGTAATAATTTTCTTAGACATGCATGACTCATCGAAGGAACAACAGAAAAATGCAAAGTTAGGACACGGTTGTTCACGTGATTAAAGAAATAAAATTCTATATAGAATTCTTCTTTTTGTTCTTTCATTTATGCTTTCTTTTTTTGCTTTATTAATTTCGATGTTCTCTCTCAGTATTATTATAGGGGATTGTCAAAGTTGATACACACAAAGTAATAGAATCTAAATGTTTTATCTTATGTATGAACTTATGAAAAATTACAATGAGGGGTATATATATTGAGTGGTCATGGATCATGTACATTTTTTATTAGCTATTAACTTATTTTTATCAACTGCTCGTTACAACTCATAAATATAAAAGCAAATAGCCAAATACTAACTTCACGCTTTCTTAAAAAAAAATAATTCATCAATCAATATTCCATTCCGTGAACATATTAATAGTATTTTTTTTAATGGGTGATACTATCGACCGATGTTACAATGCACTCTCGCATGACTTAGATATATTCAGTTTAAAGAACAAGTGACACTAATGGCCAAGCAAGCTTGGTTCATATTAATAGTATTTAAAGTAGCGTTTGTTTGAGTTTTATATTTTTATTTTGTATATGTATTTTTAATTTTTAAAATTATTTTTTGTATATTTTGAAAATGCACTTGGTTAGATTTTATATCTTATATTAAAAAATAAAGAGAAAAAAGAAAGTCTAAAATAAATATCTTAGTTTGCCGGGAGAAAAGTTAAAAACACTTATTTGATTTTTTTTTCTTTTGAGAACATTTAAAAATGAAAATAATAATTATAAAAATAATATAACAAAATGACTAAACGATCACATTTTATATTTTTATTATCTAATTTTAATATTAAAAATATTAAATAAAAAAAAAAACTTTAAGCTAACTGCTATACACCGTATTATAATATATCATATATGGATTGTCACATCCATCACAAGATTCAACATTTTACGTCATGAATCACGATAACCTAATTAATAATATAAATATATTTAGCAATTTTAATTTCTCAACTAAAGGAAGCTTGAAAATTCATGGTCGTATACGGGTGCAAATAAAACCCGGAAATACGGGTTTTAAACCGCATCCGGACTAGAACTGTATTTAAAATAAACCGGAACCGTATTAATCCGGATTAAACCGGAACCGGTTTATTAAAAAACCGCATCCGGATTAAACCGGTTCCGGGTACCGGATTTAGAGAATAAAAAACCCGGAACCCGCATAGTAGCTTACTAAAACCCGGTTATTAAATATATACACAAAGATATTTAGAACTTTCATACCAAAAAAAATACATATTGAATTTCTATCAAGAGGAATATTCATTTATTTGTTTCTCATCTAACTCCAAACTAATGTTGTAGATTAATCATTTGTTTCTTCTAGTCCAAATTGATATTTTTTTTTTCTCTCATAATACTAATAGTATAAAACATTACGTGTATTTATTATGTTAATTACATAATATTTTTTGTAAGTATATATGTTATGTTTATGATATAGTTTGATTTTTTAATTTTGGCTATAATTACTCCAATTTTTTTTTTAAATATAAAATTTAGGTTCTAATCCGTATTATAACCCGGAACCGGATTTTAAAACCGAAGATGGATAAATATCCGGATCCGGGTTTTCAAACCGATTTTTTATTTTAAAACCGGGTTTTAACCCGGATCCAGATTTACAGGTTTTTATGTAAAAATATCCGGATCCGGGTTTCAATTTCAAAAAACCCGGATTTCGGATCCGGGTAGCGGGTATGGCAAAAAAATCCGGGTACCCGGTCCGCTTGCACCCCTACTAGTACTAGTATAAAACTATAAGTATATGAAATAATTTTTGGCAGAAGTATAAAAACTTTAACTTGATTAAACCAACAAAAAATCTAAAAAAATAGCGATAATAATATTTAAAATAAACAAATATAAATGACACATTTTTTTGTTATAGTTTTTCGTGGAATTCAAATAAAAAAAATTAGGTAAGTTGATAGCTCAAAAATTCACTAAAAAAATTAAATATAGTTTATTATTATTATTTACTTTTAGACTCTGTTGCTTTAGCATTCAATTAATTAAAATTTTAATACTTTTACCGCTATTATCCTCTATATTATATATACTGTTATAAAAAGCTAGCGTAGCAATGCAATATACGGAGGTTCACAGTCCTGCCACGTGTTATGCTCTGACTTTTTGCAGACTGTGATGACCACCATCACTCGGTTTCTTCTCTCACCAAATTCCATTGACGAAAGTCCTCTCTTCTCTTCTCTTCTCTTCACACCTCACAATCCTCAAACCCTAACCCTCGCTCGCAACCGCCATGGATCCGCCGTCGGAGATCCCGGAGGACCTCCTCGTCGAGATCCTGAGGCGCCTGCCGGCGAAGGCCATCGTCCGCTTTCGCTGCGTCTCCAAATCCTGGAACTCGCTCCTCGCCGGCCGAGCCTTCATCGGCGCGCACCTCAACCGCGCGCGTGCGGCGTCGCGCCTCGGCTTCGCCTCCTCCGTGATCCTCTCCCGCTACGGTGACTCGCTCCTCGCCATAGATCCGCAGCTCGCAGGACCTCAGATCGCCGTCGAGCTCGATTTCCCGATGCTCCCGTACTTCCCGTACTACGTGAAAGGCCATTGCGATGGTATGATTTGCTGCGTCGTCAACGACGGCTCTCATGGCTTCCTCCTCCTCTACAATCCGTCCATCAATGTCTACCGGAAGATGCCGATTCCGCCGAATTTCCGCAGCACCAGGGAGGTTTTCGGCATCGGGTTCGATGAATCGACCGATGATTACAAGATCGTGAGGCTTCCTTCCATGTATTGCAAGCTCAAGGTCCCAGGCTTCATGCCGAAGATCGAGGTCTTCAGCCTCCGGGCAAATTCGTGGCGGAGGCTCCCCGACGAGGACACGCCACCCTACTTCATCGAGCACGTGTTCCAGGCGACGAACGCCAATTGCGGGATCTACTGGCTCGCCGAGGAAGGCGACACTCTGCGCTGTGTGATCCTGCGGTTCGACTTAGCAACGGAGAAGTTCAGCGTGGTGCCGACGCCGAGGGACGAGGCTGATCGGAACGTTTCGTGGATCGGCATGCTGAGGGACGAGCTCTGCATGGTCCACACGCAGAGGCTGAGCACCGTCGACGTCTGGGCGACCGGAGACGATCGGAACTGGAGGAAGGTGATCAGTGTGCCCCGATCGCAGGGTCCGGGTCCGTCAGTGTACAGCTCGAGATACACGCCTCTGTGCTTCACCGCCACCGGCGAGCTGGTGATGACCATCGGCGGAGAGGGATTCGTCGGGTTCGACCCGGAATCAAAGAGCTTCCGGAATCTCGAGGTGTACGGCGCCGAGCATTACCTGCAGGAGACGGTGATCTGCGAGAGCTTGGTGTCGCCGTACATGGGAAAGCGGAAGGAGCTCGTGGACGACGAGGGGTGGCTGGCGAACACCACATCGAACAGCGGAATCAAGCAGCTGATTCTCGGGCTCCGGCGGGGTTTCTCGTCGAAGAGCGGCTGGGGTAAGCACCGGTAATCTGAGTTGGCTGTTGCTGATCTGCTGGTTTATGCTTGTTAAGATTGGCTCCGTGATGACTAACTGGTTCGCTCTCAAACTTAAAACAAAGTTTTGTAAATACTGTTTGGTTTTGAAATGTAAAAGCTTTGGTATTGTATGTTAATATAGAATACACTTATAGTTGACTAGTGTGTTACAATATTGCCTTTTGAGCAATGTCTTGAGCGAGAATAAATAATGGTGAACAAAAATGGGCATATACTAAATTTACCAATACACGGTCAAGTTCGAATACATATTCGAAATATAATTCGATAGAAAGTTCGTATCTTTGCTTCATAACGTAGAAGGGGAGCTTTAAAGCTTTAGCGTCAAATGTAGCGATTGTGTAATGCGATTTTTGAACATTCCGTCTACTATCACGTAGAATCGACATGGACATCCAATACAAAAAGAACAGAAATTTTGAGTTGTAATAAATACAATCAAATATATAAATAATAAATAGAATGTGAGGTACAAAATTGGTTGTCCTCATAATCAAGTATTCCTTAAGGAATACGTATAAGAATATATATTTCTAATCCAAGAATAAATCTTTCTTCTGACCTCAAAATAGTTGTCATACTTCTTCAACCTACAACTCAAGATTTCTATCGTCACTTTATGTCACAGGCAAACAAGATAAAAGATAATAGAAAACGGATATTAGCGGCAAAAAGAATCAGTGGACAGAATATTTGTGCCGTCCTATTTATGCAGTTCTGGAAAAACAGAGTGCGAATCAAAGAGTTGAGAGACTGACCTGAGGGAGGCTCATCAACTCGAAAACAGCTTTCTTGGGGGTGAGTTCGTTGTCGATGATCCGAGCAACGGCCGTCAAAACGGGCATCTTGACTTTGTATTTCTGAGCCAACGCAACCACGGCTCCGGCGGTGGAGACACCTTCGGCTACCTATAAGCATGGTCAATTTGGTTATACTTCATCTAATACAGCATGTTTGGTTCAGTCAGCTAACATTTCCGGTTCAATTATTTATCCAGATTAAAGGTTCACCGCAAATTAACAAATTATCTCACCTAAATTCTGTTAAAAACCAGATAAACCGGTTGAACTTTTGATTAAAATCGGGTAATAACTTGTTTTAGTGACATATCATAGATATCTTATGTATACACACGTTTTTATATCTAAACAATGCTTAAGAATTCAGCTTAAATGATCGACCAGTTTTCACAGAGAACCGATCCGCTGTGATGATTGGTTTCCGTAAACCCTAACCGGTTTATCTTATTCACTAACCAGATCTAGCGATATCTTTGGGCTACTTACTAATTGATATTCCAGCTCTATACCACATTTTTTCACAACTGAAACAAGTTGGTTCAATTTCAAGCTCACCTGATTCATGGAACTCAAGATGTCCTCAAGTTTTTCCCCGGATCCCAGACGAACACCCACTGTTCTGTTCCTCGAAAGATTCACGAAGCACGTTAGCATGATGTCTCCGGTTCCCGAAAGCCCTGTTATTGTGGTCGGCTTGGCTCCCATCTACAGGTTCCCAAGAGCCAAGTGATTGTCAGACCAAAGTCAGAGTGAAGAACATAAAATGAACCTTTGACTTTAATGAGCCTTAACATTGAGAAATCACCTTTGTTGCCAACCATCGTATTTCTGAACAACCTTGAGCGACAAGGGCCGCCATGGAATTGTTCCCGAGGTTCATCCCGTCCACGATCCCGGCAGCTATGGCCAGCACGTTCTTAAGGGCACCTGCAATTTCGACCCCTGTGACGTCACTGGAGTTATCAGAGGTTACGACCTCGCTCGTCACGCACAGAATTTTGCATTACATTAACCTAAAGCCTTGAGACATGATGCAGGCTTAGATAGTTTTATGAAGTAAAAAAATGGAAAGAAAAAAAAAATCTATAAAAATGAATAGGAGATGATATTTCTTGTTGCCTCTGTAAATATTTCTTCAATTTTTTTGTTGGAAACATAAAGCTCTTGCTTTTCTTTTATAAATTTTGTTCTTCCACTCTCTATAAGTTCCAATATAAGGCCTCAGGGACCAAAGTTTTAGAATCAATACCTTGAAGTGCTGATTCTTAGATGGCTCGAAGCTAGTAACTGCTGAACCGTGTTTGCCAATTTCTTGTCCTTCGATGCCACAACCATCGCTGCAATGGCAAAAGGCAAACAAATTCGAACGGTCAAATCGGTAAATCGAAGACATGAATGCTTAAAGTCAACTTCGAAAAATTTAGACTGACCTGTCGGTAGTTTGTTCATCAGCTCTAACGCGAAAGAAGGCCCTGAGAGGGCAATAAAAGGCTGTCGCTGATTCTTCAGCGCAAAGGGAATAATCTGTGACATCATCCGCAGCGTGTTGAGCTCTAATCCCTTGCTGAGGGATATGAACGGCAAGCCTGGATCGACGTGCTCTGCAATTCCGGCGAGAAAAGACGAGCTGTACTGCAACAACATTAGATTTAGACGGATTCAAATAATCTGCCTCTGTCCTATGCAGAATCCTTGCAATCAATAGCATACGCAAATTGTTGAGAAACTGTTGAGAAAACCTGAACGGGAACTGCGTGGAAGCAGAAGTCAGCTCCGAGCAAAGCGGACTTGGGATCACTTGTTGCAATTACATTTTCAGGAAGCTCGTGATCTGGGAAGTATTTACTGAGACGAGAAAGCATATGATTACAACTACTGGATTGATAAGCCGTACCTGGATTACATTTCGTTGTTCCTTACCAGTTATAGTGGCTTTCGTTGATGGATTGACAGACTCGAGGGTCACGTACGAGCATGTTGACTTCCAATTCGGGCTTTCTGCTTGCTACATGAGCAGCCATGGCTGTACCAAAAGATCCACCTCCAAGCACAACCACCTTAAGAATATAGAATATAGTCATATTTATTGTTGAGACTAATAAGAGTTCATACCCTTGCTTTGATTGCTCAGTAGCAGTAGCGGTTCCGTGTAGATTAGGTTTTACGATTAACACTGTCGTCATTGGGAGATTTTTAAGGGTTAAACTCTGAAATAGAGACCGGATTTTCGTTAATCAATAAAGAGTTCTCGTTTCGCTTCGACTATCGAACCGGGTCCTATCAAATGCATAAAGTGACAAAATTCCCAAAAGTTCATGAACAACGTGTACCCCTTAGTAATAAGAATATCATCGTAAGAGTAAGAAAACATATACAATCGATACACTATATATACAGTGAAAAGCAACGCAAAACGAGCATTTCTGAGTTTAATCTTCCAAATTCCAATCCATCAATGGAGTCAGAATCCTCCTAACATGGATACTAAAAACCAGAAAGAGCAAGATAACAAACACCTTGTTGGTTCTCTCGAGCACGTCGGTCTTGGCTTTGGAGCGCAGGGACCTGGACCACCGGACGAGCTTCTCCCAGGCCAATCGGACGGCTCTCCGGCGATCTCGCGTCCGGTCCGGCGAGGAGTCTTCTCCTCCTGCTTCTTCTCCGGCGAGCGGAGGCGTGGGGGCGACGGAACAGCAGGGCGGCTCGGGGGATTGGAGGCGGAGGAGGAGAATCGGGGAGGGCTTCTTGGAGAGAGAGAGGTTGGATGAGAATATGGGGTTGAGCAGAGACTGGGAGTGTTCGATGAGAGCCACCATTGTTGCGCGAAAGAGAGAAACTGAAAACCGAATTAAAAAAAAAAAGTAGATTTAATGAAAAATAAAAGGAAATGTGTGTTTTGAATGAAAGTGAGAGAGACAGAGGCAATGCTAAGGCCAAATGACGTACAAAACTCGCCCGTTTGGCACAGCTTAATTTTTACAAAAATTATTTTTAATTTTAGTTTAAAAAGTAAACTGTTTTTGAGAAAAACCGGCAGGTGTTTGGTAAATTGTTTATAAAACAGTTGTTGTTGGTAACAAAAACTGTTTTAGCGTTTGGTAAAAAAAATTATTTAGGCTAAAAAGACTAAAATACACTATAACCGTATTTTTGTTTTTAGAAAAAACCAAAAGCTACGAATCCTAGCTTTTACAATTCATGTACAAAAATTCAAAATCGATTTTGCGTTTTTTGGAAAAACAATTTTGCCAAACACCTAAATAGCGGTTAAGTTTATTTTATAAACAAAAACAAGGCTAAATAAGCTGTGCCAAACGCACCCATCTGCCCGATTATTTTTATTTTGGATATTAGCAATATAAAATTATAAATATCGAAAGTGTTTTAAAAGTTAAATATTTATTATTTGTTTTAATCGAATAAAATATTATTATTTTTCTCCTATAAGAACCTTGTAAACATGCATCCAAGGTTTTAAAAACCGCTTGCCGATGTTGTTTTGCATTTTTTATTTTACAGATATATCGTTTGTCGATTGGTATCTCATAGGTAAATCGATGGATATGTCGTTTCGCATAACCTCGAAAAAAGATTTTCGATGGACATGCCGATGAATATTCGAAAAATTTAATACCTTGCATGCATCAAATAATTCCCAAAAATGTAGATGCTTATAATACGAGAGAAAAATATTGGTGTTTTATTAGATTAAAATAAAGAATGAATAGTTAACGTTGATATTTAAATACTTTTATATTTGTGTCGCGAATAATTTTTTTTATTCTATAAGATAAATATTTTTTATTTTTTAAAATTAACATAATTTTATTGTTTTTGATCAAGTGCTCTGGCCAAATTCTGCATTGCACCTTTTTTTAGTAGTGTTAGTGTGTGAATTATGCATCGCAGCGCTTAAGGCAATCTTTCCACAAATTTAATTTACGGGTTTGCTAAGAACGGTACAAGTATATTGATGATGTATCTAAAGATAATTACCGATGATACCGATCCGATTTTATAGGTATCCACATTCACGCCACTAACGGGTTACCGTGGATATACCGGAGAATCTCAAACATTGTTTACGGGTAATGAAATTTTATCACATATATTAAGGTTTTTATAGCACTTCAAGCCGTTAAAAATTGATGAATTTCTCAAAATCTACAGTAAAATACATTTTGTATATATATGTTCAATAAAACCAAATTTAAAAATATTGACTTCCAAAAAGAAAAGAGAAAACTATATCGCCTTATTTTTAAACAACTTCGACACATATACCGCCGTTAACTCTATATATTAATCAATATATATAAACGTTTAGATATCACGCTTAGAAACTCGATATTATCGCTAACAATACTAAATACTAATTTTTTCGATAAGTGGGTTTTTGTCTAATAAAATATAGTATTAAGTATATTTAAAAAAAATATATTAAAATACGATATTTCATTTGTTATTAGTAAAATATCATATTGTTTTCGGCCCACTACAACTCGGAAGTTCGGTCACTACGGTGACATTAATTAATGCAAATGGTTTCTAATCTTCACGGAATTCCAATCATTTAGCATAATTACTTGTTTCTTATCTTTTTTAGAGAGAGAACCTAACACGCATACGACACGCTCACACTTTAAGCCTTATCCGTACCATCATGATATCATTTAATTCATAAACAAGAGCCTTTGCTTGTTTCATCTTTAAGATTAAGACAACACACACAACAACAAAGTCGTGTCCTCTACGAATATTCTTTAACTTTTTCTCTACTAATTATTTGACACAATTGTTGTTGTCCTCAGTGTCTTAGACATCTCCGGTGGTAACCATATCTCGAAAATCAACTCTCACGGGTAATTTTCCGTACCATTTCTTGTTATCGGTTATAGTTACCGGCTTTATTTTAGCACTTTCTCGTTTTCAATCTCACTGAAGACCAATTTTCTACTATATATCTCTAGGTGTTTTTAAACGACAAAAATCGGCGATAACCCGAGCTTCAACTTGAGTTTAAACAAGCAGAGATAAGAATTTGGCCTCCATACCCAACAAATAATACAAAGGTACCAAAAATCTCAAATCTCCTTTTTTATTATTATTTGATTTTCCAATTTAAATCATCTGGGTATTCCTAATTTTGGTATATGAATCGTGGGTCGTCTTTAGTTTAGGTGATTCTGCTGTGGAAAGGCTTGGGTTCGTATGGGCAAGCAAAAGAATCGTGACAAGAGAAACAGCCATGGAAATGGAGTAAAGAGAGACGATGATGAAGTCCGACCACGTTGTTATTGTTGTCGTTTTGCGGTGTCTTCGGTGGTCGGAGGAATCGGAAGATGTGTGTTCGTTACTTGTTACCCCGTTATTCAGTGCTTTGGATTGGATGATCGCAGGCATAAACATCACCATAAACATTTCTTTTGAATTTTTTCTATGTATTTAATATTCTTAATCTAAATGATCGATCTTTGTTGCTTCAGTGCTTTGGGAATTTGTTTCGATCAAAAAGCGTGCATTGCATAAATTTGTTGAGATGGAATATTTAGCTATGTATAAGACCATTTGTAATTGAATTACACTTTTTTTCTTTAAGATTGTTTTTAGTATATGATCACATCTTGATGTAAAAAAGAATAGAAAAGAAAAGAAAGAGATGCTTATATAATTTAGGGATAATATAATGAGGGAAACTTTTTAAAATAACTTTCAATACATCATAAATTTATTTTTATCTCTCAAGTTTTATAATTTTCAAAATAACCTTTTTAACTTTTATGTTACTAAAATACCCCAATATTGTTCATTTTTTAGGGATATGTCCATTTTTCAAGATGAATACGTCCTGGAAACATAAAAAGGACAATATTATGTCTATTTTGGTATTTGAAAATGTCATTTTGAGAATTATGAAAACTTGAGGGTTAGTAATAGAATTTGTGGTGTATTGAGGGTTATTTTGTAAAATTTCCCTATAGTAATTGTATAATTTAGGAATAATGGTGATAATAAATATTTAAGCTTTTTTAAAAAAAATAGTTTGAAATTTTCAAACTTTTAATTCGCGATTAAATATCTAAAAGTTTGTGTTTTGTTTGGTTTTTATTTATGTCTTCATTAACATTAGTCTCCTTATACGTGTATGTTTCAAATTAAAATATTTAAGGTGATAAATTTCAAACCTTAAAAAAATATAAGGTTTAGTTGTACACACGTAAAACCAATGGTGGAACCAAAATCCGAGGTTCGGAGGGGCTTATTTGAAATTTAAGTAAAAACTGATTAGAATGAAAATTTGTTCAAAATATAGGTAGTTAAAAAATTCAAAACAAAAAAATAGTACTAGAAAGAAAGAAGAAAAAAATTGTTGGACGGTTTCAACCCCCTCACTAATACTCTTACTTTTGCCTATGATAAAAACTCAATTTAATGGAAACACAAACACATGAGACAGAATTAATAAAAAATGTAAATGGAAACACAAACACATGAGAGCTTGCGTCGCAGTACCATTTGACCTTTAATTTTGTTAAACGAGATGGTAATGCTGTGGCGCATACCCTTGCGCATTGTAATCCGATTTCGTCTAGTTTGGATACTTGGTTTAATGTACCTCCTATTTGTATTGAGGACCGTCTTATGGCCGACTTGGCCCTTGCCCAGTTTGGGTAGGAATTTAATCCTCTTTTCCCTCAAAAAAAAAAATGTAAATTTCAGAACTTTGAATTGAAAGCTTGCGTATTGTTGCCAGCCACTATTATCCCCATCATTTAATGTTGCGGCAAATATACTGATATTGCTCGTTTTGTAGCATTAAATACTTATATTTTATTTTCTGCAGAAAAAATACCAAGATATTAGATTTCTTGAAAATCTAACATGAAATACAAAAAAGACTATCATCGATCGTAGGTGATACTAAATAGTCATATAACAATAATTCCGACATCTTGTGAAAATGTGAATTAGAGTAACAAAAGCACAATTAGCAGATAATTAAAGCAAATTCCTGTGTAATCATGACATTTTGTTAAAGCACAAGTGTCTCACAAAAAGCCTAATTCCCACTTTGACATAAAGAAACAAAAAAAGGTGTCGTTTTAGCTTCTTGAATCCATCAAACGACATCTCAGTGTCTTGATGTCCGATTGCTTTAGGGGCTTTATCATGAACATCTGAGCTCCTTCCTCTAAGCACCTACCAAAATAAAATTAAATAAATTAATGTTTTTTATAGTTTATCTATCCATATCATATAAAATAAAAAAAAAATATATTTTATTTCTATTTAAAATAATTACTTGTTAATACGAGTAGGGACATTTTCTGATGACATTATCACCACAGGCACTTCCTTCATGACCGATTCCTGCTTGCAAAGAGGCACACACAATTACTGGTCAACTTTCATGCTTCAATTATTTCATTCATAATAAATAAATAAATAGAAAAGTTCATGAAGCAAAGTGATTGTTTAACTACTTATTTATTAATTAATGATTTAGTACCTTGATTTTCTTAAGTAGGTCAAAGCCTGTCATTCCCGGCATGCAGTAATCTGTAATTATCAAGTTCACCTTTGACACCTGCAAAAATAAAATAAAATTTAGAATAAATGGACTGCTTCAACAAGAATACTTCATATATTATATGTATATATTATATGTATATATTGATGAACTCACATTGCTCTCCAAGATATTATGGCGACAATCTCCCAAACCCAACACCTCCAAAGCCTTTGGACCATTCTCTGCAATAGTTACTGCAAAACAATGAAAATAAATCAACCACTTACAATCTTATAATAAAAGGTCACAATGATTTAAACATAAAAAAGAAGGGATTGGTTTTCTAAAAGTACCAAATTCGTTTATATATCTGTTTGTCCATGCAAAAAATGACAGAAATATAAATTTTAAGCTTTCACTGCATATTTGAATAAGTAAACAAATAAATAATCTTTTTATAAACTTTTTAGAGTTTAGACAAGCATTATTTTTCGTAGTTTTTAGGCAGTATGTTTCTTTGACCCGGTTTCTGTAAAACGAAAGGGATTTCCGTATAATTTGTACGTATCAAGATGGCGGGTTCCCCGGGTAACCCACAAGTTTTCATGGGAGCCGGGTGGGTTTCTCAACATTGCTTATTATTTCGTTTAAGCCGAATATAAATTTTTAAGTATGTATTTCTCTAGACTTAACTTAATACTTAACCGAATTTATATATATATATTAAAATGAAATATATTAACCAGTTCTTTTTTGTTTCCATGAAATTTCTTCGCAAAAAAGCAAAAAAGTGTACGAAAATAAAAGAGAGAAAATATTTTCACATAAATAACATTCAACCACAAAAATACAATAAAAAGATTTATACAAACATATATATATATATATATATATTACCTTTGCATGAGGAGTTCTTGAGGAGTCTCTCGATGAGTTTGCGATCAACGAGGTTGTCATCCACAGCCAACACATGGGGTTGCTCCAGATTCTCCATTAGAGCCTTCACACACGAAGAAGACGATGATGAACCAGAAAACTCCATTAATGCTGATATATATATAGACGCAATATATATAAGAGTCCTCTGCAACACCACTATATATATATATATAGAGAGAGAGAGAGAGGTGCAAATGAGAGAGAAGACAGAGAGAGAGAGGCACACGAGAGAGGTATGAGGGATATAAAGCGGTCGTTCGTTCTTAATTATAGAGATTCTTGGAAATGGAATAATAAATATATCGAACGTCACAGATATTTCGTGATCCTTTTTGGATTTGATTCAGTCCCTTTTGTTTTGCTGTAAAAATATTAATGTGCGTATCATAAATATATATATATATATATATAAATAGTTATGTAAGTATTGATCATTTTCTGCTAGATTCTGAAGAGACACCTCGTGACGCATTTAATCTCTTCTTACCAAATATAATAAATATAAGCAGAGGATCGAACTCCTTTTGTTTTCCTTATTTATTGCATGGATTTTCAAATTGTGCATGATTTTTTTGAATCTTGAATTTCTACAGTCATATAATTTATATACTAGGATAATTCAAAAGGGTGGTGATCATTGTGTAATAAATATGTGGAATATATGTGTGCTTCTTCATATACCGATTTTTTTTTTTTTTTTTTTTGTGATTATGAGATGCATATGATATGAATATGATCATGTTTCGTTAAGTTTTCGCCACGCTTCAATTTTAAAATTTTAGAGAATCTTAACAACTAATTGATGAAATTTTAGAAAGAAATAAAATAGTGGCGCTGGGAAATTAGGCCGCTATTAACTCTTCTCTTTATATGAGGTTCGAGTTTTGAAAATTCACTCCAAACATGAAAATCAATGCTCCATGCTAGGTTGCATCGTATTATGCATGATAACTATGACTGAAATCGGGACGTTCATACTTTTTTTTCTCGGTTTTTCACATTCGTCCTAGTTTTGCTGAATTCTTAAGATCGGTCCTGATTTTGGAAAATCTTTTTTTTAATACTATCGTGTTGGGATCGGTCCATACTGAGCTTGCCGTATTTCATACGTACATATGTTTTTAAATTTGTCATTAAGTTAAAATCGATGTTTTTACACCGATATTAAGAATCTTAATGAAAACAAAAATATATTTAAATCAAACAATAACTACCATAGTCCGAGCTATAAATATAATACGAAATAGGGCAATAAGGCAACCTAATATGTTTTGTCCAGTATTTATGTAATAAGTTTTTTTTTGTTTGTTTTTAAATCAGGATCTGTCCATGCATTTCTGCCTTAGCCAGGTTCCGCTCATCGGCTTTCAAACCGGACTCAAGGCTGGGTAAAAAATCAGGCTACGAGAAAAGAAAATCTCACCCCTAAAAGGAAAATATATTTTTATGAAGATCATAATTTATTAAATTCATTTTAGAGGATTCTATGAAAGAAAATGATGAGATCTTTATATAAATAAGTTTTCATTAGAATTCATCTTATTACATAAATATTGGACAAATTATGTACACGATCTTTAGCACAATAAAAAATAGTAGGAATAATCTAAATTCAAAGAGCATATATATAATGAAATCAAATAAAAAAGAAGACTTTTCATTGTAATCTTTGATGATGGTAATTATAATTATTGACATAGATCAAACTTTATTCTTACTTAAAGAGAATTATATCAATATATAAGATAGAATTAAATCTGATTCAAATAATGTGTATATGTCTTCCTGATTTCCACTTTAATTCATAATATCACATATGTAAACGATATATACATAATCATTAAGAAAATGTATACTTAATATATATATATATATATATATCTCAAGTTATTAAAATTTCATTATCATTAGCAAATGATCCTATAGAATTATCTCAATAAATAGTGGATATCATGAGATTAATGTATATATTTCATTTCTCAAGAACAACACTAAAAAGACCAGCTTTATGCGCTAGTGTTTTAGACCCATTTATATTTTAGAATAAGTAAAGAACAAAAGAAAAGTGGTAGGAAATCAATGATGTAAATAGAGGAGGAACCAGAATTCCGATTTTACCGTTTTCCATTCCGGGCTGAATCGAAAGGGGTAATTCAGGTTCCTATTTTTTCAGAATCTAAAATGACTGATTTTGAATATATTTATATCAATTTTATAAGTAAATTAATTGGACGGTCCGATCTCATATTCTCACTCCGCCGTGAATATTTATTACTATAACTAATTTAAAAAAATAACTATAAACAACAAAAAATGGTACTTAGTTTCCACGTTCCATATTAAATAAATTATCAAAACCAAATTTCAGTTTTTCTTATGATTTTTTTTTTCCAGTAGTAATTGAAAGAGATTTTGGATTGCGAAGTCCCGGATTTAAGAGATATTATAAAACAGAAAACAAATAATATTATTTTCGTGCGCAGATCTGTTTGTGCTGTAAACATGGCTACAAAAAGAAGCATAAAATCAAGGAACAATCGGAATAAGCCGGCGCTTAATAGACAAAGCAGTGAATCTCATTTCCAAGAAAATAAACAACAAAATAAATTATTTAATTTTAGTTTAAATGATGTGGCGATACACAAATGTCAAGTCTTATTCTTATGAGATCAAACTTGTGAATTGTGATCCACTGTTCCGATTTTCCAAGTTCCAACGTTTGATTCGGTCAAATATAAAAAAAGAGAAATTTATTTTTTTTACACTCTCAAATTTTACTTTTGGCAAAAATATACCCTCAAATTTCAAAAAGTAGCTAAAATATATCGTTGGCAATGTTTTTGATAATTTTACCCTTGGTCTTCTTATTTAAACAATTTAAAAAATAAAACTCTAGACATAAGATATATTATGGTGAAAAATAAGTAGAAGAAATATAAAAATTTCAAAAATTATTAATAAAGAGTAATTTTGAGCTCTTAAATTTTTTATTTATTAGAGTGTATATAAAGGAAAAGAAAATAGACTTTGAGAGTGTACTTAACTATTTTTTAAACTTGAAGGTATATTTTTGCCAAAAATAAAAGTTAAATGTATAAAAAAATTCATATAAAAATTAAATACTAATAGTAATAATAACAATTTAAGTACCTAATGTTTTACTTTTTTTGTGGAATCGGAAATATTTTTTATGGCTAAACTTCTCAATGACCATAATTTTATTAATTTATTGTTTAAGTTCAGCCATCACCAAAATAAAAATAAAATCCTAAAATATTTAGGAGCGACACGTGCTTAAGAGTTAACCGGACATCCAAAATTGCATTGAATCCCTTAAAGAAATAGGGAGAGTATTGAAGAAAAGCGTAAATAATAGACATTGAAAACTTTGACTGCGAAATAATTTTGAGCTTATATTTCAAATTAAATTAGATCATTAGATATTTATACCGCTATAAACACTAACAATAAATTATAATAATAATAATAATAACAACAAAGTATATAAATAAATAAAAATTTATAGATCAAATCTGACATTTTTACGATCTCAGCCAAACTGTCACAGAATCTATTAGATATGCTATCGTCACTCTTGAGCTTCGTTTTGGGAAACATTATAGATAAGCATATTTTCTTTTAAATCAAGGCCAAAAGCTAATTTCGTTTTATTATAGCCCCTCAAGTATTATTGTCCTCTCAATTTTGCCCGTGGTTTATTTACTTGGTCTTAACGCTTCAGAATAAGAGGTCTTTTGCCATTGACGATTTAATGGTGTTTTATTTAGTGAAAAATGCAGCGCAAATACTCGTTAGTTGCAGTGTAATAATTGAGTAGAAATCTTTACGATAAAAGTACTTATAACTTGTATTATTTGTTCTACTTTGATAGGTGAGAATATCTGGTTCTGAATTTTTCTGTATTCGAAATTATGATTCCGGGAAGAATAAAAATACAAAAATCATAATTGAATATTCAATTCAAACGAATTTCTGGGTCTCAATTTTCGGAATCCATCACATTCCAATTCTGATTTTTTTTTCCCAATTGTAAAATCCAAACCCGAAATCCGATATTTTGCTTGTATTTACATGATTGGATACGACTGCTATTTATACTGATTGGTTTAGATGTACGGAAGTTGGTGAGAAGGTTCAAAAGAGAATCCTCTTTGCATTGCTATAGTCTTATACTCTTACAAACATGATCTCATGTAGAATATTTCACTATATATATATAATATATATATATATATATATATATATAGATATAAGAATCCTGGCTTTACAAATTGCTTGAGATTTCTGACAACTCTTTGGCGGTGAAGGGTTTGTTATCTTCCCCAGAAATTTGGCCGTATATTGACTTTGTGAGTGAGCATCACAGACAGCACAACAGAATCTTCTCACAATATCAAAGTCAAAGCATATGAAAGATTTCCGATTTGCACACTCCAAAAATATTACATATCAAACACAGTATCAAGATTGGATACTATTACCACCCTTGCATTTTTGTTGCCATCAAACTCAAAATTTACCCTCAATGCCCTTGAGTCGTGTTTTTTTGCAGATACCAAGGCTCATTGAGTAGTACATAATTGCAGAAATACCCCTTGAACTCTTATCATTTAGTGCATATTTGCCTGTGTTCACTCAAAACTCAAGTGTACGCAATTGCCCCCCAAAACTCAAACTTTGGTCCATATGTGATGACTGAAATTCATGACACATCACGACGAGGATGACGAGACCAATTAAATTTAATCTTTTTATATATTCTATAATGTCCATTTTAAAAGAAAAAGGGTAATTTGCGGTAAAAATGGCTAACTTATTGCCATTTAGACAGTTATATAGCCAATGCGATTTAATGTTGGCAATAGTATCCAATGTTTCTTAAGTATGTTTCGAAATAAATTACATCCAATTAATCTTAACTCCGTTAGTCAACGGCTGATGTGTCACGATTGACCACCACGCAGAGGCCAACGTGGCATGCCACATAATTTTTCTTTAATTTTTAAAATTTTCGGACCCACTTTTTCTCTCGTCCCTCTCCTTCTCGCGATGCAATGTGGCGACGTCTCCTCCTCTCTCGTGGTGACACTGGCCTACGGCGAGCCATACAAAATTATTGTTATTGTGAGGTTTCGAAACAACGATCTCTGAACTTAAAGGTTTGCCCTCAACCACCAAGCCCATTTAATTCCTTGAACGCAATAGTAAATGTAGATATTTATATCATTAACATGTACATAAATGTAAGATTCAAAATTGTTACTAATAACATGTGATTTTTTTTACATGTAATTATCTTACACAATGTAATAGTTAAACTGTAATAAAGTTGCATTATATATAAATTATCCATATTAACTGTGATTATATAAATGTAATTTTATTTAAAAAAAATAAAAAGAAGAATGCTAAATTATTTATAAAATGTAATTATATTTAGACATATAAAATAGAATTACAAAATGTAACATATAAATTAGCCATACTACAAAATTTTTAAAATATAAAATAAGATTGTATTGGACAATTTATGAATTTTTTTAATGAATAGTTCTAAAAATGATATTTAGATACACACTTTATAGATTATCTACTTTATAAACGTACCAAATAATATATTTAACATAATCTTTTTTATTTTTAAAAAATACAATTTTATTTCATTCAATTTTCATGGATAATATATATGTAATGCAATTTTATTATATTTGTACATGTTTCATTTTATAAGTCTAATTAAATGTTACATATAAATTATCTAATATAATATTATTTTATTGTTTAAAAATATAATATTACTTTATTCACTTTAATATGAATAATTTATATTTAACTCAATTTTATAGATTTTACATTTTATATGTTTAATTATATGTTACAACTTACATGAAACCTTTTACATGTTACAATTTATCTACATACTCTACAAATATTTATATGTCCTTTCAAATTATAAGAAGTGAGAATGGTCAGGTGGATAGGTGCGTAAGTGGGAGCTTGAGAGGGTGAGTGTTCAAAACCTAGTCTCCCCGCTATTAATTTTGTGTGGCTTCCTGCATGCGACGTGGCAGTATAGATACAGAGGGTCCGAAAAAAATAAAAAATTAAAGAAAAATCACGTGGCATGCCACGTTGGCGTCTGCGTGGTGGTCAACCGTGCCACATCAGCCATTGACTAACAGAGTTAAGATTAATTGGATGAAATTTATTTCGAAACATACTTAAGAAACATTGGATACTATTGCCAACATTAAATCGCATTGGCTATATAACTGTCCAAATGGCAATAAGTTGGCTGTTTTTGCCGCAAATTACCCAAAGAAAAATAAAAGGTCTTTAGTTTATACGATTTTATTAGTTTTGAACGATATAAATTTCAAGGGGCATTCAAGCAAATAATGAGCTCTAGGGGCAATTCCGCATCAGTCCATTCCAACGGGCGTCACTGAACAACAATATTAATCGAGGGGCATTCGTGCTAATAGTTAATTAGTTTAAGGGCAATTTTACTATAGTTGATGAGTTTAGGGGGCAATTTAGACTCCGTATAAATGTCGTACTTTTAAATATTAGGTTTGTATTTGTTTTCACTAATTTTTTGTGGAAATTTCGACATAAATATTAGGGGTATTAGCGGCAAAAGTGGCCAAACTTTGATCAAGTGTGCAACTAAGTGGCCAAACCGAGTTAATATCGGCATAAATAGCTAAACTTTACCAAACAGTGTTGCACATAAATTCCATCCAACTTTTCTAAATTCCGTTAGTCAATGTGACACGTGTCAATCAATGAATTGGCCACTTTCGCCGCTAATACCCCTAAATATTATAAATTGTTCGCTTTTCTTAAAATCATTTTATGCACAATGACAGCCTACGATCTCATAAGAATAAAGCCAAAATCAAAATCAACTCTCTGAAACTATATATATAGTATTTTGGAGAGCAAAGTCTTTAAATCATGTTCATATAAGAGGGATCAAACTATGTAATTCAATTATAAAAATACATGCATTTGGTTGGTTTCAGAACTGTCAAAAACGAAACCGGATTGGCTTGTTTATATGTTCTCACTATAAATGAAATAGCAGCACATAATGTTGACATTCTCTTTCTAAAAGGGTGTTACAACTTTCAAACCTTTCATTTGATCGTTCCCTTGGCAATTGATGAAGTGCACGGTCCAGCCGATGTCATGAACGGTATTCCCTTGAACGTGGCAACGCCCTTATCGTCGGTGAAAAGATTCTGCACCACAAGCATAAATAAATAATTAAAGATAATGCCATGAAAAGGTGAGAAGATTCATTGCTTTGTGTACAGTACCGGCGTTATTTTATCCAACTGTTTCTTCTTCGGGTTGAGGACATCCTCAGGCTTCCCGTCAATACTACAAACAAAATTTGAAATGAAAATATTTAGACACTGAAATATGTGCAGAGTGCAGCTGAAAAATGGAAAAACTATATGATTTCTTCATCCATGATGGCTCAGGCGAACACCGAATATTTGTTAACGTGTCCTCGATCCATGTGAATATTGAAATTTATTTAACAACAAATATAGCATCATGAGCCCAAATATAGCCAAATAATATTTGTTTTATATAGCACTAA
Source organism: Parietaria judaica (assembly GCA_954871525.1). Lineage (NCBI taxonomy): Eukaryota > Viridiplantae > Streptophyta > Magnoliopsida > Rosales > Urticaceae > Parietaria > Parietaria judaica. The sequence goes on from OX940862.1 coordinate 6,125,624, forward strand.
TGAAAGGTAGAAAGGAAAAATTACACTTTCTAGAAAAATATGCTTACCCTAAAAACGAAATTCGCTCTCCCGGTTTGGCCCCTTGTGGGGGTAGCAGAGGTTCCACAACGGTGTGATCTTCACTAGAAGCACATAATACCTGAAGGTATGTGTTCAGTTCATACTCGTCATTTAATGGTGTTTAATCATTTAAAAATTAATTTTGCAGAGTTCTCGTCACTAAATTGTCGGAGAAAGTATGCATACCAGTCCTTCTGACACCACATCACGGAGCTTCCCAGGTTTAACGTTTGTGATAAGCACAACAAGAAGGTTCTGCAAATGTACAAGAAGATGTACATCACTTAAGGCTACAGACTATTTGAAATTGAGGGAAACAGAAAAAAATGACTTTTCTGTTCTTTTATAGCTTTTCGAGAAAAAGTCATCATAACAAAATTTTTGAATTAACATGGAAAGAAGGAAATGGAGATTTTATTTTCTTGGTAACTGTGGATGATAACATATTCCGTTAAATAAAGTATTAGGAATTAGGATTATACTTATGAAGAAAGAAATTTCAATGCCAATTGCGTTCTTGACTATATGCCGATTCCGCTATCGATGTATCGACACTATGACCGCATTTGATTGCAGCCTAGACTTTATGTCAGCTTTCCATGAACTCAGAAAATAAAATTCTTTTAAAACAATGGTATCGTAATATTACTCTCTTTTTTTCTTTCATTTCCTCTTCAATTTCCTTTGTTTTCCTTATAAAACTTAAGTTCCAAACGCTTTAGGGAATCTAGTTGCTAGAAGATTTCACGAACATAAAGAATAAAAATAAAATGAGAATGAAGTAAGTGAAGTGATCGTTTACCGTCAACTGCTCAGGAGTGCAGTACTTTGCCAAACCACTAACCACTTGCCGGAGTTTAGCCTCACCCACATCAATCTCCTCCACAAGTAAACTAATATAAATGTTGGTTATTTAGTTAAAAAAACAAGTATATAGTATTATAAACTATCACAGCTTGGTTTTTCAAGCAATCATAATGCTCTAGTGAGTAGTGTAAACCTTGAGCATTATCGGTTTCAGCGGAAAAACAAAAGAAATGAGTTCATTAGTATATTATTATTACCTATCAGCAGAAGGATGTTTCCATGCTTTGCGGATTAGTCCGACCTGAATGTTCAATAAACTGACGCTAACTTCTTCATCTTTCTTAGCTTTTTCTGCTTCGGGTGCTTTTTTCTTCTCCTGCGAAGCTTCTTTGCTTCCTGTTGCCTGTTCATACAAAAAAAAAAAGTATAGTTATTTAAAACTCATCTTATAGGAACAACAGTACGAAGCTTAAACCGGATTTTTTCAACCCACATAGAAGGGTTTCAGACGAACAACATAACAAATATTCAAATTTTAAGAAGTCTAAACAAGCTCTACATTATGCTGCATGCTTTAACATGTACATATCGGAAATCATATACAAAAGCTCCATATCCTTTAGCAGTGATTTCATTAATTGAGATTAAGATGTACCACATCATTTTTCTTGGCGGTTTTCTCAGCTTCTGCCTTCTTTTCTGGGCCCTTTTTGCTTTGCTCGGTCTTTTTTGAATCCGAAGCTGCGTCCACTTTTGCCTTCTCAACAAGTTTCACTTCTTGCACCTAAGATTAAGAAATGTAGTGTGAACTTTTAATTAGGATGATATTATTCTGTGTCAAAATTGACTGAGATTCTGTTTTCTCATAAGTATTATATATACCTTAGAATGACAATTTTTTTATGTAATATATTTCAATGTCATTTGTGACCAAAATTGCGATTTGAGCATCTCAAGCACCTTCCATTTAATAGCCATAATAATATAAATCAAATGATCTAGAACATTCTTGGTCGATAATTGTGTTTTCTGTATTTGAATTATCAAGATTTGAAGATTCTTAATAAAATGAATAACAATAACGTGAAGCTTACACACTTGAGGTTCAAATGCCGACTTCTTCAGCAACACCTTTTCAAATGTATCCCCAAAACTCACTTTGTTCTGCAAACGGAAAAGAAAATTAATAAATAAAATAAAGAGAGTACTGAACTGAAGCAAAGTCTTTTATATGCTAACATGAGAACAAAATATATATATATGACTAGATCTATGGCAAGATCAAATAAATATAAGATTTATTTCCCTCCGAGAAACTCATCGGAAAAAAAATATCAAAATTTATTCAAATGTAAAACCTGGATATAATCCATCCATCTCATAACATGTGGAAACTTAGTCGTCTCCGAACTTGGAAGGCCAATCTGTGAGAAGTGCAAAAATAATTAGCAAAATTATATAAGAAATCGCGGCGAAAAGTTCTACTTCCGAAGAGGAGAAAAATACAGAAATCTAGACTGGATGTATACCACAGAGGAATGTACAGCCGAAAACACGATGACATCTGCACTCGATGGTGTCAACCCATTTCCCAAAAGCACCGATATCGGAGCCAGCTCTTCGTTCAGCCCTTTAAGTGCTTCAAAACACGTATCGGAACCTCTCGGAAAACTCTCCGCAAACGCTATCCACTTCAAGACCTAAAACAAAAACTCAAACATCAAATTGAAAACTACATTTACTCGTAACGTGATCGACAGATTGACACGATCAACGCCAATGCTTTATATTCACAATTCCTCAAGATATATAACTACCGAGTATGATAGCATTACTTATTTGTACTAATACCTGATCACTGTCCTCGTTGGATTCCCCATTTAGCGAAGATTTCAAGATGTTATACAAGTTCTTGATGTCGTTCTCCACAATCTCGTCCGAAAACTTGTTCTGACAAAAATACATAGAAATTTAGCAACTGAACTGTACATTTCACAGAATATACACATCAATTTCGTCAATAAACACCAGACGATAACATATTTCGTTCTCTAGGACAACAATCAATATTGTAAATCTTAACATGCAAAACTGAACAGACTACGAACAGCTTACAAAAGCAAATGAGATCAAGATATAGGGAAGATCTTACGGAATCCAATGAAAAATGAGTGCAGAGAGCAGAAACCACGAGCTTGTTTCTGGTACTATGTCCTTGGGACGCCATGGATTGTCTCGTCTCTTCTCCGAGCTCGGCGATTCTTCTTTCAAGCTTCAGTGACTGAGCACGACGAACTCGAAGGGAAACAAAACGCTGAGTTCAGAGGGTAAATGCGTCAAATTGAGACAGTATTGGGCCTATTGGGCTTCGCTCTTACCCATTCTGAATGGGCTTGGAAGTTGGGTTTAGCCCATTTAGTATACCTCAATCTAAGGAGGTTCATCATAAGTAGCTGATAGTTGAAATGAGGTTAAGGGTTATTTGCGGCATAAAGACCAATTACATTTTAAAAACTAACGAAAAGTTCAATTTTTTTATCTGGAAAAATTAATAATACTATGATATTATATATTAAGACAAGTACCTTTTTTTGGGGTTTTTTGGTACATTTCTTATATATAATATCAAAGTATTGGTATTTTGTCCGGTTAAAAATAATAATTGGAACTTATTGTTACTTGTTAGATTTTGTAAAAGAATGACCAATCCTACTCATTAAAATATTGATCCGGAACATAAAAAAGCCTAGAGATTGTATTACTCGAATAATAATCGAGAAAAAATAATATAAAATGTACATTCATTATATTGGTCGATTCGAAGACCCAACCCGACCCAAGGTATTGGCCCTGACCCCGGCCATGATGAATAGTAAGTTCGAATGATCATATTTATTTTTAAACGGGTTGAATTAGGCAGATTAAATTAAGATATGGTCCTGATGTAGAGCGGACTATGGATTAACACAAGAACGTGTCTCAACGAGTATGAAACTCGGGAATTCAAAGCAAAAACTTCAATTTTCTATTCATTCAAATCTGAGAAATACAATAACATCCACCATTCTTATATAGAGTTAGGGTTTAAACCGAAAAGTAAGAAAATAGGAAATAAATACCTTAAATCACTCCAACTAAATTAAAAATAATATCATAATAATTAAATAGAGGATATCTTGAATATATCCGCATCAGGTCTTAACAAATTAGATTATCACTCTTGAACTTTATGCTGGTGGGTTTGAATTTTTAGTTAACTTGTCTTTTCAAACTTCATGTGTGCAGATTGTTCTAGACATTAAGTTGGTTGGTTGGTGTTTTATTTTTTATTTTTTATGGTACTATATTCCTTTGTGTAAAAATGAAGAAGAAAATAACTTATTTCATCGTGTTTATTTATGTTTTAATTCAATACTACACTAGCACAAAAATAAAACTATTTTTTTATTCTCTGCTTTTCTTAAATTCTTTTTGGGGATTGAAATGTCCTCCTTTGCAATTTATTTTTTATTGGTTCCGTTCAACTTTCAAGAAAGCTTTTATTAAAAAAATATTCCATAAATCAATTGTCAATAATAGTCTGCACTCTGGTTTAAAAAAAAATAGTCTGCACTCTGCATCTCAATCTCAATACTCAAATTAAATAATATAATGAAAAATAAGTTACTAACTTTCCAAATTTCCATGTGAAGAAACTTTCAATAATAGTCTGCACATGAAAAAAATTGCATTCAATACCACAATTCACAAATATCATAATAAATTCACTTTCACTGTTATACCACCATTAAAATGTGCAAACATCTAACTAATTTTGAACTACAATTTCTATAAATTTTATTATGAATGTGCCTCTAACACTCTTATAAAATCCACACTAAATTTTTACATAAATTCAGCAATATTAATTAAACTGCCCTCCAAATTTTGAGCCACAAAAATATTTCTCAATTTTTTCTATATATATATATATATTTTACTGGGATAATGTAAACTGGAATAACATCTATAGGAAGTCCAATTTATACATTTTCCCCTCGTTGATTATTAAATATAAATTTGATAACTAGCACTGCTATATATATATTGTTTACTCATTTTTTATGATACATATAAGGAAAGAAATAAAATATATATATATGAGTCGCATTCTCATTAATTATTAGATATAATTTATATTAAATTATTATTATTTTTCTTATTTTGTGATAAAAATATAATTTCAACCTTAATTTACATAGTAAAATTACAATTGTAACCTATATTTAAAATAAATAAAAAAATCCTCTGTAAGCCGTGGTTTGTGTTTACTTGTAAAATTTGATTGGTAACTTCAGTTGTCGGCATACCTATTTTTTTCCCTTTAAAAAACTTATCAATAAACTCATTAACTATTGGCATACTGATATATTGCATTACTATTATCTTTTACAAGCTCCCGATTTATGAATATAGTTTAGTTAGAATCAAGGTTCAAATGCCCGTAAACCGCAAATTGACCGCAAAGTTTAATTTATAGTTATATCGTGGACACAACGGGTGTACCGAAGGAGTTTTCGTAAGATTTTTAAAAACCACAACCGAATGACCGATGAGTATATTTTCGTAACAATAATATTCTCTAGAGTTTTAAATAATAAATTATACATGTATAAATAAATTTATTTGTTCTATTTTTGGGCATTATAATAGTAACGGTTACAAGTTACAACCCATTTAATGAAAAAAAGTTGTCATGAATGTCTGACACCTTTGTAATAAATTAAAGGTTAACACCCGATCAAATTGCCAATAGTCTCAGTTCATAGTCTCAGTTCAGAGAACCCATAAGTGGCTTAAATAAATAAAAAATTACTTAGACAAAGTTCCAATTCTCTCCGTGTCTCTTCACTTCAGAGAATCATAATTTTGTTCAAGTAAAAAAAATGAAATTCATCAGAATTTTGTTCAAGTAAAAAAAAAAATGAAATTCATCAGTTCTTTTTCTAAGGCTATTGGTACTATTACTGGGGTTAACTCTAAGTTTAACATTTGAGAGTATCATACTAATTTCCGAGTTCTTAAACAAAAACTTGTTAAATTACAATGCAATAATATTAAAGATGGAGTATCAATTAATAACGTAAAAGTTGTCTTCTTCTTCTTAAAACATCTCATCTAAACTTGCTGGTTGTCACATTTTATTACACGTATACAATGCAACTCATTCTATAAATATACACGTATACTATGTGAATCATAATACACTAAAACTAAGAAAATCCAACCAAGTGGAGCGGCCGACCCTGGTGCGGCAAACGTAGCTCCGCCCTTGTTACGGAAGTTGCGACTTTCTACCGATATCAGTTATATGACTTATATCTACCCTGGTACGGCAAATGTAGCTTCGCTTTAGTTGAGATTCGAGATCACATTGTGAGATATCGGACCTCCATCTTATAAAAAAAAAACTATACACAATTACACATATACTATGTGAATAATAATATATTAACAATAACGAGATCCAACCAAGTGGGGACGGCCGACACTGGTACGACCAACGTAGGTTTGCGCCTCTGCCCCTGTGGCGGAGGTTGCTGAGTTTCTATTGATATGAGATATTTAAATAAAACCATGTTTTTTCCCTCGTTTATAGATAGTCAAATATAAATATGATAACTAACACATTTTGTAGTAGAAGGGAATTAGTTGGGACTTGGGGTAGATTTGACATTTGAGAGTAGGGTGTATATATATATATACACACACACCCCTTCTTCACCTACCTCCTTTTCCCTCCATTCTCACCAACCTCCTATCCTACCTACCCCCATATATATATATATATATTATTAATTTTAACGCTATCATATATCTATGAGTGACGATGGCCAACTAAATCTCCATCTTGCCCTTCTTACCTTGTGGATTTACCACTTTGCCCCTCTCCGACGCCCTTGAATTCAACCCAATAAAAAAAGGAATAAAAGGCAAGGCTAACCGAAGCAAGGTTCCTTCCCGCTTATAAAAACGTGAGCCCAAGACACCAACAACCACTGACCAAACCAACCACCAAACATGGATCTCCTCCTCCTGGAGAAGGCCCTCGTCGGCCTCTTCGCCGCCGCCGTGGTCGCCATCCTCGTCTCCAAGCTCCGAGGCCGCAAATTCCATCTCCCCCCGGGCCCGATCCCCGTCCCCGTCTTCGGCAACTGGCTGCAGGTCGGCGACGACCTCAACCACCGCAACCTCACCGAATTGGCGAAGAAGTTCGGCGACATCTTCCTCCTGCGCATGGGGCAGCGCAACCTCGTCGTCGTCTCGTCCCCCGACCTCGCCAAGGAGGTCCTCCACACGCAGGGCGTCGAGTTCGGGTCCCGCACCCGCAACGTCGTCTTCGACATCTTCACCGGGAAGGGCCAGGACATGGTGTTCACCGTCTACGGTGAGCACTGGCGCAAGATGCGCCGGATCATGACCGTGCCCTTCTTCACCAACAAGGTGGTGCAGCAGTACCGCCACGGCTGGGAGGCCGAGGCCGCCAGCGTCGTCGACGACATGAGGGCCGACCCCGACGCGGCCCGGGGCGGCGTCGTGCTGCGCCGCAGGCTGCAGCTCATGATGTACAACAACATGTACCGGATCATGTTCGACCGGAGGTTCGCGAGCGTGGACGACCCGCTGTTCGTGAAGCTCAAGGCGCTCAACGGCGAGAGGAGCCGCCTCGCGCAGAGCTTCGAGTACAACTACGGCGATTTCATCCCGATCCTGAGGCCGTTTCTCAGAGGCTACTTGAAGATCTGCAAGGACATCAAGGAGCGGAGGATTCAGCTCTTCAAGGACTACTTCGTCGACGAGAGGAAGTGGGTTTAGCTTGTTCTTCACTGCTTTGCTTTCATCTTTCTGGGTTTTTTTGTCAAATTGTTTGATTGAATCCATTGTTGTTGGAAACAGGAAGCTTGCGAGCACGAAGAGCACGAGCAGCGACGGATTGAAGTGTGCGATTGACCACATTCTCGAGGCGCAGCAGAAGGGAGAGATCAACGAGGACAACGTTCTTTACATCGTCGAGAACATCAACGTCGCCGGTGAGTGATCGCAAACTCCGTCTTTCGTTTTTCGGCAAAAGAACACCAAATTCCGGTTAGTGACGAAAAAAACGGAACTGTTGATGAAATTTTGAAACATTTCATTTTGAGCCGGAACAAGGGACGAATTTCCGGTTTCATTTATTTTTGTTCTTTCTTCGGAACCGGGTTTGTAGAAAAGGTCTGGTATACCGGAATTGACAGTAACATCGTTTTGAAAACCGCTACCAAAATGAGAACTTAATTTTTAGTTCCGTTTTTTTTTCTTTTTCCAAAATTGTTTCCGGAAAGGGATCTGGATATCGTTTTTTAGGAAGTTGGTATTTATTAGAGAATACGAAACATAGAAAATATTTAATATGAAATTAAGAGGTGAATTATTATTTACGCTAGTAGAAGAACTTTAATCTGTCATAATAAATTTGTTAGACTGAAGTTTTTTGCTTTCTTAGCTGTGTCAAATGTAATTAGAATAATTCCATTTCGAAAACCAGAACCGGAATGGAAACTAATTTTAATTCCTTCTTTTTTGGAACCGGTTTTTAGAAAGGTTCTGGAACCTGAAATTAAAGTGGATAAGTAACGTTGTTTTTAAAATCGGAACCACAACTAGAACTGAATCTCCATTTTATTTTTATTTATTTATATAAAATCCAGATTCCCAACTTCAGAGTGGGTGATTAACTATTAGGAAGTTGGATCGGAATGGTATAAATTAAAAAAGTTTTGAATCGACTTGAATGTTCGAGTTAATAGGAAGTCAGTTATTGGTGACATTTAAATATGATTCATGCATTAGATTTATATATGCTAAATCCCAAATCCCATTATTTTGATCTTTCCAAGAAGACAATAATGTAATTTTATTTTATTTTATTATATGCCTAGTTGGCTTTAGATGGTCCACGATTTTATTATATTATTATCAAAAGAACATGTCCAATTAAAATTACATGTCAAACTTTTGTTTGTTAATTCTTTCACAAAAAAAAAAAAAAAAAACTTTTGTTTATTAATATACCTAACTTTTTAAACTAGTTTTGATTTTTGAAGAACACATACGACACATAATATGTCGCATCTTTTGTATGTGTAAATTGAGATTCATTCAACAATATATAACGTATAGAGCAGTTACCAATTATCATTATTTTACAAAACGACTGTAATTAATTACAAAACATTTTTTTTTGTACTCTTTTCTTTTATATTTATATTTTCAGCTATTTAACTCGAAAGAAATATCCATAAAGTGTACATCGGTAAATTGTGTTGTATAATTTTATTTTTTTTTGTTTTGAATGGGTTGTATAATTATATCTAATTTGCACAAACAAATAAAACAACTCATATATTGTTTTTTTTAGAACCATTTAAATTTGGAACTCATATTGTTTTTTTTTTCTCTCAATTGAGTAAAAAAATAATATGGCCAAGTGTTAGGGTTGACTTTTCAACTCGATGAACTTTGTTTCAGGTGTTGAGTTTTCGAACCTCACCAACAACACTTTGACTTTTTAGCAAAGATAACTCAACTACTCAAGTTCAATACACTTATTTTTTCAATTGTTAAAATCATATTATAGTAGAAGAATTCAAATTCAAATACGAACTAATATTAATGGCCTATTTATATTAGTCTTGAATGATTCAAATACGATTTATACATGGTTGACTCTTGCGTTTGATGAACAGCGATCGAGACGACTTTGTGGTCGATCGAGTGGGGAGTGGCGGAGCTGGTGAACCACCCGAGGATCCAGCAGAAACTTCGGGATGAGCTGGACTCAGTACTCGGTGCAGGCGTGCAGGTGTCGGAGCCCGACATGGGGAGGCTGCCGTACCTGCAGGCGGTGGTGAAGGAGACGATGCGGCTACGCATGGCCATCCCGCTCCTCGTCCCACACATGAACCTCAACGAGGCCAAGCTCGGGGGCTACGACATCCCCGCCGAGAGCAAGATCCTCGTCAACGCCTGGTGGCTCGCCAACAACCCCGCCCACTGGGACCGCCCTGAGGAGTTCCGCCCCGAGCGCTTCTTCGAGGAGGAGGCGAAGGTGGAGGCCAACGGAAACGACTTCCGCTACCTGCCCTTCGGGGTTGGGCGCCGCAGCTGCCCTGGCATCATCCTCGCCCTGCCCATTCTCGGGATCACGCTGGGCCGCTTGGTGCAGAACTTCGAGCTGCTGCCGCCGCCCGGGAAGGCGAAGATCGACACGGCCGAGAAAGGCGGGCAGTTCAGCCTCCACATCTTGAAGCACTCTACCGTGGTGATGAAGCCGAGGTCTCTCTAGGGTTTTTTCTTCTTCGAATGTGTTTGATATATTTTGATATGTTGATGTGATCGTCATTGTGATAGTCAAAAATTTGTTGGAACTCATCGAACAATTTACAATAAAGTCATCTTTTGATTGCTAGCTACTAGTTTCATATACGTGATAATACACATACACCATTGATGCATATATTAATTTGGTGGTAAAATGTATACAAGATGATACTAATTTTCAATAATCTACACTTCTATTTTAATATATACATATATATGTATGCAATCCAAATTATTAATGAAAACCGTAACCGGAAGAACTAATATGTAGCATAGTAAGTGCGAGTCGTCCTATAAAGAGTTTTTACTAAACTTTGTAAAAATAATAAAAACGAAGCAAAAAGGGGAATTATTGCTGAGAGAATAATTGAATAAAAATAGAGAAATTGATGAGAAATATTAGAAATCATTGTTTGAGTAAACTTCGACTATTCATTTAACTTTTTTTTTTCTTATAAGAATTCATTCTTAAACATTCTTAAACCTACTTGATATCCCACGGATTAATGCATTTGTAAGATTATCTAATCAAATTGAAACACAACCTAACTAAGAGGTAATTCAATCAAACGTGACCGAATTTAAAATCCAAACAACATTAATTATTAATAACACTCCAAATAAAAGTAAGCCATAACAACATTATATAATCCAATTAATCTCTTTCACTATTTCACTCATTCACCAACCGTTTGTAACAAAACTCATGTTCAACGGTATAATTAAAAATTAAAAGGCAAGTGCAACGAGTCAATTATTTGAGTTAGTTGTATAAAAACTTCCAAACTTAATTCTTACTTAAAGAGAATCATATCAGTATACACGATACAATTAAATCATAGTCAAATAATATAATGTATTTCTTCCTGATTTCCACTTTAACTAACAATATCAGGTTAGGATAAACTATATATTCATAATTATTAAGAAAAATATATACCTAAATTATATTTTACCTGAAGTTACTAAAAATTCATTAATCATTAGCGAATTCGGAAGGATCATCGGCTAATTATCTCAATAAATAAGTGTATATCATGAGATTTATGTTTATGTATCACGTCTTGAGACAACACTAAAATGATCAGCTCTATATATACCCATTTATATTTTAATATAAACAAAAGACAAAAGGTATGAAATGAATGATGTAAAATAAAGGAGGAACCAGAATTGGCGTCCAAATTTTCAGAATCCAAAATTACTAATTTGGATATATTTATTTCAATTTTAAAAGCAGATTAATTGGGCAGTCGAATCTTCATCCGCCATAAAAATAATTATTATCAAAACTAATAAACAAAGCAATGAACCTCAATTTCCAAGAAAATAAGCCAAAAAAAAAAAGACCAAATTAATAAATAACTTAATTATAATGTAAATGGCAATATAAATATGCGGCGATATAGAATTAAAAATGTCAAGTCTTATTCTTATGAGATCAAACTTGTTATTTGGGATCTGCTCCACTACTAGGTTCCCACTTTCCAAGTTCAAACGTTTGACTTTGATTAATATAAAACTGCAAATTCATATTAATTATGACAATTAGGACTGGCAACTTAAGTACCTAATATTTTAATTTTGTATATTTATATCAAACCATTTTTTAAGACTAAATTTTTCAATGATAATAATTTTTTTTTTCTAAAATTTTATTCATTTGAGATTAAAGTTCAGTTAGCACTAAAAAGGAGAAACAATATTTATTTAAACATGACTTAGCAGCGCATTCAAAATTTTGTTGAATCGATTAAAAAATTAGACAAAAATTTGAAAGATTTAAAGTAATAAGAAATGAAAATTTTGAACGAAATTGTTTCCTATTTTAATAACTTTTAATAATTATTCCTCAAAGTGTTTAAGTAAAGACCAAAAGTGTCCAAAAATATCTAAATAATTTTTCTGTTTAATTTCAAAACTGTCTAAGTGAAGAACAAAAATGTTTAATGAAAGACTAAAAATGTCTAAAGTGATTATTTTGTGAAATTAGTCATCTGAAGAACTAAAGTATTAAGTAAAGACTAAAAGTATTTAAAAAATAATTATTAAAAATTATTAAAATATGGAACAATTTCGTTCAAACATGTGTTCGAGAAACGCTCTTAAACAGGCCCAACCAAGCAGCTAAACGTTCTTAGATTTGTAATTGTTTTTACTTTTTGGTGGAAATTTGGACATAAATATTATATAATGTTATTCCCTTGTCTTAGAATCATATAATGTCACAAATCCTAAGCAAGGTTCAACTTACCAATTTACCGATAAACCGATTACCGTTTTCGACGGATTAATCGATAGCTTACCGATTAACCGACGAAAAACCTATAATACTGTAGCTTACCGATTACCGATAATTTTCGATGATTATCGACGGATTATCGATACTTTTAGACAGAAAACTTATAAAATATTTTGATAATATCATACCTCTAATACATAACATAGATAATGTCACACACACACACATAGATAATGTCATACACATATATAATGTCATACACACATAGTCTAACAAGTCTCAATTATCAAATACAAAGTTTAATACAAAGTCTAACAAGTCTCCAACCTCAAAATCACCAAAAGATAAACTTCCCACACTTTCGCCGCAATTAAGACAAAAACCGAAATGTCGTAAAATCTGCAAAAAATTTACCTCAAAAAATCAGATTAATATTTTAAAAAATAATTAATAAAGGAAAATACCCAAAAAAATGAGCACATTGCCTTGAAAATCACGAAAGCTGAACTTCAAACACTTTCGCCGCAATTATGACGAAAACCGAAATACCATCAAATCTGCAAATAAAATACACCAAAAAATCACATTAATATTTCAAAAAATAATTAATAAAGGAAAACACCCAAAAAAAAAATAGTAAAATTACCTCGACAAAACACGCAAGATAAACTTGCAATACTTTTGCCGCAATTATAGGTAAAACCGAATTATCGTCAAATATGCAAATTTTTTACAGAGAAAAATTAGATTAATATTTTAAAAAATATTTAATAAACGAAAAACCCCCTAAAAATTAATATATTGCTTCATAAAACACAAAAAGTAAATTTTAAATACTTTTGCCATAATTATTAAAAAATCCGAATTAAGCCTCCAATTTGCCTAAAAATTGATCCAATTTCATAAAAACTATTACAATAATTTATTATTCAACTATATACATAAAATTTTTTGATTAAATAGCTCTAAAACATAAAAATGCAATCTTGATATGAATCTCTATAAATTTTACATAATAAACCTAAAACATATTGTAATCTTTATATATTTCATCTAAATCCAACACAATAATTACAAATAAAGTCATGGAAACAAGTTTCCTACAACATAAAATCATAAAAATGCAAAAATACAACTCAAAATCCTTAAAGTGTCAACCTTTATCAATCACCAAACATAAACTCATGAACAACTCAATCTTATTTTCTATAACTTATGCCAATCATCTCAAATTCGTGTAAAATAAGTAAATATCAAAGAAAAATTGCAAGAAACATATAGATATATGATTATAACTCCTAAATATACCCAAAAGTTCGACAAATTCGGTGTAAAAAGCTTAAAACCAAACTTTGCAAACTTTTGCCACACACACAATTTCCATGGAAAAGCTTGAGTTTGGCCGAAAAGAGGAGACTTACCAGCTCGAAAATCGGCGAGAAGTATAAGGTTTGGGCTGTTGGAGGCGAGAAGGGTGAGAAATGGTCGAAATTCGACGAAATGAGGTATAAATATTTGCCCTAAATATTTTTTTAATTGCACCGAAAAGACCCTTTTTTTTACACGTGATTTACCGATAATCGGTTGGTCTTCGGTTTATCGAAAAGCTCGATAATCGTCGAAAAATGGATAAAACGGTAAGTATTATAGCCGGTAACTACCGGTAAGCTCGATAATCGTCGATTATCGTAAGTCGAACCTTGAGCCTAAGATCTCACCAGGATAAAGTCAGCCAAATCAATTCAACTTTCTGAAACTAAGACAAAGCTATTATCACTTTGCGTTTTGCGACCCCAAAAATTAAACATTTCCACAAAATCCCCAAAACTATTCTCTTACACTCTTACTCCTTCGAATTCAAAATCGATCCAGTCCTAATTAAATATTATATATATATATATATATATATATATTGGAGAAAGAAGTCATAATGCATTTGGTTTAAGAACTGTCAAAAATGAAACTGCATTAGCATGTTTAATATGGTCACTTTTAATGAAATAGCAGAGCAGATAATGTTGACATTCGTCTTTTTTTTTTTTTTTTGGATAACTGTGGTATCTGGGGGTACACCCGACGAGTAACCACGGGGCCCTGACATTATCGACCGGGATACTACCTCAGTGGCACCAATTGTTGCCTCCATGGAGAACCGAACCTGGGATGTGCAATCCCAAGTACCGCACCTAACACTAGACCAAACCCCTTGGGGTTACGAATTTCAAACCCTTCATTTGATGGTTCCCTTGGCAATCGATAAAGTGCACGGTCCAGCCGATGTCATAAACGGTATTCCCTTGAACGTGGCAACGCCCTTATCGTCAGTGAAAAGATTCTGCACCGCAAGCATAAAACAAGAAGATACAAAAAAATAAAATAAAAATGATGCAATAAAAAGTTGGAGGAAGAAAAAAAGATTCATCGCTTCGTATACAGTACCGGTGTTATTTTATCCAACTGTTTCTTCTTCGGGTTGAGGACATCCTCAGGCTTCCCATCAATACTACATATGAAAAGTTGAAATGATATTATATATGTACAGAGGGCAGCTGAAAAACGGAAGAAAAAAAACGATTGATTTCTTTATTCATGATGGCTCGGGTGAACGTCGAAGTATAATGACCTCGGCATTTTTGCAACATTTGCTTGATCCGTGCGAGTATTAAAATTTATTCAATAAATATAGCATCATGAACCGAAGTATAGCCAAATATACTTGTTTTTTATAGCTCTAATGAAGGTAGAAATTAAAGTAAGCTTTCTACAAATACATGCGTACGCATACCCTGAAAATGAAATACGCTCTCCCGGTCTGGCCCCTTGTGGGGGTATCAGAGGTTCGACAACGGTGTGATCTTCACTAGAAGCGCACAATACCTGAAGGCATGCGTGAAATTTAAACTCGCCAATTAACGTGTTTAACCACAAAAAAAATTATTATTTTTTTGCAGAGTTCTCGTCACTTAATGGCCGTAGAAAGTATGCATACCAGTCCTTCGGACACCACATCACGGAGCTTCCCAGGTTTAACATTTGTGATAAGCACAACAAGGCGGTTCTGCAAATGGATAAAAAGATAATCACTTAGGGTTACAGCATGTTTGAAATTTAGACAATTGAGAAAGAAAGAAAATGTTAGTTTTTTCAAAAAAAAAAAAAAAAATTATAAGAGTTTGAAGATAAAAGTAGATCATTATACAAAAATTTGAATTTACATGTAAAGAAGGAAATCAAGATTTTATTTTTTTAATAAATGTAGAGGGAACATCTTTCGTTCTGTAGTCTTTCAGATGTGTTCGGAATATACTAATAACAAATGCAGATTGCGGTATCAACTCTGTGACGTCATGTCCACACTCAGATGCAGCATCACTCCGATGTCGATGTTGTATCGACACTGTGACGGATTCGAGTGTAGACCACGAATTTATGTCAGCTTTCCATGACTTAAATAATACTTATAATTTTTTTTATTTTTTATTTTTTTTATAAACAGTTTCGTATATATATATATTTCACATTTACTCTTCGATTTCCTTCGTTTTCCTTAAAAACTCTCAAGTTCCAATCTAATTAATAAATCAAGCTGCTAGAAGATTTCACAAAAATAAAGACTAAAAATTAATTAGAATGAAGCAAAGTAATTGTATATACCGTCAACTGCTCAGGAGTGCAGTACTTTGCCAAACCACTAACAACTTGCCGGAGTTTTGCCTCTCCCACATCAATCTCCTCCACAAGTAAACTAAGATAAATGTTGATTAATAAGTAACAAACCACTTGGTTTTTGAAGCAATCATAATTATCTAGTGAGTAGTGTAAACCTTGAGCGTAATCGGTTTTGAGGGAAAACAAAAGAAATAAGTTCATTAGTATATTACCTATCAGCAGAAGGATGTTTCCATGCTTTGCGGATTAGTCCGACCTGAATGTTCAACAAACTGACACTAACTTCTTCGTCTTTCTTAGTTTTTTCTGCCACGGGTGCTTTTTTCTTCTCCTGAGAAGCTTCTTTGCCTCCTGTTGCCTGTTTCTAAAAAAAAAGTTAAAAACAAAAATTAAAATATAGTCATATAAATCATTTTATAGCAATAACAGCACGGAGCTTAAGCCGGACATTTCAACCCACATAGACTAACAGCATAGCAAATATTCAAATTATCAAGAGTCTACTCAATCTTGAACATTATGCTGCATTCTTTAACAAATACATTTCAAAATCATATAGGAATAACAAATACATTTATGAATTTAGATCAAGAGGTACCACATCATTTTTCTTCGCTGTCTGCGCAGCTTCTGCCTTCTTTTCTGGACCCTTTTTGCTTTGTTCAGTCTTTTTTGAATCCGATGCTACTTCCGCCTTTGCCTTCTCATCAAGTTTCACTTCTTGCACCTAAGATTAAGAAATGCAGTGTGAGTTTTTAATAAGTATAACATTTTCAATGTCACAATTGACTGAAAATTCTTCTCAACCGATAATCGTGTTTTCTTATCTTTGAATTATCAAGAGTTGAAGACACTGAATAAATGAACAACAACAACGCGAAGCTTACACACTTGAGGTTCAAATGCCGACTTCTTCAGCAGCACCTTTTCAAACGTATCCCCCAAATTAACTTTGTTCTGTAAACGGAAAAGAAAAAATTAATAAAATAAAATAAACAGAGTTCATTCAATGTTATCATGAGAACAAACAAAATTATGACTAGATCTATAGCAGGATCCAGTAGATATATTGATTCTTTTCCCTTTGAGTAACTCATCGAAAAAAGTCAATCAAAATTGTAATTTAAATGTAAAACCTGGATATAATCCATCCATCTCAAAACATGCGGAAACTTAGTCTTCTCCGAACTTGGAAGCCCAATCTGCGAGAAGTCCAAAAATAATTAGCAAAACTACATAAGAAATCACAACGAAAAGTTCTACTTCCAAAGAGGAGACAAATAAAGAAATCTAGATTGGATGCATACCACTGAGGAATGTATAGCCGAAAACACGATGACATCCGCACTTGACGGAGTCAAACCATTTCCCAAGAGCACCGATATCGTAGCCAGCGCTTCATTCAACCCTATAAGTGCTTCAAAACACGAATCGGAACCTCTCGGATAACTCTCCGCAAACGCTATCCACTTCGAGACCTAAAACCAAAACTCAAACATCAATCTGAAACCTAAATTTGCTTGTAGCGTGATCGATAAAACTAGCGACACAAACAACACCATTGCTCTGAATTCACAACCCCTCGAGATATATAACTAACAAGTATTATAGCATACCTGATCATCGTCCTCAATGGATTCCCCATTTAGCGAAGATTTCAAGATGCTATACAAGCTCTTGATATCGTTTTCCACATTCTCGTCCGAAAACTTGTTCTGACAAAAAAAATTACATACAGATTGAGCAACTGAAATGTACATTTCACACAATATACGCATCAATTTCGCCGATTCTCAAGAACAACCGGTCGCGTAAATCTTCATATCAAATCAATAATCACACAACTCTGTAACTAAAGAGACTATGATGAACAACTAATAACATCAAATGAGATCAATAGAGAGGGAAGAACTTACGGAATCCAAGGAGAAATGTTTGCAGAGAGCAGAGACCACGAGCTTATTTCTGCTGCTATTTCCTTCGGAAGCCATGGCGAAATCCGAGCTCTGTTTCTCAGCTTCTTCACCGACGAACTCGAAGGGAAGCGAAACGGTGAGTTCACAGGGTTACCGAGTCAAGCTTGTTTGGGCTTCGAATGGGCCTGGAGTTTGGGCTGAGCCCATTTCAGTTCTTTTTTAGTAACTGCATTTTGGGCTTTAATTTTCAATTATGGTCCTCATTTTGATGGAAAAAAAAGTCGGGACTCGGATGAACCGGAGCGGTCCGGTTTTTCGATACCAGATTTAAAAATGTTAGAAATAAAATATAAATTACTTACAAATCAAATGAAATTGGAAAAAACATAACCGAAATTATGGTATTAAATCCCGTTTTTCTAACCAAGACCCGGAATCAAGAATTAAACTTCGATTGGGGACAAAATATTTCACATGTTTAAAGCAAGTGGATCTGGCCAATTGTTAAGTCCCACATGAAATTCACATAAGGATTTCGCACGCTTTAAACTAAAGCCTAAACGTCACGATTATTGCTAATTGATTTTAAGGTGGAACCTCATGATACTTAACATGTATAAATGACTATAGAGACTCGTAGCCGTATACTCATGTTTTTTGGTGATCTTATTACGTGACTGTCGCGTGTGACGTGGCTGCATGAGGGTTATTTGCATGCCAAACTGTCCATTGAAACGATCTTCTCCACTCGTGGAAGCACCGTTTTGCACACAAACACCTAGCGATTAACTGAACCAAGACATTTGGCGGCACGAAGAAACCTCGTATCACATAAAGAACGCGAGTGTCAAAAATACTCAACGACAAACTTGGCATTCCCAACGGTATCGGTGACGTACTCGACCGTATTGGCAACACAATCACCATTCTCGGCGGTGTCGCCGACGGCAATATCAGCGACGCGCCGACGCATTCGGCAATGTCGTCGACTACTCGTGCCAATTATTTGATACTTATACCATGAACATTTAATAATTACTAAAACATTGCTTCAAACATTTGATAATTAAATAATATTATTGGACAGCACTATTTCCACGTTTAAACGTGAAGTAAGTAACTATCAATATTTTTTTAATTATATAATTATTTCCAGCCTCATCACAATCTAGAATTTGACGTACGTATTCTTAAATCCTAAATATTATAAATTTATAATCTTATTATTTATAGCTCCTTAAAAAGCTCGAAGTAACGACGCCTGGATTGGTCAGCATCTTTCACGAATTGTGTGCCGCGATGCAGTCGAACGACTCGTTGGACAGCTTCAATATAAAACCTGTCTCTCTCTCTCTCTCTCGGACAAACGCAAGAGGAGAAATGATTCCCGACGATGTACGGAAAACGATCGAAGAGGTCAGAGAGACGACCGGAACGCAACACAGCGATGACGAAATCTACGCCGTGCTCAGAGATTGCTCCATGGATCCCCACGAGACTGCCCGGAAGCTCGGTAACACAGCCATGCATATCGATCGTTATTAATTATCTCGCTGTTTATATCGTTTTCTCGCATGTTTGTACATATGTTTTTGAGCAGCTTTTGATGCAGGAACGGATTATCGGAAAGAGAACCGCATAATGCAATCACTTTTCATTATCAATAAAATAAACTCCTCAATTGCGACTAAAATACTCAATTTACCAAAGAGCGCAGACTAGCCACGGAGCTTGGATACGGTTTCCCGATCGGAGATCCATGGATCACAGACGGTATCTCCCCATGGCCTTTCGCCTCTGAAAGCGTCCTTTCACCGGGTTATTAAAATAAGTCGTGTTTTCTGTGGTTTTCCCATGTTACAACTTTTGTACCAATTCGGTCGATCCGGAATGGATCGGTCGAGGGACTTATTCTTTTCTTTCTGGTGCATGAAGGGTCGACTATCTTGTTTTCCTTTAGGGCTCGTTCTGTCCTTCTAGCTTTCGATGTAGTCGATCAGCGATTTCGTTGGTAACAAACATCCAAGCGAATCCAATTCAATTGGATACTTATTCAGTGAGTGAATTTTCAAGTTCAACCAAAATCCATTAAACCCCATTTTCAAAATAAAACATCAAGTTGATGAATAAAAAGATTGAGAAAGACCGGCGCAAGCATAATAACGGAAATGGTCTGGGAATCCATTCTTGATCCGCACGCTTTGGTGGACTATTTTCACGCAAGTTCTGTGATACGAGGGAACTAGTGAAGTTAGCCTTACCTTTGGGTTCATATTATTATGAATAGGGGCCTCATGCCATCCTTCGTCCCCTTTCGCAGCTTTCTTAATGAATGTGAGCCATAGTTGATGCAATAAGACTTGATGAAGGCGGTGCTGTTTGCAGGATAACGGCAATTGCCTTCAAGCTTGAAACTGATTGACCATGAGAGTAAGATCAATAGTATAATATATACCCGAGCACAGAAGGAGCTGCACATGAATACTTGGAATGAGTGTGTGGCAATTCATTGGGATGACCGCCGGGGTACTTACTTAAGCAAGGAGTAATCCTTCTTCATTCAAAGCATCGAAAGAGAAAACGCCTTAAGCTGGGGAAGCAGCGAAAGAATACAAGAAAGAAAGCATATTACCATAGAAATACCTTGATCAAAGAATCATTTTTTTAATTATATACCCAAAAAAATTTTGGTGGCTATACCCAAAAGTTTATTCCGTTAACGCCAAACGTACCAACCGTTAAGTCTCTGTTATTTAGCCCGCGTGGCATGACACATCAGCCTCTGCGTCATCTTTCCTCCCCGCCATGTCATTCCTCCCTGTCATGTCAGTATTTAAAAAAAAAATCTGGGCGCTATGAATCAAACCCTTACCTTCCCCATTGGAACCAGAAACCACCACCACTAGACCACATACAAATCATGTATGCATTGCGTAAAATTACGTATTTAAATAGTAAATAAGTTAAAGTTTTTTTTTCTTCTATAACTTACTGTGCATGAGGCATTTTTTTTCTTCTATTAGATTACCACACACTAGTATTATTTATATATGCAATTTTACAAGAGTCTAAGACTGATACGGGAGTTCTTTCAAAATATATATATATATTGGAGTTGTAAGAATTCAGAAAACACACATGTTCTTACTTATTGCTATTTTTATTTTTTATTTTAATGGATAAATCAACATAACCTGTATTTATTATATTATTTTCACTCCGCAAAATATGTTTTTTTATTTATTATTAATGCCTTTTTTAAAAGCATTGAATTTTGATTTTAATTATTTTTTGTAATACTAACAACAATATTTAATTACTCGAGAAGAACATAATTGATAAATTTATAACTACAATTGATAAAAAAAATATATAAACACTTATATAGCTTTTAAATAATACTTTACAACAGACCGCAGATTTGTTTGTGGTCTAGTGATGAGGGTTTGTCGTTCCAATGGGAAGGGTAAGTGTGTTGTAATCGAATAGAAAGAAAAAAAAAAAGCCTCATGCAGAGTTAAGTTATAGAAAGAAAAAAAAAACCTATAACTTACTTACTATTGAAATACATAATTTTAGCTATGCAAACATGATTTGTATGTGGTCCAGTGGTGGTGGTTCCAGGTTCCAAGGGGGAGGGTAAGGGTTCGTTTCATAGCCCAGATTTAACGGTTGGTACGTTTGGCGGTAACGGAATAAACTCTGAATATTATAGTCACAAAAAAAAAAAAAAAAAAACTTTGGGTATATAATTAAAAAAAAATGAAACATTAGATATTTTGGCCGCGGTTTACCCTAAAATCAATGATCTGGCAAATAATTAACAAAGTTACACAAATAAATGAATAAAGGAAAATAATTAAGACAAATGTTCAGAAGATGAATAAGTTTTTTTTCTTTTCTTCTTTTTTTTTTTCTTCAAGGGATTGATGAAATTATATTAAATGAAAGACATAAAAAAAAAAAAAAAAACCCACGTAAATTGCTGTAAAAAAAACTCACCTTCTTATACACCTTTTTTTTTCTTCTTCAAGGGATTGTAACCCTTTCAATTTGTTTTCGTTATGTATATTTCGCCAGGACAACTACCAAAATGTTTCCAAAAATATATTATATGATTAAGCATTAGGAAACGTTGTAACCTTTGATTATTAATCATGAAACGTATTTTGTAATGTTGTTGGTCATTTTTTGGTTGTGATGCAGAACACGAAGAAGTTAACGACAGCCCGATTGAGCAGGTGCGGCTGACGGTCCCGATAACCGACGACCCCTCCCTTCCGGCATTGACTTTTCGGACATGGTTCCTGGGAATCTTATCGTGCGCCCTCTTGGCGTTCCTAAACCAGTTTTTTGCGTACTGTACCAATCCATTGTACATCTCGTCGGTGTCGGCGCAGATCTTGGTCCTTCCTATCGGGAAGTTCATGGCAGCAACACTGCCGAAGAAGCAGATTAGGGTCCCGTGCACGGGAGGGTGGTCGTTCTCGCTCAACCCGGGCCCGTTTGATCTGAAAGAGCACGTGCCCATTACCATCTTCGCCAACTCCGGCGCCGGTGGAAACTACGCCGTTAACATCATCACCATCGTCAAGGCTTTCTTTCACCGAAAGATCCACGTCATCGCTGCGTTTCTCTTGACTCAGACCACTCAGGTTCAGTCATATATATACAAAATAGTATTATACGTACATACGTATGTATAGTTATGTGCTTAAATACTTTGATTATGGTATTTTAACTATATCGCATCTCCATAATACACTGCATTTTTTGCATGATTCATCTACATAATCATCCTTTAAAGATAGAGAATCGGTAAAAGCGTTTTTGTTGATGCCTTGGAGCACAAGTAACTGGTGTTCCGTTTTAGATGCTTGGGTACGGATGGGCCGGGATATTCCGTAAATTCCTCGTGGACTCTCCGCACATGTGGTGGCCTTCGAACCTGGTCCAAGTCTCTCTCTTCAGGTACATTTCGTCTAACCTTAAGCCCTAAACCAAGACCGAAAAATTGAGTTACAATTTCTCTCCTACTTTACAGGGCTCTACACGAGAAGGAGAAGCGCCCGAGAGGCGGTCACACGCGAATGCAATTCTTCTTCCTCGTCTTCATATGCAGCTTCGCGTACTACATTGTCCCGGGGTATCTCTTCCAATCTATCTCCATGGTCTCGATCGCGTGTTTGATATGGAAAGACTCGATCCTCGCTCACCAACTGGGATCCGGTTATAAAGGGCTCGGAATTGGCTCGTTCGGACTCGATTGGGCCACTGTGGCCTCATTTTTAGGAAGTCCTTTGGCCACGCCCGGGTTTGCCATAGTCAACATTATGGTCGGTTTCGTCTTCTTTGTCTACGGCGTGGTTCCTTACATGTACTGGAACAACATTTACGATGCGAAGAAGTTTCCGTTGATCTCGGCCCACACATTCGGACTCAACGGGCACTACATACAACATCTCGCGGATCTTAAACAAGCAGAACTTTGACCTTGATATCGAGAGCTACACCGGCTACAGCAAGCTCTATCTGAGCCCGTTCTTCGCCCTGAACTACGGCCTCAGTTTTGCAACCTTGGCGGCCACCCTCTCTCACGTAGTGCTCTTCCACGGAAAGTAAGTCTCTCTCACCCATACATATATACTTATTCTCCCTCCCTCGGTCTTGTTATAACGAGGGTGTGTTGGTTAGGACTACATGGAGCTTGTGGAAGAAGGCGGCGACCTCGAAGAAGGGCACGACGGATGACGTGCACACGAGGACAATGAAGAAGAACTATGACGATGTTCCCCAGTGGTGGTTCGTTTCAATTCTGGTGGCCATGGTTGCACTTTCGATCTTCGCGTGCGAGGGCTTTGGAAAACAGCTGCAGCTCCCGTGGTGGGGCGTCCTCTTAGCCTGCGCGCTCGCCCTCTTCTTCACTCTCCCCGTCGGAGTCATTCAAGCCACCACCAACATGGTATACCGCAACTTTTCATACCAAAAAAGGACGGAATTCAGATTTGTGATACGAAATGTGATTGTCTTTTCTGCAGCAAACCGGACTGAATGTCATCACGGAGTTGGTGATCGGGTATATCCTACCCGGAAAGCCGCTCGCCAACGTGTCGTTCAAGACATACGGCTATATCAGCATGTCGCAGGCTCTCACCTTTCTCGGTGACTTCAAACTGGGTCATTACATGAAGATTCCTCCCAAATCTATGTTCCTTGCCCAGGTAAAAATCCATACTGATTTTGTAAAAATGGTAGGTAAAATATCGATATTTTACCTTTTTTTTTTCTTCCTATTGAATGAAGTAAACGTTTTATTTTTTATGTTTTGTATAACGAGGTTTGAAATATAAATCTCAATCCTCGGCAAAAATACGTAATTTTCTCCCCTAACTCCTCGTCGGGCCGTATTTTAACATTTTCAAATTCCGCAACGGTCTTGTTTATTTAAAAACAAGTTAAGTCGGTAAATTGCAGGTCCCTCTTGGTAAATAATAGAAAGAAAAAGAAAGTATTCTCACTTTTCTAATTTTTTTTCTGTCTTATCTCAATTTTTAGTATTTTTATTTGTACAGTTGTACTAGTACAGGTACTAAACAGTTTTTTATTATTTGTCCTCAGCTAGTCGGAACCCTAGTGGCGTCCTGCGTCTATTTCGGGACCGCGTGGTGGTTCCTGACGACGATCCCGAACATATGTGACGTGGCAAACCTCCCCGAGGGATCCCCGTGGACGTGCCCCGGCGACGACGTGTTCTACAACGCATCCATCATAAGGGGAGTGGTGGGCCCAGGGAGGATGTTTGCCAAGGCGGGTGTGTACGGCGCAATGAACTGGTTCTTCCTCATCGGTTTCCTGGCGCCGCTTCCGGTGTGGATATTGTCGCGCGCATTTCCCGAGAAGAAGTGGATCCCGTTGATCAACATGCCGATTTTCCTGGGGCCGTCGTCGAGTCTGCCGCCGGGGAGGACAGTCAACTATTGGATGTGGGGCGCTGTGGGGATCTACTTCAACTTCTACGTGTACCGCAAGTACAAGGCGTGGTGGGCCCGCCACAACTACATCCTCTCGGCCGCTCTCGACGCCGGCATGGCCTTCACCGCGGTGCTGCTCTACTTCACGCTGCAGAACAAGGACATCTTCGGCCCCGACTGGTGGGGCTTGGACTCCACCGACCACTGCCCCCTTGCCACCTGCCCCACAGCGCCCGGCGTTGTGGGGCCCAAGGCCTGCCCCGTCATCCAATGACGGTGTCACTCATTTTATTGGGTCGAAGAGAAGAAAAAAGAAAAGCTTGTTATATACCAAATCTAAATAGATACGTGATCACATTATCTAATGCCTCCATGAACAAGATTACAAGACAAGAGTCGAAATTTTGAGATTGAGATTTTGAGCCAAATATTAGTGGATCATTTATCAATTGACAAGTATCATCAAATTAATTAAATTTGGCTGACATATTTTTATTTTTGCCGATAATACTTCTTACTAATAGTATTCAATTATATTTTCGTGAAGAGAAATAGCATGAGATAGCCAAATTGAAATGTTTGATTAGCCAAATAGCCAACCTTTTATTTTTCTTTGTGAAATAGCTAAATAATTATTTAATAACATATTTTATACCTATAATACCCTTTTAACATATTAACGGTATTAACGTGGTTAATTTATTTTTTTTAAAATAATTTTTTATTGAAAAAAAAAATATTTTTTTTTTGAAAAAAAAAATATTTTTTTGTTAAAATTTTAATCAAGGTTTTTTATTTTTAAAAAAATTAACTACGTTAATACGTTTATTAATGTGTATTAACGGAGTTAATTTGTTTAAAAAATTAAAAAATCGTGATTAAAATTTTAACAAAAAATTTATTTATTTTTTTTAAAAATTTATTTATTTTATTTGAATTTTTTTTATATATTTTTAAACAAATTAACCACGTTAATACGTTAATAAACGTATTAATGTGTATTAACGGAGTTAATTTGTTTAAAAATAAAAAATCGTGAATTAAAATTTAACAAAAAAATAATTTTTTTTTTTAAAAAATAATTATTATTTTTAAACAAATTAACCACGTTAATACAAGGGTAATCAGGTCTTTCGTGATTTATTAACATAGTTAATTGGCTATTTGACAATATTAGTAAAAACATTGGCTATTTGGCTAATTAGAGTTTGAAGTTTGGCTATTTGACTATTTGCCCCATTTCGTGAAATTATTTCATCTATACC
This sequence comes from Parietaria judaica, assembly GCA_954871525.1. Taxonomy (NCBI): domain Eukaryota; kingdom Viridiplantae; phylum Streptophyta; class Magnoliopsida; order Rosales; family Urticaceae; genus Parietaria; species Parietaria judaica. The sequence continues at coordinate 6,151,953 of OX940862.1, forward strand.
ACGTGTACTTAAACATTTATTAATAGATTTTTACTTTATCTTTATATTGCAATATTTTATGCGACAAAGTATCACAAAGTATTTTTTTTACGCGATATATTTTAATTTTTTTTTTTTGTGAATTTATTATTCAAAAAAATATTCTACCACAAGAAATATGGAACTTACAACTGTACTATTTTAGGTTTTTTAGAATTTTTCCACGATAAAAAATAAATTTTAAAATTTAAGGTGTGATTTTTTTATTTTATTTTTTTATTTTATCGAAATTTTATTTCAAATATGATGCGTATAAACAAGTATTTCGTTGTACTTTTGTCCCATTCATGGTACGTGTAGTAAAAGTTAGTTGGGGTAGATTTTGGATTTGGCGTCAAATTCGTCTAGAATTGGGCTTAAGGGGGGATTCGGTCTTACCCATTTTTAATGGGCTTGTATTTTGGGCTTAGCCCATTTTTGGGTCTCACAAAATAGGCAAGACTGGCGCAGAATTCCAATCTCAATCTCATAAATTTCTCTAATGAGTACAATAAGGTTAGGTCTATGATAAGGTGAATCCGGGACGAGGAATCGGGTTTTTATTTGTCCCGGTTTTGTTAAATTAAATATCAATTTTATTAGAATTCGGGATCGATAGTTGATGAATTGAATCGGTCATGTTTTTCATGCCAGATTTAAGAATGCTAAATTAAACAAACAAAAAAATAATAACAACATGGTATATGTATATCGCTGTATCATGTTAACACACCAGGTTGGAAAAACATATCCTGATTATAGCCCGAAATTTCACTTTTTAAACCGAGTCAGGTATCAGGATTTTAATTACAATTTATGACAAAGCATTTCACATGTATACAGAACATTGAGTGACTAAATCTGTTCAAAGCAAGCTCATAATGTTTTATTTAACAACATCAATAAAAATTCTATAAATTAATATTGTTGGGGACCAAATAATCTTTTTATATTTTCAACGTCATATCGAAGAAATTTTTTTGTCTTGTTAATTAGAGTCGGGATCATGCAAACACATTATTTAGTCGAAAATTAACAGTGTATATACAATTGATAGTACATATATCGGATAGTGAACAATTTGCAATTCTCTAAGGTAAAATGTCTCTGTTGAACTTTATGCTGGTGGGTGAAATTTTTAGTTAAGTTGTCTATTTTAACTTCATGTGTACCGATTGTTCTAGACATTGAGCTGTGTTTTTTTTATATTATTTTTCATGGTATATTCCTTTCTGTTAAAATAAAGAAGAAGAAAAATATTAAAGTTAAGGTATCTTTCAATGCTATTTCTATGATGCAACTGGAAATTAACTATTTAGCCTATAGCTTATAGTAGGGGTGCAAATAAAATCCGGAAATGCGGGTTTTAATCCGCATCCGGACCGTAACCGTATTTTAAAAAAACCGGAACCGTATTAATCCGGGTTAAACCGGAACCGGTTTAATAAAAAAACCGCATCCGGATTAAACCGGATCCGGGTCCCGGATTTAAAGAATAAAAAACCCGGAACCCGGATAGTAGGCTACTAAAACCCGCTTATTAAATGTATACATATATATCTAGAATTTTTAACCAAAAAAATACCTTATTATTTATCTTATTATATGTCTTTCATTTAGTGTCGTTGGTTGGTTCATTTTATTTGTTTTTCTAGTCAAAATGTTGATTTTTTTTAAAGATAATTGATAAAAAAAACTTTTACTATTACTATTTCAAGTTTTTTTTTTAATAAAAAATCAAGTTTAAAACTAAAATTGTGAAAAATCCGGATCCGGTTTTAAAAACCGGTTTTCTATTTCAAAACCGGGTTTTAACCCGGATCCGGATTTCCGGGTTTTTAAACAAAAAAAACCGGATCCGGTTCTCAATTTCAAAAAACCCGGAATCCGGATCTGGGTACCGGGTATGGCAAAAAAACGGGTACCCGGTCCGCTTGCACCCCTAGCTTATAATAGAGTTGGGCATTTGGCCGAGGCATTTCCGATGCCTTTCGTCGGGCATGAAAGCCGCAATCGCGAGAGAAAAACTCGCGACAAGGTGCAGGTGGAAGTTTTTGTTTAAAAGTTTCATTCGGTTTCATTCGCTTTCTTATAAGGTTATCATATTTCTTTTAAGCTTATCAGTTTTTTCTCTGTCGTCGATTTGTCACATACATCGGCCAGAAATTCACGGCCTAAAAAGTAATATGGGCACCGAATTAGAGTTTTTGTCGTTTTCCGCCTCTATTTTATGGCTCTATTGTGGCCGGCCGCAAACTCGTTCTATGCCACTGATATAGTTGTAAAACCGATTTATGGCACTGCCCGCATATAGATTTACCATAAAAAATAACAAGAAATATTTGTGGAATAAGTACTTAATTTGTACCAAGTGTGGTTGTATCAGTCTAATTTATTGGTAAGTGGTAATAAAAAAAACTTTGGAGAAATAGCCAAATTTGAAAGTGTGTTTAGCAAAATAGTCAAATTTTGGTTAATTTTGTAAACTAGCCAATTAACCATTTAAATGAAATTTCAATTACATTATTGCCCTCGTGTATTAATAAAATTAAAAAAAATAATTTATTTTCATTAATTGAAAATATTGCTATTAATATGGTAACAACCAAAATCAAACCCCATTTTTTGTATAATTCAAATTTTAAATTCAAAACATTCATATAATTCGGATTTATTTTTTTTCAAAAAATATCAGCAAATTAAATATGCGAATTAACGTAAATCAACAACGAATTAACGTAAATCAACAACGAATCAACGTGAATCAACAACAAATTAACGTAAATCAACAACGAATCAACGTAAATTAACAACGAATCAACGTAAATTAACAATCAAAAATATTATTCATATTAAAATTTAAATACAATAATCAAATATTTTAAATACAGAAAATAATCTCTTTCTTTCCCGTAAGACCGCCGAAGTTTCGTCGTGGCCTCGGTGTTTCCGAGCGAGTGCTCCGATGGAGGAGCTCCTTCACGCGCGACGGGGGCAGCGAAATCTCATCGTCGTTGGAGGCGCCGGAGACGGAGATCCCAACGGCCTGAAAAACGACTTCCTTATTTATAACCATTTTTTTATATATAAATATAGTTATGCAGTAAATATCTCAAATAACAGTACATTTGCTTATAATTAATAACTATATTTGGTTTCTATTTCACAATTCACATTGCTGTTGAAATTCTTTCCTCAACTCTACGATCGAAATGCCTTTGGGCCATTGTAGGAGTATACTCTTTTGTATTACGACAAAAAAGCAGGATTATAATTTAAAAAAAAAATAAAAAAAATAGAAAGGTCAATGTGAACTACAGACAAACCGCGCATGGTCTTCGTGTCGTTTTCCTGTCTGGATTTATCTAATTTATTTTCTCAATGAAGGGCAAAAGAGAATTATAATTTAAATATTTGTTTTTATTTCTCCAAAGTTTTTATTTTTATTTTTGTTTAATACACAATACATTACAGACTAAAGCTGAAAGTCAGAGATCGTCAGAAACGAAATTGACCCACTAGCACAAAATCAAACTATTTTTTTATTATTATTCTCTGCTTATTTTTAATTATTCTCGGGGTTGAGTTGAGACTTGAGATGTCCTTTGCAATTTAATTTTTATAGGGATAAATTCAAGAAGCATTAATTAAAAAAAATCACAAATCAATATAGTCTGCTTCTCAATACTCAAATCAAACAATATAATGGGATAATAAGTTACTATAACTCTCCACATTTGATGCATTCATGAAAGAATATACATACTACTAATAAATCCATTTGCTCTGTTTATAATGCAACCATTTAAATGTGGACAAAAAATAAATAAATAAACTGCACTACAGTTTCTATAGATATTATTTTACAGTGCTTGTAAGACTCTCATAAACTTCCCAACAAATAGTTACAAAAATTCTGAAACTACCTTGCAATATTTAGCCACAAAAATATTTATCAATTTTTTTATATTTTATTTACTGGGACAAAAGTACATTAGAAAATAATAAAGGCCAGCTCAACAACTAACTTTACAGTCTATAAGTGAGGGATTGGAATAAAGTTAAATGCTTGGAAGGTAAAGGTCAAATATGTGAGTCCATTTCTAAAGACAAATAAAAAAATAATCCGGTTTCACATGAAATACTCTAAAATATTTTATTGTTCCTTTTTTTTTTTTTTTTTACTGCTTTGATTAATATCTTTTTACTTGTTTCAAAACCCAACAAAAATTTAAGGTAATTAGACTAAAGCCTGCTTTTTAGAGAGTTTGTGAGGTTCTTTGCATGTAAACCGTCGCATTTTAAACAATCTTGAAGAAAACCCAAGATCCGCACGCTCGAGACCCTCACAATTTTATTATGTAACAAGTGGCATGAGTAATGAAGGATGGCAAAAAATTTAACAACAATACCAATGAGAATACAAAATTAAATAATAGAAATTTTGTCTGGGCAAAAAAAAAATGAAACTTACATATTTATTTCTTGAAACTGTTGAATTTTTTAAGATTAACCCTTTATATTGTGGATAACAATTTATAGTTTATAGTATGGATAATGTAATATAAAATACTGGTTTGTATTTGTAATTAATCGTTTAATTTAACATATTTAAAAAAAAATTACTGATAATGATTGTTTAAAAATTATTTTGCAAGAATCTCAATCGGTACCTGTAGCTTGTCGATAAACCCGTAAAATTTTATTGACACAATGAGTTATTGATTCTTTCAAGACTTAGGAATCTCATCAATGTATCCGTAACTCGTTAGTGTTCCGTAAAATCCAATGATCAGACGGTTGTCGGTTTTGCAGACTCTAAAACCTTGATCATAAATTTTTTTTTTTTAAACCTTGCTCATAATAGTTGGTCGTTACTGCATTCGCCAAAATTATTAGAAATTACTAAAAATAATTGGGGAGCAATCACATTAAATAAAAACACATGACATGATCACCAAATCTCCTTCACTAAATTTAAGTTTTGATTATAATTTAATATGATATGATATGGTCACATTAGTCATGGCCTGTGTGACCTCACAACCACGACAAATGTCAAAAGTATCAATATTAATTAATATCGGTGACAAATATATTTTTATTTCCCAATTTCGTATTTTTCAATATTGGTAGGTGCCGCATTAAATGATTATTAATAATAAGGCATGACAATGCAACAGTTAATAATTTTGACTAAGTTAATAAAGAAATCATCTGAATCATTCGAGGGAATATATTTACAGATAACTGATAAGGGTCCCAAAATCCGAATCATATTTATTGGTGGAATAGAAAGCCTGTAAAAGAGGGAGTGAAAATTCTGCACTAGTAATTTATTGAGTTGTGAACATCACTATCAAAAAAATAAAATAAAATCTTTATTGTGTTTTTACTAAGCAAATTAGTTGTAATGATAGATAATAAATCAGAATAGTATGAATTTAACATAAGGAAATCTTCAAAAATCAATTTCTTTTTACTTTGAATTTAACCGCCCATTAAAAAGTTCAATTTTAATTAATTTATTTATTAGCACTGCACATGGTATAAATATAATATAGTTATGTATAGGTAACATGGTTATAGAAATAAATAATTTATTTAAAGTATCGTTTAGTCAAGATTGTGTAGTTAAAAGTTGTATTAGCATAAGTAGCTGTGCTCAATTAATGATAATTTGTACTATTTAGTGATAGTAAATTGTAGGGTTTGTAAAGAGTGCAATTTTTTTTTTTTTTATATATATTTAACACATACTTCGAGATATATTACATTGAGTCTGATTTGTCTCTAAAAAGTAATTTTTTTTTCAAGGTTTTAAATACCATATCGATAAAAAATTGTAAAAAAGTTTTTAAGGTATTTTGAATTTTGATGAAAACATGTTTACTGATGAGTTGTTTTAAGGAAATAAAAAGGTAAACAAAAACAACTAAAGTTATCAATCAAATTACGGATAAACCGCAAGCTGACGGGTTTTCGAAAAATCTAAGTTATAATTGTAATTTTATTATTTAAATATATGATGCAATTATAGTTTTATCACAGAATGAAGAAAATAATTACAATTTGATATAAATTGTATATAATAATTAATGGGATGTGAGTCATGTGACCTACATATATTTATTTTTCTCTCTTTCTATATATATATAATTTAAATAAGTAAATTGCGAGCAGTACAAAATCAAAAAATTTATAATAAAATTCTCAATTTTTGTCATAGTTAATTTTTTTTAATCTTGGACGGCCATTCTCCAACCTAAAACGAAAATCAACGGCCAAAAAAATAAAACTGGAGCGGGACCGTCAATTTAGTTGTCCGATAATCAATTTTCAATGTTTTAATCTCTTTAAACTTTTAGTACGAATGATAAACTCTTAGAATGCCCCGTTTAACAGTCATTACAAGGCCGATTTGAGATTCCGTTTCACCTATAAATTATGAAAATTTGGTGCAAAGTTTCAAACTTCTATACACATCTATAAGAAGTTCAATTTATACTCTTTTTTTTTTCTCGTTTATATTATATATATATATATATATATATAATATATATATATATATTTGTGTGTGCAGTAGGAGTTAGTTGGGGTAGATTTTTGGAATTGGGGTGGAATTGAATAAAAAGCTTAAAATTGAAAGATGCGTCGCTCTCAAAGCACCACTACTCTGTCTTTCTTTTTTGCCCTTTCTTTTAATAACCTTGCATTTTACTCACCTACCTTCTTCTCTCTCCATTTAATTTTACTGCCTATTATTTTATATACATATATAAAATTTAGTTTATGCATATTTATTTAATGCTATCAGATATCTTTGCCCAACTAAATCTATCAACATCTCTACCTTACCCTTCTTACCGTCTGCATTTACCGTTTTGCCACTCTTAGTCTTCGATGGCCTTGATTTTAATTTGTGGATTTTTTTTGTTGTTGCCCTTTTCTGTTTTATTAAAGACATAATTTAACTTTGCCTTTTGATTGAGAACTTTATATTTTGGTGTAATTTGCCTTTTGAGTTTCAATTTTGACAATAATCTTCTAAATCCTTAAAAAGTAATACATTATCCATGAAATCCAATCATGTGATTAAAAAAAAAAAAGTTCTCTGTACTGATGAAGAGCGGACTACGAAAGAACACAAGAACGCGTCTCAACGATAGTAAACTCGGTACTCAAAGCAAAAGCTTCAATTTTCTATTCATTCAAATCCGAGAAAAATAATAACATCCACCACTCTTATATAGAACTAGGGTTAAACCGAAAAGTAAAAAAATAGGAACTAATTTCCTAAATCACTCTAACTAGAATGGAAACAAATAAATAATAATTAAAATAAATAAATCTTGAAAATATCCCTATATATCTGCATCACGTGCACATCAAATAACATTTTCTCGATTTTGAAATAATTATAACGTAGTGAAAATTTAATCTTAATAGTTTTTTGGAACTAAATATTTTTATTGTTTTCTAATAATCCCACTCTCATCAGTCTTTCATATGTATTTTATTGAATAGTTTAATAAATAGTTGATTATACAAGTACTCTCGAGTAAGTCTCATGTCTCATTTATAATTCAAGGGACAAAATGGACTAACATCCAAATTTCAAACACATTATTATTTATTACTTTTTTTTTTTTTGTTGGAAAAATACAAGTTAACTTGTCAAAGTGTTATACGATGATTTATGAGCTAGGATACATTTATTAAAATATCAAAGACGAACAATGTGGCAAAAGACAAAACTAGAGACAAAGTTTGAATGCAGCACACACACACACACACACATATATATAGCTAATCCATTATTTATAACTGATAAGTTAAAACTTAAAAATAAATAAGCTCAATTTCCAATATATAAAGATATTACCATGATCTTGGAGCCGTTGCATTGCTGTTGTTTGTCTTTCTTTTTTCCCTCCAAACCTTATACATTAAAAAGAAGAATGATACCATTAAATAATAAGATGGAATTAAAACATTAACAAAAAATACAATTGTTGAGCTCAAATTAAGAGACACTCAATCCCAAGTTAAGTAATGTCTATTGTGACATTAAATGGCTTATGGTTAGCAACTCTTTACAACAAAATTCAAATGTTATTTTGTTATTTCATTCGGAATATAATCAATGTCGTATTAAATCAAGTTTTATATCTCTGTATTCTTGAATAGTTATCACTTATTAATATAGAGTCATTCATCAAGCTTAAAATGAAAATTTGAGTTTGGCAATAAATACTTTCTTCACAATTATAATTCTTATCCACATTGAATTTCTATAATTCCTTCCATTCAATGATACTAAGTAGGAGTTAATGCCAAGTACTTTAAATGAATAATAATCAAGAATATTCTATAATGACGAAAATTAAATGATGATTTTAATTAAAAGCAACCTCGATAAAAATTCCCAATTAGAAATGATGGATAAGTCCTGAACGGTAATTACGCTCAAATCCAGGGGTAGTTGCAAATTCCGGTTTTTGCATCCACGTCATGGAGAGAGTGGGCCCGGCCACGTAGGACGAGCGATCCCGTAATAGGACGCCACGTGTCCACAGTCCATTAAATGGAGACCCAGCTACCCAACCTGGTCCCTCCTTGCCGTTAATAAAGCGCTTTTCCATAGATCTCTTTCTCTCTCTCCGCCTTTTATTTAATTATTTAATTATTTAATTAATTAATTTATTTATTTTCGCTTCGAAGAAAAGAAAGTCTTTTTCAGATTACAGTTTTACAGACACTCGTCAAGAAATTTTAGGAGAGAGAGTGAGGAGAGAGAGAGAGTCTTCTTCTTCTTCGGCTTCGTTGAAGCGACATTTTCGCAGCCCTAGCTCCTCTGCTTCGCCGGCGGCGAAGCGAGCTTCATTTCTCCGGGAAGTACAGTTCGGAGCTCCGGCGAAGCACAGTACAGCGCTCTGCTCGTCAGCGCGTCGGCATTCTCCGAGTCTTAGCTCGGAAGCGCTTCGAGTACGTTCTCGTCGCTGCTGCGAGTACTGGCTTGAGCTCTTGAGCTCGAAGTCCGTTTCCTTTGCTCCGTGAAGAGATTTCTAGGGTTTCTTTCTTTCATCTTCTTCTTCACGTTTTTCTCATTTTACCTCCTGATAAAGGAGCTTCCAGTTTCGGACTTTCGTGTCTCACGGCTAAGCTTTTGCTGAACCGTTTTCCTTCTTTTACCATCTATCTTGTTCGTCTTGTTTGTTTGCGAGCTCAGAATCTAGCCGTTAGAGAGAGTTTCCTTTGGGTTTTTGTCATTCCTTCTGTTTCCATACTCGGCCTGGTAGTTCTGAGCTCAACAAGGAGGTAGATCTTCTCGAGTCATGGCTTCTCAGTGTCTGTGAGAAAGAGTCATTGAGCAATGCGTGCCCGTACAAACATGAACAGCCTGTTCGGATTGCTCCTTCTCGTTGTTTTGGCTTCGGTTTCGGTGACACCCCTGAACCCATCGCTGAACGATGATGTATTGGGATTGATAGTGTTCAAGGCCGACATTCAAGATCCAAAGCGTAAGCTCGCGTCTTGGAACGAAGACGACGACAGTCCCTGTGAAGGCTGGGTGGGCGTGAGGTGCAATCCCAGATCCAAGAGGGTCACGGAGCTCAATCTTGACGGTTTCGGTCTCACGGGGCGGTTGGGCAGGGGGCTCTTCCAGCTACAGTTTCTCCGGCGGCTTTCGCTGGCGAGGAACAGTCTCAATGGAAGCGTGAATGCCAATTTTATTCGGGTCGAAAACCTTCGAATCCTCGATCTGAGCGAGAACAGATTCTCCGGCGCCGTACCCGAAGATTTCTTCCGACAATGTGGGTCGCTCAGAGGGCTCTCCTTGGCCGGTAACAAGTTTTCGGGTAAGGTTCCGGACAGTTTGAGCTCCTGCTCGACTATCGCATCCATTAACTTGTCGGCGAACAGGCTCTCCGGTTCATTGCCTGCTGGGATATGGTCCTTGAATGGGCTAAGATCGTTGGATCTGTCTGATAATTCTTTAGAAGGCGAAATTCCTCAGAGCATCGGAGGGTTGCTTAATCTCCGAGGTATTAACCTCGCCAAAAATCAGTTCTCTGGGAAGATTCCGGATGATATTGGAAGCTGTTTGCTCCTTAGAACCATTGATCTCAGTGAGAATTCGTTCTCTGGTAACCTTCCGGGGACAATGCGGAAGCTTTCTCTGTGTAATTATTTGAATCTGCGTGAAAACTCGTTCACTGGAGAGGTTCCGGAGTGGATTGGGGAGCTTAAGAGCCTGGAAAACTTGGACCTTTCAGTGAACAGGTTTTCGGGTCAACTCCCGAGCTCCATTGGCAATCTTCAGTATCTGAAGGTCCTAAATGTTTATGCTAATGCCCTTACTGGTAGCTTGCCCGAGTCTCTGGCATCTCTTAGCAACCTTGCAACTTTGGATTTCAGTCAGAATTTGCTCACTGGTGATCTCCCCGCCTGGATTTTCAGCTCGGTTCCGGGAGGAGTTTCGCTTTCGGAGAAAAAACAAGGCGCCGACTTAGACATAAAGTCTGTGGCTGCGTTTTCGCTCCAGAATCTTGAAGTATTGGACCTATCCCACAATTCCTTTTCCGGCAAAGTTTCGAGTTTTGGGGCTTTGAGCAGCTTGAAGTTGCTGAACTTGTCCAGGAACTCCCTTGCGGGTCCTATTCCGGCGACCGTTAAAGAGTTGAAGCTCTTGACCAGCCTTGATCTAAGTCGGAATCAGCTGAACGGAAACATTCCTGCCGAAATTGAAGGAGCCGTTTCTTTGACGGAAATCCGACTTGACGAGAACTTGCTTGGAGGCAGAATTCCAACCTCCATTGGGAACTGCCCTTCGTTAACAACTCTGTAAGTTCTCTTATCTCTATGATCATTCGTTCCGTTGTTAACTCGTTGTATCAGGAAATTTATTGCGACAATATTTGTAGATTCAAACTAGGGTTGGCAATTTGTATCTCCAGTCATGTTAGTGTCCTTAATCGTTTTTGACAAATTTTACACAGATCTAGGCCCGCTCAATTATATAATCATGTAAAACGTGTCTGACCCGTTTATGAAACAAGTTAAACATACCTGATCCGTTTGAACCGCTTAACGGCGATGCAATAAATTCCATGTTTATGTTGCCTGATTCACAGATTCATTGCTAAATAGCTCTCCTTTTCTTGGTCTCAGGATACTATCACAGAACAATCTTAGCGGTCCAATCCCTGCCGAGCTAGCGAAGCTGGTCAACCTGCAAAATGTTGACTTTTCGTTCAACAAACTCAGTGGAGCCCTCCCCAAGCAACTGGCCAATCTCCCCAATATTCTCACCTTCAACATTTCCCACAACAATCTTCAAGGAGAGCTCCCCTCTGGAGGATTCTTCAACACGATCTCGCCATACTCCGTGCTCGGAAACCCGTCTCTCTGCGGCGCAGCGGTCAACAACTCATGTCCCGGCGTCCTTCCCAAGCCCATCGTCCTCAACCCCAACTCCTCTTCCGACTTAAATCCGGGTTCGTACCCTTCCAGTGTGGGACATAAAAGAATCATCCTCAGCATCTCGGCGCTCATTGCCATCGGTGCAGCTGCGGTGATCGTTGTTGGCGTGATCGCTATCACCGTGCTCAACCTCAGAGTTCGGACATCAACTTCGCGATCGGCGGCAGCACTCACGTTGTCCGGCGGGGACGAGTACAGCCGCTCGCCAACAACGGACACCAGCTCTGGCAAGCTCGTGATGTTCTCTGGCGACCCGGATTTCAGCACCGGAGCACATGCTCTCCTCAACAAAGACTGCGAGCTAGGCCGCGGTGGGTTCGGAGCAGTCTACCGAACGGTCCTCCGAGACGGCCGTTCCGTTGCTATCAAGAAGCTCACTGTCTCGAGTCTGGTCAAATCCCAGGGAGAATTTGAAAGGGAGGTGAAGAAATTGGGGAAAGTCAGGCACAGTAATCTCGTGGAGCTCGAAGGTTATTATTGGACACCATCGTTGCAGCTTCTCATATATGAATTTGTCAGCAGTGGGAGTTTGTATAAGCATCTTCACGAAGGCTCTGGCGGAAATTTCCTGACGTGGAATGAGAGATTCAACATAATTCTCGGGACGGCAAAAAGCTTGGCTCACTTGCACAGACATGGCATTATCCATTACAACATAAAGTCAAGCAACGTCCTGATCGACAGTACCGGTGAAGCTAAAGTCGGCGACTATGGTCTGGCGAGGCTGTTGCCGATGCTCGATCGGTATGTCTTGAGCAGCAAGATCCAGAGTGCGCTTGGCTACATGGCGCCGGAGTTTGCCTGCAAAACTGTGAAGATAACAGAAAAATGCGATGTCTACGGATTCGGAATCTTGATTTTGGAAGTTGTCACCGGAAAAAGGCCCGTCGAGTACATGGAAGACGATGTCGTGGTGCTCTGCGACATGGTCCGAGGTGCATTGGAAGAGGGAAGGGTCGAGGAGTGCATTGATCCAAGGCTTGAAGGGAGTTTTCCGGTGGAAGAGGTGATCCCGGTGATGAAGCTCGGTTTGATCTGCACGTCACAAGTGCCTTCAAACCGGCCGGAGATGGCTGAGGTGGTTAATATATTGGAGCTCATCAGATGCCCTTCTGAAGATCAAGAGGATCCGGGGTCAGGATCAGGATCAGGATCAGGATCAGGATCGGCTTAGTTAATCTTATCGGAGATTCGAGTGAAGGCGGTTTACGAAAAAACGGGATTATCGGGCGAAGAAGAATCCGGTTTTGTTAATTAGGTTAGAAACGAAATTCTTGTTCATTTTTCCCTGTTATTTTCGTGTTTATTACATGTCTGTGTGTAATTTCTTGTCTTTGTTAAGAATAGGACACCGGATTCCCCTTCACCAGGTTCCTTTGTGGGTCCCATTTGGAATTTGATTTGCTGCTAATCCTATTTTGTATTCTACTAATTTCTGCTCAAGCTCATCATTAATTCTCTAAGTTGATTCTGCTCAACAGAATGCTTGAAACTTCTTCACTTCATGTCAAGAGATGAGTACTCGCATTGTCAATGTGTTATGAGCCCGTTGAGACTAGAGAGGTTATCAACGCTTAATTTATTGAGGTTACAATTTTTATCAATCTAAGTTAGTAATTTATCGACTATTAATTAACGAGGCTTTATTGTATTTATGTCTTAGGTTACCTAGGGCATTTTCGGGTTATCTAAGTTAAGTAATTATGGGTCATTTTGATCCGTTTTAATAAGTTAGGTGTTTATGTGAGAGCTCAAGTCGCGTTTCCAAAAGAACGGTTTGTCGGTTTATTTACGGGAATTCATCTCTTTAGGTGAACTTCTCCTTGCTGTATATAAATAAACTATAGAGTGTAGTAGTTAAATTGTGCTGCAAAATCTGCCAAAATATATAAAAGACTTGAATAAAGCTTTTTGGACTGTGTTCCATGTGAAGGGCAATATAGTAGCTTTTATCGCAAGTCAAAAGTGGACTGAAAAGAATCTCTGCACTTACTTTGAAGCACCAAATAGTCCTGCTTGTTATGGAGCTGAGCTCAATGGTGAAACAATAATACAATAAAAACATTGAAATGGCCATTCATGTTTCTACATTAAAATACTGCAAAAGCAGTATTTGAATGTCTTGGCAACTGTAACAGAATACATTGCTGTCGGAATAGAAGCACTATATAATATATATATATATATATATATATCAATTCTTCTTCTTCTTCTTCTTAAAATTTAAATTGTTTTGAGTTTTACTGTATTTGTATAGCATGATTTGTTTCTTGCTCCTTGTGACATAATGATGAGAAAAGGCTATAGAAACATGCTTCATGTTTCTGCAAAATAATGACTACATTTTGGCCCCTTTTACTCATTTTCTTGCCACTTGCACTTACTATCCTCCTTTTTCCAACCCCATATCTTCCAAGGTGTAAAATGTCGCGATTTTCGCACGATTTTCGGACCGACTTTCGTTTTTGAGAGATATGCGAAACGACAACCCTTTCGTTTCGCTGTCGTTTTACCAAATGTCGCGGAAAATGAAACGACATTCGCAAGGAAAATCGTCTGTCGTTTTTTGCCTTCAAAACGACGAAAGTGTGGTCGACTTTCGCTGAAACCCTAAAACACGCATCCCTCTCTCGCTCTTTCTCATTTCTCGCGACGCAGCCATCGACTTTCGCACCTCACCCGACTGCCGCACTGATTTCCGACCTCGCCTTCACAAAAGTTACCATTTTTCGCGAGAAATCAACAGGTACGAGTGTGGGTAACCGAGGTCGTGTGTTGAATTTTTCCCAAATGTCGTCGGGTGTTTGATGGACTCTAGGGTTGCGATTTTTTAGGGTTTAGGCTTAATTTTAGAGTAATTAGTCGTGTTAATATCGTGATATATTGACTAATAATGTAATATGATGTTGTGATTCATAACTTGATTAATATCTTGAATTCTTGATTAATATTTCGTTTCTTAATTTTGAATGATACATGTTGTGTTATTCTTGATGATGTGGTTGATAAATTTGTATAAATCTAAAATCTTAGTTTGTAACTTTGTTAAACTTTTTAATAAACAAAGTATATGTTAAAATTTTTAATAAACAAATTATATGTTTATTGATTCATTTTGATTTATTGATTGATTAAATGAAATGGGTTATTAGAATTTTGAATGTATATATAAATTTGATTCTTGATTTAGGTGAGTCATGCCTCCCGTCGATCCCGCCAGGGAGCATTGTACTCCAGTTGGCGCTGGATTTCAATGTAATTATTGCGGACATATAATAAAAGGCGGTGGCATCACCCGGATGAAGCATCACATTGCGGGGAACGATCCGCGAAGAAACACTAAACCGTGCCCAAGTGCGCCGCCGGAGGCGAGAGATGTATGTCGGGGCATTCTCGGGAAGTTTCGAGAGAAAAAAGATAATGACAACAAGATGGAAGAGATTGTTAGGCGCCAGATACGCTCCAACCTTGCGGGTGTCCCGTCTGAGGTTTACGAGAGATATCAGGAGATACGAGATGAAGTAGATTCAGACGACGAGGCCACGGAGACTGAGATAATACGCATAAAAAAGAAAGCTAGACGACAAGCGGCGGCCGAGAAATTCCTTTTGGAACAATGCCCACACATTGTAGGCAGTGTGCCAGGTGGCTCATCATCTTCGCAGCCGACCTCGTCGCCTGTGATTCCGTCTTCGCTCTCACACTTGAAGAGGGATAAGTCGAAACAGAAGAAGTTGCCGGGAATGATAGTCCCCCATTTGATTGACCGAGTTTGCCATAATGTGAGTAAGTTCTTTATTCACGAAGGCGTGTCGTTCAGAAAGGTGAAGTCGCCACACTTCTTGAATATGACGGATAGCATCGCAGAAGCAGGTAAAGGTCATATAAAAGTAATTAGATTCGATGTATATAATTTTTTTATTTATAGTCGAGGATTAATGATAATAACATTTTATTTTTCCAGGTCCTGGTTGTCCGATGCCTTCGCCTTACGAAATTTCGGAGAAGTATTTGCCTTTAGAGGTGGCGGCTGCCGATCGGATGATAGAAGAGGCTCGAAAGATTTGGGTAGAAAAAGGGTGCACGGTCATGTCGGATGGGTGGACGGGTCCAACCAATCTTTCGATCATTAACATCATGGTTTACTCGGCGGGGAAAACGGTCTTCCTGAAGTCCATCAACGCTTCTGATAAGATCAAGAACTCAGAGTACATCTTCCATGTATTGAAGGAAGTCATACGCGAGGTCGGTCCTGAGAATGTAGTCCAGCTCGTTACCGATAACGGATCGGCTTACGTCAAAGCCGGTAAGTTACTGATGAAAAAGTTCCACATCTACTGGACCCCATGTGCTTCCCATTGCATGGACCTCATGTTTGAGGATCTTGGGAAACGGGACCTCATCAAGATCCCGGTAGACCAGGCAAGATCGATTGTGAAGTTCATCTATAACCACACCATCGTCCTGGACTACATGAGGAAGACGACGAGATGTGAACTCCTCCGTCCCGGTGCCACACGTTTTGCCACAAATTATCTGACGGTGAAAAGCGTGAAGGATAATAAAGCCGGCCTCCGCCAAATGTTCAGTTCGTCGTGGTGGTTCGAAAGCTCATGGAAAAAGACGGCGAAAGGGCAAGCTGTTGAGGATTTGTTAATGTCCTCAAAGTTTTGGGAGGGCATTGACCACTGTATCCAGATATACGACCCCATGTATTTGGCCTTACGCTTCACCGACTCGGAGATACATCCCACAATGGGCATGATGTATCGTGTCTACGAATTGTTGCACAGCAAGCTCAAGGGCCTCAGAGGCCGGGGTTGGGCCGTCAACATCGTGCACAAACGATGGAAGGACCAACTCTGTCATCCGCTACATGAGGTTGCCCATTGGTTGAATCCCAATCACCAATGGGACCCTCAGATCAAGATGCGAGATAAATGCCAATTGAAGGTCTCGAAAGTTTATGAGGTCTTGTTTCCGTACGACTCTGTCGCGACTTTGGCCGCCGAGGTTCGTGGAATACCTTGTGAAAGTAAAATGTTTTTGTTGCTTTCATTCGAATTAGATTAATACGTTTTGTTACTTTTTGTTTTATTTATGCAGATGCTTCACTTTCAAGCGTGTAACGGCGAAATGCGCTCAAGAACGGCTATTGCTGCGAGAAATAACGTGGCACCAGGTAAATCTTCAACATATTGGGATGAGTTTCACTTTTTGTAAATCTACATTTAGCGAATCCTAATTACACTTCACTATTGCAGCTGATTGGTGGCTCATGTTTGGCGGAGAGTGTCCGACTCTCCAGAAGTTAGCCGTCCGGGTCTTGTCGCAGACCATTTCTTCCTCGGCGTGTGAGCGCAACTGGAGCACCTTTGCGCTGGTGCACACAAAGGAAAGGAATCGGCTGGCGTACAAAAAGATAGCCGACCTAGTGAAGTGCATCTACAACACCAAGTTAGCAATCAGGGATACTGTGGCAGCCCATAAAAACCCCGAGTTCACTGATCCGTTCGATTGGATCGCGGCTGCAATGGAGAATACCGGTTCTACCAACGATCTTGAGATTTTGGAGTGGGTATCAGAGACACACCTCGATGATGATCTTGGGAACCCTGATCCCGAGGTAGCTGCTGCGGCAGAGGAGCAGGGCACAAACGTTCTTGAGACGCTTCGCACCCACGTCAACCCAAGAATAGGTTCGGATGAGATATTTGATTGTACATCCACAGGCAACTCACCGACGGGCGACGAATCTCCGACGGGTTCTTTACCTCATTCAGGAGATTCTCCGAAAGGCTCCCATGACGGAGGAGGAGGTGGAGGAATCACCGGCGGTTATGTCGCAGACCCAGACCCCTATGGTGATGGCCGTACAGCGGAATACTACGGTGATGTGAGCACGCACGGTGGATCATCCCACGGCAGGACGGCTACCTCATCGCATGGGTTATTTCACCCGGCTTTCTTTGAGACTACGCCTAGTGCCCAGCCGCCGCGTGATGAGTATTATGATGCGAACCAAAACTTTGATCGTTATTTTGATAGCTTCTGGCTAGGCGCGCCGCCGACACCGCCAGTTTCACCACCGCCGCGGTCTCCTTCGCCGCCGCGGTCGACCGATATCGACAGTTTGTCATCTAGATTCGAAGTAATGTCATTCTGTACGTCAGACGGCGCCATCCGGGCACCCACTGGTGAAGTTATACAACGTCCAGCGATTCGTCAATATGTGGAGTTCCCTATTCTCAACACGATCGTCGGTTTAGACCAGCACAACTACGAATCTCATGTTCAGACGTACGTAGCCAACTACTCCTCCATGATGTCGTGGTATGATTACTGCTCGATCCAGACTGTGCAGCCTCACATTTTCCAACAGCCACGTTCATCGAGCTTCTTTTGAGTTTTCTATGTTTGGGTATTATATGACTTTGGTTTCAGTTTGTTTTTATGATTGTGTACCGTACTCTACTACTCTATGGTTATGTGTGTTTGTACTTCTTACTCTACGACTTTACTACTAGTGTGTTATGAACTTATGATGAGTGTGTACTAAACTCTATGGTGTCATATTTATTATTAATATATGTTTTTTTGGTTGTGTGTCATATTTATTAAATAGGTAATTTATAAATTAATAATTCAATACCATATAAAAATATGGTTGGAATTTGGAAATACTCAAATATTTTTTACAGAATATCCGTCGATATATCCATCGGCAAGCGGTATGCCCATGCGAAAAATGCGGTAAATGCGGTAAACGACATGCCCTTTTTTTACCATTTGCCCATCGACATATCCATCGGCAAGCGATATATCCGTAAAACGAAAAATGCGAAACGGTAACGGCAAGCGGCATTTTAAACCTTGATATCTTCCCTAGATTTTCTTTTCTTTTTGCTGTTTTTGGATCTTATTTTTTTCTATGCTAGTTAAGAGTGATGGATAATTATGCTTTTTACTCGTTAAAATTTAATATATATTTTTTTTCATTAAATTTTTTAACTTGTGTCGAAAGATGATTTGTCTGAAGGTATTTTTATCAACTCTATATGTTAATCGACATAATTTTATAGCACTTTCATCTTATGAGTTCTTGAATCACCAGATTCATTGTTTCACGATAATCTCGTAATCTATTATATTGATCTTGTTGATAATCAATTGACAAAAAAAGTAATGTATCGCGAAGCGAACAATTTAATATTTATCATCGTTTTTAACTCATAATGAGCAATGTGCAACTTCTTAAAAATATAGAAGACATTATTGTAAAACCAAAAATAAATAAATCAGTTGCTCTTGTTTTTGGTTTAAAAATTGTAAATTATGTCTCGTTGAAGATGAGATTTGAGAGAGTTGAATAAGAATTCCCATGCCCTAGTTGAATAAGATGAGATGCGTCAAGCTAAACGTTTTATTTGGGGCTCAATGAAAAGCTCACAATATTATGTTTAGTTTATGGCAGCTTTTATGATCAATACATCACATAAGCACATGGATTCTCATAATTTAAGAGTTTTAAGGAATATCCAAACCTCTTTATCACCCAATTGACAGAGAGGAAATACCTACTTTGTGTTAGATTATAATCATTCATTCATGATAATATCATCCATGTCATGCTAGTTGTCTTTGCTTTTTTAGTTGTGCCTTCCACGTTATTTTTTTGCTCATTTTAGCCTCAAAATCCCACGAAAAAAAAAAAGCTTCAATTTCGAAAACATTAAATGAGTAAGAGCTTTATTTTGAAAATGCATACTTATAGAACAGAGAGCAGTAACATACTTATAACATTTTAAAATTCTTTTTTTTTTCTCCCCAACGTATGGATAATTTGATAAATAAAGATTTTTTTTTTTAATTTTCATGGAGAGAGAGTTTTTAGTGGCAAAAGTTTTGCTTTTTTGGTATTGGGTTTGGGTTGCTTTTTGTGAGGGACAATATGATTTGATTCCCCACTGACCCATAAAAGCTTTGATTAAACCCATTAGGGTTGGCCATTGGTGGGTGGTGAAAAAACCCACTTGATTTCCCAATCATTCATATGAATAATCAATCTAATTTAGTTTCCAATTCAAGCTTTGCTCCTCTTTGTTCCATTAATCATGCTAAAAAGTTATATTAAAGAGAGAGAAAAATACTACTTAGTACACATTAAGGAGTGAAAAAGTGTCGAATCTTCACACATTTAGATTACATAATTTGACATATGTGACATTTTAGATTACATGTCTATATTGTGATAAAATGACCATAATATTCTCTAATTTTTTTGGTGGTTGGCTTTGAAAATTCTTTGAGGGTAAACTTTTAACTAATAGCTACAACAAGTTTTGGTTACCGAATTGCAGTGAATGTTACATTTAATGATTGTAATTTATAAATACTTCTGTGCTTGTGATCCAAATAAGAAAATAAAAATGATCCCTATGGCTATTGCAATGTCCAAATGATAAAAGTAACAGAGGTGTGCAATCGGGAAAGTCAACGTCACAGACGGGGAAACCCGGCCCAGTGTTTCCTTGGGAGTGGGTTGTCTGTGCCCGGCCATATGTCAAAGACACTACTCCCTTTAAATATATATATATTAAAACTACCGAAATCAATTTGACAATGTTGTTTAAAAGAATAATAAGATGGGCAAACAAACCCGCCAGCAGTAGAAAAGACGGGGCTGTCCACAGCCCATGGTCAGCGGGTCACAGCGGGCAATGGCGTGGACAGCCCATGCTCAATTTCTCTTTTGCATGAACTGAACAAGGCTGCAATTCATATCAAAACTCAAACTTTATACAAAGAGAAAATTATAATTATATTACAGACCAAAATTGTTTTTATACAACATAACTTGCTGCATTTAATCATTTCATATAAAAAATTCACTTTTAGTGTCAACGTGACAGCTTCTTCTAGTCATCCCAACTGTTTTCCCATCCATCTTCATCAGAAGACCTAACCGCCTCCGTTTCGCCCCAACTGTCGTCCCACCCCCTATCCCAGAGCTCGGATGTTTCCTGTTTGCCGCCCGAAGGAGACTCGGAGCGTCCCATTTCGAGCTCTTTATATGGGACACCCTCGAAGTGGCGGCCCTTCTGCCCCCGAACGCAACAAGTCCATGTTCCACCTATGATAAGGGCAACCACGACCAACAGGTAGACCCCGTGGATTGGTGTTGCCGATGAGCCCACATAGTACGGAAGTTTCCGGAAGAAGTTGGTGTTTGGATCGAAGCGGATCACACAAGCCTCGTTGCTGGCTCGTAGAATTATCGGCGAGCTTCTTCCATCGGTGACGTTGACCTGAAACGTGAACGTGAGGATCAGTGAAATGGTGTGTTGTGTCATTCAAGCGAAAAATGGTGAGAGTTACGGCTGTTTGGCAAACCTTTTTGTAACCAGCTCGAGGAATCGGTATCTTCTGGGATTCGGTTTTGGTTGTTACGTTAACCTCGAGCGAGCTCGCTCCGTCGTTTTGGATGAGAAGAAACCACTCTGTAATGGCTGCAAAAGAAAAGAGAATTGTCAAAAACACGATTGGGTTGTCTAACTAGATCGATAGGCGAATAGAGTCTATAGCTTATTATCATGTAAAAACGAGCTTGACACGAGGAATTAAGATGGAAGTCTTATGGCTCTCTAAGGAGCATGAATTGACCTACAGAGCCAAAATCAGGTTTGAGTTTGAATATTCTAATGAGATAATTTGAATTCATAAATTTCAACAACAAATTTGTGAGTTATGTTTGTTGAGACCATTCATCTGAATACTGGCTTGGTCTCAAATTAGCGAACACGGATTCACAACACGAAGTTAAGATAGAGCTATCAAGGCTTTCACCAAGTTAAGCAAATAGTAGCGCCTGAATAGCCTAATAATTCCCGGGATCGTATTACGGCGAAATAGTGCTGGACCCGCATTATTATGTCTCTAATTATATTATCTTTCATTAGGTATATTTAAGGTATAGCCATAAGGGTGTCTAAGCCAACATAAGACACTCACCGCTAGAGATCGGGTTTAGTGAACTTTCTTATTCAACAGTCTTCGAGTTTAAACTTTCGAACATTTATAAATTAATCAGAATGTATCAAGCAACGAGGATAAATGGTGAATTTCACATCACAACTTTGCTAATTATTTGCTTTACTGGGTGAAGCCTTTCTAGTTCTAATTCTAAGCACTGATCACAATTAGTTTGACGTAAGAAGACAAATGCATGAACACACTAGTCTTGAACTGCTCTTACACTACAATTTGATTACTTTTCGGTCATGTATCAAAATCGGCGGGTCTCGTACCAAATCTTATGCCCTATTGTCTGTTCGTGTAACAACATTGTTGAGTTGTGAAGCCTAATTTATCGAAGCCGTAATGAAAACCCGAATCAGAGTTATCAATCTGATCGCATGCTTGTATTTTTAGGTTTAGCCTAGTTTGTTATAACACTTGATCGCCGTTTCTCGTTCTTTTAGAGCGCATGTAAGAGAAACAAAGACCTTGTGAGATTGAACAATTGCAGTCGAACTTTCTCCCGATTTGATTACAGTGAAGAAGACTTGCAAGCGGCAGAAGACGTGCATCTCACACTGAGAGCTAACACAATAATATCTGATGTCACCTTTTATGTTCCGTCTTGCAAATTTCTCGTCTCGATTTGGAGATTAAGGTATAATCCTAACCACGAGCCCCTGGTTTCTTTCCGAACGTCGTTCCTAGCGGGCCTCGTCCTTAAATCCTAGAGAGACTAACTAAATTCAGTAATGTTTTTCTTTGGCTTCTATTGACATTCATTTATGGTGTCAAACATACATGCATGATATTATGACGAAAAACAAACTGTAAAAAGCGTATTACCATTTGAAGAGGAGATCAAGCATGCTCTGAAACTAATCTGAGTCTTGCTCTCGCATCTCTTCAGTGAGTTCGTGCAGCTCCCAATGCTCACGCCATCACCAGCTGGGCTTGGAGATGGTGAAGGAGAAATCTAAAATAAATAAATAATTAATCAAAATTAAGCTCAATTATGTAAATTTCTAACAAAAACTACATCGAAAGTCAAAGGGTCTTATGGTGGTTGACATTGGGGCCATGATCTTCAACCATCTTCCTAACCTTGGCGAGAAAAGACCCATCGGATTCTCGGGCAGCCATTAAAACGAGCATCAACAACGCCGAAACCAGACACGACCCTTTACGATTTCGCTCCATTTCTCTCCAAATTCGCTATCTTTTTCTTCTTCCAATTAGTGCAATTCAAGGTCAAACAGAAGAAATCGCAGGCGTTGAGTCAACGAAACTAACAACGCGACCTCCATTTTTCCAGTCAATCACTTTCGCTCTTCTTCTTCTTCGTAACTTCCGAAAGAGCTACTCGATCGAAGACCTTCGTTTCAGACAAAACGACGCCGTTTTCGGGAGCTCTTCTGAATGCCAACGGTCGTTTCGTGATGAAGCACTGATTGATGGGGATTAATGACGTAAAGCACAAGCTTTAGCGAGCTTAATCCATATTTTCCATAATTTCATCGAAGCCCTCGTATTATCACGAATCCGACTTTACTACCCTCTCTCTGGGAAAAAGTAACAGACTTTACTCAAAACTCAAAAGGGAATTCATGGGTGTTCCTTGTTCGTTCGCTCGTCCCATTTCCGAATCGATTCCTCATGAACCCTAAATTTCCCACAAATTCTCGAGCTTCAGCTCGCAATCCCTTTAAGGTTCTTCCCATTATTGAAGAAAAAGAGGAATTCTTTTTATCTATTTTCTTTTGATCATCATAAATTGTTGAGTAGGGTTCTTCGTATTGTTGAAGAGAAAGTTGGGTTTTTATTTTATTTTTTATTTTTTAATTGCA
Organism: Parietaria judaica; assembly: GCA_954871525.1. Lineage (NCBI taxonomy): Eukaryota > Viridiplantae > Streptophyta > Magnoliopsida > Rosales > Urticaceae > Parietaria > Parietaria judaica. Next base: position 6,175,322 of record OX940862.1, read on the forward strand.
TTAATGTCGTCGGAGGAGATAGGCTTGGTCCCATCGCAGAGGCTCGAGAATGGCTTGAACACTCGCATGGCCTTCTCCGATGATCCCGTGCGGTTTAGCTGCGGCGCGCCAGCTCAGCGCCGAGCCGGTGCCGGTGCCGGCGGCTCGGAGGTCCCGAAGACTAGGGATCTCAGCGGCTTCATCGACGAGCGATTCTTCACGCCACAGAGCGCTGCCGATTTCCGCAGGAATGTTTATGCCGGGGAGCGGAAGAACCCGCCGGAGCCGAGGAACTGGAGCGGCGACGGCTCAGACGAGGACGAGGACGACGATGAGGATGACTTGGACGATGACGAGGAAGAGGCCGACGATGATGGCAAGGGCAGTGGCGGGAACGGGGGCGAGGGCAAAGTCGGAAACGTGAAGCTCAAGCACCATGACCAGAGCCAGAGCCAGCATGATCACCATCGTCATCAGTTTGGTAAGGAGATAGATGATGGTTGATAAGGCCAAGTTGAACATTGTCGGGGACGAAACCGGGACCGGGATCAACATTGAACTAATCTTGCTGAATTTTCATTTAGGAGCAAGTATGATGGTAGGATCAAGTAGAAACGTTGTAGCGAAAGAGAGTGGCGTTGTGCAGAAGGCGAGTCCTCACAGCCACGGCCATGATCAGAGGTTGAGCGTTTTCGAACAAAACACGGTCACTGTGGCGGAGAACGACGGGTATTATTCACAGTATTTTCAGGGGAATGAGGAGGTCGCAAACGCCTTGGTGCAGAAGGATTTAGCTGTGGAGAATGGTTGTGGGTTCAGTGGGAGAAAGGATGGCTCTTATATGATAGAGTCCGGCGACTCCTTGAGGTCGATTCTCTCCGATCCCGTGACGTGAGTTCTCTTTATTGTGGTTATTGATTGTGTTGAGAGTTTTATAGAATTTGTGGCATTCATGGCTATTTTTGTGTATGTGATATAGTGGTGCTCTAATGGATGACGCGATGATATTGCCTTGTGGGCATTCGTTCGGAGGCGGCGGAATTCAGCACGTTATCAGGACGGTGAGCTTCTAGTGAGGGAACCGTGTTTAAATGTTCCAGTTTTCGGCTTGTGGAGATGTTTTACTAAAGTTTTTTATTTTATTTTTATTTATGTTCTGGACTTCGTGATCGTGTTCAGAAATCTTGCTATACTTGTTCCCAGTCAACGTCAGAGGAATCTATAGCTCCAAATCTTTGTAAGTACTCGTTTTTTGAAGAAAAATGATATTTTTTTGCTCAAAATGTGTTCGTTTCTGATTGATGCAAGTCGAATATCTCTTTAATATTAAATTACTAAACTATTCTATTATCAAATTTGTTTCGGCAAATGTGCAGCGCTTAGAACTGCCGTGCAGGCATTTCGCCGGGAAGACGAACTGCAATTTCAACGCTCGTCAAAGAGAAAGAGGGAAAGGCTCGACCAGGTATGTCTATATTTTCGCGTCGAATTCATAATAATATGAAAATCGCAAAAGAAATGTGAAAAAGATAGGTTAAGCATTGGATTATTTATCGAAAGAATGATTAAGATAGGTTTAACATTTTGCTGAACTCATGTAGGAAAAAAGTGTGTATGGTGACTCGGGGCTCATGGACCTACCACGAAGCAGAGGCGTTCAGTTTCCGTTTGCCGTGATGGACCGAGTTGTCATAAAGGTCGGATTCGCCCCTACAAATCTTGTAACCATTCTTGCTGATTATAGTTTAACTGAAAATGTTTGCAGGGTAATAAGAGGACACCACAGCGCTTTGTCGGGCGTGAAGCGGTCGTAACAACGCAGTGCTTAAATGGATGGTCAGTGCTATTTACTTTGCTTATGGTTAATGAGATTGCAACCTCTTATTTTTTAAAAAAATTTACACAAATACCCCCCAACGAGTGGATAGTGTGCAATCTTGATTTGATATCAACATAATTAACATCAAATGTATTTTTTGGTGGCGATTTTGACGTTTTCTGGCCCTATATAAATCCTTCACATTCATACAATTCTAAATACATAACATTTAACTCCGTGTAACAGGCGCATTGGTTCCGCAACCGACTATAATTTTCTGTAACTCGAGGCTTTAGAAATTTGAAACTCTTGTTTTGTCCCAATAAACTCTGGAAATGAAGTTTTGTTTTTCGACATTACATAGTAGCTCGACTCCGAAGTAACACAAGTTTATTATATGCAGGTATGTGGTGAAGACACTGGACAACGCAGAGAGCGTGAAATTACAATATCGCTCGCTCGCAAAGGTACCACACGACGCCATACCGAAGCCGATCTCGAGCAAAGCGCCGTCTTGGCTGTAAAACGAGCACAACTTCAAGAAAGAAACGTCATTCATGCGCTGCAATTTACTAACTGGTTTTCAGTGCCACTTATTCTTGCTTGTCACGTTTGCTTACTAAGCAATGAAGGTCGAAGCTAAGCCCTTGTAAATTACAGAATGAGAATTAGGTAGAATCCAATACGCTAACATTTGACTCTTGTAAAGTTAAGAATCTTGTGATATCATTTTTGGGTTGATGGTAATGGATGAACTCGAATCTTATTTTCTCATCTCTCTTCTCAGCTATTAAAAGGCTTAGTTTACTGGACCGGGTATTGGGTTTTTTTTCCTGGCCCAGTACCGAAAAAGTCGGTCTATAGGTATTATTTATAAAATAAAATAATCAAAATAAAAATATAACATTTAAGGTTAATTACAATTCTAGAAGTCAGAACTTAGAAGTAGAACTATGATAAATCAATTAAATATTGAATAAGTTATGATAAAATTTGAAAGGGCTTGGACCAGACTTTTTTTTTTACTCAGTCCAATCCTTTTTTCTTTTACATAATAAGCTTGGTTTTCAAGTAAAATTTGATCGGGACTAGGTCAAAAATTAAATTCCAGGGATCAATCATATTATATATATATATATATCCTTGAGAACAAACTGGATAAGTAAGTAGCCAAAAAGTTAATCAGAAATCTAATCAATTCAACAGGCATTAAAAAAGAAAGAAACAAGATGTTTATTCTTTAGTGATTGTAACATATATGCCCATTTTTTCTTCAATATAAAGTTTACAGAAATGAATGAGGAAGGGCTAATCGGTACTTTGGTGAGTGATAGTAATACAACAGACTGTTAAAAATGTGATCAGAAGCAAGAAATGTTATTCTCTTTCAACAGGAAATTGCACGTCGAATAAATGGAAGCCGCCGCGGCTCTCACCGCAGTGTCCCTCTCCGAGCTATCCATTTTTGTAGCCCTGCAAACATATACAGTTTATAAACAAAACCGTTAATCGAAGATAAATTTCGTTAACTTTTTGCAAAATTAATCAAGTTAAAGCAATAACTAGAATCATTTCTTGCACTTCAACAGAATGAGAACTCAAAATATCGCAATGTAGGGTGAAAATATTGTATTCAATGAAAATCCGATTTTCTGGTTTCTGATAGTAATAACCAGCACAAGCTGAATGTACCGTTAAAAACTCGGTTTTATGAAAACTAATTAAAAATCCCAAGTTCAATTCAACTCAACAGAATCACACATTATAAGTATTTTTGTTCTAAATATAACTATTATAAGCTTAAACCAGTAACTGGTTCTCCAAACTGGTACATACATTGCAGGGTAAAACATGGTTTGGTAATAAAGTTTCACCTCAATGGTGAAAATCATGGGTAAATAAGAGATGTACCTTGGGTCACCTTCTGATGTACCTAACTGCTGAATGCCAAATGCGGCGTTACCATAAACGTGTCTCAACCCTTGCTCACAGTGAAGCTGCATCTCTTTCACTTGGCTCAACCAATTTTCCTAAAATCCAAAGAGCGTCGCTGACGTTAGTTTGTGAATCTGGTTTTTAAATTTCTAAAATCCGTTTCGAAAACAAAGTTTGCGTGTAAACACGACACTAACCAGGTGTTTCTCTTCGTCGGAAAGAGATTTGTCCATTTGGTCAAAGAGTTTGTTCCATCTCGTTCGATGCATCTCGGCCGTCGCCCCATGAGAAAATCCAGAAGCTGATGCTTGCATTGCAGAAGGATCATTCTCCTGATTGTATGTAAATTCCTTGGACAGCAAAAAAGGAAGCTCGGTGCTAATGACTGCTCGTACCCTCTTCTTGCTGCGGCGCAGGGCTGCAATTACAATGATTGTTATTTATATCAAAAAAATATTCGCCATATTTGGTACTCTTTCAGATTTTTGTTCACGGTTTCTAGTTTTCCGATATTAGTCAGTAGAAATCGACGGATGTTTGATAGTGATTTTGTTAAATAATCTTATAACCAAATGTATAATTTGTATTCTTCCACATCATGTCAAATGATTAAGAAATCGAACACATAAACATACCAGAAAGACGTCCTTTTATATCTTGGAGAAGAAGATCCAACCACTGGGACGCAACCGTTGCAGCTGAATAACAGAAAATATATCATTTCAATAACCGCCACAGCAAATGATTAATTCCGTCATTTTTTGCCAACATAAAAAACAAGCTTACCCTTGACAGAAAGATACGAATCCGAATCATTGTTTGACAAAGAGCTCTTGTTCTCAGACATTTTAGGCGACGAAGAGAGCTTGAGTGTTAATGCATCTTCCTCGGTCACAAGAGAGGATTGTGTTGTGCTATGTTTTTTTACTATTTTATCCTCAAGAATTGAAGGACACTTGACTAGTGATGGTTGAAATTCCTGTGCTTGCCTCACCCACGAGACGGCATGAGGTTGACTTTCCTGACGAGTCAAATGTATAGCCGAATTAAACAATGCAGTTTCTGTTGCGTCACTTTTTGAATGACTTGTTTGCTTGTTTCCAACATGGCCCGCTCCGTGCTTCTCAGATCTTACAAGGGCCTCTATTATGGAGTGGACTTGTTTTCTATTCCTCACATGGTTGATGATTCCAGGGTTCAAATCATTAAGAAGTCCACTCGGAGCTGCAATCTTCGTGAATCTGTCTACCTGTTCTTTCTTTGCAATCTCCATTTTCTTCTTAAAAACGTCGGTTTTACTTTTTCGTCCCCGTTGCTTTGGGATCGGAATGCCTCCGTGAGTAGAAGAGAGAAACCCGTTTTGCTTCATCTCTTTCCACATTCTAAGTGAATCATTTTCTTCCAATGGGCCAGTAGAGCTCGCACATTCCGACATGTCTCTCGGCTTCTTCAACGCATTTAGTTGTTTGTACGGGAAGAACGGATCTTGGTTCATTGAGCTTGAGACATCCTCAGAGTTGAGATCCAACCCAACACCCCTCATACCAAAATCATTATCTGACTTCTCTGAACTCTTCGAACATTCCTGGCTGCTCTCGGGATTCTTATCTTTCGAAAGGAACATTTCCGTATTCAGATCCAACGGTCTAGGTTTCTCGTTACCCTCCAACGAAAACTTGTTTACTACAGCCTTTTCGGTTTGAGAGTCATCATTTTCACCAAGCTGATGCTCAGCGCTAGATTCCTCGTCTTTTAGAGATCTGTGATTATGTGTGTTCATTCCTGTTGCATAATATTATATATATATATATATATATATATATATATATATATACTGTTAGCTGAGGAATCTGAGTTCAATAAGAGTAACACAGCTTAAACCCGCTTAATTTAAACTATTTGCAGCCATATCTACTGACCCTAATTGCTAAACAATCAGTCCTAAGCATATTCACTGGCTTTGCACACATAGAAAAAAAAAAAAAAAGATCAAAGCTTCAGTAATAGGTTCAATCTTTCAGCAAAAATAGGGGTTTCGGAAAGGGAGCAAATTTACCCTCGGATCGGCACACGGATTCAAGATCTCGCATTTTGACACGCTTCCGAGATTCGGATCCAGATTCTGCACTGTCTCGCTTCTCAACACTACCCGACTGTGAAAAAAGAAGGAAAAAACAAAACAGATATGAAGCTCCAATCGCCGAATCAGTTTTTCCAAGAGCAACACAAATAGATAAAGAAGCAACCTTTGAGTCCGATTTGCACCGGTCCGAACCAGATTCTGAAGCATGACGACCCTCCATCGATACAGCACCGACCCTTCAGAACCCAGTTCGGAATCTTGGATTCGAAGCCGACCCCAATCCAAGAAAGACCCAATCTGGGTGACGGCGAAGGAAGAGACCCAGAAATGGAAGATTTGGGGATCGGGGAAGAAGAGAGTGAAGATATGGGATCGAAGATTTATGGGTAAAGAGTAAAACTAAAAAGGGAAGATGAGCCAAAAATGATGTTTTTGAATTTGATTAGGTAGAGAGAGAGAAAGGCGCGTGTTTTACTGTGTTGGCTTTTTCGGCTCAACTTCGAGGTTAAGACGATGCGATGAGATTGAGAGACAACAAAAACAACGTGGGAGATTTCAAATTCAAACACTTTGGAGGGAATTTGGGTTTTAGGCCCATCAAAGCCCACTACTTCTTTTGGGCTTTTCTCATTTACAAAGCCCAAAAGTTTTACCCTTCATGTTTCTCTATGGGAATTGGGAAGCATAAGTGGATAATCTTGTAGCAAAATGTATAGGCATACTTTTATCTCTTTTTTAATAGTAATATTTAAAGGCTATAGAATAATATATCGAAATCCAATTTTATTTACGTGGAGTTTTTTTTTTTTTTTTTTGCATTTATTTATGTGGAGTTATCATCCGTCAAATTAGAGAAACGCATACCTCTCCAAACTTAGTAGACATGCACATATATCTTTTGCATAACTACCATTAACTTGTTATACATACCATTAACTTGTTATACATGATATTAGACCCTGTGACCATCTATTAGCCTTAAAATAAATCGAAAATACGTTAGTGCACATAGTACATGATTGAGAAACCATAACATCTCGTTCTTTATTAAGCTTACTGTTTTGATTGAAACCATAACATCTCGTTCTTTATAAAACTTAGTGTTTTAATCAAAAGAACACTTATAAAGAACACTTATATAGCCCAGTGTTCTTTATTAAGCTTACTGTTTTGATTGAAGTACTCAAATCAAATCCCACGATGTCAAGTCAAAGTCCACTACTACGCGATTCTCTCAGAAAGTGACCCACGTGTCAGCTCGACACCAAGTCAAGCTCCGAACTCTAAATCATCACCAACATACACTTTCAATGAGCAGAAATCAAAAACCTATAAAGGCAAGAATACAACCCTATCACACGCACACAAGCATTCGCCCTAAGAGAAAAGAGTTTGTGAGATTTGTATTTTCAGAGTGTTCAACTCGGAATCGGCTTGTGGTTTGACTGATCCCCTTTTCAAAGCAATAAACATACAAAGGACGTAGTCAACTACCGCGTTAGGACGAATCTCTCTAAAAAAAACCTTGGTGTTTTTGTTCTTTTCATTTTTTTAGTTTGTCATTGTCGGAAGTATTGACGACGCAGAGGTCAAAATCCACAAAGCTCTTAGCACTTTGAAATCGAAATCTTATTCACAACTCACGTGACTGTTGGTATGCGAAACCACTTAAACATTTATCATAGACAAAAATACCAATTCAAACAACATTGAAAATTAACTAAAAAAATTAAAATGGTCTAAACATAAAATTGTTCACCATCAATAGTTTTTGGAAGAATCAGCCATAATAAGAAAAAATATATTGTACTTAAGTTCATTTTTAAGTGACTGAACACCAAGATAACAACAATAATAATAATATAGTAAAGAAACAAAATTATTCCCACTAAATATCACTACAGAGATTGAAAAATTACATACACAACCGGGTACGATAATAATACATGTGGCCAATAACTTCATGTAATATCGCCTAATACAGCCACCAAATTAAACAATACATATATAAAATGTGGTGATTTTTTTATTATTTATTTTATATCTCACATTAATACAGCTTTAATTTACTCTATGTGAACGAAAGTTTTTTTTTTATTTTTTTTAGGGATATGTGAACGAAAGTTAAACGTGTAGAAAAAAGAAAAAAAAAAGTAGTCCATATGTGAAACGTGTCAAATAGCCCCGAATTTTAGTAATCTACTCACACACAAAAATTTAAAACTAAGATTGTTCAGATTCCATAAAAATAATTTATTCCACGTGAACAAATGTTTGACGGGTAGGAAAAAAAAAAGAAAAAAAAAAAGAGAAGAAGTATATCCATATGTGAAACGTGTCAAATAGCTCTGAATTTCACTAATCTACTCACAAACAAAAAAAAAAGCTGAAATTGTTCAGATCCCCTAAAAAATGTTGGCCGATTTCAACAATTCATCAAATGCTTATGCACATCAAGTTTCCTTTAAAATCTTTACAAAAAAAAAAAAAAAATCGTTACGGGCTTCGGGCCCCAAACTGGGCCTGGGCCTGCAAGAGCCAACAGTTCCTCAGCTGAGACTCCGTCGTTTCCCTGAACCCGTTGACCCGAACCAAGCAGAAGTGCGTGCACCCGAACCCACATCCCGACCCGGAACCCGACCCGGCCGTGCTCGTCTTCAGGAGATAGCACGCCGGTGGACACTCGGACCCTCTCCCCTGAATCACCAACCCGTACGCCTTCGTGACGCCGTCGTTTGACGCCTCTTCACTGTCGTTTTTAACCTCCTCGTGTCGCTCGGAGAGTTCCTCCACGAAGATCAGTCCCTCCGGCACCGGCGCGTCTCCGGCGTCCCACCGCCCCATCGCCGCCGTCCAATTCTCCTCCGCCACCGACCGCTCGATCGCCACCTCGACGCTCCTGCCTTCATCGCTCCGGCGAAAGAGCTGCGCCATCAACGGACCTTCCCGGAGATTCTTCACGATGTCCACCACCGACTCCTTCATCCAGTGGTCCAAGCTCTCGTGCGCCACGGCCTCATACCTCCGGCGATCGCGCCGCCGCACCACTTCCGATTCGGAGCCGGTTATCGATAGGCTCGCCGTCGCCGCGACGGAGTGATTTCTCGGCGGAGGACGAAATCGCAAGCCGCGAGTGGCGCGACGATCGCGGCGATCGAGGATTGCGCAGGTTCCGGTGAAGGGGATGGTGGAGGAGGAAGCCATGGACGGTTCTTGGAGCGAGCTTCGATCGCGAATTGGGGTTTGGGTTTTTATATGAGTCTGGTTGTGAAGGAGAAGGAAGAGTTGGAAATATTCTGGTCCGAAGAGTATGGTTCTGGTTATTGGCTACGTTATATTTAATCATTTTTATTTATTTTAATTGGATTAGCCAGCGAGGATAGTATTCCCTGTGGTGCAAGCAGATTGCGTTTCGTGCACCTGCTATATCACCTGTTGGATCAGGAAACGTGGAATAGATCCGACGGTCAATATATTTCAGAATAAATATCATATCTAACTATCGAATTATGAAGTATTCCGTCCGGATAATTTAGGGGATCAAAAGAGGATATAAAACTGGTAGAGTAATTGTGGTCAAAGTATCTAAATTTTGATTAAGTTATGCAGTATTAATTTAAAGTGTAAAATAAAAACAAAAGCCAAAATAAAAAAATATGAAGTGTTATAGTTCTTTTGTCTAATTTTTTTTTATGAATTTTGATCAATTTTTTTTATAATATTATTAAATTATTTACAAAATACATATTTATGTAACTTCTGACCCTAGCAGTAGCAGCCACAATTGATTAAAATTTAGTTACTTTTGATTTGATTATCCCAAAAATTAAATCATTAAAAAAAATCATGATTTAAATTATAAACAGTTAATGTTTACATTATTTATTGGGTAAACTGCGGCTAATGTACCCAATGTTTGATTTTCTGCGGATTATATACCCAATGTTTATTTTTGGCGGCTAATGTACCCAATGTTTGATCCGTTATATATTTTTGGGTTTTCCGTCAGTTGACCGTTAGAGAGTTATATGTACACTTTTCGTATTTTTGACATAACTCACTCATTTTTTATCCAAATTTTATGCACGACCTATGGTTGGAAAGATAAGAGATAGATCTACCACTTTAATGTTTTAAGTTTTGTAAAATCAGTTTTAAAAAAATACGAAATTTCAAGTACAACGTAAAACTGGACATTAGTTTAATGCAAAATATTTGTTTCGAGCAAATTTTAATATACTTAATGACTTTTTATGATGAAACGTAAAACTAAAAAGTTGTAGATAAACTTTTTATCTTTCCAACGGTTGTTTATTTATAAATTTTGGACAAAAAATGAGTGAGTTATGCCAAAAATATAAAAGATGTGATGTGAAATAATATTTCATATTTTTGGCATAACTCACTCGTTTTTTATCCAAAATTTATAAATAAACATCCGTTGGAAAGATAAAACATTTATCTACAACTTTTTACTTTTACGTTTCATCATAAAAAGTCATTAAGTATATTAAAATTTGCTCGAAACAAATATTTTGCATTAAACTAATGTCCAGTTTTACGTTGTACATGAAATTTCGTATTTTTTTTAAACTGATTTTACAAAACTTAAAACATTAAAGTTGTAGATCTATCTCTTATCTTTCCAACCATAGGTCGTGCATAAAATTTGGACAAAAAATGAGTGAGTTATGTCAAAAATACGAAAAGTGTACATATAACTCTCTAACGGTCAACTGACGGAAAACCCAAAAATATCTAACGGATCAAACATTGAGTACATTAGCCGCCAAAAATAAACATTGGGTACATAATCCGCAGAAAATCAAACATTGGGTACATTAGCCGCAGTTTACCCTTATTTATTTATAACGTACTGGGAGGATTGGTTACTAGGTTAGTTATAAAATGTGGTTTCACTGGAACTGTGCACAGCTGATTACAAGCCCATGCTAGCAAAAAGTGCACGAGGTTATTGCCTAATGGTACGTGCTCTTACAAGTTTCGCCACGAGCTTCACACGCAAGCTTACTAGTTTTGATCTCGACCGTTCATGGCGCCACTTCCTCGCAATCTACGGTCATGACATTTTCACGGTCAATGAAGGTGGTTTTTTCCACGCGCCTACTCTCGCCAAAAAAGAGAGTGGATCCTAGTTGGCAGAGAGAGGGTGTTTACAACGACAGAAAGCGTGGAGCCATGTGGAAAAGCTGTGCCATTCGGACGGTGGCATGTTTTTTGCGGTGTTTAGAGCGAATGAATTGATAGTATGTTGACACGTCATCGGTATAGGAGTGCCATGTCATCGGAGGACGATTGCCACGTCATCATATTGTGTAATCCGATTTTTTTCAAGAGAAAATCCAGGGGATATGGTTATGTTAGTTGGGGTTTCGTTTCGTATAAGATTCATTATGTATATTGCAAATTTGCAAGGCAAGAAGTATCTTGTTTTATTTAATATATATTATGGGTAATTTTTTAGCCATTAAAAATATCAGTCTAAAAAAGCCACCAAAGGCGGCATGATCCCGGCCCAAAAAAAGGTCAACGTGATTCAGCGTAAATAGTCAGCGATATTCGGCCCAAAAAGTCAATTAGACTCAGGCTCGAAAAAGTTCAGTCAAAAGTTTAATTACTTCTACCACAAAAAATACTCTAAATCATTTATTAAAAGCATCGCACAAGCAATATCTTATTTGTTCAGGGGGCCAACACATTAATTATTAATTACTAAGAGGTCGTTGCACCCTCATATAAATATTAGCTCGTTTCAATTAAAATGGTAACTCAAATCAACACTGATCAAGTCATCACAAACTCACAAAAACGTTCTATAAAGCAATAAAACTTTCGTTTCCCATTATCTTAAATATCCCAACTTAAATACCCCACTAATATTGAGCGTCGGAGGTACAGAGGCACCCCCTTCGTACCCCTTTAAGTTCACGTTTTCTCATATACGGAGACCGAGACATAAATCCTGGATAATATAGTTAGCATATCAAGAAAGAAGAATCCATTTGACCGTCAAATGGTCATCAGGCCCGACCCTAAATCCAAACTTGCCGCTTTGATTGTTGATCGATTTTCAGCATTAACAATAGCTATTGCGTATTATCAACTAAAAACACATATATATATTATTTAAATAAAGGTTATTTATGTATTCAACATTATATAAATGAACGCATTATCATTCTAAGAATGAATTTAAAAAAAGTTTTCGAGTTTAATTCAGATGTCTATATGTAATATATCTTAAAGGGAAATGGACGAAACCATAGGCGGAGCTACATACACACGAGTGTATGCAAGTGTTTTTACCCAATATCAAAAGAAAAATTAATGAAGTGATATTATATTTATTTTTCTCAAGTGGACAAACTTTAAAGTAGAACACATTAAAATTTTCAAGACGTTTCTTTTGTTTTTATGCATAAAATCTTGGGATTTATTTCTTTTATTTTGCTTGGTCACATGTATTCTTATTATTTATATATTATCTTTTATTTGCTTATTCTTTTAGAGCTATTATAGAATTTTAGTTATGAATTTGTTGCTCTGTTAATTTTCTTGATATATTGCATAACACGATACATAACATTTAAATTATTGAACGAGATAAGAAAATAGTCGCACATTTTCTCACTAAAATTTTAAATTTTGATGTACTTATAAAGATAGAAACAAATAACTAATATATAGAAAATTAGATGACGTTTAAATTAATTCGATAAAATTTATAATAGTTATATAGTGCTTCGGTTGAACCAAAAGGCTTGGTCTCATCCCCACCGCTGTTAGCAATATTTGACTTTTGAGTACTAATTATGTTATATAAAAATATAAATATACACATATATATATAGGGTTAATGATGGCAAAAATACCCAAAGTTTTGTCAAAGAACTCCTCGGGTACCCAAAGTTTAAAAATGGTGGTAAAAATACTCAAAGTCATATTTGGGGAGTTGACCACTCCAATCTCGTAACACCGTTAATTTACATGTTAACTCTGACCACGCGGACAAACGTGGGTTGCCGACAGAACAATTTTTTCCACGTTGACAAGCCCACATCAGCCTCGTTTACGAGAAAACAGCGAATTAAACCCCTAAGTAATACTATTTAATACAACTAATTTAATCTCTAATGATTACACTTAACGGAACAATTTTTTTCACGTGGCCAGAGTTATTGGGTAAGTTAATGGCGTTACAAGAATGAGGTGGTCAACTCCCTAAATGTGACTTTGGGTATTTTTGCCACCACTTTTAAACTTTGGATACCCGAAAGGTTCTTTGACCAAACTTTAGGTATTTTTACCGTCATTAACCCATATATATATATATATATATATATATTGGCGTAGTTAGTACAAGATTGAGTAATCAAATCGCATGTAGTAGAGTATAGAAAGATAAATTATGCTCACTCGCTGAATTACACAGAAACATAAGACTAAGTAAAGTAGAAACAAGCATTGGGTAAAAACTGGTGGGGGGGTAGATGGTGCAAGATTAAACACTCTACGAGGCCATAATCTCACGAACGTATGTTGTGTCGTAACTTGTGAAAAAACCTCTCCTCGCATCATATAGGGAATCATATTATATATCCAAAGTTTTAAACCTTAGAATTCTCAACGTTATTATCCGATCCACCCATGCGAACAATGACGGCGACAACGACATTGCACCAGCCTTCGTCGTCGTTAGAAAACTCGGTGAGTCGGACAGTGAGCAAACTCTCTATCTGTCCCAATGACAAGTGGGCTATAGATTTTAAAGCCGTGATTTGGACTTTGGACCATCGTAATCAACCAAGTTAGCCCAAAAGTGTATTTATTCCTTTTAACTTCCGAAGGCAAAAGCCTTGTGTGTGTTTTATTATTATTATTCTTATTATATATATAAACAACATAAATTTGAGTCATGACAAGTTCCTCTTTGAATGGCTTGAAACAAAGAACGTCATTTAGAGTTACTTGTACTTGTGTAGGCGTAGCCAATTACGATGACCAATTTGGGTAGGTGAAACTTGCGGCTTCTAAGCAACCCAAATATATTGGTCACTGATTTATCTACAATCATATATTCCTATCGATAAAATATTGTTATTCTCATAAATAAATGGTCAACGTCATATACAAATTATGTATTAGAAATTAAATATTAAAAAACGATTACTTTTAGACTGATACTTTATTTCTAGGTCCTACTAATGGAGGTTCTGTGGATATAATTGCATTGTGGCTCTTTTATAAACATTGAGACCTAATCTAAAAAAATATCCTCTAATATTTTTTTAAAACTCAAAATTATTCCTTATTAACAAATTTTTATTTTCTTATATATCTCATCTAGTTTCATTTTTCACCAAAATATACATTCTATTTAGAGTTTTAGTTTTTGAATTGTTTAAATAATTACTTAAAAAAAAGGAAGATGAGTGGCAAAAGTAAAACTATCACATCATACCATAAAAGTATATGTTAGCTGTTTTTGAAATTTAAGGATATGGAAAACCAAATTTCCTTTTCAACTAAAGCGAAATGAAGACCATGAACATGAGACGAGTCGTGAGATGAGACTATGAAGGACAGTTGGGAGGGCAAAATTGGTATTTCAGTTTTAGGCAAGAAAATGAGGTAGGTGCATTAAGAAGCACAAGCTTCGTGACCTTGATCCACCTGCCACTGAGCCCAAGAATGGAAGATATACACGCACACTTCCCTTGTGTATATATATATATACACATTAATGTATATATTTATTCATATATTATATAGCATATTTGTCGGTGTATCTCTTGCTTACCTCAACATTATCTGCTCTTCTACCACTCTTCTTGCTCGATCAAATCCAATCAAATTGCCAGTAAGAGCTCAACAATCTCAATCTATTCAAATTCTTCGTTTTGCATGGATGGTTGTATTTTACATATATTTTGAAAAATATGCAGTGGAATCTAAAGCAGTGATGGTGGGTGACGTCCCTTTTCAGCCCGAGATTGTCGCCGCCAAGCCGCTGTCTCTGCTCGGTCACGGTGCGTTTTCCTCATAGACCCGGTTCTTCGTTCATGCAGTACTTGTTTAAAAACCGGTAGTTTCGGATGTTTAATTGAGTACCAATGTTTAATGGTCCCGGTTTGAGAACAAGGACCGTTTCAAAAAACTGGAAAGTGAAAACCGCTACGTGCTCGAGCTGATAATATTATATTAGTAATTTAAAATATTTTTAGGTTTGACATGTGTTAGATTAGTGTTCTTAGATAAGTAATACCGATAAGTGGAACAAAACCGATAAATACCGGTTTTGTGGCTTCACAGATCCAAAATTTATTTAAAACCAATTACTGGCTCATAATTTGTAGAAACCGGTTTTTCACCTGAACCATACATAGTACTCCTAAAGTAACGGTTTTTCACCTCAAAGTTATGGTTCTCGGTTCCGGATTTAACAGTTTCAAAAGCAATATATAAACGGTTACCGGTTTAGAATTGCTAAATATATATTGGTTTTTATTCCAAAATTTAAACTAGGAAGACGGTAAATTACCTCAAAGTAATGGTTCTAGATCTCGGTTAACAGGTTAAAAATCGATTTAAAAACGGTTACCGGTTCATAAATCAAAATTGGTAGATGCTGGTTTTTACCGGTACTAAAACTACCGGAAAATTGGAAAATACCACTAAGTATTGGTTCTCGGTCTCAGTTTCAATCTTAAACTCCGAGCACTGACATGAATGAGATCCGCAGGTATCACTGACATCGAGATCCACTTCCTTCAGATCAAGTTTACGGCCATCGGCGTCTATTTCGACTCCGAGGTCGTGACGCATCTCCAAAAGTGGAAGGGCAAGAACGGGAAGGAGCTGCTCGCCGACGAGGACTTCTTCGAGGCTCTCATTTCAGGTTAAAACTCATGAAAACGACACCATTATCGATCAAATCTATCAGGATCCGGAAAAACTCATAATAATCTCCTGTGTAGCTCCGGTGGAGAAAGCGCTGCGAGTGGTGGTGATCAAGGAGATCAAGGGCTCGCAGTACGGCGTGCAGCTCGAGAGCGCCGTGAGGGACCGGTTGGTGGAGGAGGACAAGTACGAGGAGGAGGAAGAAGCTGCTCTCGAGAAGCTCGTCGAGTTTTTGCAGTCCAAGTATTTCAAGACAGACTCCGTCATCACCTTCCACTTTCCGACGACCTCTCCTACAGCCGAGGTGAGCGTCAAAACTCGTTCAAAACAGTGCATTGTGATACTCGCACGCAGTGGCGGAACCAGAAATTACATTTGAATCCAGAAATTACATTTGAATGGCTAAGATTAAAATAAAAAAAGTGACAAAAAATCATTTTTGACAAAGACTACAAATTGAATATTGAAAAGATTAAAGAAAGCTAATCAAGTTCGCCGGTTTATAACGCGTTTGAATCGTAAATCACACAGTTTGAAAACGCTTAATTTAAATTGCATTATTGGACCCGATGGGCGAACAGAATCAAGCACAATTGTCCGATCACGTTTATTAATTTTTTGGCAGATCACGTTTGAAACGGAAGGTAAGGAAGAAGCGAAGCACTCAGTGGAGAACGCGAACGTGGCCGAGATGGTGAAGAGGTGGTACCTCGGCGGAGAAAGATCCGTGTCCCCGACGACCGTCGCTTGCTTGGCGGAGACCTTCGCAGCTAAATTGTCTGCCTGAGCGCCTTTAGAGGCTCGCGTACTTGGCTAGGCCAAGAGGTTCTAGTTTTCTTTTGCTTTTGTGGTGGTTGTTTTGAATGATTTGGCTTTGGAGGGAAACAAGTGGTCTTATATTTTTTGCTTGCATATTGAAAATAAATGAAATGGGGTCTTGGAAAACTTCATGGTACTAAGTTCAAGGGAAATAGCATTTTTTTCAAAATAATTTCTAAGCATAATTGAGAAGTATAAATCGAGTCACACTCTTTTTATGAACTTTTCCAATAATATTCCACGGCTTTTGCAAGTGAACTACTAGTATCAATTATCAATATGTACGTCATACTATGCAATGCGAAGTAACAAAAAAAATAAAATAATAATGTATGTAAATGACATGCATGTAAAACACAACACACATATACGCTACATTTTAGTAAAACTGAAAAATAAAAATTTGTATTTTACTAGAAGTCAGATATAGACCAATCATTGATAGGAAGAGAATTGAAAGTAGTGCTATTCGCTAACACACTAAAAAAATGTTCTAATAATAAACTTGTCGTTTTGAGATTCTTGAGACCTACCTTGCCCAAATAATTTAAATTTGTTTTACTTTTTTTTTTAACCACCACATTTACTCATAGAGTAAATTGAGGTTTTTTGTTTTTGTTTTTGTATGGATGTAGACAAATATTGAATCCATGAACAAAACGATGGCCGTATAGCTCCAAAAAGCCATATTCACTACTAGATGGCCATATTCAAAGAGAATTTTTAATTTAATATATATGTTAGGAATATTTCCATTCAACATGTATTTAAGCAACAAAAAAAAGAGTAAAAATTGTTATCTTAATTTAGTATTGGCATATCGAGAGACACTATTGTTAATACTTAATACAATCGAATTTAAGATATTTTTGTTGCTATTAGACAATTAGTGATTTTTTTTTTTGTTTTACCAATTATATTCTTCATAATTCATATATATTGTTGTACTCATTTTTTTTATATTTTTTTTGGGTCTGCTCAATAATTATATATGTTTTGGATCAAAGAAAGCCCAATAAGCAGATTGTGATAAAGGTACGATGAATTAAAATATGCATGAATCTATGGCCTACAAATCTATACTTGAAGGGAAATAAATAAATAAATAAATAAATAAATAAGGTTAATGGAATCTTAACGAAGAAAAAAACTATTTTGCCTTCATGCTACGAATCAATGAAAAATCTTCTGAGATGGGAATAGATCATTATGGTACAGAAAAGAGAGAGAAGTGGTCCAAATATGAATTATGCTTTTAAAATAAAAAAGAATATTGGCGGCGTAAGTACGAAACTTTGATCATTATAGGCAGAATGAGATTGAAGTGAAAAAAAAAACCATCAAAAGTTAACAAAATGAGGTGACTCATGTTTTCCTCCAAATTTTGTTCGGATGTTGGTCAAATGCCAAGCAAAATAAGCATCGCCCATATGACATTTGACCAACGTCCGTAAAAAGAGTTGACAAAAATATGTGTCCCTTAGTTTTTCGACTATGTGTTTTTATCCTTTCTTTTTCTCTTTAAACCATGCCGCCTCAATTGATAAAAGTTTAAGTACTTATGCCATCAATAATTAAAATAAAAATCCATCCCTGTCAATTCCAGAGGTATTTTCATGGATGATATTCTTGATTGTGGGCCTTGGAGGCCCACAAAAGTGATAAGAAGGGAAGAAAAAAATGGTAGGCCAAAAAGGGTTGATAGATTCCATTCGGTGAGCAACAACTTGAGTATGATTCCTTTCCTTGTGTGCTTTCTCCTAATAATGTTAATGCCTATCAAATCAAACATTAAAAATATTTAATTGAGATTTTAAATGGATTGAGCCTTAAATTGCCATCTATTTTGCCTTTCAATAATACCGTTTATGTATAGTGGCCAAAGTTCCCATGTTATAAGGTAACAAAACGTGGCAATGAGTTGATGAAGTACTTTTGTGAGTGGAGATGAGACTAGAATAAGTGAATAACCCTATATTTTGCTATGACATATGATTGACTTCCTCGCCTTTTGGGTAAGAATCAGATAAGAAAACAAGAATGAAAATGGAATTGACAACATAAGAAAGAAAGAAAAAAAGGTTACTCCCTCAGTACAGCTTTAGCTATTTAACGTGGTATCACAGCTTAGTAAGCTCAAACGCGCACCCCGTGTTCAATTAATTTACCGAGGCCGTTGTAAAAAGCCAAAGCAGCGAAGTCAACCTGATCAATTTGAACCCGAATGAGGATGGTAAACCCCCCTCCCAATGGTCTAAGAGCGCTAACCTCTATGAATTTCATTACCAAAGATCCATCCCGTAAAATTATTTTAAGTATTACTAGCCTATATTTTAGTGCTTTGATTAGATCATAATGAAGATTTGCATGGAAGTGACACGTGGATGTAGATCTACGATGAACCGAAACACTCTACTTGGTGGGAACAAGGTATAAGCCAAGTAAGATGGATGAGCAAAAAAAACCTGCGATTCATCAATGTTTATAACAAGATCATCTCCGTATGCAATGGTAGGGTAGTGGAATAAATTATAAAAACCTTTCTTCTCTGCCTTGACAAGCAAGGCACCAACGTTCCTCGGACCAATCAAAGACTCTCTTCTTCCATTATAGCCGCTCATAAGTTCCCAAGATCAAAGACTAGAACTTTCCTAAATCACATTCACAAATTACATGATAAAAGATATGATGCCGATCATTTATTAATATATTTAAGTTTAATTATTATTTATTTGTTTCTATTTTAGTTAGAGAGATTTAGGGAATTAGTTCCTCTTTTCTTGCTTTTCGGTTTAAACCCTAGCTCTATATAAGAGTAGTGGATGTTATTGTATTTCTCAGATTTGAATGAATAGAAAATTGAAGCTTTTGCTTTGAATTCCCGAGTTTCATACTCGTTGAGACGCGTTCTTGTGTTAATCCATAGTCCGCTCTACATCAGTTGGTATCAGAACCACTCGTTTCTGTGCAGAGGCACCGAAGAAGCGAGCCGTTCACGGAGCTTTCGTAGAGGATATGGTGAGACGAGAAGAGGTCGACGGATTGCGCGCTCAGGTGGAATTGCTAACCCGTCAGATGGCTGCACTAGTGCAAAATCAAACGGAGCAACGACGCCGAGACGAGTCCGACACCGAGGACCAAGCCAACCTGTTCGGGCATAATTTTGGACGTGCGGCGGTCCCGGAAGATGCGCGAAGGGTAGCGGCGTTCGAGGTGGCTATCTCGGAGTACGAAGAATCGACGTACGATGAGGCGGAGCACGGAGAGGCCGTGTACGACGAATCGGTTTACGGCGAGACGGAGTATGACGAACCCGTGTACGATGACTATGACGAAGCCGTTTACGACGAGCCCGTTTACGACGAGGCGGAGTACGCCAAAATCGTTCATGACAAGGTCGTGGACGACGTGTGCACCAATGAAGAAGATTCCGCGTATGATGAGGTCGGGTTTGAGGAAGCCGACGATGAGGACGAGAAGCAATTTGAGAGTGACACGACTATATTTCGTGTTGTTCATATGTCGTGTTTGAACGCAACGGTGAAGATAGATGTTTTGCGGAGCCCGAACAACCTTTTCCTGGAAACAAAGCATCAGGCTCGCATTGAGAAAGAAGTGGAAGAATCCAATATTATTTTTGGGTTAAAAACCAAGAAGATGCCCGAGGAAGAAGAGCGACGTGACAAGGTCCAAGTGAAGCCAATAAACAAGCGTGCGAAGGAGCCACCCGACATAACGATTGCGACGCCCAACTCCAACGAACCACCAGAGTCCACTACCAATCCGCCCCAAGAAATTCGAGGACGGATTTTCTCAACGCCGAGAGAATGATGCCGATCATTTATTAATATATTTAAGTTTAATTATTATTTATTTGTTTCTATTTTAGTTAGAGAGATTTAGGGAATTAATTCCTCTTTTCTTGCTTTTCGGTTTAAACCCTAGCTCTATATAAGAGTAGTGGATGTTATTGTTTGAATGAATAGAAAATTGAAGCTTTTGCTTTGAATTCCCGAGTTTCATACTCGTTGAGACGCGTTCTTGTGTTAATCCATAGTCCGCTCTACATCAAGATAGCAAATTCATACAGTAAAGTCAAACCTCTATGATTATACACAAATTGTGAAGAAGAAAAAAACGACTTCAATTTAACACTGACAAACACATTACTCAACTACAGTCTCTGATTGCAATTTGCACAAAACGAATAACTTCCTAAACCTTATCTAGTACTACCTACTATATATCGCCAATCAATCAGCTTACGTCATCCACGCCGATCGCCACCTGCTCGTGCGGCTGCCGGGCCGCGCCATCCTCCGCCGGAACGGCCCCTTGCTGCTCGAGCAAGGATCTTCGGCACGTTGGGCACGACGAGTGCGAGGCAAGCCAGGGGTCGATGCACCCCACGTGGAAGCCGTGGCTGCAGCGGGGCAGCACGCGGACGCGCTCCCCGGCCGCGAACTCCCCCAGGCAGATCGTGCAGTCGGTGTCGGGCGTCTTCGCGGCCGAGCCGTAGGCCGCCACGGGGATGCGGCGTAGCGCGCTCTTCTTGAGCCCCGTGGCCGACAGCCGCACAGCGGCCTCGTCGGCCGACTCGAAGGCCAGCCGCCGCCCGCAGCGCAGCGCGCACCGCATGATGGAGTTCAGCCCCAGCGCGCATATCAGCGCGCACAGCAGCGCCGCCAGGATGATCACCATGTTCGTGTCGAAGTTCGCCTCGCTCGCGTACGTCCCGCGCGCCGCCGCAGGCGGCACGCGGCCCGGCGGCTGCGGCGCGCCTGGCTCGAATAGAGCCGCGCGGCGGTAGCCATGAATCGCTGACCTCATTGGCACACAAATATTTATAGATATAGATGTAACAAAGTTCCCTCGTGATGAAGTTGAAGTTGTTATATGGCTTTCTCTGTTCTGAATCGAACGACAAAGGAGATTGAGAAGAGGGATTTCATTGCTCAGAGGAGTTCTGTCGAAATACTCTCTCTCTCTCTCTCTCTCTCTCTGTCTCCCCTGCAGTGATTCGAAGAAGATGAGCCTTCGAGAGAGAGATAAGCACATATGCAGAGAAAAAGGGGTGATGAGATACTAATAAATATTTTGGAATAATGACTGAAAATTGGAGGTTTATATTGAAGCAGTCAAAAAAGGCTTATCTATAATTTGAGGGAAGGGAAAGAGAGAGATGTGTTTGTTGAATTATGTGGGAGGAGAAATAAATGAAGGGGTTGATTTGATGTGTAGTTCATAGTTACTAATCATGGGCTGTGGCTGTGGGGGATATATGATATATATATAAGGGGTATTTGCTTTTGGTTACTTTTGATTTTTGTAAACATATAAGTTATAACTGCTAATCAAAAATAATATATATATATAGAGAGGTGATATTATTGATATATACCAAGGTGTAAAATTTCGTGAAAATCGGTCGATATTTCGACCGATTTTCGTTTTTGGGAGGTATGCGAAACGAAAACCCTGTCGTTTTGCTGGATTTTTATCATTTTTCGCATTTTTCGCATGGGCAAGTGGATGGAATTTCGTTTTTCGCTTTTGTGTGTAAAATGTGCGAAAAATGGATGGAATTTCGCTAAAAGTTAAACTTTTGGTAGATTTTGGCAAAAATACCAATTAAATTTTTGGCAAAAATAATTATACTTGCACAAGAGCTAATATCACACATTTACACTTAACATACACTTCACCTAATAATTTAACTTTAATATTAAATTTTTTAACATACACATATACAATTAACATGCATATTCACTTAATATTACACACTTAACATACATATTCACTTCACATAATAATTTGACTTAATATTATACACTTCAACTAATAAAGTGACTTAACATTATACATGTCACCTACATATTTAAGTTACAAATGTATTTTGTTGTATACAATTATGTCTTGTATTTATTAAATATGTAGTTTTGAACCTATATAAATATCTTGCTTGAATACTCAAATATTTTTTACAAAATATCCATCGAAAACCCAATCGGCATGCGGTATATGCGGCATGCGGCATGCCCTTTTTTTACCATTTGCCCATCGACATACCCATCGGCAAGCGATATATCCGTAAAACGAAAAATGCGAAACGACATCGGCAAGCGGCATTTTAAACCTTGATTTCAAGAGCGGTGGCAATAATATCGACCAAGGTGTAAAATTTCGCGAAAATCGGTCGATATTTCGACTGATTTTCGTTTTTGGGAGGTATGCGAAACGAAAACCCTGTCGTTTCGCTGGATTTTTACCATTTTTTGCATTTTTCGCATGGGCAAGTGGATGGAATTTCGTTTTTCGCTTTTGTGTGTAAAATGTGCGAAAAATGGATGGAATTTCGCTAAAAGTTAAACTTTTGGTAGATTTTGGCAAAAATACCAATTAAATTTTTGGCAAAAATAATTATACTTGCACAAGAGCTAATATCACACATTTACACTTAACATACACTTCACCTAATAATTTAACTTTAATATTAAATTTTTTAACATACACATATACAATTAACATGCATATTCACTTAATATTACACACTTAACATACATATTCACTTCACATAATAATTTGACTTAATATTATACACTTCAACTAATAAAGTGACTTAACATTATACATGTCACCTACATATTTAAGTTACAAATGTATTTTGTTGTATACAATTATGTCTTGTATTTATTAAATATGTAGTTTTGAACCTATATAAATATCTTGCTTGAATACTCAAATATTTTTTACAAAATATCCATCGAAAACCCAATCGGCATGCGGTATATGCGGCATGCGGCATGCCCTTTTTTTACCATTTGCCCATCGACATACCCATCGGCAAGCGATATATCCGTAAAACGAAAAATGCGAAACGACATCGGCAAGCGGCATTTTAAACCTTGATTTCAAGAGCGGTGGCAATAATATCGACCAAGGTGTAAAATTTCGCGAAAATCGGTCGATATTTCGACTGATTTTCGTTTTTGGGAGGTATGCGAAACGAAAACCCTGTCGTTTCGCTGGATTTTTACCATTTTTCGCATTTTTCGCATGGGCAAGTGGATGGAATTTCGTTTTTCGCTTTTGTGTGTAAAATGTGCGAAAAATGGATGGAATTTCGCTAAAAGTTAAACTTTTGGTAGATTTTGGCAAAAATACCAATTAAATTTTTGGCAAAAATAATTATACTTGCACAAGAGTTAATATCACACATTTACACTTAACATACACTTCACCTAATAATTTAACTTTAATATTAAATTTTTTAACATACACATATACAATTAACATGCATATTCACTTAATATTACACACTTAACATACATATTCACTTCACATAATAATTTGACTTAATATTATACACTTCAACTAATAAAGTGACTTAACATTATACATGTCACCTACATATTTAAGTTACAAATGTATTTTGTTGTATACAATTATGTCTTGTATTTATTAAATATGTAGTTTTGAACCTATATAAATATCTTGCTTGAATACTCAAATATTTTTTACAAAATATCCATCGAAAACCCAATCGGCATGCGATATATGCGGCATGCGGCATGCCCTTTTTTTACCATTTGCCCATCGACATACCCATCGGCAAGCGATATATCCGTAAAACGAAAAATGCGAAACGACATCGGCAAGCGGCATTTTAAACCTTGATATATACTACGTTAAACTATATTCTTCGTACTTCTGTTGCGAAGGAGGAGATGAGATGTTCGGAGACACGAGTATTTTAAAATAATTTTTTTTATTACTATTAACAAGTTACAACTATACTTTAGAGTTTGGATAGTTGCAGGGCCGTGCCTAAGATTTTCGAGACTCTAGGCGGGGAGAATTTTTGGAGGCCCTACCGTAATTGCAAAATTCAATTTTGATGCAAAAATATATACAATTTTATATAATAAATAAACTCTCATTCAAATAAGACGCGTCTAGCAGTTTTAGAAGCACAAAAACTAATCAATTTTGCATAATTGAGTTTTTCGACCATGTCTTTTTTCGATAGACAATGTATCTAATCCACTTAATATATCTTGGACATGGTTGATCGACAATAAGACTTGATCAATTTTAACTTCGGGAAGTTTTTTCTGCATGTTCAACTGTGATTGGTATGATTAGTATAATTCGGTAGGTAATCCAAGCATTTGGAAATTACAATCCAATTCTTGTATGTAATTCAAAATATCGACCGCTCTCTTCCTGACGGTGGGTACGTTCACACTTAGGGTTTCTAATTTCTTTAAGAGATCATCCGCATCAAGATCTGAAACTTTATTGTGTTCCACTGCCTTTGTCAGGTTGGTGCATAAGCACTTCAAATTATCTTTATCTTCAGCTTTTAGTTTCTTCAAATTAAGTAAAAGCCAAAAATATTAAATTTGAGCGAGGACTGTCTTGAGGAATAGTATAAGGAATTAAGGACTATGAGAATTTGGGTTAGAAACTATGTAAAATAATTTTGGGTTCGGATTAGAGAACAAATATTTTTGAGATTAGGGAAATAAATGACAATGCAAAAATTATTGGGTCAAGTGGGATTAAGGGGCCCTAATTAATTTGGGAATTGAGGGCCCAAATGTTAAAGTTAAATGATTTTAATAAAAAAAATTAGAGGCCGTAAATAATTTGGGAATTACAACCTACATATTAAAGTTGAGTAATTTTGGCTTTGATTATATTTTTTTAGGGCCCCTAAAATTAATTTAGGTGATTTTAATTATTAAAAAAATAATTTAAGTGGTTTTGAGGCCCTTAAATTTCATTTTTAGGGGCCCCTAAATATAGAATAATTTTTTTTTACTAAAGTCGCGCGCCTACTCTACCTGTCCTCAGGCACGGCTGTGGATAGTTGTATTTGCATTTGTTATTTTAATTTATATAATTTTACATGTAGGCTACTTTTTTTTTAAAAATAAATTAGTAAAGAGCCTATTGAGCCAAGTAGCCAACAACAACGAGGAGTGATGAGATGAGCTAAAGATAGCGAGGCCGCAATGCCGCAAAACTTGCCCAGGATGATGGAGGAAGACGACGAGTTTGAGATAAGGTAATCGATTAAAGATTGTCTTTAATGAAACAATTATATAAAAAAAAAATAGTAGATCAAATCGGATTAACAAAGTATATTTTTCTTATTTAAAAAAATATTAAAATTCCCAAAATAAGATAAAAGTGGAGAGAGAATTATGTGGGTCTTTGCAAGAAATGCCAAGTGAATGGATAACCAAGATTAATTAAGACAACCAAATGGGTTAACTAAACTTGAGAATCAATTAGTAGAGAGTGGAATAGATTTCCACAACATTTTTAATTATGCTATATGATCCAACCTAATCTTATTTACATGCTCTTTATAAATATCAAATTGAATGCTATTCTCTAGCACCGAATCATTTTTCCCCACTAACTCACCTTTCACATTAAATTTTAAATTTATTGTACATTAAGGGGGAAAATCGACTTCCAAAATTCATCAATTGGGCATTTATTTTATTAGGAGTATACCATATGTCTAGACTCTAGATATATATTTATATATTAGGAAAATCAAACTATTTATTTAGCTAACATAGGCATTTTGTCGTCTTCCGTAACTCATTTGAATAAAAAATGAAAAAATAGCTTGATTTACGACAAAATTGAAAGAAAGAAGATTGGATGTTCATGTTTAATAGTAATCGTTATCTTTTAGCTTCTCTACAAGGGATGAGCAAATCTAACTTTCCGGCAAGAAAAGGGCAGAAGAAAAGCTAAGCTTATCTCATGAATCACGATCACCAAAAGTGGATTGTTATTTGTCATTTTTATCTAGTTTATTTTAGGAAAACAGTATTAAGTAGAAATATGAAGTTTGAAATTATGCTAAATGAATTCCAGTAAAATTGGTATTAAGAAATCAATGAGTAAATCCGAGTTTAAAATAGTATTGATATAATAAAATAAAAAGAGCAAATAATTAATAGTATAAAATTAGCTTCGACCTTATATTATTGTTAATAAAAATAAAAGTAAATTTATAAGTGAAAAGCATCAATGATTATTTGAATTATGAACATTAAATTAGATAAGGCTTTAAAAATTATCATTTCTCTAAAAAAAATATGTTTCAATTTATATATAACTTTCAAAATAATATTATTAATATAGTACAAAATTCAAAATCCATTTTGAATCTTCAAAATAATAGTATTAATAATATTATCAACTAACAATAAATGTATCAATCGAATAATATTTTTAAAATAATGAATTTATTAAAAAAAAATTAATTGATAGAATTTTACAATTGAATATGGATTGTCAAAGAAAAAAAGGTACTTAACTATAACATTTTAATATCTATTTTATAAAATAATGTATAGAATGAAATGATCAATTAATTTATCAAGTAATTAGAATGTATCAATACGATATACAGCATGACCGGAATTCTTACTGCTTAACTATTACATTCCAATATTTCATAAATTTGTGATTTTTTTTTTTTTTTATCTTTTCATTTCTCTTTTGCAATTTTTATAAGTTTTTAGTTAATCACACGTAATTCCTTGGTAAATCATAAAAGTATAACAATTATTATAGGTCTTTTTACACTCAAACATAGTAATTATTGGCTCGATTTTTTGCCTTTTGGAGATTGTTATGTTATCACCTTCACCCACCAATAGAATCTAATGAAAATATAGTACATGCCAAGTAAATAATCCAATAACACAATTTAGCTTACACACGTAATACACTCAATTAAAATGTAATCTAGTTAAGTATACCAATACATACTAACCTCTCTTGTTGTAAAAAATAGTCACAGCAAAAATACTTAATCTAATTGTCTCAACTCTCTAGTCTCTACTATAACCTGAAAAAAGAGAAAGAAGAACGGTCTCTATCAATCATAATAGACAATAAAAAAAAGATAGATATGAAATAGTTACGTGTAAGAGACGCCTCTTTGTCTTACTCACTGACAGTGCCGCGATCATAAATTATAAGAATAATCAAGGTAAAAATACTTAAATTTGATCAATTTTAGCGACAAAATTTTATAATGAAAAAAATAACGATAAAAGCATACCCATTGGAATGAGAAAAATACAAAATTACATTGAAGAAGGGTGGTTCAAACATCAAAATTCAAACCACCCTCCTCAAAAAATATTTGCACTAGCTCTTTTTTTTTTAGAGTAAACTCATATAATTTTTTAGTTCAATCCTCTTTGAATTACACAAAGATCTAAATATAACCCATTCAAGTTAAATCTTAAACAGAAAAATTAATCCAACCCTCTCAGTTCGTAATTCTTGGTTCTACTACTGTGGGTGAGCATATTTATGTGCATCTTAATTCTTAAATATGATTTAATGAAACTATGTTAAAAATATAATCAACATCTATAAAAAAAAAAATTGTTGACTTTAAATATTTTTACCTTGAGTTTGAATCTTTATAATCTCAATTTGTCAATATTTGCCGCGATTATAAACACATTTATGTGTATCTCACTATGTTAAATTGTTTTGACTTTAAAAAATATTTACCTTCAATTTTCTATTTGAAACTATAGCATCTCAGTTTGTTAAAGTTTAAATACTTTTGCCGCGCTTATTCAATATTATATTATCACATCACATAGCGAGTGTCTTGTCATCCAGCCCACAGCAATGCAGCGGCGATGGCATGTGATTTCAGCAGCAAAGTCGCTCGCTTGCTAGTGCTGCACATTTCCGTCGCCAACCACGATCGCGACTCGTCGCGGTGGATTCCGGCGCGTCGCGACGCGTCGCGATTCCGAGCTTCCGGTCGCGACGAGTCGCGACTCCCCCGTTCTCTCTCTCCCTCCCGCTCTCTCTCTCTCTCCGTCTCACACAACACTCTCTCTCTCTCGCGACTCGCCGCGACGCCACACACTGCGACGCGTCGCGACGCCAAATCTCGCGGTTTTGGCGACCGAGTCGCGACGTGCCGCGGCGTGTGGAATGTGCAGCTCTATCGCTTGCCCACACCTCCTCGTGGCTTCCATCATTTTTATTTTATTTTAGTATATATTTTTATAGAAAAATAAATACTCACTGAATTTTTTTAGGTAGTGAATTTATCCCTCCATAATTTAGTTAGTTTTATATAAATACTCCCTCAATTTTAATTGGTGGTGTAATTTATTTTGTGTGGGCAGACGCAGACATACTTACTCACCATACATTAAGCTTCCAAAGAAACTCAACTACTTTCAAATTTATTAAAAAAAAGGTAAAAAATTTTATTTCTATTTTTTAGATTCTTTCTAAAATTATTTTATTGTAATTTATTAAATTTTTTGACATAATTTGTTAATTTACTGTATTATCTCTCATGATCTATTTATTTTTATAATTTTTTCTAAAATTGAGAATTGTAAATGCATATAGAAGTGAAAGAAATATATTCTATCAACTCGCGATTTCTAGAAAATAGTATGATACTTAACATAAACAGAGAATAATATTATCACAAATTAAATTAGTTGAGAGAAAAGATGCCTGTAGGCTGTAGAAATTTGTAAGGAAATCTACGTAGTTAATTTATTTTGACACGACTCATGGTCATTTTCCACGGTACAAATACACGTGTCAACTCTGACTTTTCTCCCAAGCAATACACTAGCTATAGGCTATAGCCTGTAGGACCCGCAAAGTCAAAGCAATTAACGCCACGTGTCTTATTCAGCTTTCGTACGAGTTAATCACTCTTCTTGTGTTCGGCTTTGGGATTCGGAAAACGACAAAAGAAATGGAATCACTGCTTTGACTCTATGCGCAATCATAAAAATGGATGACGTCATATGCCACGTGTCTAGGTCTGAATTACATTCTATGCCCACACCTGACCTGGGTCAGTGATTCGTGCCCTTTCATTTAGTTTTGGATTTTTTGCAAGTAAATTCTAAATTGAGTATATTTTTTCTTATCTAAATTAAAGCCTTTGTAAAACTAAGGAAATTATATAATTTAGTAAATAAATTTATACTTTCTGTATTCACTTACAAGTTCAATGCGTAGAATAGTATCTATGTCATGAAAATATAACTTTATTTCGATGTTATTTTCTTTCTAAAAACATTTAATGCTGTGAAAGAGGAGTTTCATGTTGAAATTAAATCGACCAAAATATGAAATACATAATAAACATTATGGATCTTAAATAGTTATTCAACCGGACATTAAGTAAATTCTCGGAACACGGAAAAAAATCTCGAGAGAATTGCATCAGAGATGTGATCGTCGATTGCACATTCCGTTACTAAATTGCATATAGTTTGTATGATCTTTTAGGTATAATTGAGGTAAAATAAAAAATATATAAATCCCACTCAAAGGTAAATAAAGGATAACACAAGAGTAAACTAATGAATAATTGTGACATAATGATAAATGTTATTATAGTTTGAAGCTCTTTAGTACAATCAACATCTCTTATCTCAATGACACTAAACTAAAGGGATATTAAATGACTGAAATTGAGATATGGATGTAATATAATGAAATAGAGCTACTTTGAAGTTCCTTATAAAATGATGCACGGAACGGAGCTACTACGAAGAAGTTTCGGGAGTTACAAAGTAAACTTCTAGCTCATGAGTTGAGAACGGGAATTGAATTTAGACCAACTCCATCCGAACTTTTCATTTCATACGCCATTTTACAGTAAACGTCACATCAACCATGACCTTATCTCCATCCGAACTCCATTTTTAACACCAAATAAAATATTGTTTTTATATTCATGTTTCTCTTATTTATCTTCATACCCTTATATTAATTTAATATTTCTCATCTATACCACTAATTCATTATTTTATAATACAAAATTACTCCGTAGACTAATTTAAAATATAAATACACATACATCAAAATAAATAATTATTTAAAGAGACCAATTATAACACAACACAAATAAAATCACATGAATTAAAAAATAAACGTTAATTATGCATCGGAATTAGCATACTCTTCCCATAAATGATCGATCAATGAGTTTCGAAGTGCGATGTGTGCATCTTTGTCTCTTAGTAATTGATATAAATATAACTTAAATAATGGATTATTGAATTGAAAGGATAAAGTAGTAAAGATTTTAAAAAAAGATCACATTATGTTAAACTATTAAACCTAGAGGACTAAAATGTAAAAAAAAAGGTAAATGGAGTATGAATAGTGCCACGTTATTTTGAGCGTGACACTGTTAAAAAATTTATAGTCACACCATAATGGTGTGCAAATTGGAGCTCGAATGGATCTATACCCAACTCCAAATAATGAGAATGGAGTACGAGTGGAGTTGGTCTTAATAAGATCTAACCTCCTGTTGTTCCTTAGTAGCTCAGTGGTAGAGCGGTCGACTATAATTGACTGGTCGTAGGTTCGAATCCTACTTGGGGAGATTTGATCATTACCGAATTAAAGAATTCGGGAGCCGCTGAGACATGTCGGTCTATATGCTCTAAATAACATAAGATGTAATTTATGATATTCGGAAAAATAAAAATAAAAAATTGAAGTATACATATAGAAATATAAATGAAAATGGTAATACCAACATTCACACATGCTTAACTATAATCAGTCTTGATCGTGGCGCCACCGCACACAATCTCGACCAAAACACATTAAGCCGCTCTTAATTTCCGTTTGATCACAAGTATAATACAAATACAAAACACATTACACAAAAATAACAGAGCAATACAAATAAATAAAAATTCCATTATCCATACGGATAAGAGCTCCGAAATAGTCGCTCAAGGAGAGCAAAAACGACAGCGTTTTAGCGTGGCGTTGACGAAACCTGACGACAAAACCAGAGAATGACTCTCTCTCTCTCTGGACAATAGTACGGACTCATAGCCAACCAAATTAACCAAAAAACCCACTTCACACACACGAAGCAGCGAGAAGAAAGAAAGAACGAAGACGACCCAGAAATGGAAATGCGAGATCCGCCCAAACCCGACCCGAATCCGAGCCCGCTCCCGCCCGCCGGACTCCCCAACCCCATGGCGGCGGCGACGACGCCGTTTCGCGGCGCGCACCACCGGCGAGCCCAGTCGGAGGTGCAGTTCCGGATCCCGGAGGATCTCGATCTGCTCTCCGACCCCTTCGACGGGCCCTCGGGGAGCTTCGAGGAGCTCGGATCTGAGGACGACCTCTTCTGCACCTACATGGACATCGAGAAGTTCGGATCCGACCCCGCCGCCGCGAAGAGCGGCGTCGCCGGCGACGACAAGACCGCGCGGCCGCGGCACCGGCACAGCAACTCCGTCGACGGCTCGTCCATGCTGGAGACCATCGAGGCCAAGAAGGCCATGGCTCCCGATAAGCTCGCCGAGCTCTGGAGCATCGATCCCAAGCGAGCCAAGAGGTACGGCTCTTCGATCTCTGGTTTCGATCGATCCAGCGAATTCTGAATCTGATGGTTTATAGCGAAGATTTGTTCGTGGATTGCACAGTTCTGCAATCTGTAGTGCGTCATTGTCAGCTTGATCAGGTCAACAATGTCGGATTTGTTCGGTAAAAGTCTCAAAAAATTGGAATGGATCCAAAGACGGACTGTGATACTGACAGACTGGGACCTAGTTGGCTTGTGGTGATGATACAATGTTGTCTGATTTGTAGCTCTATATCTATTCAACGCACTGTTTTGATGGAGCTTGAAGTCTGTAATTCTGCTTGAAATCTGTATCAGAGTTGACTTTAGAAAAGCCCGTTTGGTTATCTGTGAGATTAGAGTTGACTTTGCTTCCTTTCGGAACGAATATGTGCTCATGTAAGGTTGATTTGCATTGCCGTGTAGGATCCTGGCGAATCGGCAATCTGCTGCTCGTTCGAAAGAAAGGAAAGCCCGTTACATTACGGAACTCGAGAGAAAAGTTCAGACCCTTCAAACAGAAGCAACGACTCTTTCCGCGCAACTAACGTTATTCCAGGTTCTTGAATAATGCTACTCTGACTTGTTTTAAGGAGTGTGTATAGGAATTCGGCTTATTAGAAGTTTGTTTTATTTCATTTCATTGTTGTAGACTGTGTGTAAATATTATTCTATCTTTTTATCGTTGTTTCTAGAGAGATACGAGCGGACTCAATTCCGAGAACACAGAGCTCAAGCTTCGGCTGCAAGCTATGGAACAACAAGCTCAGTTGCGTGACGGTATGCACAGTTTCTTATTCCCTTCTCTAGTTTCATTGTTTAATTAGTTAAACTTAAGACATTGTTACCGTTATAGTTAATTAGTTAATCATAACATTAGTTAACGGTGTGCATTTTTTCCGTGTTAAGGTGTTCAAAGTAGCTAAAACTTAAGTCATTATTACCGTGATGGTTACCCGGAAACTTTAAGAGTAGCTGGCACAATTATCCCCCTCTCTAAATTTACTAATTGGTACCATTTCCCTTAAATATTGTTATGGCAATTATGCCCCTGAATTTTGTTTTGGTGAACTTTGTCTCCTTAACTTCTATCTTAGCACAAAATACACCCCCTCTCTGTGTTAAGATAAACGTTACGAGGGAAAATGCGCTAAAATTTAAACTTAAAACTGCATCGGTAGATCAAAATCAGGGTGACTTCTCACCATTTACTCAATTTTTTTGCTTGTTGAAATGCCATTTTTGTCCGGAAATCCAATGCTGCTCGGTTTCTTCCATTTCAATGCAGCACTGAACGACGCATTGAAGAAAGAAGTGGAGAGGCTGAAGTTCGCCACCGGAGAAATGATGACGGCCTCGGATTCGTACAACCTGGGAATGCACCACATCCCTTCCTTCTTCTCTAACCAATCCCAAATGCCGCACTACAACCCGTTCCAGTCCAACGCCTCCCCTTCTCACCCGTCCATGCTCGGCGGCGGCGGCGGAGCCTCAAACACCTCGCGCAGCGGGTCAACAAACTCGCACGGCGGGTCAGCCTCGGAACTCTCTCAGATGGACCACATCGGCCGGCTCCAGGG
This sequence comes from Parietaria judaica, assembly GCA_954871525.1. Classification (NCBI taxonomy): domain Eukaryota; kingdom Viridiplantae; phylum Streptophyta; class Magnoliopsida; order Rosales; family Urticaceae; genus Parietaria; species Parietaria judaica. The sequence goes on from OX940862.1 coordinate 6,208,885, forward strand.
GCTCGACATCGGCGGCTCGCATGGGGTGAAGCCCGAGGGGCCTTCGCTCTCCGCCAGCCATAGTAGCAACAGATTTTGATTGCGAAGGGCCTTCCTTCCATTCGCCGAAGTGTTCATAGTCTGACCTTATTGACCGGGGCAAGGTACAGTAAGTACTCTAGGGTTTCATCTAAACTTGATTCTTTTGATTTGTTTGGTCATATTTTAGAATTGTTCACCTAATTTAAAACTGTTCATGGGGCTGACTTTCTATTTAATTAATTGTTTTTATTTTTTGTTTGTGTGGGAATAGAGGGTTGTTCATGAGGATCATAACGTTATTATTAGAGACACCATTTTATTTTGTTTATTATTTATGTGAACATTTTTAATTTCATGATCTACAATTAACTCATTTATTTCTTGCTTTGATATAAAGATGTTTACATTAAAGTATGATACGCGAGTCCACTATAATATTAACTTATTAACTAGTGTTACATTATCTTTTATTTGTTATTAGTAAATACATTTACTATATGTCGATTTATGAGGTCCTACTGTGATTAAGGAACACATCATTATATCAAATTGCATGTTGGGAAACATAACAGGCTATCTTTTTCACAAACAAGCTGTCTAAACTCTAAATCTTATTGTTTCCAGAAGAAAATCGAGTCAACAGAGAGTTTTACTACCAATCAAACACGATATATCACCGGTATCTCATAAACCGAAACGGTATATCGAGAATCTTTCACCGGTAACCTAAAAAATCGAGAGAGAAACGGTACATCGCAGTGTATCGGTGAGATTTAATCCAGGACTGACAGGAATCCAATTACTTAAAGTTAGAACAGAATCGAGCTTCTCTAAATTTTAACATTTTACCATGAATCGTAACTTGCACGCTTTCTGTTTTCCAATAACTATTGACGGCTTTGAGTAAAGACAACGCCCGGTTCTATTCACAAATTTTTTTATAATAAAATAAAATTGTTATATTAAAATGTCCGAATAAAAATATATTATGTCATATTTTAAAATTTTAATTCTATTAAAAAATTATAATAAAATAAAAAATTGTTATGTAAAAAAAAGCCTGATTAAGTTTAAAATTTTACTAAGAAATTAAATTATATATATATATATATTTCTCAAAACCACTAAAATTATTACCCCTACGTAAAGAGATACCAACATTCTATCCTCTTTGGATCAATAATTGATCTATTTTGGCACATAAACTTTCACAAAGCTGTTTTACCAAAACCAGGACAAAATTCACCCCCTGGTCTTGGAAATACTCGACAAAAAGGCCTTGAAACTTATACACAAAATAAAAATCACACATATTTATCCCTCTTTAGTCTTTACATTATTCCCCACCTAATACTACTAGAGATCAACCCATCTCAACGCAAGATATGTAAATCCTTTGAAGAAAAAAGAAAAAGCATAGCATGTTATTTGTGTGATAAACGACCAACAAAAGCCAAAGTGTCAGAACAAGGTTTCCAATTGAATGCACATGGTTTTGGATATGAGAAAGAATTGCCCGTTTCAAAAAGTTTGAAACTTGAAACTCTCTTTTCTTTTTCCTCCAATTTTATATGGACAATCACGGTAAAAGTATCAAATCTTTACCAATTAAAACAACATGGGTTCAAAATAATAATAAAAAAATAACAGCAAAATACTTAAGTTGACAAAATTGAAGCAAAAACATATTTCCATGCATTTTTTTTACGGATGTTGGTTAATTTTTTAGCATGGGAATTTTAAATTAAACTTAAGATACACATTTATGTGCTCATCCATTTATCAGCTAGAATCTTTTCTCATTTGAGTTCGACGGAAAAAATTAGACGGAATAATGTGTTGCCTCACATTTGTTGACTTCGGATATTAAAAAAAAAATCACTTTGAACGCTCGTCAGCTCAGTTCGTCAAAGTTAACATATTCTTTGCCGAGATTATCCTTATTTGTATATTACTCATTAGGGTTTGATTGGAGGGTTCTCATAGCCTTATAGGCAATGCATTTTTGCGACCATGTTATTAAAGAAGTGCCATATGAAAATGACTATTTGTCAATTCCATGTTGCTGTGTCATTTGGGCTGAGAAGAGACAGCCCTTGTGAATGCCATTTTCCCTGGTCCCTCCAAGAAACACAATATTTGGATATCACCCACTTGCCCTTTTTTGTGGATCTTAATTTAGATCCCATCCACCCTTTTCTCCAAATTAAAATAAAAAATTTATAAAAAAATCAAAGAGTTTTTTTGTGACCTTTAGGATGATAAGAAGATTTTGTTGATTCTTTGAGGGGGAAATAAAGGAAGCTTTAATTATAAGCAAATAGATGTCGTGCACTCTTTTTTTATTTTTCTTTTTGGATGTGAAAGGGAGTTCTAATGCATGTAATGCCAAATTGAAACATAGGTTTAATGAGATGGGGGTATTGTCTATACTTGTTTTTGACATTAAAATAGGAAAACAAAAGTTTGAGCTTCAAATTATATGACTTCATGATTTGGATTTGCAGCAAAAAAAAAAAAAAAAAGTATCGCACGAGTAAGTACATTTATCAAACATAAATTATCAGATGAAAATCCAATAAGATTGGATTATATATGCGCACAGATATAAGATTTTCGGGCATTTTTTTAACACGAAAAAGAACAATAGTGACAAAAACTTTACAAAGACGTACGTCAAGAAGGTATAACTTCAATAGTTTAGGCTTGAATCACCACTTTCAGTGTCAAATTTACAATACAAGTGGTGATTTGCATACCAACTTAGAAAGTTGAAGGATCATTAATGGAAATTACCCACATCTTGCTTCCACTTTTGACTGCATACAATCTATGTTCATGGTCTTTCCTCGTCAATCGAGGAACATTATCTACATTATCCAGTTGACAAATTTACCTAGCTTGACAAACAAGCCACAAAATTTGACTGAAAACCCTAGATTAGTGCAAGGATAATCACGTTGGTTTTGGTCATCGATTTTCAAATTTAAGTCCAAAATAAATAAACTGAAACACATGCACGTACTTTTTAGAGCATCAAATTATTTTTGCTGGATTCTGCAGAGAATAATTTTTTTACCAAAGGATTCTCAAACAGACAGAGACAAATCTGTGGATCTTTGATATTACGAAAACGATGAGAAATTAATATTGCTTTTTGGGTGACATATTTTCCACCGCACAAGGAAATTAATTAAATTTATTGAAGAAAATAATAAAAATATATGTAAGAACACATGATACATAAATTTGTAATTGATTTTCTGGTGCGAATAAATAATATTCTTGAATCGTCATAATCATAAATGAAAGAAGCCATAAAATTCATTGATATTGATGCATGAATATGTAATGGACCGCCTAGCCCGGGACTTGCATGTGCCTATAACGTGGTAGGACCAATCTACTAACCTCTAAACTCTTTCAATCACAAAACCTGAACCATATCTATATATATTTATATAAATCTATATATAGGTGAACCCAGATAAGATATCGATAGTTCGGTTTCACGGGTTTTGTTGATAATATATAGATAAAGTTTAGTTATTTGAAGTCTATGTTAGAGGCGGAGCTATTTAGAAGCCGCGCACTAATTGCATCTCGTATCGATTTGAATATCAAATTTTATTAATATTACGTATGATGAATTGATCAGAGCGCAACAAAGAAATATATGTTGATCAGATTTTACGAATAAATTAATAATCTCGCGGGGATTTTATGGTTGCATTATACCATTTTGAGAATAGGAAGTAAGCCCAAAAACAATTGTGCATGTATGCTTACCAAAGACCTCATATGGCGTAAATGTCGCAGGTATTCCCTCTCCTAATCCGCTAATCATGAGCATCTTTCCGGCATATTGTCGGTTTGTATAAAATTTTGTGTATAGATATTGGAGTTTTTGTATATCAATTTTATAAAAAAAAATATATCTTAGAATAAGTCATTAACCCGTCGGCATTTAACAAAATATAGTAAGTTCCCGACGAACTCTCGCGGCTAATAAAACCATGAAAAGCTAGGCCGTTTCCGTTGGCATTTATATTGATTGATATTAATCAGACAAGCAAGGAAGTATATATAATAATGTGATTCTTGATTAAAAAAATTAATTATCCACGTCATTGTGATTATGCCAATAATGGGTTTATGGCGTTTTGCTAACCCACACGTTCATATTTTCGTTTTGATGAGTGATTATGTATGCATATATTAATGAGTTGACAAACACTGCCTTGATTCATTTTCTAGGGTTTTTATAATGATCGTCTCTTCCAACCAATTCTTATATTTAATTCTGACCGATCCCTTTTGATTCCGAATATCTCACTCTCACACTATTATTAGTTTCTGTTTAATCTGACATACATGATTTAATTTGTAATAATAAATCAACAAATACCTTTTTGATGCCTTTAATTGAAGGGGTTATTACTTATTACTAACCCGTGAACACAATTAATGTTTATTAGACAAAATACAAGAATAACTCGTTAAATTAATAACAATAATTAAATTATATGTTTTTCTAATTTTAATTTAAAAAATACATTTGATAAATAAAATATTTTGATAATATAATAAAATTATGATGAAAGTTGTACTGTAATAAATAATTGACAAGTAGCTAGAATGAGAGGTGGGGTTTTCTTATAGTTATACTTGAAATCTTGAATATAAACTCTAGGTTTCCCCTAAAAAATTCCTTTACATCCTCATATATATTGCACACATGAAAAATAATTTTTTTTTTCTCCTTTCAAGTGGTTGTAGTCCTCTTAAATGCAAGAAGATATTAGGGAAAAGAATATTCCAAATGGGTTATGTTTCTTGAAGCAACAAAACGTGTTTAGGGAAACCCTAGAGCAAATTGATCGCTTAGAGCAATCTTAGGGTTTGGACAAGTAGAGCAAGTTTAATTACACACAACTGGTAACACTCGTATAACTAGCGGCTTACACGACGGGCTTTGCACGTGATTATCAAAAACCGTCATACAAACTTGAAACACATATAGTAAGCTTTGTTCATTCACCACAACGAATAATGTAAATTTTGAGTATTTGAACAATGGTTTTCTTAATTCCTCATGCAAAGTTGTGTAATTTGCTCATAGTACCATGGCGAAAATGACGACTTCGATATTTATTTTTACGGGAAATTTATTTAAATATATTATCACTTTCACATATATCCTAATAAAAACGTACATATATCTCTCTTAAGTCTTCTATTATGTAGCTCATGTTTTTCAAATAATAAATTAATATATAAATAAATAAAATTGACACATATATCAAAAGTCCTCCATTATTCTTCAACGTGCATATTGCATATAATACAAGTTAGGTACATAGTATACTTCCAAGGCCACCGAACTAGACCTCTATAACCACCCTAAATAATTAAACCCTTCAATTTATTAAGCTGATTTTGCGGAATCATCTCATAAAGACTCAAATTAATAGCACCCCAACTTCCTAAAATTGACAAATTGATACGTAAATTCACGATATATATATATATTATTATCAATATTATCATATCAATTTTGATTATTACGGTGATCAAACTTAGCTAATTTTGCGAAACATCGAATAATGATAGCCCACCAATTAAATTTGGAATATATTCATATTATGATGATACACCTGAGTTCATGATTTTTTTTTTCATCGTTATTTTTTTTCAATATTATTATAATAATAAAAATAGTAGTGGTCCAATTTTCTTCACTTCCTTTTAGTTTTAGGGTTAGTATTTTTTTCCCTGTTTTTTTTTGTACGTAATATTCGATACCAGTTTTCTATATTCGATAAAACGACATCCCCAAATTCATGAATTATTTATATTATATTTACTGATTATAATATAAATAATAATAGCTCAAGTTTATACACTTCTTTTAGGTTTTCTTTTTCTTGTATATTTGACACAATAACACCAATTTCCTAGATTTGATATAAACGACGTCGCATTACAACTGTCGAGTGTAAACCTACAAGTTGATTCGTGGAATTGATTCGTATTACACACCCAAATGCATGATTTTTTTTTTTGATTTTTTTTTTAGTGATTATAATTTATATTTTTTTTTATCATAACAGTAATGCCCAAATTTCTACACTCCTTTCGGATTGGTCTTTTTTTCTCTTTCTTTCCTATTTTTGTTCTCGTACATAATTATGACACTAATTTCCTACATTTGATAAAACGACATCGCATTATCAATGTCGAGTGTAAACCCACAGGTTGAAACGTGGAATAAATTCATAAAAATATACACCCAAATGCATGAATCTTTTTATTTTTATTTTCTATAATGATTATAATTTATTATTATTATTAGGGCGTTATAGCCAAATAGTCAAACTTCAAACACTAATTAGCCAAATAGCCAATATTTTAATTAATATTGCCAAATAGCCAATTAACCATGTTAATAAATTACGGAAGACCATATTATCCTTGTATTAACGTCTATTATTATGATTATTATTATTATTATTATTATTATTATTATTAAGAGCCCAATTTTGTACTTCTACACTTCCTTTTAAGCTTCTTTTTTTCTTCTTCTTCTTGCATATTTGACAACAATTTTCTAAACGACCATAACTTGTCGAGTGTAAACCCACAAGTTGACACGTGGAATAAAATCATAATATATACACTCAAATGCAATAATTGTTTTTCTGATTTTTTTTTTCTTCTATTTTTTAATAGTGAATTTATTTTTATTTCTTCACTTCCTTTTAGGGTTCGTGTTTTTTCCTCTGCTTTTCTCGTATAGCTGACAGCAATTTTCTACATTTGATGAAACGACATTGCATTGTAACTGTCAAGTGTAAACCCATAATCTGACACGTGGAATCATATATTATAATTATATATAATAATGATTATGATGGTGATTACGATAATTAGCGAGTGATGAAGAAAACGGCTGAGCCTCGCATGTGCGAGTGGGGCCACATGGGGCTTGCCTTGGCTTGGCGGTTGGTGATGAGCCGAAGTGGAAACACTTGCATGTGCCACATTCACTCCTCCTAAACCACCCTCATTTTAGGATGTTATTAATCACGGCAAAAATACTTAAATTTTGAACAATTGAAGCGCCAAAAAAGTTTAAAGTAAAAGTTAATGATAAAAATACATAAAATTAATAAATGTGAGTTAACATATTTTTTGTTTAATTTTTTTAACTGAGGCTGGTAGTTTTTTTTAACATAATCTTATTAAATCATACTTATAATATTCGTTCATTTGAACTGAACAAAAGAAAAAATTAATGAAAGAATATATCGCTTCAAAATTTAAGTACTTATACCGTAATTATCTCATACACAACTTATGTTTCTCTCAGTTTAACTCTCTCTCTCTCTATGTTGTCACTTTCTGTTACCACTTAAGATCTCTCCCTATATAACACACCTCCTATCTCCCCACTTTTCCACAACACAACTCAACTCCAAAGCTCAAACACTTTTTCATCATCAATGGCCTTCTCTCCCGTGACCTCTCTCGCTCTCTTCTTCTGCCTCGTCGGAGCCGTCTTCGCTGACTATGGCGGTGACGGCTGGCAGCCCGGCCACGCCACCTTCTACGGCGGCGGGGATGCCTCGGGCACAATGGGTGAGTGACTCACCTCCGGTACCACCCAATGTTAATAAGCTTATTTGATTCAGTTAGTTGAGTATTTGAAAATACGACTATTTATTTTGAAAATGAATTATGTTTTGAGAGATTGGATTTAATTTATTTTTCTTACAAAATTTATACTTAAGGAATATATTAATACCAATTCTTTTTAGAGTACCATACATAACAAAGTTACAAAAATGCCCTCCTAACTAGACAAATGTCTTGATATCGCTAACGATTTATTTATGGTTTGAATGCAGGCGGGGCGTGCGGATACGGTAATTTGTACAGCCAGGGTTACGGCACGAACACGGCAGCGCTGAGCACGGCGCTCTTCAACAACGGGCTGAGCTGCGGGTCGTGCTACGAGATGCGTTGCGACAACGACCCGAAGTGGTGTCTCCCGGGCACGATCACCGTCACTGCCACCAACTTCTGCCCGCCCAACTTTGCCCAGGCCAACGACAATGGCGGGTGGTGCAACCCGCCTCTGCAGCATTTCGACCTTGCCGAGCCGGCTTTCCTACAGATCGCACAGTACCGCGCCGGGATTGTACCCGTTTCCTTTAGAAGGTAAAAACTCTGTTCTAATTAAATATTAACCAAGTAATTAGAATTATATACAGGTTTAATGAAGACATATTTTAAGATAATCAATTTAATAATTAATCAAGCTAATTTGAAATATGTACCAATTGTTTGTTTATATTCCAATTAGAAGTTCAAATTTCAATTTCGGATAATTTATGTTCTAAAAATGCACCTCCAATGCGTGACCAGTTAGACATATTTATGTACTGAAACACCCTTCATATTATAAAATATATATAAAAAAAATAAAGATATGAATAAAGTACAATTTGACTGTTTTGATACCAAAAAATGAATCTTGGCATCATATAATAATAATGATAAATTATACATACATAGGAATCATAGTTTTAGTATAGCATTATTTAATTAATATATCTCACCAAAAATTAAATATATAAAAAAGTTGACATGAACTGTACAGAAACTATAACTAAACTTATTTACACAAATATTTTTTTTGAAATTATCTGTTTAATAATTAGGCTTTTCTTTTTTATTTCTTTAGGGTCCCATGTGTGAAGAAGGGAGGAATCAGGTTCACGGTCAACGGTCACTCCTACTTCAATTTAGTCCTCGTCACCAACGTGGGCGGCGCAGGCGACGTCCACTCCGTTTCCATCAAAGGCTCGAAAACCGGTTGGCAAGCCATGTCGCGGAATTGGGGTCAGAACTGGCAGAGCAACTCCTACCTCAACGGCCAGTCCCTCTCCTTCCAGGTCACCCTGAGTGACGGCCGGGTCAGCACCAGCACCGACGTCGCGCCCGGGAACTGGCAGTTCGGCCAAACCTTCACCGGTGGCCAGTTTTAGAGTCTTACACTTTTGCTTGAGCTTTTGTAACTGTATCATATTCATATGTCCGTGTGTGTATTTTTATTTTTGTGTGCCGGGTTTAGGGTTTTAGAGAAAGAAAGAAAAAAGATAGGCGAGGCCGTTGTTTGTTCGGGTCGGCCCGCTATCTTTTTCTAGAGATAGAAATACAAGGGCCTTTTTGTTTGAATTAAAGGCTGCTTAGTAGTGTTTTTAAGAAGAATTTGTAAATTTTGATCCCTAGTTGTGTACTGTGAGACTCAGCTAAGGGCTAAAGGCAACTTCTATAAGCTATGATTGAGTGATGAATTAAATGTAATACTACTTTCCAATACAATTTCATCTTATTATCTTATTTTGAATTTTCTTGGTATCATGATTTTTGTAAGTAAAATAGATACTCAGAAATCTCAAGTGGCTATCCAAAAAAATAGTGGAATATATGGCAACGTGTTCTTTTATTCGAGAAGTTTCTTTTTAAAGGCTAATACAAAAGCTTTTTGTTTAAATTGGAGCTTAAGTAGTCTTTTGTAGTATTATTTTTCTATTAGGATTGAGCTAAAATTCCCAAATAAAGAAGATTAATTATTATTAAACTATGCGAAAACATAAGTGATATGAAGAACTGTAGTCGTTCGCTTTCATGTGAGAGGTCACACAATTCCGCGTTTGCAAACGTCTATTATAATCCATCGGAATTTTTTTTCTTATATTATTTTTTTGTTCTACAAACAATCGAAAATTGTCCGCAAATCTTAGATCCGAAATCTAATGTTACACCAAAGTAGATGTATCGGAACAACTACAAGTCCCTTTTAACAAGAAGAAGAAGAAAAGTGAAGGCATTTGATTAGGGATAAGCATAATTAGTGTTTAGTGATTAGGGAGGTTAATGAAATAGAGTTATGAGATGAGATTCAAGTTTGGTGGACCCTATTTCTGAGTTAGGCAGTTAGCAATATGTGGCTACAAAATGCAGTCATGACATAGACTTCCACACATCACACATGTATATATATTGTTGTTGTGCGAATCGAGACTGTCTCGACTCTCGACCGACACATCATCACAACATTTATATCACAACCCAACGTCTTCTACTATACTATTTTAAGAGTACATCACAACGATACATACATACAGCTATACAAAAAAATCTCTTATGGTATTTTTCTCACATAAAATTTCGTAATTGTTGTTCAACTTGATCAATCCTTAGAGCTTTTAAAACAGATAAACTTATAGATTTTTCACACGGTTTTATTATTGTTTTAAAGTTTCAACTTGTTTAGCTTAAAGCCGTTATCGGCTTATTTCGTGGAGTGCGCAACTTGAAATTATTATTATAATAATAAAGAAAACAATATTGAAGGTACATCAAGAATTTTGATTTTTATAATGAATTAATATTTGTAAACGAAAAAAATATAGACTTCCTACATTACATTAGAAGTGGATCACTATAACCTTTTTTGGCTAATTTGACATTTAACAATAACTGTTTAACATACTTACTTTTACAATGTTAGTCTTGAAGAATAATGAAATTATAATATTTTATGTTTTAACTACTATAAAGGCATTTTTCAATTTTTAGAACAGATGTGATTGAGAAACGTAACACGGAATATGTTGATACTGACGCATAATGGTTTGAATTTGATGAGCTCAAAACTTAGAGCCATGAAAGACAAACATCCAACTCCTTTGATTGCGATTTATACAGACAGGCACACTATAATGATCACAGCCTCTCTCTCCGTTGATTCTCCAGGCTTAATACCGCCGTCCAGTGAGCTGACGTTACCGACTTTTCCCCGTAACTTACGCACATCAGTTGTGCCATCGTCACTAATCTGCACAAGACACAATGTTCAGATCGCATAATGACAGCATATTCCACACTATACCAAGTACAGTTCATTTTTCTGACCTGTGAAAATCCTCGGCTCCGATGTCATTGTGTACTTCCTTCAACCGAGCCAGGTCGTGTTCCATCGCCTGAAAAGTCTTTAGTTAGATGTGAATTACAAACGATGGTTTTAGAGCTTGTGACCGGAATCCGTTTTCTTAGCCCGGTCCATGCTTCATTGACTTCAATGGGGGGCTTTGTGGTGGAAGGAAAGGATCAGGCATGATACCGAAAGAACGGATTATGGATTTCTGTAGTGGTAACTCGCATTTGGATCATAGTGAATTCTTCAAATTCACCCGTGTTTTTCTCTCCACAAATTAGGATTCCGTTTTATTTTTAGCAAGAAACGTATTTCCAAATTCAATTTAATTCGAAGGTTTTATTTTTTGAGGGTAGCACTCGTTTCATTATTTTATGATTTATACAATGTAAAAGCTGATCTCTTATTATCTGTTTGCACAATATTAGCATAATTACCGAACAATAATCGGAGGTATCATTTGAAGTTGGAAGAAGCTTACTGATTGCAATTGTTCTTCAATTGTGTATGGTAATGATCTCATCTCAGCAAAGTACCATCTCCAATCGACTAATTCCGCCGGAGAAGCTTTACATAAACCCCGTGAAGAAGGTCGGAGAGGTAAAACCAAATCAGCGGGACAAATCTCAGATTTACCCTTCGAAAGAATCAGAAACTGGATATCAGCCATGATCGGTAGCTTGTAAATATTACAATCGTATAACACCTGCCAGACACAAGACAATTTATCATCAGTTTCTTAAGTAAGTACAAAGAAATAACTTGCAACGCAAGAAAGAAAGAAAGAAAGAAAGAAAGAAAGAAAGAAAGAAAGAAAGAAAGAAAGAAAGAAAGAAAGAAAGAAAGAATGTTACCTTTTGAGACTCAATGACAGCTTTGAGTGACTCTGCATTGTCGCGACCAATGGAGTTAAGAGCCCCGTGTTCGTACTCAGTCTCGTCAAGGATGATGTGCGTGCCGTTGGCAACTTGCAGAGAACCGGTTTCGAGACTGGACCAAAAGGATAAAATTGTCAAACAAAAACACTCGTTTGGTGAATCATAAGTATGCATTTTTTAACAGAGTACCGTACATGTTTGTCTCCTCGTGTTTCTTTGGTGAAAAGAAAGCAGCATTCAGTGATTCAACTGTTATCGGCAAATAATTTGAGAAAGGCAGAAGATTCTTGATTGCAAGCCTGAGCTGAGTCCGAAATACACCACTTTCTTTGGTCAAGCCAGTGAGGTTTAATGAAAACTTCCCCACAGCATAGGAATCGGTTCTATGATGCACCTGTCGAGGAAAACGAGAGAATTTTTTAAATTTCGTTGATAAAGATTCCGATTAAAAAATGAGATGTAATTGTGCTTAATCAATACTTTGGAGCAAAATCAATACTTTGGAGCAAAGGTGTAAAAGCATGAAATCTGCAGCAAGTCCGTCACCGCCGAGAACTTCAGTCAGATGCCGTAGAAGAGCTTCCCTCATGCCTATGATTATGTCGGGCTTAGGCTATGAACATAATCGTCGTATCAAAGTTAGAAATATCATCCTAGAAATTTAAAGCTTTCTTTTAAATTTCAAAGTTCAGCTTATTGAAAATACCACAAAAGAGGCATATCAATTACCTCAAACACAGAGCGGTTTGGAAGAAAATCAGCGCGATCAAGTTTCCGCGGAATGATACAGTGTAGATGTGGCACCTGTAAACAAGAAGATATAAGTAAATAGACTTCAACATAGGAGAAGCATGTATAAAAATAAAGGGAAAGTTCTATGAATGAACACTAACAAAAATAAGTTACGAAAAGAAAACGATGTGATTACTTTGATGCGGGGAGGTAAACGGGGAAGATGTGATTCATTGTCTTCAGCCATCATGAAATCATCTAACTCATCATACAAACACTGATTTTCTGGATCCGAAATAAAGATCCCAATAAATTCATAGACCTCGTTGAGCTTAAAATCCGACTCAGGTACATCGTATATCTAAGGATTGGAAGAAAGTTTCAATCAGATTAGGCGAAACAAGAAAGAACAAAGTTAATTAAAATTATGTGTATAACGAACCGGATTATAAGAATATATAGCCACAATATACCTTGACGATGCAGGAAAGAGAATTGCCAGAAGTACCAATTGAACTCGGAAGACCAATTGAACTAGGCTGAGTAGATTCTGAAGGATGTCTCTGGCAAAGGGAAAACAGATAAGAAGATATCAATGTACATCTGAAATGTATTTTTAATAATTGATAAATAAGTGAATTCTAGGTCAATTATTAGCATAGAAAACCGTAGATTAGCGTGCGGAAAAATTTCAGAGACACTTTCCAGTAATGATCAGACAAAATCCTGTTAAACGAACACCTAGGATTAGAAATTCTATTAATTTATTTGTTCTTACCATCTTTTTCGCGCTAGGAGAATCGTCAACCTGATTTCCCGAGACCTGCAATTCAAAGTGGTACATCAAGCACCTAACTAGGAAGAAAGTTTAAAAGTGTCATTGAAAACCGTAGATAAGCGTTCGGAAAAAATTCAGCGACCCTTTCCAGTAATGATCAGACAAAATCCTGTTAAACGAACACCTAGAATTAGAAATTCTATTAATTTATTGGTTCTTACCATCTTTTTAGCGCTAGGAGAATCGTCAACCTGATTCCCCGAGACCTGCAATTCAAATTGGTACATTAAGCACCTAACTTGGAAGAAAGTTTGAAAGTGTCATTAAAGTCGAGTCGAGATACGCGACGGTAATGCACGCGCCTTTAATATACTAGCTCATATCAATCAAGATTAATCTTTCTTTCTCTCTTCTTCTTATAAGCTTACAGGACAACATAAGCAAATAAATTGATCAAGTAATGAACACCCCTCCATTTCACAGGCTCATTATTAGGCAGAAATTACCTCCAAATCCATGTGATCAGCTTCCTCGTCGTCTGGTCTTAGACGCTTCTCTCCATGTCGATATACCTCGTCTATTCGTTTCTTCATTGTTGCTTCGGAAGAAAGTTCCGCCCACGAGTTCAGTCCCGGCACCTATAGACAATGCAAATAAGACAAAGATAGATGTAAAATCGAACCATCTGTTCTTACGAAAAGTGAAGAAGAATCAAGATTCATTGTCGAAAACAACTCACGGGAACGCAATTGAACAACATGCGTTGCCAACACAACTTTGGCATATCCTCTTCCAGAGGAGCTTCCGCCAAATCGAAGAACTTGTTCGTTCTCCACGCCGTCCCATCCTTCAGAAATCACACCCAATTCTTCATAAGCCCAGAAAATCCAAGCAAAAATCACACACAAAAACGCATACAGAATTAAATACAACGTACATTGTAAGCGCCAACGTAGATCTCATTTCCCAACATGTCCTGTATCATCCCCCGGAATCGAACCAGAGTGTTGGACTCGAGGAACGCCTTGGTCTTGTGATCAAGAATCGGAACCTGAAACCGCCAATCGAATCCATTTCAAACCCTAATCGCAACGGATCAAGAAGCTGCGAAAGGGGATAAGGCTAGGAACCTGAGAGAGGCCATCTTGGTGCGAGAGGAAGTGGGTGAAGAGGTCTCGGACTCCCCAGTCTCGGTCATCGATGGTGGTCGGGTCGGTGACGGAGCTGTAGGCTTGCCTGAAGGTCGATCGGACGGCTCCGATCGGGTTCGTCACGCAGTCGTACGGAAGACCCACCATTTTCGATTCTCTCTTTCTCTCTCAACGCTGTGTGTTTGTGTGTCTTTCCAAGAGCGAGAAGATTAAAGAGAAGAGCGATGGGGGATTTCCCGCCAAATCTGTGCAGGGGAGGCTAGCTCTCCCGCCAAATTGGGCTGCGATCTGGTACGCGCGGCTCTACGTTTGGCTCGGTGGTCATCTCTCATCAAAGTGTTGTTATTTATGAATAAATAGATATATATATTATCTTGTCGTTTGTCTAGCATCCACCTCCTTGTCGTTTTACATAGTGGTTGCTTCCGTATGTCGTTTTTTTCACTACCATTTAGTATAACTCGTCCTCTTATTGGTTCTTAGTGGGACAATATCGGCCAAAATTGAAATATATACTCGCATCACATTATAAATTTTAGTAGTAGAGCATAAGAGCAGACGACAGTAATTAAGATTACATGTTTAAAAAAGCATTTACATTTTATTGGAATTTATCTTATAACTTTCCAATAAGAAAGTGTAGATGAGTTACCATTAGGCAAACTTGCTTGAATCGTCTACAATTTATTGTATACATTACGCTCGGCTTGTGTTTCATGCCATGATAATCTCGTTTTATTAGTGTATGATAACACATTGTTTAATTTGAGCATGACACTTGGAAGTTATCATTTTGATACAAACGGCATAGATAGTTTTTAACATTTTAATACTTTTGTTACTAAAAATTAAATTAAGAATATACCATGAATTTTAAGTTACATCAAAGTGCTTTTGCATTTATTTTCCCTATTATTTTCCATGTCCCTATACTTGCGTATATACAAATTGCAGGCTCTTTCAGATGTCGTTTTATATTTGTTGTCGTTTTCTACTAGATTCGAGCCTTGAAAGTGAATCAGAAAAGGTACAAGTTCCTTCCAATAAGCCATGATTCTTAAAGAGCACATAAGCTTAAAATAGAATCTGTTAGTAAGGAAAAATACATGAATACAGAGATTAAAACTCCCTACTAACTGTTTCTGTATATATATAAAAAGCGGAAATTCCGATTCCGGCATCAACTAGAGAAGAGCCTCGTGAAGAAGTTGCCGGATTTGGGCTTCTCCAAACACGCCACGTGAGCGTATCGTCCAAGCTTGTCCACTTGCCTCGCCTCGCCGCGCGTGTCTTTCTTGCAAACCTTGCACGTCTTGTCCACCCAACCCTCTTCCACATATTGCCCATCCACTGATTTCAGCATTGCAAGGAAGAACAAAATAATTTGTAACGAGGTTTTTAAAAAAAAAAATCACTAAATAGCAACGTATATGCCCAATATTATTTTGTTCACTTTTTCAATCATTTAACATAAATTTGGATACCAAGTCTTTGGACATCTATTACTTGTAGAAGTTTTAAACATTTTCCTTTCTTTTTTGGTGCTAAGTGCTGACAGGAATGAAATTTCATGGACAATACAAGATAATTGATACCCAGAACTTCAGTTGTGAAATTATTTTTTGATTTATGCTACCGTAATATATATATATATATATATATTTTAAGCGCTTAGCTATTAACCCAAAACTAATATTAAAGTCCATAGTTTTATTCCGAGTAATATAATGTAAAAAACTAATTAATTAAATAAATAGAGGTCCGTTGTCCATGGTTCAAGCATAATACCATCAACATAAGATTTGAAGAAGTCTTTGTATGTCCCTCCAATCTTTCTTCTCAGAGCACCATACTGCAAAACCCATATATTTCTCAAATTCTAAGATTAATAATAATAATAAAAAAAACAGTGAGCTCATAAATAAAAAAAAAAGTAAAAATAAATAAAAAGGTGTTGTACCTGCTCTTTGCTCATCTTCTCGCCTGACTTGGTGGCTGCTCTGGCATCTTCTAGAAGCTCGGCGTCCTGAGAGGACCTGACCTGAGAGAAATCAAGAGCTTCTAGAAGCGTCTGCTTCAGACTCTTGGGATCTTCTTCATCTTCTTCTTCTTTCGTTGAAGCCAACACTCTCAGCTTTGAGCTCTTCTTCATGGCTAGACTCCTCGCTGTCACCTGGGTTACTCCGAATTGGGGAAGGAAGTTGGTTTTCGGAGGCGCCAAAGCCAGAGATTTTAGCCCCATTTTTTGAATTTTTTTTGCTTCGATGATTCTGTTGAGTGTTTCTCGTTTTATTGTGGTGTGTTGAGTTTTGGGTTTGCTTATGTGGACCTCTAGCTTTCTGCCACGTGGAAGGGAATCATTTTTTGGGGGGGAGTTTGTGGTTAGAGGAAGACGACGTGGCATGTTGAAGAGCTGCTGAATTTTGCAAGGAGTGTCTGGTTTTGATTATCGCTTGATAAATATTTAAACTTGTGATGTCAATTAGTTTAGGTATATATGGGAGAATCTCTATAAATTAATACTCGATAAATTAATAGTCGCGATTAAATAATATTTTTGTCCGGTCTCGACTCAGGCTTAACTAGCTAAATTAATAATTCGCTAAATTTTAAGATAATATTTTTTTTAGTAAGTATATAGGTCTCAAGAAATATATAAATTAATAATTCAATATTAAAAATTACATAAATAATTATAAAATTACTACAAATAGAATAAAATATAAATAACTATAAAATCACATTAAATAAAAAGATAAAGTTACGTCACTAATTATGTAGTCTTCTTCAAATATGATTCTATAATAATTATTACAGCTTCAATTATCACTACTCTAAGAAGTTGTTGTCATTCCTCTTTATTATCATTGGACTCTTTAATATATTTCTGACATTGGTACTATAATAAAATCTTCTTAAATTATAACAATAACCACTCTTGATATTCTTAATATTGATACTTTAATATTCTCGATATAATAAATTAAAATAATTTTTTGTTAGTAAAGATGTTTGTATAGCTGACTAATATTTTTTTCATCATAAATGTATAAATTAATAAATTAATAAATTATTAATTTATATGTTAATTAATAATCCGATAAAATAATATTTTTTGTCGGTCCCAATATTATTAATTTATAGAGGTTTTACTGTATATAATGCTAACTAAGTGTTGAGTGTTGACCATTCGAGTTCCGAATTCCGGAGTTCTTTTTTTTGAAATCCCAAATCCGAATTCCAGTTATAGGAAAAATTCGGAATTACGGTTCCTTTTTTTTTTTTTTAAAACCCCAAATTTCAGACTTTTAATACATATCAATTCTATAGTTTTTCCTATTGGAAGTGCAATTTTGCATTTTTTTTTCCACATATACCGGAAATTTTCGCCCAAGCTTACTGACAATCTTCATTGAAATCGGAATTAATCACCGGGCAGCGGGAATCATAAATTCATCAGTTGGATACATACATGTATTATTGTTGGGAAAGATGTTATACTTTGGTAGAAACTATATAATACATTTCATTGAGCTTTCATGTAGCTTTTTTGACATTTTCTTTTTCTTTTTTAAATGACATTTGATTGAGTAATAAGAGTTACTTCTTCTGCATAAGAACCTCCTAAAGCTGCACAAACAACCACTCTCACTCACACAAACTGAGCCAAAAAGGATTAGTAGTAACTAATTACACTTCACACCACGTAAACCATGCCTACTTCCAGCAGCGACACCGGCGGCACCTTCAGCGCCACGTCCGGGCCCCGGCAGTTGCGCCGCAGGAAGTTGTACCCGAAGTTGATGGCCAGCCGCTTGAACACCGATGACCCCTGCTTCGCCTGCACGTGCGAGTGCCCGAGTATGAACGCCGTCCCCGCCTGCTGCGCGTTGTACAGCTCCTCCAGCTCTTCCCGCAGCTCTGCATCCGCGTCCCCCTCCGTCTCCGACCACCGCTCCTCGACCGCGAATCGCACCCGTTTTGCAGGCTCCATCTCGATCGAGACGCTCTCCGGCTGCGAGACCTCCTCGATCTCGAACGCCGGCACCGACATTGTCCCAATCACCGCCAGCCGGCACCCGCTCGACCCATTGGACCGGGAAGTTGCGTCATCGTCGTCTCCGCCAGAGAGGGGCTGGTCGCGGCCCCAATCGTAGCGGAGGAAGTCGGCCAGCCGGGCTACGAGCTCGGACTCGAAGGAGTCGACGTCCTGGTGGACGTCGCGGTAGCCGTACCGCACGATGCAGCGGTAGGAGCGGTGCGCGGCTGGGCCGACGCGGCCGACGAGGTAGCGCTCGGCAGCTGGCACGTGCGGGACGGGCACGGACTTCACGCAGACGAAGACGAGGACGCGGTGGAAGGCCGGGAGGTTGGTGACGAAGCGCGAGAAGTTGGCGGGGATTCCTGACGTGAGGTCGGTGAAGACGAGGCCGATCCCGGGGACTCTGGCGATCCCGAGGCTGGGGCCGAGCGCGAGGAGCCACTCGAGCGAGACCTTGTTGGTGAGGTCGTACTCGTACTTCTTGATAGTGGCGTAGTGCCAGACGAACATGATGGTCATGAGGAAGAGCGCGAGGAGTATGGGGAGCCACGCGCCTTCGGTGAACTTGGTCAGCGACGCTGAGAAGTAGAGCAGCTCGACCGAGCCAAAAAAGACGAGGAAGAGAAGGGCGACGACGGGCGGTTTATTCCAGCAGACTACGATCACCAGAGACATCAGACACGTCGTCACCAGCATCACGGTCATCACCGCTAGCCCTGAAAATGGTTGATCATCATAATAAAAGATTCAGTACAATGCTTGAGAATTTATCGAAGGGTGAAACTGGGATCGAAAACCACAATTTAGAGGCCTACCAGTCCGATTTTCCGGTATTTCAAAGTACTGGTTTCGTTAAAACTGATAATTTCAGTGACCGGATTATTTTTTTTTTACTGATTTTGAACCGGTAACCAGGTAAAAAACTGGAATTTACCGGTTTGAGCTCGTAACCTGTGCTGGTATTTACTCTTTTAAGCCGGGAAATCTCAGAATATATTTTTTAACTGGTTTCCAGGCAAATCTGAATTAAAAAGGTACCTAATAAAACAAAAAATAAAACCGGGAACCAGTATGTGGCAGTATGCTGATACCAGACCCTGCTCTCAAA
Organism: Parietaria judaica; assembly: GCA_954871525.1. Taxonomy (NCBI): domain Eukaryota; kingdom Viridiplantae; phylum Streptophyta; class Magnoliopsida; order Rosales; family Urticaceae; genus Parietaria; species Parietaria judaica. The sequence continues at coordinate 6,228,603 of OX940862.1, forward strand.
ACCAGAACCGTGAATACCAGTTCTTGGATTTTAGAATAAAATGCCAGAGTCCAAACTGGGAATCGGGATAACGGTTTCATCCGTAAACATTACGCAAGTGCTCACAATGAAGATGAAGGAAGCAGCGTACCCGACGCGTTTCCCATGTGTTTTGTGTCTCTAAATCCGATTGTGACGGCAATGCAGAGTATCATGAGGATCCAGTTGATCTCCGGGATGTAAATCTGGCCGTGGACCTTGTCGGAGGTGTGGACGACCTTCACTCGGGGGAAGCATCCCAGCGACTGACTCTGGTTGATGATCGAGAACGTCCCGCTGATGATCGCTTGGCTTCCCACAACCGACGCCAGGATCGCCACCACAATCACCGGCCACCTCACGATCTCTGCAACCACAAACTACATTCTAAGCTTCTCCGATCACATCAACAAAAACGCAGAAGGCGAAAAAGGCACTGTACCCGGAACCGAGATGTAGAAGCTGATCCGGTGGCTAGAATGGTGATTCTGCGATAAGTACGCCGCTTGGCCCATGTACGCCAGTATCAGCGCCGGGTAAACCAGGAAGGTGAACGCAATCTGCAAGAAGTTCAATCACTCAGCGCAAAAACCAACAAGCAATCGCATCCGACCCGGAAGATCCGTGTAACCTTTACCTGAATCGCAGCGTACGAGAAGTGTCCGAGATCGGCGAACATCGCCTCCGAGCCCGTGATGCAGAGCAGAATCCCGCCGAGAGACATCCAACCGCTCCTCCTTGTCTTCTTCAAGAACTTGAACATGTAATACGGCGACAAAGCTTGGTAAACACGCGGGTTCCAGTGGATAATGTTGTACAAACCGAGGCCGCTGATGCAAAGCAGCCATGTCAGCACGATCGGGGCGAAGAAGAACCCAACGCGGTGCGTTCCGTAGTGCTGCAGCGCGAACAGGCACACCAGAATGAAGCAACTGATCGGGATCACCGCGTCTGCAAAACCCGATTCCTAAGATACGGCAAAAAATGTTCGACTATTTCAATTCAAGCTCGGTCCGAGAAGCTTACACTGATGGTGCTCTTTCGACATGGAAAGCTCGAGTCCAGACACAGCCGAGAAGACTACAGAGAGCCACAGAGAGTTACAGAAAGATCGAGAAATCGGAATCCGAAACTCGATTCGAATCAAGAGATCGGTGCAAGAATTACCTGAAATGGCGGGAGTGAGAAGACCATCTCCGATCACCATACAAGTGCCGAGCAGAACCAGGATGAGCAAAGCTGTGTGCAAGCCCCTGTACTTCTCCAGAATCTGCTTCAGCTTCGAGCTCGCTTTCGCCTCCGATTGGTGCTCCAGTTTGTACGTCGAGAGCGACTCGTCCACGCTCTGCCTGTTGGGCAGCAAGCTCACCTTCGCGTGCCTGCAAATGAGCGAGTACAGCGCGAAGGTCCCACCTGAAACGAAGCTTTTTCAAGGTCACGACAATGGCGGATTCGCTCTCGGCCTCACAACACTCCGCGTCACAGATTGCTCACTCACCCTCTCCGTTATCGTCGGCTCTGAGGACGACGAACACGTACTTGCAGAGAGGAACTACCGTCAGAGTCCAGAAGACGAACGAGAGAGCCCCGTAAATCTCCTCGTTCGTCTCCGAGTGAGTGATGTCCTCCGCGAAGGTGCTCGTGTAGACGTACAATGGCGAAATGCTCAGGTCTCCGTACACGACGCCGAGGCTCTGGTACGCCAGGAGAAGAAGATTCCTCCATGATTCCTGAAGAAGAATGAAGGAGATGGGTCAGAATAGAAACTCGCTCCGAGGAAAACCCAGTTCGCGGAAAGCGGATTGAACGAACCTTGGGAGTGTTCCAGCACCTCCCATTGCTGAGATCCATCTTCGTCGAAGCTCAAGCTTCAGTAGATCGGCAAATGGCGAGAGGTCTGTTCATGGAGTCTGGAGACGACGCTGGTTCCATGGAAGGAAGAGGAGGGGGAATTATTGATGGGCGCAAATGGAGGAGACAAAGGGACACGTTTGCCCATTTATTTAAAATAACCCACATGACATCCATACTCATACCGCTTTCGCATCCCAACCATATCTTCTCGAGAGACCTGAGCTGAGCGATACGTGAATTTTTTTTATATTATATATATTGTTGGGAAAAAGTCAAGCGAGGGATGAATCTGAAGCTGCCATTAACGAGGTCGTGGTGAAAGACGAACTGCCATTGAATTGAATTATTGAGGGAGTGATATGGTATGGTTGATGGGGGCCCTCCACTCCAGACAAGCTAGTCCTTGATTGTGCTTGTTGAAGTTGTGCCTTTCCATTAATCAATAGTCCTCGTTAACCCTCTAAATTCTAGTAAATGGTGTTAGAGATACCGAATTTCCGAATCCGGATTTTTTTTTTGTTCATTTGAAATCGGAGTTTTTTTTAATAATGAATAACAATTTAATTGGCCATTCTGTTCTTGAAATCTTTTGGATTTTTTTTATTCAAAAATATGAAATCGGAGTTTCATATAAACAACATTATGTTATAATTACGGTTAGTTACTCTCTAGACTCTTGATTCTCAGTCCGATGTCAGCCATTTAAACAAATTAAAGTGAAAATGTCGAAACTGGAAATTATAATCATGTTTTTTTAAAAAAAAAAAATTATGAGTTTCCACAATTAGTCCTAATTATAATTTTTGTTATTTCATGTTAGAGTTGGTAATGTATAATTTTTGTTATTGCGGTTCTAAATTTTCTCATTCGGGAAAAATAAAAATTAGAAGGAAAAAAACACAAAAAAATACGGATCAAAATTGAAGATTTTTTTTTTTTTGTCTTTTTTTTTTTAATTAAGAATGTACGAAAAGAAAATTACTATGAAACTGGCTCGTAAGTTTTTAAAAATATATCGAATTCCCAAATTGTTGAAATTGTGAATTGGGAGAAGAAAGAAAGTTTGAGAGTTTTGCTCAATCGTTCCTGCTCGTTATCATTGGCTATGAAAAGATCGTGTGAGGTCACTGAAACGGCACAGTCACGTGACAAACGACACACATATTACACACACAACACTACCAAACAAGCGACCACGCATTTAAAGCCGATTTCAAGGGACCATATCTTTTAACACATCACACATCTCACCCACTTTTTATATTTTCTTTCTTTTTTCACCCTCGGCAATGGCACCTAAAAACAACATCTTATGACCATTTATTCCAATTACGCATATCTGAATTTAGGCTTTTCTTGCCAATTTGAATAATCACCTGTGCTTTTGGACCTAACTGAAAAGACTAATTTGCTTGATATAATGAAAGGTAAGATGTTATTGTCGTGATAGAAGTCAAGGAAGTAGGAGAGAGAAGAGGTGTGCTGTTTGGAAAAATAAGTGAAAAAAATAACATTATGGCATAGAAAACGACCTTTCTAGTTTCTATTATCTAGCAATTGATTTTAAAGAACTTGGCCGTTCACCCCCTAAACTTTTCAAACTGAGTGCATGGTCCCCGATCTCATATTTTGATGCAAATACCCCCCTAGAACGCATAAAGAAAATAAGCTTAATAAACCACAAATCTCTAATTCAAGGGTATTTGTGCAATTATTTTAGTTTAAAGAGTGTTTGTATTAATGTTTGAAACGTTTGGAGGGGCTTTTGAACTTATTAGAAAAATAGGTGCATAATATTAGATAGCAAATTAAAAACTAATATGCCATTAAATCAAGGGCATTAAGCCTAGCTTTTCACTTGTGAAGTCTGGTCGGCAATAGTGATCGGGAAATGGGCGCATGTGCGTACTAAATTGCCCGAACCAAGCTGAGTTTACGGGTATGTTTTGCCCGCTAGCCTTTTTTTTTATGAAATGTTCTAAAATGTTACAAATAAAGATAGGGGAAAAACCGAGACGGTTTTCCCCTCGATTTGAAAGCATCGGCTTTCGTCGGCCTTGATAATATATGGCATATAGTGTATAGTATACAGCTCTAGGTCTAGTCAACCTCGAGCTCAAGTAGCCCACAGGCAGAAATTTCACGGGTCGGACAAGCTCACCTAGGGCTGCCCGTCCCATATGTCTTAAGGCTAGTGGGCAATAAAAAAATATCTCATGAGAGCTAAACCATTATACCCTAAAAGCTTCTTACTGAATTAGACATAAAATGGGGAAAATAACTAATACAATCAAAGAATCCAAAGCAATCACAACATGAAAAAACTCTAACCAAAATAAAGTCTCACCTTTTCCAATCTTTGGTCTTTTTTCCTTTTCCACGTTTCAATAGCTGGATGGCAACTTTGTGCAAAACTGCACGTAAAATTTGGATCTAACACGAAGGTTGTTCAGTTATATTATAGAGCTAAAAAAGTACAAAATTTATGGCTTTTAATTTTTAAATAAATCGCATCAATATTCAGTGAACGGACCAAGTACTGCTATTACTGTGTAACAAACGACAGTATCGAATGTTGAATAAAAAAAAATCACAAAAAAGAAAGAGTAAAAATAAATAAATTATAGTGAATTATGAGAAAGAATGGAATAAATAGAACGTGCATGAGATTGTCACTTGCAATATTGATTCGGTGAAGATTGCGAGAAGCCATGGCCATTTGTTTATTTATTTTATTACTTTGATTACTCGCACAGTCACACTGTCACACATGACTGAGAATTATTTAATATAAATAAATAAATAAGACAAAGTTAGAAGATTATAATAGTTATAGAAAGAATGTTTTATTTAATGCGTTCAAATATTGATGATTTTTCCTTTAATTATACTTCAACTTCAAGTTGAAATACTATTGAATTGGTACGTCGATCTTCACGCTTCTAATGGGTTTCTTTCAGCAATGACGTATAATTATTTGCATGTTTTTTTTTCTTCTCCTTTACTTGAAATGTGGTCAAAGATTTATGTCAAATTACTATAAGATTTATGTCAATCCTTTTTGCATGCATATGTTGACTGAATATAAATAAAGCACGTATTCGATAGTGATTCGAGCCTAACCCTAAGAATATTTAGTATATACAACTTTATTATTGTATATAGGGGGCGTCAAATGTGAAAGTACATAATTTATTTCGATTTACGGCATTCTAGTACCCGTGTTTGGATTTTAATTATATTAAAATGTGCCGTTTGAAATTTATAACATCGTGACAACACTATTTCTACTAATGTTAGATTTCCGTGACATCTCATGTAGGCCCAACGGGCACGCTACGAAGAGCTATTGTTCGTATGGGCCCACATGATGGGTCATTGATTCCTCGAATGTTATATGACATTTATCGAGTGATTGGTTACGACTTCCGATGTTACTAATTTATATTTTCTGACTTTAATTAGTAATATTATCAAAATTTTAACATAACTAATAAACAGCATCAATCGAGAGTCAAGATATTAGTTTTATCTTTTCGTGGCTAATTATATATTTTTTGTTAGAAAGGCTAATCATGAAAGCAATTAGTGTAACTAATACAAAAATAATATTGTGAAGCAAATCTAACCCTAATGACCCTATAATGTCAAATTATTTATTGTGTTAGGCAAGGCTGAAAGAGGACAAAGGCATAGAGGCCACAAAAAAAGGGCATGAGAGAGTGAGTCAAATCCCACTTTGTATTGGACTATTGGTTGGTTTTTGGGCTCAAAGATTCTACCTTTTTCCCATGTAGGATAGGCTTTAACTTTGCTTTATCTAAAAAATCACTAAGAGACAATTCGTTTCCATGCAAGGATAGTGACTTGGAATCTTATAATATTGAATACCACTAACTTTTCTAGTCTTTATCATCTCGCCTTTATGATTTTATGCCATTGGATTTGGGGATAGAGAGATTGAATTGAATCATTTATCATAGTATATATATTAGTTATTTACAACAAAAAATATTAAAAAAAAAAGTTTATAGTAGTAGTAGATACTCCATTGTTGCATGGACTAATCTCGACTCTTAATCAACTAACTAGCTTATTAGCTAGCCTTTTGTGTTATTAAATTGAAACCTACTCAATTAATTATGCAAAATTAAGTGTTCTAATCCCATCTCCGTGATATCGCGTTAAAGAAAGGGACACCTTTCCCAAAATAAAATAATATTTAATAGCCTGAAAATTTAAGTTTTTTTTTTTCTTAGTAAATATTAGCAGCTTTTGTCTGTAAGGTAATGCAAGAAATCGCATGCTTGAGGTAAAAAAAAAAAAGAAAAAAGAAATCGCATGCTTCATTTTGTATGGTTTTCTTTTGGGTTTTTCATTTAAAGAAACGACAATGAGAAAAGTTGGAAGTGAATGAAGCGTTGTGTATAGTTTATTATTCATTGACCGATGAACTTATTTATTATCTTCATTTGTTTATTTATGTACTTGTTTTGTCTCCTTAATTAGCGCTTCTCTTTACGCTATTTGTCTTGCTAATTCTATTAGCTTGGAAAAATATTAATTTATATATTAAGAAAGAGTGCAAGGTCGGTCGCATCAAATACTATATACTGATAGTATATAGTATATAGGACAAGTTTTTCTTAAACGTTAGTGCAGTACAGGAAATAGTTACTAGTTACTACTAACTTACTGCTTGTATTGTGTGTTCTAGAAATGTTAAATTTCGGATCCCTGTAGTGTGAAGTTGGGCCTGTTTTCCTCGGGCCATTGCTAATCCATGAGTGCCGGACAAATTTACCCATGAACTAGATTAATGATTTTCTGTTCCGGTTTCACCGAATACTTAAATTTTTTAAGAGAAAATAGCGGAAATAAACATATTTATTTCCAACAGCAAAAAGAAGTTAATTTTTTGATGATTTGGCAAACCAGCTTCAAAACTGCCATGGGGCAAAGTGTCGAGTTCACGTCATAGTTGCCGTTCTTTTTACTTTTTAGTATGATCATCCAAGACTGCCACGGATCACCGGAGGCGGGGCTCTCGCAAAGAGAGGAAATGTAGAGCTCTTTCTCCACAGTGTACAAGTCTGGGTTCTTCGACGGGGTGAATTCTGTTACTGAGAATTCAGCCGCAATTATAATATATTGTTTGTATGCACGCGAATACTTACGCTGCAAATAAAATAAATTACCTGTGCCGTCAATAAATGGTATTACTTATTGATTAATGACGTGACACATGGTCAAAACTAACGTCCAAAGACGAAATTGTTAATGGGGTTGACTCTGAGTATATTTTAAAAAGAATTGGTACATATAGCGATCATAATTTAAAATTTAATTAATAGTAAAGACTAAGAGGGCTTTTTTTGTCAAAATTAAAATTTACTAGGACAAACTTCATCGTTATGCAAAGTTTGGGGCAGCCAAATTCGCCAGAGGCCGTTGCAGAGAGTGCTGTTTTTCTTTCCTTCGGCTTCAATGGAGGTTTCCGATGACAGAGAGGAAGAGAAACATGGAGGAGAAGAAGAAGCTGAATCCGAATGCCGAGACGAAGACGAAGACGAAGGGAAAAGGCACGAGAACAGTGTCAGAGCCGGCGTCGGCGTTTCTTCACTCGTGTCCACTCTCCTGAGCGACCACGATTCCGCAGCCAAGCTCACTATCGCTTCCCAGAACCACCTCTCGTGCTCTCTCAATCGCCTCACTCAAGGTACGACCTCCGATTCCATGGCGGATTGGATTCGTCATCAATTGTGGCGTCGATTTGTGAATTGTGGTTTTGCTGTGACAGAGCTGGATCAGCTCTTGGAGGACGCTCCGATTCCTTTCGTGGTGCAACATGGAGGCAAGATCGTGAGTGTGAGGAAGAGAGTGTGGTCGCTGAACGCTCTTCTCAGATCCATACAGCAGAGGCTCGACGCCATGGATCAGATGCTGAGTCTCAGCCATGCTCATGGTAGTGTTCCATTCAAATTCGTGTTTCGTTTTCGTTTAAATCAACTTCGAATCATACATAGTTGCATTGCATCACTATGAATTATGGGAGGGTTAATTCTCCAGAACACAGTTCGATCCGATCTTAAGAACGGTAAAAATGAATTACACGGTGAGATTTCCGTACTAGGTTTCGGTTCCTCTGCCCAATCCAAAGAATGTAGATTGTCAATTTAAGCTCTACTGTAATTGATAACAAATTACACAATCAAGAACGCTCGAATCACGCACACCCGTACATACTTGCTTCACAATTTTGCTCAGAAATAGGCAATGAATGAGAAATTCTTACGTACTAATTGTGCTCGGAAATAGGCAATGGATGAGACACTCGTACCTACTTGCATAACTATTGTTTCGCGCGGAATTAGGCAATGAACCATGCTGTTAAAGTTCTCAGTGAAACTTCCCCTCTTTTCTCCATGACATTCTCTATGTAAGTTTCATTACATGTGTTGCTGTTATGACTTAATTCCATAGATGTTAAAGTCTTCAAGCAATCGTAGCCGTTAGACCGTAACCAGCATTCCCGCCTAAAGCTAGAGTCTTTATTTGGGTGGGTGGTTATGTAACTAACTCAGACATTATTAGCATATCAAGCTGAGAGTTGGACTATTATTTCCTTTATTGTCCTTTGCTTGCTCTGCTTCTTAGTTTCTACCTTTTGAGTCTTGAATATCTATGATATCTTAATTGGATTGGACCCTTCTATACACAAGTATGAAATGGACAGGTTACTAAACCTAGCTCGGACCTTCTTTAAGGTGACATTTCCTTCATGATGTTAATTGGTGATTTCTTCCCACTAACCTAATTAGTTTGACCAGTACAAGGTGTTTATATAGCTAGAATAGGCTAAATTAACATAATGGTCCTTTAGTGAATAAACTTTTCTACTACCAAATCTTGTTGTTTCTTCTAGGCCTAGCAGAGGTGAATTTGGTCCTTCAGTAGTTCTCCAGGCGAAAACTTCTCCCGGAAAGGACACTGTGAAATCGACAGAAACGTGAAATGCTCGTTCACAATGTCTATTAAACTTAGCAAATCTGATATCCTAAATCCACAACCGTGAGTCTTGTTAATAGAATATCCACACCTTAAGATCATTCCACTGTCTTTTCTGAAATTTTGCCGATGCTATAGATTCTTATAATTTTGCTCTTAATAAAGTTTGAGATCAAGCAATATTATGTACACGAATGATTCTATCCATAATTTGTTTGGTACAATTTTTTCGCGTGTGGACTCGTCGATTTCTGATGTCTTGTTTTTCATTTATTCTTTTGTTGGAAAATATTTATGTTGGGGCATATAGGTGTACAAACTCGACTCCATATTATTCGATTTAGGACAAATTAGTTTGTGTTCTTGCTTATTTGATTCGATTTTCTAACAGAGCAGATAAATTGTGCAGAGAAGAAAGCTACCACAGAATCCGGAGAAAACGAGCACAACAGAGATGTAACATAGTGTAACTTTCTGTCTAAGCTCTAACATATTTCTTGGCATGTTTTTTTTTTCTCTTTTCTTTTTTTTCTTTATCTTTTGTCAATATCTTTTGTTCTAAAGCTAATGCTATGTTGTGAGAGATTGGAGTGAAGTAATTCTTTGTAGAGTTGAAGCTTGATGCTTAGAAAATACATAGAGTTCGAATATAAGTCGATGTATCTCATCAACGTTCACATGATAGCTCAAGACACATGAGAGTCAATAGTATTTTGTTTTAATTTTTGAAAGAGAAAATCATAGTATTAATAGGTGGTGAATAATATATAAAGAAGAATTGGTGGGAAAATGTACAAATTATCATCATTGGTGCAGTTTAGTACCTAAGTTAAAAGTTTAGTAGTGAAAGTACTCAAATTATACGTTTGTTAATGCCCTCGCGAAATTGATATCCTTTTATATATTTTTTTCATTATTTTAATTAGTGGGCCCACTCTCTTTCTCTCTAGTAAAGCAATTTAAAATATAGAAAAGGATATTAATATCATATAAGCATTTACAACCCGATAATCAAAACGCTTATAAAAGTATATCTTGAGCACAGTGGTCATCAAAATTTTGAAGTATTTAATTGCAGCGTAATAATTTGAATACTTTCGCCGGTATATTGGAAGCATGGCATATTGGAAGTAAATTGATACGGTGGACTGGGATTTTTGGTTAAGACTTAAAGTGTGCTTTTAGGGTTGATTACATTAAACCTACCTGAGTGACACTCACACCTCTCTATTAATTCACTGTACATCTTTCAAATTTACCATGTGCACAATTTTGTTCGAAAATTAGATTCCATCTAAATTTCTTCTAGCAAATTTCTTTAGTTTCGTTGCTTATAATGTTCGAAATACAAACTACAAGTTTAAAATTATATATATATATATATATTGGCACCATACATCTTCTCTTAGAACTTAAAGAGCATATAGGCTCGCTCCAAACACTGCGTGGATCGCGGTGACATCTTCTAGTAAGCTCCACCAATATGGAAAGATGAGAAGGAAGAAGAGGATAGGTTATTATAATATACTTTAATAAAAATAAGATCGTATTAGTAACAACTAACAACCAACGACCAAATTGGAAAGTGATACTCGACCTTTACAATAAGCTTTTGAATGAATAATGCAATGTGTTATGTGAATAGGGCTTTTTGAGAGAGAAAAAAAAATATGTATTTATGCTTTAAATTTATAAAGCCATGTAGGTAAAAAGATAATGTATTTCAATTGTTATCTTATAAGTTTTAGAAAAAAGAAGATTTTTCTTGTATACGATGGCTTATATATTGAAGAGAAAAAAAAGAGGTTTAGTTTTCAACAACGTAATAATCAATTGTTCAAGCAAATGAGTTTTTTTTTTTTTTTTTTTCAAATATGAAAACTCCACTAATGTATGAAAAGCAAAGAATAAAATAGAAAAAGTTTATAAGAATTGAGAAGTTATAGTCACTAAGGAAGGTGTTGTGTGGGTCAAAATCAAATAAAGAAGTCCATTAAAAAGGAAAGGAACTCATTGGATACCAATATTATATTTAATAGTTAATACTACCAACTCAAACAGTAAGGGAAAAAAACATCATAATTGCCTTCCAATTATAAAGCTACGTGATCATAGTTTCAACTTTCAACTTTCAACTTTCAACTCAAGCTCATAGGTTTGAATTTCCACCAACTGTCGGACAAGACTTTTTTTGCCTAAACAAGTGCTCGTAATTCTATCACTAACTTGTAGTTCAATTTTGACAAATTTATAGATTAATGTTGTATTCAATGTAAATACAATATTAATCTTTAAATTTGAAAAAAGTTATGTTCTACATGCATTTACTCATAACGAGTTTTCCATTATTTTGAGCGACGATTAGTGAGTATAATATCGGATGATAACCTTAACTTTTTCGCTACATTACCAGTAACCTTGAAAAAGATGAATTATTATGCGAACAAATTTGAGTCCTTAAAGAGGGGCGAGTTTGGTGATGATCATAATATATAGTAAGAATATCTCCAATACAAGTGTATTAATAAAAAAAAATATAAGCACGAGAGTGGCCAAAATAAGGAACAAAAACCATACAAATTTAGTATATATATATTATATAATTTATAAAAAAGTATATATATGTACAATACATACACCGATCGATTATAAACTACGAAACATATAAAAGCAAGAAACAAATTCAAAAACGGCAAGAACAAAACACAAATCATCAATGACCAATCCCAGGGCTCGGCACATCACCATACTGTCTATAGAAATCGTAATCGTCACCGGCAGGATCCGACCCTCCTTGATCGTTGTCACCACCACCGTCGGACCCCGGATCGGCTTCGGCTCTCTCACCGGACGACGGCCCTTGCGCTGCCACGTGGCAGTGGGACGGGTAGAGAACGCAGCCCGTGCTCAGAAACCTGGCCTCGGCGCCGATTATTTCCCTTTGACATGTCATGTTGGACAAAAGAGCGAGAGATACAAGCAGAACTACCAAAAGAGTTCTCCTTATGAACTCTTTCACAGCCATTTGTTAAACAGACCGAGAGAGAGAGAGAGAGAGAGAGATGAGCTTTAGGGAGAAGGGTTTTAAGGCATTGCAAATATTTGAATTATATAGGGCATGAATTATATATGTATCATGGTCATGGTGTATGTGAGTGTATCATTGTCTTCATAAAGCAAAGTGGAGTTTATTGTTATTATGGTTTTCGTAAAAGTTGGTCTGAGGTGAGGAGTGAGAAGGGCCACTCACATATAGATTAATTTTATCAGACATAATAAATAAACCAACTTTGAATTTTTATTTGATTTTATTATATTATTTATTTCTTTGGTAACGAGCATTTTTTTTCTTCTTAAAAGTAGTATTAGTTTTTGTGGTTTTTTGGTCTTTGACTTTATGGTTCATTTTATTATTATAGTCTGTACAATGTGGAGTACAGAAAAATGAAGAAAAATAATTTACTATTGCTTAGTAGACTCTTGAAACCTAAGGAACCTATATACAAAGTTGTCTGCTTACTTAGATTTTATTGTTGAGCGAGATTTCAGCGTTATCAAGAATATTTCATGATTAGATTATTAGATCGGATATCTACAAAGTATCAAAGTTGTATAATAACGTCAAAAAATTGCAACAAAATTAAAAGATAATATACTAACATATGTATATATATCTCAAGATTGCAACGGAAGAAAATTAGTATTATTTTATTAGACAAAGTCACTATATTATGTTCCACAAAAATAAAGATGACACATTTAATGTCACATGCATAACCACCGATCAAGGATTTCGCACAGACAGTGCGGAAATTAATGCAATGACTTTAACATTATATCATGGTTTTCCGATCCATGTCCAATATCTCTCTCGATATCGTATATACAATATACTATATATATATACGTATATATATTAATGTGTCTTTGTGAATGTATGTAAAAGCTTTTATATATATATTACAAGGTGGTCACGTCATGAAATATTCTGATCTCTATATACGAATCCATATGAAGTAACACAGTGATCACGACATGAGATAAGAATAAGATGGTCGTTTATGATTATGCAACACATTTTTATAGGTCATTGAGTGGTCTTGTAATGTATAATATTATGATAATAATCGACGAAAGCAACTTGCTTTTTTATCAATGTCTTGTCTTTATCTACCATTCTACTCAATAGCAAATTGCCTTAAGGAGCGCGCAACATCTATAGAGACATGTACATCTATTGTTTCGCCGATCGATTGAACTTTGCTCTGATATCATTTTGTACTCGTTCACGATGTGCTTGAGAAGTACGCACACTTGCTGCTTCCAAATCAGATTCTAGTCACAAGTCACAACCATTTTGATACTTCGCTCTTTCTCTCTTTTTCGTGCTACAACATACATACGATGGAATACACGGTAAAACATGTTAATCAACTTGACTTTTGTGCGTCAAGACTCCGTAGCAATTTTTGACAAATTAGGGTACACGATCCGGATAGAGAAAAATCCTCATTACGAAATTGGGTGTCTTAAAAGGATAAGGTTAAAGATAGCATGAAAAAAGGGTGAAGTGGGTCACCATGTTAGTGTGTCCCCTCCAAAATGTCAAAAGTCCATGCATGCACTAACCAAGCATTTCTTTCTCTTAATTTGGCCCCATCTTCAACCCACTTTCGGTCACTCTCTCCAAGCCATGCATTGACCAGTATCATCAACAAACAACACACACACACACATATATATATATATATTTATATATATGGCCTTCAATAAAGTAGTGACTTCATATTTCAAAATAATAAGACCTAATTATGACGCTTTGCTTACCTACAAAACTCTCATCAAAACCTACCAATCTAGTTAGTGATAGTTAACTTTTTTTACATTTTTTACCCTTAATTGCCAAAGTGTAATTATTGGCACTGAAAGTCTAAACTAGTTACAATCTGCCTAATTCAATTATTATTATTATTCACTTAGGAAACTACCATATGGATTATGGAGACATATTTCACTTTCAGAGTCAACGGTCAACGTTTAAGCTCAAATGGGCTGAATTGTCATACTGTTGAAGTCCACCACTACAACTCCACGAAAGAACAACGTTAACACGTTTGAGCCCAGAAGACTCAATGAGGGTTTAATGGACCATTTTTCAAAGCTTCAATATACCAAACGTGACCAACAAGGCATATAAATATTCAAATGGGCAGTTTTGATTTTCATGGCGAAGCGCAGTTGTTTGACGGACATCTACGCATTATGGGATTTTATCTTAAAACTAATTGCCTATGGCTTCGAGTACCATATAACTTTTATAAACACCGTTTGCTCATATAGGATTCTAACATATATCGGCTTGGAATTTATTGTATAAAAAATTACAAAACTAGTTAAACCAACCGGTTTTACTGGTATTGAGTTATTATTGTTTTTTTTTATTAACATAAAATATCGATTCTTTTTACCTTTTTTATTAGAAGAAAATAAATATGTTTCTTAAACCGGTATCAAAACTAAACATGCCCAAAAAATCGAGACGGGACCGAAACCCCTTCAAAATACCGATTCGCGGTCCGGTTTCACATTAATGATTCTAACCCAAAACTTTATAGTTGGTGGATAAGAGTCTATAAAGACTAGAGTAAGCAGTAAGCACGGAGTATAGTAGTTGATTTTTGTGTATATTCACGTGGAAACTTGTCTCAATTTGACCGCGTAAAAGACATGGATAGATACTGGAAATCTAGCAAAGTAGACTCGGCATTACAAAGCGATGAAGACTTTTCTTTTGATTTGTGGTTGACGGTGAAAGATAAGTTAAAAGGGTATTGCCTAAGCTGGCAAAAGTTCCAACATATACTAAAAGTAAATTCTCTCACATATATATTATAATTAAAAATGTATATTATTTATAAGATTTCTCTGAACTCAATATCGTGGCGAAGAAAAAAAAGTCAACTCATTGGTATTTTAACGTAGTAGTTGTTGGAGGTTTGAATTAAGGAACCCCAATTAATTTTCTAAAATTGATAATAATGAAAATAAGGACAAACATTCATATTCATATTTTATGAAATTCCTAACTTTTGTATATGGTCTATGATCTAAATTATACTCTTAACTTTGTACTAGTCACTAAATTTGTATTTTTGTCTAAATATACAGTTTTTTTAATCAATTTTATCTTGATTTGAAATTTAGATAGAGATTAAATACAATAATATTATTCTTTCAAAAAAGAAAAAAGTATTATAGGAAATATTATGATAAAAGAAAAGCCCGAACTTAAATCAAACAAAAATTAACCCCATATATATTGGGTATTAAAAAATTACAAGTGTATTACAAAAATTGACGGAATAACTACAAAAACAAAACTAAAAAAATGTAATATTATTCATTTTGAAAGGCGAGAATAAAAAATATATATATACTAAAAGGCCTTCAAATAATATTTGTCCTAAATAATAGATTCCATAATTAAGCTGAAAGTCGTCAAAAATAAATTGCTTCCAAATACCAAGCCCACGCGTCAAAATAGTTCACCGACAAGCTTTGTTTCTAATTTGGTCTTCAGTACATAATTAATGGAATTGTGCTTCACATTAATTACAAAATAATTAATTATTTTGCATTTTCATACTCGGATTTTTTGGTCGTTTTCTTGGTAAACAAAATAGAAGGGTGTGACATCAACACGGTAGAATTTGTGCCGGTGTGATCCACTTTTATTGTATTTAATAGGGTAGGTAAGCTTATAGTCTTATTTTAATTCCAAATTTATTCATTTATTTAGACCCCAAATTCAAAGGCTTTAGTTACTGGTCCAAAGACAGTTACTATAAAAATAAGATATGCTTTTCAAAGTAAACTTTACCCAATACCGTTATTCCTTGCACTAATCAAGTCTAAAATGTCGACATGTCTTCGATATCAGTTTATTATTTAATAACTATAGATTTTATCTTTCAAGAATTTAAAATTTAAAACTGAAAACTTCAAGGGATCAAAATTTTAGCTCTAAAGTAGGTTTTGACATTATTTATGGTAAGAATCATTTTGCAATGTGGTCATCAATATCAATTTTATTATTAAAGAAATTCACATTGTAATTTTGTTTCTTCAATTTTTTGAATTAAAAAAAGTCAATTTTTGTTTTTTACATTGTTAACTTAGAATCCAAACTTGATTTCTTCATTCGAGGTTGACCATATTAACACCATTTTTTTTAGTAAAAGTGCTTAGTAACTAATTTTGCGTCTTAAAGATAGTGTTTAGTATCAAAATTGTCTTAATTAGCGACCGGGTCATAATTTAAAAAAAAAAGGCGGATATATATTTATTCATGCTAATGCGGACAATTGTATTCGTCATGAAGATCGAATCCGATGGGGAAATTTTCACTTATAATTATGATGAAATCCGCTATCAATCCGCCCCGTTTACCTTCCGGATCCGCCACTTGCTTTAACTATTTTTTTAATATATATATATATATATATATATATATTTGTGATGTTTGATGTTGGAAGAAAGTATGTGGAATGTGGATACATAGAAGGAAGATTCCCTTTAGCTTGGGAAGGAGGTATTGTGTTGAATAAATGCAGTGTGCTTCAGAGAGACCAGGTTGAAAAAGTCAAACACTCCAGCTGTCATACACGACTTTCCGCCACGTGTTATCCACGTGGATACAGCGACTGGACTTCCCCACTCGCGGTTTTCTCCCGTGCTTCCACGCTCATAAGGATTTATTATTATCTTAATTAAATTATTCTCCATACTCTGTTGATTCCTCCAGGACGTGGTTAATTGTGTTTATTGGAATTTATTATTGAATATTTATACACCTTAATTATAATTAAATAACAATTTCATTAGTATTAATAGTTTTATTTTTTATGAAGAAACTAGTTTTCATCTTTCTCAAACAAAGTAATTAAATTGTTTTTTTTTTCATTTTTAATCAAACCATGCCAACATCCTGTTGTGTTAATTAATCTTAATTAGTACACGTAGTTTCGATTTTTAATATGGTCAATCAAAGTGGATCCTAAGTAGGACCATCTTACGTTTCATATTGTGGTGCATGTATATATATATATTTATATACATTCATAATTGACATTTGTGCTCGAATTACAACATAAAAAATGGAAAATGAATCACTATATTATTATTAGCATCACGTTATACACTTTATATTCGCATCATCAATGACGCTGATTTGTTCAAATAGCTACGAATAGTGTATTTATATATATGTATATATCCTGAGTTATTGACATTTATAATTAAGGTTTAAGAGCTCGTGTACCGTGAATTCTCCGTAGATTCAATTTTACACGGAGTATGAGTATGAGTAATTCAACAGTAAAATGTTATAAACAAGAACTGATTATGCCGATCTAATTCTATGATTTTTTGTCCGTAAAATAATAATATTTTAGTATATTTAGTATAAATTAAATTCAATATTAGAAAAAATAATGTTTTTCTAATTAACAATATTAACGTATTAATATGTAAAAAGGGCAGTTCTCATACGAGTTTCGAGTTAAACTCGTATTCTTGTAAAACGGGTTGGAAGTTTAACAAATTTGATCCGCTAATCCTTAAAGGCTTGCCCACGGGTATCGGGTTTTTGCGGGTTTTTTTATAACTCAAGATTATATATTTATAATAATATATTAGTAATTGGTTTGTTTGCGTCGCAAGAAAGTCATGGATGACACAGCGCGTTAGACTCCCATCCCAGCAAACACAATAGACCTTTTCAATGTCAACTCGCCACGGCTTTTCTCCCAATTAAATTATACAAATAAATAATACACGTATTTACATACATATATATATATATATATATATATCAAAGTCTATTCTCATTGCTTCTATAGCAAGCTCAAGCAAAAAAAAAAAATCACAGAAAAACTCTCTCAATTCTCTCTATAAACAATCCCTATTCAATCGTTCATCATCCAAACCAAACCAAAAGCATGGCGAAGCAAGGCACAAGCACAACGGCGAGTTCGTCTCTCGCCGTGTTCGTCGTGTTCCTCCTTCTGATCGCAGGCTCCTCCTCCGCGAGGATCCTCGTCGACTGTCGCCGGAGCAGCCTCGAGCTTCCCCAACAGAGCACCACCGGTGCCGGGGATGTCGTTCTGGCATGCGAAGGAGCGTCCGCGAAGGCGAAGGCCACGGAAAGTAATGGAGGATTCCGGTCGCTGAGGGGGTGCGGCGGGAAGCTGCTGCTGAGCATGCTTCCGAAGGGACCGGTGGTGCCGCCGTCGGCGCCCAGCCGGCGAACCAACGACCTCAACAACTAGAGCCTATAGATACACAGATAGTTACACTTGACTTACACACCTATATATATATTACATGTATGTCACATTCATTCCATTTGATTGCTTGATAGATTTTTCTGGGGAAAAAAATGTAAATATATATACTCTCGATCGTCATGGTTTATACGATGATTATTTAGCTTACTATTTAGTTTTTTTTCTTTATTTTTTTGTTTATTCTTCAAGGAATATTGATTTTCTTGGAGTAGTATTCATGTAATACAGCGATTATATCAATCGATCAATTAACGTTTATATATATACCTTCTCGGTCTCTTGCTTAGCTAGCTTTGTTCATATTTATGTGTTTCTTGGTGTAAATCGTATCGCCGGTTCGGTTCTTCGGTCGTAGCCGAGGATTACTTTAATAAATTTAAGACATTGTTGAGGATCGAGCGATTCCTTCGAGATCGTTTTTAGTTCGAACAGTTCTACTGTTTACATGTTGACTTTTGGTGTCACGAGGGATTGAACTATGGTATTAAAAAGCTCGGCGGTCGGCGTTTGAGTTGACCGTCGTTAATTAATTATGGTGTACAAATTATTTTCCAATTAGCGTTCCAAAAATTATAATCTCAATCATGTCAAACTTATTAAACACGTAATCTTATTTACAGAATAGATTATATGATTAAAAAAGGGTCATGTTCTTTATTCTAGTATATTATACTATTATTAGCTCAAATAAATATTATATATATAACTGTATTATTGTGTATGTGATGATATAGTTCTTTGCAGGTGAAAATACAATATTAAAAAAATATATCAACCACTTTGAAAAGACTGAATCATTTTGAAAGCTTCAAAGTTCAAACTAGGAAATTTCACTTTAATGTACATTTTTTCTTTCACTTGCAATGTAGCAAATAATAAAATCCACTTTAGTAGTTCTCTTCTGTCTTTATTATTGGACCATATAATTAATAGCAATATATCGTTGGTTTAAAATAATTTAATATAAATTATTATTGGCCGCCTGGCTTGACCCAAAAATCATTAAATTTAGTGATCCATGCCTATTTAATTAGACAATGATGCAAATGATATCTAAAATCAGGTGCTTTAACAGAGAGATGCATATAGAGAAAACAAATTTTGTCTAAGATCTGTATATCTTTTTTTTTTTCAAATCAAACTCGTAATTAGCCATGATTTACAACAATAATAGACTTGGTTTTGGATAAACTCGTATATACATATATATTCTTCTATTGACGACCTTCTCATCTTAGGTTTTTTTTTTTTTTTTTTTTATATCTCTTTTATTTTGCTCGTTATCTTCTTTCGGATTTTATACATGTCCTCTTATATTTTTAATTATATTATTACGAGTCTCGTTTTCATTTTGCGTTTTTACAGTGTCAATTTAGTTATTTAGACCTCTATTTTTTTTTATATAATTTTCAGCTCATAGAATTTACCAATAATTAAATTTATATAATACGTATGAAGACATCACTTTATGATGTGATCGAATGGATTTAAACCATATAGTTTAAAAGAATACTTTATCACCGGAATTCAAGGTCTCTGTTTGGTGTTTCTAAATAAATTAACAGTTGTCCCATAAATTGTGTCTTTATATAACCGTGAAATGAATTAATGCTGTATAGCAGCAATTCCTCTTCATTATTTAATTTATTTGAATATGTTGATAGTAATTTAATCAAACAAAATGGAAGGGATCTATATACAAATTCATTGAAGGGTGGGAAGGGAATGCGCAAAGTTGAAAACGTGCTTGCGAATCACATGCACATACGGTTTTTATATATATATATATATATACATTCTATGAGTTGAATATCAAAATTTAGGACTTTGTGCAGTTAATTATTATTTTTAAATAAATTATTAACAATATAAAAACGTTTGTTATTTGAATTATAAATCTTGATTAGAAAGAATGTATTCAATATGGAAGAATTGTTGTCCTATCCTCTGTTGTAATGTTGTTTTGAAATTTAAGTTGTTCTCTTGTGAATTTTGACCTCTTATTGTTGTTGAGGTCGGATTACGTTAAATCCCTCCTTAACACTACTCGTGTCGGTTTATCCCAAAACTACGTGAAATGAAGGCAAGAAAATTCGTTGACTGGAGGTCAACGAGGGAGCATGCTCGTAGAAGTTCCACCCGCGACGAGGTCCAACCAGTTTAAAAGCAATCAGCGATGAAATACTTCATCGCACCTCGATGAATAAATCCTCGAGGAAGAATCCACAAAGAAGCAGTTCATCGCAAAGAACTTTATCGAGGAAAAGATCATCGCAAAATCCCATCGAATTAAATGTGAGAAGAAGTCATAATCGCACGAATAAAGGAGAATCAGTCAGTCAGTTGAGGAAATCGTGGGATTATCGGCGTATTCAAGGAAGGTCAGCAACAAACAAAGCAAGAAGAAATGAAACCCTAGCAAGATTCAAGGAACAAGAAGGGAAACGAATTCTAGAAACCCTAAGCCTATAAATACACACGTAAACCTCATTAAAGGGGATGGAGAAAATTATGCCAGAAGAGAGAGGGGGCTGGACATTCGACCAAGGGGGAAATTATCCCATAATAGACATTCGACCAAGAGGAACAACCAAGAGAGACGACCCAAAGGAACCAGCAAGAGAAACCAGAAAGAAAGAAGGAAGAAAGAGATAAAGAAGAAGAGAACGCCACAACCACACTGAACTACGTAATGACTTGATCCCGGTATACCGGGTACGTATGGAGTCTCGCCGAAGCCGGCGAGGCGCGACATCAAATCATATCCAATCCTTATCATTGTAATTCCATCATTCAATTGTCCAAGCTATCAAACGGGAAAAATCGAGTCCTTTCGGGAATATAATAAATCAGAGATATTCACTGTTCATTATTATTTGTGTTCGTGTGATAATCTTTGGACTGAAAAGGGTGGTGTAAATCGCCCTCAACAATAGTCCTATTAATAACAGAGTTCATAGATCTTTGAGTTTTGATTACCAAAGAGTAGAAACTTTACAAATAAAGCCCGAGGATTGGCATTCCATTGCTGTGGTAACGACTTCGGGCATGGCCAACTCCCATAGTGTGACGGGCGGTGTGTACAAGGCCCGGGAACGAATTCACCGCCGTATGGCTGACCGGCGATTACTAGCGATTCCGGCTTCATGTAGGCGAGTTGCAGCCTACAATCCGAACTGGGGACGGGTTTTTGCCACATTACCTCAAAAGTGGAGGTTATGGGTTCGATCCCCACATACAGCAAAATTGCTTTAAAAAAATAACAGACGGTCGGATAAATATGACACGTCGTTTAGCGTACAGACGAGTCAAGCGAGTTTGGGCCGAGCAAATGGGCTTTTCCCTCGATACGAACATTTGCAATAATAGTATTAGCTCCCATAACCTAATCTTCACGGTCGTTTCCAATAATTCATTTTCACTGTCGTTTTCTTCCTGCCACTACTAAGTACTAACTAACGTATTATATTGAAATTTCCCTTCTCCAATTATCTTTCGTTCAATTCTGTAGCTGATAGCAGTTCAACACGCAAGCTCATAGGCTTTCGGTTTTATTTTCATAAAGTAGCTAAAAATTGGCACTAATTAAATCCACGTGTCGTCTTAATATATAAATTTACAATAAAGTCCCTTTCAAACGCAATATAATATTCTAATTTACAGCTTAATTAAGTAATTTCCAAGACTAATGAAACAATTAAAAATTAGTATATTCTTATAATCTGTCCACTACATGATTGGACAGAAGGATATTCTTTTATTATTCCAAACATAACTTGTCTTAATAGTTTTTATTTATATATATATATTTATTTTAAATTAAATTAAATATAATAAAAGAGCTTACTTGTCGTCGTCACTGAATATTTTGCCTCTTCTATTCAATTCAGTTCATTTCAGCCTCAAGCTTTCACCACTGCGGCAATGGCGAAGAGAAGCACAGTCGCTCTTTGTCTCTGTCTTCAAGCTCTCACTCTCGTGCTCGCCTCACCACTCAGACTATCGCCTGATCAGCCTCTGTTGCAGCAGAGCCCCGCTGATTCAACGAGCTTCTTCGGACAGTCCTTCGATCGCATTTTCGATACCTCCAAGTACGGAGTTCTGCAGCTCGACAATGGCTTGGCCAGGACTCCTCAGATGGGGTTCGTGATCGTATGTTTGTATTTTTCCATATCGGAAGTCAGCTCTGAGAGATTTTCCACTAAATTTGGTTACCGAATTTGGGAATTTCGTGGTTGATTTTGCTTCTTCGTCGTGACGCAGATGGAATAGCTGGAATTTCTTCGCCTGCAACATCAACGAGACTCTCATTAAGGAAACTGGTGAAGCTGATTCTGATTCCACTCTTTCTTAGTGTTCTTCTACCGAGAAAATCGTTCATATTAAATTTCACAAATTCTGATGATGATATTGTGTGTAATTGCAGCTGATGCTTTAGTCTTCAGTGGCTTGGCTAAATTGGGTTATGTGTATGTCAATATAGGTATACTATTTCTGATATGCTCTTTAGATTATGATAAACCCGGTTCTTATAGCATTCTTGATCTTGATTAGTCTTGATTTACTCCAATGTAGATGATTGCTGGTCGTCGTTAAATCGGAATCAAAAGGTTAGTCATTATTCTTCACAAATTTCATTTTTGATTGAAGCTCAAGAACTAACTCGCCACATTTTATGTTGGATGAACGAAGCGGTAATCCGTTTATAGAATACTAGCTTACGGTTCTTATTTATTCTTGATATAGAACTTCTTCACAGCCTTGTAACTCCTAATTTGGTATTATTATTAAGTGAGACATACCTAAATATTTCTGATCAGAGAAGTAATATAAGAGATTATTCCACAGTTACTCTTACTGTGCAAGACACGGCATCATATTATGCAAGACGCCTAATGTGAAAAATATATCTAGTTTAGTTGGTGGGATTGTGGTATATGTCAAAGTCGGTGACGAGAGATTCGCCAACTGTCACTAAACCCGGTCTCCCTTCTTTTGAGAGAGATTATGATTTATGATGGTTAAGGCCTATCTTTGTCACTAACATACGGTGTTTTAGATAGACCAAAGAATTACAAAGTAATAGACCGGACCGGGCCTGATTTAATTAAAGCATAAAAAACTTAACTCTAAACATAATAAATAATAAAAATGACATAATTAAATAGTCTAAACAACAACATTAAACGACTGTAATTGTAACACATTGATGTGTGTTTTTAAGGATCTAGAGAATTGTCATCAGCTCAATAATAAATACTTTTAAATATCATGATTTATGAAAGCTTAATCTAGTATTAAAGTTAGTGTGTACTTTGTTTAATACTATATTAGTATTAACAGGGGCAACTGGAAGCTGATCCAAAAACTTTTCCGTCGGGAATCAAAGCGCTCGCTGATTATATTCATTCAAAGGGCCTCAAGCTTGGAATTTATTCTGATGCTGGGTAGGCTTTGGAAATAAATCTAAAGAAACAAATCAATATCTATAACAACGCTTTTCATCAATCTCGTTCCTATCTCGAATTCAAGCCACCGGTTATAACTTCAACATCTGTAAACAGGGTTTTCACATGTCAGGTTCGACCAGGATCTCTTTACTATGAAAGTGCTGATGCTAAGCTGTTTGCTTCTTGGGTAAGTTTCAACTTTATCATAATTATTTTGGTTTTTTCCCGTTCTCTTATAGTTTTACATAACTTGCATCAAGTTGGTTTTCTCCTTGGTGTGGACTTTTCGGTTGATCGTGCACCTTGTTTACACAATAAACACATAATAAAGTTTTATGTATTTGGAAATTTTCTAATATTTAAATCAAGTATTTTTTATTTTTTTTGGAATTAAAAGCAGAAATTGCAACAAAAGATGGTTTTAGTTTTTATACTTCTGAAAACCAATTTATTAGAACCTTTTTAATATTGGAACTACTATCTGCAAACCAGCTCTGCAGAACCAACTAAACGAAACAGAAAACAGAAAACTGAAATCCGACGAATACACGAACCAAACGGGCCCATAAGCTTGTGATCCTGGTCTTTTTTAAATGATATTGTCTTCTGTCAGGGTGTGGATTACTTGAAGTATGACAACTGTTTCAACTTGGGAATCGAACCTCAGAAACGGTATCATCTCTCAGTCTCATAGTGTTGGAAGAGAAAAAATCTTCTTTTTGTTTGATTTGATTTGATGTATTTCCGTGCTCTTCAGGTATCCTCCCATGCGTGACGCTTTAAACTCAACAGGACGTACAATTTTCTATTCGCTTTGTGAATGGTAAGCAAGTTTATTAATCTATTTGATCATTGACGTTAATCTTCTTAATTCCAAAATAATAATTTTTGCTTGAAAGGGGCGTGGATGACCCAGCTTTATGGGCTGGGAAGGTCGGAAACAGTTGGCGCACGACAGAAGACATCAATGATACATGGGCGAGGTCATAAATCTTCCTTATGACATAGTATTAATCCTGATTTCATCTCTTAACTAAACAGAATAGTTTATATGTCTAGAGAAAATATTCTGTGCGTTTATATTTCCTTCCGAATAATGTTATAGGATTAGTGTTGATCACACATCGGTGACACAAGATCATGTGTGTCACTGTTACTTAAAGATAAGGAACCTATCGGGTGATGACATTCAGTCATCATCCGGGGACGGTAAAGATGAGCCAACGGCTATATAAGCAAAGCTCGTAGAGCGGTTAGAAGATACCAGACCATACAGCAAAGAGATAGAGAATCAAGAAGAGAGGGTTCTTAAGAGACAGAACTTCTCGGGCGAGTCAGACGGTGGATACGACGACGAAGGTGACGACGGAGTACGGAGAGGGAAGGCTCGGGAACGACAGACAGAGGCGCACACTCTGAGGATCTGTCGGAGCTTCTTCGCGACGTCAAAGGGATTCGTTCGCACCGGGGTTCTGATCGCTGGTGTTCTCTGGGTCTGGGTCATTTCTGATCACCGTGAAGAGCGCTGGAAGACGGAGGTCATCTCGTCATCAGATAGCGTACGGTGGAGTCATTGAGGGAGCTGTGGAAGGAGCTGTGAGTTTGAGTTCAACGGGAAGATCATCTTCTGGAGAAGATCGAGTCTTTTGTAACCGGTTGTGTAATTCAAACGTTATTGAGATCAATAAAGTGTTAGTCTTGCCGTCCAATTCTATCGTGTTATTCCGCATTTGTTCGTGGTCATCGATATTTGTTATCGGGTTGCTGGGTGAAATCCCCAACAATTAGCTTCATCTTGGTGTTAGCGTTATAAATTTTATGAATGTTTCTTACAATTTCTTTTTAGTAAGCATGGTATACTTTGATTGAGAAAATTGTTTGTATGTGTGGTTTTTATCTCTATATTAAATTTATTTTCTTTTGGTTGTTTAGCATGACCACCATAGCCGATTTGAACAACAAGTGGGCAGCCTATGCTGGACCGGGTGGATGGAATGGTAATTTTTAGTATTATCGTGAATTATTGCATTTAATAAATTTTTAGAGTAATGTTCATTTAATTATCATTTTGTGCAGATCCCGATATGTTGGAGGTTGGCAATGGAGGCATGACTTACAACGAGTACCGAGCTCATTTCAGCATCTGGGCTATGATGAAGGTCTCAATTTTGTTTCCGTTTATATATTCGTCTTTGACCAAATAATTAGAAACGAAGAAACGGATATGGCTATATTGCATAAGAACTCGATACCGTGTTGAAAACTTTCAGGCCCCGCTTTTGATCGGTTGCGATGTTAGAAACTTGACTTACGAAACTTATAAACTTCTTAGTAATGAGGAGGTGATTGCTGTCAACCAAGGTAGTTTCTCTCTCCATGTGATTTTCATTTTGAAGTCAAAATCAGCAAACCTAAATGCACCACATCTTATATTTTCAGATGAACTGGGTGTTCAGGGAAGAAAAGTTGATGCTTCGGGATCCGATGGTTGCAGTCAGGTATCATCTCTTATCAATATTGAATCATTTCATACAACGTTTGCAACATAAAGCATATCGGGAAGCATCGGTTGCAGATGGGTGAAACTGGTGGTTTGGTCCCAGTATTTTGCAGTTTTCGAAACCAGAAACAGAGATCCGGTGTTTAAGAAATGGAAACGGAAACCATTTATATTAGGATATGGAATTTTTAACTAGTTTTACGCCTCTGTAAACAATTTTTTCTTTCTATCTTACAATCTGACATTAGTGAAGAAAGAATATTCCTCAAAAGGTTTTTTTTCCCATCTCAAAACCGATTACTTGCGTTCGGCATTTTGTGTGCAATGGACATCGAAACCGTTCCAGTTGCGAACTGTTTACACTTTATATTCTTCATTAATCAAAATTTCTGGTGATCCGGTTCTTGGTGTAAAGATAAGTTTCTTACAGAACTTTCACCTATCATAAGGCAATATGTAAAACTTTAAAAACTTGCAATCTACTCCTCAAAATGCTAAAAACGTTTCCATTACTGTCTTGCGTTTCCAGGTTTGGGCAGGTCCTTTATCTGAATACCGGCTTGTCGTTGCTCTCTGGAATCGCTGCTCGAATGTGACTACTATTACCGCTCATTGGAAGTCTCTCGGGATGCAATCCGGCACCGTTGTCTCAGTGAGAGACTTGTGGCAGGTTTGTTCAAATAGTATACTGACACTATATATATATATATATTCTTATCAGGATTCGATGAAAACTTCTTGTGATCATGCAGTTCTTTGAAGACTTTGGTTTTGATATTTGCATGTTTTATCCTGTTGCTTGCAGCACAAGGATGTAACCAAGGAGGCGGTTTCGTTGTTTAGTGCCCGTGTGGAGAGTCACGACTCGCATCTCTATATATTTACGCCCCACAAGTCGGTTGTCTCCAAGATCTAGTGCCGATTGCAGACTCGGGGGAATGTTCAGTCACATTTCACCTTTCAAAGAAGCTTGAAAACTCTTGGAATATGAAACATTGTAATTATTGCCGTTCACAGCGTTGTTGTGTGAGTTACACGGGTGGTGCTGGTTAAGGTCATTAAGGCGACTTTCTTACGTTAATACGCTCGAATTCGATCCATATTTGCAATATATAAATCCAATAAAGTGGTTTCTCTGAGTTTATACTTGATAGTTATATATATATATATAGACAACATTGAGAATATACACCGAAAAAAAGAGACTCAAGTGAAAAAGCCACCTAGAAGTATTTAATTTTTGCCACAAATATCCCTAAAAACATTGTAGTATAAAACTAATACCCAAATTCGCTGCTCTTAAGATCGACGATACATGCTCAGAAAAATCACGTCTAAAAACACAAAAGAACAAACGCAGTGACATAAAAGGAAATAAGTTTACAACAGAGATTATGTTATGTCCGTTACACGCCGGAAAATGGTAGAGCAGATACTACTCTGCCGTTTTCTTTTAAAAAATTACTCTTTATTTCCCTGAAGTTGTGAAAGAAACAAGCAACTTTGTCCATGTATGAAAGCTCTTGCTACCTTTGAAGCTCATCCGGGATCGGAATCAAAGAGGCGGAAAATCCTCGTCATTTTGCAGTTCATAGAGCTGCAGACGAGTCCTGTGATGCAAAAACAAAACAAGTTTCAGGAATTTTAATTCAATTATCTATTATTGGGTTATCGGAAAAGTTAACTTACATCTCCTGAATAGTCTCCGGCTCCTTTGACTCCTCTTGCTGTTGGGTAGAAGTATATAGCAGGGGCAGGAAGTCCATGACTGTCTCCTTAATCTCCACTCCGCATACCGAAGAAGACGGGTTTTGAGAAGTCTCGGATTGAGAGATTTCAGATCGTACGGGATTGGTGAGTCCCGGGAGGAGCGGGAATGACTCGAGCGAAAGATCAAAAGGGATTCTTTTTTCTTCTCGGTCAATTTCGGAGGGACGATGGGTCTCTGCCACGTCAGCTTTGTCACTCTTACGCTCTGGTTTCAGACGAAGATCCTGTCTTACAGGATCGGGAATCTCGTCCTTCTCCTTCCTATTGGTTTCCTTGTACACGCAACGGGGGTTCTGCAGCGCCCAAGAAATTAACGTAAATGCTAGTCCAATGATTTAGATTTTGAAATAAAATAATGAAATTTCGTAGAAACATACGAAGTTGGGTGAATTAGCTAATTTGTATTGCAATCATAATTACAATCTATGTTAATAAATATATCTAGTCTAAGAAATTCTGTTATAATTAAATCAGACTATTATTCATTTTTTTTGCAAATTGTAAATGCAATTTAAGACGCCAATGCGAGGTTATGTGATCTAGAATTACCCGAAGAGATTTAAAAATTGACATACCTTTCGTGGCTACATGGTCTAGATTTTGAAAATTGATATGCCTAATCAGGAATGTAAATTCTATCGGAGAAGTTAATACGAGGCTGATATAGGTTCTAAAATCAAATAAAGAAAAATTGAATTGACATATCGATCTAGGAACATAACTCGCGAATCGATTGGTTGGGAATTTTTTAATCAATTCATTACAGAAGGCAGTTAATTCTAATTAATATAATTCTATGCCAAAAATATATATCTAATCTACGAAACAATATTTCTAATAGATACAATCATAAAAACGATTATCTTAGTCTGAGGATCTAATCCTACATCAAACTATACATCAAATTTCGATTTCTCCTCGACAGAGGCATTAATATAATGAGGCTACATGGTCCAGTTTTTGAACAAATTCAAGAAATCTAAAGCAATTGTAAATGATAATCGAGAAGCCAATCCATGACTACATGATCTTAATTTTGAACTAAAACTATATCAAATCGACCTACCAACTCACATCCAAGAAAAGAAACGATTGTAAATCGAGGCTACGTTATCCAGATATTGAACGAAAAATAAATAAATTCCAATCGACATACCGATCCTGGAATGTACGTCCCCGTCCCTCTGGATTTTTTCGGCTTGAACGAGTTGTATTTAGCAGCGTGAAGCGGCACCGGATTCCGAGGAAAAAATGGAGTTCCAAATGTATAGGTATTTCCACCGAGGCCGAGCCCGTTCTGGGCTGGCCTCATTGTCCATGTCAGAGTCTCCTCGTCCCACACATAAGTGTAGGTGTTGTACATTTGCAAGTACCACAAACTACTGAAGAAGCTCTCGGAGTCTCCGTTAAGGTCATAGGCTTCATATTTCCCGGTACCAAAGGCGGGAATAGGAACACGGAGATCTGGCCTCTCGCATCGACCGTTTCTCTCTAAAGTTAACTCAAAGAATTTCTCCAATTGTTGAACCATTTTTGCCCCAGGTAGCATGAGTATTTTTCGGAGCTTGCGAAGGCCATGTGCGAAAGCGGGTATTATACGGTTGAAGCTTCCTGGGTGAGATTCAACGGAAGCTTGTTGTTAAGTTCAGCATGAAAAAAGTTGAATTGATATTTGGTGTCTGAGTTCAAAATATTATATGGTGATGGAATTGATATATGGCGTGTGATAGTACATTACGCAGGGGTGAAAAACCGGCTTTATGTTTAAAGACTTTGTCCAAAACAATGGAGTTTAATGAAGAAAAAAAGTACTTTCCATCACAGAATCAATTTTTAAAATAAAAATGCACTTGCGATGACTAATAAATTACAAATTAACAAGTCTTTGAAGTAAAACCCTGAAAATATAATCTTTAAAGCACTAGAACCAGATTTAAACCGAACAGTTTTTTTAACCCACATATTCCAGTTACTCGGTTCTCGGTGAATCGGTTTAAGAAAGAAAAGAAAAAAAAAGACTGCATCACCAACCTAAACCAACGCTTCGACCGAGGTTGTTGTTGTCTTTGAGTGGATCTAAAATGTTGAGGTGCTTCATAATGAATTCCTGCGCTTCTGTGTCATGTGCTTTCATTGCTACTGCAAACATATCTCTGCAGTTCTTCACAAACTCCTTACTCAGATAACCTTCTTTCCCATCACCTTCTGATGACTCAGCTGCAAGTTCACGATTAAATAATCCTTAATGAACAATTTAAATAATCCTTAACGAATCATACAGATAGGAGCCCAAACGAAAAGAGAAACGGAAGCCAAAGGTAATTGACCAATGAGATGAATTTCCAAATTCTTCATTTCAACAAATGGGAACACAAAATGGAACATTTCTTCAAAATACGGTCAAAGTTCTCCAATGATGTCACGAGTCAAATGATAGTATAAACCATAACTTCCCCTAACCTCCAACCAACGCCTAAGAGCATGACCCATCGGGTCGAATTATTGTCTTACCTTATAACCATAAATAATCTACATAAGTAAATAAGGAAAAACATAAAAGGACTTAAACATTTAGCATATATGACCGTGGTACCCGGTAGGTTAAATACTTACTAGTGCCTTTGGCAACGGCAGATAATTCCACTGGACCATGTACAGTGAGGCAGTACTTTTCCCAATCGAATTGCGTATAATAATCCAAGAATCTGTAGAGTACCTGTTTACAAAACAACAAATTATTTAAACGGTACCTAAACTAATTCTATTCAAACGTTGTGTTATACATGCAGGATACAAAATTAAGAGCAACGGTTTTGCAAAAGGGATAGATAAATGAGAAAGTAGAATACCTCAAGAGGACCACGCAAAGAAGGATGATAGATACTAACGATGTAGAGGACCATTGTTTCAAGTGCGTATGTTGAAAGCAAACCATGATGTGCGCCAAGAAGCCGGCTCTCGTAATAGCACCATGCTTTGATCAACAGAACACTGCGCTTAAATAGGTGATCCCTTCCAATAAGTAGGTCAGCCTGAGATAGGAAGCGCCAAAAGTATAATTAAAACGAAGCAAGAAAGAAAAAAAGAATATGAATCAGAGTTAACATTGTGCCAGCAAAATGATGCCCAGAAATATATTTCCAGGCAATGTGAAACAAAAGATAATAAAGCAATGTCATGTCAATAAAATTAAGCAATGCAGACGAATTACCTGCTCCAGAAAGCATAAAGTGCAAAGCCCGGAAATTTGATTGAAGGAGATATCCACTGCAGTACCTCCTTTCACAGTGCACTTCACAACCTTGACCTACCACCGAAAACATTAATATACAGAAAGAAAAAAAAAGAAAAAAAAAGAGAGGAAAATAAGTGAAATTAAGATCCATTTATTTGGTAAACTGTAAGACTGAAGTAGACTTCAGAAGATATGATGCTATCTTTGGTAGAGTAGAGTTGACTTATTTTGATACTCAAACGTTGACAGTAAATCCAATAATAACTTCTCATTAAAAACAACTTTGTAGAGGATGTAAGGTCCTTGTAATGGGGAGTAAAAACCTGAGCATCGATGTACTGAATGTCTTTGACTTGAACTTCAGGACCCTCTTCACTCTTAAGGGCATTGCACAGTTCTTGAGCAAAATCTTCAGCCACATTTTGATAGCAAAAAACAGTCAAATCAACATCCCCATCGGGAAGATAGGTCTTCAGAGGGACGGAGCCGAATCCTAAAACCTGTAATGAGAATGCAAGAGAAATGAAATGGATCACGCACGCTACTAGAATTCAACACCAATAAAGACACAGAAGGGGCTTAAATAAACATATTTAATAAATATAGTTATGTATACTATAACCTAGTGAAATTAACGTCCAAGTCCAACCAAACGATACAAACAGCAGGAATACCACCAAGATGTCACTAGGCAGGAACACAATAATTTCCAGAGAAAATAAAATAATTGGTGTCTTTGTGATCAAAATGAGAGCATGGCTTATTGGTCTTTAATTTCACTGGCACTCAGTTCATTTGTGGACTCTCGGTAGAAATCAGTCACCACTTGTTCCTGTATTCGGGCGGATATATAATGGGATGCATGCAAAATAATACGTTAACAGAATATGAAAGACAATTTTGGTTTTAACGAAGAGAACAAGTGTTGGGACATACACGCTAGAAAGAAAATTCCATTATGGACTACAACTAACCGATACGCGAAAAGGAAAGTAATAAAGGTAAAAAGAATGAAAAATTATGCTGATAACGTTACAAAATATTCAGCAACAGGAACGCGGGAAAC
The DNA here is from genome assembly GCA_954871525.1 of Parietaria judaica. Lineage (NCBI taxonomy): Eukaryota > Viridiplantae > Streptophyta > Magnoliopsida > Rosales > Urticaceae > Parietaria > Parietaria judaica. The sequence continues at coordinate 6,260,851 of OX940862.1, forward strand.
TTTCTACCTCAGTTCCAAAGTAGTCGTTAATTAGCCGTTGAACATACGTAACAACCTCCTTCCTCTTTTTATCAGAAGCTAGGTTTGGTTGGATAACATACAGAACTTCTTGAATTCTTTGCTCAGCCATCTTCCAGATCTCAGGGTCAAGTGACTGTGGATCTGGGTTGGGCGAATTTCCTCGAAGATCTTCCATGAGCAATCGAACTCCCAAAGTTCAACTAAGAAACCCAAGAAATCTATGGAAGTGCCTAAGGGAAGTCTAAGCAGTATCAAGGACTTTCAGGAGGAAGACTAGGCACATGAAGATGGTATGAAGATTATTATCTCAGGATTGATGAACAACAGAAAGAACTTAATCCCTAATTCATCTCTAAGCGAAATTCAAGACAAAACAGAGCTGCTTAGTTGCTTCAGCAGTGATAGAGGTCATCCACGTCTATGGAAGCTGCGGAGAGGCAGATTTCAGAGCAGACAACTGTCTCATCTGAAGGGAAAGATTAGGACTTTTTCGACATGTGGGTATAAGAGAGATGTGAAGAGAAAAGACTAGGACCTCAATTGAAAAATGTGAATGAAGTAGTAACGGAAATTTGTAGCAGATGAAAACAAGCAAAAATGAAAAACCAAAATCCTATCTTTCCCCCCTTTTCTAGAGAGAGAAAGAGAGGAAGGAGACAAACGACAGCACATCAATGAATTAATTGGAGTCGTAATTTGCAATTGAAGGCTCTATGTACCAATAAAGACCACCTAAGATTAACGTTTCTCTCAATCACTGGACTGTCTAAACAAAAAGGACTCGTTCTTCATCAAGGAGCCAAAATAGAGAAGAAGCTATGCCATATTATACAGAATGCGCAAAAACACACTCTATTATCGACGGTGATGATTGTGTATCTATCTCACTTTCCTGCCTCTCTATTCTTGCCTATTTAACTCTATATTTTGTGTAAATAATAGTGTTTTATACTAAACAGTATATACACAATAAGAAAGGGTAATAACGTTGATTAATTGCCTTAATTATCCAGATTACGCACTTATTAATGGCTCAAAAGAATTGCCTTACATATAAAGCCATGTTAAATGCAATACAAAAAGAGTTTTAAATGCCGTTGGGATTATAGGAAGGTCCATTATATATAACCTGTTGAAGCTTACCAAACAGCAGCTACTAAAGTGTTGAGACCGATCAACGCTTAAAACTAACACGATCGATCAAGACGGACCGATAACAGAGAGACTAAACCCTAACTATCAGTTTCAGTCTATACTAGATTTAGTCATCGAATCGTGTCGAAATTCATAAACTTCAAAAATGCACAATAATTATACGCAAGCATTAATCACACAAATCCTTGCAAAATATAATTTTATCTGTTAATTGTTACTTATTCATATTATACAATTATTACACGCCTTAAAATACAGATCGTTCAGATTTTGTGAGATCAAATCGCTAGAACTAATATAGCAAAAAATCTCCTATTTCTTTTTCTAAGTTTCCACAAATTTCTTTCCATTTCCATGTATCGAGGTTCTTCAAAGCACTTTTACGTTAGATATCGATCAAACGAGTCAAACTTAATCTTCCTCCGTTACCTAAAATAGCTCTAATCACTCGCTAACCAACAAAGAAACATTGATAACGAAGATCAGGTCAAATCCAAACAGACTACTAAATTGAGATCACGAACTCATGCATTCATTGATGAGATTATCTCTCACCTTTACCTTCGCTTTCGCTTCATCTTCTTGCTACCATGGAATCCTGGACCATCTCTGAAACCACCGAGCTCGATCGAGCAAGAGAACAAGAACATCGCCATGCTCGGAAGAGAGAGCTTCCTCATCCAAACCCTAACCCCCAAAATGAGCAACTCATTCCAACAGAGACTTCCTGGTTGCGAAAGTCGGAACACGAAAGGTCATTTCGATGACGTGGCGCCATCATTGCCCGCCAACTTCAGAGTTCAGATCAAATAATCACTAACAGCAATAACTAATTTTAATTTATTTTTTAGGAAAAAAAAAAACTTAATTTTAATTTCTGAATTTGTCCCTGAATTTTAATTTCTGAGCAATGTCCCCCGTAACATCAAAGGGTAGTTCATTTATGCGTTAAATGACGATTTTTTGAGCTTATGTGAGTTATAACTGATACGTATTTTGCTTATCGAATTCCAGCCTCTCACTTTTTCTACCTCGGGCGTCAATTCATGACTATGTATGAATGAAACTTACATGTTTTTATAATGTTTTATAAAAAAATGTGAATAAAATCATCGATAGTTAGGGGTTGCAATTCGTGTTTTGTGTCGTGTTTGTGCCATATTTTAACCAGTTTTCACTTATTTTATGAGACTCGGACCATCCCTATTTAGTAATCGTATCGGAACATGAGACTCAAACTCGCCTCATTTGAGAATCATGTTTATTGTGTCGATCCGTTTAACCCATTTAATTTATTAAAGTTTTTTAGATGCTAAATACCCATTTAACTCATTAAGATATTTTTAGATGATAAATAGATTTAATTCTATTCATTGAACTTAATTTATTTAATTATATCATCTGAAATTTTATAAATCTTCATACTAATCAATTAAATAATGTAATTAATAAAATAAAAAACTTAAACTTAATAGATAATATGTATTAAAACACTTAATAACATATATAAAATATTTTTTTCTTCAATAGTATTCAATTGGACCCTATCATGTTATTGTGTTTGTGTCGTATTCACCCGTCAATCATGTTAATCATATTCGACACGGTTGGCCCCATAAACTAGTTATGCTCAACCCAAAACTCATTTACATCATGTCGTAACTGTGTCATGTATCATATGAGGCCCAAAATTGCCACCTCGATCAATAGTCGATTCACTATAAAATTTGATTTGTAAGTAACTTGTCGCTTAGTCAAATTATTACTAAATATCGCGATTAACCCGTTACTCGTCTACAAACCGATAAAATCAAACCCCTATCACTTTTAAATGATTTAAGCGGTAATTAAAGAGTCACGAAATCAGTTCGACGTTCACTTGGCTGTTACCAATGATAATATGATGTGGAGTATTCTTCCCGCTCGGTCACACCCATCAAGGGAACTCGATGGTTTAATGAAGCTCTTTTTCTTTAAAAAAAATATATATCAGTTTAATTTAGTAATTTGTAAAAATATTTTCGATTAATCTATGGATTGAAAGAAATTGATGTTGAATAATGTTCTGCCTTCTAAAAACATAGTAGATACTAGATATATAATATGTTTATATTAAAAAATTAATATTGAAGAGACGACTACAATAACATACTAAGTTAGGGATCATTATTGCAAATTACTCAACTTTATGGGATACGGATTATATACCGATAAGCTGACGTGGCGTAAATACGGGTCGAGCACCACATGAAACTATAAGTACTGAAACCGCGAAATCCCGAAATTAGCCCTGAAGCTGATTTCCCGCCATGTCCGCCGTCGTTCTCCCGAGAACCTTATCTCCGTCGCCACCGTCGCTCTTCTGCAGCCCCAACCCTAGGAGGACTCCCAAGCGAAGGAGCGTCCGAGCTCGGAGCTCGCCGGAGCTGGAGAGCGAGCGCGGGCTCGAGTTCGAGACCGGCGGCTCATTCTTCCGCCGTGAGAGCGCCACGGGCCGCGACCTCGGCGTGCTTGCGGCGTCGCTGCAGAGGCGCGACAACGGCGGATCGCTGCGGGTCCTCGACGCGCTCTGTGGCTGCGGCGTCCGGTCGATGCGGTACCTCGCCGAGGCCGGGGCCGATTTCGTGCTCGCCAACGACGCCAACTACGAGAATCGCGGCGTAATATGCGCGAACCTCGCGCGCGCGGCGGCGGAGGAAGCGAGGTGGACGGTGACGCACTTGGAGGCAAATCGAGCCATGGCGGAGAGCTATCTCCGCAGAGATTACTTCGATTTGGTGGATGTGGACTCGTTCGGGAGCGATTCGACTTTCTTGAGGTCGGCGATGAATGCGTTGAGACTGGGAGGATTGCTCTACGTTACTTCCACTGATGGATACACTTCAGGTGGTCACAGGCCTCATCAGTGAGTCTCTTCTTTTGCTGAATTCTGACACGTTTTCTTACTAATTTTCATTGAATGTTGAAGAACATTGATCAATGTATGGAGATCTCCATACTTGAATCATTTGCCAACAATTGAATCATAGTTTTGTAGCGTTCGAAGAACGATTTTGGTTGTACTTGTGTTTGGATTTGCAGTTCATTAGCTGCCTATGGAGCGTACATTCAGCCATTGCCATATTGCAATGAGATTGGTCTTCGAATGCTTATCGGTGGGGCTCTCAGGGAAGCTTCGGTCCTGGGCTACCGGGTTACTCCGCTGTTCTCGTACTATTCGTACCATGGACCCGTGTTTAGAGTAATGCTCCGAGTAAACCGAGGGAAGCTTCCAGTGAACAAGTGAGCGTTCGATTACCGGTAAAAATGATGACACGATTTGGGTGATTGTTGAACTGTTGTTCTGTGTTTATTATCATCGTTAACGGGTTAATTTCTGGTATCATTTGTGCAGGCATTATGGTTTCATTAGCTATTGCGACTATTGCGGAAACTCGGAAACGTTTTCATGGCGGGAACTCGGTCGCATCAGCTGCTCCTGCGGCGATTCTAATGTATAAAAATGCCGTTTCTTCTTTAAAGTCACAGCATAGTTCACAATTAGCTTTTTCTTGTTAAATCATCATTTAAAGTAGTCCTTGCACGTTCCTTGTCGGTTTTCGCAGTCACTCGTCGTCTCAGGCCCACTGTGGACTGGCCCTCTTCACGACGCCTCGTATCTCACGGAAATGTCGAATTTAGCCGATGAATGGGGATGGGCAGGAACAGACAAAGAAACTGCTCTTGGGAAACTCCTGAAGCAATTGTTGGATGAGAGTGATCCCAGATTACCAGTCGGGTTCATCAAGTTAGACAAGGTTCTTAATCAGTCATATCATGCACTCTTAGTTCTTCGAGTAATTGACGATAATCCACCCTGAATTTTGTTTCATGGTGCATTTTACCCGCTAACTTTGTTTTGGTGCAATTTACCCACTGAACTATTTCGGTTCGGAATCTCCCCAAATAGTGGGGGTTTCAGCAAAATGAAAGTTAATGGGTCAAATTGCACCGTAAATGAAAGTTTGAGGCTAAAATGCACCGGAAATAAAAATACATGGGAAAATGCACTTGGGAGTAAAAGCCAATATGTATATTTCTTTATTGATCCTTGTATTTGTCTGTTAAGGTTGCAAGCCGGGCCAAAGTAGACTCTCCACCACTAAGAGCCATAATGGAGATCATTGAAAAGGTTGTCTTTGCTTATAGTTTATTATTTATACAAAAACGTTAGAAGTTTACCTATTTGAGTACCGTTTATGATTTCAATAACATGCACAGACTGTCCCTTAGTCAATGGTACGAGCTGCGGATATATATATATATATATATATATATATATATATATAGCTTTGTAGAGAATTTTATTATATTATCGAGATTATTTGCAGGAGGGGTATGCTGTTTGTAGATCTCACATCGAGTCCAACGCCATAAAGACCAATTGTCCGGTGACAGAATGCACGAGAATTACCAAGGAATTACAAGCCTGAATTGGGAAAATTCTATTTGCACAAACTCAGCTCTGTAAGATCTCGTCTTGCTATCAATTGAGAGGGTAGGGACATGATTATGGCCTCACTTAGATTAGTGTCTATGCAAAAAGGTCCTTGTAATTCAACAATTTCTTCATTCTTTTGGATCTGTTCCAATATGTTATTCATTCGTGATATAAATTATGAATCGAGTAGAGACGTAAAAAAAAAAAAAAAAAGTGAATGATTGGGCTTTCTTTTGAATATGTCCCAATATGTTATCAATTATTGACCTTGCATTAGCTTTGCTTACTATAAACTGACAGATAAAGACAAAATAAAGACGAAAGACACAAACCCCACATTTACCATTGGAAACCGAGTACATAGACTGCTAATTTCGCTATATATCCAGTATATTTGCTGCTATTATCTCGACATTTTAAAAGACTTTGTTTGTCGAAAACCGACTGATCATTGCTTAGCCGTCCTTAAAAAATGGATAGAAACGTGTCGGAAAGGACGGGACGAGAATGAAACAGGAACTATTATATAGTGATTAATATTTTATGACATGCGATACATGGGCTCAAAACAAAGGAGCTCCTCAGAATTTCAACCATCAACGGTCTCGATTTATTACACTCACCCAACAAACATGTTAAGCTGTCTTGCTCAGTGACACTCTTTCTCGTACACTTCACTCGCGTATTTCCAGTTGATCACTTTCCAGATGTTCTTCAGATAATCCGGCCTCACGTTCTTGTACTGCAAAACACGAGAAGGCGATGTTAAGCACGAAGAAGCCAAGTACCAAATTCGATATCTCATCTCCGAGGCTAGAACCTGCCCAAGCCAACCTCCCTGATTCCCATAACGTTTTAAATAAACCCCGTCTCAACGTTGACGTCTAATTCCGCTAAGTCACTTCTCTAGAGTTAAGACCTGAAGAAATCTGCATAATTGGGGCTCTAATATAGTTGATCATTTCTTCGAGTTTCTACCTTTTCAACACGGATTTGGATACGTGACATTGACATTTGTATTCGTGGGAAGCCAAATTTTGCAAATAATGGAAATTTTATTTCTCGTCTATGACAGACATTGTTTACCTAACACACATCAAACCCTCGGGGAAGAACTCATTTTGCCGAGTGCTATTGAATAAAAAAAAGATTCCTTCAAAACTAAAGCGTGTAAATCATCCTTTCCAACTTCCTAACTGTAGTTAAATCGTGATCGCACGCTGAATCAGAGCTCCTTATTAGAGGAAAAGAAAAGATAAGTTTACCAAAGACGAGTAAGGATAAAGTGGTAAGTTACCTGCAAGTAATAAGCGTGCTCCCAGACATCAATACCGAGCAGCGGCACTAAACTTGCTCCTTTAGTCACCACTGGATCCTGTCACCAACAATCCAGAGCTCTGATTAGTCAACTATTTACCAAAAAGTCTAACACCCGAATACGAATAAATGCTCTATTATACGAATTTTAATATAGAAGTCTACTCCCATAATTTAAATGAACTTATCAAGCTAACAATATCTATACAATGTACATACACCGTTTCACTAAACAACATCAAGTTTTTGCAAATATCTATCATCGAATACCTTGAAAATTGTAGCAGCTACAAGAGTTTACCTGATTTGCGGTGGTTTCAATCACGAGTTTCTTCAACTCTTTGTCCGCAGCAAGCCACTATCAGAAAAAAATAAAAAATAAAAATACATTAAGCAATCCGAAAATTGTCTGATTTCTGAAGAATCTAATGAATAACGTAGTTGACCAAAACATACCACCCATCCCGAGCCCTGCAACGCAGCACCTTCAGCATTGGCTTTCTGAACAAAAGCTTCCAAAGAGCCGAAGTTCGTATCGATAGCTTGCCCAAGTGACCCCTTTGGTGGCTCACCGCCTCCTTCCTGCAACCGATGCAGCGTCAGCTCAAAGATTCTTTATTTATTTATTAATAATATAGCGCGCGCGCACACATATATATATGTATAGATATATGAACTTACTTGCATTGGAGCAAGGTTCTTCCAGAATATTGAGTGGTTGATATGGCCTGAACAGAGAGAAATTGTAAACAATCAACAAGAAGAAAGAGATCATTATAATGACTGGAAATTCAAAGACCAGTAGCTATTAAATCCAATGAGATATTAAATCTGTTCATAATTCCATTAAAAACAAAAAAACAAAAAACGGAAGCTTCAGGTTTTCGAATTTTCGTCTTTTGATTAAGAAAATCCCAAAATTTAACCTAAAATTAATTCAAAAATTCCATTTCCAAATTGTTCATCAAACCTAGCAAATCAATCTCAAGCTCTATCAGTTGAATTCAATCCTTCTCAGACTTCGTAAGTCAATTCCAGAAAATTCCACAGATCGCTCTAAGTGAGAGAGAGAGAAGAAAAGCGAGGACGAACCTCCGCCGTTGAACTTGATGGCGCTCTGCAACTTGGCGACGGTGACGGAGTCGCCCTTGGCAATGGCGTCGTGGAGCTGCTCGAGAGCCTTGTTGTAGTTGGTGATGTAGGTCTGGTGGTGCTTCTGGTGGTGAATCTGCATGATCTCGCCGCTGATGGCGGGCTCCAGAGCGCCGTAGTCGTAGGGGAGGTCCGGCAGCGAGAAGGTCTGCAGGCCTCGGGCCTGGAGCGCCGGCCGGAGAAGCTTGCTCGAAGAGAGGACTCGGAGCGCCATGGAAATGCTCTTGCTGAAGAAAGAGAGAATAGCTGAGGGTTGATGACGAAGACGATGAATGACAGGAACCAGGTGTATGTATCATGTATATATATTTATAATATTATATATTAAATTTATATACGTATATATTATCGGTATATGTCTGTACATACATGTGTATGTGTTGTGTGATGACACTTAGTATTGGGCTAAAAGCTATTTTTTATATTTTTTTTCATTGTTAATAATAGTTCCGTTTTATTGCTTTGGCTTGGGCTATTCCAAATATGAACTAGTTTTCATATCCGATTTTTGATTAAATATCGAGAGAGAAAAAAAAACGGAGTTGATACCGATTTTTACGATTTACGTTTTCGAAAACAAGTAATTGTGTTGAGAAGGTTGAGACCGAAAGCGAGATGGAAATTGGTCACGATCCCGGTACTGCACGTTTATGGCAAATAAAATTACAATTAACTTTAACTTATCGAAGAATTAGAGATTGATTACTCGTTTAGGTACAAATTATCCTCAAGTCGCTATACTAGGGAATTAAGATGAGATTTTTATTATATTTTGAGGATATTAATTTTTCGAGCAGTAATTTTGTAGAAAAAGTTAAAGAATTTTAAAATTTCGAGTAAAAAAAAATGTATATTAAAATAATCATGTCATGAGAGGGAAAGAAAAAATAAAGTGGAATAAACTAGGAAACACAGTTTTTTGTTCTGTTTTCTAACAGTTTTGATTAATTATTTTTCGTATAAAAATAAAATAAAATATTGGACTAACTCATGAGTTTTTAGTGCTTAGCGTCACTCAAAGGTTGATGATAAGGTGAAAATTGTAATGCTATTATTACATAAATAAACAATCTTTCTCTAACATTATCTGTTAGGCCAAAAAGAAAAGAGGTCATCAATTCAAGCCTGCAAATCCCTCAATGCAATGCCCTCCACTTCTGCCTCCTTCGCTTTCCCCACAGATATTAAAGGATCTGATTCTGCCTCTTTTTCCTGTAAAATCCAAGAAACTAGTGAACATGATTACTTCAGATTTAGAATATGCAACCAAATTTCTTGTTACGGGTCTAGAATATCGGTGAAACTACCCGAATCCTCGAGAGAACTAAGGTGATAAACCGTTCTAAATATTTCTACTTTGCTCGTGATTTTTTGAAATAGCCAAACCGTTGCAGTTAGTGCCGGGACCGGGTCTTACGCGATTAAAACATAATTAAAATGTGACAAATGTTACAAATGTAACTGTTGATCACCCATCGGTGACACAAGATCATGTGTGTCACAGTCACTTAAAGATAAGGAGCCTATCGGCAATCCCCAACAGTAACACAAGCCCTCTATAAGTTTACTCATAAGTGCACATTACTTTTGTTTTGGTGCATTTGTCTCCTTAACTCTCATTTTTGGTGCAGATAAACCTCATTTCATTAGAGATTATTCAAAATCAAAACAAAAGCTCGGGAAGAAATTAAACAATAAGCGAAAACTCCGAGCAGAATGCACCATTAAACAAAATTCTAGGGTATCGATATTAATTACTCTAAAGAAAGTGCAAAACATATAGCTATATATATATATTAGGGTATATTATATATATATACCTGGAGCAAGGGCAAAGCATCTTCAGTGGCCTTTTTCTGAGTCTCGAGAGAGAAAAAGTAGGAGTAGAGAACCATCCCAACAATGGCTACTAAAATGCCTAAGATGTTCCTCCAATTAAACGGGTCACGCAGCAAGATGTAGCCAAAAGCTAGAACCAAACACGTCTTTAGATGCCCGAGAACCTGGTAAGTGACCGGCGACGTCTTTCCAATCACGAGGAATGTGCTAAAGTTCACAGATACGGAAATCAAGCACGAAAGAACGATGAAGAACTGCAGGCAAAGGCGAATTAGAATCGTAGGGATCTTCAATATGAAGAACAAAAACTGATTTAACAATCTGATATGTGTTCGATTCTCACCAGTACTTGAGCCGTGTAATGGAACTCGAACACATTTTCGTTGGTTAGAAATTTGTCTAGCAACGGACCGGAGATCAACAATGTCCCGGACTGATACGGGCATGATTGATACAAAAGTTGCGTCGACGAGACCTTATACTTCTTCTGGATTGTATTCGTCATCTGAAAATCGAGTCAAGCTTGAACAAGATCACATAAAAACTGTATTAAACCGTCATCTAAGGTTTATTGCAAATCGATAAATATTATAATTTCGGAAAGAAATTTTGGAGGATACAATCTGAGCAACACATGTTGTGACAATGGCGAAAAGAGACAAGATGAAGCCTAAGGCATTGAGTTGGACGTCCGTTAATGTTGCAATCCCGACACCGAGGAGAAGAACCAGAAGAGAGAGCTGAATTCTCGTACTGCGATAATTACACAAATTCCATCAATTTAATTAGTAAAAGCAATACGGAAATTAAAAAAAAAGGTTCAAGAACAGAAACCTGAATCTTTTTCCAAGAAAGAGTGTCTCCAATAATACAGTACAAGGGATGATCGCCAGTTTAGTCATCTGAGATTCACAAGAAATTATTAACTTCAAAGAAGCAAGAAAATTCGTAACGGAATTTCGCACAAACTCGTAATGAAAATACCTGATAAAACCCAACGGAATTGAAACCCAAGCTAAGATTCAGAAGCCCGATGGAAATGCCGTTCAAAACGCCGAATCCAACGACGGCTTTCCGGTCGAACGGTTTGTGCTCAAACAGCTTCAAGCGCAGCGCCCCGTAAAGGGAACAAAACGTGACCAGAAGATGCCAGCTTGTCAAAGTTGTAGCTGCAAAACCAGAATTCATGTTCTAAGAACTCCATAGCCAGAAATTAACAGGTCAATAAACCGTCAAAACAGTTCCTCATTACCCTTTGCCATAAACTCCGCTTATCGACAGCGATTTCCGGCACCACGTCGCCTTTCAAACATGTCAGATTTTCAATCTCAGTGATTGACAACACTAGTTTGTAGCAATGGAACTAAACTACCACCTTAACTCTATAGTTAATTATGGACATGAATCCCTCGATAAACTGGATTTGTTCAGTTGAATTGAAGCTTACCGAAATGGAAACCTAGAGAGCTGATCAAGGCCTTGTTGCAGATCACGATCGACACCGAAGAGACCACCGAGAGAGTCAACGCCCCGACTGTCCCCAACTGGAACCTCTCGCTCTCAGCCATCTCTCAGTGGACAGCGAAGAAACTCCAATTACGTGTAGAATATAGCTCCTGTGCTTGAGCTAGATCTGAAGAGCAGTAATCAATGGCGATTTTTGCAAGTTTGGCTCTTCGATCAAGTCAATAGGAACGTGTATATATATATATATATAGATATATACGTGACGTAAGAGTCAAGGAAAGATCAACGCTTGATTGCTCTGCACTCTCTCTCTCTCTCTTTCATGAATTTGAAGCTCTTCGTCTTCTTGGTTTCTTCGCAGATAAAAACGACGTCGTTTGCGACAGTGTGCGCTGGCTAATATCGTTCCGCCACGTGTCAGGAATTAGAACGCTACCGTGGCCCGCGAAACAGGGGATTAAGAAAGGCCCCCGATTTGCAGAGCACACCAAAACGGTGTCGTTTTTGTCCTCGTGCTGATCTTGTCATCTTCTTGTTCGTTCGTCTCCGTTGAAGTTTCAGTCTGATTTCATTCTCGCTTTGAATTTCTCCAGAGTCTTTGACCTAGAAGAATCCCCAATTCATGCTCGTCGATCAATTTTCTTCTTGGTTTGTATGAAGTGGGTATATCGTTCCTGCTTGGAGCGATGGAAATTTCACAGGAAAAAATTTGCTCCGAATTGGACGAGAATGGAAGGAAGACAACGGCTTTCAATTCAATCTCTTCGTCTTCAACCTCTGGCCAATCAGCTGTACACAACTCCTTCGGTTCTGGTCTAGGTAACTCCATTTTTTCCTTGATTTATATGCAGATGATCGCTTTCGTCGATGTAAATTGTAATTATGATTGAATTTTTTTTATTGATAATGTATTTGCACATTACAAGCTTTGATCGCTTTTTTCAATGAAATTGATTGAAGCCTGATTATATATATATGCTATGCATATTACAATCTTGACTTTTTCTCATTTTCGCCTTTTTGGGTTTTTGGAATGCTAGCCGCGGATGTTCTGTTATGGAAGCGTCGGCGCGTTTCACTCGGTATCGCGGTGGTTGCCACCGTGGCTTGGCTTGTTGTGGAGCGATCGGGGTTGTCTTTCTTAACGATTTGTTCGGACGTTTTGTTGATTTTGGTTGTGGTGTTGTTTCTTCGCGCCAACTATGCTTCTCTTACAGACAAGTATGGAGTTTTGTTGTTTCTTTAGTAGGTTTGATCACAGTGCGTGAATGGGCGTTTCTGGTGTGAGTGACTATGTTTTTCTCAGGCAATTGCAGTCGTTGCCAGAGCTAGTGTTGTCGGAAGAAATGGTCAACAACGCTGCGGCGTCCTTTCGCGTGAAGATCAACAATGTGCTGCTCATGGCGCACGACATGACTCTGGGCAAAGATTTCCGAACTGTCATCAAGGTCTTTTCTCACTGTGAATTGTCAATCTTAGAAGTGACTCATCAACTTGTAATCGAAAAGTTAGCTACTTTGAGTTGGGAAATTCGCTATGTTCTTTGAAAGTGTTTATCTCGGTCGTTTGTTCCTCCGTATTATTATCATTTCACTTAAGTTTCACTCGTCTCTTGATGAAACTCACAAATAACAAATAAACTTTCTCATGTGTCAAAAACTACCAAATTCACTACAAAAAAAAAAAAGAAGACATGCGACCACTAGAGCACAAGGGTAATAGTGAGGCGTATCTAAACTTATTGTTGTGATGTTTTTATGGTTCAAAAATTAGTCATTTACTTATTGTCTAATGCATTTGACAGGTTGTGGTCTATCTGTGGCTCGTCTCCGTCATCGGCAGCTTCTTCTCTTTCTTCACCATTGCATATATTGGTAAGTTTAGAACATGATTACTGTATTTGATTTGCCATAGACCTTTCTTTTGGTATTTGTTAACCTACGTACCTGACTTTTCTTGTGATTTTTCCTATTTTCTGGTTATAGGAACCCTACTATTGATCACACTTCCGGCTTTGTATAACAAGTACGATGAACCCGTCGACAGATACTGCGGCATGATCCAGAGACAGTTCTCGAAGCACTATAAAATAGTCGATGACAACGTGTTTAGCAGACTGCCTCCTCCAAATTTACCAAAAGACAAGGATATGTAGTTTAACTGAGATGTCTTCTAATTTTGGATGGATTTTGTGTACCTGCTCTTCTTGTGAATGAAAGCAAGTTTTGGCTAAAATGTAAACACTTATCTAATGATAGTTTACAAATTCTGCCAAGATTTATAGGCGTTTTATGAATTCTTATTTTTGTAGTCCTTTTATACGTACCAGTCCATGCCAAATCAGTGAATTTATGGAACACTATCTAAAATGTACAAATCTGTAAGAGCTATTCGAAGGAGAGACTAAGGTTGAGATTTTATAAGTGGTCACGGGTTCCCCGTGAATCGGGACAGGACCAGGACTTGGGCCGTTGTCACAAGTTGGGAACTGGGTGATTCCCCAACCCGGTTATGTATTTCTAAATATAATTTATTTATAATCTATTTTGTTGATTTTAAACAACAATTTACAAAATTGATCTTGAATTGAAATAGTAAAGTTTTGGTTTTCTACTGGTACAGTTACTGGTTTTTACAAAACAGATACTAAAACATTAAGGAAATATTGGGAAACCGGAAGAGAAGATTGATAACGCTCCCAGAAAATTGGGACCGGAAGGGAAAATCACCCAAATTCCGCGCGTTATCCGATAACAATAACAAGAAAGTTCCTATCATTTGATTTCATTTCTCATCCACCAAAACACCATAATAAGAATACTTGAAGCTATGGTTACAGTTGATGCTGCATGTAACAGATATTCACCAAAAAGTTATTGCTTAATTCAAAGAATTAAACATGGATTTTCATCAGCTTCAGATATTCAAGCATTGAAACAATTCATTAGCTTTTCTCAACCAAACAAAGTACATGTCTTCGAGAAAATGAACAAAGTGTACCTGCAAAACAATATCATACACTTATTCTGATATGAACAGGTTGATAATTATGAAAAACAACGTATATTCTGATTGTACCTCTTTAAGAAAATAGTCGTCGGCAAATTCTTTGATTGTCGATATAGCTATTGTTGCACCTTCCTCGTACGAAAATCTGCTCAACTCAAAACCAAATTCCACTTTCACTTCAGACAAAAACATATATAATAACGGCTATTGGGCGGCTAGGAATTCGCCAAAGTAAAATTATTTTCAAGCTTCAACAATGAAATTTCACACTTTTCTTCTGATTTGTTAAAACGAGGCTTATCTTTTGACATGTAAATCGAAAGAGATAACAATCTATTAAACCATTCATTTCCATCAACGTACCCGTCAAGACCGCATGATATGGCAGTAAAGGCGATATATTGAACGGCTTTATCCTTGGCAACCCTCAAGCTACTTCTGTAATCAATTTCATAAACAAAGAAATTTCATAAAGGAGAAGAGATCATAACGGTAACCACGCCTAAAGCAAGAAAACCCCGAGAGACCTGTATGCCTTTCTCAGCAAGTCTTCGGCGTTTCTGCTCCTTCTGTACAATGGTCCAACAGTGTGAACCACATCAGAGACGGCCAAGTTGAAGCCCCTGTATGAAAATCATCTATTTCAGCGGCAAAACTCAAGCGATATGTAAAACATAGTTATGATTAGAAGTTAATTTACGGGGTTATTCTTGCATCTCCCGTGGGGCAACGAACTTCGGGCCTAACTTCCGGGATGCCTATGCAGGCTTGCAGAAGCTCCGGGCCAGCAGCCCAGTGTATGGCTTGTGAAACTGATAATAAAAAAATTGTGTTATTTATCATCGGTTTCCGAAATTTGGTCTGCAACAAGAAGCTTACAAATTTTTTACCTCCATCTGCAGTACCACCTCCGGTCATTTGCTCATTCTCTGGATTAACCTAACAAACGTGGCCATAAATTCGACGTTTAGTCCGAAATATAGATGAGACATTCGCCAACCGGTAATCTTTCAACCTATCGACGATGCGTTCCGATGAATCGTATTCACTATGCAGATATACTAACAATTTGATCCATGCTCACCTAAGGTCATCCATGATCCTAACATCGTGTTTTACGGCATTGTTTTGCATTGTGTTTGCATAAATTCGTCCAAATCCGCATACAAAAACCAAGAGCATTCGTACTTAGTAAGACATACATTTGCTTCTCATTTTAAAAGTAGTTGCAAAAATACCTTAAGTGTTAAAAATTGGAAAACCAATGGTTCATCTTTTACGCTGTCAGCTCCGATGATGCCACGTCGTTATCCCATTTCAGTCAAAATTTCACGGTTTTGCCAACGTGTATCAGCTGCGTCTTTCCCTGTACAATATATAACACCAAACGTCTTTTCCTTCACAAATCAGCAATGCTTCAAAACGTGATTTTTTTTCTTCTTTCTTTCTTATATGGCGGTCCACGTTGGCAAAACGTAGAAATTTTACTGAAATTAAATAATAGCGTGGCATCACCAGCGCACCACACGTGTCATATAATGTCCGGACACTGACGACGACGTAAAAGAGAAGAGAAACCGACAAATTCCTAATATTTTAACACGTTAACGTTATGCCTATAACTTTATATAACTTAAAGGCATTTATGCCGCTATTTTCTCAATCCCGAAAAGAACTAGGAAAAAACATCGAAGACGTTAAATACGATCAACGGTACGCAACAGCCATTCGAAGTTCCTAAACTATGTTGGTCAATTTTCCTAGCGTTTCTCGGGAAGCAAACAGAAAGAAAGTTAGAGTGAGGAGAGAGAACTGACAACGGCGTCGAAGCATCCATTGACGGACCACTTGGTGAGGTCTCCTCGCTGGATGACCAGCGAGCAGGCCGAAGAGATACGAAAGCGAGCCACTCCCTCCATGGGAGCAGCTCCGCGGAGACGACGATTTCTGCGAGCTTGAAACATTGTGAGGAGTCTCCTCCGATTGTTTGTGTTTGGTACGAGTGAACTAGCAGTGTATCCGGTCACTATTATATACCGAATAAAATAATTTGAAAGGCAAAACGCGCTTATTTGAAAGGTAAAATGCGTATTCGGTTATAATAATTCGTATTCAATTGTAATAAAATAGGTACATTAATGACATTTACCATTTTAAAAAATATGATCGACATTGAGTAAAAAATCGCATGTGTATAATACTTTACTTATTTATTTATAATTTTTATACTCTTTTGACAATATATACTCAATCTTTTTATTGTCTATTTTTTGTCACCTTGGTCCTTGTACTCTTGGAATGCCACCTAGACCGTCAACCATGCATGTCATCACCTTACTTATGGACCTATGGTTGATTAAAAATGACATTTTGCGGTATATATTCTCATGTTGTCACTATTATTACACTTATGCGCATTTTTTTAGCGGTATATATGTTTATGTTATCGTTCCTCAATTGTTTTTGTTCTTATTTGATAAATAAGCGACGAAAGTACGATATCTTTGTATCAAGTGTAGCGGCATATTCCAACCTTTTTAGTGCTAGCGACAAATATTTTTCTCTTAAGGGTCAATCCTTTTTTCACGTATGAAATGAGCAATTTACAGGCGTTTTTAGCCCACGAGCAGGCTGACTCTGCGTCCTGGACGACCGAGATACTCAAAGGGCACCCGGGATAGTCTTCCGAGTAGACGGGAGTCAAGGCCGAGTCAGACCTCAACGGGGATGGTGGTAACTTTTCTCCAAGTAACAGATGTCAAAGCCTAAGGACTTGTTCCCCGAGCTTCTCTCCCCGACTTGTTAATTTAAACGTTACCAGATTGCCTCCAAGCCTCAAACTGAGCAAGTATATAATGAGAGATAAGAGGAGTACATTTACAGTGGAGAACTCTGACCAAGTGACAGGAATCACCACGAACACGACGGGCCGGAGCAAGAAGGCAACAATGGCGATCGCAAGCAGCATCGCCGAAAGTGAAAGGGAAGAGCGATACCATAAATCTTCCAGAAAATCGGGATCGGAAGGGACGATAATCAAAATTTGGGGTCGCGGTTTCACCTCTAAGAATGAGGATAAGGAGATAACATTTGACAAGAGTTCCTGTCATTTGGTTTTATTTCTCATTCACCAAAACATCATAATTGAAATACTTGAAGTTGCAGTTTATGCTACATGTAACATAAATTCATCAATAAAATCAAAATATTATCACTTAATTCAAGAAGTTAAACATAGAGAGACACGTGGTTGCATATTCAAGCATTGAGCAATTCATTTGCCTTGTTCAACCAAACAAAGTAGACTTCTTCGAGAAAGTGAACAAAGTGCACCTGCGAAAACAATATCTTACACTTATTCCGATGTGAAGAAGTTGATGATTATGAGAAACAATATACATTCTGTTAATAGAATACCTCTTTGAAGTCGTCGGCGAACTCCTTGATTGTCGATATAGCTACTGTTGCAGCTTCCTCGCACGGATATCTGTTGACCGCCAGTCAAGGCAAACAAGAAACAACATTCCGTTTTCGCTTTAGACAAAGTGGAAAAAAAAAATTAAGCTTCAACGATTAAATTTCACTATTTTCTTCTGATATTACGAAACGAGTTATATCTTTCGACATGTAACGAATCGAAAGAGGGGATTATCTATTAATCAATTAATTTCAACTTACCCGTAGACGCCGCATGATATGGCAGGAAAGGCGATATATTGAATGCTGTTCTCCTTGGCAAGCCTCAAGCTATTTCTGTAATCAAATTCATAAACAAAGATTATTTATTAAGGAGAAGAAATCATTACCGAAGCCACGCGATCAAAGCAAGAAAAACCCGAGAGACCTGTATGCGTTTCTCAGCAAGGCTTCGGCGTTGCTGTTCCTTTTGTACATCGGCCCAACGGTGAGAACCACATGAGCAACGGGCAATCTAAAACCCCTGTAAGAAGATCATTCATTTCAGAGGCGAAACTCGAATAATATATAAATTTTTGAATGAAAGCATAATTATTGATCAAAAGTAAAATTACGGGGTTATCCTTGCTTCGCCCGTGGGGCAACGAACTCCGTGTGTAACTTCCGGGATGCGAATGCAGGCTTGCAGAAGATCCGGCCCAGCAGCCCTATGTATGGCTTGAGAAAATGATAAACAAAAAGAAAAAATATGTGTTGTTTTATCATCTTTTTCTCAAAATAAACTCAGCAACAAGAAGCTTACGAATTTCTTACCTCCATCAGCCGCGCCACCTCCGATCATCCGCTCATTCGCCGGATTCACCTAACAAAATGTGACCATAAACACGATGTTTAGTCCCCAACCTCTCGACTATGCGATCTGGTGAATCGTGCTCAATTTATAGATACACTAATACATTCATGATCCCTGATCAGCTAATTCCACATTTTGTGCGATTTCTCAGATCATGCTGTTACCGTGTTTTACAGCATTGCTTTGCATTTGTGTTCGCTTGAATTTGATCAAATCCATATACCAAAATCAATCGTTCACACTTCCAAAGACAGACATTTTCTCGTTAAGTTATCAAGAGAGTGAGATCGTAGTCAGTTAGGACAAACATCGAACAGATTGGATGCAATACACAAGGTCAACGGTGATATGCTAGTCAATTTCCGTAGCGTTTCTCGGGAAGCAAACAGAAAGTGGGAGTGAGGAGAGAGAACTGACAATGGCGTCGGAGAATCCGTCGACGGACCACTTGGTGAGGTCTCCTCGCTGGATGACGAGCGAGCAGGCCGGAGAGAGAGGAAAGCGGGCCACTCCGTCCATGGAAGAAGCTCCGAAGAAGCGGCGAGCTTGATCGCAGAGAACGATGCTGGATCTTCCTCTCGGAGGGTTCGGGCGTTGACGGAGGTTCAGACACAGAGATGTCGTTTTGAAGAATCGTGTCGTTGCTCTGCTCGTAATATTCTGCATCGGACGCCAAACGAGTGCTTTGAGCGTTGACTCGCGTATTGCCGTCAACGATGTGAAACGAATAATGCATTGCTTATTAAAATGTTCGTTGACTTACCAGCTAAGTCTTTGACACTTGGCAATTATATAATTTATATTTCTTGATTTTTTCATTTAAACTGTTTTATCTAAAATTTGGCGCATAGTAAAATGATTAGAGAACTAATATTGCTTAACCTAGTAGTGCTCTTCGAGATCATGAGTTTAATTCTTCTAAGACGTAGAAATTGTGAGTCATACAATTTTGATCAATAATTCTAATCATTTTTATGCTTTAGAATATATCATGTAATTTGAATGCATGTAATATTAGTTTATGGTATCATTCTATTCAAAAATTAAAATAAAATGATAAGAGAAATATTTTTTTAAAAAATTATTCGTTTAATGTAGTCAACTATACATATGTACAATAATCTCAATCTCTTCTTTGAGCTGTATACTATAAGGCTATAAATTAATATAATAGTCTATTATGTCAGTATATCAATAAGATTTGCTACAAGCAAAACACATGTACATTTGCGATTAAACTCTAAATATCAACGATATATTAATTTTGAGATGTGCATGTATCTTTAACATAACAGATGTTAATTCGACATATACGAAATTGGGTCTCAACAATTTCTATTGAAATTTTGTTTCTATTACTAATAGGACAAGAAAGATATCAAGAATATATTGACACACTATATAAGAAATTAAGTACTTGTGCCGTAAATATCTTAACTTTCAATGGAGCCCAGAATCCCAGCTCCATGGGCCAAGCACTGCGGCCCAAGGCCCAATATCAACTTCCTCTTCTCTCGTCCCCAACACTTGACACAGCCTAAGAGCCGTTGACCATTGAGCGTTGACCTTTCTGAACCAACAATGAACCCAACATTTGCCTACTCTCTCTCTTCCGTCATCCTCAACCCGTGAAATCACAGACTCGACGCTTCCTTCCATTGCCAAACACATGCAGAGAAGAAGCACCACAACCACGACCACGACTACCAAGAGCAACAAGGCAACAATGGCGATCGCCGGCGTCATCGACCGCTCTCGGCTGGACGCCATCGTCGCCGCGTTCGTCACGGTGCACCCGCACGAGACCTCCTCTCTGCTCCACTCCGCCTCGTGCTTCTTCTTCGTAAGCTCGATCTGAATCAAGCTGAATCCGCGAGGTTTCTAACTTTCTTCGATGGCTGAGTTTTAGATTTTGATGTGCGGTGTTAGATTCTGAGCGCGTACTTCGTTGTGCTTCCGTTGCGAGACGAAGGTGCGATCTCGCTAGGGTTGTCGAATCTCCCTGGTCTGTTCATGGGCTCGCTGGCTCTCACTCTCGTCGCGGCGCCGGTTTCGACTCTCGTCTTCTCGATGCCGAATCTCTCGAAAGGCAAGGTACTAGCAGAGCTTAGATTTACACATTTTTGTACAATTTCTGTAAGCTTGTTAGTTTCTGGGAAATGAACAAAGAATTGTGTTAGGAATTGAAGAACTTATAACACATGATTGCATGGCCAACCCGCATTTTTGGATCGATTTTCGCCTTGTACGTGATTAGCTTCATTTTTTGGACCTGGAAAGTCGAATGCGATTTCACAGTAGGCCTCAAAAAGAATTGCCATTTTTTTTCTTCGAATTTTCGGAGCTTTCTTTTTATAACAACAAAATATGAAGCCAGCATTCCGAGTACATTCATTTTCTAGTATCGGGCAAAACAATAATTGTTTCTGATAATTCTCTTGAGAAAATATGGGAAATTTATCGATATTAATGTTTGGAAAGATAGTAGCTGGTTCTTACTCATCTGCGTATCGCCTTGTAATAAGTGCTTCTTCAAATTCCAGGCTTTGGTTTTGATACACAGGTTTTTCAGTGTATCCCTTGTTGTATTTTTCGTTCTGTGGCACTTCTCTTCGGCTGATACTTCACCGCCAATCTCGACGGTACAATGAGGCCTCTCACGAGTCAATTGATTGATTCTTAGAACTATATAGTTTGGTTTTTGTATATTGAAAGTTGAGCCTTTCTTCATATCTAGAGTTTGGATGGTACATCATCCGATTCAATACAGAATCAGAGTGCCGATGTTAACCAAGACGTTCCTGCAAATCCCGGGGGATGGGAAGCTCATGGATGGTTTTATGTCTCTGTCAGAATCGGATTGTTTCTCTGGGTATGTTACATTTTTTTTTTTTAATAATTGATAAACTAAGATTTAAGAGTTTTCGTTCTTCTTATTCAAGGTTGCTCTACTCAATCTTCTCACAATTTCTTCAACCTGGGCTAGAGTAATTGATGTAATGGACAGTGAGGTTTGTTCACTACCACACAATTTTTGATGAAGTAATTACAAAAATGTGCTCAATGCTTAGCTTATTTTATGTTCAGTCAGGCCCAAGATTATTTGGTTTTGTTGGTGCTGGCGCCACGCTTGGCCAACTTTTTGGATCATTGTTCGCCACAGCAATGGCTTGGTTGGGACCTTGTACGTTTGCTCTTGCTTTGGAAATGCATAACGGGTTTTCCCCTCTCTCTTTCTCTCTCTAACGAGTTTCTTAAAACCCTTGTATAAACTTTTGCAGCGCTGCTACTATTTGCTGCTTTGTTGATGGAATTTGCAGCACAGTCATCAAAAGGGATAAACCTGGAAGTACCACATCTCCCTGAAGAACTATCTCCCATTAGGTCAGCCATAGTTATAGGCTTTTCTGGCTTACATGAGTTGTAAAATTTTGATAGTTTTTATACGGGAATTTGGCTTAATCGATGAATAAAAGGGCACATTATTATTGAAACCCAATTAACAGAATAACAAACGGAAACAAATACTGGTCTACAATCCAATGAAAAGTCTGGACTCTTAGGCATAACAAAATTCTCTTTTTGAAGTTTCTTTGCTTGATTTCAAATGAGGAAGACAATTAAGTCAAGAATCTTCTGTATGCTATTAAAGTTCCTCCAGAGAAATGAAATCGGATGAGAAGAATGAGGCTGATGTACAGAGCACACAAACACATACTGATTCATCTGCAAAAACATCTACTTTGGAAGTGAGGTCTCAGCTTTGGACAGTTTTAGATGGATTCCGGCTGATAATCTCGTCAACTTACCTGTTGTACGTGGCATTGTTCCTGTGGCTAAGTGCTGTCGTGTCTTCCTTTTTTTACTTTCAGGTGAGCAAAGTTTGTTTCCATTCTACTTCTTCAAGATTCTTTTCTTTTTTCTGCTTGTCCTTAAAACTTATGGTGATAAATCTCAGGACCAATAACCTAGGCCAACGGGAATTGATCAATGAGATGAATTCCAGGAAACTTGACTCCTATAAACGAATCACTAAACAGACTGTTCTACGAGAACACGGTCAAAGCTCTCCCGTCTCGAATCAAAAGAGGCAACGCAGAACATAAAACTTGCCCCTAAATGAACCTAATCACATAAATAAACTTAATGACACAAGTAAAATAGGAATACTTCGCCTAAACGACTGTGGTACCCTTTCTTTTTCGGTACTTAATGATAGCAGGTCTATCAAAATATTAATCCAGTGATTATTTTTCACATCTAATCTAGTTAATGTATTTGGGATTCATTATTATTTTACTTAAGTTCTTGCATAAAACAGTCCTTGGCTCTGCATGAAGTATGCTTTCTCGGCTTCTGATTTACGCATTTAACAATTTCTTAATGCCTTTTTCTCATCTCCTTTATTATTTATATTAATTTTCATGTTTTGCAACTGCAGAAAGTGAGTGTAATTGCTACAGCAGTTTCGACCTCCCTTGGAAGAAGAAAACTGTTTGCGGAGATAAACAGCTTCATTGCGATCTTTATACTTGCTGGACAGCTAACATTAACTGTATGTAATTTGTATTTCAACCGAATTTTTTTTCCAATATGCTCATTAGAAAAGTAAATTTCTAACAGCGAAGAAAATGAGAAATATGAATAATTTATTTACTCAATTACCAAATGCAGGGTCGCATTCTCACAGTCGCCGGGGTAACTATTGCTTTATGCGCCGCACCATTTGTTGGCTTGTTAAATATGATTGCTATTGCTGTTTGGCCCTCTTGGGTTGCTATTGCTGTTTCCGAGACTATGCGGAAGGTTCGTTGCTAATATCTGCATTTTCCTTTTTCATAATATTTTCCTTCTTCTCCAATCTCATTTACCATTTTGAGAACTTGAGGCTTTTATACTGATTACTAGACTTTTCACTCGCGTTTAAAGTGTAAAAAGGGCCTTTATAGTAGGCTAATTATTAAATAAATTTGGAATGTAAAAGTCTAAAAGACATAATTAAGTGTATTTTTATGACGTAAATTCATCGTTTCGCAGGTTGTCACTTATGTAGTTACAAGACCCGGAAGAGAGCTTCTATTCACAGTCGTCACACAAGACGAGAAATACAAAGCCAAGGTAGTAAAAAATAATATTGTTTATTATTATTCCCAATAGATATATACGAGTTCTGTGCTGTATGCTATACGAACGACCCTGAGATATCATATACGACAGGTATGCATAGACGTAGTGGTTCAGAGGCTTGGAGACGCTGCAGCGGCGGGAATATATAAGCTCCTTTTCAACACGCATAACGGGAAAACGACGGCTGTTTCGCTCTACGCTTTGCCTGTGCGTATCTTACGATTTCTATTTTCTTCCACGCTTGTTCAAGGATTCACCGTGCCTTTATTTTCCCCTTTCTTAGGTATGTCTGCTTTGGGTAGCGACGGCATTTCACTTGGGACGTCGACAATCCCAGTTAGCAAAACACCACATTGTTTCCACCACCTGAGATTTTCTTCAGAAGAACAATGAGATTTTTTTTTTTTTTTTCTTTTAATACTTTTTGTTTGTAAATGCTGTTACTGATCTTGTTTTATACTTGCCAAGAATATTTTTGTAAATGCCGTTGTTGGTCTTATTTTCGTGGCACTTAATATCGTTAAAAATTGGTGAACTTTTTAAAATCAGCATTAAAACACAACTTTGATAAGTATATCACTGAAATATATTGAGTATATGCTACTATTAATCTTTAAATATATTATAATAATTATATATAAGCTACAATTTATCTTTAAATATATCATAATAATCGTAAAGCAACGGGATTGCAAATCGAAAACTATGTTATAATTGGCAAAGCTGGAGGGTTGGAATTTAATAAATTGGTTTAAATTAATAATATCATTATTAATTTTGAGGAATTTGCCTTCAATTGATTGCTAAAAATTGAAAAAAAACATGACAAGTAAATTCGAAAAATTGTATAAAAATCAGGGACTTTGATAGGATCCGAACACTTTTCCAATGACACTCGTGACATATATTATAAATAGCTGAAGGAAATATAAAAGGACTAAATAACGTTCATGTCCTTCCCTCGAAGAATAACAGTTGTGGATTTTGCTTATCAACACTTGCGTTTTTCATGTCTCTATGAGCATCAATATTTCATTCTATCACAATACCAATTTGATGAATTAATAACTGATTATGTACTATATTTGTTGGGTATTATTCTTTTCTCATTTTATTAATTTTAAAACTGGGGAAAAAAAACTGCTGTAATAAATAAGCACAGGTAAATGCATGGATAAGTAAGCAAAAATAAAATACTCCAATCAATTGCAAAAGAAATCTTTCA
The DNA here is from genome assembly GCA_954871525.1 of Parietaria judaica. Taxonomy (NCBI): domain Eukaryota; kingdom Viridiplantae; phylum Streptophyta; class Magnoliopsida; order Rosales; family Urticaceae; genus Parietaria; species Parietaria judaica. The sequence continues at coordinate 6,285,913 of OX940862.1, forward strand.
AGATAAATTCTAAGAGAAACCAAATAAGTACATCAGTTCATTACATGAAGAATTTTCCATCACAATTTTTCATATCAAGCAAGTAAATAAACCTCTAAAACCAGCTGCTGTAAATTGGAGCTATATAACTGTATTAACTGTAAACAAAAGCATGATAATATAAATAAAAAATGTCTCGATAAATAGAAAGTGTCATCTTCGAAATGGCCCCGATTTACAGAGCAGATGAACTTGTTCCCTGGGCTTCCAACTTCGAGTGTTCGCTGATCACGGTATTAATACGAAATAGTAGCAAAAAACTGGAGAAAGAAAAGAGTGTTAATGCAATTAAGTTTATTCTCAGACCCGAGCCTCCGTTTTCCCGAGAAAAGTGCCAGATGCAAAAAAAAGTTCGATCTTTTTGCTGCAAGAAAATGTGAATGGTACAAATCCAGCTATACATGTACAGATTCTGGCAAAATAATTGAAGGGAGAAAAACTCATCATTATAAGATACAGATGACATCAAGTTGACCTAATTACACTAACTCCGCAACCGTTTTCTCGGATTACCGTCTTCAGCTGATCCCTGAAAAGAGAGAAACAAACAAAAAACTGAACCAAAATCCACTTTTAACACTAATCACGCATTAATCAAGCTGACAAAACAAAACTGTATATATTCAGACTGTTGACGAAAACACATAATAAGTGGTTAAGCATTTGGAACTTGTACCCTTGAGGTCCGACGTTCGAAATATTTCGGACCCTATTGACACCAATCCAAAAAACAAAGATCCCGCGACAAAAAGAAAAATCGTCTTACTTGTACGGAACACAAGTTAGAATTTTCTCATTTTTTAGCGCATAGGGTGCAATATGCTACTTTTTGAAAGTGCAGGAGGCATTGCTGCCAAAACTAAATTCAGGGGGGGCAAATGTCAGAACCAATTAAAGTTCAGGAGGCATTCTTTATTCAATAAATATTCAGGACTTCATCTATTCGGTGAATTTACGTGGGTACTCAGTTTTTTCGGTGAATTTTCGTAACCGATTCCTAAAAAAAAATAAAAAAAATGTCCCATGACAAGAAATATATTACACTTATAACAATATATTACAAGTTTAGCCAGTTCACAAATTCTTTCTCTAATTATTTGTTTCACAGAAATTCCTAACAGGGGGAACACTTAAACAAAACCAGAGAAAAGCGTTAAGAGTTTCATACCCCTTCATCGAGCGGAAAATCCTCAGACCTGCACTTGGCATGAACTATCGGACCCAAATCCGATGTTCCGATTTCCAAAACTGCCCCTTCCGCTGCATTCATATAGACTGTGCCTCTATACATCCACTCATCGATTTCATCACTATAGAACTCCTCAAAGGGCTCACCGCACAGAGCGCACGCCTTCTGATTGTCATCCGCCGGGACCGCCACGTCATCGTCGCTCTTCTTCTCCACTGTCGTCTCCGCCGGCAGAAAACCGATAACGGCTTCGGTCCCCAATGCCTCGGCTCCGCTAAGCCACATGGTGGAGCTAACGAACCACTTCCTAGGTGGCTTCTGCTTGCGGCTCTTGGCCATGCGGTTCTTGGTCACGTGCCAGTCCATGTGGCTGCCGTGCTCTTCTTGGCTCTTGAATCGGAGCGCGCACGTTTTACACTGCCTCGGGCGATCCCCGTAGAGAGCACTTATTGCAGATTCGTGGCGCGTTTTGAGGAGATCCACGTTGAAATCAACTCCCACGGGTTCCTATAAGTACAAAAAGTGGCTTAGAAAAGAAGAAAAAGAAAAGGTCAAGATATTGCGTCCTGTTACCGATTTTTTTTTTTTTAATGAAAAACGGAACTGCATGTCTGTTTTTTAAGAGAAACGAAAACTGTTTTGTCGTCCACAAAAACAGGGTTTTTTTCTTCCTGGATACCGGTTCCATTGTAAAATTGCATTTTATTAATGAACAAATAAACTTGTCCAAAAGTCAATCTTAATGAAGAGAAATCACCTAACTCTCAGAATGTTTTTATATCCTAAAATTAATTTTGAAGTAGAAATAAGATCGAAATGACTAAACAATTACAAACTGATACATCCAAATTTATTATATTTTTAAGCCTTATAATATAACCTATACACCCGTAACCTCTCACCGGTATCAGTTTAAAACAGATCTCAAAACCGCAAAACCAGTTCTAAAACGAAAGTAAACGTTTCACCCTTAAGGAACTGATAACTAAACACAAAATGGTAAAGGAGAACTGGGTTTGGTCAGCTCTTTCTTGGAATTAAATACCTGTGCAGGACTGGGTTTGGTCAACGAGATTACACCTTGAGCCATAAGGGAGTTAATCAAATCGGAATACCCACTCCCTGGCTGTTGGGTAGGGCCCGCTTGACCAGCAATTTGAAGTGGAGGTATAGCTTGCAACAGAGTAGGAGGTGGGCCCGGCGGTAGAGGGGGTAAATCTCCACTCTGCAAATGCAAAGAGCCGTTGCTGAAATTGTTCGCCCCACGATGCCCAGTATACCCACGAGGCATAGAAGTTTGCATGTTGTTGGCCGGAGCAATGAATTGATTAGTTAACCGTGGCCGATTCGTCAAGGGCCCTTCTGTTATTTCGCCATGATCAAATGATTGCCCCCGTGTGTAAAATGACTGATTTGGCCCCGAGTTTATAAGATCGTACTGACCCTTCTGGTTTGGCATGGGCAAATTTGGATGCAAATGCAGCGGCGGCCTTAACCCACCTGGCATCGGTAGAATTACTGGTCTACCCTCCATATTCATAGAATCAATAGTGGAGGAAACTACCCTAGACACAGCAGGTAGAGAACCATGAAATGGTGCATCAACATCTCTGGAGTTAAGATGTTGTGGGGGCTGAGATATATTTTGAGACAAATTCCAGGGTTCTTTGGGATACCGAGAAACCATATTATTACGATTAGCATCGTTTTGGAACTGGGATATGCCACCTGTAGATCCACGATTAAACTGCAAAGAGATACATAAAAGTTCCATTATTAAACACCATTAGCTAATTTCATCAGTGTTACATATAAACCTTACATTGTTTCACAAATAACAATTTATAAAGGAAAGCAATAGCATTGAAAAGCATTCATATTTCTAAAAAAAACAGTATATGCACAATTTGGGTTGTCCTCGTATGAACACATTTCACAGAAGGCCCATACCAAGAAATATAAGTTCATGAGTACTAAAATTTTATACAAACCTAAAGAACTAGGTTTAAGCACACTTATGAAGCGTAAACGGGATGAGCATCCAATTCGGTTTCTTTTTAAGAGTAAATAAAGAGTTAAGAAAGCATACAGCATAAGAAGGGACTGCTTCGTCTGTATCCATAGGAGAAACCCTCGAAGGTCCATAATCAGGCCTTGCTTTAACATTTCTTAAAGACGGAATCGATGATGACAAAAAATTCTTACTCCTTCTATGATCAGCTAAAGTTGGGCTCATAGCCTCCCAGTTAAATTCTTCCTCGTCACTATTCTGCCACATCATCAAAGAAGGTCTATGATCCAAACCATTGGTATCATGACGGTCAACTCTACGAGGGTCAACTCGGAGAGGCCTATCACTTTGAGGTGCATTGCGGTCATCACTTCCATATGCATCAATTAGAGCTCTAGGTCCTTGACGCTCACGCCCATTAGTAAGCTTATACGCTGCAGAAGGTTCAAGATGATTCTGATTATGATACTGATTTCTCTTCCATTTAATCGGCTCATCATCTCTATCTATAGTTCTGCCAAGTAGATATAAATACAGAGATTAGACTGTGATGCCATTTAATTGTACATTATGTCAAAGTAGAACTATAATCACCAATAAACAGTTCCAAGTAAATTTTGGCATAGTTATGTATTTCCAATAAGATCAATCCTGTGTATACAACTATAAAATAGTCAGAGTGATATTGTCATACCCAATGGCAGGCTTTTGCGGAAACAATTTCGGAGCTGAAGCACCTCCGCCGGGCTGAATATGCTGCAATAATCAGTGTAATAATAACTGTAACCGATTCTAGTTAATCTTGAATATTTACCATCAATAAGACAATGAGGTACAGCCACAAATTACAGCTTCTATTATTTTCCTGTTATTATGGGATAGGTTGAAAAACTTACGCCATCAGCAGCTGAATGTTCCAATTGGCGCAAGTATTTTGGATTCACGTGGATTCCATGTGCCGGACGAGGAGATTCCGAGGCTCTCAAAGGCGGTAATCTAGACGGCGGTTGGTCTAGTGAGGGAGAAAACCTCAATTGTGCTTCAATCTTCTGAAGAACCGGTAGTGGAAAAACTGTAGACCACGTGCCAAAGAGGTGGCGCATAGAAGCACGCTGGCTCGGATGAACTTGCCTGTATGCCTCACAGAAGACCTAAGCAAGATATTAAAGTAAGAGTCTGAACAACAGTGTTTACTTAATCTAATATTTGATCACCATTGTTAGATAACAACCTCAGGTAAACGGGACGAGAAGTGCTTGACATATTCACGACCAATATTCTTAACTATGCTGTCCAGAAGATAAAGTGAGGGTAATTTTTGCTCGACGGGCACCTGAAACGTAATAAATTAGGAAAAAGTGGAAATATGAGGCTACCACGAACGTAATACCGTAGCTGAACCTAAAGTAAAAGTCCGCAGACATAACATGCTTCCGCGGAAAAAGGAAACTTCCAACTGCTCCTTTCCGAAATTTATTATTTGGAAATTATACAATTTAACAACATCTCATTGTGCTAAGTATGAATTCTGACGAAACAAAATACAGAAATATGACTTGAAAAAGAAGTGTAAATCCTTAATAAAAAGTACCAATGTTCTTCACCAAAAGTTACAGCCGGAAATTACTTAAGTCTTATTGAGATCAGTTGTCAAATCTCGCCCTGATTAATAGTTTAAAGTTTTGTTCTTGAGCATCGATTCCTCGTCGGAGATACAAAGCTAATTACCGACGAACATACAGATTACAGTTTCGTTACATTGCAGGAAAACAATGGCGGATTATGCTTCGAACAGAACGTTCACCAGACATTCTGTTCGATTGAAACTTTGAATGATAGATTTCAAACTCATCAAGATCTTAAATTTATAATAACACACTGGATAATGATTATAGAACTTTCAGAGCTGATATTTACAACAATTAACGAAAGCCAAATAACCAAACTGAGTACAAAAGATGAAACGCCCCAATTGGTATATGCGCAGACCTCGAGAATGCGGGCACAGATGGCGTCGGCGATGCCCTTGCCGTGCTCTCTCTGCTCTCCGGCGATGATGGTGAGATCCGTTATCACCGGCTTCATGTTGAACATCAGCTCCGCCAAAACCAGCTCGTAGAGCTGCACGATCTCCTCCGTCCTCGGCGCAGACACGGGGTCGTTCGCCGAGACCCTAAGGTCGTCGTCGCGCTGCCGCAGCAGCGCCTTGAACCGGTCGAGCACTGACGGCGCGGACTTCTGGCTCTGCGCGACATCGCCGGGCTTGGGAAACGCGACCGTCCTAGGGTTCTCTCGCGATAGCATCAGCCTCTCGGAGTCCATACAAGCCGAGCACTGGAAGAGTAGATTGGGATTAGGGTTAGGGTTCGTCCAACCCAATCGGAAGCGAACGAAGCCAATACTCCACCATAGAATGACGAGAACCGCACGCGATTTCTCCGATTCCGCTCAGTCTCTTCAATCAGACCTTCATTGATCCTTTGCCTCCAAATTTTCGAGTTCGATTCGATCGACGAAGAAGAAGAAGAACCAGTGAGAAGAGAAGCTTTTTTTTTTTCCTTTGAACTTCTCAAGATCGTTTCGGTTTTTTATGTAGTGATGGAAATTAAATATATTTATTTAATTCATTTAAAGATAATATGGAATTTGGGGAAAAGGAAGTCTGTCAGTCTAGTATATAACTATAGTATAAATAAATCATACTTCCTGAACGGAAACGATACGATTTATGTACAATATTATAGATAAGGAAAAAAAATTAATTTGTAACTTTGTAAGTTATACATAACAAAATAAATTTAAAAATATAATAAGATGCCACGTGATATGCGACATGTTAATCGAATGATTTGGCAGTATCATGTGGTATTTGATTAACGAAAGTGGATAAAGTTAAACAACGTACTGTTATATGTATAAAAGTTAAACAACGTAGTTTCTGTTATTATTAGAGTTTGGTAACTTTGACTGATGAAAAAAATTGATACTTACTATTTTTTAAAATAGTATTAGTATTTTTGCCGCGTATAGTTATATGTATGTATAATTGAATATTAATGCAAACATAGGGATGTATATAACAATTTTAAAAAGTATTTAAAAAAAAAAAAACTAAACTAAACATAAAACTTAAGTGTAAGAAGAAGAAAAAAAAATGTCGACATTAACTCCAAACTAGAGCTAAACAAAGTGAAGATGTCAAGTGGGTCAAGCCTCGGGCCGGAGCGGGTTGGTCCGTAATTCATTGGCCTATCATCTTCCGGCCCGGGGCCACTCAAACACTGCGAATTGTGCAGTGGGCTTTGAACCACAGTATCATACATAGACCATGTGTGAACGGATGTATATATATGCGGGCTTAAATTTTCATGAAATGTAGATTGGACAATGAACATTTAGCTTAAAATATATTACTTATGCCAAACACTTAACCTTGAAGCTATCAAAAAGGGTTGTTAAAGAGGAAGAAAAAATATATAAATTTTGTTCACATAAATAATTTCAATCGATTTTCATAAACAATCTTAGTCTCGTATTACAATTGAACTAAAATCAAAATTCATACTCTAGACTAGAGAATTTTTTATCAATTCATATTTATTTATTTTTTGGAAGAAAGATCAAACAAAATTGTATCGTTTATTCTATATAAAACCGATACGGGTTCCTACATTGGTAAAACCGCAACGAAGAAGAACGATGCTACGGCTTTATAATATGTTAGTTTTGAACTTCAAGTTTTTGATGACTTTTGAAGCAACATAAAGCCTTAAGTTTTTAGTAATAGTGTGTTTATACGATTGTTTTTTAGCAGCCATTGATTAATAGAAGCTCGAGCTTCCTGCTTGACAAAAGTTGGGTTTTCGCTAGCAGAGACGTTCTTATTCTCCCATAATCTCGCTCTACATCAACATTACATGTAAAATTTTGAACTATCAGTTGGTATAAAATTTTAATATTGTTTTGTCAAAACAGCTAAAACCGAATCTAAAACCGAAAACATGTTAGTTGATAAACTCGGTTTTAACCTAAGTTCCAATTGCCATTACGAAGAAACCAAAAAATGCAATTTCTCTTACGAAAACACAACAATTTGTTTAATTTTTTATTTCAAAAATTGTAGTACGGAATTCTTCTTACAGATTTCTTTGCAAAACACCACTTAATTTTCATTTATCTCTTAATTTCTGTGTCATTATTTACTATCATTTATAGTTACAATAAACCGTTTGATGGCGATTTAGTCAAATTAAAAAAATACCAGAAGCTCATTATTTATATTAATCCCACAAAACTCCGATCTGGGACAGCGTTGGGCGTCGAAGATCCGGCTTTTATCCAAACTGCAAGTAGAGAAAGGTCATCGTTATCCGCTGAACTGAGCTCTATAAGCATAAGAAGCTTTAAAAGAACAGACTTACAACGCAAAGGGCTAACACAAGGCTCAGTTTCCGCGGAGGGAACGGATCCGCTCTTGAATGAGGCTTCTCTCCCAGTCCGCCACGTCCTCGAAGGCGTGCTCCGGAAGCTTCTCGAACGGCTCCTTCCATGGATCGTTCTTTGCCATATCGTACGTGGCTGCTCGGATCGCTCTCCTGTTCGGCCCGCAAGGCCTAATCGAAGTCAGTGTCTCGTACGCCGTGTTCAGCTGAAAAGTGTCGAGTAATCAATTAAAAACCATTATAAATGCTATGTACGATTGAAACGGTCTTTGGCGACTTACGTTCATCCCGCAGAACCAGAACATGTAAGTAATGGCGACCGCCGGAGCTCTTCCAAGCCCGGCGGTACAATGCACGTACACTCGTCCTCTTCCCTCCGAAATCGCACATTCCAACAACGAAACAGCTTTAGGCAAACTGTTGCTCAGCGAGTCCGGATCGAAGTCTTTCGCCTATCAATACAGTAAATTAGTTTTTTTTAATTTATTTTAAAGTTTGGAATTTTTAGAAGTATGATAAAAGTCAAAACTTATATATCCTAAAGTAATATCTTCACTAATTGGTTGCGGTTTATAAAATAAACCGCACAACCAGTACCACATAGAAGGAAGCGATAATTGCGGGTTTTCACCACGATTATTAATTTTCATAATTAGAGCTCGATAAAATCAGGCTTCGGTTTCTTTTGTTCACTCCTACTTCCTAGAAATTACAAGAGGAAGCTACTAACCGGTCTCCTCATGTGAGAAACTCCGAGCTCTTGGCATCTCTCGGTTATCGAGTTGAGGTCGATCCCCCAGAACTCAACGTCCTTGTCCTGCTGTAAATTGAGAATGTAGGCCACATTTTCTTCATGCTTGAGATGATCGATGTCTTCGGGCTTCTGCGGCTGAGAGCCAACTATTAACTCATCTGTTATGAGAGCGTAGTTCATGCCTGAACACACAACACAAGCTTGTTATAATTTTACTTCATTTTCATGGGTCTAATTCCTATCTATGTTATTTGAGAAATGTAAGTGAATCTAAAAAGGATCTCCGCGACAAGGTTAAATATAATTTATGTCGCGGAAAATTCCCACATAAACATATTAACGTGGCATCGAAAAATCCGTCCACCAAAACACCGTTAGGGTCCCAAACGGCACATTGTTTTTCTTCTTCTTTGATGCACAGTAACATTAATATTAACGTGGGTAATTATGTGCCAGCAAAACCAAAAATTCTCTTATACTACAGGCAGAATCAGAATGCTGGTTCCGGATTTACCCATTTCCGGAGAAAACCCGGAACCAGCATTACTAGTTTCCGAGAAATTCCGGAAGTGGATTACTAGTTCCGGATCTCTTACTTTGTTACAGCAGATATTTAACCTGACGATCCAACGGCTTGGATTAAATAGCCCGTTGCATCCGATCCGGAACTATAAAAAATCCGGACTGGACCTAAACTTTGAGAACTTCTACCGCAAATTTTCCGGTTCTAAGATGATAAATGCACTTTCTCAAACACTAACGAAACAAACAAAGCACATCTTCTACAGTGAAAATGGATTAACACTGAACTTCATAAACTCATAGAGTACCAAACTTTCATGGTCAGACTTGAAGAATCCAATCAAATTCAGAAAACGCAACAGGATTGAGAAGACGGGAGTGACTTACCGAGATCATGGTGATACTCGTAAGGATTCCTCATCATCCTCTTCATGGCGGTGTTGTACTCCTCCATTTTGTTCTTCGATTTCGTCGCCATTTTTCCTTTCGTTAGGTCTTTCTCTGCTCCATTCCCAGATAATTGGCACCTCGTTCTATTCTTGCTCGATCTCGACACGTTGACGTGATTGCGTTTGTAAGAACGAATACTGTTGTTCTTGCTCAAAATCTCGAGAGGAGCTGTGGAGACCGGACTGAAGCAGCTAGCTTCCATGGCGATCTGGAGATTCCGGGTTTGTGTTGGATTTGGGGCTATATTGATTAAAATTCATAGATTTGGGCCAAAATAAACGAGTTTTTTTTTCGCAAGTCCCGAAAACAATTAAGAACAGATTTCACATGCAAATGTAGCTTAACTGGGATTGTGGTGTGGAACGATGCCACGTGCTGTCATGTGGGTTGAATGATGACGTCACTTTCGTTTTTTATTTTAATTTTTATAAGGAAAAATTAGGCGTAAATATCTATTCTTAAACCAAGAGTACTAGTATACTTTCGTTCTCTTTTTTACTAGCAACAGTATCCAAAATCCACAAAATAACAGATTCAATTACGTCCATGACTAGTTGAGATTTGTTACACTAGGAACATGTGGTATGTTTACGATTAAACTCCGAAAACATTAATCATTTGACATTTTTATTAAAGTATAGACGTATCTGTATATTTAACTTAACAAATTTTAACTAGACATAAATAAAATTGGACTTTGAAGATACTATTAAAGAAGAGATAAAAAAATATATCAAACCACTTAGTATAAAAATTAGATATTTATACCACAAATATCCCATTTTATTTTTTGCTTTTGGAGTTTGGACTTGTAAGTTGTACTCTTGGACTATCATAAAGTAAAATTGGGCCAATTCACACCAAGGGTTTCAAGGTGGGCAATGACTTGTATCATTTGGGTTTAAAGGCTCAATCATTTGGCCTATAGTTACACCCTCTTGCAAATTATATCTATAGCCAAGAGGTGAAAAATTAGAAAGAAAAACAAAATTGAAGATAATAGCTAAATGTCTACTACTAATTATTCATTAATCCAATTTCATATGCTTTATATATGAGTAAAGATCACTTAAAAATACTAGAAACAATCAAAATCTCGTTAGCTATTATTTTTACAACTTACTAATTCAAATTAGTAGTTGCTTTTCTCCTAAAAAAAGTAGTAATTAATTAGAAGCTAAACAAGATTGGCAAGCAAAACCTTACATTTATTTTTGGACCAAGAGATAAGCAAATAAGTGCACTAAATGATTTGTGTCACTATGAGTGAGATAACATATATAGGTATAGAAATAGTTGTAGATGGGGACATACATAGGCACACTACATCAACTAGAACAAAAACGACATAGTTTTGGGCCATTAAAAGAGGCTAAAAATGGTATACTTATGTACCCTAATGCTATGGCCTATGAATAGGCAATTGTGGGATTTAGCCAAACTTGTTAGCCTTTTCGAAAGTTAGTTCCAACCTCCAAAAACTATCTCACTAAACCAATAGGACGACACAAAGCTTGAATTGTCTTTAAATTGGTTTCTAAACTACCCCATGATGTTTTGTTCGTGATTAAGAAGAGGGCATAGACTCCTTCAAAAAAAAAAAAGGAGCATAGAGTAGAGAGTAGAGCCGACGATGCATGCATTTATATTTAGGCATTTAGCTACAATTTAAACATTTTTTTTATCTAATCAAGTTCATATTCCTCATCATTGCGTCCTAGTGACCTCTGCTTTGGCGACCTTAATATAAAAGACGAAAAAAAATCATCTAAAGAACATATTAAGAGTTTTTAAAAGAGGCCAATTACTATGTATTAGTTCAGTGTTTTTTAGTCTAATCACTTAGTTTAATATTTGAGAAAGTTCAAAATTAATGAGGAGCATGGTCCCCTAGGAGATCCACTTAATAGTTCCGTTATTACATGAATAGTGGTCGAGACAAAAAAAGAAAAAGAAACATGTTCAATTTATCAATTCTCGACATTGGCGGATTCTGTCGAAAAGACGTTTTATACCATGAAGTAACAATAGTATATGATGTATTTCCTACATGATGTTTTATTTCTAAATATTGAGAAGAAGAAGAAGAAAATACTTCTAATAATATTGGTGATAGTTTGATGAACTATTTTCAATCGATAAAAGCTCATAAGACATTAATAATTCAATCTATGTGACGTTTCAATGTCGAATTTTATATTGATATTTGTGTATATCTTTTTGGTTTGGCACATTCTTTTGACCATAGTTTTAAATTCCCGGTATGTCTTTTTTTCTAGAGTTGCGGACCAGTGATTCGCGAACAACTATAACTTATAATATGATGTCTTATTTTAATTATAACCCTATATATTATAAATTACAAGTATAACTCTTATTTTTATATAAATACAACTATAAATATTAATATGATATCTTATTATTAGTGTGATTTTTAGTTATGTATGTCTAGTGGTGATATATAAGTAGTTTTGAATATATATATATATAATTATTTAAATACTCAAAATTATTTTCCGACTTTTCTCGTAAAATTTATACGTCATTTGCAGCGTGTCTTTTTTTCATAAATTCTATTGATATTGCCATCGACTTCGGCATGCCCCTAAAATGAAATGAGTTTTTTATTTTATTTTTATAAAGCATCGACAACTTATAACCAATTTCTGTTTTATACTCACACACACCAATTTCATTCTATAATAGTATATAGTACATGCAATAGTGCACAGACTAGGTTCGCTTCTTTCTCTCGTGAAAGCTGAAAAAGGAGTCCGGATAATGTCCTCGCGACACATGTCAGTGTGGTAATGGTGTCACTTCACGAGAGAACCTCCGTATGTGTCCCTGTAAGAAGGGCACGAAGAACACTCAATAGAAGCCGAAGTGGATGTGGCTCGTGTCAGATGACCGCGCGCGCGAATATGTTCTCGCTGCCGCGCTCAGCAGCCCACGGAACCAACCATGTGTCGCACTTGCAAACTATGTGGAACCAAATACTCATTAATATTCAATTGACCCCTTTTTTCTAATCTCACTAATAAAAGAGTCTTTATTTATGACAAATTTAAAAAAATTCAACGCTAAGTGTGACATAAAATGGGCAGGTGTTTGAAAGTTGAAACATATGCTTGAAATTTGAGTAATTTCCACTAAGTATTAGTAGTACTTGGTATTTTGGTTGGTCCCCCATAATTTGAACATTAGTTGGTGGGAAGTTCAGATCCATTATCTTTATGTCAAGACTATTTATAGAGCCATTTCGAACACCGAATCAGACCTTGATTTGGTTATTCATAATTGTCCAATAGATATATAGTTCTATGGTTAAATAATCATAACATACTTTATAAGAAGATCCACATCAACCTAATCACTCTAAGCATTGAAAATTTAGTATCATCTATTGCAGCAATTACGGAAATATTTATACTACATATTTTATTTCTTAGTAACGTAATTTAGCCTCACTAATCACTATAATATCGTGTCTTGTTTTAATAGTGTCATTGTTGATTAAAGTTAGATAATCTATTTATAGTACATGGCTAAAAAAATAATATTTTAACTTTGGTTACGTAGGGACATGCATTTTGCATATTTAGGGGATTAAACTCTAAACTTTTCATTAATGTGGGATTATTAATGATCAGGTTAGGGACCTCGCATAATCTCATATCATGTTTACTCACTGGTTAAGGTTGATCCTCCAAACAAATTCGAAAATTCGGTCCGGCGAGGGGACAGTAGCGAAACAGAAAAAGTCATGCAATTAGATTACAAGCATATATATAATTTAATTCGTGACATAACCCTTTTGTTTCTCGAGCGCCTTAGTTATATAGCAATTGTTTGTGTCCGTCTCAGGATACAACCTCATATATATAATTTGTTATATAAGCATTTTTTTTTCTTAATCTCGAGTATGTAATTTGCAATGTGTCCGTCTCTAATTCTAAACTTATTTAACTCATGATGTAACCATTTTGTTTCTCGAGTCTTGGGTACGTAGCACTTGCAGTGCGCTCATTTCTGGATCCAATCTCATTTACTTCGTGATATAACCGCCTCCCATCTCCTATCTGAACCTAGATTAGAATGACCGATCCAATCTCATATCTATTAGTGACCAATCATGAATCAACTATTCCTATGTTCTTGAGGTTCTTGTTGCTTTATAGAAACCGGTAGACATGAAAGGGAAAGAGATGAATGAGCATTTGCCAATAGGACCAATCACAGAGATACCTTGCTAGTTTGGTTTTCCAAATTATATAGACTTCTTCTGATCATGGCAAATAGGAAAAGGAAATGAAATAATGCCAAATATCGAAAGAGCAATGTAACATCTCCATCACTAGTATACTTAGTTAATATCCAATCTTTCTCTCCTTTATAGTTGGATAATAAATCGATCCCCATTTCTTGTCGCCCTATAATGCTTGCCAGGCATGCAGAATTTAGACCAATGGATGCCTCTCAAACCACGTCTCTACTAATTCAATAAAATACAACCATTAATCCATTTATCTGAATATATTCCCATTATGGCCTAATTCATGCAAATTCAATACCTACAAATTGCCCATTATTGTCAAATATCTTAATTTTATAAGAAAAAATCAGCGGCATAAGTATTTATATAAGTGTCTACGAGATATTCAATTTTTTTTAAGCGAATGTTCAAAATTATCCTTGTCATCAATACCTTTAAAAAAAATAAAAAATTATTGTTACTCGTAATCTGTTAAGTGACATCGGTCAATATTTGCAATAAAAGAATATATATATATATATATATTCTCTTTGTCGTTACTCGTTAGTACTTATTTTTTTCTTTAAACGGTTACTCATAATCCGTTAGATGACACATAATTTTATTTTGTTGGTCAAAATTCGCAATATAGAATAATAGAGAGGATTCTCTAAAACACAGGCTAATAAAATGAAGTTATGCAACACTTAACAATTTGAGGCTAGCGCTACAAAATGAATATTGATGAAAATGATACTTTTTAAGGTTTGAGAACACTTGTCACCAAAAATACAAAAAAATATATCTTAATTATATTCGTTTACTTATAAATATTTATGATGCTGATATATTTTATAGAAATAATAAGGACGGAAATAGGATTACGAATTCGAGAGGGAATGACAAACTTATTAGAGTTAATAATTATAAAAATAGTAAGGAATGTTTATTTTGTGTCAATTTTTTTTTAAAATTATCTATTTGTAAGAGTAAAAAAAACACATGACAATGGGTAATTTAAAAAATGTTTGACAAAATGAGCATTTGAAGTAAAATAAATTAAAATAAAAAAATATTATACTAAAAATACCAAAGACTTAACAAAACTAAATTATTTGAAAGGACAATTGCCTCCTTTTCCTTCTACATAAAGCATAAATAAATGAGATACAGTATTTTACTGATAAATAAGCCTATTTTATGGTTCTTTACCTAATTTTACCGAAAAGTATAATCATAGCACGCTATAAGGAAAAAACTAATTAGAGTTATTCCATATATAAAGAATAAAGTTTTATTAAAATATGATCATTTAGCAGTAAAATACGATAATTAAGCAGTTAATAAAGATATGAAACTATTTTTAACTCTTTTCATCAAAACAAGATTCGTCATTTTCCTATATCAAAATTCACATAAAGAATATAATAATCACATTACACTACTACACTACACTTCCCCTAAACCGAAAAGTAAAATAAAAAAATCTTACCAAAAAGTAAAAAACAATGGTTAAAAAAAATCTACTTCTAGATTTTAAACTTCAACTACTTTAAGCTCTCCATCGTCTGTGTAAGTAGTTCGATCTCCATGATACGACGAGCCGTTTCCGGTGGGCCCATCGACGCCGTTGACAGTTGACTTTCCCTTGACGGCGCCGAGTTTGACCAAAATGTCTCGCCCCCAATCCCACAAGTGCAAAACGACATACGTTCCGATCCCGGCGATCAAGCCGTACGCGATCGAGTAAGTCAACGGCGTCAAAAGCAGCGTTATGAACGCCGGGATGGCCTGCCGCATGTCGTCCCAGTCGATGTCGACCACCGACCGCATCATCAGAACCCCGACGAGGATCAGCGGCGGGCCCACCGCCCACGCCGGTATCGACGCCAGCAGCGGCGTGAAGAAGAACGCCAAGAGGAAGTACACAGCCGTGGTCAGCGCCGTTATCCCAGTCCGTCCACCTTCCCGAATCCCCGTTGAGGATTCAATAAACGTCGTCACCGGGGACGTCCCGAGCAGGGAACCGACCACGATCGACGTGGCGTCGGACATGAACGCGAAGTACTGCCCCTCGAAGTCACCTTTTTCGTCGACGAAACCGGCGAACCGCGCCATCGAGTACAGCGTCCCCGTCGTGTCTAAGATATCGACGTAGAGAAACGTCACCATGGCCTCCCAGAAATGCCCTTTGTCGATGCTCTTGAAGCTCAGCGCGCCGGCCGTTTTCTCGATCGTGTGGACGTCAACCACCTTCTTGAAGTACTGATACGCTGCGTCCCCCGCATCGGTGTTCGGAAATGCGGTGACCTGAGTGTTCCGGAACCACGAGACCGCCGTGACAAAGACGATGCCGTAGATCATCGCTCCCTTGATGTTCTTGACAAGGCAGTAGGCTATAATCACAAACCCGACGATGGCGAGCCAGAACGTCGCACTCTCCATCCGGTTGTTGGCGCACATGATTCCACCGGAGATTCCCCCGCCAGGGATCAGCGCTACCGTGCCGTTAGCAAAACTCTCCACCGGAGCGAGCGACACGCGAGACGACTGCGGACAAGCGCCGAGCGTGACGAGAGTAGACGCGCTGTAGCCGATCAAACCGATTCCCTGGTTGCTCTGAAGCCCGATGAACGCCAAGAAGAGCCCGATCCCGGCCGACGAGCTGATCCTCACCGGCTTCGGGACGAGCTTCGCGAGCTTAGCTCGGAAGCCGACGGCCGAGATCAAAAGAAAGATCACGCCCTCCATGAACACGGCGGCGAGGGCGCTCTCGTAGGAGACGTTCCCGGAGCCGTGGAACCCGACGACGGTGTAGGCAAAGTACGCATTTGTCCCCATCCCCGGAGCCAAAGCCAGGGGCAAATTCGCGAAAACGCCCATGATGACGCAGCCGATGAGGGAGGACGCCACGGTGGCGACGATGAGGTCCTTCCGGACTTTCTCGAGGCAGGAGGAGTAGCCCGGGTTGACCGGGTCGAACTTGCAGGTGACGTCGGGCTGGACGACCCGGAGACCCGACCCGGTGCAGTTCGAGACGGCGACGGTCGGGTCGGAGCAGAGAGGGACGCAATCCGCTACGGTGCAGGGTCCGCCGGAGTCGGTGAGGATGGAGGCGTTGACCGCCAGGATGTAGGCCATGGTGAGAAACGTGGCCGTTCCGGCGCGGAGCTCCGTGGTGAAAGTGGAGCTCCGTTCGGTGAGCTTGAAGCGCTTGCCGACCCGAGTGGTGGCCACGTAGGCGTTGAGGCGGTCGAGCGGCTTGCGATTCTGGGAGCGCGAGAGTTCCATGAGGAAAGGACTTTTTGGGGATTTTCAAATTGTTGGGCTTCGGGAGAGAGAGAGTGGGAGAGTAATGGATGGGTTATAAATAAATGACTGACACGATAAGAGAGAGATTCCAGTGAAGAAGGGATCTTCCAAAATGAGAGAGAGTATCTTCCTATTTATTTCTCATTTATTGTTGTCATTGACTTTCATGAAGAACGACTACGAATGTCTACGATCATTAATACATTATGTACGAGTATGTAGTGCTGTTTTCTTATGTAAATAGAATAATTCATTACTAGCCCCTGAACTTACTTACGAGTTTTAACTTTTAAGAGTAATAGCTGTATTTTATGCATGAACAAAATTAATGTCTATCTACTCGATGTATGAAAAATCTGTAAATAAGTCCTGTACTGCGAATACATTAAAATTTAATAAGTTTTTAACGCTTAGGGAGTAATATGTCATTTTTTGAAACTTTAGGGGTATTATGTTAAAAACTAAAATTGATAAGGTAAATGGATATAGAACCACACAAAATATATTTATACACGGTATATTTTAAATTTTATTTTACCGTGTCAAAGGTTTCAAAAGAAAATGTCATGCCGTAAGTTTTAAATACTATTTTTATCGTGGAAAAAGTTCTAAAATTACAAAAATGTCCTGCTAAAAGTTTTAAATTTCTTACTGCATAATTATTTTTTTACTTTTTAGAATTTTTGCCGAAATAAATTTGAATATGTTGCATATTATGAGACATTTTTAGTGCTTATGCCGAAAATAATTCTTATTATAAATTTTTTTGTGGGAAAAATTATGGACGGTTTGAAGCGATGACGTATAATGCGTAGCTCCTCAAAATATGCGTTCAGAATTAACGCACGTTGACCAAAACTATTGTGGCGCAAATTATTTCCCACCACTATACCCAAAATTTCTCTCCTAAATTGTTCTTATCATATTTTATTTTTATTTTTAGATTAATTTCAAGTTTTTTCAACTTACGTCATGTGCGAACAAAATAGGACGTAATAATTTTTAGTGTTATTTATAATACTTAGCAGCCAAATTTGATCATTAATTCAGAGATAACGACAACTAAATAATAGCTGACTTTATATTTAAAATACGTTTTACACCCAGATTTCCTTTTATTTTCTCTTTTCAGATTCAAATTTTTAACTTAAAGTATATAGTCAGAGAGTCGCCTGATTCTGCGTCTTGTTAGTTTGTTTTCACACTCTTTTCGTTCAAATATATATATATATACATATATTTATATATATAACTGCTCTCATAGATATTCTAGCTGAGATAATTTATTTTGATTCTATGACGAACGCCCTGAGTTCATGGCATGGTAATACCACTAGATCAAGTTACTTTATCGATTTAGGAATCTCATTATTTACATTACTAAATAATATTATACACAAAAGCATCGGATTTCAATATTTTCAAATCAAAATACAGATTTAAATAAAATTATGAGACTCTAAATTTCGGATCTCATGTATTCTGATGTATCAATTAAAGATTTATGTTTGTCAGAAGCACAAACGTCTGGCATTTTGGTTCCAACGGCAAACTATATATATATGATAAAACCACATAACTAGAAGAGAGTCATTATAAAATCGCAACAAAGTTCAATTACAAATACCGGTCGGGCACAAGAGATTACTTCGAAAAAAGCCGGCCAATACAAATGATTTTTGAGCCACTGAAATTGCACATATACTAGAGTGACCTATTTTATTGATCTCAAAGTGGTTCTTCTTTTGTGTAACTCAAGCATTTACAATATGGTTGAAACTTGAAAGGGACTTTTTAAATTATCTATTTGTAATTTGTGGAGAAAATAAACAGGTGTTTAGGTTTGGTTTACTTTCTAACTGCTTTGTGACATTAATAATATGATACTACATATTTGGTGGAGTAGTGGGATAAAGGGGTTTCAAATTTCAAGTTTTAGCCTAATATTCCCATTTCGCTTATAATAGTATAATATTGAGTTCATTTTATTATATTTAACGACTATTATATATAACTATTGTTTAATTGTCAATTTGGAATATGGATAATGTGCGGTTTTGGAGACTTTGATTCTTTCAAATTGATTTTAAAATTTTGGCACTATAATTATTGTTTTAAGTTTTAACCATTCGAAAAACTATTATACCATACTAGTACTACAAACAAAGTCAAACTATGTAATTTGAATTGCTTATATATATATTTAAAGAGACACGGTGATAGTGTTAGTGATGGTCTAGTTTTGGTTTATTTAAAGATATATAATATTACATATATTTATTTAAATACACACATATAATAATAATTTGATGCTGGATTATTATTTGTCAATACAACATTTAGAGTGCATAAAATATAATCTTTTCACATTTTATGAGTATATATATATCATATCTTATAAGTAATATTACTTTATGACTTGGATTTTATCTTACTCTAATATCTACAAGAATATAATATTATCAACAAATATATATGAATATATTTGAAATATCAATTAATGTACTTCTCTGCATGTATAAACTCGAATTATTATATATTATGTCAGGTAACATACTAATATGCTATCGAATTTGGATAGATTCGATAGTCTAAGGGTGTACTTTAAGGGTGTACTTTTATGTATTGTCTTATTTTCAAACAACTTGAGTACTTTTAGCGCTAATAGTCCTTAAACAAATGACAAATTTATACCATCCGTCTAAACACCTCTCTTTATTCTATTTTTTTTCTTTTTCTCTCTTCAAATTGAAATGATATTGGTGAGTATAGACATTACTTACTAAATTCAGCCATCTGCTTCCGCATATTTTATTTATAATTTTCCTTTTTTATTATAAATTAATATCCATTTTTTTATAGTTTAATAATTGATATCGACATTCACCATCTACTTTCTGGTATGTTTCTTCATCTCAATTTATTATTTAGTAGTATTGGTGAGTGATAAATGAGTCAACACTCAATACTATGGTTTTATCTTTCAATGTTAATAACTTAATATCATTATCGCACTCGTCTTGGCCATTTCACACACCTTTCTACCACTTCCTTTTCATAGTTAGGTTATGATTTTTTTTATAAATGAAATGAAAAAAGAAGAATATTTTTACACGTATAATTTTTCTTGAAAGTTTGATTTCGGAAATGTAATAATAAAAATGAGAAAATGTAAAGATAAATGACGATCACGTTTAATTAACCCTCATATAGCACCGTGAAAGTTAGAGCTATAGAATGAATCGGACTAAGAAAACAGATTACGACGAAAATTATATGGTTAATGATGGCAAAAATACTCAAAGTTTGGTCAAAGAACCCCTCGGGTATCCAAAGTTTAAAAGTGGTGGAAAAAAATACCCAAAGTCACATTTGGAGAGTTGACCACTTCATTCTTGTAACGCCATTAACTTACCCAATAACTCTGGCCACGTGGAAAAATCTGTTTCGTTAAGCGTAATCATTAGAGGTTCAATTAGTTGTATTAAATAGTATTACCTAGGGGTTTAATTCGCCGTTTTCTCGTAAACGAGGCTGATGTGGGCTTGTCAACGTGGAAAAAATTGTTCTGTCGGCAACCCACGTTTGTCCGCGTGGTCAGAGTTAACATGTAAATTAACGGTGTTACGAGATTGGAGTGGTCAACTCCCCAAATATGACTTTGGGTATTTTTACCATCATTTTTAAACTTTGGGTACCCGAGGGGTTCTTTGATCAAACTTTGAGTATTTTTGCCATCATTAACCCAAAATTATAATGATAGTCGAACTCATTTAGTTAAGCACTTTTTAGTGTAATTGACGGTTTCTCATAATTAAGCCTTCTAAGGAAAAAAAAAACTGAGACTTTTTTTCCGTTGTTCAAAGGAGCCGTTCTCGGTGGCCGGAGAATCTTGTAAAGGATCTCGCCAATTCATATTCTCCCTGATAAGGCAACTCTGACGCCGTACAAATAAATTATTCTTCCCAACACAACAATATGCAAATAAAAAATGGACTTAAAAACACTCATATAAATAAACTAAATTACTGAATTGAATCTTTTTGAAAAACAGCTATAATACCTCCAATTATGTTAGTAAGGATCACTTTTGCTTCAAAAGCAACTCGTGCATTAGTGTTCTCATTGATTTTAGGCCAGAAAACCAGATTCTCATTTAACATTATTAGTGCACCAATTAGGAACCACATAATGGATTTAATCTTCTAAACAGAGTCTATAGTAAATTAATTTATAAGCAAGTAAGCTGTATCATATGCCATATATATATAATTAATATCTAATATATAGTTAAATATTTTTTTATCCTTTCTTTTCTTTCCTTTCCTTTTGTGGGGTTTTTTTATTTTATTTTATACGGTGAATATGATGGGGTATGATGTCACTTTTTCCTTTGGATCAACAAATCATAAATAAACAAGAACCGCAAAGAGAATAAATGCTCATTGAATCGGAATAAAGCAGTAACTATTAAATAAATAAATAATGTATCATATGATATATTATTTAATTTAATAATTTAAATGTCACACTATGAGAAGGTCGGCCACCACCCCCACAATGTGTCGCTTCTTGGGCATGTCTTTCCTACTAAACCTGTATTTTAATATAAAGTTAAACTATGTATTAATTTATAATTACAATACAAACTCATATATATATATTAATTATTATTTAGGGTTTAGAGTAACAAGAGTGACACATGATTAGTCGATGGACCCGCAATCTGTGGCCACTTGCGTAATAATGCCATGCACTGACCCATATGGGATGCACATTTCACTGTTTTCTTTTTAATTTTTTTTAATTTTTTGGGTATAAAATTCTTAAACTCAATCATCAATTTGATATGCTTTACTTGACTGATTTAACGCGTTATTAAGTGGGATATCTTATATATCTTTTTGGTAATAATAATATTGAGTTTTTAGCTTTTTCGGGAACATATTTTTATTCATTAATATTTATCCTAGGGTTTGCACTAAAACCCAACTCAGTTAGCCTTTAGAAATTAGAGGAGAAGGAAAGGACGCAGTTTCATGAAATATATCGCAATAATGCAAGTATTTGAACGTCAATATATATATATATATATATATATATATATATATATATATATATATCTAAGTATGTCTTGAAATAATTCATATGAAGAAAAGTAGTTATGAAATGATAACTTGCTAACATTGGTTAATTCTTACTAAAGATTATGATATTTTTACGATGAGTCAATGACGTTTATGATAATTATATATTATCCAGTTGATAATTATAAGTACATACATAGAATTTGATGTACGAAAATAATTGTTATACTTATTTATAGGTTTGTCAAACGTTGAATTGCTTATGTATTATCTATATATACAATATCAGTGGGATTAATGAATACAATTAAATGCTGTTTTTGCAGCTCATCACTACATGCATGATGCAACTGTCATATCGTGTTCTGTTAGTAGGCCATGTACAATTATACATATATATACTATCTTTATTGATTTTTTATCAACCATTACGAATTGATCTATATATATATATGTGTGTGTGTGTGTGATTCTAGTATACAGTTGACATATATGCATATATAATTGATAGGCTAAGAACGACTTAAAGGAGATCAAAAGGTAACAGTTAGCATGCCATCAACAAATTAATAATATAAGAGCTAAAGTTGATATATTCATCTGATCAAACTCATATATAATCATACGGCAGATCAATATGCATGGTCCCATATCCAAATATTGTTTGATGAATGGATATATTTATTTATTAAATTAATGTTTTTATAATTTATATATTAAAAAAATACTTTTGATTTCTTTAGTTATAGACATATTCATTAGAGAACTATAAAGTATAAACTATAAATATTAGTTACAACTTATAAGTTATAAATACCATAAATTCAAAAAAGATGCACTTTTTTTTACAATATAACTCTAAAACTTATTAAGCCAAATAATTAAAAGTTACAGAAAACGAAAAAATATATGAAAATACTCTCTCTCTCTCTCTCTCTCTCTCTCTATATATATATATATATATATATATATATATATATATATAATATAAAGTATTGAAACAAATCTATTTGAGCTGATCACATCTACCACAGATAAGATTAAAGCGTGGTTTTGCCACTCATCTTAATCATGATTTAATTATTGTAGTTTAGTGGAAAGCAATAAAAAAATAATGTGACCTCTTTTGGCTTTATAGTTTATTAGTGAATTAAGTGAAAGATGATGTCATAATAGGTTTGAGATATAATTTGATACTATTGATCTTAATTATCAAATATCTTCAATCATATATAAATTTTTAAGTAGGGAATGTGAGAAAACATATAAACAATTATATCAACGTAATAAGACACTGCATGTTTCCTCATAAAAGATGGGAGAATTAAAATGAGCTAGATATTAACTCCATTGATAAGCTCTCTGGAAATAGCAAGGATTGTAGATGGACATAAATTTTAAAATAATAATGATCAAAATTAAAAACTAACGCCGGTATCTTGGCAACATATAATAGTATGATGAAGTAGGTATGTTACAAAATTATCGTGTTACAATTAAAGTGAGATGAACACAAACGAGTGGTGCTTTCATATTTTTCCCTCATGGTTATGAGTATGTTGTGATCAGGCTCGGCACTATAGCCGAATTACGCCGGCGTTTTGTTTAGGGGCTTTTATTTATTTTTATATTTTAAAATTCTAATATTAATATTTTTAAAATATGCTTTAAAAAATATTTTGTTTAGGGTCTTGAAAAAATACGACAAACTTAAAGTCGATGATCATACTTGTGATGATTTACTTTTCGTGTAACGAGCATTTCATTGTTCTTGTCATTTCCAAAAGTATTGTCTTAAAATACAACATATGAATCATACTTCTTTTCTTTTGACTATCGTACGTTCGAGAGCAAAAAACATTCCACTTCTCTAAGTTGCTTCGATCACTAAACAAAACAACGAGGTTTTGTTAATTAGCTGTTCTAATTCTAATAGATTTTTACACTACCCTGCACAACATTAATCTTTTAAAAATTGTCGCATCAAATAAGATATAAGAACACAGACAGTTCGACCCTTGATTCTTCTTCTTCTTTTTCTTGATTTCGGTTAGATATGAGCTCAAAATCTAAAATTTTGATTTTAGAATAGAAATCGGGACCGAGATAAAACCTAAGATTAATAGTCTATGTATCGGTTTCCAGTTTTTGAATATTAATATAATTTACTTAAATTTTAGTTTCTTATCATTCTATTCTACGTCTCTATTTCTCTAATTTCTCATGCTCATTCGATTAAATTTTTTAGGGCGATTTGGTACTCCTCTTTTACGGTGATTTGCACCTCCCACCGCTCGTCTCCTTCGAGGACGATTCGTGTGTTCTCGTGCTCTTCTTAAATAAATATAAAGTTGTATGATGTTTGTACTTTATATATACATGAAAATATTGTGGGTGGGATATTTACGATATAGTTTTACTTTATATTTATATGAATTGAATGACGCTTAAAGTAATTTTGCTCGTTTTTTTGTTCTGTTTTTTTTTTTCAGTTCAAATATATGATAAAAATTGGAATCTAAGCCCCGGTTCTCGATTTTAAGAAAAAAAAATCAGAAAAAAAAAAAAATCACACTGAGACCAAGACAAACTGTGTACGTATACATGCCTAACGCCTTACATATTATTTGAAGATTTGGTGTACATGTATGATGTACCCACACACAAACACACACACACACACACACACATATATATATATATATATATATATATATATATATATATATATATATATATATATATATATATATATATATATATATATATATCATTTACATGGCCGTCCCCATGAATATTTATAAATTGCGATTCCCTTCATAATTATTCTTATTTATATAAAGGGTTAATTGCAGTAAAAATACCCAATCTTTGGTCAAATGCTCTGCTGTGTATATAACCTCCGTAAATAGCGGTAAAAGTACCCAAACTCGATATTTAGGAGTTGACCGAGAATATTTCACCATGTGGCTATTAGCCTTTGCCAAGTGGCATGCCACATGGCACTTGGCCGCCACTTGGAATGCCACGTAATTATTATTTTATTAAATAGTTTTAAAATATTATTTTTAAAAAAACTTTATAATTTTTTAAAAAATTAAATTATTTTTCCATAATAACCAACAATGAATATTTAAATTTAAATATTCATGATTAGTTTTATTATTTAAATATAATTATTCATTTTAGAAAAGAGGATCAAACAAAATAAATAAAGAAAAAAATCACCGTTCACGGTTCACTAAAGCTCCGCCTCCGATCGCTTCACGGGTGAAACGAAATCACTTAATATTTTAATAATAATAACCAATAACAATCGTATGATTATTTAACGATAATTTTTTTAAAAAGAATAATATATAAATAAAAAACATATTAAAAAACATATTAAAAATTATTATTATTATTATTATTGCTATTATTATTATTATTATAAAGTGCAAACACAAAAAAAATATCACGCGAACAAATAAAATTAATTTTTTCATTAATTATAAATATGTTGCTATTTTTTATTTTTGAATAAGTGGTATGTATTTAATTATGTCTTGACTTTTTAAACAATATGTGTGTGTTTATTAGTTATTATTATTAAACATGTTAAACATTTTTATTCGAAGCGTGAATCGGATCGGAAACGTAGTTCAAGTGAACCGTGAAAGTTGATTTTTATTTCATTTTACCCACTTTATTAAAAATAAATAATTATAACCAATAATGAATATTTAATTTAGATACTAATTATTAATAACTTACTAATATTTTAACTATTAAATTGGTCACACGCAGACACGCTAATATGTGCATGTTTAACGCTACGCTACGTTTCGTGAGTCGTATTATGTGTGTGTATATATTATTAGTATATGACCTTGATATCAGAAAACTTTGTATTTGTCCACATAGTGACAAATCGAGACCGATACGAATTTAGTAACACGTTTTTCTATAAATAAAAGAAACCAATATAATTTCACTTATTATGGCTCTAGTGGATAACCGCTATATAATATATATAATAATGCAATTCATATAATTTTCCATGAGTTCAAGCTCAAACTTAGATTAACTCATAAAAATGCCATTTAAAATATAATAAATTAAATTAGATTTAAAAAGATAATGATGGGGGAATTTTTCAATTCTAATTGTGAGAACCTCTTAGATTTTTTTTTTCTTTTAAGGTTTGAAATTCTTGTTTTTCCGTATTTTACCAAAAAAAAATAAAAAAAATCAAATCTATAAACCGGTAACGCGGCACCAAACGGGCAATGTGTAAATTTTTCTCCTTATAGTTTTATTTTCCATCACATATCGAGACATGAAGGAAACATTTGTTTGGTTTATTAAGCTTTCTTCTTTATGGCTTGTCTTTTTATGTCTTTTTCACATTTTTTTCATCTGTAGACATGATGGTCCCACCAATAACTCCATCATCCATTGCAAGATGGAGCCCACTTGCCTCTCTCAATCAATATTATTGGTGCTCAAGTATTCAGAAGTTTCCATTGAACAAAAAATTGAAACAGAAATAGAAAATAAAAGGATCTCATAAACCAATAATTGGCTGATATTTTAACCTAATTGACACATAAGGCCGGAAAGAATGGACCCTACGTTAAGAGATATGCACGGAGATACTTCATTCGGAGAAAAAAAATAGTCGTGAATTGTCTTTTTATTATGATTTAGTATCAACAAAAAATTATGCCGTTTTTTTTTAATTTTTCTACTCAGTCGTATATTTAGCTCGAAAAAATATATAATTTTAGTTATATATTTCACAAAGATGTGGCGCATATAAAGATGATGGATGAAAAAAGTGGTACTTTTGCAATAATAATGCATGCTAGTTTTTGTTTTTTTGTTTTGTTTTTTACAATAGGGCAAGCATAAGTACTTTCTTTCGTATGTCCATTTGCGATGCCAGTCGCAACAATTAATTCGAAGCTGAATCTATCTCTCTCATCACTTATTTATTTATTTATTTTATACGGTTATATATACCCAAATAAAATATAGTATAATATAATAAATTAATAATATTACTTACTAATTTGGATAGATGAGCATAAGTGGTATTCACGTAGAAAGTTTGATTCTCGTACGTACGTGGCTATATTCTGAAATGGCTATGACCGCAATTACTATAATTATTATTTTTTAAGAAAATATTATTATTAATTTATTATCATATTTAATGGTGTAAATAAATAAAGTCAATTAATAATAGGGTTAATAGCGGCAATAATGCACAACCTTTGGTCAAGAGGGGTTTTAGGTCCCCAACCGTTCAAAGTGTGGGCAAAAATACACAACCTTTGTTAAATGTAAAATCCGTTGGTCCTACTGTTAGGGATGTTAAATTCTGCTGATGTGGCATCGTTAAACTGCCAAATGGACTGCCAACTTGTAATATTAATTGTATAATTTAATTAATAAGAACAAATTAAATCGTATTTTAATTATGATTCAAAAAAATTAATACTTTAAATTAAATAAATAAGTTTTACTCCCCCTAAAAATCTAACAGACTCTTCATTTGAACATGAGTAAATTTTTTGAAAAACGACGGATTATTAAACACGACAAAATCGCAAAGATTACATAACGACGGTTTATTAGAAACGACTAGAATTTTGAAAAAACGACCGATTATTGAAAACAATTGTAATTTAAAAAAATGACATGGTAAAGATGTGAATAATATTGAAGCACGAGTTCAAAAATAAGAACTACGCGTTAAATAAGTATTGCTCGTTAATTTAAAGTTTTAATTTATTTTTTGAATCATAATAAAATATTTAAATTTATTCTTATTAATTAGGTTATGTAATTAATATTACAAATTGGCAATCCATTTGGCAGTTTAACGATGCCACGTCAGCAGAAGTTAACATTCCTAACGGAAGGACCAACAGATTTTACATTCAACAAACGTTGTGTATTTTTGCCCACACTTTGAAAGGCTGGGGACCTAAAACCCCTCTTGACCAAAAGTTATGCATTATTGCCGCAATTAACCCTTAATAATAATATTTCTTCCACAACGGAAGTTTCAGTTCTTCATAATGTGGGTCCCAAAAATAATCATTGTGCTTTGATGTCATACAGCAGATAAAACAGCACATAATGATTGAAATATCTTCTCTTAATCATACTCGCCAGCTGTAACATATTATTACTTATTCTGTACTTTTAATTTATCTAAGTGGGCTCGTACAATTATTTATTATATTATTATGCTAAAAAAAATATTTAATATAAATAAAATGCATGAATAATAAGATATATAGTTTGAATTTAAATATTGTGGCCCAAAGACAAGATAGTTGGTGGGTGGGTTATTTATATGTCACACAAAAATACAATTTGATGGATAATGTTGAATTCTCTAAACGGTTAGGTTCTCAATTTTGTTTTCTCTTAAACTAATTACGAAGAAGATACTTAAATTTTAGCTAAAATGAAAATAATAATAAAATATGTAAAATCAATAAATATGAGATGAAAATATATATCACATTAAATTTATTAATTTTATATATTTTATTATTATTTTTCATTTTAAATTTATATCGTTTTAGTTTGACGAAGTTTAAATATTTTTATCGTGGTTCTTCATTTAGTTATTCGTTTGATTGAGATGCTTAACTTGACCAATTGGAAAGGCAACCAATTGGAAAGGCAAGAAGGAAGAAACTTTTTGAAGAGTTTTGAATATCTTTTTGTTCATCGATACTTTCTTTCTAATCATATGATAATGTGGATTTAAGTTGAGATTAGAGCTGCACAAATAAATCGTGAACGTGCATTGTGGCGCGTCGCAATTTTTTTCTTGGTCGCGATTAATCGCGACCAACTGGCGGGAATCGCGACGCGGAGTAACAGTGCGAGAAAATCGGTCTTATCCAATGAAAGCGCGCCACCGGGGCATCGCGAAGCATCGCGACCGCGACGCATCGCGACGTCGCCATGTGCAGCTCGAGTTGAGATGGTATAGGCGTTTTTTCTTCTCTCTCTTTTAATGAGCGAAATAATATTGTGGCTCGTTGATATCATAGTATAGTGTCCAAATTGACAAATAATTATTGAATTAAAATTTATAGTATTATATTTTTTGATAAAGATATTTGTTTTTTTTTAGGGTAAACTGCGGCTAATGTACCCAATGTTTGATCTTCTGCTAATTATGTACCCAATGTTTATTTTTGGTGGCTAATGTATCAAATGTTTGATATGTTAGATATTTTCGTGTTTTCCGTTAGTTGACCGTTAGAGAGTTATCCTCCTCTACATGTACACTTTTCGTATTTTTGACATAACTCACTCATTTTTTGTCCAACTTTTATGCATGACCTATGGTTGGAAAGATAAGAGATAAATCTACAACTTTGTTATTAAAAGTTTTGTAAAATATTTTTTTTTAAAATACGAAATTTCAAATACAACGTAAAATTAGACGTTAGTTTAATACAAATTATTTGTTTCGAGCAAATTTTAATATATTTAATGACTTTTTATGGTGAAACGTAAAATTAAAAAAAATTAGATAAATATTTTATCTTTCTAAGGGGTGTTAATGTATAAATTTTGGATAAAAAACGAGTGAGTTATGTCAAAAATATGAAATATTTGATGCGAAATAATCTTTCATATTTTTGGCAAAACCTACTCATCTTTTGTCCAAAATTTATAAATAAACACCCGTTGGAAATATAAAATATTTATCTATAACTTTTTAGTTTTACGTTTCATCATAAAAAGTCATTAAGTATAGTAAAATATTCTCGAAACAAATATTTTGCATTAAACTTACGTCCAATTTTACGTTGTATTTGAAATTTCGTATTTTTATAAAACTTATTTTACAAAAATTAAAACATCAAAGTTATATATCTATCTCTTATCTTTCCAACCATAGGTCATGCATAAAATTTGGACAAAAAATGAGTGAGTAATGTAAAAAATACAAAAAGTGCGCATATATAGGAGGATAACTCTTTAACGGTCAACTAACGGAAAACACAAAAATATCTAACAGATCAAACATTAGTTACATTAGCCACCAAAAATAAACATTGAGTACATAATCCGCAAAAGATCAAACATTAGGTACATTAGCCGTAGTTTACCCTTTTTTTTATATATATAGAAAACATTTTCCTAAATTTTGCGCTGGAGATAAATAATTAAATATAACTAAAATGAATGATACAATAAATAAAGTGGTGAATGGGATTCAAACTAATGGGATAATTTCAGGGTCGAATTTAATAGTTCTACTATTTACTTGGATTCTATGTTATTGTTTCATGAATTTCCCTATACACGACTGTTAACAAGAAATATATTAGGCAAATATTACAAGAATATATATAATATTGTAATATAATATGTTATGCATTCCCTTGCAACTCCAGGAATTTAGTTCTGTATGCATATGTCCTGCAAACGACATAGCAAACGACATATTAAATATACATGTCGTTTGCATGACGTTGTCTATTTTTTTTGGGTAATTAGCGGCATAAGTAGCTAAGATTTTCGAATTTCCTTAGGCATAATGCCAATGCCTAAAAACGACGGCAAAAGTCCCCAATGTACACTAATCACTCTAATCAAAAAATTCCATCCAACTGATTGGATGGATGTTAGTCAACTGATGATGTGGCAGTGTTGACCGCCACGCGGACAACCACATGGCATGCCACGTCATTTTTAATTTTAATTTGTTTCCACATCATTTTTTTTTGCAATTCTTTAACCTGGCCCACTTTTCTTCTCGCTTTCTCTCACGTTGCCACGTGTCCATTCTCTATTTCCCACACTATGACATGTGTCATCCAAATAACTAGCATTTTTTTTTTTTTGCATTTATAAGGTTGAAACCCAAAGCTCGAAGAAACAAAACACTAAACCACCGAAATTATTTGGTGACAAATTGTAATGAATATAACAATTTAAATAGCAAACATATTAAGAGATTATCAAGATAAGTATAATTAACTAAACCAATAGGAAATAATCTTGTATAATTAGCATAACAAGTAATCCACATTATCTAAAGTTTGGTTTTATATAGTTGGACTTTATCAAGATAAGTATAAAATTTCTGAACAATCAAAAGGGTTTACGTTAGTCGAGTCACATTATTCATTTTTTTAAAATTTCTATAGATTTATGACCATCATGTTTATTAACTAATCATAATAAGCTAGTTACAGTAGCTATGCTAAACTCATTTTATTTATTTAATTAGTCGTGATATTGTTAATAAATAGATAAATTTATTTCATATTTATTTTACTTTATTAAATCATCATGTAAGTATTTAAAATTCTTAAGTAGGATAATATTTACAATTTTAGCAGTATTTTCAGCAACTACCCGAAAATAAACTTATAAGTAGGATAATATTTACAACTTTAGTAGTGTTTTCAACAACTACCAGAAAATAAACTTATAAGTAGGACAATGTTTACAACTTTAGTAGTATTTTCAACCACTACCCGACAAATAACGGATAATAATCGAAAAGACATCTCACATATTAATGGATATGTTTGCTACTTAAATTGTTATATCCATTACATTTTGACACCAAATACCTTTGATGTAGTAATTTAGTGCTTTGTTTATCTGGGTTTGGTCATGGTTCCAAAATACAAATACAAAATATTTTGATTACTTATTTGGATGACACGTGGGACAACTTAGGAAAGAGAGAAAGAGGGAGAGAGAGATAGAGAGAGTGTACACATGGCAACGTGGGAGAGGGCGAGAAAATAAGTAGTCCACGTAAAAAAATTAAAAATAAAATAAAATAAAAAAGACGTGGCAATTTAAAAAAAAAGATGACATGGCGTGCAACGTAGATGTCCGCGTTTCAGTTAACACTGCCACATCACCATTTGACTAATAATCATCCAATTAGTTGGATGGAATTTTGTGATTAGAGTGATTAGTGCACATTGGGGACTTTTGCCGTCGTTTTTGGGCATCGGCGTCATGCCTAATGAAATTCAAAAACATTAGCCACTAATGCCGCTAATTACCTTTTTTTTTTTGTTTTTTTGCCTCAAAATGTTGTCGTTTTTCAGAAAAGTTATGTTCAATTTTCGTCATTAAAATTAGGTCCTTTAGTTACAGAGTTATGGTTGAATTGAAGGATACAAGTTTGCATGCAAAGATAGTTTTCAAATTTTCTGCACGAATTTTAGAATTTCAATGAAACATAATCAATATTCTAATTTCGACATGAATGATCCGTTCAATAAGTCGGAATATGTCAAGACGACATGAAGAGAGCAATCGGTATTCACAATTAGATACAAGAATTGAAAAATAGTTATCCAAATACTTGAATTGTTTATCAAATCATGCTAATCGATCATTATAGTATATGTGTTTTTAAAAGTAAAAATTAATCAAGTCTTATCTTCAATTAATTATGTCTCAAGATTGAGCAGTTTAGTTACATCGTCTATTAAAAGATATGACCGAGAAACTCAACTATACATATTTGATTAGTGTTTTGCCTCTAATAACGCCAGATACATCATACATGAATGAGTAGTTCATTGTACAAATATTTTTCTATACTCTTTTGCATTAAAACTTAAGTTCGCAATTTCTTCTCATGAAAAATACGAGTTGTTCATCGTATTTTCATTTAGGGCCTCAACAAATTCAGGGCCGACCCTGATTGTGTCTTGGTATTATATTATCATTGTTCAATTATATTATTGTCGTTCCCGGGATGCCGTCGTTTTCACTTTTTAGGTTCTAAGCTAAAATGCACTCGTACTGTATTTTAGATAGTTATTGTCTTGCTGAGTTTTACTTTCTATTCTATAAAAGCATTTCTTGAGATGAATTCGGTGGTTGAAATTACCCTATTATCCTTCTGCAATGAAGTTCTTCAAACAGTAATGACTTTGAACACTAAGGTTTTGATTTCTATGCATTGATCTCACAAAAGCGCAAAATTTGAACTCCCAATTACAGAAGAACAAAGCACAAATAAAGCTAATCCTAAATTCAATTCTCAGTATCGGATTCCCTTAGCTACCTCAAAGAAATGCGCGACATTCTCCTCCGGCGTACCCACCACTATTCCGTGGCCTAAATTGAGAATGTGCTTCCCTCGGCCCGCTTTCTTCACGGTGTCGTTTATCCGAGCAGTGATGAAGTCCTTTGATCCAAAGAGAACTCCGGGGTCTATGTTGCCCTGCACGGCGATTTCGGGCCCTACTCGTCGCCTTCCTTCGGCCATGTCAACGGTCCAATCCAGGCTCACGACGTCGACGCCTGTGAGAGAGAGGCGCTCGAGCAAGCCGCCTGAGCCACTAGCGTAAAGGATTAGGGGGAGATTTGGGTGGGTTTTCTTGACGGTGTCAACGATCTGCTTCAAGTAGGGAAGGCTGAACTCCTCGAAGTCGACGGGGCTGAGCTCTGTGGCCCACGAGTCGAAGATCTGGACGGCTTGGGCTCCGTGGTCAGCCTGGTACTGGACGTATTTTGCCATGGAAGTAGCGAACTTCTGAAGTAATGCGTGAAGAACCTAAACGAGGGATCAAATTGTAATGATAAGTGAATGAAAGTAACTTCTCGTGTCTCTTATTAATTTCTTCAATATTACATCAATTTCGCTCTCGTATTTTTCCCTCTTTCATGTATTCTAGACGTTAAGAACGATCTTCCGAGGGAAAGAAAAAGGTTTTATTTACCTTGGGCTGAGAAAACGCCATTTTCTTTATTTTGGAGAAATGCTTGGAAGAACCACCCTCGACGACGTAAGATGCCAAGGTGAACGGAGCACCAACGAAACCAAGCACCGCAGCCTGATTATCTACCTAGAAATAAGGGCATGGATAGTATCAACGAAATTTAGTATTTAACGAGCATAGAAAATTAGTGGTATGTTTATACGATAACTGAATTATATATGTTACCTCTTTCCTCAGAATTGACAGTGCTTCTCCAACATACGGAACCGACTCTTCCGGAATGAACTCCCTCACTGGCTCTACATCACTGGCTTCCCGAATCGGATCGAATATGATCGGACCCTTGCCCTTCACAATGTCAAACGGTATGTTCATCCCCGAGAGCGGGGTTAAAATGTCCGAGAACAATATCACCTATCACATTCCGAAAATTGTATGTAAGAAAATACGCAAATGAAGTACCGAATACACTAAGCGGCGATGGAACTTATGATCCGTTACCCCGGAAAGGCATCATACCCCATCTGGTCTAAAAACCTTCCAAGGCTGCAACGAGATTTCCACAACGAGGTCGACGTTCTCCGATCTTTCGCGGAACGATGGATGCTTCTCACAGAGAGTTTGGTAGCTCTGTCGTCACGGATCAGCAACACATCAGAACCATGTTTAGAGATACACAACTACACACATATTATACATATAAGTATAACATATTGTACAAAAAAAAAGACCTGCCTTCATGTACCTCCCCGCTTGCCTCATGAGCCAAACCGGGGGTCTCTCGACGTCGTCACCGCGCACGGCGCTCAGCAACAGCGGCTCCACGACCGAAGTCGCCTTCGGCTCCGCAACAGTCCCTGAATCCATGTACCAGAAATTCAAAGAAAACAAGCTCAAAATCCACCAACATTTCTGAATTAAACTGCTTAAAACGAATTTCAGAGTACAAATTTAGACCAACCGAATTGTAGTCCAAAACTATTCAGAAACTTAATTCCAGAGCATGCATTATCGTAACATTTGACAAATCGTTGAATGACCTAGAAAATTGGAATTACCTCCGAGAGTACAGTGAACTCGAGGTCTGGCGGAGAAGCCGGATCTGGAGGAGGAAGGCGAGGAGAGGATCGAGAAGGAGGGCACGGAATTGCAGCTGTAGAGGCACGCCATGGCTGGAGGCGGATCTCAGAGCTCGAAGGTCGAAGCTTTGACCAGTCTGTGTCAATGGAGTGAGGCTGATCCGAAGAAGAAGAAGAAGAAGATAAGAAAAGGAAGACGATGATAGAAAGATAAGAGAAATCTGGTCTCTGGATTTCTCGAAACCCACCGATCTGTGACACGTCAGCAACCGTTTTCAACTTACTCGTTGACTAATTGCTGCTTTGACTTTTTTACCTATCCATTTTTTCTATTTACTATTTCATTGACTGAAGGAAATATATATATATAGCTTCTCCCGAATTATACTCCTTGATACTTAATAGTTAATAATTTGTTGAGGGACCGGCGTAGTCAAGTGGCCGCCCGAAATCGGTCTCACGGGCGCATTTGAGCTGAGTTTGATGATCGTGATTTCTCAGTAAAGATGACAAAATTGGGTGATGTACTACAGTGACGGAGCTACATGTGCACTAATGAGTGCATATGCATACGCTCACTTCAAACAAAAATAAATATTATTTAAGATTTGATTCAATTCTTCTCACTCTCCTCTTTCCTGACTTGATAAAGTTATTTAACTATCTTTAGGAACGTAATTTATCTATATATAGATCTAATAGTCACTTTAATATAATTATTTATGTTTTTTGTTTGTTTGCTTATTTGAAAAAAATCAATTGAAAAATGATACGTGCTTCGTCTGAAATAAAAGTTTGGCTACGCCAATAATGTACTATGTACATAATAATAATTTATGTAAAGTTTCGAAAGTGTTGAGTTGATTAGTACTCCGTGTGTTATTTTTTTAGTAATCTAACAAGAAAACTTAAAGGACTCTGAACTTACGTACTTTATTTGGAGAAACTAAAGAATAAAACGTAAAGTGTGTAAGAATAATGAAATCATCGATCCATAAACTATTTAGATATTACCGTATACCGGCTTTAGTTCCAAGTTTTCCTTCGAACATCATATTATTCATTCATTAGTATTTTTTTCTTCCAATTTTTCCATGCAATTTCCTTTTCAGTGAGAATCAAAATATGAAAAACAAAGTTAAGCTGTTAAAATATCTAATTTGATGTTTGAAGTAAAGGTAAATATAATTTGTATTGCTTTTCTTTCTGGATTTGGACACATGTTACCCTCGTAAGCAAAGATACAAACAATAAGCCTTGTGGAAGGGGCAAAAAATGGATAATCATGGTTTTTGTTCCTACTTTTGTATGTATTTTAAGAATTCAACACTAAATTTACAATCCAAGAATCAAAAAATGGTGTCAACTCTGAGCTTTCTCTTAGGTGGAGACTTTTCTATGATCTGCTTTTGAAGGTCCATGAAAGTGGAGCCCTTGTTCGCAAATAGTCTCCGGAGGTTTATAACCGATAGCTCGTTGAAGCTTGCCACCGCAAGATCCGCCTGCTCGAGTTCGTACCTGTAAACGATAATATTGGTTCATTTTTTTTTCTTTAGCGTGCTACAATCAATCTACGACTAAAATGTACTGATGGAGTAATTACCAATCATGCCCCTCGAACTTGTTTTGTTAAAACAAAAGCAATCCTTTCTTGAATGTTTGTTATAAAAATCTCACAAAATGTTAAATAATCGACCGTTTTTGTCAAATTTTGTGACCCGCGTGCAATGTACAATCTGGTACGTTTATGATGTTTTTATCCTTAAAACATAACTAGTATGTGCATCGCACATGATATCAAACTTGAAGAAAAAAATGTTGATTTTTAACGATCTGAAAGAAACTATAAGTTTAGGTGGCGTGACTCATAATTACTCGGTGTCATGTATGTGTATGTATATAAAATTACGTACGCAGGGTGAGCGCCGATCAGACCAACAGCCATCATCGTACAGTTGTGGGCAGCCGTTATGCTTCTCGGGTCATCCTCGAACACCACACACTTGGACGGTTTCCGATCAAGCTGCAGAAGAACATGACCGCCGTGTGATTTAGAATCAGCCCATTTCAGATGGAGCATAAACGTAAAATATTGATCGCTACAACGGCCGTACCTTGACAGCCGCGGAAAGGAATCTATGAGCTATGGATTCCATGCCGTCTTCTTCGGCTACAATTGCCTACACACAAAAAGTTGACAATAATGAATTTATGGATTGCCTTTACCAATATAATACTATTTTTAATAATAACCTAAAATACTTTAGACATATATAATTATCAAATACCTATATCTTACATAATGTCAGTGATAAGAACACAAATTTACAACAGTATGCTAACGTTTGAAAAGTATTTGATTGGCACGAAAAATAGGGAGAGGTCCTGAAGAAAATCACCGACCTGAAAATATTTTTTTAGCCCCATCCTATCCACGGTTTCGTTCATACTTCTTCGATCAAGACTTGAAACCAAAGCACAAGGAATTCGAGCGGTAGAAACTGCATCGAGCCAATCTTTGAGGCCTTCCACCGGTTCGGCAAGCTTCATTGAAGAGAGGGCAAATAAGTAAAAATGTTGTTTCCAAGAGATAAGTATAAGAGTTTTGGTTATGCGAGATCAAGCGCTCACCCGCAAAAGGTTCTCGTGATATAACTGTGAAAATCTCATAATCAATCTATCCACCTCGCTTTCAGCCGTCTCCCACACTAAAAGCTGATGATACGTAGATATAAATATATATTTTTAATCTAGAGAATCGAAAACCGAACAGATTAAAGGAAATGGAAGTATATTATAATGTAAATAAACCAGAAGGAAACTGAACCTTATGCAAGACATGATCAACACTTGCATGTAGAATTGCTTTTTGCAATTTACTATCTTCAGGAATTTCCTTACCTGTAAAAGCACAATTGATGTTTTAAAAGGCAGCGAGGTGATATCTTTCAAGGGATTGTTACGACCCAAGATCGTTCTCCAAAGGGAACGATACCAAATCTTCACCTCTTTTGTGAGAGCTACCTTTTTCATTAGCTTAATGCCTCTTAGTAGACCAATGAATTGCAGCCTAATTGGCCAGATCGGGCCCGACTAAATAAACCTCAAAACAAAACTATCTAAGCTAAAGACATATTTTAAATGAGAAAACCAGATCAATTTCAAACTAATCTAATAGGTAACAAAGAAAATCTGTGTTTTCTGATCAAATAAACTTGAAACTATCGCCCTGAGTTTGTCAGAACTCATACAATAACGTGACCGTTTTATACGCATATTAAAAAAATTAAAAAATTACTGTATTATTGGTGATTGCATAAGTTTGGTACTTACTCTCTTCAGATGCAAGTTGTTTCCAAGCGCTCAGCTTCAAAATCCGAGTATCTGCCTGATATCCACCACACATGTGATTAAGCACGTGACTACAGTACAGATAACGGAATTTATTCATATATTCCAAAAAAAAAACGGATTTGGAAATTTACCACGACATTGTCGAATGAGAATATAAGACCATAAGCTTCATCTGGTTTCATAGCGTAGCGTATGCGCTTAAGAAACCCTTCTTGCAATTTTTCATTTAAAAAATCCTACTAGCAATAAAACCCATTATTGATCATTCTCAAGAAATCATAATAAAGTGAAACAGATTATCAAATAAATTGATTAAAAGTAGTGTTCGATCATCTAAAATCTTACCACATCAACCTTTAGAGGCCCATCTTGTCTAAAAGTCTCGAAACCTTCCCCGTATTCAGCTCCAATAGCCTGAGATCCAAAGAAATAATTCTCAAACAATGTACGAGTTTCTTTCAATTCAACTATTCAAGACCAAAAAAAAAAAAACAAAGGCAAAACTAAAAGAACGATTAGTTATGGTAAATGTAGTACTCTTTCCATGAATCCCAGATGTTTCCGATAGGTTACAAGAATGATTACGACACCAAAAACTCCGGGCAACGGGAATTCCCCGGAAAAAATGAATCCCTTTTAAAATATTGAGAAAATAAAACGGGAATTAGAAACGGCCTTCCTTCGAGGGAACGGCCGGAAAGCTCTCCGTGATGCAAACAAAGCATAACGACTCCCCAACGGTTAGGTGTTGGTTGGCACCTTAGCCGACACAACCCTTCGGACAACACGTAATGTAAAAACAATAATACCCTCAATAACAAAACTGACCGAAAAGCCCCTGACATAATGAAACAACAACATAAACGGGCTTAACTAAAAGGACTCAGACCACAATCTTCTTCCTCCGAAGATACGGGTCTATCAGTTACAAACCTCAATCACTCAGAAGAGACACAAACAAAACAGAACATAGCATCAATTCGGATTTGCTTTATCTAACATAACATATGAAAGCTGATGGAGTAAGGGCAAGGCTAAGCAAGCCATGATCTGAGCTAAAACTATTAAACAGCACAAAGTTCACATATACAATCTTCCCAAAAACAAAACAACACACATAGAAATTCAAATTGAAAAAACAAGCTTCCAAAGCATAACAGAGAAAAGAAAAATATGAAATGAAAAGGGCAGAAAACAGATTTCGGAACCTCTTGCACGAAAAATTTGCCGGGCGTGATCGAAAATCCATGTTCGTCAGCTCCATAAGCGCTTCGCACGACGAGCCTGTGCTTATTAAGGTCTGAACGCTTTAATCTCTGAAAAAGAAAAAGAAATAAAAATCGATGATGATAAACCAAAGTTGAAACGGATAAACATCACGAAAAATACTGAATATATAAAAGCAGACCGAGAATCTGAGGTTGGAAGGGAACGAGGAAGATAGCGAGAGGCGAGAAGAAGGCGGACATGGGAGAAGGCAGTGAGAGGCTCTGAGATTGCTGCAAGCGCACTCCATTTTTGTGCGAAGCTAATGATTTTCAAGGCTTCGCTTCGAAGAAGGTGATGATGATTTTAGGCGTTTCATTTGCTCTTGGCTATTTTTTTTTTATATTTTTACGGTAAAAGTATCAAACTTTGACCAACTTAAGCACCAGGGGGCTGCTGGTACAATTTTTTTAAATTATTTTTAGTTTCAATTTTTTTTAAAAGAAAAAACTGATAGATGTTTGGTAAAATCATTACAGTTTAACCTCTATAAATTAATAAAGTTGGGGCCAGAAAAATTTATTATATTATCGAGTTTATTAATTTATCGAGGTAAAAATTGAACTACGTTAGTATAGTCGGGACCGGATAAAATTATTAAATAATCGCGACTATTAATTTATCGAGTATTAATTTATAGAGGTTGTAATGTATAAAACAATTGTAGGTAACAAAAGTTGATTTAACAATAGGTGAAATAACTGTAAAAAAAAACATTAAGTGAAATAAATATTGTAGGGTAAAAAGGTTAAAATAAACTATAAACCATGTTTTTTTTATAATAAAAAAATCAAAAGCTACAGCTTTTACGACTTATGTACAAAAATCTAAAATCACTTTTGTGTTTTTTGTAACAACAATTTACCAAACATTAAAAAAGTAGTTTAGTTTATTCTAAAAATTCTTATCACTTTAGTCAAAATTAGGTACTTTCACTAAAATTATCCACTTTTAAAATTATATTATGTTTTTTCTCTTAAAGAAACGCGTTT
The DNA here is from genome assembly GCA_954871525.1 of Parietaria judaica. Lineage (NCBI taxonomy): Eukaryota > Viridiplantae > Streptophyta > Magnoliopsida > Rosales > Urticaceae > Parietaria > Parietaria judaica. The sequence goes on from OX940862.1 coordinate 6,326,397, forward strand.
GAGGTTTATAAAGAGTCTCACGTGATTGGCCTCTTCCATTATCCAACTCACATGACGCTTGTCCCGGACAGTAGTTTCTTGTCGTTTTTCCATTATTCACAAAAAAAAAGATGTCGTTTTGGATTCACTTTGATCTTCAGATGAAAACGGTTTGTCGTTGGGATCTTGAATGTCGGCTCGGATAAAGTTATGGTATATTCGGCGCGCATATTAATTCTCTACTTAGAACCAAGCTTGTTTAGCTAAGTGGTAACTCCACCACTCCTCTATTCAAGAAGTAATGGGTTCAAACCCTCATGGGTCTCAAATAAGTGCCCCCTTTAAATTATTGTAAACTTAGCCAATAATGTCACCTATTCTTACACTGAATATATCTAAGTCATGCGAGAGTGCATTGTAACCTTGGCCGATAGTGTCACTCATTAAAAAAAAAATCTCTACTTAGAAAGACACCACTGATCTGATATAGTTTAAAACTGACGTAACTTTTTGATTTTTTTTTTTCTCTTAGATTTGTCAGAAATTGTTTGAAATAAACTACTTCGTATGGCTGAACACTTGAGCAACTTTACTGGACCAAAGTGGAAAATGAAGTCTTCAAATATAAGAAGGTGATCATACTTCGTCTTTTATTGCAGTTAGAATTATTATATGCTAAAGGTGTACAAAGAAGAAAAAGAAAAACGCATATGTGGACCGGCCGTCGTACCAAAGACTTTAAGACCCAGTAATAAAATCTCAATCGTGTAGATCAAAAAGTAAGAAAATATAATTGACGAAGGAAAAAATTTATAGCATGCTTTTTACTACGATGCGGGTCTACTAAGGTTTGAAACCGAATCTGAAACCACAATTCAATTCCATACAAGATTTTGGATACAATTGCTATACGTCTAAAAAAAAGAAGACATTTGATTTTCAATTTTAGAAAAATTGAATAATTAGATGTAGGTCATTTTAAGAGTAAAACTGAGTAAACCACGTTATTTGTGCAAGCCTATGTAGTATTTGGATTCATATCCATGTTCTCTAAATATTTCATATATATTTTTTAAACCCAACCAAAATGTCGATTGCAAGAGGAACACTTCGAAGAATAAATGATCTCTACCTGAGCTACATTTGATAAATTAACAAAGATAAATAATATCCGAAGACCATTCAAGAGTTTTCACATATAAAGGACCTATTCTTTGAACCGAAAGTCTTATAATTAATGTGCAAGCTAACATTTCATCCAAAAGATGAGTAAATAAGTGAAGCAAAATCTGTCACCTCGTGTTTTTCACTTCCTAAACCGAAATTTCTAACAAAAAAGGCCTCAGAAATATTACAACTTGAATATATAAATTCATCAGTGTGTCCCTGTGCCATCAAGGTGAGGCAACAAGATGATAAATCAATAGAGAATATGCATGAATGGATGAACATAAACCAATGCTATATTATATATACATATGTATACATAGGTTTAGAACAATGTAAAACCCAACAAAGAAACAGATTGGTTACGAAATATTATGTTTAGAACACATACCTGAGCATCACAATAGTCATAGACATCTTTCTGCCATGTCGCAAAGGCCATCAACGTACACGAGCAAACCATTGTACAGGAAATCATCTTCCATCGTGTCACGACGCGTGTATTCTTAATATTCTTAGTTGCAAAAGAATGTTTTTTTGTAGATGTAGCAACCGGAAGTGTGAGGAGAAGAGTAATCGCTTGAGGAGTGCTTGAAATTGGCCAAGATGGTGGTAACTGGTCATTTTCATTCCTTACAAATCGTTTATGATTAATTACTGTTTTTAAACTTGATGTCGTACACAAGCCACTTTTGTTAATTTGGCTGAATAAGTAAGATTTTAACGCAAATATTCATTATTTGTGTAGTTTTTTCAGTTCATGTCGTGCAAGTGTTTTACTTAGAGAAAATTTATTAACTAGAACTAATTTACATTGGAATTGAAAATTATACCCAAAAGTAGAGGTATAACTAAAGCTAAAAGGAGGTTTTTAAGCCCCATCCGATCCGGTGCCGTTTTTTAAAAAATCGCATCCGGTTTATAATTGGGTTGAGCTGAATTTCATTTTTTAATAATTGCATATCTGATTTTTAACTAGATTCGAGTTCCTAGTTTAGAAGTTCAAAAACCCGAAACCCAATTTATATGAGTATCTATATTGACGGGGACTGCAGCTCCGTTAAGATCAACATAGATCCGCCCTTAATACGAGTATCCATATTTAAAATAAAATCACTATTTATTTTACAAATCATTTTACAACCCCACTTCACTCCACAAAATCAACCAATCAAACAATACATTTACACTTGCTATACGTACAACATTAAAGTTTAAACATAAAAAATAAAAACCAAAACTGACAACTCACGTAAAAACAACAAAGAGGAAGAAAGAAAAAAAAAACTCACGTAAAAACGAATCAACAAACATGCATGGATAATCAATTCTCAAACCCTAGTCAGCTAGTCTTGGTGTTTTCATCAGTCAAAGGCTCTGCGTCTTTTTCTTGCTTGGCTTGGTCAAGGGAAGCGAAATCTGAATGAACCTGAACTTCTTTCTCTGACTCCAAAACTGCTTATGAGTGTGATTCTGACTAGGGTTATGCTTATCTATTTCAATCCCAGCTGCCACGTCACGACCTCTCTCAACCTTCGATGGGACACTCAAGTCATCTCTCAGCGCTTGAAGCATGTCGCTCAACGCCACTTTCTGCGTCCCGCCACGCTCGCTCGCCGCCTGCTTCTTGCTCAGCACGTCGCGCATCGACACCGTCGACTTCGCAGCAGGCTTAGGGCACACGCCATCCCCGTGGCGATAGTCAACATGGCGACGATTGTCGTCGATCCTCGGCGAGCTGTGGTCGATGCTCATGATCGGCGCGTGCCGTCTCCGACCTTGAGGGTCGGAGCCGGCGATCCACGTGTTCATCGCCTCTTCGGCGGCGATCTGTTTCTGGTTTGCGAGGTTGACACGGTTTAGAGCTTCATCCATGGCCAGCTTCCCAAGTTTGACCTCGTCGGATGCTTCCTTCAGCTTCCTCATTATTGCGATCTTAGACGCGTGAGCTTCATCGAGACGGAGCATCGCGTCTGCGAGGGCGAGCCTTTGCCTTGACCAGCCGGTAGGTTCGGATAGAACCCTGAGAGGTGAATATATATTAAATACTCCAGAAACCAAAGAAATCAATTACCAAAATTTATCGATACTTGTATACACCGAGTACAATTTTAGTCGGCTAAGCCTAAGATAGACTTTTTCTCTCTCGTGATAACCGAATACCGATACCACATTTTAACAATCTAATATTGGTTAATAATTGTACTGTTTTCCACACTTATGCTTCATATTCACTTGATTCGTGTGTTATGTGTGTTTTAATTTTTACATTGGAAATAAAGTACTTCAATCAACTTATCTTGATATTGGGAAAATCAAACAAAATTTGAATTTACAATTTTTAAATACCGACTATTAGGTAAATGCGGTTAACATTACCATAAAATTAGGTACGCATTTTAAAAAAAAATTATTGTATGTAGTACTTTTATTAAAATTCTAAATATTGTACCACATTTATAACTTTCACCCATACCTGAAGTTGAAGCTCATCTGGTCCGGCTCGGAGAGGAGAAACTGACCTGTCGAGTTTTCTCCGCCGCTCAGCGCCCCAATCTCCGCCAGAGCCACGGCCTCTGCTGCCTTAGCCGCCTCGCCCATCTTCTTCGCTGCCACCCACCACATCTCTGCCGTCCTCTTCATGCAGCTCACGGCTGCTTCGTCACTGTCACACGAGCCGCTTTCTCGCGTCCTCTCAATGAGCTCTTTCTCTTTCCTCATTTTCTTAGTCAAACACTCTATGGAACTTTGAATAGCCCCGAGGTCGTTCATGGTTTTCCCGAGGTTGAGCTTTGCTCGCTTCAACTCCATGAGGATCAAATCCGGCGAAGAAGCCGGGAAAGGACTCGGAGTGTTCATTTCCTTGATGTTAGGGCTCGGCAAATTTTGCATGGATTGGTCTGTGTTTAGGCATTTGAAAGCTTCTTCTTGGAGCTGTCTCTTAAGCTCTTCAACGATCCGTTTCGTCGTGGTCAATTCTTCGAGGACGTCTAGGGTTTCGAGTTCTTTCACTATGAGGTCCTTCTCAAGCTCTGCAGTTTGTTCCTCAACTCTCTTTATGTCGAACTCTTCATCGATGTTCTGGTCATTGACGATCGTTATAATGTTTTGATGTTAGTCCATACATACAACTTCTTACAATATAATAAACATTATATTTTACAATTCATAAAAGCATTAAGCATATATGTATATTTAGGTCGTTTTTCTCGTCTACAAGAACCGGGAGTTACCCGGTTCATGACTCCGTCCTAAGTTTACTAATTTATTTAGTTTATAGCGGAAAAACGTGGTTATAATATGACATGTAAACATTGTACATAACAAAATTAGACCTACAAATATTACTCATTTGACCTAATCTGAAGTCAAAACAAACTTTTAGTAAAACCTAAGACAGAAATTAGAGTTTATAAATAAACTATATATTACCTATGCGTTATATATAGATTTGTGCATCGGGCAGGCCTGACCAGCCCGAGGACCATTGCCACATGTTGGCCAGTCCGCTCGATGCAAAAATCTTTTTTTACTAAAGTAAAATATTTTTGAAAATTTTAAGTTACTTCTAATAAAACTTAATGTCATTTAGATATTTTAATAACAGCGGCAATTGGATCTTAAGATAAGTTCCAACTGTTAATTTTTTTTTTCAAATACAAAAATTTGAATGAAAGCTCAAAAATGAGGGCCGAAATTCAGACCTCGGGCAGGCTAGACTGGCCCGACAAATCTCAAGCTCGGGTCCAGGCCCGCATTGATGCCCGGCTCTAATTATATATAGACATATGTCTATATTATATTATATGTGTATATACAAAAGAAAAGTATGATGAAAGGAGAAAAGAGAAGAAAGAAAAAGAAAAAGAAGACTGAGCAAAAGTTAAATCAGGAAAACCATTCTGAACAAGTGGTCCATCCATAGTATGAATATCAGAATATGATACATATGAAGTTTCTTTTACTTTACTTACTTCAGTTCTCAGTTCTCACTGTCACAGTGACAGTAATATTATTAATGTTCTTCTCTATAACTTTTAATTATATATGAAATATATATATACATATAGTTAATGTAGCAGATCCGATCAAGTAGATAGATTATAAACGACACAGAATCAAATTCAAGTATTATGAGGCAGGAAATTACTAATGCACTGAAACAGCTAAAGAACAAAACAGACAGAGCAACAGATATACACAAGTGATTTGGAATATGCTAGTGCAATGGTGGAAAAGGTTTATATGTATATATATATATAGATGTAAATTATTAATGCAAGTGAAGTGGACCATGTGTTTCCAACATATTTAAGGCCAAATCTTTCTAAAAAAATAACCTAAGATACTATTGATAGGAGTCTAAGTTTCAATTTATTGCCAACAATATTAATATGTTATATATATTTCATGAAAATCAAGGGTAATATGGAATAGTACATTTAATGGTGACAAAAAGTTGGCATCAAGGGACCCAGTATTTTAAATGATTGATAGAGATATACTTGAGGAGAACTCATATATAAAATGAAATAAAAAAATATAAACAAATTAAATACCATAGTTTTCTTACATTCTTAAAACCTAGTTTTCATAATGATCAATTACTCACATATATTTATATCCAAAATGTGAGCATTTACTTATTTTCTTTATGATCAATTGCAAACCAAATACAAATTAATTGAATCAGCATAAACAAATAACTTTTAGGAGATTTTAATTGAATTTGTGGCCCTTAGATATGAATTTATTGAAAAAGCACATGAAGCAATTAAAACAGTATATATGACTAGAGGTTGATTTTTCCTTATTATAAGTAAGAGATATAGAAAGAGAGAAAACTACATGCAAAACATAATGAACTTACGTAGTTATCTCCGAACTTGTACAACGGGTTGACCCAAGGCCCGTGTCCACCGAACCGGGTCACGGCCTCCCTGACCGAAGCAAAGGGCGGCGACGTGTCGATCTCAGCTCGACCGTTCACGCGCCTTATCCCAGGTCGCAAATCCGACCCTGACCCGCAATGCAGCCCGTCCGCCCCTGTCTCGGGCCTTATCTCCTTGATAGCCGGAGTACCGGGAACCGGCTCGGCCGGCGACCTTAGGCTAGGCTCCGACATAACCCAAACCAAGACAGAACCTTGAGACACTTCACTCCACACTTCACAAACTCACAGGAAAGCCATATAGATATATCATTATCATATATGTAATGTTACAGTGAAAGTGAAGTTGTGGGACCCACAAAAAAAGTAAGAAATTCCATCAAAATTTCATGTGATATCGAAGAAGATGGGATAGTGATCATGGTGTCGGAGAAAGCGAGCGACTCGCGACTCGGTCGGTAAGAGGGTGTGAGCGAGTCGACTCGGCAGGGTCAGTACGTGTCAACGTGGCAAGTGGCGATTGGTGGGTTTTCATTGATATGGATTCAGAGCCAATAATTTGCTCACACGTGTGGATAGTCGGCGGCGTTGACTATTGACTGGACTTTATCTTCGAGCGTGAATTGCGGTTTGAGGAAATAAAGCGCGCTTTTAGCAATTTGCTCGGTTGAGGTTATGATTGTCTCTTTTAAAAGATGAGGGTAAAGCTTGTAATTAGGTGCTTGTTGCTGCTTCAAATTAATTATTAGGAATAATCGCGGTAAAAGTATCTAAGTTTTGAGCAACTGAGCCACCCGGAAATCCAAAATAAAAAATAACGGAAAAAATGCCTAATGTCAACTTTTATGAGGGTAAAAGTATCTGAGTTTTGATCAACTTAGACGGCCGGAAATCCAAAATAAAAAAATAACGGGAAAAATGCCTAATGTCAACCATGAGGCAACACATTTTTGTATTCCAATTTTTTAACGCAGTGCTATATAAAAAAAATGCCGTCTCACATTTGACTTGGGATAGTTTTGTTGTTATTTTTTTTACTTTGAACTTTGTCAAGTTAGTTTGATCAGAATTTAAGTACTTTTACCGTAATTATTCTTATTTAATATTTCTTCTTCTTTTTTCACATTAGGATTTTGGGAAAGGGAGTGTCTTTTTGTTAATGCTTTTTTGTTGTAAAGTGACAATATATGGTCGAAAATTGAATTTGTCATGAACTCGTTTTCTACCATCCTCACTAGGCTTCAAAATTTTACTTTTATTTACTTTAAATATATATCTTATATTTTCAAAAACAACAAAAATACGCATTCACGATGTGCTTTTGATTTAAATATTTAATAAATCTTTTCATTTTTAAAAACTCATAATTACCTTTTGTTCACAATTATATCAACATTTTCACTTATTTTTATGAGAGATAAAAAAGAACACACAAAAGAGAGTCACACGACACAAATAATTGAATTGAAATCTCTTTAACGACCATTATAATTGAAGATAACAATTACAAAACACATCCCAAACGCGTTACGGTTTTGGCGTGGAAAAGCTTCTCAAACCACGAGAAGTAAAAAAAATCCACGGGACTTATAGCCGATTTAATACACTATAATCGATAATAAAATACAAACATCTTTTCCCTACAACAACTAAATGCCAATACATGATCAACTACATTAAGATTGAACATACTTAAAGAATTAAATGTTCAAATCACAAAATCATCTCCGGTCAAGAAGTGTCATATTTGCATACTTCTAAATTCTAACTTCTACGTACTTTCTGGATGTTATGAATGTTGTCCAAATTTCAATGAAACTTGAAATTTTCTAATTATTATGGGGATGTACACTGAAACTCCCAACTATTTTTTGGTTTCCTTGTCTCCTCTACCTCACTGTTTTCTCTACTAAAGGAAGCGCCGAGAGAGATAACGAGAAAATTTGTACATAGATCGTGGTAGAAACTTATGACCATGGACGATTCAGTGTGTTCGAAAAATTTTACACTATGGTTTTTATTTTTTAAATGTGGTTGAATCCCAAATTTGTACTAGTGCTCCAAGCCAACGGAGCTTTACGACGATGACTTGGCGAGCAAACAAAGACGACTATCGACAATGAGGAAATGTGTACATAGGCCATGCGAAATAAATCTTGACCAAGCAGAGGCGACTATAGAACATGACGAGGAGACGCCACTGAGGCGGAGAAAATCACGATTAAACGATTGTTTATGATTTGAGTTTAAGTTATGTAATTTAGTATTGTGGCGAATTCGCAAATCAATAATTTGGCCACGAAATCACTGGCGAAGCCACTTAGGGCCAAGTGGGGGCAGTGGACCCCACTTGGCTGGCCAAAACGTCCACATCAATTCCTATTTTTCCCCACTTATTTTATTTTATTTAAAAATTCTAGCCAGTGTTTGACTCGGAGCCAAAGCCAAAAAAACACATCGACTTTATGATTCTTCCCATCGAGTTCGACCCTTTCCGGCCGTTATCCGCCTCTCTTCGGTGCAATCTCTTTCTCGGGAAAGGATCTTGCTCTGAGTTTTCCTTTAGATCTTCCCTTGTTACTAATCAACATTTGAAAACGCCAACAAAAGCCCAAAAAACTATGTCTACGGAAGATATACAGGTGTTGGCGCTTGGATTCTTCATGTTTTAGCCCCGTGACTCGGTGATTTAGAGCTTGGCAAATGACAATGTCTCTTGTTAGTATTTTGTGTGAAATTGTGATTCCATTAATATTTGTGGTTAAATTGTTAATTTTATAAGTATTTTTCGCCCCCACTTCGAACATTTCCTGGCTTTACCACTGCACGAAATTTGTGCATGTGACATATAATATTCAATATTACATATATATATTGATTAGAACATATATCTTATGGTTAAAAATAAAAGTGTGATCGCATGATAATTACAAATTATTCGCAATATTTGACTTTATATGAACTCATGATTAAGAAATGTTCCAATAACTATGTATCATATACAGAGTGATTTTTAAAAAGCATTGTTCTGTTACTTTGGTCTCATGATGATTCCATGGATGTGATTAACAACTTAATTAGCCAATCAGCTCAATATAACATGGTTTCTAAATTTTCCGCAATGATATTTTAAATTTCGGTATTATTATTTAAATTTTTTTAAAGAGATATCAACGATCAAATATATAAATAAAGAAAAAAAATGCACCATTTTCATGTAGATCAGAGATTAATCATTAGAATTAAGGATAATAAGCTTTATTAATTATCTCAATTTACAGACAGCTGCTATTAGTTTCTTAAAATAGAGTGTACAACTAATAAGCTTATTTATGAACCAAAATCGACTAGACCGAATAAAAATAAATAAAATTAAACGTTTGGTTTTATTTGGAATTTGATCATTTAGTTGGAAAACCGACACCAAAATAACTAGTTACACCCTCTACGTGTTGCTCTTTTCTTCTTTCTATTTAATAGAGTTCAGTTCTTGTTAGTTTAATTTTATATTATTTTCAAATAAAATAAATGTTAAACGCTTAAACAAAGTCATCGCAATAATCTTTATTCTAGTACGAAATATATTAAATAAATCATGGGATATGGTCACTAAAGGGCGACTTTTCGTCCGTACATTTGAAGCAACTAATAATAATAAAAATGAAATCTAGCTTACTTACTCGTATAAAAAGATTAATATCATATTTTATATATAATTATTATAGTAATAAATTAGATAGCAGCGACCGAATTTTCTGACCAAACATCAAAATCCGTTACCACAAAGAATGACAACCACCACACATGACTCCTAGGCGCTTGCTTGTCCGTCAAACAAAGGCATTAAAATTAAAAAAGTTTAATTCAAGAAAGAAAAATGGAAATGCTTTGAATTATATATATATATATATATATATATATATATATATTAATGACCAAATACTTTCCATAGATTGAGAGCTCATTCTCCCTTTTAAGTCTTCTTTAATCTTTCGTATAAGATATAAACAATTGCACCAAAACTGTCGCATTGTATTCCTCTAATTAATTGAGTAAGTTTAATATATTTTTTGAGGAAAGAAAAAAAAAATCATTAGAGGTAGTTATATAAAGGCATATTTTTTGCAACACACATTTAAAGTGTAGCTGAATCTATGTAAATACGGTTCTTAGTCTTAGATAACATGGATACCAAATACTAGAGATAGACAGTCGAGGAGATAACAACTTAGATCGAGTCCATAGGAAAAAAGATGTCATATTTATGAGACGTTTGAAATATTTTCTTATCAATCAATAATACGACTAGAACTTCAAAGTGCATGTAAGTTATAAGTTATTGTATTTGCGTATTTATAATTCAAGATCCAAGATCTAAGATCAAGATCGAATATTGAGTGCATTTCGAATCATTGTGAAAATCCAACATATATATATATATTAATATATATAATTATATGTAAGCAATTTGAATATAAAATACTTTTCATGGTACGTTAAAGTAGTTATTCTCATTATTAGCATGATTCTTTAATAATAATTGATACCATTGACTTAGCATTTAGATCTATTGGTTCAATCAAAATATGTTGATCCCACTACACTAGAAAACGACTAAGAACGTTTTTCTTCTAAAATTATTATTTCAGGTCATAAATAAATAGAATCAAATGACATTGCCGATCGAACTATCAAACTCTAATAAATTATCTGTCCTTGTATTAAAATTCTACTCTATAGGCTTATGAAAAAAAAAGGGCTAAATATAAATAGCTTCGAATTGAGTTAAAGCTCGGGTTATTAAATGACTAATTTATGTTTTGGGTTTTGGTGATCAAATTGTACTTTTGTCCAGCTTGCAATCTCTTGAAAGAATAAGTTGCGTGGTGCTGAATTTAGTACCTAAAATTTTGATAGCTAAGTAGCTTTATAAAGGTTCGAAGTTCAATTCAAACACACTTATGTTGGGTGAAAATTGTCACCCTAATGCAAAGTTTGGCCCGATTCTGTCCCAATCCCGGCCTAATTTGTCTTAAAAATTTTAGGGTAATTAATATTCTTTTGTCGATAAATTGAAATTGGGATTCGGCCTAGTCTCGGTTTGTGTGGAGCTGAATTTAATACCTAAAATTTTTATGGCTAAGTATAGCTTTATAAAGGTTAAAAGTTCAATTCAAACGAACTGACGGGTGTGAATTCTCACCCTTATGCAAAGTTTGGCCCGATTCTATCCCAATCCCGGCCTAATTTTGTAAAAAAAAATTGAGCGTTATTAAAACTCTTTTGTCATAAATTGAAATTTGGGTTCAGCCTAATCTTAGCTCGATAGTTCATAATATGGGATTATGACAGGCTAAAGGCAAAATAAATTGTTCTCAACTTTTCAGTGTTAGTGTTATTTTTATCAAGTTTCTCATTTAAAATTAGTGTGAAAAAATTTCACTTAAACTTACAATTAACTAATTAAAAAAACTCTCAAAATATGTTGTCTCGGTTTTTTGTTAACGGAAAGGCTTTTCCAAATCAAATTGGGACTGGTATATAATTGGATAAAGTCTACCCGTTTTGTGACACGTGTTAGTGCTCTCAGAAACTTTGATGAGAGATTAATATCTTAAGTCTACGGGCAGCTTCAAAACTATCGAACATATAATGTCATCAAAGAGCTTCTTTTAATTAAAAAAATAAAATCTCAAAATCTTATAAAATGAACTCAAATGACGTTGAGTTTTCAAAGATGCCTCAAAAAATGTAAAGGAAGAAGCGAAATTTATAATAAAAAATCAGAAAATAACTTGGACTTCTAATGAACTGCTCCTATAATTATATGAATTTCTCAAATTGGCTATACAATATGTGGTTATTGCGGCTGTAATAGTTTGACGACTTATGAGATAATCATGTTATTGATGAGAGCTGTTTGACAATTTTATAGATAAAATTAGAAGAGATTGCCGAACAAATATGTACATGATGAGTTGGTTTTATACCGATATTGGGTACTTATATTAAGATTTTTGTTAGTCTAAGAACCGTTTAATGTGTTCTTTTAGTGTTTTAAGTTATTTCAAAAGTTAAATGAGTAGATTTCAATTTGATTAAAGATCGAGATGAATTAAGTGAATCGGACGAAATTCGAGGCACCGATTTGTGGACACAAGCAAATAAAAATATTTGGAATACAGATCACAAAAAAGTTATCCAATACAAATTCTCTAGACTCGTGTATACGCATCAGAATTCACTATGTGCCCCCAACGCCAAAAATACGTGCTCCAGCACAAAAGTTTCGCAAATTAATTTTGCTTTACCCTAAATGTAACCTAATGAGGAGGCTATATTATTGATAATTATTATGGAGGCTAAGGTGTCCAAATTTGAGAGATGTCACAAGAGGTTTATAAATGCGAAGAACACCATTGGAGATCGAGTTACGAAATTTTCTTTCTTTATAATGTCTCTCTCTTTGTGATGAGTTTGTGCTATAGCTAGATTTATTATGAGCTAAATCGTTCGTAGGATTGCAATCAGAATTCACATGTAATTTGATTTGGGTTATCGTTTCTTTGATTTGAGAAACTTTTAGGAATTAAAAAAAAAAGAGTTTTGTGTTTAGTCGTAAATAGAATAACATATGATCTAAGATGAAAATTTTGAGTTTATGTAAGATAAGAAAATACTTATATAACATGTCTAACCTGTTAAAAAAACACGTTAAATAAATCATTCGTAATTTGAGTCACTCATGAATATAGTGGGTTAGTTATGAATGGTAACTCAAATCAAATATCAAAAGAGTTCAGTTTGATGCATTAAGGATCTTGATGATCAACTGAATGATAAAGAAAAATTGATGATCTTGATGATCAAATATCAATATTTAATTTTCATTAATTAATTTGTCTCATCACAAACTTATTTATTTAAATAAAATTGAAATCACAAAATACTAGTACTTAACATTAATAACACTAACAGTTCTGTTTGTGGTCGATTTTTTCTTATCATTCTATTATTTTTTTCTCTGTACTTATGTTGTTGTCTAATTTTCTATTTATTTTTTATTACTAATATAGACACTCGAATTCATGGTAAACTTCTAAAAAAATTTATTGGCTCTTGCAATTGAAAAAGAGCCTGGAAAAGAGCTTAACAAAATTGCAAAAAAGAAATAAGATTTCTTGATCTGACTTGATGTTTCAAGTAAAAAAAAAAAAAAAAAAACTTCATAAACATTTGACTCGTTATATATGATATTTATTTAGCATGTAATAAGTTAAATTCGCATGCTATTAAAAGAAGGAGCTGTAATATTTGGCTATCTTTTTCTTAAGTGATACATCCATGTTGCACAAATCACAGCCGCTGAAATGACATCTTGCATCTCTAGGCCCTATGGTGTAGATCCTTATGGTGGGACTCGAACCAGGGAAGTAAACCAAAGAGCTGGGACAGCCATATGTGTCCCACATGTTTAATGTGTAAAAATTCATGTTTAATGGGTGTGGGCCCATTCACGACCGTGCTTCTCTTCTTTCTTTTCCAACAAATTATACTAAAGTGAGATTGGTTTAGTTTAATTTTTTCTTAAATAAAAACAATTAATTTATGGGTGCTATGATAATAATTACATTATTGTTAAATAAACTTTGTACTTTGTTTAACACTGTGAAATTGATGGCACATGGAAAGAGAGAAACATTGCAGACTTTTATATTTTCGTACATTAATCATGCATATTTCACTATTGTGGAAAATAATATTCGGGTTATATATTATGTCAAATAAATTGAGTATTTGCACAAATGCCCCTTAGATTTTTTGCTCTTTTGGCTCTGTGGCTTTGATTTTGACATTAGTTTTTGGCAATACAGCTCCCTGTTCTTTCGAATATTCCCATGCGCTTTAAAATAGAATAATTAGAGGTTTTTTTGTAAAAAATAAAAGATGAAGGTCCATATTCTAATAATGCGAGCTTGAGTTTCAAAGATATTGACACTCAGCAAATGCAAAATAAGATAATGAAGCTCATGATGATATAAATAAAAATTAGAAAGTTTACAAACAAAAGAAAAAAATAGTCGATAACTAACGAAACATAAAGTTCTCTCTCGTACAAATGTCATTGATAATAAATGAATCGATGAAATAATGGTGGGAAGCCCACCAATAGTGAGTCGAACATTGAACCCTATAACTAGCTAAGGCATTAGACGCTCTATTATTCTCTCTCTATATATATGTTACTTATCATGAACTGAATAGTCTTAAGGAAATGAAGACATTTAGACCGCCGAGCTTGCAACCAGCTCCAATGAACTTCACGTGATTGTGATTTTTACTGGGATTGTTGAACAATGTAGCTACAATCACGTTTTAGCCACACCATCTCCCAATGGAATAAATAGACTTGTGTAATAGAATAAGTAGACTTGTGGGTAACACATGAATTGGAATGTAAACTATATTATTTCCATTAATAGGTAGTTGCAAAACGAGATTAATATTTTTGATTATGTGATTATTATGAAACAATTATGAACTTAAGTTCTCCTCGAGCTTGTTAGAATAAAGTCCCATAATATTGAATGATAAAATTAAGTTAAAATAGCCTCAATTTATAAGCCATATATAATATTATGCATGCATATATGTTCTGTTTTGATCAGGCATAATAAATTGGTGACAATTTGCTTTTCTTTTTCTTTAATTTTTTTTAAATAATGAAGATTATTGTTGTCAAAAATTAAAAAACTAAACTTCATGGGACAAAGTGCACTAACAATCAACAAATTCAAGGGCAATACTTTTCTCATTTTCTATATGGTTAACTAGCTCGTATATTCATAGTACATGTGCTATATATGAAGGACACCTTGATTTTATTTCTTGCACGGTATATATATATATATATATATATATATATATATATATATATATATCACTATTACTGTATTACAGCTAAAGAGTCATGTGGTTCATTAATATCTCATATATATATATATTGTGTCGTCTCATCACCATAATGAGCAATCTCAGTACTCTCAAACGTGAAAGTACGCACTCTTGCATACATGCTTACTTCTAGCTAAGGCGCTGTTCCTGCCTTGTACTACGTCGGTATATGTTAGATCTATAATTATATATTATTACATATATATATATATGTATTTTATATACATAATTCATAGACATGAATGCTTAATTACATTAACAAGCGCTGATATTAGTATTGTTTTAGAAGTGATATTATACCCAAAAAAAAAACATATAAGTCAAAGGTACATAATATATTCGCTAATATATTCCCATTGCAGGCTGAAACGTACCTGTGTCTAAGATTAATTACATGATATATTATTATGGTACAAATTTATATATATATATATATATATAAAAGATATAAACCGTCCACCTGTATTAACGGATTATGCATTTTGCATTGTACCACAATATATTAGCGTTACAGAAATATAAACCCTAATGCTGCAACTTTTTATTGTTTCACGTGACTATCAAATTCGGAATGAACCTAGTTTCATATTAATTTTGTAATAATAATTATATAATAATACGAATCATTAAATATTTTTGAGATTTTTTTTATTGATTTCCAAATTCGGAATGAACCTAGTTTCATATTAATTTACATATGTATTTACGGTGTAACCCTGGACTCGCCATATTTCGTTAATTAGAAATGAGAACAATTGTGGTCCTATTCCTTTGCAGAAACTCTACGCCAATTCTCTATCCCAATTTATTGTACTTAGCCTCGCATGGACCAAATTTACTCTACACAAAAAAATAAATAAATAAACAATTTGCATTAATATATATATATATATACAGTGGCGGAGCCACGATTTTAATTTAAGTGGTGCCTTATATATATATATATTTTTTTTAAATCAATCATACATTAACAACATATCAATAATAACATTGTAACCTCTATATATAAAGAAAAATATAAACACTTCATTTTCGAAAGTATTGCATTATAAATTTATCGTTGGTAGAAATAGAAATATCCAATCGACTGGTATTCAATACAAAATTAATTTATCTATATTTTTTTATGTATAACATTTTTAATAATATAATAGGCGAGTATAAAAATGTATCTATATATTTTAATAACTAAAAAGAAATAAAAAAAAAAACTTAAAGAAAAAAAAAAATTATGACTAGCCCAAGACTCGAACTCAGGTCATCTCTCTTAAAAAGAGAGACTTGGGAAAACCAGTTTGCCAGTTGGGCTGAATGCTCTTTGACTTCTTATTATTGGCTCATGAAATAATATAATGATATATAATTTTTTTTTTACTTAAACACTATTATTTTAATATTTTTCACATTTTCAGGTGGTGCCCGAGCGTACACTAAACCCTACATAGCTACGCCGCTACGCCACTATATATATATTATGTAAAAAACTATCATCTACTTTCTTCACACCCCAACTTTATAAAAAGACTATATGAGAAGCTTTATCGCTAAGTCATGCTTCAAGACAAGTTCATATTTATTACGGGCAATATATCTCAGCCCTAACCCCCAAAAACCCTAGCACTGTCTCAACCGTTTTTTGCGTCATTGTGAATGCTATAAACTCATGATTCATCGTAAGGTCCAAATGGGTCCACGTGGCTTGGCTTTCCTTATCAGTATATTGTCGGTCCCATTTATACTCACATCAGATCAGATCATATACTGCAATGCAACATTGTTAATGTTAAGTCATACAATATTAATTAAGGAATATATATGATTTTAGAGATAATTAATTGATTTGAGTATTATAAGTCGTATAACCTTTAGAGTAGACAACTTCTCAGGTATCAGAAGATTTTTTATTTATTATTTTTGAAAAAAATTACTTACTTGACCCGTCTTGTTACATTTACCGATTTACGTACATAATTAGAGCCTTATTATTATACAAGCTTTTAAAAAGAGTGCATGAATCTCTTATTTTTTAAATATCAATTTTTTTAATGCGCGGTAGAATATTTGAACTTAGATTCTTAATGTATGTAATTTTTTTCCCTCTCCAGTGAATAAGATTTCGAACATCAAAATAAAAAATAATATTAAGCAAAATTAAAATAAATAGTCGACTTTAATTAAAATTTATCAAGGTGCTCCGGCCCGTTGAGTCTTGTAACAGTTCCGAAAATTAAACTTTCGAAACGAAACAATAAAAAAAAAACTAAAATAATTAACAAGCTCCCAATAATAATAATTCTGATACATAAGTATCCACACGTACTATATAATATCTCTCTAGCTGCTAGCTACTACGTATTTAATACCCTCTTTACGAGTGTCTCCGTGTGTGGTCAAGCTTATTTGTCTACAAATATCCATTTAACAAGTCCCACTTAATTCAATGCTTTCTTTCTTAACCTTCGACCCCTCACTTTCTTCTTCGCCAAATTCGATCTTAACTCTTAAATAACAAATATATATATGTGTATATATATATAAGACCACTTTTGTTCTCACGCACATTCAATATTGAGACTATCCATTGGGTTACAAATTAAATTCGCTTACACGTATACAAACACACATCATATCTACTCTACATACATATATATATATATATATATATATATTTTATGTTCCGTTGATGCCCATTATTTACTATTCATTTAATAGCTTCATCTTCGGATCTTGAAATTGAATCCTCTCAGATCTCATCATCAAAGCTTGTGATTAGAAGCCATGAACATGCCCAAAGCTTCTCACCACGACGAGCCCTTCTCACGGCTGCTCTCCAAGGACGCGTCGAAGCCGAACTCCTCGTGCCGGGTCTACTACGGCGAGGCGGCTGGCGCCGTACCATTCGTCTGGGAGTCGCAGCCCGGCACACCAAAGCACAAGCTCTTCGAGAGCTCATCGCTCCCGCCGCTCACTCCCCCGCCTTCCTACTCCGCCTCAGGCCGGATTGCGGTTGCGAAGTCGGCCTCGGGGAAGCCGAAGTTCGACCTCCTCGTGAGCGCAATCTTCGCCAAGAGCCGGTCGGGGGCGAGGGCAAGGAGGCTCTCGCAGCCCTCGTCTGTGTTCTCGCTCTCGTCGCTCTCGACGTCGTCCTCGTCCTCCTCGGCGTCCTGGTCGAACGGCTCCGGGAACTCGAGGGTTTCCCGGAACGTCGCGATGCTGGACGACGACGACGACCGTGACTCCGGGGACTCGCCAAGGTCGGGGTCATCACCCACGTCGACGCTGTGCTTCCCGGGGATGAAGAAGACGGCGAGGAGGCTTGTCGCCGGTTGCTACGCTCCGGCGAGCGAGAAGAACGGTCGTGTTGATGATCATTAAGGTATTATGATCATTAATTTAGAAATGTTTTTGCTTTCGCTTTTTTTTTTGCGCCATTTAATTATCTCGTGGAATATGTAGAGTTCTACTATATATCTTATATATAGTATGATCTTCATGGGCTAAAAATATATAATTATATATCGTAGCGCTATGAAAGACTATATGTTATATTGCAATGTTCAACAGTGTAATCATATCTCGTGATGAAAAATGTATGAACAAATTTATGGTTGATGTGTGTCTGTACATGATTTAATTAATTTCAGGGTGAATTTTATATTTATTATCATGTAATAATAATAATAATGCGCATTGAATCAAATTCTTAAGGAAATTAATTAGGAGATTATTAATGATGATTAAATTCGGAAATTTTGTGTCTATATTTTCAAGATGCCAATTTATTGACATAAATATTTCATATTGAGTTATTGACGTTTGGTAGCAGCTGTAACTTGTTTCAGAATTCAGACGTTAGATTGTCATATTTGCATAGTTAGTTACATATATTTTTTTTCTTATTTATTTATTTATATATATGAGTATCTTTGGATTTCACTCGTACCCCATGGTGACTCGAACTCAAGACCTCTAATGTCTTAAGTAATGTACTTGTTTATATATGAAGTTTGGATTATTATAATCTTTGTTTTCATTTAAATATATATATACATATATATATATATATATCTACATTCGAAAACAATATAAATATATCGTCAAAGTATAATTTGACGAAACCATTCTTTAAAAACAAACAAAACGATATATAATTAGACAAAATCCTATAACTATGAAAAAGGGTGATCTAGTTTTTTGAAAATTTAAATAATTAGATGGTGTATATTAAAAAATTGAAGTCCAATTTAATGATATAAATAATAATTTTAAAAAGGGTTAACATGGCATATATATATATATACCTAAGTTTTTTTTCTTCCGTGACACATTTACTCAAATTAAAACTTTATTGTGGATTCGATGCAAAATTCAAATTTATTGCGATTTCAATTGTCCCGTGAGCTTTTTCACTATCGAAATCATTAGATTCTCCAGCAGCGACGTCGCCGACAACGACTGAGATTGTTGCACTGTTGTTCTCGTCACCGCCAATGATGTTTCGATCGCTATTGTAATGAACTCGAGATTTCCAGGGTTTTTGAATTTCAAAGAACCAAAAATAACTAATTCGTTGAAAAGAAATAACTTATGGGCAACAAAAACACAAAAATTTAGTGACACTTAACTTCTTTAAGAAAAAAATAAACGAAATGAATTAAAGCACGATAAAATTGAACTTTGCACATTGGAGCCATAGTAAGTTGAACACGAATATATATACTATATATAAAAAAAATTGAGTCCATGCCGCTTCAATTAAGTACAACTTGTAAAAATTAAAGGGTATATTTTTTTGAAAAAAGAAGAAGCAAAGAGTGTAATTTTTTTTTCTTTTTCAAATTGACTTTCTAATTTTTAAATATTTGTTGGCATGTGTTATAATATTAATTAAATAAAGATTGAAGCCCCCAATAATTTGTTGGTGATGAATAAGATCTGCCGTATAGACCCAGCAAAGGAAACGGAAGTAATTAATGTGATTTCTTTCTTTCTTTCATTTCCAGTTTCTGAGTTCGCAATTCGCCACAATTGTTTCACGTGGATATGTCTAAGTCTATCTAACTAATCATTCAATTAATTATTTATTTATTTAATCAGCTTTCTTTAAGAATCAGATCTATTCAACTGCCTAGGGACCTCAATCCAACCCATTTCGTCACGGTCAAATTTATTTATTTATTTATACATATTTGAATAATAGAGTAAATAACTTTTGTATTCATTGAACTTATCACTCTTATTAATTTATCGTTAATCTATTGATACTGTCTTCAACTTATTAATGTATAATTTTGATTTTGTATGAATTGAAATAGCCTCTTCTCTTTCCTCAAACTTTCGAGGTAATTTCTTTTCTCTTCTAAAATAATCTTAGATTTTATCCTTATAAATTTGATGAAATTATTGTAAAATCTCTGTAGTTTTGTAAAACTTAAGATGATTTTAACAAAATATATATATATATATATTTGGTTTGCAAAAATTATAAAAGATAAAACTCGTAAAAAAAACCATAGAAAAATTATTATTTTCAATAGTACGACTGAAATGAAGTTTTTGTATTAAAACATTTACCAAAACTCGGTCATTTTAGTCGTACTATTAAAAATTATAAAAATTTTCGTAATTTTTTTTTAAAAAAATTATTAACATATAAATTATAATTAAAGGGGATAATGTAATAAAACTAACAAAGAACTAACAAGTTTATTGATTCAAAAGAAAAATTGATGAAACACAATATATACAAAATGATATTAGTGGTAATTATTTTATT
The DNA here is from genome assembly GCA_954871525.1 of Parietaria judaica. Lineage (NCBI taxonomy): Eukaryota > Viridiplantae > Streptophyta > Magnoliopsida > Rosales > Urticaceae > Parietaria > Parietaria judaica. Next base: position 6,347,165 of record OX940862.1, read on the forward strand.
TTAGATAATAAATCGCTGAAATATGAATTTTAATTGGATAGTGACAAACGTATATTAATTCAACTATGTTTGTAGACGCATTAATGCCTCTACCAATTCTTGTGGCCCTTTTTGTAACTCATAAATCATGTGCGTTCATACCCATCAAACGACATCTCGTATTTAATTTTTGGTTTTTCTTGGCAAATTATTTGATATATATTTTCTTCTTCAATATTTGCTAGTAGCTGTTACATTTTATATCCTTGTCCTGGTTATAATTAATTCCAAACTTATATTTCTTCATTATTAATTCAATCCTAAGAAATGAGCTAACATTATAATTTTGTCCTCTCTGCTTAAACATATTGTTGGTATGGTAGGATGATTAACAAAACCATTAAAACTATTTGTACTATGGCAATAAAGAAAAGACACTTTCATCCTAGATCGTTATTTAAAGAAATATTATGCTAATCAAATTTATTAATATATATTTTTTATTATTTATTGTACCGCAAATTGTAAAAAAATTACGCCATCTATTATAGTTGATATAATTTATTTATATTAATATATTATGAGATGTGTTTTATTTCATTTTGTTACTTCAGTTACGATGAAAAAAGAAATTAATAAATTTGAGACGGAAGAAGATGAATAAAATAATTAATATCACCAAAAATACTAATACTTTTTTTTGGTTAATCAGGACAAATTTTTAATCTAGTTTTGAAACTTCCGTCAAAATTTATGTCCTCGTGCTGCATTTCACTCGGATGAGCCCTTTCTCTCGTATATATAGTTGGTCCATTTTTTTAAAAAACTATTATTATTTTTCGGGATCGGAGGGAAATGAATTATGTGATTTGAGAGAGTTTGATGTGATTAACGCAAGGATGAAGTATCTCCTATATCTAGTCCTAGTCAGAAGCACTCATGATATGGGCTTCCAATGCTCGAGCTGGGCCCACTCTTTATAGCAGCATTTAGGGCTTTGATGGAAATTGCTCACGACCTCTCTCTAATAAGACAATAGTTTATTGCTCAAAAGGGCCCATTCTAATAAATATTCCACACAAAAAAAAAAATCGTTTTTTTTTTAATTTTTTTTATAGTATGTATTATGGTAAAATTTACGTAGGCTCTAGCCAAATATTAAATTTAAGGCTAAAATAGTTAATATATGTATAATTTTACATGTGTATGAATGGGTCTTGAATCTCAATACCTTGATAATTATTTATGTGAATTGCATTAAATGGATGGATTTTAATTGCCAACCAATTCATATTACAGTGTAGTAAATTTAAGATTTTCAGTACTTATGGAATTCACATCTGTAATAATTAACGACCAGATCAAATTTAGCTAGATTATACAATACTTGTTACAAATAATCATTTTTAATCTTCTTATCATCTGACGTTTTCTTCCCCGGTAATATTATTTGTTTCCTGGTCGCTTTATTTTTTCTTTGGTAGTTGTCCTTGTTCGTTTCATTTGGACTAAATTGGACGTGTTTCTGTTATCCTAGTTGGGCTATGCCAACAGGCCTGACTTTGGCCCAAAAGCGACCCAGGTGCGTGGAGAAACAAGTCCGTCTTTTTGAAATTAAGGCCCAGTCGGGTCCCGAGCGGGATCGACAATTCTCCGGTGTGCTCCCCTCAAGGAAAAAATTAAGCACATTTTTCCTCATTTGTTACCCGTGACAAATGCTTAACACACCGGACTAGTAGGATCTCCGGTCTCAGTAATCAAGACACATAATGTAATGTCAGAGACACAATTTTTCCTAGGAAGCGGTGTTTTATCCCATCACGGTGCTTGGACTCCCCGACGGATTCTTCGGACAACGAAGGTATTAAGGATGCATGACTCGTTTCGAAAAAAGAAGAAGCTTGAGCCTCATCAAGAACTCATCTTGCAAACCCGTGGGCACGGACTTGGTGAAGGAGGCATGCTCGATATGTAGCATAAATGGCAATGAGAAAAGAAAGAAAAAACCTGACAAGAAAAAGACTCATATTTTTCAGTATTACATACATAACATTGGTGATTTTTACTATAAATTTTTAATATTAGGTATTACAATGCAATAAACTCAATCTTGAGTATTTTCTGCCACAAATAACAGTAAAAATAGGTTTAGAATAATAAAATTAGTCTTAATTTTGACTTTCAACATTATATATCGAATTGGTAATAGGTTATGAATATAGAATTAAGTGTCGAGAAAATTCCAATGATCAAAACGAGACCGAATGATAAAGAACAACTTTAAAGTCAAGGTTATATTTTCAACACCTAATAATTTTTTTTATTCTCCATTGAGGATCTGATTAGATTCGTTATCGATCTATAAAGACTATAATGATCACGTTAGCTAACCGAAAAATTACTATTCTATTATCGGACACATGAATTTGTGTTACTAAACAAATAGCACTTTCAAAAGGGATATATATATATATATATATATATATATATATAATGTAGAAGAACAGAAAGTTTATCTTTAATTATTAAATGTTGAAGTAACATCATAAATCATTGGAAAATATAATAATAATATATGTCAGAAAGCAATTTAAACGGTCTTGAAGGGTATCATTCAACATAGCTCAATCAATTTATAACGCCCTAAGTTTATGAACAGAGTTTTTGTTTTGACCTTTAAATACTATAGTGTCGAATGTTTGTTACCTACAAAATGTTGAAAATTGGCACATATATATGTGTATTTATATACTACTATATATATTAAATATATATAGGTAAGCACTTTAATATATGGGCAAACACCTATATATATATATATATATATATATATATATATATATATATATATATATATATATATATATATATATATATATATATAAAGACTTCAATTTCAAATAATGAAGCAGTCAAGTTGATCATACTACAGTATGAAAAGTAGCTTGAAAAAAATAATTTATCGTGCAAAATTGTCTTAAATACACACCCACGCACGGTGTTAAGTACATTGTATCAAAGGTAATAATGTGACAAATGTATAGACGAATATAGAGGTATTGAAATTAAAATATAAGATACTTATAAACTTTTCATATTGTTTTAGATTTTTATTTATATTTTTATTATATAAAAGTATGTTTAGTTTGGATGGAATTAGACCACTCTTATGTTAAATATGTTCCAACATTATTTTTCTCTCACTCGAGTTTTAGTGCTTTTTTTTTTTTTAAGTTCTTAGTTAGTATGACGCCATCGCTACTCAATTGAATTGCTGATTATCCTAACAAATTAACAAGAGTTTTTCCAACGTGTTTCAACCCCACTCGCACATTCACTCGAGTTTTTCCAACGTGTTTCAACCCCACTCGCACATTCACTGAGAAACTTCCAAAGGGTCACTTATCCTAAAATTACTTCATGCCAAGCACACTGGACTTTGGAGTTCTTACGAATGAGATAATGAAAATAAGATGCATCTTGTTGATAAAGTTACTGTTAATTAATCAATTATCTTAAATCTCTTCGACCATACATCTCATACCTATACGATCTCAGAAAACCATGAAGTCTCATATCTGCACATTTCAGAAATATCCCATCAGCACACCCCTTGCCTAGTCATAATGCTGGATTAAACAACTTACCGTTTCTTACCTCTAGAGTTGATGACTATCACAGTTGATTTTTTAGTGTGATAGAGAGTTCAATTATTTGATATTTGTAGGTCTCGATGATTTTTAATAGAGAAATTGCTCCAAATAGCCAAATTGAAACATGGGTTTAGCAAAATAGCCAAAGTTTGGTTAATTTTGTAAACTAGCCAATTAACATGAGGTGGCATATTAATAATAATTTTTATTACTGGAATACCCTTTAATTAATCATTTTAGATTAATATTTTCGTAATTAATTAAAATGGTAATTAAACTTATCAGCACAAATCAAGGTATAGTTAATTGTGCACAAATTTTGGAATTTAATTACAAATTTTGAATCATCTCTTTTCTCTTCTCTCTCTCTCCCTCTCTCACGAGCCTGTTTCTTCTTCTCTCTCTGAACCCTAACCAGAGCTTCTCTCTCTCCTATGAGCTTTGTCGGCCATGGCGAACGACGCGGCGACGAAGCACGGCGTCCCAGTTATCTCTGACCTGCGGAGCCTGATATCCGTCCACAAGAAGCGCCGTAGTGTGGCATTCCTCTACGGTTTCATGCTGGCCTCCATAGTCGTCACCGTCTTCTTTGCCTTCAGTCCCTTCCCCACCTCGGCCTCGCCGTGGCTCATCAACGTCATCAGCATTGGCTCCTCTTCTGGCGATTCCTCTGGTTCTTCCTCTTCCTCTTACAGATCTCCATTCTCCTCCATATTCTCCTATTTTTTCCTCTTACAGATCTCACCAAAGGGTTCAACATTGGCTCCTCCTCCAACGACTCGTATCCTTCGCCTACGCCGGCGACGGAGGTTTCGCAATCGAACTCGCAGCGGTCCAAATTCAAGGCGGAGAATCGGCCTCTGGTTGAGGCGAAGAACAACACGAGTTTTCTTCCGGGTGCTAATCCGAGTCTTTCGAGTCCGAAAAGTGCCGATCAGGTTTCTCCGACGAATCAGACCACCACCACCACGGCTAAGAGCTTGAGCGATTCGGATAAGTAGATAGTTCCTCAGTCGAATCAGACCACGACGGAGACGATGACAAAAATAGGATATTTTTATTGTTAATTTACGTTGATTATTGTACTTAAATTTTAATATGAATAAGAAGATATTTTCATTATTTGATTGTTGTGTTTAAATTGTTAATAAATAATATTTTTATTGTTAATTTAAGTTGATTCGTTGTTAATTTACGTTGATTCACTGTTGATTTACGTTAATTCGTTGTTAATTTACATTGATTCATTGTTGATTTACATTAGTTCGTTATTGATTTTCGTTAATTCATTGTTGATTTACGTTAATATGAAGAAAAAAATCGTTGATATTTTTTTAAAAAAATAAATCCGAAAATTATATCAATGTTTTTAATTTAAAATTTGAACTATATAAAAAAAGATTTAGTTTTGGTTGTTACCATATTAATAGCTATTTCAATTAATAACAATATTTTTAATTAATTAAAATAAACAATTTCATAATTAATGTAATTATTCATAATTGATGTCATTGATTTTTTCAGATTAATAACCCATAAATTACGTGGTTAATTTGTATTTATTTTTAATTTCGTTTTTAATTATTAAGGGTAAGAATGTAATTATAAATTCACTTAAATAGTTAATTGGCTAGTTTATAAAATTAAATAAAGTTTGGCTATTTTGCTAAACCTACTTTCAAGATTGGCTATTACTCTAAAGAACCCTTTTTAATAACATAGTATCCTTCTATTATTTGATATTTGTAAGTCTCATATATGTTTTTTTTTTCTTTTTCTCCCACGGTATCTTTCTATAAATATATATATATGTATATATATATATATATAAATATAAAGTGTTTACATATGTACGTAGGTATGAAAGCAAGCAATAAGAAGAGTTGTGAAGTGGGTGAGTTTTATCTGGGTTATGGTGCAAATTAGCAATAATATGAAATAGTAAGAGAGTGAGTTAGGTTGGGGATGAGAGAACATCGGCGAGACTTGTGAGGCATAAAATACGGGTCAAACTGGTGGATGGTACTGCCATTTCCTTACAATCTAAGAAACTATTTCACATTTTATATACAAAATCATTCTTAATTTAAATGCCGTCGTATCCATATGATACACTATTTTTCTATGTTTCCCAATCTCTCTTTCACCACCCACTTTGACATTACAACTTCACTATCACAACCCAGAACTCAGAAAAAAATATTTACCTTCTGCATCAATTATACTAATGGAAATAATGTTTTACTATTATACTTATGAGGATCATTGAATAAAGGGTACGGCGGTAAAAATAATCAAGTTAAAGTCAACTGCACCGTCATGTTCACTAAGATAGTCGCTCTGTTTGATTTCGGTTGAAAAAGTGTTAATAGAAGACATGTGCATCTTCATACAATTTTACTTTAAATGTGAAATATTTCTATTACGTTTTTTAATTATTGGAGTCTCTTTTAATGAACATTTTTGTTTAAAAACAATCGGACGTAATTAGACGGAGCTACTATTTTACTAAGCCTGAGTAGTTTTCTAACTATAAAAAGAATCTAGATACCCGCTTAAGTACTTCATGACTACAACTTTAATACTTTTGCGACTATTATATCCCTTTAATAAATGTTTATAATAGACTTATTGATGTGCTTATATATAATGTTCGCCAAACATAATAAGAAGTGATCATATATGGTATCTGTTAGGTTGATTATTAATTAGTAGCTAGTTATAAAAGGTAACTACATTTACGTGTAATGGGCCCGTTTGATATAGTTTAACTTTTACAAAAACTGTTTTTAATTTTAGTTTAAAAAATAAACTATTTTTAAAAAAAATCGGTAGGTGTTTGGTAAATTGTTTATAAAACAGTTGTTGCTGGTAGCAAAAACTGATTTAGCGTTTGGTAAAAAAAAAATTTAGGCTAAAAAGACTTAAAATAGACTAAAACCGTATTTTTGTTTTTAGAAAAAACTAAAAGCTACGAATCCTAGCTTTTACGATTCATGTAAAAAAAATTAAAATCGATTTTGTGTTTTTTGGAAAAACAATTTGGCCAAACACTTGAAAAGCGGTTAAGTTTATTTTATAAAAAAAACAGGGCTAAATAAACTGTGCCAAATGCACCCAATATTAATGTATGTGACCAACCAAGCAATCATCGACCTCTCTGAATTAGAGCTCAAAATTGTCTTCACGGTTTCAAAATTGTAAAATCGGGAACCGGGACATCTCGGTTCCCGGCGACACTTTAAATTCCTAATTTTTTGTCCCAATTCTGATTTTAAATATCGATTTATATATATATATATAATTTTTCTTTAAATTTTTAATATGATAATGTTACTTATCTCTTGATAATATATTGGATTATGATTTTATATTTAGATTTTATATTTGCTATTTTATTTTGATAATTTAAAGTTGGCATTATATATATATATATATTCATTTTTCCCCAATTTCTTTTCCTTTTCAGATTCCTGGTTTTGTTCTCGAATTTCATTTCTAATTTTTCATGGTTCTGGTTTTAAAAAAAAAGGACTTTTTGAAACAAGAATTGGGACACAAAAATTCCCGGTTTTTCGAGATAAGGACAATAAAATGTTAGATTTCACTTTCGGAGTTCCAATTTCACCCCTCTGAATTATTTATACAATTACCACGAATGATGATAATTAAGAACAACTTCTTTGAATGAAAAAAAGTAGGTGAGGTTCTGAACAAAATATCAGAATCTACAACTTATATATATAATATTCAATATCTCAAATTTCTTCGTAATGAGGCTAATATATGTCATCACGACCTACAAAAGATACAGATATATCAGATTAGCTTGAAGGTGTGGAGTCTTTTTCTCGGGCCAATATAGCAAGCTTTGAGGCTTATATCCTACGAAGAATTGGATTGCACTCAATTTCAAAGGGTTTCGAAATGTGGCTTAGATATTTGTATTTTAATTATAATCTCGAGTAATTAGATACGTATTTAATATACCAAGAGCCTCAAGCTCACCTACTTTGTAAGAAGTTCATCATATTTATCACACTAAGGTTTTACTGTTGAGATTTTGTCACGTAGTAACTTGTAAATAAGAAAAAGACGAGTCTTGATTATCAACTAATCTAATGTAGAAATATGCAGTGCCGTAGCCAAAAATAAAATGTCGATGAAACACTGAGTGAATAGAAAATGTAAGTGAAGCACAAAATAAGAAAAATATCAAATAAAATACAAGATAAATAAATAAATAAAAAACTACAAGAATGAGGACATCAAACTAGCTAGTGAGAAACCACTAAACTATACCGTCTCTAGTGAAATAACGACGAAATACTAGTAAAGAATAAAAGTTGAGCTGCAAATACGAGTAACGAAACCATATCGTGGATTCTCATTGTGTTGGTATTTTATTCAATTGGATTCGGTCCCATAAATTTAACATACATAGTATTGAGACCTTTGGGAACTAAGTCATCGAGGTTTTATTGATTTAGAAACAAGATTGTTTATATAGTTCATCTACAAGTTTGTTTGTTTGTTTGTTTGTTTTTTTTTTTTTTTTTTCAAGTTTTACAAATTAGATAGACCTAATATGTATTCATTTCTAGTATATTTAATATTTTTGATATACACGAATCACATTTATATATAATTGTCTTATATATTCATAATATCAAGATTTTTTTTGATAAATTTAGTACACACACGGTCACAAGTCAAGTGATTCCTAACTCTACTTGTTTTCTTTAAAATCAAAGCTTCTGAAAATCTACAGTTGGTATAAAGTAAACTATAAACTATAAATTATCATTAACTAGCTGTACTTGCGGTTTACTTACGGTGATGTACATACATAATATATATATATATATAATTATATATAAGTGAATCTGTATCTATCAGTCACTATTGGAGTTGAATTCCCAGTTGGGATTCTTGATTTGACAAGAAACTAACTACAGATTAGAATGAATATTGTTTTTGTTTTCCCACCCATAAGATTGTCCATTAACAGTTGATTTTAGGTGATTAACAGAAACATTTTCATCACATATCCAATTCATTTCACACATAATTTATGAGATTGCCATTGTCGATCTCCTGAAAGAAGCAACAATCACATGTGGTAACCAAAACTATATCTATTATTTCTATTCAAAAAGTCAAAACACATTTAAAGACTCACACGTGAACGTATTATATATATATAGCAATTCTCATATATATATATATATATATATATATATATATGTATATATCAGTTGTATTTAGTGTCTCTTATATATGAGAAGATAAAAATAATGATCAATAATTCCTTGTGAAATCCTCGTACCAAACCCCAATAGAGGTTCTTGGCACTACCAAACAAAAAGAATTGATCATTACCAATATATACATCTTATTATATATTATAGGTATATCTTGCCTTTTAAGTATACTCTCAATACCTTATTATACTTTTGCCGCTCCCTTAAATTTTCTCTCTTTCTCTTTTTTTCTTTCTCTCTCTTTCTCTCATCTCAGAAGCTCCACCTTCACCCCAAGAGAGCATGCCTGAATGTCCAGAGAAAGGTAATCTCTCTCTCTCTCTCTCTCTCTCTCTCTCTCTCTCTCTCTCTCTCTCTCTCTCTCTCTCTCTCTCTCCCCCCCCCCCCCCCCCCCCCCCCCCCCTCAAAAATCCATTTTTGTAACTAGTATACTCTTTATGACTACTCATCAATTGTACTTTTCAATAGCCATATCAAGTTAAAGGCTTCAACAAATGACCAAACATCATATATTACTCATGCATGCAAATCCACAAATTTAATTAATGTGTACGTATAATTATCTAATTTTGGTGATGCTTCTTCTATAACAGGGAGAGATTCGAAGAGATAGCCAAGAAGATAAAGAGAGAATCAAATGCTGCCAATCAAAACATGGGAAGAAGACATATGTTGGGTCCCCCCGGAACCCTAAACACCATCACGCCATGCGCGGCGTGTAAGCTCTTGCGGCGTAGATGTGCGCAAGAATGCCCGTTTTCACCGTATTTCTCCCCTCACGAGCCCCACAAGTTTGCCTCGGTCCACAAGATCTTCGGCGCCAGCAACGTTTCGAAGTTGCTAATGGTACTGAAAAACCCTAACCCTTAACCCGTTACCTGATGTTGAGCTTAACAATCATGAGAGTTAAGGATGCCACATTGAAAAAAGAAAGAGACCTAAGGTAATTGGTTTTGATATGTAACTCGATATCATAGCATAGAGTCCATAAAGTTCAAATATTATATAGTATCTATAGAATTCAGAATAAAATTAAGATTAGATACTATCAGTGCCCACAGGCTTCAAACGATCACTAGCATCGATTCAAAATATATAATAGGATCCGGCAATAATAGTTTACAAAAAAAAAAAAATCTATTGAGTGGGGAAGATAAAAAGACTTAACAAGATCATACATGAAAAAAATATTATGAAGTTATCCAAGAAGTAATTTCACCCTTCTCAATCATTCCGAATTTGCTTATTGTTTTTTTGTCTACAGGAAGTGCCGGAGAGCCAGAGAGCCGATGCGGCGAACAGCCTCGTCTACGAAGCTAACGTGAGGCTAAGAGATCCAGTGTACGGGTGTATGGGCGCGATTTCGGCTTTGCAACAGCAAGTTCAAGCCTTGCAAGCCGAGCTCGGTGCCGTGAGGTCAGAGATACTTAGGTACAAATATAGAGAGGCTAACATTAACATTCCTTCTTCTCACCATTTCGCCCCGACTTTGATTTCTTCTCCGGCGGTCGTCTCCATCGTCGCTCCGCCGCCGCAGCATTCACCAGCGCTACAACCGAATATACTTCCCGGAACCCCTTCTTCCTCTTCTTCTATGTACACGCAACCAATTATTTCAAGTACCTCTGATCAGGATTTTAACACCATATCTGCTGATCATAATGTTCCCTATTTCGATTGAGCTTGTAGGTTATTAAAGGAATTAATATACACATATCCGATTTGACTTTCCCTATATTATGAACCAGAACCACATTGAAATAAAATGAAGAAGATGATATATCATGGTATCATTTCTTCTCTTCATATGATGAATAAATCTATTGTCCCTATGTATATGTTGTAGGTCAATATATTCATATGAATATATAATATTTTTAATACTAGGTTAAATTTACTTTTCTTTGTTTTTTGAACGATGATATGTGTTTTAGGCTTAGCTTTTTTTCTTTTTTTTTTCCTTTGTGCTTTGTACGTAAATTTTGATATTCATTATTCATATTATTTTGAGTCTCATTTTATTTATTTATTAATTATGTTTCTTAAGTGTCAACATAATTGAGATTTGAGTTCACTTGATGAGATTTCAAGCCTCTTAAAAAACGTAAATCTATTTTTTTTGTTATATATATATATGTATATGTTTTAAACAGTATAATGTACGTGTGATACATGTATATGTTTCGCCTATTTTGTATATATAACTAATTAGTTAAATTCAATGGAGAAGGATAGGAAAAGTCGGAGAAGAACAAATGTTTTTAATTTTGAATGAAGAAATTTATTGGTCATTTTAGGGAGCTACATGGGCTTGTGGGTCAAAGTAATTTATGAGCGTGTGGTGGCATTGCTGTGGCCAGGATAATATATATATATATATATATATATATAGAGTTGACTAGCTAGTTAGAGTAGTGATTTACATGTATTTATTTTTCTTGATGAATGTAGTGTTGCACATGTTAGTCTGTGCAAATGAAAAATCGTGAACTGTTTTTTGTTTATGCTTTGGGATATATTTCCCATGTGGATCAGTAATATTTAGGGTTTGAGATTCATGCAACTTAACCCACTTCTCATATTGCCTCACTTCATCATCATAATTCATAATTACATTTACACGCTATGATCTAGTGGCATTAATCAAACATACCACACGCGCACACGCATATATACACATATGCATATAAATATGATATATATACATCACATATCACCTAAAACATTTTTTTATTAATTATAGTTATTTAGGCATATTGGAAATATGTGATTATTTTTCCCATAAAGCTCAGATATATATTGTAAAATGCAATGTAATAAAGGAGTGATTAAAGATAGTATTTAAGAGGATGTATATAATATAAATTAATATATATGGTCTTTTCAAGAAGTTTCTTAGTGAGCAATATTTTCTTGAAAATGACATAGCTTTTGCTTAATCCTATTCTTGGAATGATATTTAAGTACCCCAATTATATCATTTATGAAAATATAATACGTAATACCTATATATATGTATGTATACACGCCTTGCTACTTAGTAAATTATTTACAGCATTTTGTGAAGTAGATGAGTAGTATAAATGTATAATTTATTTGTTTAGCTCCCTTGACGTGTGGATTTCAGCCTATAAGCGTGGTGTCTCGATTTCATATTCAAAATATTTTATATAGAGCTCTATAACAAAATTTAGAATAAATTAATTACTGTCTTTCTACTAGTTAATTATATTCTTTTCTTTTACGCATATAATTGCCTTCTTTAACCTTTAACTATATTTGATTAAAATATTTGTGTGAAAACATGAAATTTAATTATATGAATCTAGTCTATAGAGTGTTTAAACAATGTTGATAAGATGTGACTGAATTTGGTGTAACGTCATGGTTGCTTAGCATATGGAATTTTCATTACCTTCGTCTATACTTATATGACCATTCGGTGCTTGAAGCATTTAACCTTTCTCAAGTAAATCTCTCAAAGAACACTTCTTTTTTTGTTCAGCAATATATATTTCATAATTAGTGAAGAAGCAAAGCTGAATATAAGGATTGTTAAGTTAACACAATATCTCTCTCTCTCTCTCTCTCTCTCTCTCTATATATATATATATATATATATATATATATATATATATATATATATATATATATATATATATATATATGTGTGTGTGTGTGTGTGTGTGTGTGTGTGTGTGTGTGTGTGTGTGTGTGTGTGTGTGTGTGTGTGTGTGTGTGTGTGTGTGTGTGTGTGTGTTCTCGAACCAAACGTTTGCATGTGTATAGGGAATTTCCATGGTTTGAAATTCTCTCTGGCAATGCTTGGATCTTACTCAACGTATGTTGTAAACTTATTTAGAAGCTATAGAATATAATCACATTTGATCGTTTAGATGGGTTGATTAATAGAGTTCTGAGTATATAGTTTGAAGATAGCGATGCTTTTTGGAGAGGCAAAAAGCATCTCAAAGGTTGTTTTATGACAATAAAACAACTCGTTGAATCACTTTTTGTTCAATTAAATACATGCTAAGAAATTAAGCTAAAGACAATGAAAAAAAAAATGACACAAAAAATGTACGTGGTTGGTTGAGCACTAGTGACTAGCTAAGTGCTTAATCTGTGGGTGTTCACTATATGTTCTTAATTTAAGTGAACATATTTGAGTTCCAATATTTTGCCAATTAATTTTTTCGATATTATTAATGACAAGATGTGCTTGGTCTATTGGTAACAAGTACATTATTTAAGACATTAGAGGTCTTGAGTTCAAGTCACCATAGGAGTAGGAGTGAAATCCAAAGATCCTCAAACATATATAATAATAAATAAAAAAAATTCTCAAGTGGATGAGCAAGAGTTTATTATTATTATTATTATTTATTCATAGAACAATGTCTATGTTGCATGCGAGGATCGGAATTCGGATCCTTAACCATCAATAGAGGGCCCTCCGGGAGACCCTTAAATCCTATCGGAAGATGAAGTCTCGAAGCGTCAGAAGATACGTGGTACTTCGGCCCCTTAACCTTGGGCCCTCAATGTAGGGGACTCATGAGATCCGATTTTGAGTTTGTCGTGTTTAGTTAGAACCTTAGGCTAAGTAAATTTTTGGAGCCCCTAAAGTATTTAAAAAATATTTTTTTAATATTTAATTAACTAAACAATAATGATATATCTATAAAATTGGCCCTTAAGATTTGGAAGTCCAAGGCACCGGCCTTACTCACCAATAGTTAGGGCCGGACTTGTGTGGACGAGAGGATTGCCGGGGAGACCCACTAGGTAGTACGTTACAAATGTGCATACACACTATACTATATTACTGATCATAGTAACCTGACAATTCTGTATTCGTTGACGATCTCAACATGTTAGGTTCTAATTTAGTGATGATCATGTAAGTTATGAATATAAAAACTACGTGATTCTGAAGGCATTCAATAATGAATCGCTAAAGTGGTATTAATTAATTAGTAAAAACTCATAATATGTATGTACGTTGGCTCAAAATATTATTAGCTAACATGCAACTGTCATCACAGTTAGACACGTGTTGAATTAAAAATATGTGTAATTATTGAGCCTTGGAGATCAACGGGATTGACTGGTCAAATGGACTTTACTGGATTCTGGATGTAGAATAATATATTATTGGGTACATTATTTCTTACATTCTTTATATGGATAAATAAGCATCATGATAATTTATACATATTAGTTGGCAATGGCAAACTATATTTTCATTTCAATTCAATTGAAGTACAAAGTAAATTTTTGACTTTTTTCTTTTCAAATATGTAAAGAACGACATTCACAAACAATAACATTCAAACAACTATTAAAAAAACATAAATAAATACTGTAACATAATATGAAATATAATATGACAGTTTTTTCTATTTTTTGTTTTTAATATTGCGGAATAGATTCCTCTGGCCAAAAAGGCTAAAACTATTTATATGCATTGTTGACATAAACATCATGATTTATGTGATTTGTACAATTTAATGAATATGTATTGCCGAGATAGACATGAATCTTATTAATTTATATAATAAATTTTTAATGCATAAACATCATGATTTATAATTTGTCTCAATTTCTTTGACAACAAACAAAGTTTGTGCCAGTCACAAACACTCTCACTTAAACATTTAAAAGTAAAAAACATAAAATAAAACACACACACACACACAACACTTAAACACAACATTTATTAATCTCAAGTATATTATTCCTGGGAATTAAGGAGCGCTACTAGTTGGCTCGGCGACAGTTCACCCTGATCTCGCCTTTGTTCCCCGTGAGAGGGCTGATGTCACCCATCCTTATCATCGAGGCTGCGAAATCGGCAGCGAACGAGCTCTGTCCGTTGCTGTAGGCACGCACCAACGAGTCGGCGGAGCCACCATTGTAGAGCTCTTGGTCGGTGTGGAGAAGTCCCTTGTTCTGTACGAGGTTCTTGAAGTAGTGGTTGTCGAAATATGTCGGAGTCTGGAGATCAAGTGGGGCCAGGTTGTTGTCGCCGGAGCCGGATTTTCTCGGGCAGTTTCTTTGGCGGCTTTGCGCGAATGATTTGTCTATGTTAGTGTCGTTGTATATGTGAGCCCTGAACAACGTGCACCGAGCTTGCCCGATCGTGTGCGCACCTGATTATGATCAACGTTTTTGTTAGATAATGAAAAATTGATTGAAGATAATTGATGATTATATGAAATATAGTAACAAATATTTTACTTGTTTTATGCTTAATAATTGGGTTGGTTAAGTTTTGAGGAGCAGGCTGAAAAGTGGTACGATATCAGTACAAATTTAGGCATGCTTTTATTATATATAGAAAATATATAAGGTCTTAAAAGTGATACTCATGACTTAATAATTAATGAGTTGATTAGTTAAAGGCTAGAAATAGACCGAAAAGGTAGATGTTCCGAGTGAATTTTTTTGAGGGAATGCTCTGAGTTCTTTCTACGCGTGTTATATAGAAAACAAAAGTGGTAATTTTTTTTTTTTGAGAAATAAACAATAGTGGTAATTAACAAGCTTTTGAATATGATATTGTGTCATATATATTGCCGATTTACATTTGTGATTTTATACGTATTAATAATCGAAAATTATTTATGGTCAAATGATACACATTTCTGCTTATATATATGATAAGTTTTAAAGTAGTCGATATGACATGTATGTTATACACTATTGCCATGGTTATTGATATATATATATATATATATATATATATAAAATCTCGTTATGGTAGTATTTAAAAAATTAAATAATTGATTAAGTAATATTTTTGTAAGTCCTAATTATTACTAATATTACTAAACTATAGTTGGATAAATTAATTATATCTATAACAGAATAATTTTTTTAAAGATAATAAATTGATACCGGATAAAGCAACCAAATCTTTAGTGGAAAGACCAAGAGCTTTGAATCTATTGATGAGACGATTCAAGCTGGAAGTTGGAGGAGGAATGCCATTGTTGGCAGCTGATTTGCTTGTTGTTCTTGCGTCCCTTCTTCCCAATTTCACGTCCCAACCTTGCCCTCCAAGCTGCAACAATTTCCAGTCAATATATGTGACACTTATATATATATATATATTATATATATATATATATATAAATGGAGTTGAAGAAATAGTGTGGAGCTCACGAATTCAACGGAGTCCCTAGCCGTGATGGCCAACACGTCGGCGCATGACACCACGCCGGGGCACTCCTTCTCCACCGCGGACTTGATCTTGTCGACCACCTCGAAGCCTCGAGCCGAGTTCCGGTTAGGAATCGCGGTTTTTTCTCCGACGAACTTAGACGTGTCATCTAGGAGAACTGATCCATCGCAGCCCTACATATGAAAACAAACAACAATCCCTTCATATGTAAATATAATTTGTATGTAGAAAAATGAAAATGTTCATATAAGTATTGTTACGAAAAAGACATTTTGGTATATACTTCATTTACTACTCTAAAATAATCAATAAAACATAATATATATATATATGTAAAAATAAGGATAAAAAATGAAAAATAAGTAAATCTTAAGTAAAATTTTGAAAAATGTCTAACTATAGATACACCCAATAATTTTAAGGCCATGAGAAAAAAAAATATCAGGCTTTTTTTAAATTAGTATAAGACTTTTTAAGATAAAATATAATATGAATTTTCACAAACATTCTATTAATATACATTTTATTTTACCGCGGGCTTTAGCCAAAAATTTGTTAATAATGTAGACTTATGTCAATGACCTTAAAATGAAATGAATGTCAAATTATTTTGAATAGTCAATTTAAACAGTGGCGGATCCAGGATTTTTGTATAGGGGGGCCGAAAATATTCAGCGACATGTACACTTAAATTTACGGGTTTTTGGTACTATATATATTCGTTGTTATCATAGCTTTCTTGCTTTATATATGTATATATAAATAAATAAATTGTTTTTATTTTTATTTTACTTTTATATCATCTAACGTTTAAGAATTTGTAAATCGAAAACTGTCCGAAAATCATATTTTATAAATTTATCGGGGAGTTTATGGATTTTTTTAATTTAATTTTACTATAAAATTATACTAAATATATGTTATAAAGTATATAATAACAAAAATAAGTCTCTAAGACATTATGATCCTTAATCTTTAAATTGCACAATTACATGATCATAATATATCAGCCACGTTTTATTTACTCTTGTCACCTTGTGTAATAACTCTGAAATACAAGGACATTATAGTAAATTTAAAAAATTATGAATAAAAACTGTCACGTGACATTTTGGAGGAGAGGAAAGCTGAAAGTACAAGAGTAAATTTGTAATAGCTTTGTGATTTAAGGGTAAAATGGTAATATCATTATTATATACTCATTCTTCTTCACGGTGCGAGAACGAAACACAACAGAAACGAAGTTCATCTTCCTCATTAGATCGTCAATGGCGAGAGAGATTTGGCTTATAGAAATGGCGTAAAAATAGGAGGGGGGCCGAAAGGTTAAGTTTAGAATACAATAGACTGGCCGGAGCGGCTCGGAAAGTAGAAGTCGGCTTAAATCGGAAAATCCGGGGGGGGGGGCCACGGCCACCCTAACGTTGGCCGTGGATCCGCCCCTGAATTTAAATATGACAAATATATATAATCCATTTCAATATAGTGCATATGTGCATGCATGCATGTAGTAGGAAAAAAGTACTTACGTTGACAAAGCAGTCATGGAAGAACAAGCGGAGGAGCGAGGCTCCCATCCTGGCCTCCTTCTGCACGGCCTCGTGTACGACCCGTTTCACGACCGGGAAGAGACCCGGGCACGACTTGGAGTAAAACATGGTGGAGAGCTGCGCGTTGGCACCGGCAACCAGGAGCAGAAGGAGAGCCACGTTGGCAACGGCCATGAACGAGGAAAAGGTGGAGGAAGAAGAAGCCATGATGATATCTACTATTAAGCTTGGGCGTGTGATTTGATCAAGGCTTTACTAACCGAGGCTTTATAGAGGCTCTTCGCAAGGGTGATTGGGTCTCGGCAATTGCAGGTTACCTAATGCGTAGACTCTTATTGCATGCTTTTTCTTTTTCTCTCGTATTTCACTATTCTATGGTTTATACGTCCAAAAAAGCAGAGGAGAGAACCTGGGTTTATAACTTTTGCTTAAAGATTAAGAGCGAATATTCCATTAGAAAAATATTAATAAACATACATTAATTAACGTTATATCCTTTTCACACACATGCTCATTTCCATGGCTTTCTTTGTAATTTCTTTGTATTTCTTTGTGACGTTACATCCTTTTATATCCGAGCCTCTTTATATATATATATATATATATATATATATATATATATATATATATATATATATGTATGTTTAGTGATCTTAATTTGAATTCGAGTTCAGTTAGTAAAATTTCGAGCTTCCATCTTTAACTATTAAAAACACACATACTCATTTTCAACTCACTCTTTTTCGGATCAAACATAATAAATAGACCCTTTATTATTTAGAACTTATAGAAATTTTCATTTATTGTCGTCATAATTTTGATTTATTCGTGGAGTAAAAAACTTAAAATTTTCTTCTCTTTTTCATAAATTTCTTAAGGGCACATATGTAACAATCCCAAATGTGTGTCGTAGTCTCCCTAAATATGTAATTTTGTTCACATTAACCTAAATTTTTTATTCTATCATTTTTTATTCTTTAAATTATATTATTTAGCCCACCGAAATTTATATCCTAGTCGATGATAATTGCTATGAAAATAATATTAAATAATTTTTTTTTATCAATATGGATAATTTAAGGAGCATATGCCTTATAATCATGACCAGCTAATAATTACCGTACTTACATAACTTTTCATATATATATATAGAGATAGATAGATGATAGGATTCCGTGTTGTTTTGGCCTTAAAAGTAAGTTTTGTAATATGTATGGAACCATTTGTCAAAAAGTTGAATAAGTTGTTGAAGTTTTTAGTCAAAAGTATAGCCCCACAAGACCAACCCTCTCGTTATATTATTTGTTTTCAGGTACCATTTAAAGAGTCAAAAGAACATTATGTTCATAATGTTGACTATCCTTACAAACGGAATATGTAGTAGTCTTTTAAGCCCTTCGTGTTAATATATGAGAGCATTATAGTGCCCTCATTAATTATGATCAAGTGTTATGATAATATACTATTTTATAAAAAAAAATAGCAAAGTTACAAACACAAACTAATTACAAATACCAAAAAATACAAATGAGAAACAGATAAAGTATGATCAAGTCCTAAATGTCTCGTTAGAAACAAATGAGAGTTTTAGGATTATGATTCTTAATTTAAAAAATTATCATCCTATTAATTGCAGTAAAAATTTTATAAACTAATATTAGTAGGACTACATATTTTATTATATTTTTAAAGTTATTAATTTATCGACAAATACTTTCGTCATATCAGATAGTCGGCATCATAAAAAATATTATTTAATTAAAATTATTAATTCATTGAGATCCTATTATATGTTTTACGAGTAAACTATGCACTAATGTGTCAAGTAAATACAATATATTTCACAAAATGCAAGACCCTTTTACATTTATTAAAGCCGACGCGGCCAACAAGCAGTAACTTATAATATGAATTAATTTCCCATCATTCTAACACAAGACACGAGTTTAGTCAAACAACTTCACAATTATTGTCCAATTAATAGTTTTTTGTGCAATTACCGAACTTGACGTCACTCTCTGCTAAAAATAGCCAGACAAATCTATACATATATATATAGTACCTTTAGATAGTTGATTAAAAAAAATAATAAAAAAATTTCATTGAACAGCTCAATTAGTGTCACAATCATTTTGACTTCCTATAAATTAAATTGATAAGCAATTAGTATAATTTTTTTTAATTTTTTTTACATATAAATTCAGGCATACTTTTTCCGACGATGCACGATTTTTTTTACTAGATGAGTTCTAGATAGTCAAGACCTTTATTCAAATAATTGCAATTAAGCTTCCCAAAAGTTAACGTGAAGGGAGTGGTTATTGATTATTCAACACTCTTGTATTAGATAATTAATATATAACTTTGGTGTGATTAATTATACATATAAAAAAGATTAATTAACTGTACCCTTTTATATAAAGCAAGGAAAGAAATACCTTTCATTAATAGAGCCTGCTAATTCAAACCTTATTACTTAGGTGAGCTAGCTAATTGCATGCGTACATTCGTTACACACTTTATCCACACAAGACTCTAAGTTTCATTGTAGTTGTTGAAGGCCAAGAAGATCGTAAAAATTATTCGAAATAAAATATTTCACTTTGCAATCGATCCAGAAGCGATTATGAGTTCGAAGAGGTTGTAAGTGAAAATAATTAAAGAGTCCTTGTCGAATTTTTTTATTTTTATTTTTTGAGGCTCTAGAAACAAATAATTTTGTTAGCTTAGAAGTTCATTTTAAGACCTCAAATTTTGAAAATTTTCTTTTCGTTAAAATTAAAGCGTAAGCTTATTAATTGGTCTCTCTTCATGCCCGGCGCTCAGTAAATCACCTTGTGTACGTTTCATTAATTATTATTTGGTATACTTAGCTTCGTGATTAACCTTACTTCTCAAAGAAAATAAACTTGATGTGCGTAAAAGAAGGCTCACTCATCTGATTAGAATATAGAATTTCATAGAAAACTTGGAAAAATATGGCCCTTTTGATGTTACTTACCTAATTACAGCTTTAATTAGCAAAGCAAAATTAGTGAGAATCAATCTACGTTGCTACCAAATATAAGACTTGGAAGTCAAAATTAGCGGAAAAAATTTATTATATCTCCATGAGCATGAGGTGACTAGCTTAACTACCCTAGTATAGAGACATTATTTTAATGGTATATGTCTGACTTAGTCCCAATTATTTTCTATCTAAATCGAACTTTTCAAGTAAATAGCTAGAGATTGACTATTAATACATGAATATCCTATTAATTTCAAAACGTTTCCTTTCATGACTTAATCCTCAAACAAATCTTGACTTGTATTCACTAATACAAAAAGTAATTTAAAACAATAGTGAAAAACTGTCGTTTATGAATTTACACGACACTGAAAAACTGTCGTGTAAGGCCAAGTCGTTGAAGCTTACACGACAGTGAATTTCACTGTCGTCTAATAGTTTAGACGACAGCGATTTCATTGTCATGCAAGCTTCATGAGGTCCATGACAAAAACTTGATGAGAAAACTTTTAACATATTAATTAAATTCTACGTTGGTTAAAGGAAACGACATGTAAAGAGAATACATAAAGCTCAAGAAACATCGTTGTGTACGCAAGCTTAAGTCATAAAAGACAAAATTTCTTCTAGTTTGTATCTTTATTTAGCTTTCATTTCGTAAAGTATCACATTTTTTCTGTTTGTTTTCCGTGTTAGTGTAAACGTATTTTTAGTACTTAATAAAGAAAAAATAATAGAGCAAAAAACAAAACAAAAAACAAAAATTATTCACTTAATATTACTTGTGATGAAAAAAAAATGAAAAAGCAAAAAAGTAATCTACTTAATGAGAGTGCTTAATAGATCAGTAAAAACAATAAAAAGGTAAAAAAAAATACACACTTTGTGATGAAATTTATTACTAACTGGATTTTTAAAAGCGCCATAATCAAAGTTATATATAGGTACTTCCATGGCCAATTTCCCTTATAAAAATTCGCAAAATATTACTTTTCTTGTTTCTATGTTACGTCTTAGCGTAACGGACTCCGGCACATTATTTTCAATTAATTAGTGGTATTCTAAACGGGAATTAGAGCTGTAACAAAAAACGACTTCGACTGTAATTGTACTTTTTACTTAAATGCCATAGCTTAAAGATTAACATTAAAAATACGTTTTTCACTCGAATGTAGCAAAACACTTTCAATTATCACGTGACATGCTGATGTGTCTCTACCTTGTTATGTGTGTGTCCAAATTTTATTTTTATTTTTTGAAAATTGAAATACAATTTAAGTCAAATCCAGAATATTTGTAGCTATTGTCTCTACATAAAACGTATGTTCTCATGGTTCATGAATAAATGCATATACCCTATCTTCGTGTAACACAAGGCTCAGGGCCGACCGCGAGTTAGTCGTGTTTTGTCGAAGACCTAGACTAAGTAAATTCTAAAGCGCCCTTTTAAATTTAAGAGCCCGAGGCACTGGTCTTGGTCGCCCAAAGCTGGGCCTCCCACAACTCAATCGTGAAACCATGGAACCCGTGTCAAACAATCACTTGCAAATACAACGATCACCCAAAATAAAACGAGCAACAGTTGATTATTTATACATGTCTCGCAAAGGATATCTACTAATTAAAAAGAGCCTATTTTACAAGACTTAAACAGAACATTTTCCTCTGAATCATACTTGTAACCCCAAAGGAGACGTATCAAAGACCTTGCCTTTGACCTCACTAATCTGAACACACGAAGAATTAGCCTTCTCTTCAGTCACCTCCTTCTTGTAGACGTACTTACTCGAAGCCCACAAGAACGCGCCTAAATTCACCGTCGAAATCACCAGAATAAACCCGTAGTAGTAATCCAAGTGACAGTAGTTCAAGTTGTTCCCTATCCAGCTTGTTCTTCCGTTGCTTCCCGTGATCTTATCCACCATTGTCACCAGAAAGCTGTTGAAGAAATTCCCGACGCCGATGCCGCTCGTGAAGAACGTCGTGCCGAGGCTCTGCATGTCCTCCGGCGACTGGTCGTAGAAAAACTCGAGCAACCCTATCGCATTGAACACGTCGGCAATACCCAAGAGCACGTACTGCGGCAAGAGCCAGAATATGGACATGGGCACGGTCTCCTTGGGCCCCACCACGCCGTGGTCGTCGGCCACGCGCATGCGATGGACCTCAACCGCGTAGGCCACGGCCACAGCCACGACTTGGATGAGGAAGCCGATGCCCAGGCGCTGGAGGAGCGTGATACCCCTAGGGTTCCCCGTCTTGCGGCGCATGAAGGGGACAAAGTAGCGGTCGTAGATCGGGACGGAGATGAGCATAGAGAGCGTGACGAAGCTGCCGAGCGAGGCGGCGGGGACGCTGAAGCCGCCGGTGATGCGGCGGTCGAGGGTGGTGCCTTGCTTGACGAAGAGCGTGTTGATCTGTGCCCATATGGTGCTCGGAATTAGGGTTACGAGCCAGATTAGGACCATGCCGAGGACCTGCTTTGTTCCCTCGACTTGCGTGACAGTACACGGTGCCCTTGCAGCGAGCTCCGCCAAGTCAGCATCGGCTTCTTTAATGGCGGCTTTGTCCAAGAATCTGAAATGTAATTATATACGTTAGTTGAATAGTTGAAGTATTATCTCACAATTTAAAAAGTTTATTACATGATGCTTAGCTAATTAATTTAACGTATGAACTAATATCTTATCACAAAAGTTTTTTTTTTTAATACTCACCTTAACAACAAAAAATGTTCATTGGTCGAAGAGACTACCATAGTCCATTGAATATAATTGAACTAGTATCTCATAAAAGTAGTACTAGTTATACTTATAAATTGGTTCTCTCCTAAAAAAAATTGGACAAGATTTCAAAAAAAAAAAAAAATAGTTTTCTAAAAAATTTAACAAGATAAAAAATAAAATTTAAAACTTACTACGACAAGATTATTTTTTATTTTTTGAAACTTTTACCGAAGCAAGATATAATTTAAAATATACCCCGTAAAAAAATATAATTTGTGATTCTTTGCTGCAAATATCCCTAGGAGTTATTAGGATTTTTTTTTTGTTTTGAAATCAACGTTGGGAGTTATTAGGATTTAGGACTTTAAGCTTATGTTCTAAAGAATATACGCATGCCCATAAGGCCTACTCAACATTATCATAATGGATTAAACAAGAATAAGCAGAAGTCCCCTAAAAAAGGCTAATTATACTCATGAATATTGAATACACTGTTAGGAAAGCCTAATGCGGTGACACGTGTTCTCATCCTGGCATGATAGGCAAAATACTTCTTTTAGGATTCTTAAACCTAGCGATCTGCATGGTTGAGCATCATCACGTGCTTCAAACAATTTTGGTGCATTGTAATATCCCTATCAATGATATCCTTTAGATTTGATACCTTGGTTTTGATCGTTTATATTATGATATTGTTTTCTAAAAGAAAGTATATAGTGGAGCTCTAATATGGCCTACCTATGTATATAGCACATGAGGTTCATTCTATTATTGATACATATACATATAAGTGTATGATATGATATGATATTATCATCTCATGCAATTTTGTAGGCATATGAGCTAGGCTGGTGGGGCAAGAATGTCACAATCCTTGGTCTCACACGTTCTAGAATTATGAGGAGATTGAGTTGATTATTGTAAAAGATTCCGAACATTGCATTAGAGATGTGAGCCAAATATGCACATGGGAGCAATTTATTGGCTCCCATGAGAGAGAGAGAGAGAGAGAGAGAGAGAGAGAGAGAGAGAGAGAGAGAGAGAGAGAGAGAGAGAGAGAGAGAGAGAGAGAGAGAGAGAGAGAGAGAGAGAGCATAACTCTGGCACCCATTCGACAAAAGAAGACAATAATAACTAACAAAATGGGAATCTTTCAATCACCATTTTTTTTGTCAAAGATTCTATAAGCACTCGACCCCAAACACTATGATTTCCGTACCAACCAACTAAACCACCCTAAAATTCAAACCCTACCCATTTCACCTCTCAATCTATCAATGCCGTTTCAATAATAATTAAATGATGATAATTAATTAATTTACCTGAACATAGGAGAGTGATGAATCTTCCTCTTCCCGCTCTCAACGTAGTGCCTAAGCTCATACTCATGCAGCTCCAAAGGGCTGCTCGGAAGCTGCAGATTCCGTCTCTTGAACGCTGCAATTGGCACTCGAACCAAATCCTTCGCGGGGCTCTTACTTTTCCTTGCCTTGTGCCGATAAACCGGAGTTCCAATATAGAATATGACGAGAGAGACTAAGAGGCCGATGGTCGGAATGCCATAGCCCAAGCCCCAGCCCAAGTTCTCTTGAATGTAGACGAGGCCGAGCGAGGCGAAGAGACCACCGAGGAAGGAGCTGAACATCCACCAGTTGAAGAAGGACACCTTGAGCTCCTTCTCATGTGAGTCGAAGTCGTCGAACTGGTCGGCACCAAAGGTGGAGATGTTGGGCTTTGTACCGCCCGCGCCCAGTGCAACCGTGTAGAGTGCACCGTAAAAGAAGGTGATTTGCGACTCCGTGGCCTTGTTGCATACTCCGTTGATGCATGTTGGTTTGAAGCTCTTGAGCGACACCGCTAGGGTTAGAAGCACCATACCCTGTTGATCATGAGGCATAGCTTGTGATTAAAAGTCACTTTACACCGTGATCTTATCTCAAATTTATTATCACTCACTGCCTCGTAACAAAGGGCGATTGGTACAAAAAGATAGTAAAATATTTTTAAAAATAACAATTAAATTTTTTTCTTGAAATAGCGCCACTTGAGGTAGTTAAATACAAAAAACCATGCCCGGGTAATTACGGGTCGCCGTTAATCCATGAGTCATATCTTAGATATTTGTGACTTTGTTCAAATTTATTAGAGTGATCTATGATAATAAAAAGATGCTAAACATATAACAATTAACAACTAATTTAGTTGTCCTCGTTAATCATGAGTCATATGATCATGTGATGTAATTAATATACTCGTCCTCTTGTCCTAAATTTATGTAGTTTGATAGTACCGTCGTAATAAAATATACACAAAAAATATAACAAATAACAATTTGTCCTTGAAATAGCGACACTTGACACAGCTACACCATGTGAATTCGTATTTAAAACTACAGATTCAAACTTCCGTGGCATTAAACATTGAAATAAAAAAGAATATATATTTCACTATCTAAAATTTTAGCCTCGCGATACAATGTTCAAATTATCGTGATAAAAAACCTCTAGTAGCATTTGAATTTTATATTTAAATGATAATTATCAAGTTCTTGTGACATGATTTTTTTTAAAAAATAAAACTCAGTGATTATTTCTTTTATGGGATTCTGCATCGCATTAGTGCTATATGCGAGGTAATGCTCTGCTTGGTGTATTGAGAAACTTATTTTGGCTTTTTCTTGGATTGAATTTGATGATGATGATGATTATAATTTCATGTCCTTTTCGATCGAGTTTTATGATACATTCCCTTCAAAAATTAATGTGAGGACTAAAGAGACGGAACCTTGCTTTCGCATTAGGGTACACAATGTAGCCACTAAAAGCATGTAGATACATGCAAGTTGCTTCTCAATACCCTCATGGACATCTTATGTAATAAGCTTCACTAGTTTAAGATAGCCAAACATAGCAAGCCATTTACATGATTATATATATATATGATAAAATTGCGGAAAAAGTAATTGAACTTTGACCAAATGGGGTGAAAAGGGTCCAAACTAAAAAAAAAGGTGATAAAATTACCCTAAGTCAACAAATATGAAGCGACGCATTTTTTCCGTCCATATGTGAACAGAAAAATTGTAGCCTCATATTTGTCGACTTAGAGTATTGTTGCCGCTATTTTCACTTAATTTGGACTATCATGTTGTTTCAATTAGTCAAAATTTAGGTACTTTTTATGTGACTATCCCTATATATAATTTCCCCTTAATTTATTATGCAAATGGGGATCTCTATTTATTGGTCCCACATAGCAAAAATAACAAAACCTATTGGTGGACAGGATTAAGTAATCAAAACAATATATAGTCCACACAAATATGTATTGGAGAAATGAACAAATTGGAGGATCCTTAATCTTAATTACAACTTGGACTAATGATCTTCACAAATGCTAAAAACAAAAGCAGAACTATTGCAATCACGCGTTGTCCCCATATATATAGGTTAAGACTTAAGATAATAATGAATATATTGAGAGAGCATATCTTAGTGGAGTTTATATATATATATATATATATATATATATATATATATATATATATATATATGTATTTATATGTGCTTATATTTATCTTTAATAATTTCATGACATAAAAAATTTGAAAAACGCTTTGCTCTACTATATGTTTGATATATGGGAACGTGAGTAGTGACTTACCATAACGTAGATAAGCGAGGAAACAGTGAAAGTCCAGAAGCGACCGGCGAATGAATCGGCTATGTATGCGCCAAGAATAGGCGTCATCCACACCGCGCCGGACCAGTTGTTCACATTCCTCACCGACGACACCGTGTCCTCGTGAAGCTGCGTCGTCAAGTAGTTCACCAAGTTCGACGCTACTCCATAGAAAGCCATTCTCTCAAACGCTTCGTAGCCTGTGATCATTTAGTTTTACTCATTAACCAACTGATCATATTACTGAATTGCTAAATGTGTATAAACCTCGTGAATAAAGTATCATAAGTTTAAATCCTCAAGTACACTATTATTTTGAGTAAAATAATACTCACTTGCTGAGAAAACTTAAGTACAGAATAGGTATATACCGGAAAACTGAAAGAAAAATCGGAAGACCTTAAAACCCGAATAATCAGGATCAATCTACAAAACTAGAACCGCGTTGACGAAAACCGAGGATGTAGAGTACACAACATATCGACAAAGAGACTGTTATATATATATATATATATATGTATATATAGATCTGTATGTGTAAGAGAGAGAGAGGTATATATACCAACAAGAAAAGCACAAGCTTTCCATTTGCCAGTCTTCGAGGCAAGAACAGGGTTTCCCCGGAGATCCACAGTGCCATCGTTTGTGTACTTATCTTTGGCTGACTCCATTGTTTCTAAATAGAATAATAAGAAAGGTATGGCAAAATTATAAAGCTTGATTGCTCTCTATATATATTCCACCGTGAAGGTGGTAGTGATATATATATATATAAATTAATACGCACATATGCCAAAAGATAATAAGCAAAGACAAGCTCCTTTCATCTTTTGGGGGTAGGTCCAAAAGAGTCAACAAATAGTGGGAAATTGCAGCCTCAATTACAAAGTCAATTTTTCTCAAACGTATATATATATATATATATATATATATATATATATATGATATGGTGTTTAAATAATACAAATATGGCTCTTATATATAAATAATATAATATAATATGTTATTTAAAATATTATCAACCAATTTAAGCCATTATTATGGTCGAAGATACGAGATCCAAAAAAGCTAAGGTGATAGATAGAATAGAATCACCACGTACCAATTGAATCAAATATTCCTTAAAATTGATATCAAAGCGTATAATATATCCAAATAAAATGAAACAAAACATAAACACTATGCATATATTGGTTCGAAACGTAGGTGCGCACTTGACATAAATGATACTTCAATTTTGGAAAATGCCAAGAAGGTATGTACATAACTAAGTATAGTGTTGACTCCATTATAAATATATATCACTATATATATATATGCACGCCCAAATTAATTCAATCGTATTGGCTAATTTCATCACCACTTAAAGTGGTTCAAGACTGTAATTGCTGAAAATGTGTGGCCAAAATTTTACACTCCCTAGTTGTAGTTGGTCCTATAAGTAATCAAGTGACATGATCATATGTTAGTGCCTTCTTTCGCCTCTTGTTTTTTCCTACAAGAGTTTTTTTACTATGAATTATGGGAAACGCGTTATTTTACTCATAAAAAATTGCCCCATATATATATATATATATATATATATATATATATATATATATATATATATATATATATATATATATATATATATATATTCCTTGTGCCCTATAGCTTATCCAAATTATCTAATAGATCATACTAATCTTGCTGCTATTGTTACCATTTGTTCCAAATGGTCTATTTTGTTTATCTTATGACTTAAAAGCTTTGAACGAAAAGGGTATGGGCGGAACTACAATTAATCCGAAAGAATCTGTAGTCCCTTAAATTTTTACATTATTTTAAATTTTATTTTAATATATTATTATCCTAAAAATATATTTATTTAATCTTGATCTTTTAAAAAAAATACGATAGAAATTGATATATGTTAAAAATTAGGTCTAAAGTTTCTAATTTTAAAGCATGTTTAGGTGGGGATTACCAAGTCTATCACATGTCATAATCCATTGCTTCTAATTTGCATACTAATGTAGCCATATTTCCCTCCATCTTTATCAACATTCAATTTCATTAGATTTATCTCAACTTAAACTTGAAATTAAATTCAATGGCATAAATAATTAATTTCAATTGAAGAAAAAAGAAAAAAAATGTCATTATCCATGATTATAGTCTTCTTCTTCCTCTAGATCTCTTTGAAAATGAATTCGATCAACACTTCCACTATATTTTCTTGCTATCATGATGTGGCAGACCGGCCTGGCCGAAAGGGAAAACGGTCAAAGCCACCGACCGCACTTTTCGAGAGTAGTGACCGATATGCCCTCGCTCTTTCGGAGTTATCACGTAAATGCCACGTCATGTCCATTCATGTATTGGTAAATGGTAATGGTGGGTTCGATCGGCCATTGGTGACGCTGAAAGAGATTGTTCTCGTTTCTCTATAAAACTAAAAATTGAGTATTTCAAGAAGAAGCTTAAAGAAACAACCGATATATATTATATATTATATCGCAATAAATTCCATTTAAGCCGTGAGTGAATTCAGCTTTGACTAGCTAGGATCTTCTTAAGCAGAATTTATGGCATGATAAAATTAAAAAAAAAACAAATATTAAAAAAAATGGGAATCGGAATTTCGACTTTCGAAATAAAGAATCAAGAACCCGCCATTGCGTGATATATGAGTCTAGCATTGCATATGTGATATGGCCCTTGATTTTTTACTTCAATAGGTTTATCTGTTTAAGTAATTTTCATTATACTAATTATAATGAAAATTACTAAGTAATTAAGTTTAAATAATTTTCATCATACAAATTGGACTTTGATGATGGTATAATTTCATTTGGAATATTAGACGCGGCCATGTATCATATATACAACCTTCTCCCGCATAGCCGGGCTGAGTTTTAAGACTCGGGCTGCAACACTACTGTAATTCAGTAGTGTTGTGGTTTGCGTGAATTTGGTTCTCTTCTTTTCTCTT
This sequence comes from Parietaria judaica, assembly GCA_954871525.1. Taxonomy (NCBI): domain Eukaryota; kingdom Viridiplantae; phylum Streptophyta; class Magnoliopsida; order Rosales; family Urticaceae; genus Parietaria; species Parietaria judaica. The sequence continues at coordinate 6,377,191 of OX940862.1, forward strand.
TTTTTTCCTCCAGCCACTTGAAAGTCATTTTCATAGTTATCTTATCTTCTTATTTTTTTATTTTTTATTTTTTTTTGTGAAGAATGATAGTAATATATGAAAATTGATCCCTCTTAAAAGGAATAGATTCAGCAAACTTGCTTCTTAAAAGTTTCAAATCATGAATTTTTATTTATATACATTTTTTTGTCATAAAAAATTAACAGTTTGACGTTTATTTTTTTTCATGAAAATAAAAAGAAGAGAATTTGATGACTCGACACAAAAATCTGCTTAGATCATATTCATTTTAATTTATATTTATATTTATATTTATATTTATATTTTACGATATTTTGTAACGTACTATTAAATTAGAAATTAAATACTTAAATAAATGTAGCCTCTCCCGATATATATATATATATATATATATATATATATATATATATATATATTGGTTCCGGCAGTATATAGATTCGATCAATCAATTACTCATAATAGTAGATATACCACTTGTTTCAACAATGACAGATCAAAAGAACAGGCCTACAGTATATTCAATCAAAGATGCAGACATAATAAATTTTTACTCTATTATCCGAAACATTTGTATACATATATGTGTCGGACATTGTATGTTAGTATTTACGTAAGCATGATGAATATGGACGTATGCCACGTAGGTCACAATGTGCTTTTTTATGTTTATCGATCGGTTAAGTTGCAAATTATTATCATCATTATCATTAGTTCATTACTATTATGAATATTATTTATGTTGCTCACTAGCTTAAGTTCGCCAATCCAATGATTCTCGCAATTCTCTAAATGAAATCCTTACTCGTAAAATTGTTTTCTCATCATATTGGAGAGAAATAATATAAATTTTTGAACTATTCTATAATATTTTGGTCAAAATTATGTTTGTTTTAACTCCTAAATTATTGGAATGGCAAGCAAAATCGTAGAGGATACTATTTAGACGGGTATATCCGCCTCCGCTACAAAAGAGAATGTAATTGTCAAAATAGTAGTTCATCTAGGAATTCGCTTGCCAATAGTAATTATCATAAGGTTCTACTTTTAAAATCAATTGGTAAGGTTTAGAGTAACTCATGATTGAGTGTTCATAACTTTACGAGTAACATATGTTTTTTCTCTTTCATGTAGATCAATTCTTAATATGTATCCATATGTTTTTTTTTTCTTCTTCTTTCATATAAAAAGATTCTTAATATTTCTCCTTAATATGATAGTATTTTTGTCTCGCGTATCTTAGACTGAATGGCCCATTATTTTTCGACTGGTACTCATTTGAGCTTAATACACTCTGAAATCATGTTGAGTTTCAGGAGATTCTCTTAACCAATTAGGATGAGTCGATGAGTAACCCACGACTTTTTTAAAACTTTATTAATTAGGCCCAATGTCTTTTTCATGTCCAATTATTAATACCCCACGAGAAATAAAACATAGTTTTGACCTAATAGTATAAATTATAGAATAGCTCGCCAAAGCTCAATTAGCTCTCTCTCACACCATATATTATATACATATACATGAATGAACGTGCACTCTCTGTGGATTTCGTTGCCTACAAGGAAAAAGTTAACGATGCCAACTAAGTAGTATCTATAACTAGGGTTTATTCATAGAAAAGGCAAGATCATTATAAGCTAATCATCTTCTTGCATTTACTATATATAAAGCAACAGTTTGTGGGGATACATATCATGGTTTGTTCTGTGTCATCCCAATTTCTAGGGTTCCCATATACTTGCACACTGTTAAAGGTAAGTTCATGGACCACAAACAAAGGCAACAACTCCATCACTTGCCATTGACAAGGACGAATCCTGCTCTCTCTCCCTGGATCTTTCGTTGTTCGCCGATGCTGATTCTTTTGGAATCTCGCTATTGACCGATAGGTTAGAACTGGCCCGATCCAATCGATACTCGAATAATTCACTCGTTACTTAATGCTAGTTTGGTGTGAAGAAGCGTACGCATTCATGATCATCACATGCAAAACCAATTATTCAGTGCTTTCACTCTTGTCTACAGATGAAGATTCTCTCTACAATAAGGGGATGAAAGAAAGATTCTTCAAAATCTCGAGCGCACAAGAGAATTAATTATTATATATATGTGTATATATATGTACTACTGTATATATTATATATATGAGGTAGTTTCCTGTATATGAGGAAAGTACATCAATAATATAGGCAAGTTGGATATGCATATGATTCACGTTTGGAATATTTAGATTGTATTTGATGGTTGAATTTTGTATCATGTCCATGAAAAGCATATAGACGACTTTTTTTATTATAAAAAGAATATAAAAATTGTATGAAATACTCATTTTGTGTCAAACCGTTAAAAAACTACTAATTGTGTGCGGTAAAAACTACTCATTACCATAATGAGTAGTTTTAAAAAGGTTTGCACAAAATGTAGAAAATAGTACTATTTCTTATTTCATTTTTTATTCGTTTTAATTATCCACTCAATGGCTTTATATTCCGCTTCCATGAATTTTCAAGTAACTAGAATTTATATAAAGACTTTGAACGTTAGATCAATATTCGAATTCGGTTATTGGTGAATGAGAAAATTCGAGTTTTTTGCTTCAAATATTGTGTTTTCTCTTTTTCCCAAAACCCTAGTCTCCATAACCTTGTCTCTCCATATTATCCACATGCAATTGCTTGGGCAGTGTATAGATTCCTAGACAAACCAGAAATAACATTCCATTAATTAATTTTTTCACACGATCTTTTATACGACGTCATTTTTCATTATCCATTTAACGCATATATATATAGACTCGCAGTGAAACTAGGAGTAGTACTGCTAGTATAATATAATAGATAAGATCATATATAGACCTGTAAAGTACTATTTACTGACATAAATATATCATGCAAATATTAAAATTTCCTTGCAAATTGATTCTTCCAAACATTAAGGGAAGATACAACAAAAAGTAGTTGTATTCGTCCAATGTGGGCTTTATTTGGATGTTCCATGGCGTTGAGGGCAAAGGTCGTTATCACCATGAATAATGGAGGCCACTGGAACCCTAGCTAAAGCCTTTTGGAGCACTCTAGGGTCTAAAACTAGGTATTAGTTTGTTGTGGTCACTAGAAGGTGACCTAAGATCGAAAATAGCCAAATAGTTTCCGTTGTTCCCCATAATTCACAAGTGGTATATGCTCACTTTTTTCCGCGCATGTGAAAGCTTTATAATAATAAACGTTTCATGTGGAGGCTCGAGAGTTCAAAGTTCAAACCCCACGACATACAAATAATTGAATACCCCGACCTTGCATAAAACAAAAGGTTAACGCTGTGGACGGTACGTTACTTTATGATTGAGCTAGGGTGAGAATTTTTGTCTCATGTCGTGTTCGTGTTATGTCTCAATAATATTTTTCGTACTAATTTTATATGTGCATAGAACTGCCTTACCATTATATCATCATGTTTATAGCAAAAACCGCTTGATTAATTTATCATATTAATCAATGTATATATGAGCAAAAACTTGGACCATGAAAATAACTTTCTTAAGTTTATACAAAGTACCATTGATTCTCACCAACTAAGCTTATCCGCGACGAGTTGTTTTACAGGATTAAATTATTACGCGACGATTTGTTCTTTATGATTTACAAAAATAAATTATCAAACTAAACCATGGTTAGTTAGTACGGTTATAGCTAGAGAGATGTTTAACTTACTATATATATATATATATATATATATAAAGTCCAAAATGAACATGTTATTTTTGTGTTGGGTTGCTGTAGATCAATTATTATAGTACAATAATTAGGGTTGTCATTGTTATACACACACATATATACTATAATATTGTATATATGTGTGTATTTTTTGTCACATATAAGGTCATTGTTTTTGCAAGTTGCTAGATCAGTGCGAGCAAATCAAAACTGTTGAAACTGACAGGATAGATTCTTTCCAAGCCAATGGCTGGCTAATTAGAGTTTTGACTAGGTATAGTGCGACGAAACGAATGAACATATATATAATATATAGAATTTAGCTAAAAGTCGCCTATTTATTATATGACCCACACTAAAAACTGATGCGAAAAATTATCTCTTATACTTATTTTACATAAGTTAATAAAACTAAGTCGTGATGATTCTAATGAAAGAAAATGAAATTCACTCAAATCTAAATATCTATAATCACCTGACGGAAAACAGCAACTAATAAACTTATCAAATTAGAAAGAAATAATACAAAAAATCATGACGGAATAGAAGTAAGAACTACAAAATAATCATACATGTCAATATGTCATCATAAATAATCAATATCTAATCATAAATTCATTCTTCTGAGAAAGCCTAATAGAGTAAAAACGTAATTAAATGCATGAGACTGTGAAAATTAGTGGAGTCAAGTCATAATATATACAAAAAAGGAAGGATAATATTGGTACGAGAATCCTAATAACCAAACCAATCACGATGATACAAATTAATTAAGCTTAAGCAATAAGTTAAGAGATAATAATAATTAATCGTTTATTATGGGCACCTATTGGATCGCCAATTCGCCAACACTTTTCTGCTAAATTCATAATTATTATTGCCACTTGATGGATAAGATAAAAGTATGCTTCAAGTTGCATTACAGTTTCTAGTATTTTTGTCACACTGCTCTGCCCATCTTTATTATTATTAAGGATATTAGGCATATGTCCCAATTTTATTTTAACTTTTTTACTTATGTTCTCATTCTTTTTTCGCAAAATATGTTCCAAATGACTTAAAACGTACTCCATGTCAATTGCCGTCACATTACCGTCTTTTGCCCATTAGTTTTGCTACATGTCTTTAAAGAGATATTTGCGGCAGAAACGGAAACGTGACGGCAGTTGATCACTTGGTGTTTTAAGACATTTGGAACATATGTCGCAAAAGAAAAAAAATGAATGAGAACATAAGGTGGATATTTGAAAATAATTTGAAACATATATGTCGTTAATAACCCTTTTTATTATATACTATGTCAATTCTATTTAATTATTCATTCAAATCCCTTCTGGTAGAAAATGTAGCCCATGATAAGAGTAGAGATCACCCAAGTTGGATTATGAGTAAATATCGCTATATTTATTCATATTTCTGTATTTATAAGTTTTTCTCATTAGTTTCTAATATCAGTTTATCATCTGATTTTATCATTACGTGCTAGTTTGCTTCCTAGATTGAAATAGAAAGACAAATTCAGAGATCAAAGTAGTAATTCCTTTTTTCTTTTTTTTTTCTTTTTTTGAGAGAGAGAGAACAATTTAGTATATAATGATTATTTTAAAGAATATTGGTGATTAACTAATATTTATTTTTATTTTTGTGAAACACAAAAGCTTAGCTAAGTAACTGTTGCATTGAGTATGTCAAGTTGACAATAAAGATTCTTGGAAATTTATGGTCTTTACTCTTGTCTTGACTATATAAAGGAGTGTTACTTTTATATATTTTGGAACTTTGGATATACTTGGTATATTCTTTATGGTAGAATTGGCTATTGAAATTGAAATATGTATTCTTATCATATTACGTCAACACCCAAACCTATCGTATCAAACGGTCTCCTTTGAACTTACTGATTAATAACTACTTTGTTTCGATCACTTTTCAATTCAGGGCCGGTCCTAAATATATAGGGCCCACGATAACATATTCGGGCCTTTAGCAATACATCATTGGTGGAGCCAACTTTGTATTTAGGCTATACACTAGTTATAAATGGCGGATGCAACGGTGATCGAGCTCAATTGTTAGGAGAAGAAATTAAAGAAAAAATTATTCTGAACAAATAAAAAAAACTACGTCACAGTGAGATGAGAAACAAGAAAAGAAAAGTCCGTGAATAATATATTAAAGAGATAAAAAATATATATATCGAAAGTTCGAAACATTATTTTCATAAAAATAATCCTAAATTCCTAATAATTAAGTTAAATAATTGAAAATATACTAAACAATGTCAAACCTCTTCTACCTCGAGAGCCCTAGGCACCTAACTTTTCCCGCCTATAGCAGGTGATGATGGCGTTTATCGACCAACTTAAATAATCGAGCCCGTAGCGAAGCCAGCTCTCCATTTAAGAAGGGGCAGTTTAATATTTTTAGTGTATTATATGCAACATAAAATCATTCATTAATGTAGACTTAATACAAATACATTCCATATATATGGGATTTATCCACCAACTATGCATTTATCTTCAGTGCATTTAATACTCACTACTCCAATTAATATATATATATATTTATATATACTCCAATTAATATATATATTTATACATATAATATGGAATCATACATGGAATTTATCCATTAACAATGCACTTATCAAGATCGTGAGGGTGGGCATGTGTCCATTGTGGGACATGAATGCCCGTAAAGTTATCATCGAACCTCTACAAATCTAACAAATACCATGTCTCCTTAGGGACGTAAGGTCATTCATCTAATTATAAATTATCGGAATGAGATGGTAATTTTACATTTTAATCTACTTCACGCAGAAGACAAAAGATCGTCAAGATTAAAAACTGAAACATCACCACGATTTGCAATACAATAACCTTGCACGGGCATGAAGTAAATTCGTACTCACATGACCAATCTACCAATCAATTTTTTTGTTGTTGTTGTTGTCGTCGTCTGATAATCATGTTTCAACCAACTTCGTTACGATAATGTTATGGACTTGCAATCGTTCTCGACACAGGAGCAACGCCAAAACTTCACCGATCTCAATATCTTTATTTTTAAGAGATATTGAATTGATCACAAGAACTAGGAAATATGTTCATCATTATTTTAGGTACATAAAAAGTTCCAATGAGATCATGCAAATTGCGGAAAGTTAACTTGACAATATTGTAGTTCAACAATTTTACTATTTATGGTGAAAATACAAGCTAGGCCAAAGTGTGATGAAATAGTCATTGAAATATCAACAATTAAAAAAAAATTAGGTTTTCTATCTGACATTAATGGAGGACAAAAGCAATTTCGTTCTGATACAAATATACATGAAAAATTAATACGAGAAAGAAATCGCGAAGTTAGAAGTACTGTACTCAAGCAAAAGCAATTTCCAGTTGAGTAATTGCATACTGTTATTAACTATACAGTGTGTCTGTGTTGCCTAATAGGCTAAATCTCACGAGATGAAAGGCGATATACTACGTGATTTTACCGGTTAGTCCGAATCCAAGCCGTCGACTTCCTCCTCTGGTAATTCAAATGCGTCAATTTCTGCGAAGTAAGCTCTTTGCTGCTCTATGTAATCTTGGGACAGCTTGTCAGAGTATTTTACACTCTTTTTCTGTAGAAACCCACAAACCATAAGATGATACGGAAATTTTAGCTGGAAAACTACAGCATTATATTTGAACTACTTGTGGGACAAATGTGTTTAGGCTAATTATATCTAAAATAGTTTGGATGAAACCGGGACAAAGAACCGATGTTTGACGATTTTCCCCCTGGTATTGGTATTGGTTTTGTAGAAAGTAGAGACTGATTTTTTTCAGGAACCAGTAACCAGTACCGGAATTGGTAAGCATACCAGTTTAAAGCCGGAAAATACCACTTAAACCAGGAAATTCCATTTTAAACCGTGAATTCCTGTTTCAAACCAGGACTTAACAGTTTTATACAGAATACTACCAGTTTTAAAGAGGAATTTATTATGTCAAAATATACTCTAGTATAACAGAATAAATTAAAAAATTTAATTAAAACATGGACCGTGATACCCGATCCCAATTTGCATAAACGCGGAAGACTTAATTACTAGTATTTCACAAACATTCTTGGTTTCAAAAACCGTATTGGGAACCGGGAACTAAAATTTCAGTCCTATTACAAAAGACAGTAGTACAAGTACCGAGTGGAATGACGCAAGGATGAGACAAATTAAACTAACCTTTGTAGGCAGAGCTGTGCATGCCTTTGGTCGATTGTTAGCCTCGTCATCCTTCATGCTCACTCTGTAGCGGGAAGGGAAAGAAGATTTTTAATACAACAATAAAACCAAGTCAATCAAGTCTAGTAGATTAACAAGATGAACAAATAACGAGTAAAATAAAGGAAAAAAATGAAATGTGTGTACCCAATCTTCCGTATCTTTGTCTGGGGAGGGCAGCTTAAGGGCTCATCAACCGCCTTCTCTTTGCCCTTTCTTTTGTCTGAAGTCACCGCAACTCCCGACCGATTCTCACTTGGCTTCAATACACTCTTCCATTTCTCTGCACTCTCTCTACGCCTGTAAACCGAACACGGTTCAACTCCCTCGTCGTTTTCTTTACCTGAACTCACGAAATAAGAACTCGTCAACATGGAGGCAAAAACAAAAGCCCGTAACCTAAACCGTAAAACACCCACTATGTATACTAGATAGTCATTCATACTCATCGCCCATTGATTCCAGAGAATGTTTCTAGAATAACAAATTGCTTACAAAAACAACGAGAGCATGAGCGATTCGAAGAGAATCGCATCAAGTTCATTCAAACTATCAACCTGAGATGCCCTTATACACAATTCAATATACGAAACGCATAAGCACAATCCAGAAGCTATAATTTGCTCAAATGAGCATTGCAGCTCTACACAATTAGCAAGTACGAGCAGATTAAGCAATTAAACGCACATATAACAAACAATTCCAAATCTAATTGAATATCACAGAACCATTACGATTTCCCCCAAATCAAGACCCGAAACCCTAATTCCAAATCCAAAGCCAATGAAAGCGGAGAATCCGTACCCGATACAGAGGCCGGACTCAGAAGAGGACGAGTCGGAGTGGCCACCACCGGAGGCGGCGCCCGGTCCACGACATCGATTCCGGCACGGTCGCCTCCGGAGGCGGATACGGCGGATTTCAGGTTGGCACTATTAGCGAGCTTGTTAATGGCGGACGAGAGAATCGACTTCCGCGACTTTCGAAGGTGGGGCAACTTCGACGCCGCAGACGCCGACGACGACTGAGAGGAGTTTGCGGTGTTGGTGCAGTCGGAGAGAGGGTTTCGAGCTCTGCTTCGTCTTCCTCGTTCAGCCTCCATTTCTGGACCTTGGCTTCCTTCTCGGACCACTATATTCCCATCTCAGAGTAACACAGAGTATAGGAAGATTCGTCTAGAACAAGCTAGAGCGGCAATGGCGGGAAAATCTGGTGTTTGCAAGACAAAGAGAGAGAGAGAGAGTGAGAGAATCAAATGGTGTTGATTGAAGCTTTTAATTGGGCCTTACTAGATAAGCCCATTATAGGAAATGGGCTTTATCTGAAATTGTGAAACTAGCCCAATGGCTTTAAGTTTTGCTCGCATTTTGACATTGGTTTTCTTGGGCTGGCATTTTAACGTTTTTATATAAACGAGTTTGGTTTATTTGTGGCATAAATTTCCAATCTTGTATCAAGTCGGCATATTTTTAATTTATTTTTAGGGATAATAATATCTAAAAATATATAAAACATGCTCGAAATTCAATTCCGTCTATGTCGAGTACATCTCTAGTTAATGAAAATGTTAAATAATTAATATTTTCAAAGTTTAATCGTGGATGTATATATTTACCTCGTGTAATAGACCTTAACGTAATCCATACTGGATGTGACTTCCAGGTATTATGATCAATTAAAAAAAGATTGAGAATATACTAGCACACTTATTTAAATATAGGAAGTTATGTTTATATACAATACTTTTTAACTAGTACATTATATTGGGAAAATTAAGACAAAAGTCAAACATTGGCCAATTGAAGCGATAAAAACTCAAAGTAGAAAAATAGCAGTAGAGTACACGAAGTCAACAAATATAAAAACGACATATTTATTTTGTTCCAATTTCTTTACGTATGTTCAATTTTAAGCGTAGTGCTATTAAATCATACCTAAATACATATTTACGTGCTCATTCAACTATCTAACATATTCACTCATTTGAATTCGACGAAAAAACGTGTCGTCTAACATTTGTTGACTTTGAGTACTTTTATCTTTATTTTTTTTACTTTGGACCCATGCCGTCTCAGTTGGTTAAGGTTTAAGTATTTTTGCAGTGATTATCCTAATTATATTATCATTGGTACATAATCACCAAGGACGGCACATGTGACAGAAATTCAACGGCTCACACCAAATCTAGTGCACATGTTACTAAAATCACATAAACTACAAATACAAAACCAGAGTGGTAAAAAACCTTGATTTATTGGGGCCAATAGTTTGTGTTATATTCAGTGTTCCAATGCAACTTTTTCAGTTTATAATTAAAACAATGGGACACATTGAGATTTGAAACTTCTTTAGATTGCACAAAACAACATACTTTATAAACCGGTGAAAGTCACAAATCCTATAAATACCAAAAATCCCCATTCCACTATCACACTCAAGCTTGCTTAGCTCTCTCTGTGAAAAGAATAAACAGCAATATTAATGGAAAGAATTCAGCCATGGATTTCAGAGCACAAGCTCACTAGTATCGGTCTCATCTCACTACCAAGAATCTTTCTACTTTTATTGATTTTATAAAGTATTATGTGTTCATATTGTCTTCTTCTAAAAAAAATGTATTGCAATCGCAGGAGCGATTTGGGCATCAGGGATCGGCGCGTCGCTTGCCTACTCTCGCGGCTCAAAATCTCCGATGAAGCCGAGTCTCAAGCTTATACACGCCAGGTTAATATTATAGTTTAAAGTACATTAATAATAATGTTTTGTTTTATATATTGATGAGGAAATAAATCACTTGTTACATGGTGCATTATAGGATGCACGCGCAGGCGTTGACGCTGGGCGTCCTATCATGCGCAGCGATCTACCATTACCGCGAGAAGCGTGTGGCGGAAATGGCGGCCAAATGAGATCTCTACTAGGCATGAAAATTGAAATCACTAGTCTTTTCCTGCTACTTTTTTTTTTTTTTTAATTTCTAAACTATTTGTAGCTCAATTAAGGATCTTTCAAAAGGGTACTTCGTGTTACTAAAAATGTGGCTTGAGATGGTCATGTGTTATGATGTACATACATTTCATCTTATATACCTTGGGATATTTGTGGCAAATATATATACTATGAGAGTATGATATGTACTTATAATTATGCTTGCCAAAATTCTCAATGATTTAAATTCTTCTGGCATAAGTATAATTAATTTTTTGTTGCACATATGATTTGATCATATTTTTCTTTTTTACTTTTGACCATATATGCGCTATACGAGTTCTCAAAATGTGTTCTACAATGCAAAAACTAAGATATGCATTTAGGGTCCTACACTTAGTTCTCCACAGCGCTGGACGTGCTGGGGACCGCCCACAAGTACTCCTTCCAGACGCTCAAGGACAATGCCGTGAAGTTCATTGTCGAGAACATGCAGCAGATCATGTTTTCGCCGGCTTACGAGGATTTCGCGCACAAGAACCCTCACCTCTGTGTGCTCATCGCCAGGGCTTCGTTCAAAGTCCAGGAGAACTCTCAGTCTCAGATGACGTATCTTTTCGTAGACCATAAGTAAATTATTTTTTGGTGGCCCTGTTACAATATATAGTAAAATATTTTATTGACACAAAAATAAATTTATTTCATTTTCTTTTGTAAAAACGACATGTTAACAAATTATTACTAATTAATTTACTAATTATATGTTCAGTTTTAGAACTATCGAAATTTAAATTCTGAATTTTATTATGTCGTTTTTTATAGAAAATATAATATAAATAATAAGTCAGAATAAAAGCAAGATAGAAAAAATTAGTGCTAATTATTTTTTGAATATTAAATATTGGTACGAAAACTCTAAATAAAAAGGTGATGTTTCTAGTTTAGCGTTTTAATTAAATTAAAATTCTAAATGAAAGTGATGAAAACTCTAAATAATTATATTATTTTTAATTTCATTGGTAAATATTGGTTCAACCAAGTTAGATTTGATGTTTTTTTTTTGTATAGTAAATTTGCTGTTATATTAAGTATATAATTAATTCTTCTAATTTAATTTTTAAAATATCAAGCGGCGAGTGCCGAGTGGTGACTATATAATAAAGAAGTACACAAATATATGTATATTTGATTTCATAATCCCTACTCCCAAGTGATGTATTAATACGGCAGTATACGAGTAAAAAGAAATGTGTTGAGAAGAGAAAAAGAAAACACAAAAACATTATAATGGGTCCCACAAATGGGCTTCATTTTTGTACTTTCATTTCAATATTATATTTTCACTTTCTTCTCCAAATGAGCCCTCCCAAGGTACAGAACCACGAAGCTTTCTCCCTCCGGCTTTCATGGTAACTTCCGGCAGTCGACGAACGGAAATGGGGCCCTTTCATGGGAGCTCATAAATGTGGTATCAAAGCGGAAAGAATGAAAATATAAGTCAAAAATTGTTATACGTGAGTATTTTTTGTCGCCGATGTCCCTTTATTATGTGCTGTGTCGAAAATGTGGCTTGAGAGTTGAGATGGTCATGTGTTATAATGTATTATATCTTATAAACTTGGAGTTATTTACAGTAAAAATACACATATGAAAAGTATGATTGAAAAAAGTTTGACATAAGTAATTAAGTTTTTTTTGTGAACTCCATATATTATGAATTTCCAACTTTAATGTAGCAACATATGATATTATCTTCTCGTTTCTTTTCTTTTTACCACATGTGAGTTATAAGAACTTCAAAGTGTTGAAAACGAACAATCACGGGCGGAGCTATGTTATAACTCCACAGTTTTAATTGTTTTTCTTCAAAATTATACTCTTATGTCTTTTATTATAAATAATGTAATCATCTTTTTACAGCACTCTCAATTATCAATAATCTCCTATTTAAAAATAATTAATAAAATTAAAGATAATTCTCTTACTAAATATACTATTTCTAAAGAGTTAATAATTATATGATATATTGACTACAACTTGGCTAACATAATCGTTGATGTACTTGTTATTTTTATGCTTAGAATTTGTGAATAGGTAACCTTTGCATCCAGATTGTTTTCAGAAACGAAGAAATGTATTTGAGAGCGAATTTTAGATTTAGCTTGTTCTCTTATCTTTTAGTTTAAAATTAAATATTTTTTATTTATCATATTATAAATTCATTTCTTTCTTTGCATTTTGCACGTAACTTAGTCGTTGAGAGTCAAGTTAATTCCAAAATTTTGACTCTCCTAACTTGTACTTAAAAAATTATTATTATTATTATAAAGTTTTTTATATAGATATTCATTGATCACTCATCACGATGAGCGATCATATATATATATATATATATAAATATATATATATAACATATGTTCACTTTCAAATTCTATGACATATTTCTATTCTAGCGAAGATTACTCTTGGAATATCTCCTAAGAAAATTATTCCTTTTACATCAAATCCAAACTATAGTCCTATTGCCGAGTCAACTTAAAGAGCACGTCTTACGTAAAATAAGATTTTAATCCCCCAATTTTAATACTCATAAATCAGAACTCCACAAATTCAGATCAAATTACCATTCGAAGGCAACCAAAACTCGCCATTGCAAGGTAAAGCAAGCAATTCAGAGTAAAACACTTAAAACTCTCTATGCTTATTGTATTGTAAAATAATTAAGTATGAGCATTTTGGGGCAACATTATTAGTGATCTACCTAATGTGTTTGTTCAATCAAAAGTACTAAATTAATAAAGAAAGTGGTTACCTTAAGTATTTTTGTGGCATTACAATGCAGCATATTTGCTGTTGTTGAGGTTGGAAAGTCCCTTTCTCTTTCCCAACTCTTTAATTATTACATAATCTATTGTGCAATAATGATAGCATATATATGCTTTTATTCTTTCTACTTTCCTTATACGACTTAGCTTAAAAACACATCCAAAGCTTCTTATTAACCACTTTAATTATCACTCCAATTGATTTTTTAAATGTTGGTTTTACAGTTGGTAGCATTCATAATTAATTTGATAATATAATCGAAGTGCAAAGTGCAAACGTCGTTTATATATATATATATATATATATATATATATATATCGATCCAACAATCATTTAATTTTTATTTTCCGCATTTTATCTCGTTATTTTTACTTGATTATAGTGAATTATTCTCACCGGCTTGTAATTTTCTTTCGAAATTTAATTACCGCTTAGAAATCTCCATTTTCGTTTATAACAATAATCAATTTCAATCCGTTTTATTAATGTATTGTTTGAGAAATCCAAAGACATGACAACAACTCCTACAAGAGTTGGTCTTAAAATATTGGACGTTGTGGTTAGGCACCATAATCATTGTGCATGGTTGTTTGTCTCACAAACAAATAATTTAATTAAACCAAAAAATATGATCTACCTACCATATACTTTGGCCCCAACTAATGAAAGCACGACGTGACGCCCTTCACCGGCCTATATATAGCCTGTTCTCATCATCGATCATCGCGCAGCGTCACCGGAGATGGAGTGTTGCATTTGCAGCCCGGTGTGCATGTTCAGGCCGCCCCGGAATGCGATCTGCGCAGCGTGCTACGAGGGAGCCAAGACCCTCCAAACCGTCCTCAGCGACGCCGAAGGCAAGCTCGGTTCGACGAAGGTATGCTTTTTTGTGTGTGGAATTAGAATGTTGTTAATGTTATTAATCAAAATTATGCGTGGATAAAAAATGGTTCAAAACTTGCGCTAATGTTTTTGCCCTTTTTTTCTAGACACTGCTGAGTGTTTGGCAATGCGTGACTGCCATGGGAGCACGCGCGGAGGAGCTGAAGGAGAGGATTGAATTCCTCAGCGGGTTTGTGGGTGCCTTTAAAGAACCAATTCACACGAACATAGTCTTAAAGCCTGGAGATAACGGCACCGGACTCTCTGCTCATAAAGCTCTAATGGTAATAATGTGACTATATATCCCGGTTTCAGGCTGGTCCCATCCCGATTTCGGCCCAGAAACCGGATTTATATCCAAAATTTGGGAATTAAGCCCGTACGGATTTGAAAATATGTCCCTTCCAATATAATTTCTTGGATCTGCAATTGATTGTTAGCATATCATAATTGAGAGGAAACATATATAGTAGAGTTTGGACTGATTTTTATTTATTTATTGCCAGTGTCCGGTTTTCACAATCTGGCATCGGCGTATTCCCTATTTTTTATTTTATAAATAATTTTTATTATAATAATATCTTTATATCAAACCAATATAATTTAACTTAATAGTCGGCATTTTCTAGCTTGAAATGAAACCGATATTTACCAATATTAGTGGTCCCAAAATCAATAAAATAACAATTCACTGATTCTTTTTCCGTTATTTCTATGTATTGGTACCAAATAGACTGGACATCCTTTGGCAAAATAATAATATTAGGTTGCTTAAATTATAATGAGGCCTTTTCATATGATGTAAGGTTTTTTAAAATATTTTATTTATTAAAGTTATAAATATTTGAAGTCTTGGGTCAGAGCTTAAGTTTTGTGAAAAGGTCGGTCTTGAAAGAAAGAAAGAAAGAAAATGTTTGTTGTAAGTAAAACTTGACCTAATTACGATCCCCTCTTTCAGGCAACGAGATCGGAGGTTTTCAGGAACATGCTTGACTCCGACAGCTGCAAGGCCGCCACGGCCGAGCAGGTAACTCTACCCGAGCTGAGCACCCCCGAACTCGAAGCCTTCCTTGAGTTCCTCTACACGGGAAGTTTGTCAGAGGAGCGCATGGCGCACCACGTTTACTCGCTGTCCGTCGCGGCTGACAAGTACGACATCCAGTTCCTCCGCCGCTCGTGCGAGCGCTACATGTCCAGCGCGCTATCGGCATCCACGGCACTCGACGTGCTGGGGATCGCTGACACGTGCTCCTACCAGGCGCTCAAGGACGCCGCCGTGAAGTTCATCGTCGAGAACATGCAGCAGATCGTGTTTTTGCCGGCGTACGAGGCTTTCGCGCACAAGAATCCTCACCTCTGCGTGCTCATCGCTAGGGCTTCGTTCAAAGTCCAGGAGAACTCTGAGATGAGCCATAATAGCGTGGTTTATTAATAAAGTGGCTATTATTATATTATTAACATAATGTATAGAAGTTTTATTTTCTCACATATCCACATATTATTATTATTATTATTTATTGAGGGAGGCATAGGAAATTAAAGGTGATGATGATTTTGAGTCATTGATACTAGCATGTTGGTGAAAGGTTAATAAAAAAAAATACTCTTCGGTATTTATACATATGCTGCTATAATTATTAATTGAATTGCCTATATATATTTATTATATATATATAAGTATATAATTAAATTAGATGTTCCACATATTCTATAACACATATATAAATTGCAGTACCATTTGACTTAAATATATTTATATATATATATATATACATGTATATAATTAAAGGGAAACTTGCAAAAATAGCCTAAAAAAACACCATAATTGAAGTTTTGAACCATATTGAAAAAATAAGTGTTTCTAAACTTTGACCAATTTTAGACGAATTTACCCTTAATTAATTAACACCCACATTGATTAACCCCCTCTTGAACACACGTTTTCTTCCCTCTCTCCTTTCTCATCTCACTTCTCCTCGCTCTCTCTCCTCGTTCTCCATAGAGGACTCGAACAACAACGAGTTCCAAACGCCGCGCCTCGAACATTTGCCGACCACTGAACCCCGCGCCTCCGTCGTGAGTCCGTCGTGCGCACGCCCTCTCCGTAAACCTCCGAGGTTCGTTTGTTTCAGAGTTTTAGGTTGGTTTGATTTCTGGTTCGGTTGATTTCGCCTGAGGTTCGTTCGTTTTCTCTATGGTTTGTTCGATTGATTTAGCTTGGTTTGATTTCTGGTTGTTTTTTTTTTCTAGGGTTTATTTTTCTTAAAGTTAGGAATGGAATCGTTGTTAAGTTTTGTATTTTTTTTTTTGGAAAGTTTAGTTTTTTTCTCTGTAAGACTTTGTTAGGAAGTTTGTTACAGTTTTTGGCATGGGCTTGGGAGGTTGGGGGATCGATGTTGACGAATTGGGACAATATCTTCAGATTTAGGGGACAATAATTTGCATTTTGGGGATAATTTTTGGTAATTTAGGGACAGTTTTCTGGGCAGTTCGCTTGAAGGTTGTATGGGTTTGAATCTTGGGACAATTTCTTATGATCCTTGGGGACAGTAATTTGAAATTTGGGGACAATTTTTTTAATTTAGGGATAGTTTTCTGGGCAGCTCGCTTGAAGGTATGAATAACATTCTTGGGACAGTTTCTTATGATCTTTGGGGACAGTAATTTGAAATTTGGGGACAATTTTTGGTAATTTAGGGACAGTTTTTTGGTAGGTTGTATGATTAACATTCTTCTCTCTTGTTTCAGATTTTCGTTTAGAGTTTCTTATCAATAGTTTCCAACAGTCGATCAGAAGTCCCCTCGACCAAAAAGGATGCTCAGAACTGGTTTTGTCTCCGTTGGATAATAATAACGACGATTCTAATTCCAATTTTGCTTAGACTATGGGCTCCCGAGAAACTCAAACTATACTAAATCAACGACGATGTTAATTTACATCTCGACGCGTCATTAATTGATATTATGTATTTTTACAAATTTTTAGATGGTACATATGCCTTCTGTTTCATAGATGTAATGTCATTTTTGAAGAACAATTTAGTTGTATCTGAACATATATTGTTTATTATTAAATGATAATCTGAAAATAAGAAGTGAAACTACTATTATTTGTGGATTATTACTTGCTTTATCATTAGTATGAATATGCCTGAAATCTACCTACGAAATCAATAAATAGTTGTCTTGAATAATTCATAAAATTGTGCAATAAGTTGCAACACTCAAAATTTGTTTTATGATTTATCAAAAAAATTCATTGATACACTCAAAAAATGTCTTTGTAAATACCAAAAATTTATTCCGGGAATGACAAATAATAGTCTTTCAACACTTACAAATTGTTCTTGGAACACCAAAAATTATCCTCGACACACCCAAAATGTCCAATTTTTGTGTAAGACCCGGGACACCATGGACAAGTTTTGTATAAAACCAGCGACATTAATTGTACAGTAAAATATGGGACAATTTTAATGTAAACCTGGGACACTATTTGTGTGAAACACGAGACACTATTTGTGTCAAACCCGGACAATTTTTGTGTTACCTAGGGACAGTTGGTTTGTTAAACAGGGACAATGACTGTGTAAAGCGAGGGACAATTGTACAATAAAATATGGGACAGTTTTAATGTAAACCTTGGACATTTTTAATGTAAATCCGGAAAGTATTCAGGCAGATTCATTCTCACTAAAAAAACTAACATAAAGCATTCCACAAAATCCTACAAAATATTTATAATAATTCCAACAAAGTACTTAGAGTAATCTTACAATAATTACCATGTGAATAATTCCACACAATACTTGTAATAATTCCCCAAAATCCTACAAATAAGTCGACATAATTACCCCCATGATTTACATGTTACTCGGTTATGACCTAACACTCCACATTTCGAACATTTTCAATGCTCCACAATGATTTCAACTCTTTCATACAACTTATCCATCAATTGGGTGTGACTAATGTCCATCGGCGCTAAGAAAAAACTATTCTTCGCATTGGTGTAGTTCCACTTCTCATTTTCAAGAACCCTCTCGCCATCATGTTTGAGATATACATCCAAATCTGTTTCAGACGAAAGTATAAAATGAATTAAGAAAAAGCAAGAACAATCATAAATAAAAGGACATAAATAAGGATCAAATCATACCAATTGGTTTTGACGTTGTGCCAATGAGAATATGACAATGTTGATAAGAAACTCCAAACGAAAATCTGAAACAAGAGAGGAGAATGTTAATCATACAACCTCCAAGAAAACTGCCACAAATTTGTCCCTAAATTACCAAAAACTGTCCCCAAATTTCAAATTACTGTCCCCAATGATCATAAGAAACTGTCCCATGAATATTACTCATACAAACTTCAAGCGAATTGCCCAGAACTGTCCCTAAATTACCAAAAATTATCCCCAAAATTCTAATTATTGTCCCCAAGGATCATAAGAAACTGTCCCATGAATATTACTCATCCAACCTTCATACGAATTACCCAGAACTGTCCCGAAATTACCAAAAATTGTCCCCGAAATCAGAAGAAACTGTTCCTATTCGTCAACATTGATCCCCTTAACCTCCCAAGCCCACGCCAAAAACTGTAACAAAGCTCCTAAAAAGCCTTCCAGGAAAAAAAACCTAAACTTCATGCAACTTAATGAAGAAAAATACCAAAACTAACAAGGATTCCATAGCCTAACTTAATGAAGAAAAATAAACCCTAGAATAAAAGCAAACCAACCAGAAATCAAACCAAGCTAAATCAAGCAAAAGAATCACAGAGAAAACGAACGAATCTCACGCAAAATCAAACGAAAATGAGCGAAAGGAGAAGGGAGACTGATGGCGGACTCACGGAGAGGACGTGCGTACGGCGGACTCGCGACGGAGGCACGTGGTTCGGTGGTCGGAGGACGTGCGTGCTGCTTGAGTTGGTTCGAGTTCTGTGTGGGTCGAGTTCTTCGTTGCTTCCCTTGGTCGAGTGGGTCGAGTTCTGTGTGGGTGAGGGATGGGAAGGGAAGACACGGGAAGGGAAGGAGGAGAGGAGAGAGAAGGATAGGGAAAATTAATTGGGTTTAATTAATGTGAGTGTTGATTAATTAAGGGTAAATTCGTCATAAATTTGGGCAAAGTTTAGAAACACTTATTTTCTCAATATGGTTCAAAACTTCAATTATGGTGTTTTTTTTTTTGCTATTTTTGCAAGTTTCCCTAATTAAATGGGATATTAGCGGCATAAATAGCAAAAAGTGTTTGAAAATAAATGTTAATTTACTCATTCTTTGTTTTAGCCGGACAAAATATTAATAATTTTCTCTCACGTTATAGACAAGTACCAAACAACCCCGAAAAAGGTACATGTAAGATAACTATTGGTATGTTGTCCGACTAAAACAAACAATGGATATTCAACGTCGGTTTTTTAAACACTTTTGGTATTGTGCCGTGAATAACCCTAGTTAAATTATAATTTTTATAGCCAACACTAGATACATGTTCTATCTGAAAATTAATTGGAAGGTGAACTTATATGAATAAGCTCAATTTTTTCATATATGTATATATATATAATATAGATGATATTGCTAATTAAGAAGTACAAAAGCACTGTTTCTCTTAAGCTTAGTAACCAAACCTGACGCTTGAAGCCAAAATACAGCACGAAAGAGAACACCATGTTTATATAATTAAGTTGAATTTCATGAAGCCTTAATGCTGATTAGTTTCACTCCAATTCTTAATAGACATCATGACGGCTTGTTTCACAGCTTGAGGGTTCATACTTTCTCCTTCTTCTGCACTCTATACAATGGAAAAGTAGAGCATTAATCCAAAATTTATTAATTAATTGATCCGTATATTATTAATTATCGTGTATTAAAAAAAAGTACGGTAATTGGGTTATCTTTCAAATAGGCCCGGAAAGGAGAAGGAAGGCTCATAAACAATGTTATGATATGCATAAAATATGTTAAAAGCTTTTATATACACCTGCTGTAACATATTGATTATAAGTTATAACTACCAAGTACCAACATATATAATATGTAAATTATATACATGAGATGATATGTTAATATAGATATCCTATACTAATTAATGTTAATTTCATGTGTGGAAACGTGACAGCATTGGTATACAAATGGTGTTTTTTCATAATTACATTTAATTGGACTCCATAGTAAATATTATATGTGGTGTGTATCTGCGGCCCATGTTTATGTTAAAGTGTGTTTTTTTTCTTCTTTAGCATGAAGTTGGATTTAGACATTAAATATGAAAAATATTCTATAACTTTTTAAATGCTACCATCATTATTGTACATGTTCTTGTAAGCTCTAGGTACCTACTATATATATATATATATATATATATATATATATATATATATATATAAACACACACGTAAATATTTTGTTTGTATATAATTTTAAGAAGCACCTAGGGTTAGGCCCAGAAGAAATTAGTTATAAGTTAAACTTAACTATAATATAACAAAGTTAATAACATTAATGAGTTGAATTATTAGAGAGACATGGTGAATAGATAAAAATAAATGAATTAGTTTCTACCAAACATTCTTCTCTACCACCAACAAAATATATAGCCTTGATCAACCTTAACTCCAATATCAAAAGTGAAACCGACAGATCATATATACTTCGATGTATATATATATATATATATATATATATATATATATATATATATATATATACTCATGTATCTTACTTGTCCTCCAATTGCTTGTAAGCGGAAATTGTCTGCGCAAGAAACCCTAGCTTCCAACACGTTGAGACCCAAGTCTTCGAAAGCTTCCACTACGGAGGCAAGCAAGCCAGGGCAACTTTTCTCTGAGGATACACTTATAAGAAATCCCTTTTCTAGGGTTTCCACTGTAACCTGTTTAAGATTGAAACCATGAATAAATATAAATAAATATATAACTATATAATTTATGTCTCACATTAATGACTTAAATAAAGAAGAACAATTTAGACGGAAAGGAAATACGATATAATAACGACTACGATCTCTTGAAGGCTTACTATATATATGAGTTAGTTAGATGATTAGACATTACTGCGAGACTAGCTTGAAAGTTTTTATATGTTTCGAGAGAGAATTACTAAGAAAAATACGACTGATCTTTAAGTGTTAAAAGAGAGTTTCTTGGAGAAAGTTCGATTTTTGGCAACTGTGGTCGACATCGTTCAGTGTTTATCTTTTGAAAGAGAGAAATCGTAAAGCGAGTAATATTGATATTTTATCGGAGATCTTGAGCGTTTAAAATTACACTACAGCCCTTGAAATAGGTGAAACTTGGAGATACCAAATCAAGTAAAAAAATAAATTAGTACGTGTCCATGCACTTCTTTGTGTTACTTGCTTGGCAATTCGAGGAATAATCCTTTCAAGTTCAACTATAGTATAATAAGTTCACATGGAATATCATAATAAGAAGAAGGGGTATTCGCGGCAAAAATAATGAAAATGTTTAAAAAACCAATGCGTAAAATACTCATTCTTTGTTTTTGCCGGATAATATACCAATGTTTTTCTTTCACGTATAGATGAGTACTTTTTTGCACGGATGTTTGGTACATGTCTATAACTTTAGAGAAAAGTATTGATATTTTGTCTGATTATAACAGAAAATGGGTGATTAACAATGGTTTTTCAAATACTTTTGGCATCTATGCCGCTAATATGCGTAATAAGAATTGAAATTTTGAGACATAAATATCATTACATACCGTAGCCGGCAATTGATTTTGTTCATCACTGGAAATTTGTTCAAAATTGCTCGTTGCATCTTGATTCAATCTCTCAACCTTTTCTTTTAACTCTTCAATGTACTTCGATGCGTCTATTATGATTGATGTTTCACTTTGCTGCCTCACACACAAGAAGGAAATATTCAAGATAATATCACCAAGAAATCAAAGGAAATTACGATTGAAATCCATACAATAAATCTATAAATACTAAACATGCGCATATAAACGTGAAGTATTGATTACACAATCTCTTTTTCAATCAAATTGAAGAGAAATCTCTAATTATTTGTCTAAAGGTAAAGAAAATAATTACCACACGATTTTTAAATAATTGAGAGCAAAGAAATATAAAATCATTATTTTTTGTGATATAGTGAAGCTTAATTTACCGGAAGTGTTATGGATCGGTAATCAAAAGCTAATCGACTTTGTAGCACTTATGCTGAGGGTGGAAAAGAACAATATAACTCTAAAACTCTGATCGATTACATTAAAAACGATCGGCTAGTGGCAAGTGGACGCATCACACCCAGATCACGGAATCATATCATTGTTTATTTTCGCTTTGTTTTTTGGTTTCATTTTTTTAGAGTTGGGATTATGGTTTAATCTTATAATTAACAAAAAAAAGGAGGGCTATTTTGGTAGAACAAAAACATTTATCGTGATTTACACATATATCTCAATCATACACATACATACATATAAGCCAATGAAAAGAAGAGTTCAGGAATTTTACAGCGTGAGAATTAGTAATGGATCGAAGTAGCTGCAGTTTCTCATGCAAAGCTGCTCTCTTGTGCTCCCTAGACACCATATTCTTCTTTATCTCTCTATATATATTTTGGTGACAATAATGTATATATATATATATATATATAATTTTTTTCTACATATGTCTTTGGATTCGCTCTTCGTTGCAATATATTATCTCTGAAGAGCCGAACATGTGAAGGTGTTTATAAGAAGGGATATGAGCTCTCAATTCTATGCGATCTTCTGTTTGCTTCCCACGTGATAAATAATTCCACAACTAAATTATAATATATACGGACCACTATTCTATGCTCTACCTGAAATGCCCTTGTGATGATATGACATTTACTTTTACTCCCACCATTAGATTATTATTTTTTTGTATAGAATAGAAATAAGAAAATAATAATGCAAGAAAAATATGATTAAAAAAATTCCATAGATCCCTATATTAAGCTTTTTAATTCCTATATATATTAACCAATATATATATATAATGAGTGAGTTTTTTTTTTTTTTTTTGTAATGTAATCAATGTTATAGATCAAGATCCGATCTCTTATTAAGTATACTAAAAAATTCAGGTGTATGTACAATAATTTTATAAACGAATATCATATAATTGATTTCTTATAATAATTACAGTTATGGTGATCAATATGGATAACATTCAGGCTCTTCTAAAAATCAGATAAATTAAATTAATATGTATACGTAGATCATGCATGGTCCATGGATGAAGCCGATCTCTCTCTGACTCCCACCATATCAAACTATTAATCAAGTGATCTACAGGCTACACCTTAAAAAATAGCATCGATCGTGTAATAACTATTAGATTTGTTTCATTCCATATATTATATTATATGCAAATAGTATGTGCCAAGGTATTAAATTTCTCGGATATCTATCGGCATGCCCATCGAAAATCTTTTTTCGAGGATATGCGAAACGATATATCCATCGGCATATCCATCGATTTACCTATGAGATATCAATCGACAAGCGATATGTCCGTAAAATAAAAAGTGCGAAACGACATCGGCAAGCGGTATTTAAAACCTTGGTATGTGCAAGTTCTTAATGAAGGCGAAAATATCTAAAGTTTAGTCAAAGAATCTCTCGTGTACTTAAAGTTTAAAAGTGGTGGCAGAAATATCAAAAGTCTCATTTGTGGCATTGATCTGTTCTTTTTACTCCATTCTCGTAACGCAGTTAACTTACCTGTTAATTATGGCTACGTGGACAAACGTGGGTTGGTGACATAACATTTTTTTGTCATGTGGATGAGCCCAATTAGGGGTTTAATTAGTTGTTTTGTCATAAATGAGGTTTATGTGGGCTCGTCCACGTGGCAAAAACTTGTTATGTCAGCAACCCACTTTTGTTCACGTGGCCAGAGTTAACGGGTAAGTTAATTGCATTACAGGAATGGAGTGGTTAACGCCCCAAATGTAACTTTGGGTACTTTTCCCACTACTTTTAGACTTTGGGTATACGAGAAGTTCTTTGACAAAACTTCAAGTATTTTTGCCGTCATTAACCCTGATATACAATAACGTTGAAAGACATACATGCATACGTGTTCCCTAGATATATAATTTACCCGCTTGGGCGAGTTACACTAATGGTAATTTGCGCTAAATTAAGAACTTAATTTTATGTAATTAAATGTACTGTGTATTTTCCGTGTACATATATAAACAAAGAATATGATAAGGGGTAAAAGTGGGATTATGCATGAAGCGGAGTCATAAATAAGCTCGTGATGGAGAGTGAAGGAAGTGAAAATAGGGCTAATATCGAAACAATCGATGAGAAGAATCAACAAAATATGAATGTTTCGTTGTGATTTCGGAATCCCTCCAAATACTCCTCACGGGCTCTCTCTCTCTCTCTCTCTCTCTCTCTCTCTCTCTCTCTCTCTCTCTCTCTCTCTCTCTCTCTCTCTCTCTCTCTCTCTCCACACGTGCGCTCTATATCCCTGGGGCTAACTTGCTCTTCTCATTCTTGTATTTCTCTCGTATAAAAATCTTATGACAAATTGGGAATGCACGCACATCTTAATTTGCATGCAGTACTACATGACCTAGAACTAGAAGTACAGTTTATGTATCAAAGCCCAAAGGAAGTGTAAATCACCGTATATACACTTACATGTCGATAAATACATACATATATGTATATATATAGTATGTGTGTGTGTATAGAGTCGGTTTTGGCTACGTTCATTGGTACTACATGGCACATGCACTGAGCTAGGGTTAAAAGCTTTTTAAAGTTATATATATATATATATATATACAGAGGCGGAGCCAGGATTTCGCCAAGAGGGGGCGAAAAAAATTTACGCCGAAATTTTTAGAACATTATATGATAAATAAAGTATTTTTTATAATTAATTTATAATAATCGATAAAATATTTAGTGATACAATTGTACAAAGATTATTACTTAATGTATAATAAAAGATTCTTTATATTAAGAATTGAGTACATATATAGAGATCATAAATATTAAAAAAAATGAAGTTGATGAGAATTGAACCTTGATCTTCTAGGAGAGAGTGTTAAAATTGTTCTTAAAATAACCACTACACCAGAGTATTAACATTGTTTAGTTATGATACATTTAGTATATATTGATAAACTGTATATATTTATTCATTAAAAATAACGGATTTGAATCAAGTGGGGGCGGCTGCACCCGCTCAGCCCTTACTAAATCCGCCCCTGTATATATATATATATATATATTTACACGTATTCATAAATGATCTTATATATATTAGATTGTTATGAAAGTACAATTATTATATTCTGATGCGAATGACTATATATTCTCTCATTTTTACGCGCATAGATGTTTTTACTTAGGTAAGGTAATTCCATATCACGAGATTTTATAGGTACTACTACTGAATATATGTGTTGCAAAGAGGTGTCTTTATACTAAGAGACACAGACACAAACATATATAACACAGAGACACGGGATATATAGTACTGCTTAGAAAAATATACAATATATATAAGCAGGGTTAATTTTTTGGAACAGCTGCTTATATTGCTTACAAGATTGTCTTCATGGAATGAAGACAAATCTTGTACAACCCAATTCCTATTCACATGTGTATCATTAATCATTACAACCAAACAATATATATATATATATATATACATATATATATCCCTGGTTAACCCAGCTTGCATATGCCTATTCCTTCCATATATTCTATCATACATATTCTGTATGAATAAATATAATAGCCATAACAGTTAACTGAGCTACATATTTTTTTCCTATATTATACATATATTGATAATATATAAAGACCTTACTCTGATCTTACTTAGACCAAAAATTAGCAGTGTATAATTCTTTGCACATTAATTTTGAATTGATCATAATTATACTATGTGTGAGAACATTTTCATTATCATATATAATGTTCTTTTAACTATATTTGGAGAATATATCTGGAGATCAAAAGAAATACAAACTTGAAAAGAAAAAGAAAAATCAGTCTAGGTCAAAGCAAATGGCAACTATCTATACTAATTGAAGAACTATATTCACTCACCAACAACTGATTACAGAAAACCATAATCACAACAATATATATTCCTGGGAAATGGGTACTCCAAACAGATTGGAGGTAATTGTTACTGATTCAAAGTCTTTTTCATTTCCCAATATAAATATGCAATAATGGTAATACTTATCATATTGATCATGATCAAATTTCCCTTTTTCCTTTGTTGAGGAGCTCATGACTTACTAATAACTTTTAACTTATTATATCTCATAATAATATATGGTCATTGTTAATGTTTAAAATTAAATTACTATTAATGTCTTTAGAGCCCATATTTTAAATAATTCAAAAAATAATCTAAAAAATAAGCCTAACGGAAATTCACCTGATTAATATAAGTGATAATCTGACAATGAGTATTGTAAATGACAAGCACATAAAAGACTCCCCTTAATGTTGCAATATATCGTGTTGACAATAATCTTTAGATAGTAATTAATGATAAAAAAAATAAAAATAATGCAATACCCTTAATGTCGTGTTCGACTTTGACTAGGGATCCCTAGTCAAACTCCACCGCAATAACATTGATCACCTTCTACAGAGGATTCAACCTACTAGGTCACGAATACTACAAGTTAATTTAGGTTATTATACTTATTGAAATACGAATAGACATGAATATTGTAAATAACATAAACCGAAAAGGCCCCCCTTTAATATTACATTATCGTTGTTGATAACAATATTTAGTTCGTTTTAAGTCGTAATTATGCCTCATATGTAACGATTAATTGACTTTGACTTGGAATCCCGGACTAGTCACCTCTTAGATCTTGATCACCTTCTACCAATTTGATAAAAGTTATGTTAATTGACACGAAAACTCACGGAAATTACTTATACGGAACCGGATACAATACATTACAAAACCTAAAAATAAATGGAAGGTGCTCCAAAACTTCATGTTTATGAATAATTAGAGGAAATGTGCAGCAAAAATATGGACACCACATGTAAATAATATATAGATATATTCTGAATATATATGGAATGATTCGGAATTTGACAACAAGTACTGCAACAAATTAGTTTTGTCAAATGAACGCGACTGAATGCTTATCTATATGTGATAATAGCACAAAAAAGTGAGAAAAAAAAAATACAAATTTAACAGATAAGCAATTTGGCTTGACACTCCCATCACAAACTTACAATCTGTTTCATCAACTCAGTGAGATTGATTTGTTATTTGGCTCATCAACAAATAAATTCGAATCTTGCTTCTCCAATTTTTCCACACCAATAATTCATTATCGATCGAAGAGAACAGAATGAAGCAATTTATCAACATTCATCACTAGAATCTTCCAACAATATTCATTAGGTTAAAAAATGATAAGCTCCTATTTATAAGTTCGTAGTTAATAAGGGTAAAAGTACTGCATATTTATAATATATATTTTAGAATTTAATGTTGATTACAGCAATGTGGTTCGAATTTCTGGATATTTAGGCCGATTCACCAATGCTGTAGTATAAACTTTAAGAAACATATATTCTTAAATTCTTGATGAGTGTAAGTGTGTTTATGTAATGTAAGTTGGATTATAATATATTTTATATTTATTTTTTGTTGGTAAGTATCTATATTCACAAAAACACATATAATATATCAATTATATCCTTATCTTTTCTTTTCTCAATTGTACATAAATTTTGTAACTTATATTATATAATTACCGGCTATTTTATTTCTTTTTCTGTATGGTGTTTTTCTTCTTTCCTAAACATTAATGATTTTCTGTAAAAATGATCACTAGCTTTGATTTTTCGTGGACCATTGGTGACCAGCTGTTTCATTGTTTGCGTGTCCACCAATTGCATGTAATTTCAATCATGTGTGACAAAGCCAAAATAGAAATGAAAAGAGAAAGAAAACAAAATATTTAACAAAAATAAAAAGAATATTTCCTCAATATAATGACTGTGATTGTGAAAGAAATTTTTATTACCTGATGATCAGAAGATAGCTTCTCGTGATATACAATAAAAAAAAATTGATTGATAGTAATAATAAAAAAAAAAAAACTTAGAGATAGCAGGAAAGCTAGCTAGGGATACATTCTTTATCGACTTCAAAGTTCTATTCTTTAGGGTTTGCCAATTTTTGAAAATTTGTCCATGGCCATGTATTTTTCTTTGCTATGTATGTATGTATGTATGTATGTATGTATGTATGTATGTATGTATGTATGTATGTATGTATGTATGTATGTATGTATGTATGTATGTATGTATGTATGTATGTATGTATGTATGTATGTATGTATGTATGTATGTATGTATGTATGTATGTATGTATGTATGTATGTATGTATATGTACATGTACGTATGTATTATAAGACAAGTTTTCCTATATGTATATAGGGAAGTATTATATATATATATATATATACTTAAGACTTGTGACTTGCGAGGAAAACTCACGTGAGCTTCACTTCACTTCGGGAAAGTACATTCACATGCAAATGTTATACAGAAACAAAATTTAATAAAAGTGTAAAGTTGAGAAGTTGAGTAGGATAGCCTGAGAGAGAGAGAGAGAGATAGAGTCTTCAAAGATAATGTAAAACAATAATAAATGCCCAGAAGTTTGGTGGATATAATCTAGTATATAGAATAATAATACAAATTGGTGAATATATCAATATATGTTAAGTGATAATTTGTAATGAAATGAGGAGCCCAAATGAATAAATTCCTTCATACTAGATATTCTGGTAGATTCAGAGTCATTTTCATATTGAAATGCATTGAATACAGCTCTCTCTCTCTCTCTATATAGCTAGATTACTTCATAAATTGCAAGCATTCAAGCTAAAATATAAGTTAATTAATAACTAGCTATATATATGTATACACACTATATATGATGCTTAAAACTGCAACTAATTATAGCTAGCAATTTACAGTTTAAAACATTTACCCTTCTTTCCCTCAATCCTCATATTATGACCTAGTCAACTAGGGTTTATGTAGCACTAGCAACAAAAACTTAAATAATTTGCATTTCAAAGTCATCACTACATAACCAATCAGTACAATGAAACTAACTAATAGAATAGTACAGATTTATAACTCTTATTAATTACCACAGATTTAATCATAAGAAAATGCATTATTTGGCGCTTGACATATTGGAAACCAAATAAATATATATGTATATATATATACACTTGCAGAAATTGAGGAGAGCAATGTATATATCTATATGACATAGGCCCACAAAATGGCGATGACAAAAAGACCAATATTGCAACAGATGTGGAGGGTCACGGGGAAGATGTATCTATCGAAGATGATACATCATCAATAATTCCAATATCACTTCCATCGGATTTTTTTGTACTTTCCAAAACTTTATATACATGCATATACAAATACCGTATATATATATTTGTCCATTTCCATTGCTCGCATACTCACATGCAACGCATACAAAGCAACTTCCTTCACACACTGCTGAGCCTGATGAGCCCATATTGGAGCCTCTTCTCACCATGACAGCCACAGTCGTCGTGTTGTTCGGATTCCAATTAT
Organism: Parietaria judaica; assembly: GCA_954871525.1. Taxonomy (NCBI): domain Eukaryota; kingdom Viridiplantae; phylum Streptophyta; class Magnoliopsida; order Rosales; family Urticaceae; genus Parietaria; species Parietaria judaica. The sequence goes on from OX940862.1 coordinate 6,407,520, forward strand.
TCTCAACCAAGGCTTGATCAATCATGCTTTTTCCTATATCACACGATATATTTATTTGAATAAGTATGTGAATTTTTATTTTGTAGTATATGAGCATTAATCTAGTATGAGAATACTTCAATTCTGATTTTGAAGTAGACATATTGTCGATTTTATGCACTAGAGCTAGTAATTGAGAGTGTTAAATCTCTCGTGACACCGAAAATTCGAAGAACAAAAACTCACCAATAAAGAGCATCTTGATGAAGTTGGTCGACTACAAACGTTTTTTGAGTTCTTGGGATTCCATATGTCATTGGTTAGGGTTTATTCGGGCCGGTGCTAGCCATCTCCGGAGGAGAATAAGAAGGAATTTTTCAACTTTTATGCTGGGGGAATTGCGCTAGGTAGTGTACGGTGTAGTCATTTCATTAGCGTTTGTCAATCCCTAATTAAGTAGTCAAAGCGGTATATTCATAAAATTCGACTATCCAACGGTTATCGATTTCCAGACTTTTAAAACTTGATTACATAATAACTGTTCTTGTTATGCAAGAGTAAGTTATGGATTAATCATAATCTATATAATTACAATTTTGACTAGTAAATTCAAGCTTCTGTACGAACTTCTATTAAATAAACCTAAAGTGTGGTTCAAGTTAGTGTCGTTTATTAGGCTTCTGTCACTTTCTTGCGTACTTTGGTTGTCGTTTGTATCGAATTGTCGTTTGAACTAAAGTATTCTTATTGGCCTTTGTGCTTTGTCTAACGTCGTATAGTATTAGTCCACAACGTCGTGGTTATTCAGAGACATGATATCATGAACATGTCATGTCATTTTAAGGTGAGGTTGATTCCATGATAAAGATCACTGTCGTTTGTTGTTCACTGTGATATGTTTTAAGCCATTATTTAACGTCGTTTTATAAGCTACGCCGTTTATATTTTTTAGCAAGCCCCCTGCTAGTCTACTCAAAACAATGTCGTTTATCGCCGCACCGTGTAGATTCTTCATTCTTCAATAAATAATCGCCATATTTTTTGGGACCTTCTTTTATTTATCAATAATAATCATAATTGATTTGAGTATAAAGAGTTAAAATCATTTTTTTTCTATATTTAATACTAAATTATAACCACTTCTTTCAAAAATAACTATTTCATCCCAATCGATCAATTTTATTGTGGCTTTAATGTACCCAATTCAACGTTATTATTCACTTTTCACCAAGTTCTCCAGCTGCGGTGCTGACGACAAAGAAAGTTGTTGTGTTGTCGATGTTATCGTCACTGATGATGGCTTGTCCGTCATGGATGGATAATGGATTGGAGGACAAGGTCGACAATTCTAGGATTTTTGAATTTTGGAGAGAGATGATTCGGCAAAAGTACGTAAATATAGTGGCACTTAACCCTTAAGAAAAAAAAATGAACGTAATGTCTAGAATTCATTGATGTTTTGATTTTGGGCGAATTTGTTCGAGGGCTTATCGCAGGGCCGGCCCAACCCTTTTCGGGGCCTTGGGTGAATCATTAATATGAGACTTTTTTTAGAGCATGCAATACAATATTGCAGGAGCTATTGGATTACAGTATTGCAGGAGCTATACGATATAACAAAACTTATACAACACATTAATAGACTACTCTTTGCATTTCATATACTTTTTTCTTTGCTTATCTCGACTATTTTCTTCACCTCTCACACACTCTCTCTCTCGCCGAACTTCGATCGACGTTGTACGTTGAGGTTAACTGAAAAAAAAAAACTCAGATTATCAGTTCAAGACGCACACTTGAATCTCCACCGGCGGAGGTACGTAGGTCTCTGTTTCTCAATCCATTTGTTGATCTTATCCTTAAAGCTTTCAAGCGTAGTTTTTTTTTTTTGGTTTCTATCTCTTCCTCTGTGTTGATGGTTATGTGAGATTATTCATTTCGTATTCTTTGCTTGAATTGTTAGTGTTTGAGATTAATTGACTTTTACACTGTTTTATTGTGGTTAATGAGATGGAAATATGACAAAGTGTATTATTTTTAAATTTTGGAATTGATGAAACTATACTGTTTGATAAAATCACTCAATGAAATATAAACATTTTAGTTATCAATTTCCTCTTACTATTCTGTTAACTGATAATCTCAGCGATATAAACAACGGTATGAAATATATTTGTTTCATATATTGTTGCAAAAGAACGGATGTGCATAGCACATTTGCTAGTATACTGTTTGACAATCTCATTTGACAATCTTTTTTTTAAGTATACTATTACCTACAATACTGCATTGTTTACAAACATATATAATTTGATCAATCAGTGATACTTATAAGAGCTATATGAATTTGATTTTGCAGCAACAAAAGTCAACCAAATAAAGTATAACACTTTTTAAATATATGCCCAAGTCTTATTAATAGAATAATTCATGTGTATGTATATATTTGTATATATATTTATGAGAAATATTATTTTTTTAAATCGATAATGTAAAAATCTTTTAATTGATCTAAATCATACAGACTTCTTTTTCGAAAGCAATATTGTAATAATCTTTTACCAAATGTAAATAATGCATTTCTGTAAGAAATTATACTTTTATTACGTATACTACTCTTTGTGTCTAATTACATATACATACCATGTAGTTAAACTTAAAAAAGATTGAATGACAACATAAAATAAATATCAAATAGCTTTAATACCATACGCATAAAAAAACATTAAACTATCAAAATTTCTCTTTGTTAAGAAAAAAAAAACACGCGAGGTGCGGGTTATATACCTCGTGTACACTAGAAGAGAATAATTTTAATTGTATATATATATATATATATATATATATAACAAAGAGAATATTTACTATAGAAAAATGAAAATAAATTTTCTATGAATAAGTAAATTATCTAATGTAAAACTGAAAAGATAGTGTTTCTGTTTTAAGTTCTTTTTAAACTCTTCACTAATAATTTTATTAATAAGAGAATTAAAGTATGGAACTGAATAAGTAATATTAAATTAAAAAATTGTATAATATAGTAGAACAAGAGAAGTTAACCAATAAAATATGAGAGAGGGCCACTTTGCAGTGCTTGGGCCGGGCCTGGCTTATCGTATCTTAACACTCCATTGTTGCCCATTGAAACAGATTAACTGACAGACATCTGCAAGCTCGAATTAGGGTTTGACGAGCGAGGAGATGGGAAAGAAGGCGAAGACCTCGCGAAAGGGGAAGAAGGCGTGGCGGGCCAATATCAGCACCGAAGACATCGACGACTTCTATGAGAAGTCGACCAAAGACGCTCTCTCCGGCGGCTCTCTCTCTGCCGTCCCGACCGAAGAACTCTTCTTCGTCGACAAGTCCAAAGGTCTGAGATTTTGCTCTCTTGTTTGGGGTATTTGGATTGGAACTGTTCCAGTTTAAGTTTCTGCTCGTTAATTAGAAGAAGAAAGCATGGTGATGCGTGTTAGGAACTTAGGATATCTTAGTGATGCATTGTGTGCTCTGCTTTAGGGGTGTTTCTACGATGTATCTCGTTACATTCGTTCGGTTTTATAGTTTTCTTGAGTTGTAGAATGGAACTGACTTGTTTTATTTTTATTAGATCTTTCCGTGAAAAGGAAGATCGAAAAGAATCGAGCAAAGGTACTCCGAACCGATAGTATGCTCCAGAAGAACCAATTTGTGCTACCAGTATCAAATTCCATACCTAAGAAGTTCGATAAACGGCTTAAGAAGCTTCCGAAAGTCTCGGATATCACCGAAGATGATTTGAAGGTTAGTGGTATAACTGCTGATGCTAATTTTTTTTTTTTTTTTTTTTTTTGTAAAGGAAATACGGTGTTAATAACTTAATATAGCTACTTCCATTTCTGATTATTTGATCGATGCATTATTTTTTCGATGCTCAGGATTCTGCCAAAGCTTCTAACATGCTTGACATCTGGGGCGAAAATGGTTATATTTCATCCTTGAATTCGAGTTTTATTTATACTAGTACACTTGTATTGTTTTTAACTTTTTCATCAAAGTCATAACTCTTAAATTTCGACTAACTTGCAGGTGGTGATGACAAAGTTAAAGCCAGAAAGGTAAATTGCTGTTACTCATTGTCTTTTCTTCAAACTGACAATAATACTGATTATTTATCTCTTGTTCATTAATATCTTAAGATTTACTGTTCTTTTTTCATAATGTCATAGATTGCTAGGCCTTCGATTATTCCAGCTGTAGAAGTTGATCCTCCAGGATGCTCATATAATCCCACGTTTGATAGTCATCAGGTTTTTTGACGAATTTCTTGTTTCAATTTAATTCTCTTCATGTGAAAGATATTAAAGCTTTTTTGTTGACTATTCTTTTCTCTCTTTGTTTCTTGCGATGCAGGATGTATTGGCTGTTGCCGTTGCCGATGAAATGCAGAAAGTCTACAAAAGCGAGCTTGGTCCTCAGCCCGTTCCGTTACTGGTTACAGGAGAAGCTATCACCGAGGAAGATGTGAGTATTTTTCTCTGTAAGTTAATGATGTGTCTCGTCATACCTATGAATTAAGCATTTACCATGTTAAAGTATCTAATAGAGTTAGACCATTTGTTTTGTCAGAGATATTTTATCGAGGCAGACGATGGTAGTGATGATGAGATGGATCTAGAGAATGAGGATCTTGCTGTGGATGAAAAACGGTAATTTAATTCTTGTTTGACGGGTTTTTGATGAAACTATTGTAGACTATTTTTCTGATTAAACAAAGAAAGGTTTTACTCTTGAGAAACTAGTTACCGGTTTGAATGTCTATCTTCTGAACAGTAATATTCAATAGGTTTGTTATTCGCTCAAATTATTGCAACCGCAATATATATTTGCTATTGTATCATAATCAAACATATCTCACTTGTACATATTGTTTACGATCTTGCTTCAGGCCTTTCAAAACTAAGAGGGTAACGCGAGTCGAGTTAAACAAGAGAATCAGACGCAAAGAACAGCTTAAAAAAGCATCGGAATTGAAGAAAGTGAAGGACCTTGCTAAAGAAATCGACAGGTGATTTCCGCAACAAACAATGAATTTACTCTATAATCTCTAATCGAAGAGCACGGCTTAATTTTATTTTATTTTTTGGTATTTTTAATCAGTGTACCAGATATTCTTCAAGAGATAGCGGAGGAAGACGAAGAGAAACAGAACAGACATGTCCGGCGAATAGTTGCTAAGGAAGAACGATTAAAGTCGTGCCCCCCAAGATTGGGAAAATACAAGTACGTTTATCAGACCTTCTAATATATGCAATATAAGCACAATTTATGAGCTAGGATTAGGGGTCATGGTTTTTTGGGAACTTCAGAAACTCCATGTCTGCTTTGTAATAACTGTTTTAAAACTGGAATACTGGATTAAACCATGATACCCTAATATAATCCGGGTAATTCGATTTCAAACCGGGATGTATCAGTATTAAACTGAGTATTAACGGTTTTAGACTTATTTGGGGAAATCCCGGTAGTGAACAAATTTTCCCGGTTTTAATCCAGTATTGGTAATTTTGCGGCCAGTTATTTTACTATAAAGCTTCTGAAACAAGTCAACAGTGACTGTTCTCTGATTGTTTGTTAATGTTCTGGGATTCATTGGCTAAATATTAATTCTGTTTTTGCAGATTTAAGACGGCTCCTATGCAAGTTTTGTTGTCCGAAGAGATAACCGGGTCGCTCCGCCAGATTAAGGTAAATTTCTCATAACTTGTTCTTTTACAAATGTGTGTAAATAATCAATTTGGGGAACTCTAATTATACAATATAATTTATGATTTATTCTCGCCATAGGCTTGTCCGATGCTCGTCAAAGATCGCTTCAACAGCCTTCAGAAACGTGGTGTTATAGCTCCATACAAGAAGCTGGGAAAGTAAGTAATTAGTAGTGTAGTTTTTTATTTTTATTTTTAATTCCTAATTAAAAAATCCAAAAACCGAGTATTAATACTTTAGAAATAGATTTTCGATGAATGTGTTTGTGTATTTATGCAGGAGACAGAGACGCTTTTAGAATGATCAAGCTTATTGAGATCTCCGGAGGTCTGATGCATTCTAATTTATGTACAATATCTTATCTCAACTATGATGATTTAAATCAGGGAATTTTCTTTGTCTCCCTACAACTGTTTGAAGTTAGATTTTTTTTTTTAATAAAGACTATTTTTACATTTATTTCTTATTTAATGATGTGTTTTATGTTAAATTACATATTTATGAAGCGCGAGTATTTGCATCGATTCAAATTGTTTCATATGTAATTCAAATTGTTAAATTAAATATTTTTAATAACATGATGTATTCATGTTAAATCCGGTCGCATGATGAAAAAAATTATTTAGGCTAAAAATACTAAAATAGATTAAAACTGTATTTTTATTTTTAGAAAAAACCATAAGCTACGAATTATAGCTTTTACGATTCATGTACAAAATCTAAAATTGATTTCGTGTTTTTTTGAAAAAATAATTTGTCAAGCGCTTGAAAAGCGGGTAAGTTTATTTTAAAAATAAAAACAAGGCTAAATAAGCTGTGACGTAACACACCCATTAACAATTAATGAGAATAACAATTAATGAGAATAGAAAGAAATAATAGGTCTGAATATTATTCGTACTTTATTTCGCATTTAACCAAACGGGAGTTGATATCTAAATACAATAAAAATTCCAGGAACTTAATTATACCACTACTAAAAGAGCAATTACTCAATTGCATTAAAAAAATATCGTACGGTAATTATTGATCTTATTTATTCTGAATATTTTGTCAAAATAATAAATCAAACAAAATAGCAAAGCCCAAAACTATAAGGCCAGTTAATAATAAGCTCGTCTCCTCAAAGTCGTCATTCCATCGCCGGAGATCGAAGCCTCGGAATCGGAGTCACACTACGCACCATGCGCAAGTTAGCTTCCGACCTCGCAGCCGTAAATATCACTCTCTAACTTTGATTCATTTCCTTCTGAATTTAAGCGTTCAACCACAGTAGAAATCTTCTCCTCTTAACTCTAATGGTTTTTTTTTGTTTTTTGCAGTATTACATCAGAAGAAACCCTGTTCGCATTTCTCAGTCCAGAAATTTCTGTTCTTCTCGTAGAGCAGGTTAATCATTATCTCAGCTTCTTTTGAATTTCAATTTCTTTTTGGCAGCTCGGAATAAAAAAAATCAAATAATTTCTTCAGTTAGTTGATAGTGAGTTCAGAATATACTTGTTGAAACGGGAATTGGGTGAAGAAATATACGATGAATGCACGATATTTTGATTGATTAGTTTGAATTGTTTAGAAAAATCAGTTTGTTTGGCTATGCAGATGAGATTGCCTTGGAACAAGAGGCTGAGAGGAAAATCGGATGGGTTTTGAAGCTGTTCTTCGCCGGGACCGCCACGTACGTGGGTTACCAGATCTTTCCTTACTTGGGTATGCCGTGTTTTGTTGTGTTATAGGCCGTCTCTTTGAAATTGTTTCTCCGAAAATCGTTGGCGAAATCGAATGAGGAGTTTCGGGTAATTTGGATGATATATGCAGGGGATAGTTTGATGGAGCAATCGGTGTCGCTTTTGCACGTCAAGGATCCGTTGTTCAAGCGAATGGGAGCTTCGAGATTGGCCCGCTTTGCTATAGATGGTACCCTATTTTCCGAGAGATTTTCAGTACTTGCGTCGCTTTTGGTTAAAAATGTCGGAATCGTTTACGAAGAAAGAGATTAGATTAGTTGAAGTGTCCTGGCCCTGATTGTTAGCCGTTTTTCCATATTGGTACTATCAATCTTGAGCTAAGTGATTTGTGGTGTGTTTAAGTGTTATGATCCCGAGTCTAGGATCTCGTCACGGGTCTAGAACAGATGAGTTTACATTAAGTCCTAGAGAGAGACAAAGCTACTTAGCAAAAACTAATTTATTGAATAAAATTCGGCTTCACCTTCATTTTGCTCAAGCTCTTTATATAATCAAACATTGCACTTAGTGGGTCGGGCCGGGCGTTACATAATTTAACCCTAAAAGATAATTTAATAATTAAAATTTTACTAAATGTTAAGCATGTAACATTACAGAACATAAATAAAAATTAAAACATAATCAAGATTTTCTGCTCGTGAATTTATAGATGAAAGAAGGATGAAAATAGTGGAATTTGGCGGTGCTGACGAGCTCTTGAAAATGTTGGAGGCTGCAAAAGACGATCGCACTCGGAAGCAAGCTTTGAAGGCTCTTTCAGCCATCTCAAAATCAGGTCAAATCTTTAAAGTGCATGCTAGGCGTTTTACTTCGATATAATATTTTCAACTTTTTCAAAATTTGAAATATGATCAAATTCTCTAATCCACTTTACAAATATTGACTGTGTTTATAGAATGTAAATTCAGATCAACAATTTGAGCTTTATTTTTATTTTCCTTTCTTATATTGCAGGAGAAGCAACTGGGGCTTTACACTGAGCCGGGGCAGTCCCGATCATCAGGTCCGCCCCCGATTCCTTGGAGGATGAGGAAATTAATAAATACAAAAGTGGCTTGTTAAAAAGATTCCAAGATCTGAACCATGATGTTTCTTCTTAAATTCCAACACCAAAGTGAACTTCTTGACTCTTGTATTGTCTCTTGTAATGTCTGATTCTTTCGGTGTAATTTCCTGTTAAGCATTTTCCAATGATAGCCGAGAGTGACTTATTCTCTAGTCAATCAATGAAGATTGACATTTTTAAATAATATATTTGTGGTAAAAGAACCTGAAAGCCAAGTGAAAGTACCAACATATTTCATCTTTTTTTTTTTCTTTCTTCGGTGCGTTTATCATTATTATCCTCAATAGTGTGAATTCTACGAGCGCAATCGGTTTACTTTTTTTTTTTTAAATAAATATATTCAAGATCTTTGAATTTCGCTCCTACACCCTCACCCAAGACCTAGATGGTGCTCTTTTCTAGTATTTAAGATTTACATTTTTTTTACTACACAAGGAGAGAGTATACGCTGCCAGCAAAAAAAGAAGAAAAAGAAAAGAATAGATTGTCACTTTCAGCGGTTTTTGGGTATATTTGCCGCAAATATTCCTTTCTAAAGTCTTTCTTTTCCTGGGTTAATATTTACTATGAAATAGGAGAGTTGACATCCTCAGGTATGATATGCTACACTATCATTTCGTCACATAATAAAGGAAATTTAAAAAAGTAGAACTGAAATTTACAATTTAAAAAGGGAGAGAAATTGCCTGTAAAAGAAAACTTCTATTATTATACTTGAGATTACTTGTTCATGAGTTTGACCTAGATAAACAAAGATTTAAGACCAAAGAAAGAAGGTGCACAACAAGACCAATTAAAGAATTAATTATATGCGGTGACGAATCGATAATTTCTCGGCCCAGACAGTCATAGCTTCGCGGTGCGACATTTTCTTGATATTTTTCATATATTTTTTTTATTATATCTATATATATGAGGATCTTTGGATTTCACTCCTACCCCCCATAGTGACTCGAACTCAAGACCTCTAATGTCTTAAGTGATGTACTTGTTACTTGATATTTCTCATATGAGGTATGGACTTTTCCGATTGTCTTTCGTGAAGCTGCCTTGGCACATAAGGTTAATTAAATGAAACCGCCGTGTTCGAGCCTAGATCTGTTCTTCTTTGTCTAATTTTCTAGTCAAATAGGGTTTTCTCGTAAATTTCTTGTGTCGATTTCTTTTTACTTCCGTTGCTGTCTTGCGTTTAATTGATAATACAATCCATACGAATTTGACCAACAATTTCTTATTTGACCAACAAGTAACTTGTCTTACTCTCCTAATGTGTTCTTTATAAATTATTAGCACGCTCTTTCGCAGAAAATGAGCAATGATATAAACCCTTAAACCCCTTCTCTCTTATAAGCTATATAAGCTGCGTACTTAAACGAAACAAACACAAAAAGAAAAATTAAAGGAAAACCCCAAGAGTTATTAGGAGTGCTCAATGGAGAAGACACCGAAAGTGGTGTACGGTGTTCCGGTGGTGAGCGTTGTAGGCGATAATTTCTGCACCCCGTACCCGGTGGAGCTAACCGTGAAGAAGAACTGCCATCCACTCTTCTTCAGGTCAACCTATGACGCTTCTGACGTAGCCGGGAAACTTCTCCTCCAAGTCACCCGCGGTTACTGCAGTCTCCAGAAGAAGAGAGTCGTGCGGGACGCTGCTGGTTGCCCTCTGCTCACTCTACGCGAAAAGGTGCGTCTTGGAACTCCGATCATGACGCAATATGCTATAAATAAAAAACAATATAACAACGATCGTGAAAATAAATCGACACAGAGATTTTATACAAAAACGTATATGTCTCGAAACTATGATCAACAACGGACCTAGGTAGAAACATAAAACTCGCCTTAAGTTTTCATTTTTTTCCTTAACTTTTCAATCTTTTTACCTCAAATTATTTTTTATCCGCTCCATAAAAAGATTTGTTCATCCCCAAGGTTCGTATCTTGGTAGTTGGTTCCGCCATTGATTCCAAACACGACGAAAACTCGTTATAAATGTACAAAAACATATTGACGCAATTTTACATGAAATCTCAATTTGAGAAGAAAACTATAAATCCGATAGGTCCACCACAAACCCAATTATTTTATCCAACAAAATAATGGCGCATCAAGAGACTAGTAAAACGGGCCGGGCCGGGCCATGCCAAATAAACGATCTCGGTCACAAACTCCAACAGTCTTTCCGAGTATGAGAAATTGTGACGGAAGAAACACGCAGGTGTTGACGTTGCACTCCCGATGGACAGGTCACAAGGGAACGAGCGACGCTCGAAATGAGCTTCTCTTTGGCGTCAAGAAATTGAGCATTCACCGGATAACGAGATCCAAACACGAGGTCTTCTTGCCGGGAAATATCGGCGAGGATGTTTCGAACTTCGTGGTCGTGGAAACTCGCAGGTGCAGGTCTTACAAAGCCTACAGAGGTGACACCCTAATCGCCGAGGTAGTTTTATTTCACATAATCAACCATGGAAATTATGAATTTTAAGAGCAAAGTTATAATCCTGTTTGACTGGAGTCTGAACAGGTTGACTTTTCGCTGACATGGAAAAGTGTCTTAGGCATGAGAAAGTTCAGGGTCAAAGTTTATCCGGGCGTTGACCATGCTTTCGTGGTGGCATTGGTTGTTATCCTGAACGAAAACGACATCGCTTTATGATAAATACTTTGTCGTGTGTGTGAGTGATTTCACTTTTCAGTCGTACTTATTATGTCTATTTTTATTTGTATCACCTGGCTATCCTCATGTTTCAGTCAAACTCTGTCTATTTGTGTGGTTGAATTTATTAATGTTTTTTTGAGAGATTTTGTTAACATTGAAGATGGTGAATTGTTATATTACACATGAATTTTGAGTATATTTGCAGTTAGCACCCTCAATTTCGAAAATTATAGACAAACTGTCTCAACATTAAATGCACTGGCATCTGCACCCTTGAACTTTGAAATTTTTGCAAATACCCTTTGTTACATTTGAAAATGATACAAATAGACTTTAGTATTTTAGAGTTTGGTTATAAATATAAATTCAGATATTTAACACGTTTTTTTTTTCCGTTTAATCTTAAATCGGCAATAAAATTTAACGGCGTTTAATTTGTATATCTAATTAACTATATGATCGTCAAATAAATGTTTTTTTTTTCATTAGTGGGTACTTAGTTATTTGGATGTGAAAAGGCTGCCTTTGTATATTAATTATTTGGATGTGAAAAGTCCGCCGGTACACGCAGCTGGCTCGACGAGCAGGGCCGAAGAAACCCAATATAAAATGGAAGTCAAAGCAGGCGATGCACTCAGCTTCGGCAACAAGGTCACCGCCGCACCGGCGATATCGCAGATGGGGCCCGCACTATTGTCGGCAGTGTCACTACCGTAATTGGTGATCGGCGGCCGCAGTCCCTAGGAATGGGCGGACCCAGAAATTGATTTCGAAGGTGACGAAAGATAAATAAAAATAAATAAATTAAATAATATTTCAAAATATATAACTATAACATAATTACACTATAATCTTTACTGATTAAATTAGTATAAAATTTTCGTATACCCATTTTTGTTGCTTATAGATTACGTATAATTATAGTAGTATACAATAATAAATAGTAATTAACAATTATAGTATTAAAACACAATGGGCCCACCCTCTAGAAATTTACTTTAAAGTTTAAAATTTAACCAAATGAGCGTGTATATGATATTATGATATGATATATATTGTTATAATAAACAAATGTTAAAAAGGAAAGGACTGAGAAAGTAATAATGTGTGGACCCCACTTGTCATCTTCTCCACTACGCTTTTGTATCACAAATAAAAATTACAGTTGGAGCTTGAAACCTCTGCTTCCCTCTTTAATGGCGTCAAAAAATGAATACTTTGTACTGAAAATAAATTAAGATGCTAATAGAAAAAAAAATTCCCCCTCAAAGTTGGGGGTGACAACAGCCACCCTCAACAATGGCTGGGTCCGCCCCGATTTCCGTCACGACCAGAAAAGGATTATTTAATATGGTCTTATATATAAATCATTTTATTAAATACCGTATAATTAAGCTATTGTTTGTTTGTATGTATGTGAAGTTTGTGTATTAGTTTGTTCGCTTAATAAAGGTGCTTGTATCCTTCATGCTCCGTATCTAAACAGTAACAAACTTACTATCCTCTTCTGTCTATATGCTTTTTAAATTTTATTGTTATTGTTCGCTAGTTTCACTCGCTGCTCTGGGCATATAAATATCATTATCTGAAGAAACTTAAATTTTGGCTTCAAGTTTGAGCTTTTCGCGCAAAAAAATGTATTGGATTTTTATGCTAGAAAATATAAATCCCATTGTCCATGAAATGAATACAATTTTTTTTTTTATATATATAGATATGTATATTTATTTTGGATTAAATTGAAATATATAAGCTTGTAGGTTAAATTGATAATATATTTATGGGTTATTTTAAAAAATGTCTATTTTGTGTCAAAGGTTTAAGAAAAATGCCCATTGTGTGTATTTTTTACTCTCACACATAGGCATTTTTCTTAAACCTTTTACACAAAATGGGCATTTCTTACAATTTCTATCTATTACGAATACAAATGATAAATCCTATTATCCATGAAATTACTTATATATATATATATTTTTTACATGGCCCAATTTATTTTCAAGAAAATAAATCCTTTAGAAAAAAAAAATCATAAATCAGGCGGAGACCAAACCGCCTAGTTTTATAAATGTTTAATTGATCAAAGGTGAAAACTAAAAGGTGCTTTCACACTTATTTTTTTTTTAGAAAATCTACTAAATGCCCAAACTACTCTTAAAGTTTAAGAGAATCCAACTATTCTTGCATGAAAATTTAAGTTGATTTTCTTTGAAAATTTAGGAATCCAACTATTCTTACATGAAAATTTTACCACGTCATCACTCAAAAACACTCGTGACATTCAAAAACTCTCCATATATATATAGATTGATCATCACATCAATTGAATTGGAATACACAAACTTCAAATTCAAACACGCAAACACAATCGAGGGAATCCCCGGCGAGCTTGTCGGCAAAGTTGAGGGAAGCCTAATCGAGTTTTTACGGATTCTCGCGGAACGAGCTGCTCTTGTCATTGTCTGCGGGGTCTTGGCATTTCCGGAAATGTTAAACACGGTATTAACTCCCTCATTGCTTGTGGTCAGAAGAAATCTAAAACCCAGAGAGAGAATTTGCAAACTGAACTATGCAATCTTATTGTGTAAAGCGTTAATGAATATTGTGATACAATTTTCATTATATACATGGCAGAGAGTCTTAGCTAATCTTAACAAATTCTCTAACCGCCTTTGTAATCATGACGTGGCTCCAACTAATTCGTAATTAGTTAGGCGTTGACTGATGTGGCTTGCTGAGCTGTAGGAGATCCCTTAACACGGTCCCTTGGGCGATTTCGGTATCCTGCTCGTTGGACCTGTTATCGCCTCGGGGGTCTTGAAGCAGTTATCATTTAAAGCTACTTAATTAATATAGACACACACTGACTGCCATGCATCATTGATATTCAGTATATATAATGTAAGAAGATGGCAGACTAAGCTTGTTGTGTTGAGGAGAGCGCTTTGGAGATCGAAGAGTGGCCATCAATGGTCGGAAACACTTGCCTCTCTCTCTGGTAGGTTTAGATCACCATGAGATGATTAATCGACTCTTTTTTTTTATTTTTTTTATGTAAAACCATTTTATGACATTATATATAGTTTATAAAAATGTGAGGTAGAGATAATGTTTTTTTTTTGTAATTTGTCGTTTTCACAAATTGTGACCTTATTGCCGCAAAGTATATTTTTTTTCGAGAATTGGTTAAATTAAGTTATTTCTTCGATTTTTAATGTAATTTTATTTTGTAACATTGTATATGAATTTGAAACTGTGATTTTGACATAATATATTTTAAAATCTTATGTTTTTCAATTATTGCAGAAAAAGTACATTTAGTATTTTATGTATAAAAATAAGTATGAATTTTCTTATAGGTTCTCCGTTGATAAATCCATTGATAACCGATTAATCCATTGATAAGTTCGATAAGTTTGGATAACGACAAATGATAACTTTTTTAGGTTTTCCATCGATGAATTTATCAGCAAACGATTAGTTCGTCGATAACGGCAAACAATTTATCGGCATAAACGGCATTCAAATCCTTGCTTCAAACTATAGTATGCCATAACTAAGTAACAGAGAGTGAACATGATATTCTACCTTCGAAACTACAGACAGAGAGACGAATCGATTTCGAGAGAGTAAAAGCTTGTACTGTGAATTGGTACCTGAAGGTTTGAACTTTGAGGTCGAAGAGGATTGAGCTATGGCCGAATGAGTTTTGGCGAGAGAGAAAGACGATTCTAGAAAAAAAAAATCGCTCGAAACGACATGCATGTCATAGCTACACATCAAACGATATATACTTTTTTTTTTCTTTCTATTATTACACATTTACTTATAAGTTAGAGGTGTCAAATGGATTGGGGTGGGCTTGCCCGGCCCGCAACCCGTTAGGCTCACACATTGAAATGATGGGCTTGACTCGCCCCATTCAATTTGTGGTGTGAGGCAGAGAGTGTCTTGGAAGAGCTATTAAGGCCCGTCCCTGTTCATGAACTCCAATCCACAATATCACTGAGTGAGATACGTTAGGCTTTCACGGGTTGAGTTCATTGGGCTTTTACGGGTTGAGTTTAGTGGGCTATTTACAAGATAAACGAGTTGGGTCTTTACGGAGCGTATTATGAATTTTTACACGGACATTCTATTGTAGATTTTTACCGGGCAACGCGGGTGTTTACTTGGTAATATGAATTTCTCGATATGCGATTACTTTATTCTATTCGAGTAATGTAACGCAAATAAAATTCAATTTCAAAGATTAAAATATAAGAGGTGATAAGTGAATTGTGAAATTACACAAATATTTTCAATAATTACATTGGTTTATCAAAAAAACGTATAATTACCATACTTGCATAAAATATTTATGCAATATGTGAAACTGGTTTTGACTCTACGAACAATCAATGCATATTGGCTCTACGTTGATTGGTACGAACGTCTGAATTTTTCGAAACATGTACGCTAATACACGTACACGTAGATATTCTTATTAAATTTCTGATGATATTGCACAATTGAATTACATTCGTGTTCTCTATAATGATCAGATCCGAAATAGCTATCTAATTAGGTAATTTTGTATCACAAAATTTATAGATTATAAGCACGACCAGTTAATATATATCTCAAATTATTGAATCAATACGAAGCAGAATCAAGTGCGAAGTTCCATTATTTATGTTTACATTGACAATCATGCTCAATTGAACTGGACACAAACTTTAAATGCAAACACAAACACACCCACCCAATGGTATACATGTATATAACACGACATACTCTTATTTAAATATAACTTTTATTGAGAGGTACGGCCGTATTGAATCCTTATTCTCTGGCCGACGGAATCCTAGGGAGGATCAGTGACATTTTCGACAATATCGTCGCCCCTGTTGGCGATAGCGTTGCCAACCCTATTGATAAAGCCCGATGTCTCCCTTGTAACATCTTGGAATAAATCAAGTGTATCCCCGGCTACCTCGCCCGCAGTTTCAACAGCTGTAGCGACCACACCGGTCTGCGGCAGGAGCTTCCTTGCTGGAGCAGAAGTGGCGGTGGCGGAAAGCACGAGGATCACCAAGAGAGCGACACACAGCGAATGCTTCCCCATCTTAATATATATAATATAACTGATCTCTTCGTCTTCTTCTTCTTCTTTTGTATATACAAATACACTCAATCCAATTGGGAGAAGTCTTATAATCTGCCGAAACATACACAAGTATTCCCGTCTTATATAGACACCTGCAATCGATCATTAGCAAAAGAGATAAGATTAATATAATATTATTAATGTATGTATCATGTATGTGTGTGTTACAAACCAATGGATATTTATTGGCAAAAACGGTAGCCAAAAGATTATAGTGGATTTTTGTTAAAGAATGGATATTTATTATACTTGAGTGACTCTGATGTATTGTTTACTATGCATATATATATATCCCTATAGAAAAAGGGGTAGTCTCCTTCGTCGAGTTACAACATTTTCTAAATTTTGTAGTCTAAATTTTTCTTTTTTACTTCCTAAATTTTATATTTTAATTTAAATTGAATTTGCGGCTTAAGTCCCCAAATTCATTCATTTCTTATAAATGAGTCTTTACTCTTTTTTTTTTCTTTTTTCTTTTTTGAGTGTGGCTAATTCTCCCTATGTTATAATAAGGTGTTCTGTTATGTTCATATTTCTAAAATGTTAGAAGAAACTACAAGCTCTTGCAGGGTGGTTTAGGTTCCGTTGATCATCGTACAAACGGCAAAACAATCATAAATTATGCTATTAGGATTGAGAGATATCTCAATAGATTACAATTTACTGCCCTTAAAATTTTGAACTAACCCATTCTAACCCTCACAATATGAGCCGTTTAGTGCCTAGGTTTTTTTTTTCCTTGGTGATCACCGCTTTTCGACCTTGAACTCGGAGAATCAATCGGATTTGTTATCGTTGATTTATAAAAAAGAAAACGAGATTCATCGTTATGGACAAATTTCCGAGGCTGTGTGTATTGGGTGTGTTAGAAAACTTAGGGATATCATCAAATATTTGGTGTATATCTTTGTTTTGTTTAATTAGCTTTTTGCCGATCTGTACATATATTTTGGCTCTACGGGTACCAAAAATATTATGATTAATATATGAGTGTGATATATTGAAGAAATTACTTATGTTTTGGATGTATGATATGTGATACGCAGTGTTATTATAAGAGATATATACGTATGCTTTGGATGTGTGAAAAATCGAAATATTAGACGATTTATACATAAGATTCGATAGTAATACATGAGTGTGATGTTGGAGATAAATAAATATATGTTTCGATTGTATGAGGAGACAAAATATTATGTATATATAGAGGATTCTTACATTTAGGTTGAATGTGATATTAAAGATAAATAAATACATGTATTGATTGTACGAGTAACCAAAATATTATGAATAGAAGACTTTTGCATAAGATTGGATATGTATACTTGAGTGTGATGTTGAAGATAAATAATTATATATATATATATATATATTGTATAAGTAGTCAATATATATTATGAATGTATAGTATTGATCATTGTATGAATTATAAGTATCCATTATTTATTTACATATTGATGATCACATATCAACTGAGCTGGCATACACACACACACAATCGCTTTGGTATATAACATGATATATAGTCTTATTGAAATATCTTTTCAGAAGTACGTACGGTTATATTAAATCATTATTCCCTGTAAGATGAAGGAGTTGAACTAAAAAAAAGTTTGAGCTCGAATTAAAACCTGTTAATAGCTCGAACGTCTTAAATTAGCTACCCACATCTAAGAAGTAAAAACATATATGATCTAAATCATATATACTTAAGCCTGATATTATATATATACATCGACTAATATTATACGTATAATCTGTGTTATCTGTCTTCCATGTTTTTAATAAATAAAAAATTGTATCTCACTATTATTAGTGAGCGAGATTTGCATTGAAGGATCGATTCACAATATACAAAGTGAGAGTACAGAAAAATATAAACGAGTTTCACAATTTATTATGAATCACATAGTGAACTTTTATTGTAGCTTGTAGTCCAAGCAACATCAGAACTAGAAAAAGGCAAACCAACAATATATGAAAAGTACAGGCATATATATTAGAACATAATTAACATAATTTATTAAGAAATATAGTACTACTTTTAAAACACAGCTTCAGTCGAGGCGAGAGCCGACGGGCAAGCGCCCCCTGGCCAACCAGTGCCCAAGAGACCGTCTAGTTTGTACCACCAGTGTCACCGGAGGCAGCGACACTGCCGACTGTGTCGATGATATCCTGAGCGGTACTGCCCGCGGAGTCAATGGTGCCGATGGTGACATCGCCGGCGGTGTTGATGGTGTCTACGATGATATTGCCGGCAGAGTCGACGATTTCGCCGGCGGTGTTGATGGTTGTGACAATGGCATCGCCGATGGCGTCGACGGTGTTGGCGACAGCGTCGGTGGTAGTGAAGAAGACACTTGCAGGGAGATCGGGATTTGTCTGGAGGAGCTTCCTTGCAGTGGTAGTGGTAGTGCCCCAAAGCAAGACGATGAACAGTATAACCAAAGACGAAGAGAACTTGCCCATTCTATATATCACTTGACTAAAAATTCTCTTCCTTGGATTTATGTTTTTGTACGATCTTATTCCTTGCTCAAACACACACGCACTTGCTACCTATATATACATTACATTAGCAACGTAAATAGATAAGATTATAATATAATCTTGGAAATATTGCCTTGGAAGTCCTTAAACTTGTTTGTTTATTACAATTTATAAGTCCTCAAACACGATTTTTGGTGGAAGAAGTCCCTGCCATTTCACGTGGTTGCATTTCGACCAAAATTTGGTTAAATGTCACATAGCTATCTTACGCGTGCCACATCACACTTGTGGGTCCTAATATCCCTCTATCTCTCAATGACGAAGGAAAAATGAAGAAAATAGGATCACGTCGGAATTTTTTTGTTGTTATTATGTAAAATATTTAGTAATTTCTCGCTATTTTTATATCATGATAGACCACATGTGTGATGTGACATGACACGTAAGATAGTCATTTCACACTACTTAACAAGAATTTATTCAAAAAGCAAACATAAGTGTAACGGTAAAGACTTCTATCACAAAAAAAATCTTGTATAAGACTTACATGCAACAAACAAATGAGTTTAAATATTTTTACTGCAATTTTCTCTAAGATTTGAGCAATTTCTAAACGTGCAGACCATTACTAAAAATTATTTGCTGAAACACACTAAATTATGCGTGTGGGAAACAAAGGGATATCGTCAAAGATATGGTGTATCTCTGTTTTTTTTTTTTTCTCCCGATCTGTACGTATATTTTGGCTCTACGGGTAGCGAAGATATTATGATTAATTGATAATTAGGTGGTTTTATTTAAGTTTCGATAGTTATATATTGAAAAGAAATAGTACTTATGTTTTGGATGTATTAAGTAGCCAATATCATATGAGTAAGAGAGGGTTCAAGTGATATATCATAAAGTCATAAGAGATAATATACGTATATTTTGGATGTATGAAAATCCAAAATATAAAACGTAAGGGTTTAAGTGATAAATGGATAATATTATAGACATATATTGGTATGTGTAAAGGCTCAAGTGATATGAGTGTATGAAAAGCCAAAAATATTATGCGTAAAGGCTCAAGTGATATGAGTGTTATTAATAAGAGAATATATACGTTTGTTTTGGATGTATAAGTAGCCAAGATAGTATGAATGAAATATCATAAGGACTTTCACACAATTTTTAATGTGATCACTGATGAGCATCCTCGAGTCATTAGATTATATATGCTAATAAATTTTCAAGTGTTTTTAATTCAAGTATAAATCCCTGGGGGATATTTCATACTCATGTAAATGACAGCATAAGAAATGATGACATATTTTACGCGGCATGTGTTTTTCAATTTTTATGTCCGGGAACTTCAACATTGTATCTCAAGAATTCAAATTCAAATACTCAACCATCAAGCTAGCTAGTCTTGTATGAGGTCTAAATCCAACCCCTTTTTCCGGATCCAACCGAAAACAATCCGGACTGGTCATGAGTCACCACATAAGTGTGTTAAACAAAATCATTAGAAATTTCTTGAAATTCTTAAGGCGTCATCTTGAGTATAAATTAATTGCCGCGCTGATTGAGGTTTATTGTAGACTATAGTTGTGTCTATCGGCAGAGGACGGCTCGGGATACAAATTAAAAAATATAAGTAAAATTTTAAACTTAGAGGTGTTGTTTCAAATGCTTATTTCCTCCGACTTTACACAATCGATCTCCACAGTTTTATGAGTTCTATGTAACACGGCTTTTATAAACTTTTGGTTCATATCGCAACGCAAAGATTCAAGCCGTTACTGTTTCTGAACAGAGCTTGTCATTGACCAAAGAATTCGAAGCTAAAGTTGTTCTGTTAACTCGGGTCTTCCTCACCAGCGCCCTCACTGAAAGAGGCGGCTAAGTACTCGGCGAGGGTCGGCTGAGGACCGGGCTTGTTGATATCATCCGAAACCTTGGCCTTTTTGGTGCCAAGAGATCTTGGATTCCAGGTTTTCGGAATCTCCACCTCCTTCCACATCACGGGTTCCAGAAACTTCCATGGATCTTCAATCATGGAATCGTTATAAAACCTCCCACCACCTGATGTTCTATCGGCTGTAGAGAAATGGCCACCGCGCCCGCCTCTTCGGCCGGGATTAGGGCTCGAGCCACTGCCATGAAAATGACCCCTGCCTCTGTACCCTGAGCCTGAATTTGGGCTGTTGTTGACCCACTGTGACATACCTTGTGAAGGGTGTTGTCTACCTGCTGGGCTGAATCTAGGGCTCGGATTCCTCGTTCCCGGATATTGAGAATTGTAATTGTAACCGACCGCAACACCGGGTGCGAAAGAGGGGTCCGTGTTTACTTGGTGCATGGTTGGAGGTCTGGACATTCCTACTGGGCCCCTTTGAGGGAAAGGGGTGTGACCGAAACCTCGTCCTTGGTATATTTGCTGGTTTGGTGAGTAATTTCCATGGAAGTGATGAGCTCGGGGTGATGCCTCGGGATTTCTAGTTCCTGCCATGATTACAGAAAAGAAGCACGAATGAAGGGCTTAGAATTTCTATGCAAAAAGGAAGGAAAAAAGGTATCTTCTAACAAGTGCTTGTGGAGATAATCCTAATTCCTAAACAGGCAGTTATTGTTGATTCATAGCGGTTTTCGTAACTCCAAAAACTCCGACTTCAACCCAACCAAGAACACATAACACCTAGCAACTAGAAAGAACTTATATTGAAAAACCACTTCAAACGGGCTTAAACAAGATACATAGCAGCAAGCTACCTGGCGGAGGAGGCGGAAACCTCGAAATTGGCGACGAGCTGTTCATCGGAGGTGTGAAATGACCTGCGTACCCCCGATCACCCGGACCATCCCGTCTCGGGTTTCCAGAGAACGCGGACATAGGATCCGTGTAAAAGTCAAATCTCGGAGCTGAACGCGGCTCTTCCTGGGCGTGAGTCTCCGATAGAGGATTCGAGAGGTTGCCAGCAGGCATTGCAGGGGTTAACTCGTTAATGGAGCAATCGGCCTGAGCCGCCTCAGCACGCATTGCTCTTAACCTTTCCCTTCGCTTCTCCGATTCTTCCATGGCCAAATTCTGATAATCTTGATCTAAAAAGCAAATCCGAAACAATATGTAACTAATCAGGCTCACCATGATTTCTTCATCGAATTAACGCGCAGAAACTTAAACTGGAACAGTTCCAATCCAAATACCCCAAACAAGAGAGCGAAATCTCAGACCTTTGGACTTGTCGACGAAGAAGAGTTCTTCGGCCGGGACGGCAGAGAGAGAGCCGCCAGAGAGAGCGTCTTTGGTCGACTTCTCATAGAAGTCGTCGATGTCTTAGGTGCTGATATTGGCCCGCCACGCCTTCTTCCCCTTTCGCGAGGTCTTCGCCTTCTTTCCCATCTCCTCGCTCGTCAAACCCTAATTCGAGCTTGCAGATGTCTGTCAGTTAATCTGTTTCAATGGGCAACAATGGAGTGTTAAGATACGATAAGCCAGGCCCGGCCCAAGCACTGGGCAGCCCAAGGCCTCTTAGTGAGAAATAATTGAAAAATTAGGCCCTGCGACATCGTATTTTAGGCCCATATAAAAAAAGAACTTACTAAAGAATATCTACAAGTTGTGATACAAGTTCTGGAAAGTGGGCTCTCTCTCATATTTTATTGGTTAACTTCTCTTGTTCTGCTATATTATACAATTTTTTAATTTAATATTCTTTATTCAGTTTCATACCTTAATTCTCTCATTCTTTAAATTATTAGTGAAGAGTTTAAAAAAGAACTTAAAACAGAAACAATATCTTTTCGGTTTTACATTAGATAATTTACTTATTCATAGAAAATTTATTTTCATTTTTCTATAGTAAATATTCTCTTTGTTATATATATATATATATATATATATATATATAAATATATATATATATATATATATAAATATATATATATATATAAATATATAAACAATTAAAATTATTCTCTTATAGTGTACACGAGGTATGTTTCACTCTATTTCTTAGCAAATGGTCTATTTAGCAGTGCATGTCTCAATTATTGAAGGAAGCAGAACCAACCAAGTTTCATTATATATAATTTGGATTGATCATCACATAGATTGAAGTGAAATACACAAACTTATTATTCAAACAGACAAACACAATCGAGGGAATCGCCGGCGAGCTTGTCAGCAAAGTTGAGGGTATCGCCTAATTACTGATTCTCGCGGAACGAGTTCCCTTGTTATTTGTCTGCGGGGTCTTGGGCGATTCCGGAAATGTTTAACACAGTATTAACTCCGTCGTTGCTTGCGGTCTCTTGGACAATATCAGAATCTTGCTTGTCGAACCAGTTATTGCCTACGGGGTCTTGGGCAATTTCACCATTTTGCTCGTCGGACCAGCCATGGCCTCCAATATCGGCTTCCGGGTTTTGGGCAATATCGGCATTATCTAACATGGTATTACCTACGTCATTGCTCACGGTCTCTTGGACAATTTCGCTGGGGAGCTCGTCACCGGTCTGCTGTAGGAGCCTCCTTGCCGGAGCAGAAGCGGCTGCGGCGCAAAGCACGAGGATCATCAAGAGAGCCACACTCGGCGAATGATTCCCGACCATCTTATTATTTTATATATCACTGATGGTCTCTTCTTCTTTGTATATAAATACAACAATTGATCACTCCTATTTCCCGAAACCAACACGCATTCGCTACTTGTATACACATCGATCCTAAGTCAAAGAGATAAGATTATAAAGATATTTCCAGCTATCATGAAATGTATGCATCATGTCGTGTATGCAGGGGCGGACCCACGTTGTAGCGGGGGTGGCTAATGTCACCCCTAAATTTGTGAGAAGAAAATTATTGCACTAATATTTTGAATCGAAAATAATAAAAATAAGTTAACTCTTCTCTCTCACGTAGACTTTGTCACCTCAACATTTCTTCTTCAATGACCCAGCTTCAATATTTAGAGAAGAATATGAATAGAAGGGAATGATTTTTTTTTTTTTTTTTGCAGAAGACAATGATGTATTTGAAAAGAAGAAGACGAAGTTGTCAGAAATATTACTGTTATTTTTCGATTACAATTTTTACCTTTTTGGGTTGTGTGAGTACTTTTAAACTTTTAATTAGTTTGTTATTTGATGGATAGTTACTTTTGCACGTTAATCGATGGTCAGTGATGTTTAATGTTTTCACAAAACCATTAAATAATGATTTTTTATATTATTTTATTATAAGTAAAGACACCGAATGGAGAAAGAGTATATAACAATGGTATTATATGGCAGCTAATATTATTATAAAATATTGTTTTGTTAACTATTTAAATTACTGTTTTATACCTATTGATTTTGTGTTGTCCGATAATATATATCGGCATTATCGATATCGACTTAATTTTTTATTTTTTTTACAAAAACTCCAAAAATGTACCTGTACAATATTGTCCTCGTGTTCTCGTAAATTAGACTTGTGAGTAATTTGCATTAAGCGATCTTTAAAACATTGACGATAAGAACAAAAATACTGCATATATTTTAGTACTTATTAAATCATTTAAAAATTTCTTAACAAGAAAACAAGTCGCTCTATTTTGATTTAACTATATGTTTTGAGATATTATTAATTATTAGTTATTGGCCTTTATTTATCATTCGTCACCCCCGAAGTCATTTCCTGGGTCCGCCCCTGCGTGTATGTGTGTGTTAGAAATGATCAAATTTTATAGTTAAAAGATTTCGAATCAATAAAGTATTTTTCTTCAAGTTTTGATAGTAACATCTATCAAATTTTAATTTATCAATATTATTATTATTAAAATCCAATTAAATTGCGGTCGATTATGCTTTCGGTATACCCGTAAATTTAACTTGCGGTCAGTGGCAAGTGGCAGAATTAAGAATTACAATAAGGGGGGCTGGATTTCAATTTTTTCTTTCAAAAAATTGCATTCAGGGAGTTATCTTTATATTTTATTAAAAATTAATTAAAGGGGATTAAGCTAAATTTTATTAGAATATACACTAAAATATAAAATTATAGGGTAATAATGCACATAAAAAAAAGTTTGGGGAGTTTGAACCCGACACCACTGCAAGGTGCTCTCCGCCTATACTTTTGGTCAATTTATGGTTCGAACTTTTAAACACTGTACACACGTATAACATATGAATCTGATAAGCATATTATAGAACACTTGAATTTGTCAATCAGTAACAAAATTTATCAATAAGATTACACTGATTAATATAGCCATTACTTTTATCTTAATTATAGTTATAATTAAGATAAAAGTAATATCTGAAGTAATATAGCCATACTTCAGCCATTACACTGATGTATCGCTAATATTAAATATTATAAATTTATATATCTCTTGAGAAATGATAAATAATTCAGATATTGCATTATAATTATACACCATAAGTTTTTTTTTTCTGATTAATCATATAAAATTTATATATTAGAGTTTAGAGAAATGATAAATAATTATATTTTTTAGTGATAATGATTTAAGGTTCCTATACTTGATGATTTCATGATATATCTTTCTTCATACTCCGTTGCACGAGGTGACCAACAATATTACAGAAGTGTTTTTATAATAATAACAATAATAATAATAGTATTGGTTAACCAAAGAGCTTGTAATTACCATACTTGCATATTTTATATTTATGCAGTATGTGAAACTGGTTTTGGTTCTACTATTAATCGATGCATTTGGTACGAGCGTCTGAACTTTTGAAACATGTACGAATAATTCGTATATGTTAATATGTAGATACTCTTATTATATTTTTATTGATATCGTACTAGTGATTACATTAATTATATCTTGTTCTATTTAAGGACATGACATGTATCATTTTTATATAATTTCATTGATTATTCATTTTATATATTCATTTTTTTATATAATTTTTGAAAAATTAACATGAGTCTATAGGTGATGCCGTCGAGAACGCCGAGTACATCATCGACACCGTCGAAAATGCCTAGTGTATCGCTGATATTGCCGAGTGCGACGCTAAAACTTATGTTTTTCATTTAGTTAGACTTAGGGGGACTCAAACTTATTTAAAAAAAACAGAAACAAAAAGATTGGGTCTTTATGTTGGCAAAAATAAATATCGGGAATACATGCTTTAACATGCTAAAGATGGGTGCATATATATACATAATATATATATATATAGTAACTGCGACTTTGTTTCAGCAAGTAACGAACATAAATCAAAGAAGAATCATCAGAAGAAGAAAGTGATCATCTAGGATGGGCAAGTCTTCGTGTGCAGTGGTTATGATGTTGATCGTCGTGCTTTGGAGCACAGCCACTTCTGCCCCTTCGAGGAAGCTCCTGAAGGCCGATAGCAATGTTTCCGTCAGAAATGTCGCCGCTGCCACCGGCAATATAGCCAAGAATGCCGTCCACGTCACCAAACACGACGTATTCATCAGCAAGGACAGCACTGTCTTTGATGCCACTGGCAAGACAAGATGTGCTTGGTCTAGTGGTAACAAGTATATCACTTAGTACATTAGAGGTCTTGAGTTCGAGTCACCATGAGAGTAAGAGTGAAATTCAAAGATCCTTTTATATATATATATATATATAAAAAAAAAATAAAAACCAGAACGGCTTTAACGAGGCTTCCTTCAACGACGCCAACGCCAACGCCATCGGGAACGTCGGCGGCAGCAGTACCTTCCTCAACACTGTCAAAAATGCTGGACATTTTCCCTTCATCGTCCCCGGAAATGTCGCCGCCGGCAGGACCGTGGGCGGTACACAAGGCACCAGCAGTATCTTCGGCTCTGATGAGAGGATCTTGGACAATGGTGGCGACGGCGATGATCTTACCAGCCTCGACATCGGTGGCCTCGATTAAAACATTTGTTTTACATATTATCTTAGGTTTTAATATGCTTGTACTTATCAATTCATATATTGTCGTTCATAATTCACATATATACTGATACATGATATCCTAAAAACTAAGGGTTTGCCTTTGTCTTTGGAGTTTCTCTAATTCACCACGTCATTTATATGTATTAGTATTACCAAGGTATTAAATTTCTCGAATATCCATCGGCATGCCCATCGAAAATCTTTTTTCGAGGATAAGCGAAACGATATATCCATCGGCATATCCATCGATTTACCTATGATATACCAATCGACAAGCGATATATCCGTAAAATGAAAAGTGCGAAACGACATCGGCAAGCGGTATTTAAAACCTTGAGTATTACCACTTTGTATATCAATCCTTCAATTCAATGCATATTTAGCGAACCTTGCTAACTATATAATAGTAAGACCGTACTATTTAATTTATTTTAATAATTTCATTTCGATTAAAGTTCACCTCTTCATTTTACAAGACCTAACTTCTTTAATCGGGTTCAATTATTCCTTCGATCTAAAGACTATGAATATTTGCTTTTAAACTATCGCAAAAGGTAATGTGATGATATGATCCCGAGCTACAAATGGTAGCACTATGAAAAAGGAAATTGCGGCAATAATGCACGGTCTTTGATAAGTTTAACATTAATTAACATAACTTAAACTGCGGTATATACCGCAATTTACCCTATTAAGTTAAGCTAATTAATGTTACAGTTCAGTACTTGGCACCTATGTCCAGTTGGCTATCCATTTGGCAATAACATGATGTCACATCAGCACAAACGGTTTTTATCTTTTATTCGGTTTTCTTTATAATAATACCAAGATACGGTATTCAGTTTATTATATATTCATAATCTTTTCACTACCTGTAGGATACGTAGAAATCGGCAAAGCCATCTTCAATCATTCTGGCATAAAAACCTCATGTTATCAAGTCTCTTTATATTATATAGGGTTAATTGCGGCAATAATGCACAATCTTTGGTCAAGAGGGGTTTTAGGTCCCCAACCTTTCAAAGTGTGGGCAAAACTACACAACCTTTGTTAAATGTAAAATCAGTTGGTCCTTCCGTTAAGGATGTTAAATTCTGCTGATGTGGCATCGTTAAACTGCCAAATTGACTGCCAACTTGTAATATTAATTGTATAATTTATTCTAGTAAAACCTTGCTCACTAATAGTAGTAAGACCGCTATACTAATTAATTTATTTTAATCCATTATTTTTGGGGTTATAATTTTTCACCTCTTCATTTTACAAGATCTAACGCCACAATAATAAGGTCAACGTTTATTTAATCGGGTTTGAATATTTCTTCGTTCCTACTTTTAACCTATCGCAAAAAGGCGATGTGATATGTTGTCGAGCTACGGAAAGTGACGAACAATTAGATAAGAAACTATCTTAAAATATTCGGGAAAGTTGAATTAAACACAAAAGACTCCTAAATTCATTTCATTAAGTCATTATTGGAATCCCTACTTTCTCCTCTTCTTTTATCAAAATAAAAAACACCTTCTACAACCCTGTATTTGGTACAAATCCGGTTATAAAATGTTTTTGGTTACTTGAAATACATTTGCATAAGGTCTAAACATGTATTAGCTAAAACCAAACTTGTTTGGTACGGTGGTTACTCAACTACATGAATTTTCGAGAGAACATGGGTTCAATTTCAGCGGGGCACAAAAAATTATGTGATCTGCTATATTGGCCAATAATTTGCATTCTTATTCTTACCATACGAATATATTTTATGATGTAAATTCAAGTAATTTTGACTAATAGTTTCACCATATAAGAAATAAAACAAGTATAAGCTATACGATACAATCACTTTCTACACTTTTCTGTTGTTTCTTTACACTGCCAAACCTCTCCAGAAAAGAAAAAAAAAACATCTGTAGTAGCCAAATCTCCTCTCACAAACCAATTCTAAAATAAACTGAGGAAAAAATATGAATAGAAAAAATTATGAGCTGTTTGGTTTGAATACATTGTAAACATTAATGGAAATAGCAATGACGCTTGTAATCACTGCCAAGACTATCATCATCGCTGCAATGATCTTCTCTCCTCTCCTAGATATTCCATGCACATCCCTGCAAACACCCATCAATTTAGAGAGGAGATTTGAACACGCTTTCAATGAAAAAAATGGCATTCGGGAATTCGCCCAAACGGTGAATCTCGCTTTCTTTTTATTACAAAAATAATGGATAAACAAATCCGACTTTTTCTTCGAGTTCAAGGTCGAGAAAAGATGATCACCAAGAGAAAGACTAAACAAAGTACAGGGCCTAAACAGCTCATATAGCTTAAGGGATAGTTTGAATCCATAATAGTAGTAATTTAGGTGCGTCTCGAACCAATGACGCACCTAAATTAAAACATAGAGATAATTAGCGTTCAATTTTTTATTTGCCGGAGAGATCGTTCACGCAATAGAAGGATAAGGAATCTTTATTTTAATTTTGACAAGTTAAATTATATTATTAGTATTTGAGTTGAAGTATTTAATTATTTTAAGTTTAATTTTTAATTAATTTGTAACAAAATTGATATTAGAGTTTCTTAATCTTATATTAGGTTCTAGGGCAACCTGCGGGTTTTCTTGTTTGGTTTAGGATTCTCGTTCTTGGAGAGCTTCGGACCTCGCTCTCGAAAGATTGGTTCACTATTACCATTTATTTTTCTTTAATAGAGAAAGTGGATTCGTCGTCGTGGTGATATTCGCGGGCCAATTTCGCGTGTGATTTATGTCGGAATTGGATTAATCAACCGTCTAAGGTGAAACGAGGTCCATTACCCTTTTTTTCAAGCCTACCGAAATTAGACGGGTATTGAATTTTTTTGACCCCGAACCGGATCCGGAAAACCGAGTACCCAAGTTTCGGGCGTTTAATCCTTAGAACCGGATTCAGATTTACAAACGGGACTCGGACCCAAGACTTAGACCCGATACTCGGAATATAAATCCGGATCTTAACCGGTTTCTTGTAGGTCATTCCGCTGCATTTTTAATTCCGAGTATAAAAAATCCGGTTCCGGACATTATGTGCCCGCTTAGTCAACACGTAAGATTAGTTGCTGCTAATTATAACTCAAGCTCACCTGAGAACAATGGCGCCGGGAAATATGAAGGCGAGGCAAACCGCGGAGGTTGAGCCCAAGAACTGAAAGAGATACCAGATGTTCGGGAACAGTATCGCCGCCATGTACGAGAACACCAAGAGCCCGATCGTGATGACCCCAAATCTCTTGTTCTCCGCCTCCAAGAACTCGTCGATGTTCGCCCTCAGCGAGAAGTTCAGCAGCGGGAACACCAGCATCAGGTGGAGCGCGTAGCTCAGCCGCACCACGTCGTTCAGGAGCGTCCCCGTGGCGTCGCCGGAGCTCCGGTGGAAGTTGACGAGGATGTCGGGCATGATCTCGTCGCCGAACAAGAGGTACCCGAAAATCCCGATAGCGAAGTAGATCACCGCGCTGAGAGAGAGCGCGATCCGAGAGGCTTTGATCATTTGCGACGGTTTTCCCAGTTCGACTGCGATCGGGTGCACTGAAAAGAAGAGATTGATGAAGATGAAGATCAGGTGTTCGATGAAATGCCTGACCAGAGAATGAAGAAGAAACATAGAAGACATTGCATATAGTAGAGATAGTTACATAATCAACTACCTTATTAAAACCGGGTTAAGGCGGGAAAGGTGGCTACGATTGATGGCTTACTACATAATCGTGATTATGGTCGGAATTACATTTACAATGAGCGAAAAGGTTAATGATTTTAAGAGATTTTCTTGAGGAAACTTCTCTAGGGGATCACTTTCAAACCCTGTTCATTGCCTATTTCCGAGTAAGAAAATCGTGAAGGAGTGTACATCTATATGATCGAAAGTTCTTGAGTAGGTAAAAGTTCGGAGCCGAGTAAAAATATATTCTCGAAGTCATTTATTTTTATCGATTCTTAAGTTTTGACCGAATCGGATTTCGGTAAGTAATTCTTACTATGCAAATCTATTGGTTACTAACAAACACACTGCAGCTTTTTTCCCATAGGGTTTTTGTTTGTTACCGTTGAAGTGGAAAGTGAAGGCTGTGACGATGACCGGGACGGCGGTGAAGAGGTCAAAGAAGGTCGTTTCGTCGTCCAAATGAGGCACTAGTCTAGGCTCCTTGCTCTTCCCTTGAACCACAGCCGTAATAGCCATCACCGAGCATATCCCGACGAAGATCACGGCCAGAAGAACCGACACGGCTGAGCTGAACTTCAGCGACTCTGGAATCGGAACACAGAATCGAACAATAAAACAAAGCCAAAACTGCGTCAATTGCTGAAGTAGAATAATGTACTAATAAAAAAAAACTGGGTTTACGAACTTACCAACTCGGCGAAGCAGAACCAGAGGAAGCAAAACAAGAATAACAGTGACCAAAATGGAGATTTCTCGAGCGTTCCACCAATGGATTCCGAACCATTCTTGCAAAACTCCCATGTGAGACTGCGATCCAGTTCCAGAGAGCACATCCCCTGTAATTCAGACCCTTTGATTACAAGCTCCGATGGTTGCTAAAGATAGCCAAAATGGCGATGAAGAAGGAAAGCTTACCGATGATGATGAGGTACATGATCAAGCACCCGAGGTTGGTGATCATCACGCAGATTTGCGTGGCGGCCGACGCGCCGTGGCCAAAGTTCTCCTTCATCACTCCGGCGTAGGTGACGGCCTCGCCGGGGCGCGTGAACTTCACGAGAAACTCCGCCGACACAGCCGCCAGAATACCGACGATCACGATCAGAGCGAACGCCGGGAACACGCCGAGAACCTTCAGAGTGGCCGGGATGGACATGATTCCGGCGCCGATGATGGTCGTGGCCACGTTGAACACCGCGCCGGACGTCGACGCGCCGGCGTGCGGCCCCGGCGGGAGCAGCGGCGCGCTGAGCGGGATCGCCGGCGACATTTCCGGCGCCGTAGAGCTTCTCTCTTTAACTTCTCCGGCGATGGGTTTGCTTGGTTGGTTGGTTGGTGGTTTAGTGTGGATTGAAATGAATGGAGTTGTCTCGTTGCTCATTAGAGCTTTAATATCCAATAATGGAGTATGTTTTTATTTGTTAATGGCGGATTGAATGACGAGAATACCCTTCGCTTGCATGGCATGTTGAAGGGTATTACTGGAACAGAGCGGAGACAGGTTGATTGAAGATAATTTAATGGATATAAACAGTCATTGGAAGTTTGGAACAGCTCGGCATTGGCATGTGGTAAATTGATAAATACCCATTTTGGACAAACATGCATATATGTATATATTCGTGTATTGAGTCAAAATCAGAGTAGGACTGTATCTGGACGGTTAAATGGCATGTGTGCAGTGTGCATACTATTTTAGTAATGAGGTGATTGGACAAAATAGTTAGTTTCAGGTTTAAAGGTGTCGAGTCTTTTCTTTTTCCTTGTCTCTATTTCATTAAAAAATGTCTGTCTATTTATTATAAAACTGTAAACATCACCGAGTTTCAATTCATCACTTCACTTCTCTCAAAAAAAAAATATCACTTCAGATCTTGCTCCATAAAATTTCATGTCCGTCTAGTGTTCTTTATATATATATATATATATAATATTGAGTTTTCGTCGTATATGTTAAGTTTCGGTTAAGTATATGGTATTGTCGTCACTGCCGGCCTTGAGCTAAGGCGAGTAAGGCGGTGGCCTTAGGTCCAATTTCATTTTATTTTTGCATTTTTTAACACTGCATCAAAAGGCTCAAAATATGATTTTGAGGGCCCAATGTTAACCTAAACAAGGCTTACGGTTTACTTCGCCTCGGGCCCTTCGGACCACAAGGCCGGCACTGATCGTCGTATAGACTGTATAGAATTTCACTAACTATTTTTTTTCTTTTTTCTTTGTAAGTAATTTTGAAAAATTAACATGAATTCCTCAATATTGTGAATATATGTCACCACTAACCGACACCGTCTAAAACGTTGCGTGCGTTGATGCTGCCGCCGAATATGTCGCAGAAACGTTTAACGTTTACTGTTGATTCATTTAGTGACGGAGACTTATAATAATACAGAAAATGAAATTACAAGATCTTTATGTCAGCAAAAAAAAAAATTGAGAATATACCTCTAACAAAGTGCAAACATGAGGTGCTTATGCCGCTTCCTTTCTATAGTTTCTAATAAATTTATGACTTTGTATATGATTACCTTACTCTTTAACCGTTTAACGTATCATTTTGTCTATCAACTTTTGCCCCTGAAATTTTAATTTGTATCAAATGATCCGTCGTCGTTAAATCTTAAAGAAAAAAAATCATAATTTTCAATAATTCAAAGAGTAAATTTATATCTAATAATAGATGGAAGGGTAAACACATCAAAAGAATAAGTTCACAGAAGAAACGTATACAAAGTCTTATATCAACTTTAATTAATCTCAATACATTGACGTTATCATTTTCATTTAAAAATCTTTGTGATCTTTATTTTGAATTTCCGGTCAAAACATATCATTGAATGAAATCAAATAGATGACTAACTCGATATCCACACCTTGCACGCAATAAACACAGAAAACGTGCCTAACTAAAATAAGGTTATTTACGACATAAGTAACTAGTGTTTTACTAAGAGGTACTTATATTCCCAACCTCCTTTTTAGTAGTAATAGTACGCTGATGACACTAAATAGTCTCGAGGTCCAGTTTTATTCATGTCAAGTTAACGTCTGTCGCACAAGAGACACGCATATATGTACTTTTAGTCTTTAGCCGTTAACTCGACATGAACGTAACGGAGCCACTACACAGTTTTGTGGCATTTAGGTACTTTGACCATTAAAAAAATAGATTGAAAATATACGGGCCCTGACATGGCCACTAATTCATGACTTGAATTGCAGAGTAAGACATGATGATGAGAGTTGGGTCGACATGGTAATTATGGTGGGGACGCATGATTATCATCCAGCCTTTCGATAAGGGCTAAATCGGTAATTAATCCTCGCAAAATCTGCAATATTGAAAATTTTAAGCACAGGATTAATAATTTTAATGAAATATAATATAATATAATATAAATTATAAATTATAATATCCATTGATCTTCAAGAAGAAACCGAAGGTAGTTGATTTTTTTTTACTCTTGAGCCAGCTTTCAATTAAAAAATCAAGCCATAAAATACGTAACCCTATCGATCACCACTTGTTTAAAATTCAAACATAAATATATTTGATTTGCTCTATTATTGAATCAATCAATTGTATATGCATATATATAATGTATTAGAATAACCTATGCTAATAATAGGATCGATCGACACTTGTCATATTTTGTCACATGGGTATCACTTTCTATATCATGACTAATGTGAACCTTCATATCATATCACATATCACTTTGATTATATTTTTTATGACTTAATTATATAATAATAATGGACAATTCGAAGATTAAAGACATTCAATGAATCGCTTAAAAATTAGAGAAAGAAGAAATATTTACGAAATTACCCATCAATGAATTACACTTGATGAAGATCTTCCCGTTATAATCCAATGGTCAGTTCTGCAGAAATTCCCGTTATAACATTGTTCCTGGCTTGCTGATATTCCATGAACACACCTGCCCAAAAGGAAGCATGGAATATAGATTGAAATTTAATCCAAACAAAAACTTAAGAGTTGATGAAGTGCAAAGAATTTGTTCTGAGCTTAGCTAGCTTGCATATACCTAGGAATTACGGCTCCGAGGAGAGGGAGCAACAGATCCGGAAGCCGTGTTTCGAATCGATTTAGCCTCTATTATATGGATCAATCGGACTTTCGACGGCTTGGGTCGAAGTGTTCCATATATCAAAGAAAGCAATGGACGAGGCCGTTTGAAATTGGCCACGCCGTAACATGTAACTGTACTATTCAAAACTCAAATCAGGCACATAATTCATTGACTTAATCTCAATCCTTAGAGCTTCTAACATTGAAAATATGTGATCCTTTTGAGGATGAAACTGATCTCTCGAGTAGAACTTGTGCACGTTCCCTTTGACGGAAATCCAACTACACCCTGCCTCCTTTCTCACTCCTCGATCTTTCATCAAATGTCTCAAACTAATCCCGTCTTCGTAATTCCCCGTCTCTATGTACGCGTTCGAGAGCAGAACATACGTCTCTGAGGAATCTGGTCTAACGGAGAGAATCTTCTCAGCCGCCAACTTAGCCAGTTTAGCATATCCATGGACCCTACACGCCCCCAAAAGCGTCTGCCAGATCATCTCGTTGGGCTCGATCGGCATCTTCTCGATGAACTCCACAGCCTCGGAAAGGCGGCCCACTCGGCCCAACAGATCGATGATGCAAGCATAGTGCTCCATCTCGGGGACTACATCGTAAATTCCTTCCATTAGGTGGAAATAGTGAAGTCCTTGTTCTACCAATCCCCTATGGCTGCAAGCAAATAGGATACAGAGCAAAGTGACGGAGTTCACCTCCGTTCCTGATTTCTCCATTTCAGTAAAAAGCTTTAACGCGTTTTCAACAAGCCCGTGTTGAGCGTATCCCGAGATCATGGCGGTCCAGGAAACAGAGTCGGGATCAGAAATCGTTTCGAAAACAGTCCTTGCTTCGGAAATGAAACCGCATTTCGAGTACATTTTGATAAGGGCACTCTCTATGCACTTGTCCGGTTCTAAGCCGGCTTTGCATAGTAAACCGTGGACTTGTCGACCATAGTCGATAAAAGCAAGGCTAGCACACGCGTCAAGAACAATGGAGAATGTAAACTGGTTCGGGATAAAACCTTCTTCTCTCATTTTGGAGAAGCCGATTAGGGCTTCTTCGAAATAAGAACACTGAGAGAAAGCGGAGATGAAAGTCGTCCACGTCACTATATCTCTCCCTTGAACTCTATCGAAAACCTTCTTCACATCTTCAAGCATTTTCGACTTAGCATATGCATCCGCAATTGCGTTGGAAATGCTCATCTTTTGCTCTAATCCACTCTTTAAGACCATCGCGTGAACTTCCTTCACGAGAAGCGTCTGATTCAAAGCAGCTATCGCGCTGAACACGCTGCAGTAAGTGTAAATGTCTGGTCGGACTTGATTTTCGCACATTGCGATAAAAGTTTCCAATGCTTCTTGACTATCCCCGTTTTGCGAATAGCCTGAAATCATCGCATTCCAAGGTGGATTCAAATTACAGTGAATGAAATTCATGTCAAATATCGATCTTGCGTCAGACAAGGAATTGCATTTCGAGAACATGTCGATCAGAGCAGTTCCGACAAGAACGGTGGAATCCAGACCAAGTTTAGATGCATACCGGTGAACGGATCTCCCCTTATCAACATCACCTAGTCTTCCCACCGCTTTCGAGACGCTAATAATTGTGAACTTATCGGGATAAATTCCTTGTTTTTCCATTTCAAGAAAAAGGTTATACGCCTCTGTGTGAAGCCCATTAAACGTATACCCTGAGATCATTGCATTACAAGAAGCTTCGTTAGGCTCGATCATGTTGTTAAACACTTCATTTGAATCCTCAATCAAGCCCAACTTTGCATACATGTTGATAAGCGATACACCGACGTAACTTTCAGACGAAAAACCGCTCGAAACAATCTGTGCATGAATCATTTTCCCCAACTCTACAGAATCCAAGCGAATACACGTCTGGATAATCGCAGAGTATGCAAACTTGTCGGGCGAGATTCCTCGATCAACCATCTCATGAAACAACTCAAACCCATCATGGAAGAAGCCGTTCTCCGTCGACGCAAAGATCATGACGCTATAAGAGAATGCATTCCTTCGAGGCATTTCCTCGAAGACTTGACGGGCAGAGCCGAAATCCAAGCACTTCGAATAGGCATGAGAAACGTGGTTCAACAAGACAAGCAAGTCCGAGTCCGAGAATTCCGACTTCAGCACGAGTCCATGAACAGCTTTCGTCGTCTCCGATGATGTTTGTTCCGCGCAATCACGCAAGATATCGACTAATGTCTGTCTCCTAGAATTCACACTCTCGATCCTCCCTTCAAAAGCGAAGTTCGGTTTCTGGGCATATGGAATTATCTCAGTTAAAGCTGAATCCGAGGATAAACTTCAGAGACCTTTTCGTTCGGACGATGGAGAACGAAACCGAATCGTGGAACGTATTGAGTATGAGAATAATGAATAACAAACTTACATTGTTGTTGGAAGAAACTCGGTTCGGATATGCCAACGAACGAACAGTTTGAGGGGCACCGAGGCTGAGAGATGAACTCATGGTCATCGTCAGTGACTTTGAGCTCGGTGATGGACCGTTAATGGCTGACTGAGCTGGCTCTGAAGCTAAACTACAAGCCACTAATGATCCACTCCTGATTCTCGAGGATTTTGCTGTTCTGGGATTGCAAAATGGTGTCGTTTTCTCGATTTTATACGACATGTCGTTTTTATATTTGTTTCCCTTGCTCTTATTTCGAGATTATTTGCAAGCAAAGATACTTTTTGTTTTACATTTTAAGGAATTATACGTTTCATTTTAGGTAAAAAAAAATAATGTTACATTCTTTTGCTTCGTTTATTTGCTTTCGTGAATGCTCAGTTGTTGCAAACATGTTGAATCACAAAAAATGTAACAATTAGGTAGTTTCGCCGCAATCAACAAAGACGGAACAAAAAAAAGGGTATTTCCGTTAAAAAAGACATAATGTAGATTTTCAAAGATTCTCGATGGAAAACTACTAAATTTTTGTAGTTTATCGTTATCGGCACTTATTGATGATCATCGATGAAAAACCGCTAATATATCTTCAAGAATATATTTACTAAGTTTACATATGTAAATAAAATACTCTCACTTTCACATATGTAAATACACATAATTTGATATGTTTACGTATGTAAATATATTCTCACTCTCAAATAAATGTAAACAAAATCATATTATACTCAAACATGAGAAAATAAAAACAAGATTAAAGGATACTACATAATTTGATAACACACAATTACACATAATTAAGTATTTTGCCAAATTGTCGTTTTGGTGTGACTTTTTGCTAGAGTAAAGTTATGTCGTTTTCAGATATGTTGTTAATCGTCCATTTCTTACCTTAGAAATAGTGTCGTGTCGTTTTGCAAGTATAATATTGAGTCTGTCGTTTTTCCAAGCAATCAGACAACGTATGGTAGTAGAGTGAGTCCTGAATAAATCTCATCGAATAGTGAATAGGATAAAATCAGAAATGGAGAATTATTGGTCAAAGCTCCTCAAATTAGTAGAAATAGCAATGGAGCTGGTCAAAACCGCCAAAAGCATCACAAGCAGAGCCACGACCTTGTCCTTTCCGGTCGATATCCCATGAATATCCCTGCTCAGTCACAGAACATCTCCATGATCTCAAATCGACGGGTGAAACCAATTACCGGTTCACAATATCGTTTCATGAATTCAAAAATCGACCGGTCCGAATTTTGTAACAGTAAAAAATGATTATTTAAATATCGACTTTTTACCCAATATCGCTACAAAAGGGGTAATAGTAACGGGGTAAGTACATTTTAATTTTTATAGTGACATAAACTCGATTTTATATCAAAATTTCAGTGCCTACTAATTTTATCTGTTTTTTTTTTTAAATTTTCACCCACAATTTATTAAAAGTCCCAATCCCTCGTCGGTATAATATTTATTTTAAAAAAAAAAGGTGAAATATCCAAGACTTAATGCATATCCAAAATTTTATTCTAATGATCGATAATTTAAAAACGAGTAAAATAGTGAGCAAATTTTACAATATCGATCACTAGCATTATGAATTTTGAAAAAAGATTACATTCAAAATTTGGAAAAACCGAGCCTGTAAAATTGGGTTTTGATCTGGATTTCGCCCCTAATTACACTACAAGAAAGTGATAAGATGATATAACACACCTGAGAACGAGAGCTCCGGGAAATATGAAGGATAGGAAAGCCACCGTAGTTGACCCCACGAACTGAAAAATCCACCACACATTCGGAACGGCGATCGAAACCCCGTAAGTGAGAGCGAGCAGCGCAAACGTCAGCGATGCGAATCTCGGCGCATCGTAGGCGAGAACGGGCCTCGTCGAGAAGACGAGATCGTCTAGGTTGGCCCTGAGCGTGTAGTTCATGACGGGAAACACGAGCAAGAGGTGAGCCGCGTAGCTCACCCGAACGACGTCGTTCAGCAAAGCTCCGGCGCCGGTGCCAGAACTCTGGTCGAAGTTGGTTAGCACATCGGCGGCGATGGAGTCGCCGAAGAGGAGGTAGCACGAGAAGGCGATGGCAAAGTAGAGGGCGGCGCCAATGGCGACAGAGATCCGGATGGCGGGTCTCATGTCCGAAGGCTTGGCCATCTCTGCCCGGATTGGATGAACTGCGCTCAATCGCATTGCTTTGTCATGTAAACATAATAATGTTTGTGCTTTTATTTGCATAATAATCTCGTTAAATTAATACTTGATAATTAAGACTTTTGTATGGTCTCGAACTCTCGATATTAATTAATATTAATTTTTTTCTTTAATAACATTAACAACTTTAATTATATAATATTCTTTTGTCCCCACAATATTAATTTATTGAAATTCTGTATTTCATAAATTTATCATATTTTTTATCGGCTTAAAACTTTTGATGCAAACAAAAAAAATCTAAGAAAAAAAATTGATACAAACGGAATATTTAATGAGACATAAAAAATAAAAATAACCCACATAAACAAATAAAAAAGTTCATCCAAAAAGTATATAATGCTAAAAATAAAAACAGTGAATTGGTTATTTTTCATCCATCTAAAAAAGGCATCTGAGTGACGAAAATTCAGGCAAATTAAATCTAAAAAAAATCATGGGACAGTAGAAAACATAGTGATAAGCTGAGGGATATTATGATAATTATTCTAAAAAATTAAGCTTAAGAGTTAAAATCACATGAATAATAAGGGGCTAAATGACAATTTAAACGTATACTTCAATAACTAAAGAGCTATACATGATTATAGATCATGATTTATTTTATGTATAATTTTCAAGAATGGTTTCTATAATTTGCCTAAGCTACAAAATGCCATTTACCAAAAGTAAGAAAAATATAGGATAATATATTAATGGGTTATTAGGACATATGTACCAATTTTTTTTGTTAACATATCCCATTTATGTTGTCATTCTTTTTTTTCTTTTTTGCTGCATATTTATGCTCCAAAAGTCTTGAAAAGTACTTGAAACCAACCTCCGTTAACAAAATCGTACTTAATATAAGAGTCATTACTGGCATATATACCAAGTCTTGTGCTAATATTCGACTTATATTCCCCTTTTTTTCTTTAAATTGTGGCAAAAACTAACGTCCAGAGACGGAATTGTTAATTGAAGTTGACTTTTAGTACATTTTAAGACTTTTGAAACATACGTCGTTAAAATATAATAATAACATAAGTTGGATGGTAGCTAAAGAATTAGAACATTTGTCGGTAATAAACCCATATCAATTATATAATAATTGTTTTGAGTGTGAGGTGTCTTACCGTTGACATGGAATCCAAAACCAGTGACTAACACTGGGACTGTGGTGAAGAGGTCTTTGCCAAAATCTGGAAACAACCTCAATTCTGAGGCCTTTCCTTTGAAGAGAGCATAGATCGCCATTGAAGAGCTTATGCCAACAAAAACTACTGCCAATAAGATCGACACTGCCGAACTGTGCCGAAGTGAATCTGTGTATTATATCAACACACAACAATTATTAACACTTTTGGATGGAATCAATGAATACTATTAGTGGAACTTTTGGTCCATAACACAACGATTTCGGTTGAAAAAGCGGGGCGGAACTTGGAACTGTGATCGGGCCTAGCCTAGGCTTAAAAAAGAACGGCTTGCCCTGGTTTCTGGCCCTGTGTCCGGTTAAATGCTCTTTTATTTACTATATATTGTTTAAACATTATCGGGGTTCTAGATGATGTTTTTATCGTATTTTTTATAAAATTTATAACTGATTTTTGAAGACCGGACAAACCCTTTTTTATCAGACAATTTGAAATTGGGATTGAGTCAATTCCGATTTCACTTCTAGTGAATATATTTTGGGGTCAAAATTGGCTGACCTATTCTCGGTCGCATGGTCAAGGGAAGCACGACGAAGATGGTAAGGAAGAGAAGTGCGTAGGCGCGAGTGTTCCACCAGCGAATGCCGAACCATTCTTGTAAAATCCCTGTGTGCACCGTTTCTCCAGATTGGCTTCCACATAATACGTCTCCTATAGGGAAAAGGTTAAGATTTTTTTTCTTTGAATGAGCATCTTTTCAATTATTTATTTGTCAAGAAGCTCCAATTTTATACCTTATAGATACAAATTCAAATACTCAGTCTATGTAATCATATTGTTATGGTTTGAAAAGAAAAAAAGTTTAACTTAATTGCATTTTTTATTGATTAGTTGTATCCTATAAGGGAATAATATGATTATGATAGATCATGGCATCATGCCTCTTTAACAAAAAAAAATAAAAATGCTTAACTAGGAATCAACTTTTTCTCTCCAATATATTCTTAACATTAAAAGTAGAGTAGGGATTACTACATTATTTAATTGAATCAACGTAAAAATAAAAATAAAAACGGTTGCTAAAATTTTATATACCATAAGCTCATTTATTTTATTTTTGGCAAGTGTGCATGTAACATGCTACCTTTGAGCTTGTATTATCTAAATATATAATAAAATATTATCAAATTAATACTCGACTAAATTTGTATTTTGTAGTTGAAACTTCAAACCTCGACGACAGACAAAACACATAATTCTAAATCACTCACCGTGAAATGAAATAGAAACTCAATTATAATGAATTTATGCGAACACATAATAATGCATATCACAAGCAAAATAATAATAATAATGGAGTTTTATTTATAAAGTAGATATATAGTTTGATTTAGCGTATCGATACAAATACAATGAATGAACCAATCAGTGATTAAATAATATATATAATATATATTATAAGGTGAATAATAAGAGCTCACCAATTATGATGAAGTAGATAATAAGACAACCAAGGTTGGTGACAATGACACAGATCTGCACAGCAACCAGCCCCGCCCGCCCAAACGACTCCGCCACCGTCCCCGCGTACGTATCGCCCTCGCCCGAGCTCGTGTTCCTCAGCAAAAACGCCGCCGTCACCTCTGACACAACCGCAGAAGCCACGATCAGAACCAAACCGGGGATGACGCCGAGCACCTTCATCGTAGCCGGAATCGACATGATCCCGGCCCCGATCATCGTCGTTGCGACGTTGAACACCGCCCCGGAGAACGACGCGTCTCTTCCACGGCCCTCCAGCAGCGGAGCTGCCTCGCGCTGCTTCTCTAGCCGTGACATGATTTTATTTTTTATTTTTTGTGTGACGCGATTTGATACGATATATATACACTGTTATACAGGGACACCGAATATTTTGTATCGCTGTTTTTTAAGTATATATACTATAAGTATATAGTAGTACCTTATTAATTATTAAAATGTGTTGAGAGAGGATAATAATATTAAATAAGCTGAAGAGGGTAATCTTCTGGAGAAGAATATAAGATGGTAACGTGACATATTAAATTATCCTGAACAAACGGACAAGAGTAGAAAAGTGCTTGTAAACATTTATTTAATGAATATTTATGGCGAAAATATCTAATTTAATTAAAGTGAATAAATGCACGCCCTATCAAGATATTCACATAATCACACACTATGTTTGGTTGCTCAATAAGATTTTATAATGAAATTACTCGAACATATTCTCTTTTCAGAAAAATATTATGCAATAAAAAATATATACAGAATGTAGCTATCACGACTCATGACTTTTACTAAAAAAGAAAAATATATATTTTGAAACGTCAAATAACACTTATGTGTCAAACACATTCTATATAGTAATAGAATTGAATTGCACTGAACCTATAAATTAATGCTGATCAAATTATTAAGAGTTATTTATGGTCAAAGACCTATATATATATATATATATATATATATATATATATATATATATATATAAGACTTGGCCATTTGGGTAATGAGGTGACGTAAGATCTTGTGCTTAAAATCTTAAAAAGGGGGTGTAAGCGTAATTTTAACAAAGTACGGGGGTAAAGAAACAATAGTATAGAATTACATAAGACGGACTGGGCTTTTTAAGATACAAAAATCCACACTGAACGGCCCAATAAGGAAAAGGGTAAAATGGGCACAAGGAAATATTTTCTATCGCCTGTCGAAACCGAAGCTTGACATAATCAATTTCGACTTTTCGGTCGTGTTTGTGAATTTTCCAGTCTTCCATTGCCTTTCCCTTCTGCTCCAAAACCTCCATTTCTGCGCCTTCGAGCTCAAGAAACCCTCGATCAGAACCCAAACCGGGAGAGAATTCCAAGGATTTGAAGACATGGGAGACCAGTTGGCGAGAGCGGAGGAGTTCGAGAAGAAGGCGGAGAAGAAGCTCAACGGTTGGGGATTGTTCAGCTCCAAG
The DNA here is from genome assembly GCA_954871525.1 of Parietaria judaica. Classification (NCBI taxonomy): domain Eukaryota; kingdom Viridiplantae; phylum Streptophyta; class Magnoliopsida; order Rosales; family Urticaceae; genus Parietaria; species Parietaria judaica. Next base: position 6,450,825 of record OX940862.1, read on the forward strand.
TATGAAGACGCTTCCGATCTCTTCGACAAGGCCGCGAATTCCTTCAAACTCGCTAAATCCTGTGAGTTCTGGTCTCGCTTCTTCTCTTGATTGTAAACTTTCGCTTTGGAATCGTCTCGATCGGTTTAAACGTTTTTTCGATTCCGATGGAATGAAATAGTTCTTGGTAATGTTCATCGAGTTTTCCGCGGAAATTTCTAGCTTTGGTGTGGGATTCTTTACATTGACTCGATTTCTGGGCGGTCAGTTTGGGATGTTGAGTGGGAATTGCCTTGAAAATTTCGTTTGGAGCTCGGTGTTTTTGCTTGATAATTGGAAAAATTAGGGTTTCTGACTAGTTGAAGATGGAAGCCTCGACACTTTTATATTAGGACTTATTCTGATGCGTTAGGTAGGCCTAAAGTTGTAGACTTTATTGGAAGTAGATCGGGTTTGGACAATCTTTCAATTGGATGATCGTCCATTGATGAATGGCCACCAATGGATCTTGGAAATGAGGATTTGTTACTATTTTTTTTTTAGTTGTGTTAACGCTCTTTGAAGTTTTCATTGATTGGATGTGGATGACTGTTTAGAGTCCATGATTGTAACTGATCTTGGGTGATTGATCCTAAAATCAATTAGTTATTTATCGATTCTGTTAAGAGGCTAGTTGACTGTTTCCTTTTTAGTTTATCGAATTTGTTACGAAAATCCTTTGCATGCTGATTTATATACGATGATGCTTCAGGGGATAGGGCTGGATCAACGTATATTAAGTTGGCAAACTGTCATCTGAAGGTTAGACTTTTCCGGGTTTGAGATACAGAGTTCCGCTGCTGCTTTTCCACTCATTTTTTTATGGGCGAAACGCTCATTTTGTTTCTTTCCGTTTAAACTTCAGTTAGAAAGCAAACATGAAGCAGCCCAAGCTTATGTTGATGCTGCCCATTGCTACAAGAAAACATCTGTAAATGGTACGCAATTTAGCTCCTGAGGTGTATTTCATTTTCTAATGTCGGTGACAAGTCATCTTGGTTGAATTATTTTTATTGATTTTGGAACGATCTTGGCATGAAAGGCTTTTAGGAAGTTTAAAGATTTGATCATCTTATTGCTTATATCACACATGTAAAATGATTTAATAATCTAAAATGCTGTCTTCTTGCAGAGGCTATATCTTGCTTACAGCAAGCTGTACATATGCTTTGTGATATTGGAAGGCTCAATATGGCTGCGAGGTACTTCAAGGTATTGCTCCTTGCACCTTAAAAAAATACTTTGGGATTTTTTTCTTCTTATTATTCAACCAATTCTTGCTTGAAAATTTAATGTTATCGGAATCTATGATTTGTTGTTTTAAGGTATTAAATTTTAGAAACTACTTGTTCCTTTGTAGGAAATTGCGGAACTATACGAGTCCGAACAGAATATTGAGAAGTCCATCGAGTTTTATGAAAAAGCAGCTGACTTTTTCCAGAATGAAGAAGTAACTACTTCTGCGAATCAGTGCAAGCAGAAGGTTGCACAATTTGCTGCACAGCTCGAACAGTAAGTCATATTAAGTTAATTTTTTACCCAATTTGCTCAAATGAATTGCTTGTTTTGTTAAAAGCAGGTATGCTTAAGTTTAATTTATTGGTGTTACCGCGTTCTTTCTTTTTTCTGCAAGTAGTTCTGCTGACTTGTTGTGGTACTTGCTTACTATATTACTGCAGATACCAAAAAGCAATTGACATTTATGAGGAGATAGCAAAGCAATCACTTAGCAATAATTTGCTGAAGTATGGCGTGAAAGGTCATCTTCTAAACGCTGGGATATGTCAGCTATGCAAAGCGGACGTTGTTGCTATCACGAACGCTTTGGAGCGATACCAGGTCTATTTTTTTTCCGAATCCATTCTAAGATCACAAATCCTTGTCTTTTTCGTGTCTGAAGTGCATATGCTGCATTTCGTTTTGCAGGATTTAGATCCAACTTTTTCAGGAACAAGGGAGTGCAGACTATTAGCGGTGAGTTGATTAACTTGAGAATTGAAATACTTTACCTCTATTTATCGTTCTTAGTGTAGTTATTAATTATACCCCCGAAGTTTGCCGTGCTCTCATTGTTTCCCTCCTTAACTTGTAAATTGTAGTAGTCTTAAAACTCGTGCCGTACATTAATGATGAAACATTATATGGAATCCGCATTAATCCGTTTGTAAGTTGTATGTAACATTGCATCGGATTAAAATCGTGGATATACACTCAAGGGAAAATGGCTACAATTTACAGGTTCTTGGGGTAACTACTGCTAAGAGTTTAAGAAAGAAATTTACGTAGCACGACGAGTTGAGGGGGCATAGCTGATAATTACTCGTTTTTACAGAGTTTAATACAATGTAAAGAAAGGAAATATAGTTTTGGATAGAACTTAGCTTATTGGCCTTATTTCCCTGCTATTGTTTTTGATTCCCTGTATTCCCTATGGCAGGATATCGCTTCTTCAATTGACGAAGAGGATGTGGCGAAGTTCACCGATGTGGTCAAGGAATTCGATAGCATGACCCCACTGGTATGCCTTCTTTCACGCTTTTACGGTTTGATTTTTTATAACAAGCATTCTAATTTTATGACCACATTGATTTACTTCCGATAAGTTTTTTTTTCTTTCTCTTTTCTATGGTTATGAATTTTCCGATATTAGCCTTTTCCTTGAACATTAATATTTGCACGTTCTTTTATCGATGGAGCAAAATAAACTCTGGAAATATCAATCAAATCTTTGGTTGTGCAGGATTCATGGAAGACAACCCTACTGTTGAGGGTGAAGGAAAAGCTGAAAGCCAAGGAAATGGAGGAAGACGATCTCACTTAAATCTCTCATATTTGAACTCCTTCACTGGTTTCTGTGTCCGGTTTTCGCATTGCTCGTTCCTGTTACTCTGTACTTATTTCAAAATTGTACTTCATTTGACGTCTAATCGGAGTGTTATTGCATGGATTTCATTATAGAAATAAGTTGTAACCTCTATTATCATCTCGCTTTCATTTTTTTCCGGTTTCGTTTTGCTTTCACCGGCTTTTGTGTGCTTCAGAGAAAATGTTCATTGAATAAAAGGATATTTTATGTGTATAGAGTATTATGTATTAGTATAAACAAGTTTATTGACGTTTTCGTGGACACTTACTAGGCTATATTACGCAAAATCAGTAAGACTTTTTTGGATTTTAGTGTCGATTATTGTATTTAAATTTTTATATAGGCGGTATGGACTTTCAGTACAAATAATCACTTAATACCGTAATATTGCAGTAGTTAAATTTTTTTACTTCTATTCTGATTTTTATTCGATAAATTTGATTTTTAGCACTAATTTTGACTTTAGGGAGTTTTTAACACCGTACATAAAAAAAAATAAAAAATCGTATTATTTACTTCACTATCTTTTGTGATGCAATGTAATAATTCTCAAAAAATCGTATTATTTACTTCACTATCTTTTGTGATGCAATGTAATAATTCTCATTAAGGGTGAATATATTTTTATGAAGACACCGGAGGCAGATTTGGTATTTTTTTTAGGTACAAGGGAACATAATTACATTATATTTTTATTAGTTAATAATTTCGATAATATCTTAATAATATTAACTTATAAATTACATAAGTTTATACTTTAGAAAATACCAAACCTGTCTCGGTGTCAACCATCAAAAGATACAGCTACGTATTAATATCATCATTAAAGTTTGTAGTCAGTCACCTTAGTGGGGTCCCTTAAGTATTAATATTATCATCTATTTAACTCTATTTAATAATTCAATAATTAATATTCGTAGCAGGGCTTATTGCCACCTACTCACTCACAAAGAAGATATTTTGAAGCGACGACGATTATTCAAACGTCGTTTTGGCCAACTTCCAGAAGCGCAAAGCGCGTGAAGACCATTCGCTTTGTCTCGTTCATCGCAAAGGCTCGCTTTCCAGCGCTTCACAAAGCTCGGCTTCAAGTGGGCAATGGCGAAAGAGGAAAGCTAAAGGTGTTCCATGGCTGAGAACTCGGAGTCTCTCCTCCAACACCCTTTTGCTTTTCTGTACATCGCACGCTAGGTATTCGTTTCTCTTCATCTTCCACTTCGCTTTATCGAGCACTTACTCGAATTTGTTCGTGTGGTTCTGCGCAATCAGTGATTGTTTCTGCTCGTTCTTCTTATTGAGTTTAATTTCCGCTTAAAATCGGTTTTTAATTTCAGTTTTAGCAATATATGATTTGTCGATGGTGATTTCTCCCTCTTCTTCTGAACTAGTTTTTGGATTCTGAAGAGAAATTTCCGATCTATGTATTTTCGAAGCAGTTTGATAATTGATCAGAAGTTGTTTGTTAAGAAATCAGTGTTTTTTTTTTTGCAAAATATCTTAAATTGTTAATTTATACATTAAATCAAGCTATATATATATATATATATATATGATTATATATGTGTTATGTGTATGACGGTTTAGTACATAGTTTCAATATATTGTTGGATTGAGAGAGGTTTTTTTATGCTTTATATGGATAGAAGAAGTTCGTTGAGTCACAAATTACAATGTATTGCTTGGGTTTCAGAACAAGCATGGAGCTTTTGAAGTTTTGACATTGAATTGAGAATAACTTTCAGGCCGGTACAGTACAGAGATGGTGTCGGGCAATGGCGGGAATTGCGATGAGGAGATCCAGGAGTCGAGTGGCGACAAAGGGAAAGGACAGGCTCCTCTTCCTCTCGATATTTCCACATCTCGCAAGACGCTGCTGAAAGGTGAAAAAACACAGAGGAAATTCAGTAATGCTTTCGGTGTGCTTCCTGATCGGGTGAGGAATCTTAAGTTTGGCGCTGCGTCCGCTAGCTTTAAACGGCTGGCCGAGGAGAGAGACGAAATTTCTCGCTCGGTGGCTTCAACAGCGCATAGCCTCAAACACCGCCTCAGTGGCGTATTCGCTCACAAAATCGAATGGGCTTCGCTCATGAAAATGTTCAAAGAATGGATCAGAGACCCGATGAACATGGCTTTGTTCTTGTGGATAGTGTGTGTAGCTGTCTCGGGAGCAATTCTGTTCCTCGTCATGACCGGGATGTTGAACAAGGTGTTGCCAGATAAGTCAGCGAGGAATGCGTGGTTTGAAGTCAACAACCAGATTCTCAACGCGCTCTTCACTCTCATGTGTTTATACCAACACCCGAAGCGATTTTACCACCTGGTGCTGCTATTAAGATGGACCCCGAAAGACATTTCGAAGCTCCGGAAGATCTATTGCAAGAACGGGACTTACAAGCCGCACGAGTGGGCCCACATGATGATTGTGGTTTTGCTTCTTCACTTGAACTGCTTTGCCCAGTACGCGCTTTGCGGTCTGAACCTCGGTTACCGGAGATCCAAGCGACCCGCCTTGGGAGTCGGGATCTGCATCTCCGTCGCAATCGCTGCACCTGCGATCGCCGGAATATACACGATCATCAGCCCACTTGGTAAGGATTATGATTCTGGCGCCGATGAGGAGTCACAGACACGTAAATCCTTAGAGAGACGATACTCTTTTGCAATGAATAAAGAACAAGGTGTCATTGAGAATATCGAGAATGTCGAGACCCGACCGCAATGGAGCGGTGGTATACTCGATTTCTGGGGCGATATCTCTCTAGCATATCTCTCTCTTTTCTGTACCTTCTGTGTTTTCGGGTGGAACATGGAGAGGCTAGGGTTTGGGAACATGTACGTTCACATTGCAACGTTCGTGCTATTTTGTATGGCTCCGTTCTGGATTTTCAACTTGGCGGCGGTGAACATTGACAGTGAAATGGCTCGGGAAGCGCTTGGCGTGACAGGACTGGTTCTTTGCTTGTTCGGTTTGCTCTATGGCGGATTCTGGAGGATCCAAATGAGGAAACGGTTCAATTTGCCAGAGTACACGTTCTGTTTCGGGAAGCCCGCGTTAAGTGACTGCACATTGTGGCTATGCTGCTGCTGGTGCACTCTTGCGCAAGAAGCAAGGACCGGGAATTTTTACGACATAGTGGAAGACAAGTTCTGCTTAAAGTCAACGGTCAACGGTGGCGATCCTCCACAGATATCACCTCTGCCCCGGGAGGATGGCGTTGGAAGCAGCTCTCGATCACCCGCCAGGATTTCAAATGCGTATCATAGTCCCGAGAGACCGCTTTCGACGGTGAAGGAGGAGTCTTACGAGAAAGGTACGGATACTACTATGATCCCGCCGGCTCCGGCGTTAATTCAAAGAGAAAATACATAGGCGGACTAAGAAAAGAAGTATATAATGCTGTAACTTGTTGTAAGAATCTTAGATGCTTTGCCTTTGTGTTCTTTCCATGTTTTGTTATATGATATAAATTTAATTGCTGCAAGTTTCGCTTCGTGATGAATGATTCGTTTTGCGAGCATTCAACTGTGAAGAAACGAATCAAACATAGCTGAAAAAGAAAGAAGAATGAGACGCCATTTCTGAGAGTGATTCGGTTGGAGATCGGAAACCAATCTACGACATACCTCCACTCTTGCTTCGACGGAAAATCCGGAAACTAAGCACTAGATTCGATTGTCCAGTACATAATCTAATCTTAACCCTCACCATGCCTCGATCAATTTGATCACACTCGTATAGATTCGGAAAAACTCCGAAACAGAAAACCCTGCTCGCTATCGAGTTTCATCGCACTATCCTTATTTGTCCAAACTTAAGTTATAAACGGGACACGGTTTCTTTTCCTTTGCCGCTTTGAGCCTTTGGCTGTCAATTGGGTCTCACATAGATCAGTATAAAATCTTTTTGGTCATAGTTTATTTCAATTATTGGCTATTTAATTATTTGTTTCTTCGATTCATTTGAATAATGTATCAACTTAGTATGATGTTTTTGCTCTTTTAACTTTAGTTTGCAACGTAATAAGGTCCAAACTAATCCTAATAAGATCTATGAAATCAGTTTAGTGAACCTCTGTTCAAGGATCTCATGCTCAACGATCTCATATCTGTTCTTAAGAATTCAAACTCTAGTGACAGAAAAAATACTCAACATTAATGAAAATAACATAAATAAATAAAATCTGCTCGATAAATCTCGTAGCATGTCTCTTTTGTAAAAAACATATTTGGCCGAATGAACTATTTATTATTTGTAAGTAGGCGAAAACAATACAACCGAGTCCGCATTAAAGACGTCCACGACTTAATTGGAAAATAGAAACCGACGCGGGTAAAATTGCATAAAGTAAACTAGCCTATATTGCTGTCCCCGGGTTCAATTCCCGAGTCCATTTTCGGATTCATTTTTTGCGGAGTCTATATATAAATAAATAAAAAATGCTAAGCTGTGACACTGTTTTGCTTTTATGTGATATAATATATCTGTCTTTAATTCACTTGGCTTTTCGTCTTTTCGTAACTCGTAGTAATCGTTGTATTTTTCTTACGAGGTTGGTTAGCTATTTTTTTCATGGCTTGCTGACAAGGCAAGCACAAGGAGACGAACATTATTATCATAAAATATCTATTTATATTCCGTTTTAATGAGTTACGTTATGACATGAAACACGTAATCCAAATATTTCCTAAGTTTGAGAAGTCACCTGAAATGCACGTGCTTATTATATGGCAAGACGACGAAGACACCTGAAATGCACGTGCTTATATGTAAACTTCACATTACATCTTCACTGATTCGTAAGCAAACAATAATAATAAATTAATGGCGCGGTGTACCATATATCGCATATTCGGTGCATAATTTTGAGAATTTAGAGCCGATTATCGCTATACGATACTACACTAATACCTTTTAGGTTTTCGGATATTAAGTATCGATTTCCCATTTTGCTATTGTACCTTTATAATGAAATTAAAATTTTCTTCACAAAAATAAAAATAAAAAAAATATTCAGTTTATGTCATTACAAAACTGAAAAAAGTTAAGTATATACGTTGTTATTAACCTAAATTATCATTACTACGATTGTGGGCTTTTGTTGTTATGCAGTTTTACATGGAATGCATGCTCTAAAAGTTTTTAATATATGTGTTATAATATGTTTTTTATATAAAACTTTGATAGGGAAATGTTTACGAAGATTTTTTTTTTAAAAATAATCTTCTTTTTTAATGACAACTTTGATACGGAAAACTTTATGAAAAAGAAAAAAATGTAAATAATCTTCTTTATTTTAACAGAAGTAAAACTATTAGCCAAGATTATATGTCTTCACATTACAAGATATATTTTCAATGTTAGAATAGATTGTAGTATTGCCTGCATGCATATGTACTCCCTCGTCTATTTTTTTTTTTCCTTTATTTTTTCTATTGTTTAAGACATGGGCGGAAGCACCCCTAGGGTGGGGGTGGTTCAAACCACCCCCTCTAAAAAAAATTGTATAATAATACCTTATTTTTAATTTTTTAAGTGAAAATTCATACAAAATTTTAGTTAAACCCCCTTAAATTTCACCAAAATTTAAATATAACCCCTCAAGTTAATTTTTTGGCAAAAAATTATATCTAATTCCCCCGTTACATAGTTCCTGGTTCGGCCACTGGTTTAAGAGATATTGCTCTATACTTCTCTTTTTTTTTTTTTTAAATCCACATAGGCTAGTCAATTAATAAAGTAGGAGAATGGGTATTAAAAATCCGTAATTATAAATATTTATATGTTCATGCCTTTTATTTTGGGTGAAGCAAGCGAAAGAATAAAGTGTCACGAGTCACCAAAAATACCGAAAGTGGATTCCACTTTTCAACAATTCAATTTACTAATTTTAACTTAGCTTAATCAATACCAAATCCCTTACAAAATTACAACCCATAAAAGAGGTTAAAAGCTTAAGACGGTTAAGATAGGATGGAAAAACGAGTTGAAATGACGTCATTAACAGGTGTAGGCTTAAATTCGTCAAACAGACCGACCACTCCTCTTCCCCACAAACAATAATAATTAATAACAGCCCTGCAAGTGCAACTATTAACCAATACAAACAGCCATGTCATTCTATCGAATAGACCGAAACACCCTGTTTTCCTACGTGGCATAGTTCAACCCTGCATCACGTTGCCGCAGATGAATTTCCTACGTCGCATACTTCATATATATATTTACTTTTATTTGTAAATATTTTCTTTTATCAAAATAAATAATATTCTCTTTAAGCCTTGAAAAGTTAATGTATGTGTTGTACATAACTTATTTAAATTTATTTTTCGTAAATTGATTATTTAAAAAACGTATAAAGAGAAAATATAATTATGAAACAATTCACAAGTTTAATTAATTAGTCAACAACTCTTTTAAAAGAAATTAAAAAACAAATAAAATGATAAAACCAATCAAACTCTTAAGTTATAGAGATCATGCAAAAAAAAATAAAAAATTCTATGATTTGTGTGATGGATTAACTTTCACCATCACACGAATCAAAACGACAATTTTCCAGAGCAAATTACTCTGTTTCCTTTTAAATCAATCCAGTTCCAGATAACAAAACGCGCATGATAAATAGACGAAAACACCCTTATTTATCCACGTGTCATAACACAAGGGCAAAAGCCCACGAAAACTTGGCCGCAGAAGATCAGGCCCGAATCCACACCCCAAAAGCCTATAAAAGGACCCCCCAAGTCCTTCGTCTTCCTCACCACTTTCTCGCTCCTCTCTAAATATTTTCTCTCCATCCAAACAAACCAGAAGTCACTTCTTCTTCTTCTCAGATTCTCAAGAACTGGCTAACTCTCAGGAAATTCTGGAGGAAAGTTCAACAAGCGTGGCCCGAGTGCGCGCGCTGTATGACGCCCTGAACTCGCGCGACGTCGCAAGCGTCCACCGCCTGCTCTCGCCGGACCTCGACTGGTGGTTCCACGGCCCGCCGTCGCACCAGTTCTTGATGCCCCTGCTCACCGGCGCTGTCAAATCCGACGCCGCTGACCCCTTCCGCTTCGTCCCGCAGTCCTTCGCCGCCTTCGGCCCCGCCATCGTCGTCGCCGAGGGCTGCGACGCCGCGCGCGCCGTCTCCTGGGTCCACGCCTGGACCGTCTCGGATGGGATAATCACCCAGGTCAGAGAGTACCTCAACACCTCCCTCACCGTCACGCGCCTCGGCGGATCCTCGCCGTCCGATCTCGCCTCCTCCTCCTCGACGGCTGAGATCTCGTCGTACCACTGCCCGTCCGTCTGGGAGAGCAGCCTCTCCGGTCAGACGGGCAAGTCCGTGCCCGGGCTCGTCCTCGCCATCTGAGGGCTGACGTGGCCGCCTTTGATTGGTCGCTCGAAGGCAATGTAGGTCCGGTGTCGTCCAAGTTTGCTTAAGGTTGATTCAGTTTCGGTTGTCGTTTTCTGCTTTCGTTGTTGTTTTTAGGGTTCTTGATTCGGTGTGTGCTGGTGTTGGGTGGAACCATGGGGATGTGGGAATCTCATTGGTCGTATCCCGAAGCGTCTATGATATTATTATGCTTGAATAAAAGAATAAAACTACGTTTTTCGGATAATATATTTTCTATGATTAATGATTTGTTTATTTATTTATTTATTATTGATATCAAATCAAAAGAGCAAAATATATGTTTATGCAGTAATTAATTAGCTATCACGTAATGCGATAACATTGGATTTAAATTCAAAGGATGGTGGTAAATGGGTAATTATCCACACGCGATAAAGTGAAATATGACATCATAAAACAATGTTCCACTCTTGTGAATTTAATTACTAATTTGGTATCAATGATAACGAGTCAAATAATAGGTCACCATCGCTGTGTGCTTTATTCTCATAATTACCAACTCATGGTTTGGTTTGTCAAACAAACGTAACTAAAGAAGGGACTTACTATTTGAGACAGATAAGAAAAATATATCATAATAAACTATTTGGATATTAAGTGACGATTAATTTTGATATAATTTATTGTCTCATAAAAAAATAAAATTATCCTCTTGCCTACAAGTGAAAGAGCTAGAATGTGGTGTGGATGAAGAGTATAAACCCTGGTACGATATGGTTTGCTCATGAAAAATCAATAATTTTTTGAATTTGCGATAAATTAAAAAAAAAAAAAAAGTGTCCAAAGTAGTTGAGTGCACTGGTAGTTTTCATGTAAACCAACTCGTATGAATATTACTCTAAATGAGGGATATATCGTAAAAGAACTCAATTCTATTTATGAATCATGTAAATTCAATACGTATAAATTTTATTTGAATTAATTTCATTTTTTTTTATGAAAAACTCATTTGCATACCCATCAATTTCGGGGTATATTCATAAAATCATATTGGCCGTCAACGTTAATTTTTCAAACTGGTGTAACAAATATAATAAAAATCAGGGTTAATTGCGGCAATAATGCACAACCTTTGGTCAAGAGGGGTTTTAGGTCCCCAACCTTTTAAAGTGTGGGCAAAAATACACAACGTTTGTTGAATGTAAAATCCGTTGGTCCTTCCGTTAGGGATGTTAACTTCTGCTGACGTGACATCATTAAACTGTCAAATGGATTGCCAATTTGTAATATTAATTACATAACCTAATTAATAAGAATAAATTTAAATATTTTAATTATGATTCAAAAAATAAATTAAAAACTTTAAATTAACGAGCAATACTTATTTAACGCGTAGTTCTTATTTTTGAACTCGTGCTTCAATATTATTCACATCTTTACTATGTCATTTTTTTAAATTACAATTGTTTTCAATAATCGGTTGTTTTTTTAAAATTCTAGTCGTTTCTAATAAACCGTCGTTATGTAATCTTTGTAATTTTTTCGTGTTTAATAATCCGTCGTTTTTCAAAAAATTTACTCATGTTCAAATGAAGAGCCTGTTAGATTTTTAGGGGGAGTAAAATTTATTTATTTAATTTATAGTATTAATTTTTTTGAATCATAATTAAAATACGATTTAATTTGTTCTTATTAATTAAATTATACAATTAATATTACAAGTTGGCAGTCCATTTGGCAGTTTAACCATGCCACATCAGCATAATTTAACATCCCTAACGGAAGGACCAACGGATTTTACATTTAACAAAGGTTGTGTATTTTTACCCACATTTTGAAAGGCTAGGGACATAAAACCCCTCTTGACCAAAAATTGTGCATTATTGTCGCTATTAACCCTAAAAATCATGTATTGTATATTACGCTCGTGCAGCCTCAATTAAATAATAAATTAGAATGAAGCAACTTTTCATGAATACCTAAAGGCTAAAGGCAATGATTTTCGAGATATTTTGTCTAACATATATTAATATAAATTATAATAATTCATTAAACAAATAAAAGAACAATGAATGAACTAATTTCAACCTGATTCAATGAACATAGGAGAATAGTGTTCATAATCACATGATATAGCAAAGCGTGATTAATTAGCAGTTTCTCGTGGGACATGTGATTATGAACGACAGTTACAGCAATAATAAGATCCATCGTACTGTATGCCACGTGTACGGCTGATATGCCCTACCAGACAATCATGACGAGAGTACACGGTAGGAGAATCAAGAATGGCCCACAGAGGAACATGATTAACCAGAAAGAGGACAATAAATAAACAGAGTCGTTCGAATGTCTGAACTCTGAACCGCAGAATCTCATATCTTCTGTCCTTAATTAATTTATTAAACCTTACAAATTAGTATTAACAGTACAAAAATAAAAAAATAAAAAATTGTCACGTTTATCGCATGGCCACGTAAGCTTTTGTGTGCCTTCAATAGCAGATCTTGATCATGTGACTTGCAATGATTTTGTAAATTTTTTAACACATTGCCTACCTATTGGATGATAATATCTATCTCTACTTGACCATATAAAAAATGGTGGGATTATTACAAAATAATATTTACAGCAAGATATATAATTTCTCTAATTATAATTAATGAATATGCAATCCATGTACCAAAATTAATTTTAACTTTTAAGTACGTGTAGAGATTTTTTATTTATTTATCTTGGTAAGTGAAAGCTGGACTTGCTCAAGTCAAAGCAAATAAAGTACCCATAAGCTGGATCATTCAACAAATTATACTAATAGTTATAACTTATTGGATTCAAATCGTGTGTTCAACTTATTTCTCTAGCTAAAATATACTATACACTAACACATATATATAGCTAGGTATAGAATTTCTACTTATTTCTCAAGCTAGAAAAGAAAGTGCACATGACTTATAAAAGTTCAATAGCTTATGTGACTTATTCTTACATTATTTTTTTAATAGATATTCTTACTTTACTCTAGTAGCTTATTCTTTCGTAAAACAAATATATTTCTCAATTCTTTAAGAAAAGTGGACTTGTAACTTTTTAACTTTTATTGATAGTTGCAAGCCTATCACTAATCTTTGCGTCTAATATATATTAAGATTTGATCTTCATTAGTCTAATACGCAAGTCATGATTTAATTCTTTATATATTATAATCACACCACACCTACTCTAACTAATTAGAAAACGCCCGCAAAATATCTCATTAATTATTCAACTTTTGAGAAGTGTGAAAGCATTTAAAGTATTTACTTGGTAAAAAAAGGACTATTAATTGCTTACTAATACCATTAAGTAGTTAATAGTTCGATAGACATAGCCCCTCAAGCAAAAAATAAAAAAATAAAAAAAATATTGAAGAAGATAATATATTAATACACGTACAATCATATACATATGTGAATGTGATGATTCCATGGAATATATAAACATGCCCAACAAAGGTATATTCTCAAAGAACATTTTGTTGTTTGTATAAACGTGAGGTATTCGGATCTAATTTAGAAGAAGTGTTGGCATATTGTTTTAAGCATCCAACAACTAATAGTAAGATTCTCATGAAATGAGGATTGAATTCCCTTGAAAAGTTCATCATCATCATCATTATGCTGATGTGAAATAACTAGCCATTTAAATCTATAAGAGAGGAACTAGCTAGTACAAAAAATGGAAAACTATTTTGTTAGCTTATATATAGATAAGGGTTTTCAATTAAATTTTTTACCTAGTCATAAATAATTAAATATACATATTATGCGTTGATCGTGGAACCGAATAAATGCCAAATTAGTAACAAGATCAACATGCAAATATGCAAAGCACATTTATCATTATTATACAGTGTCACTTTGGAATCAAACCCTAGAAAGTGTATGTGCGTATCGCACCATTTGCAGTAGAAAAACTAGAAAATAAATAGCTTTATTTGATAGCTTGATGTGATAGGGTGATACGTTGCTATTGTTACAACTTACAATTACAAATGTGTAACACATATATTCTCGGAAAAATATTCATAATTGTATTCTATAGACTAATTATATTAATGTTGATCAAGTAAATATATTCTACAGCGCACATTAATTATATATATATATGCAAGCCACTAATCCGGTATTTAGTATCATTAAACTTATCGTATCATTTTTAATTAGTTATAGATATGTTATGGTTATATACATTTTAAATCTTATTATACTATAATTAAATAAATTAAGTTAAATGAGCGTCAATTTAATTAACTCGTCATTTTAAAATAACTAATCAGTCTATTAATTAGTTAAACGGGTTGACACGATAAACACGGTTATTAAATGAGACGGGTTTCGTTCTAATCTTCTAACACAATTATTAAATAGGCGGGTCTGAGTCTATATAAAACGGGTGAAAAACGCTTAAGACCCAACACGAACACGACATGAAGCACAAAATGCCACCCCCTAAATTTAAGTCATATAATTGTGTTTTGTTCGAAGCATATATTGCACTCATTCTAAAAGAAACATTTTACAAACCCAAAAAAAAAAAAAAAAAACACACTCACGTACACACACCACAAAAAAAATAAACAAAATTAATTAGCATAATATCAATAATTTTGCCAAGAACCAGTGGCGGAAGCGGGGGGGGTGGGCAGGGGTGTTGAAACTACCCCTTTAATTTCTTTTTTTGTACTTTTTTACTCTAGTTTTATTTTATTTTTATTATTTTATCCTTAAATTTTATTAAAATTTAATCTTAACCACCTCCGGATATAATTTCTGGTTCCGCCACTGCCAAGAACAATCTTTGGATGAAGGTTTCAAATAGAAGACATGCTGACATGGAGTCATATTCCATGAACGTTGTCTATATTATTTTTGTTCAGTTTCTCCTATAGATATATCATACATGGCTCTTTTATAATCACACGTAACATGATCAGCAATGCATGGTTATTTATATCATAAAGAGAAATTTATATTAATTATCAAAACCTTCACGTCTCTCTCTATAAAGTTCCATAATATTTCCTTAACTTATGAATACAGAGTCAGAGACAGACATATAATTTACACACAGCTTATGTATATACACAGAGACAAAGACGTATATGTACACACGTATATATGAATATATGATACATGAGGTTACGTGAATCAGATCAGTTCTAAGAGATATCAAGTTGTTTATAAGTCATATAAATATTTAAAAAAATTGTATAAAGGATACCATAAATTAAATTGAAAAAAAAAATTAGACCAAGTTGTGCTTGACAAAACACACAGTGGGGACATTCATAGCTCATAAGTAGTTTCTTAACCATTTGTTAGTTCCTGACTTTTCTGCCAAGTGATGATTAGTATATAATCAAAAATTTCAATTTTTTTATTATGTATATAAATAATTAAAGATAGGATTAGAAGCAACTCACAAGTGATTCAGAGCTTATCACTTATCACTATAGGATTATATCGATGAAAATGACATTATGGACTAATCTCATGATCATTAATTTATTTATATTCTCTTCGTGACATGAGAATTTATTCCTTAACGATCTGAATATACTTCAACGATTTTCAGGCCAAATTATTTTTAATTGCAACAAATAAATATTTGATTTATAAATGAATGAAGTAATTCATTTACATAAAAGTCACTATCAATATGCAACTATATACAAATGTTTTGCCACAAGCCTTAAAACCCACATGTAATTTTCAAGGTATAAGTTTCAAACTTTCAAAATATTTTCCAATTTTTCATTAATGTAGGTATGGAATGGAAATAGCGACATAAATGCTCAAAAAGTAAAAAATATATACAAAAAATAGATAATATTTTCTCAAGCTTTCAATTATACGGGACTGATATAATTACAAGATTGAATAATAGCGTTTTTTGAATAATTCTGTTTTACTCGGTTAATATCAAGCACTTTCAAAACACTTATACGCGTTTGAGATTACTCATTAACATATACAGAATTGAAATTTTTTAAATTGTGGAAATATTAAAGAATAATTGCAGGCTTAGTTACACGTATCATGGACTTAATTAAGGTCGACAACGTGAATGAGAAGTAAAATATGAAAATATACCTTATTTTAGATAATTTTGAGGACTAATGCTGTTACTATCACTTTTTATATACCCCTACAATTATATTTATATTTTCACAATTTTCTCCTTTATAAAATTGATAATATCATCCAATAATTTTCTTGTTGGAATCACACATCATGGAAATGACATAAATAATCTGTCTAACCTCCCATCAATTCTGGTCAAAACATTACAATATTCAATGAGTGAAATCGTGTTGCATTTCATGTCAAATCAATATTGTGATATTTATAAGACAAATATGATTATGATGAGAGGTTTTGGACAGGTCCTATGAAATTAGAGCCAATAATTATCAATGTAATTCATGGAAATAAGTGATATTGCTAGCAAATTTAATGGTCAATGGGTTGGCAAGCACCGACCCTAAACTGCTAGGACGGTTTGAAAATTATATCTGACTTTTTGCATTTTTAGCAAATAAACATTTTTTTTTAAAATTTACTTGCCTAAAATGTAAACTTCATTAAATGGCTCATTTATGTTTTAGAATATAATTTAAATTAATATTAATTGTAATTATGAGCATGTAAAAAGTAGTCAGGGCAGTTGCAACTTTAGGCAAGCAACTCATTCTTTGATTCAATGAAACTTCTTTTCTAATCGCCAATGGTGGAAACTGCAAAGAATATATATTTAGCAGGGGAGAAACACAAACTGGGTCCGGGTTTTGCCTTCTTTTTTACCGGTTTCAAGAATACATGATTTCTTGTAAATCAAAGTGAATTTTTTAAGTATATTATCGGATTAGAGGTGAGAATTTGGATTTTATGCACTGATTTTCAAAATTGCAAAAGAAGAAAAAAAGAAAAAAAGAAGTTCAAATCAATAGTACGCGTTATCTAAATTTATAACTCTATTTTGGGTCATTCGAGCCCAAATGACAAGCCCAAACAGTATAGGCTTTTAGGTCCCACTAGTTAGTAGAGGGTCTTGTTCTTTTTTTATATTAACAAACTAAAAAGCCCAAACTTTGGGACCTATTTTTTGAAGGGACCTTGAACTTTTAAGCTTTATACACTAATATTTTATAATTCCCATTTTTTTCACCCATAATTTAATTATAACAAGGATATTTTGTAGCATAAATATCCAATTCTGGAAAAAGTTTATCGATGTATACTTAATGTTTTATCAAATATCATAAAATTGAAGTTCAATTTCGTCCATTATCGGACTGATGATCATGAAATATATTAAGTAATTAATATTATGGGAATTTTATTCCAAGTATACATAAGCCAAAATTGCAAGCAGCCTAAAAATTCAAGGTCTTCATGCATCAATTACGAAAAATAAAAAATCTAGATTACTACTATTTTTTTTCCTCCATATTCACCTCTTAAAAATCTTAAGAGCAAAGAAATCTAAAATCTAAATAAAAATAAAAGAAAAAGAAAAGAAGATATCGAAAGCCGGTTTTTTTACCATTGAAGCTCTGGTTTTATGGGAAAGTCTCTTCCGTCTTCCTCCCGAATCCAAGACCTCACGCGAATCGTCTCCTCTTCCTCCGAGAGGCTCCACAAGCCCAAGCCTCGCTCCCACATCCGAGTCCCTCCACGCAGCACCCACCACTCGCCGGAGAAGCTCGTCTCCGCGAGGCACCGGGTCGACTCGGAGCGAGTCGCGGCGAGGGCGGAGATGGCTTCGGCGGAGCAGAACCGGAAGCCTCTGTCGGTGGTGGTCGGCGACTGCGTGAAGAGGTGGTTCCACGACGCGCACAAGGAGGCCATGACCGGCGACACCGCGATGCAGGTCCTGGTCGGTCAAATGTACTACAGTGGCTATGGCGTCCCCAAAGACCCTCACAAGGTGAACTTCCCTCTCTTGATTTCGTGTAATTGAGGTTCTCAGAGATTGAGCTTGAAGAAGAATTGGAAATCATATATTTGGGGGAAAAGATTGAAATTAGGTCGATTTTTGGGTGAATCTGAGACCAAAGCTTCTGATTTTTGAATTTGAGCTATGTTCACTTGATTTTGCATGAAATGGCAGTTCTTGATTATGGAAATTTTGCAGTTTTTATGTGATTAATCTCTGAAGAAGCTCAATTTCATTTGCATTCGGATTATAGGCTGATTTTGAAATTCGAAAATTTTAAGTTATGAAGAAGTTTAATTGAATTTGAAATTCGAGTTTGCGCTAAGTTTATGTTGTTTTCATAGAAGAATTTGTGGTGTTTGATGAGCTAGTTACCATTCTCATCTCCAATGTGTTAGTTTAACATATTTATTGATTAAGTTCTGAACTTGAGATTTTGCAGTTTTTATCTCAAAGATCTGAACAAATTCGTTTGAATTTGAACTGTTTAAGTCGTTTTCTTTTATCAGTGATATAGTGTTTGTTGCACATTGGCGAGTCACTCGTTTTTCTTTGGCAACTGAATAACCGAGCTCCAGTTGATTTCTTCGGCGATTTTGTGTTTGTTGTTGCAAATTACAGGTTCTGACAAAATTTAATTAAATTTGGGGTGTTCCAAGTTGTTTTTGAAGAATGGGAGATTTGATTAGTCTAGCTCGGCTATTGAATTAACCGAGCTTTTGTTGGTTTTTCAGTGATTTTGTGTTTGTTGTTGCAAATTACAAGTACTAATGTTGTTCGTTGTGTGTCTGTGTGCTTTAAAAAGGGACGTGCTTGGATTACTCGGGCCTCGAAAAGCCGGTCTTCGGTCTGGAGAGTATGCGATAAACAGCCAGGTAACTTCACCTCTCTTATTGCACCGCTGCTTATGGTCTTTTTTACTGGGTTTTCATAAATTGTATCTTATTTTTTTCACAGGCTACAACGCAAGCGATTCCGATTCGGATTCGGAGGAAATGAAAGACGAGAAAAGCAATGTCCAATAGTTGACACCGCGTTTGATGATACTTCACGAAGTTCTTCCGCTACCAAGCAGTTATAACTTATAAGCAACTATTTTATTATTCATTTTGGTTTGCTTGTAATGTTTGAAATTTCATGTTCCATATAACTGTTTCTGATGATATAAATCATTCCAATTGAAGGGTGTTTTCCTTTGTTGACTATAAAAATGGCTTGTCTGTAATATATTACAACATAAGAGGATGTGAAGTACGATAATGATTCATATAATTTATAAATCTGACAGAGTAGTCGGGTCGGAACCTCGAATAAATTGACCCCTAAACCGTTAGCAAGGGCAGATGCATCATCTTCCTTCTCGTTTGTCCTTCCTCCATTCCCATGGCTTCTCCGGGTTCGAAGATGCCCATAATCCGACCCGCTTTGCTCGGGCCTCGTTCTCCCACTAGAAGAGTGCAGACAGATTAGCAAGATGAAGACGTTTTCGGTTAACCGAAACGGGAAAAAAAGAGTACTCACCTTCGTGAGTTCTGGACGTTTGTCGTAAGCTGAGTAATGCCAAGCGAACCCTCTTTTGAGCATCATTTCCTGGTTCGAAACAAGACCCGATGATAATTAAAACGGTAATTTTCTTTGAGAGAGAACAGAAAATTCAACGGAGTAGCATACAGTACCTGTACGAATACGCCGTCGGAATATATATCGCCGACGCAACGACCGTACCGATCTTCGTCGTAGACGAGGACTCGCAAGCACTTGTCCTGCACGAGCTTGGCGAGAGCTTCCTTTGCCTCTTTCCCGTATGGCATTTTGCTCTCCGGTGAATCGATTCCTCTGTTCCAAATCCACAAAATCCATCACCGAAAAATCCTGAATCGAGCTAAACTAAACAGAAAATAGATCGACGAAGTTACCTGAGCCGAATCCGGTACTTCCGAGCAAGAACCTCCTCGTCGTTCCGAAGATTAATCATTCTGCATCGAAATAAAATCCAATAAGAACAAACGAACCAAACCAGATTTCGTGAAAGGCGGCTTTGCTTTTCATCTCTCACCGATATCCTGAATCGATGATCTGCTTGTGAATGGCATCGGCGTTGGCATAGTCCTTCCGAGCCCGAGCCTTCGATCTCCGGAGCACCGCCGAAACCACCTCTCTCGGCACAGAAGATGCCTCCATTGAGTCCGCAGTGCTGACGTACACCGTCACGGTGTCCCCATCGGCAATGGCCTTCGCATCTATCTGCTTCGACCAATAACAGCGGTCAATATCGGAAAAACAACTCCATCACGTGGGAAAGAGCTCTCGTAATTTACCGGCAGCGTTTGCAGCTCAAACTTCACGCCATGGGGCAAGGAAGTAGGGTATGCAGAGGCGGCATTACCATTGCCATTGGCGTTGGCGGGACTGTGTCGAAGTGGGAGACCGTAGAAAGTCAACAATCCCTGCAGAGAATAACGCGATCAGCGACCATTCTTCGAGCATTTCCGAACAAGTTTTCGCGGTTTTACCTCGACATCCGCCTTGAGGTGTCCCTTCAGAGTCTGAATTACGAGGCTGGACGCTTCTTCGGGTGTCTTCGGAACCGGTTTCGCTTCCTTCCACGCTTCCCCGAGCTTTCGGTACCTTCACATTCATTTTGTTTCGTTCCACGAACACTTTACGAAAAAGAAGAAAAGAAAATTCACAAATTGCATAGTTCTGTGGAATTACCAGTTCGCCTGCGCCTTCCTCGACGACTGGACGTGCCCGCTTAATGCTTCCGGGACCTAAATCGAAGCTTAATTACGCCACTAATTGGATTTCGACAACCGTGATTAGCAGTAAAGTGAGAGTTTTTAGGCACCTGGGAAGTGATCTCGAATTGGAAGATATCGTGGGCGAGCGCGGAGACGCCGTTCGGCCCCGCTAGACCAGCGCCCCCACCGGAGCTTGCGGTGGGCTTGCAGCAATGGTGGTACAAGAATCTCAGGGCGTTTCCCATGTCTGCTCTGCTATAACTCTCACCAAGAATCTTATATATAATTGGGTGATTGAATCCGTGTGTGATTCGTTTGAGTAGGAATCGATTTCGAGATTGAAGGAAGGAAAGAGGAAGCAGCCAATTGAAGGAAGCTGAGACACGTGGCGGGTTATCATTGGTGGTGACCGGTTTTTCTGTTTTTTGGTTTTTTGTATTACCGCGGTGACAATGCATTTTGGAGTAAACGACAAAAAAATATAGTTTTTTTTTTTTTTTTGAAATTTAAGATGGGTGCTAAAAGTCAACGTGGTGTGACGTCCTGTTGAAGATGAGTATAGATATTAGTTTGGGAGGAAACACGCAATTAGCCCTATTTTGGCGCTTATGAGCATGTTAAGATACGCTTAAATAAGCTACGCTGCTTTATTAATTACAAGAAAATTATAATAACGAAAAATAGCTAGATCCATCTAGCCAATTCATTGAAATTCTCATGAATTGATCACTGAATTAAATATTGGAGCTAAATCTAATATTGGTTCTCAAGATGTAGTAAGATTTAGTTAATACTAAAAAAGTAAAAAATAAAAAATTAGTAGTTCCTTTAAGAAAAAGAAAAAAGTGAATATGACCCGTCTAGGATAAATGTACTAAATCATATTCTTACGATGTACAAAAGTGTTCCGTTGGTATATATGTATAGATTTTACGTTGTCTTCAAAGTATTCCCTAGTGTTATGATCTTGAAATTTGTCGAATCATGTAATCTGCAATTTTTTTAGTAACGATAAGCTCAAATAAATTATTCATGCTTTCGTAAATAATTAAAATGACTTATACTGTGACTTTAGTAAAGAATTATCCTAGCATTATATTTTTGGAGCAAGTAGGCTAAAATTCATACGTACCCTATCGTCGATTATGTTCTTATTATCTATTTTTCGTATTTCTTCAATCATAGTAAATTAACAAATTTGTACGTGACTTTCTTCTTTCTTTCTCAAATTAAGTTTTCAAGAAAGATTCCAGTGTCATCTCTTTTTATATTCATGGCTAAATTCTGTTCATTTTATCATTGGAGAGCACCAAAATGCTAAAAACCTATCCCATTACACAAATGTCTTGTCATCACTTGTATGAGTATCCATTCACTTATTAACATGCTTCGTTCTATCTGTGACAATCTCAAATCCAATTGCATTGCATCAGTTGGAGGGAGGAAGATTGTAAATCCGAGATGGTCCAACACTCAGTGCCGACGTTAGTGTCCTTTTTGTTCCTGAATTTACTAATTTGCCCCCAGGTTCTGCATTCTCGGACGACAATAAAGTCTACACACGAGAAATTCACCTACCCTTGTCCCAATATGATCCAAACACGCAATCACTTTTGGCCAACCCAAGCAATGGAATCTCTCTCTCTCTCTCTCTCTCTCTCTCAGAGTGGCTTCCACTGCGTAAAGAATCCAATACCTTTTGAGGCTTTAACCCCACCATTGTCTTCTTTATAATGGAGTCTTCAAGCTTCACTGTAATTGAGTTAACATACAACAATTTCACCTCCTTGTTTCATCCATGGCTAATGTAAGCAATTACCAGAAGCTCGTTAGTTTATTATTTTGCTTACTTGAAGTTGATGGGATTGCTTTTCAGTTGGTGGAGTTGAAGGTGGGATTGCACTGCGAGGATTGCATCAAGAAGATCTTGAAGGCCATCAAGAAAATTCAAGGTGATCTTCGCTCTTCCCTAAAGTCTCTGCCTTTCTTTTACTTGAGTGTTCTTCAATGGGGTTTATCTCTGGTTTTGGCTATGGCAGATATAGAGACATACAACGTTGACACGAAGCTCAACAAGGTCATCGTAACAGGCAATGTCACAGAGGATGAAGTGATAAAAGTTCTTCAGAAGATCGGCAAATCTGCGACTACTTGGGAGACTTGAATGTACATGGATCGATTTTGTAAGCTTTGATAATGTTCGTCAATGGAGTCCGGATTTTCAAACTGTACTTTTTCTTTGGCTACAATTTATTTATTTCTCAACAAGAACGCTCGGGAATTACAAGATGAACAATCAAACACGATGATCAGACCAACACTAACAGCTCTAGAAGCCCTTTCACTCTATACAAAAGCTAGAAACTTTACAAGGATTCAAAGGAAATATTGTTTAGGTCTATCATCTCTCTCACTCGACTAACAGAGACTCACTGAGCTGAATCGGAACTCGGTCTACCTCGGCTGCTGAATCGTCCTCGGGCTCATCTTGACCTTGACGATCTTCGGCGCCTTCTCGATGAACCTCGGCGACTGGGGCGAGACTCTGCCTTTACGCCACGCAGCAGATCCCACGCGAACCACGTCCTTCGGAGAATCGCTAGAATCTGAATCACGAAAACAAAAATCAATCAATCAAAACTCATCAACCTCAGATCTGACCGATTTCAAGATCATAGAGTTTTCACGAGTTCTCACCAGTCTCGAATGAGACGACGTCGCTGTTGTCTTCCTCCTCGGCGTCGTCGAAGAGCGCGTCGAATTCGGACAGATCGAGGAAGGCAGAGTCGGTCTGAGGATCGCAGAAGCGCTCCTGGAGCCAGTAGTCACGGAACCACGGAGAGGACTGGACCAGCGACCACCACTCGTCGGAGAAATCCTCCACCGAGCGGTACGCCGAGGGGACGAACATCGGAGCGTTCGGATTCAGCGTCGAAGGAGCCGAGGATGTGCCGGAAACCACCTCCATCGCCATTTCCGCGAGATCGGAAGCTTCTAGATCTGGAGAGAGTGGAGTGAAGTCTCGAGGTTGAAGATGACGAACACTTTCGGATAAGGCCGGTGATTTTTTTTATTTTCCTTTTTGTCTGATAATGCGAAATATCCAATCCGCTTCCGGGGTTTATATAGGCACGCGCGAAGGGGAAAAGGGCATGGTTTTCGGGTTTATTACGGTTGTGCCACTAATCCTGAGCCGTTGGATTTGCGCTTTCTGAAAGATGGTGCACGTGGTTGCCCACAGGAACTAAAATGATTGATTTTGGGTTTTGAGGGGCTTTTTAGTATTTATTTGTTTAATGGGTAGTGCGTGCCACGTGTTGTATTTCGAGAGGCTTAGATGGCCCACAGTTTTATCTTTTTTACGGATACGCTCTCCACGTCATCGTTCTCATCCGTTTAGTCTCTCTCGAGTCACGAGTCATGACCGGCCCAATACGTGCTGCTAATTTTTATTTATTATTAATTTTAAATCGGCAGGTGTTTATAAAGAGTTGTTGTTGGTAACAACTGTTTTAGCGTTTGCTAAAAAAATTTATTTATGCTAAAAAGATTAAAATAGACTAAAATCTTATTTTTGTTTTTAAAAAAAACCAAAAGCTATGACTCCTAGCTTTTACAATTTATGTACAAAAATTCAAAATCAATTTTGTGTTTTTTGAAAAAATAATTGTCAAACACCTGAAGAGAGGTTAAATTTATTTTATAAATAAAAACAAGACTAAATAAGCTGTGCCAAACACACCCAGTAATTCACATTTGGCAGTAATGTAGTTTTTTACATTTATGTTTTTCTTTTCCTTATAAACTTTAAATTTTGCAGAAGTGCTCCCCTGAAGCTTTAAAATAGTACATGATCATTTTTGTGTTTAAAGTAACAAAAAATATTTTATTGTTCGCAAAATACGAAACATGTGATGAATTTCATGGTATTTTTGTCACAAAGTCAATATATTAAGCTATATGACATTGTATACAGTATTTAAAAATTATATTTATTAAACAGTTGACAAACTTAAAATAAATTAGATAAGAATAGAGAAAGATAATAGAATTAAGTAAAATAATTCTAATTGAAATATTTTGCAAATTTTTTTGATTAGTAGGGCTAATTTTTTAGCGTAGATATTAAAAAAAAAAGAGCTAAAATCAGTGGGTATGCTTGAATGTCATTTAAGTACTTACTGAATTGTCATTTACATTTTGCTTGAATGTCATTTGAATTTGGGCCATGTAGTACGAATGTGGAGATTGGGGTGGTCTTTAGGATTAGGCCCGCAATGAATTGAGCAATTAAAAACTAAAATTTTCTTTATGCCTTTATAAAATTTTTGTTATATTTTATCCACATCGAGTTAACATCTCTTAACCTAGAAACACGAAAAAAGTGTCTAATTCAATTAAAATATTAAATAATTAATATTTACAAACTTCAATCATAACGTACACACGTGTCTTTCGTGTAACAAACTTTGACTGAACATAAACGGAATTGGATCCCAACATTATTTTGTCGCCTTTAAATACTAGTATTGTCATTAAAAAAATGAATATGGTACGAAATGTTTGTTTTATGTCAACTTTTGTAAAAAAACTATCCATTTGTGAGTAAAAAATATACGCAATGGATAGATTTTAAAAAAGTTTAACACAAAATGAGCATTTCGTTCATTAACCCTTAAAAAATTGAGAGTGTCCCCACACAATTGATATAAAACTAAGGTACTTGTGTGACAAATACTCTTGGGAACGTACGATTTTATCTCTTTCACTTAAGCTTTTTGTTTTCTTTTTCCATATGGGGTAAATTGCACGTCCTTTTTTCATCCTCTGGATCTAAAGGTTCCAACAACCATCTGCATGAACTCTTAACTCTCTCTCTCTCTCTCTCTCTCTCTCTCTCTCTCTCTCGCAGAACAGAACACAGAAGTCAACGCAAGAGTTCGTTAGAGAGGACAAGGACAAAGGCGAGCCATGAAGATAGGCATAGTGGGGTTTGGTCCCTTCGCGCAGTTCCTGGCGAAGACCATGATGGCGCAAGGCCACGCTCTCACCGCCACGTCGCGCTCCGACCACTCCGATCTCTGCCTCGAAATGGGGATCTCCTTCTTCGCCCGACCCGGCCCGTTCCTCGAAGCCGACAACGACGTCGTACTCATCTGCACGTCCATCCTCTCCTCGTCCGAGGTTGTCGCCTCCATGCCGCTGCAATGTCTCCGACGACCGACGCTGTTCGTCGACGTTCTCTCGGTCAAGGAGTACCCGAAAGAGCTTCTTCTGCAAGTAATCATCTTTGATTCTGATAAGCATTGGTTTTTGATGCTTTCTCTATCTATGTCGGGAATCTTCTCCTTTTATGGTTTCTCACACCGACGTCCATATTTCGATCGTGTCCAATAAAGACTTAACGGGCGCGTCTAAAATTTTATTGAATCAATTGAATAAAGTCGCTGAAATTCGAGTAAGAAGTAAAATAATGGACACTAGGAATTCCGACCGTGATTTTCGAAGGGTCACGTGTGCACTAAGACATAACGGCGCATCCAATATTTTGTTGAACAAATTGCGGAATTTTGGAGAGATAGTAAATTAGCGGAATTTTAGATTTATGACATTAGCTACTATTTTGCTATTATTGACCCCAATAGTATCAACCTAAAAATAATTTTACTTTCGACTTGTGTGTTTAGAGCTTGATTCGATGTCACTGTCGTGGAATCTTGTTTGTGTTGGGTTGTTAGGTGTTACCAGAAGATTCAGATCTGCTGTGTACACATCCAATGTTCGGACCAGAAAGTGGCAAAAATGGGTGGAACAATCTGAGGTTTGTTTATGACAAAGTTCGGATAAGGAATGAAGCTACATGCTCAAACTTTCTCTCCATTTTTCAAACTGAGGTTTTTTTTCTTTCCATGACAATTTATTATATAGTTTATAATATACATGTAAAGATTCTTGAAATTTGTGTTTGTTTTTAGGGTTGCCGAATGATAGAGATGTCATGTGAAGAGCATGATAAATTGGCTGCCAAAAGCCAGTTCATCACGCACACAATTGGCAGGTACGTTTACTTTTCTTAAATACCTTAAAATAATTACTTTAATTAATCTTTTATTGTAGAGTTTTGGCAGAGATGGAGATTGAGTCCACACCAATGAACACACAAGGATTTGAGTCACTAATCCAATTGGTACAACGATGCTTACACTTTCTCCCAAAAAAAAATATATATATATTACTAGGTTACCCTTTTGAAGTAGCAAAAATTGCATGAAATTGTTTGCAGAAAGAGAGCACAGTGAAGGATAGCTTTGACCTCTACAGTGGGCTATTTGTGAGGAACAAGTTTGCCAAACAAGAGGTATGGATTTGCGGTAGGACCTGGATGCCCGGATCAAATAGAACGAGAACTCTTTATTGTTAAACATAACTCCGGTTTTTAATTCGACAGTTGAGATTGAACAAGAGATTTCACTAACCAAAAGATGAAGGCTAAACTTAGATTATTTATTCTAAAATACCCTTAATACCCTTACGTAATGAAATTACCTAAATACGTGATTAAAAAATAGAGTGTAACAGTTTGATTGGTGTGTTTGAAAGCAATGACTTAATACGGAAAGCTCATAAGTTTGGACTTTTATGCAGCTGGAGAATCTGGAGCAAGCTTTGAAGAGGGTGAAGCAGAAATTGGTAGATAAGATGAATGATGTTGAGAAACTTACTTAAAAGGCTATTAGTATTAATATAGATAAGAATGAGAAACTCAATCATTGAGATTCATGTACTGATAGAGACGATACACATATTTATCAATTTCAATGACATTATTTTACTATTCTACCTCCTCCTCAATTTTTAAGGCAAAATCCTTTTTTTTTTTGTGAAAGTCGGGGGTGAAGTTTTATTACTTTTCCAAGTTACCAATTTAAAAACCAGAATTTTTTATGAGCCGGGATAGAAGACAAATCAAAACCGGGAAATTCTCCGCCTTAGTTTCTATTTTTATTTTTAATCGTAATATATATTTGTATTATATATATGTATTAAATCCGGTAGAAACGGTTTAAAACCAGAAATCATGGTTTAGATTGGGCTTTTCCGGTTTAAGGCGTTGAGGGATTATATAAAGATACACTACCAGTCTCAGTTTTAAACCAATAAAATATTGAATTGTTACTTGCCCCGAATTTTTATTTTTTAATTTTGTAGGACCGATAGGTGCTTTAGAGCTACTGGAAAAATCGTTGAAAAAATAGCGATTTCCGGTCTGATTAGTAGGCAAAGGTGCTCAAAAGTAGAAGAGAATAATATCCAAGAAATAATTTTATTCAAAGTTTCTCAACTTACATTATTCCCCAAGTAACTCCAACCTAAAATGATACAAAATGGCCATAACTTAGGCCTCGTCAAATAAATTGAAGTCTTGATCAGATTTTACAAATTGTGGTTGATGAACGAGTTTTATAACAATTTCCTTTTTCTTTTTTTGACTCTCCTAGGTACAATCTCCTCGAAACGAATCCGAATGGAAAAAAAAAAATTACAACCTTTGTATACTAGATTACACGGAATTTTCACCTTGCGGGCTTTGAATGTCATCTACGTTTGCATCGTCTGTGACACTATTGCATTCCAACGCAGCGCTAGGAGAATCTGAATCTTGCAATGGGGTTGGCTCTTCCTTCCGAACTTGCAGCCCCGTGTAGCGAGCGAGGTCGACCCATTGCTGAAATTGACGATTTGCGTTAATTAAAGAGAAAATATTAAGCACTGTAATGCTTTGCAAGTTTAAAAAAACGAGACGGTTCAAGGTTTTGAGGTTATATAATAAATAGAAGGGAGATTACTAACCAGCGTTGCCCAGTAAGAGTTGATTATCCGAACGACGAAAGATAGCATATTTACAAAAAGTGTCTGGGACGCAAATTCATCGGCAATGCGATGCTCCACAATTCCAGCGATAAACTATAGTTATGATTAAAATTAATATGTTATTCATTCAACAAAATCGCACAATATGATCAATGTTCATTCAAATGTAAATTCAATTTTTCATACCTGATACCGAAGATTCGATGATATTCCAAGAAAGGCAGCATACACAACTGCCGACTTAAGTACCGGGGTTGTTCGAGTTTGCTGATCACTAATAAGGGCCGGATTAAGGAATTTTTGAACCCCGATCAAAGCATTCGATGACGCAACGGTCCCGATACTGGCAATAAATCCCACCCCAGCAAGTTTCAAACCCCCGAAAATCACTGAAGCAAGTCTATGATTAAAATTCCAGTCATGCCCAGCAAGGTTTTTCTGAAACGCATTATCCGGAATCGAACCGAGAAGATCAGTTATCGAACTGATCCCACTGACGCTGTTTACGTCACTCGCGGACGATATGAACGATAGCGTCGGCGCAGGAAGCCACACCGTGAAAAAGTCAAGTACGACTGCTCTCACAGTGTCCGTGGCGACGTAGTGGAGCTCTTCGAAAAAGTTTTCTTTTCGACTCTGATACTGAGCGATGAGAGTGGTAGTTATTGAAATCGATTCCTCTATGGCCAATCGGTTCAAGAATTTGGGGTCGGCTAGTAATCTTTCTCTGAAACCCTGCAGGAGAGTGATACGTGGCCTAGTTAAGATTGACAGGTTTGGGTTTTATGGCGTCATATTTTGATATGTAATTGACCTATACATCAAGCACGAAACAAGAACGTTTTATTGATTAAGGTAACCCCGGTCTCTAAATCAAGAGTTATACCGGGGAAACTCTCCCAGTGATGTTAAATAGGAAATTACACTATTCAAACATGCCGGCTAAACCTAGATTAGGCGCTGTAGAGGATTAGAGACCCTAACCCTTCTCTTCATACCCTTAATAAAAATACCTAAATACAGACTCAAATAAATATAACGTGTAATAGGTACCTGGTAACGATGCGTGAATCCCGAGATAAGAGGATTCTTCTCCAAATCAAAGAAGTTTTGTAAGACCTCAGGCGATATTAAACCGAGATCCAAGCCTCGTTGTAGGTCCTAAAGAGCATGACAGTTTAATTAGAATTGTAGAATATCTATTTATAGATCTATAATTCATTAGAATTATGCAGATTAGTCAATCATCTCTAATCAGTGATTATACTATTATAGGGAATGTGTTTTTATATAGACTAATTACCTGAGGTAGGGCATCTCTATTCCTTCCAGCGGCATTCATCACTCGAGCAATTTCAGCTCGATCGAAACAGTTGCGAGTGCACGGTCTGGCGGCAGAATACCACAAAAAGTCAGCAACGGGAACTTCTCCCTCTCTCCTTATTTGCTGTCGCTCAGGGTGGAGTAGTATAACCACTTGGTTTTTCTTTTTCTGAATTTTTTTCGAAACCCTAGCGGGAACCCCCGTCCCTTTTGTCCCGTACGTGAGATGGCTTGAACCCGTGAGCACAACCACCATCCCTCCGTCCACCATGGCTTCCATGATGATTCGAGACATGGTGTGATCCTCTACCACTCTTGCTTGTGCAGAAAGGTACGAGCTTGGAGTGAAAGGAACGGGTTGACTCGGGTAGCTCAAGTCGACAAGTGACTGGCGTGAGATGGCAGTGAAACCGGAGATGAAGCCTGAACCGGCGGGAGGAGTGTATAGTTTGCGATCGGCCTTTGAAAGAGCAGTGATACCTTCAGCTTGCACTGTCCTCAAAACCTACTATTTTAAAATAATTAGCATCTATACAAGGGTTGATACATAAAGTTAAAAAAGAAAAGAAAATTCATATGAAGAGTATTTATCAGTTGTCTCTCATGAACTTGTTGCATTGTCTCAGTCTGTTTTGTCTCTTAAACTTGTTGTGTCTCAATTTTCTGCTTGATTTTCTTTTATCAGTTTATCCTATATAAATAGTACAAATTTACTTCTCAGTTAAATATGTGATAAATTCAGTTAGATTTTAAGTTGTGCTAATGTTTTAAAGTAAAAGATGAATCGAAGGAGCTTCAATGCACATCGTTTAATTTTTAACGAAATCAGCTAGATGATTAACAAAGCGAGTGTATAGTGTAAACTACTAGTACTTTACAAGTTCAGAGCGGAAATCAAAAGAAAAGGAAAACAAAATTTCAGGGAGCAAAATGTGAGACGGGGCAAGTTCAAGGGACAAAGTGATACAAACAAAAGTTCACGTGTCAAAGATAGACAAAGTAACAAATTCAAAAGGATCAGCTGGTAATTACTCTTATTTGAATTAGCAAACTAAAAGAAGCTAATAACAACAAGAACACAAGCTTGAAGAAAGATATAGTAAAGTACCATGAGTGGAGTGCCACAAACTACAAGCCGAACGCCATTATCACGGCAGAAGCTAAGTAGAGGCTCGTACTCTTGCCAGCGTTCCGGCGGCCAAAACGACATAAAGGACTTCAATGTCTCGCCATCAATCCTGCAAACACGTAGAAACCGAAACATCACTCACCCATTGCCCCATTTCAAATGTTAATCTCAACCCTTCAAGGAAATAACTCATACAACTTTTCAAAAGACAAGCCATTGACTAAGTATAACCAAGAAGTCGAAACCAAAAGTGGAGTTTTTGATCGAACAATGTCAAATTCTACAGACGAATTTCGATTCAGTCGTGTACATTCGAATTGAAAATCACAAATTCATGGCGAAAATCCGAACCTTTGGTCCATGAACTGGTCGAGGCGGTCCTGGAGATCGCAA
Organism: Parietaria judaica; assembly: GCA_954871525.1. Taxonomy (NCBI): domain Eukaryota; kingdom Viridiplantae; phylum Streptophyta; class Magnoliopsida; order Rosales; family Urticaceae; genus Parietaria; species Parietaria judaica. The sequence goes on from OX940862.1 coordinate 6,482,490, forward strand.
GGGAACGCTTCGAGAGCCAGAGAAATGGGCCGGTCGATCTCCGAGCATCGCTTCTTCAAGCTCCGCACAATCTCGAGCTCCAAATCCCTGTCGTCGCGGATCGGAACCTGCTCGGCCTCGCCCAGGTACACAATCCGCGCGTTCATCAGCTTCTCCCACACCTTCGCCCTGTCCTTCCCCACCGCCATCGGCTCTCCGATCACCGTCGCGTCGTAGATCCTCGACGCTATCACCTCCTCCTTCTCCGCCGCTTCATTCACCGCAACCGCCGCCGGAGGCGGCGGCGGCGGCGGCGGCGAGTCCTCGCCGCTCGCGATCGCCGAGCGCACGAACCACGCGCCGAGAGCCAGCGACGGCGCGAGAATCGCCCTCCGCCGCGACAGCGCGGATCTCTCCGCGTCCTCGGGCTCGCCGCCAGCGCGGCAGGAGACCGAGCGAATCGCGCTCGAGCTCCGGCGACTTTGGGCGACGGAGACTCGCCGGAGAAGCTGGTCCCGTCCGGCGAAGAAGCTGCGGGGGTTCGCCGGCGAAGAGCGCGCGTACGCCGCACGGCCGTCGAAGGCGGTGGCTGTGCGAGCGTCGAGCTTCATTGCTTTGCTCTTCGCTAGTCAAAACGACACTGCATTGTTCATTAAAGCCTTCTTATAATTGCTTAATTGAAATTGCATGTCCGTTACGTGCCTTGTATATTATAAGTTTTTTTCTGCTTCACAAATAAATAAAAATAATTTTTTTGACGCCTTGGCTCTCTGTGCTCTACATATTTTTATTTATTTATTATTATTTAAAGAATTAATTAATGTATATATCTTAGTGTTAAATAAAATGATGGGTGTGTTTTGTTTTGCCATTGCAATCGCCAGGTAAGCAAACGTATGAGAGAGAGTGTTTTAGTGGTTGCAGTTCTCATCGTCACAGAATCACATGTCCGATTTTTTATATTTAGCTACATCTTTATCTCTTCTTTTTATTCTTATATTCTTATATTATATCTACCTGTCCACGTCACCATGAATCGACATACTACATTTTCCCCCCTCGATATATCAACTCTCGATACTTCAATTTTTTTTACTCTATTTTCTTATAAATATAATATCATACATTGACTCATCTTCAACTCACTCTATTTTTTAATACTTAATTAAAAAATATATTAATTTTTTCTTATTCATGTTCGTACTCTTTAGTTTTATGTTTGCATTATATAATTCAATTTAAATATATTTTTATATATTCAATTGTTTTGAGTATTAGTCTATGTTTCAAGAAAAAGTATTATTCTATCTATTGTAATCTTATTTTATTTTTTGTTATTTTTTATTGTTTTTTTTCAACATTTTTCTTTTTGGAAATTTTTGTATTATTGCAATGTTATTGGGTTTTGGCAATATTAATGTAATATTTTGTACATAGTGAAAAATGCTATTGTTATATTGAAGATAATAATTATAAATAATTTGGGAGTTAATATAAGATAATTTTTTAAAAAATATAGGTAACGAGTAAGAAACAAATTAAAAAAGACCGAAAAATGCGTACGGGTAGGGATGCTCGGCCTCGGAGTAGTAATCTTTTCTTTTCTTCATTAATCAATTTCTTAATGTGGGTTTTTGTTGAAGCTTTGTCGTTAATTCTTGAAATGGATAGTGAAAATAATATATAATAGAGGTATTACATTACATGGACTAAAAAATAAACCTTGATTTTTCTTTTTATACTCTATTTTTAGATTAGGAGAGAGACGTAAAGACCACTAAAGTCAAAACAAGCGTGATTTTTCCTTCAAATGAAAGAGTTTCTTGGTGGATTTGAAACTCGAGTTTTGTCAATCTTCTACAGCCAAGTGTTAAGGATCTCCTGTGGGCTCCACATAATTACAAAACAAGGCACATATGCCGCATATCCCAGTAATTAAATAACTAGCTCTTTCTGTGACAACTTTATTATGTCTCTTTCAAGTTCTTCCCAATTTAACCGAAACCAAACATATGATAAGCGTTTAAAAAAAAAATAATTATACACCACACAAAAGTATTAACAAATCAGATTTTATAAACAAGATAGATAGTTTCTCTATCCATTTATTCCATCCAAGTATCCCTTTTTTTCTTTTACTATTCTACTTATGTCCATAACCAAAATTCCCAGTTCAATTTACTTGGAATATATGAATATATTTTTATAAAACACCCGGTGATTAATTTGTACTAACGAATCAAGATCGACTAGTCATTAAAAATCAAAATTATATCCTTTTTAGAGCTCGGTACCGGAGTTTCCGGTTATTTCGGAATTAGAGAACTCGGTATGGTATCTATGGAGGCCATAACATTTGAGATTAAATTGAAATTAATGTTAATTGAAGAAAACTCATATAATCTAGTAAGTCTATCCTTCAACAAGGAATGCCAAACTAAGCTCGATGGACCTATTCTCATCCATAATGCTTAATTAATGAACCAAACATCCAAATTACAAAATCACAGGCGTTCCGAACATAAATATAGCGGGAAATAAACATGTGCTACGACGACAAACAAAAGGAGAGAATGCAAAAACTCTTGAGATTATGACCGGGGAAATGTGCGACAAACCTCACTTAATACCGTGGAAAGCCGGCAAGACAGCAATGAGCGGTTCCCCGTAACCAACAGCTTCTGTAAATCACACATGATCAAAGTATTACACTAATTCCTTAGCGTAATCGTAATTAACAAATAAAAATTACACAATAATATTTTTGGATGTTTTTACATTTGGAATTCTGTACCAAAAACAGTTCTGTTATTAAATACAAATCAATTCCGTAGAAACAAAAGAATAATTAAATTGAAATAGCAGGAATATGACGATTTAGCTTACGACTTTTATTCTTCGTTACTCTTGAAATTTTTAATGAGGATTCCGAAACTTAGACCTAATGTACGGAGCATTATATGCAACTATTAAGAATTCTTAGTTACCTCCTTCTTCAAAGAGGACCTTCAAAACTTCACCGCCAACATCGGACTGGTAAACAATTTGAGATAGGACCGTAATTAGATTTTTCTATCGTAAGAACACAGAAATATCAAGAACAAGGAACCAAAAACCTTACCTTGACCGGGAGTTCAGTACCGAATTGGTCCACGTATCCAATTACTTGTCCCTCTTTTATAACATGTCCCTGTAATAAGTACCCAGATTAGATGACACTAAGGGTGAACATTAAACTGCAAGCCTGATTTAACACTGCAGACCAGAAACCGAAAAAATCAATTTTTTGATGGAGCGTTTATTAGGTTTTGTTATATATAATTATTTAATATTTTTTTATTATTTAAAATCAGTACCAGAATCAGTTAAAAATCAATTCTGATTTTCATAATTTGGTTCCAGTTTGAAAGAAAGAACGAAAAAAAGCCGGAACCAGTTACAGTTTTCACCCCTAGATAGAAGCAAATTATTGGTAGACAATTCAAGGACATTTTGCTGGTCGAATATTTAAGAAAAAAATCAGCTAACAAATACCTCTTTACATATAGGCGGCTGCTTCTTTCCCTTCACAGTTCTGCCCTTCCGAAACGAACCCACCTAAAAACGAGATCCCGAGCATAAGTTCAATATTATGCCCAAAAAAGAGATGGTATAAGCTTGAAATACAGATCGCGTACCGTGGGAGATGCCACAACCACATAAGTATTAACACCCGAGGCTTCCAAAGCAACCAGCTTTGGTGACTTCACCATCGAGAGATTCGCAAAGGGGCTGGTGCTTTGAGGAGTTTTAGGTGGCACTGGCGGGGGAGTGGCCGGAGCAGATTCAACCATGGGCTTGGACGGAATAGGCGGTGGCGAAATTGGCGAGATGTTCGACAACGACGGTTTGGTTACTCCGATGTTACGCTTCAAATGCATTTCAAAGTCTCCCACCTTGTAACACAGAGGAGGGCACAATTGTCCTTAGTAATTTCATCAACTGTCACCGATGATACTTTTTGACATTTTCACATTTTTTCCATTCACATTTTTAGGTAGCTTTGTTCACTGAAATATTAATAGATTTGATTTGTGTTACAATGACATAATAATTTGTTAATTTGATTTTTTTTGCGCACAAGCAAAAATATATAAACAATTCTTAAGGAAAATAGGTAGCTTAGAAGATTTTGAAGCTTACCTTTAGTTTCAGTTCTGCAATTTCTGTCTCGTCGCAGACCTCTAGCATTAACGCCTGTAGATTTTAAACCACGAGAAAAAGTCAATTTTACATCATATAAAACTGATACAATAATTAATAATAATATTTGACAAGTAGAGGGAAAACATTAAGGAATAAACAAATCGAGTAATGAAGGTAGTCATAGAAAAAGTTTACCTCAAATCCGTTCGGAAAAGTAGCACTTTGCGGAGGTTTCTCCACTGAAACTTGAGGAGCACAATCTGGTGAAACTGATAATCATAAGTGTTTAACCTATGCTGAAAGTAGCATATACTAAGCTATTGGTAATCATGAAGACAAGCTTTCGAATAACTGACTCCCTTTTCTCGTTGACTAAGTGTCGGACGGCCTCAAATTCTGAAACTAAATATACTAATTGAAAACAGCAGTCCTTCCTCGAACAAAGATGTCGCGAAACAATTAAAAAGTTGGGGAACTAGATATCCAAAACATTAGCTTTTAAACTACAAATGCAATAAAGTAAAGATGAGCACTTAAGAGGTGAACATGCTAACCAGTCTCACAACATAATTATCTCACCGTTGGACTTCGATAACTCCTTAGCTTCAGATGCCTTTAAACTTGACACGATTATTCCCTTCTGGCTTTTCGACGAGTACGTTAATCTCCTGTTAGTAGCCAAACCCGGGATACAAGTTCTGTTGGCGTTAAATTGGCCAGCATTGTAGGCAGAAACCATTCCAGGCTTCTCAAGGAATGACCTTGCAGGTGAAACAGTGCCCACTGAACCTAAAAGCCCAAAATACATTTAATCACGCAATTGCCGATAACTTATCGGTATAAACTCTAGTTCGAAAATCGGAAATTAACAGAGTGAAACTCAAGTTATTAACATGCGTTAATCAATGCTTGATAGCCAATGAACGAAAACTCGAGATACTGATGCCTAAACTTGAAGCTTGCAAATGGAAAAACATTGTTTTTGACAAATCAATCAAATTTGTCATTCTGTGTCCATCTAGCCCGGGATTATTGAGCTTGAATCACAATTGTCCATTGAGAACGACATTCCAGAACGTAGATCAAACCAGTTAAATGCTAGATCCTAAATCCCTAGAGCCTATTCCATCTCCAACTTCAACATTTCCACCAAAAGGCGACACCTCCAAGCAGAAACCTCAGTTCTCCGGGCGAAATCAACCTCAAAAACCTCTCGATTTTCACTCGAAACCTCCAAGTAGAAACGCATAGAGAGAGAACCGGAGAGGGAGACTTACAGTGAAACGATCGGAGAACAGCCGAGGACTCCATGAGCGAAGCGAGATCAGAGCTCGATTGAAGCGACTGTGGAGAGAAGAAGTCGATGGAATCGAAGAAACCGAAATGGGAAATGGTCAGAGGCTTGGTTGGTTTATGATAAGCAGAGACGTTAGTTTTTGCCTCCCTTTGTAATCTCCGCCTCTTCTCATCAGTTTCTCCGTTTTTAGTTTCAGAGTGAAGCTCGCTAAAGTGCGCCACGGATGCGAAACTGGTGACGTGGCTCTTATCTTGCGCCTTCTCCCTTCTCGAGATTAACGACGGGAAGGCAGATCGAGATTATTGATACGACGCGTCGTTTTCTTGATTTTTCTGTTCTTACGCACCATTGTCGCTTGGCTTCTAGTTACTTAAAACTAATCTCAACGTACAAACAATTCACAACTTAATGGCGTTTATATATATATATATATATATATATATATATATATATAGAGAGAGAGAGAGAGAGAGAGATGTCGTTTTTGTAATCTTAACCTTTTCTTACCAATATGTCGTCTCCGTAAGTAAGTCAAGTGATCTAAATTTCAGGAGGATTCCGCTAATGCTCGGGGGTTAATCGCTTACCGATTTATTTTTGAGTTAACCATTGTCCATTAAAACATATAGTAAAATAATTTTGCTATGATTCATTAGTTACCACATAGATAATGAAAAATATTAATAGTCCCAAATACATAAATTTGTACTATTTTTATACTTTCTAAAAAAGTGCAATTGAAGACCTTACTTTTGTATAAACTATAACAATAATTTTATTTTATATAAAATTACGGTTATAAACTAAGATGGTGCAAATAGTAATTTTCTTTTTATAAAAGAATCGATAAATTCTGTGAAAAAACCCGTTAATAAAACTGATACTCGTTAATAAACACGTAAAATTGAATCATTGATTTTTCATCGAGAACGTACCGACGAAAATGACTTTGCAACTCAACTCAAATCAAGCAAACACAACACAGCAAGCAGAAATACACCAAACCAAATAATCAACCCCAGAAGCTTGAACACAACTTTTCAACGGTCTAATAAATCAATCAATTTTGTGATCATTGATCACTAGATTGATCAAGAGATGACGAGGCTAAGAACTTCCCTAAACTCCAACCTCCTCGTCTCGTTGTGGAAAGTCCTATGCTTGTTAGGCCAATAAGTCAACCAAATGCAGCCCTTGACTTCCCACTCCATGACCCGCCCTGCGGCGGCCCTGTCCACCTTCCACACCACGCTCTCGCCGTACTCGTCGCCCGCGAAAACCACGCCGCCCTGCCGTGTGAATGGCCGGTGAGCCTTCGAGTATCGGTGCTTGAACCATGACTTAGGGTTCACGAGGGCAAACCTCGAGGGCTTGGACGAGAAAACCTCCCGCCCGTCGGCGCTGTCGTGAAGGTACCTGTGAAATAATTTATCCAAAATTGGGTTAATATGTAAATTAATACTTAGGCCCAATAAAATATGATTTGTTAAGCCTAATAAAATGTGCATTTTATTTTTAGTTTCAGGGTTTGGATAGCATTATCAAAAGATAACATGTAGCTATCTAATTACCATAAACTAATTACAAAGATTAAACAAATTAAGGGAATTCTTTGGAGAGAATTTGGACGACTAACGTCCTCTTTAAATCGTGTTTTGTAATTATATTGGGTGAAACCGGACCGTTCCTCAATATTTTGAGGATTTTCAATATTGATATTTTTTTTTGTTCTTAAACCGAAAACACTAAAATACCGGTTTAATTTTGTAATAGTATAGTATTGTAGATAGTTTATTAATAAACACTATTTTTATATTAAAATACAGACTGGAAAAACGTGTTACTAAACCGATAACGGCAAAAAGAACTTTCACTCTTAAATATTCAAATTTCTTTAGGCTATTTAATGTTCTTGAAAATTTAGATATAGTGATTGGTTTTGTGTATTGTATGTTCATCAAAATGTTCTCAAGAACTAACAGTACCAGCTGAGGCTCGCGCTGTAGCCCTGCACGGACTGTTCAAACTTCCACGGCCTGAGGCTCACCGTGGCGCTCTCCGTCGCTGATACCCTGAGCCCCAAATTTGGTGGCTCAAAGCCGGCTTCTAGTGTTTTCTCCATCCCAATCTCTCGTGCCGGGTTCTCCGAGGATTTGCTCACCGAGACGCTGAGAACATTTGTTTGGACGGTCGGGGTGAGTTGGAGGGAGATTCGTGAAGGGAAGTGCTTTTCTGACGACCCGACGCCTCGCTCGGACATCAGGGCTTCGTTCACAAGCTTGAAAACGTCGCACCTGTTAAACAAATAATCAAACTCCGTTATACAGACTACATAATTACAGCTTAATGAGTTCGAATTCCGACTAAAATAAACTTTTTAAACTTAATTTAACAATTACCCTAAGCATAATTAATCTAAATAATAAAAGTTAATTACCCTAAATCTCCTAATTGTTACTGTTACGTATGGAAATGAAACTTAAATTATTATTGGTCCTTTGATTTAAAATATGAATGAAGTTGACTTGACACTCTCCGATTTTCGATACTTCACGTAAAGTGTCACATAATATATTCGTGATATGTCTACTAATTAATAATGCATGAATCTGAAAAATTATAAAGTAAAAGGGAGGTCCTACACAAAATATATACGGCTTTATCCTAACTATATCTATCTATGCATGTGAGTTGTAACTATTTATATTAATATATATATATAGTTGTATACAAAGGTTTTCATATTTCTAATCTGCTCGTGACATATTATTCGGAACAAGGAATTTATAGCATCTAGGTCGGTGCATTTAGGACGAATATCATTACTTGTACATTTGAGAATAACATTAATATTGACTAAATACATATATATGATACTTTACGTTAAGTGTTACGGAAAACATGTGCATTCAAAGCATCTACAGCATTTGGATCATGATATATTAATTCAGCAATAGAATCACGAAAAATTCTGATTTTTATAGCGACATAAGCTCAATCTTCTTTTATCATAGTCAAAGTTTTTTTATGATAGTTATTTTTTTTAATTCTGTTTTTTTTTTCTTATTATTATTAATCAACTATTGACAGAATTCTAGATCAGTCATTAAGTCACGTGTCATTTAAAAAAAAATGGTGTGTGCAGGTAACAATAAATATATACATGAAAATTTTATAAGCAAATAAAATAGTGACATTGAATTTGAGACTAAATGTTTTATTATTATATATTTACACTATATATGCTATTAAAAAAATATGACGATGATTGATCACCGCGTACCTTATGTTATCCGTATTGACCGTAACACCGAGCCAAGACTCCTGAGGCACAACCTTATAGTTAAATTGGATGACACCTTCAAGCTGATGGTAGTCCAAAGAGAATCGCAGCCTCTCATCGTCGGCCTGCGAGCCCGACCCCGAGCTCGAGCTCTCGACGCTCATGGCGATGACCGGGCAGTAAAGCTGAACTTTCCAAAGCCCGAGCGCCGATACGCTGTAGGAGAACAGCGGCGATGGAGTCCCAAGGCCACACCGTCGACGCTCGGCTCGGAGTTCCACAATCCAGTTGGTGACGGCGAGGTTCGTCGACCTCATCCATCGCTCCTCCAAATTTGACCCGAGAAGTTTCATGAGATGCCTCGTCGCTCTTCTCGACCGGCAATCCACGAGCATGTTCTTCACGGTGTTGAGGCACTCTCGTCGAAGATCCGACGGCGCTTCGTAGATGCAGACGAGGAAGAGAAGGGTCAGGAACGCGACATTGAAGGTGTCCATGACCTCGGCGGTGTCGCTTTCGAGTATGGAATCGATTCTTAGGAATTTGATTGAACTGCTCTTGCTGTTACGAGCAAATAAACAAGTCATGATTTTATAATAATACATATCTATTCTCTAAGAAAACTATTGAGTTGTGAAGTCTAATTGTCGAAGATGTGTTAAAGACACAAATTCACACAGCGTAGAGTCATCAAGTTGATTTTATAATTCTTTGACACTTTAACGGTTCGATTTCTCTATTTGCATCCCGAATATTTATTCTCTAAAAATCACGCGCTTTTACCTGCCATCGGAGCCGTAACGAAGGACGTCCTCGACGAAGTTGGCTAAGAGACTCGTTAGGGTTTGCCTATCGTTTAGTGTCGTCGAGACGTCGCTCACCTTGATCGGTTTCGAGGCCCAAAGCGTGACCGGAAGGCTGTAATCCGCCACTATCGAAAAGCATAGAACGGTCAAGGCTCTATGGTTTTTGGTGTTGTGACTGTTTTTGGATATGGAGAGATTGAGAGAGGGTTGGGACGAGCTTAGGCATATGGCAATGGAGTTACAACTAGTTTGCCATTGATTTACTGGAGGAAGGTTTTGAATCCATGAAAATATGTCCGGGAAGATAGAAGAATTAGCCATGGTAGTGTATAGAACTTAATAAGCTTAGCTTATTATTGCATATTTATATGAAATGTTACGTAGACTTTTCATGACTGAATGGAGTGTAAGTTTGGTTATCGTTGCAATAATGAGAAGAGAATAACAAAAAGAGAGAGAGAGAAAGGCGATTCGGTATGATTAAGATTAGTTATCATGAATCACTTTTGTGTGTGAATGGTCGTAAAGGAAAACCAAAATATATGGATAGAAGAGATAATATTAACAACGGTAAAAGTATACCAACATTTAGAGCCGTGCATGGCGACGTCGCGACCCGTCGCGGCTTGGTCGCCGAAAATCGCGGGAAGAGAAGTCGCGATGCATCGTGACCGGCGAGCTCGCGATGGTTCGCGATGAGAGAGAGTGAGAGAGAGAGAGGGTATGTGAGAGGGAGAGATTCGGAGAGGGAGAGAGAGGCCGAGGTGGACGGAAATCGCGACGGTTGAAGCTCGTCGCGACTGATCGCGACTTTTGCCGCAAAATTGCGATGCGTCGCGAACAACGAGAAGACGTCGCGGTGGGTCGCGAACAAGACTCACGGCGTTTTTGTGCAGCTCTACCAACAGTCGTCAATTGTGTCAGCGATTATCTTGATTTTGTAGTGAAAAAAAAATCCAAATTTAATAAAACAATTGCCCGATGTCTGTAAAAAAAAAAGGTTAAGAACAATCCGATTTCTATTTAAAATATATTACTGGAGAGATATCTACACAAATTTATTTTTATTTTTTATTTTTTATTCCCCCTCTATTAACGTTTATTGAGAAAATTGGCCGCAGCGATTGTTGTATTGAACTTACATGTTGTATTGAACTTATAAATTGAGTCATTTTGCCGCTATTATTCTTATATATATATAATATATATACATATATATATGTGTTATAAATCCTTTACCGACCTAGAACGAAAACCGAACAACAACGAACGATTCAAACAATACAATCTGATCCGATACAAACATGCAAATCAAAGAAATCAACCGAGAACGCAATACACATGCAACCACGGATCTCCGATCCTACCGAAACAGATTATACACACTCGACTACGGACAGAAAACAATCAAGAAAGAAATCGGAACGACGAAACCTGATTCTAGGGCTCGGCACGATCGATCGGAGATCGATCTGTCATCAGTCCACCTCACACGCCGAGAACTTCGCCGGAAACCACCGTCGCTACCCCGAAGCTACGACTCCGACTCTACGGCCACCGCGCGCGGCACAACTCCGACCTCAGACACGGTCGCGCTTCGGCGCGCTTACAGCCACGCACGAAGCAGCCTCCAATGGCTTCACCACCGACGCACGGTGCACCGAGATCACGATCGTCAGCTTCCGGCAACAAGACAGGCGATCTTTCCGCTCGATTCTCTCTGCGATCTTCGCGCCTCTTCCGTCGTGTGAGTTAGGGCAGTCGAATCTGCCTTAAAGGAGTCAAAGAGCACGACTCTGTGGAGCGTTGGATCAAGGAGCAATCGATGGCCAAGATTAACCCACTAAGCTGCAGGTGTTGCATTGTCGTTTATAAAACAAACGACACTTAGTTTAAAAGACCAGCAGCTTATGGTTAATGGGCTTGAGCCATTTTAACGCTTCTCACCCAACAATCTCCACCTAGAAGCGCTTCAATTTGCTCCGTGGATAAACATCATATGACAATGGTGCCCTATCCTTGCCCTACACGACAAAGATAAAACACACAAGTCAGTTTACGACAAACACAAAACAACCAACATTAAGCACACTAGACAGTGCTTGAATTTAGTTGTTAATGGCAGAATCTTGGCTCCCAAGTCAGCAGGATTCTCTTCGACGAGGACCTTTTCCGGCTTGATTGTACCTACAACACAACAAAACCTACACAAGTCACAAGCTCAAAGCAATTTCTCCTTTTATATAATAAACCAATTTCAACAGTGCTTCTAATGTAATTCAATTTCCACAACAATGCAGCCCAATGATCACTACCGGGGTTAGAAATTAATCTACTCAAACGCGAAATGAAGTAGGCTAAATCCGGCCTCGAATTAATCATATAAAGCATCAAAGATTCAATTACATTAGCATATGGTTTATTCTCCAACATAACACACAATGATCGGCAAGAGAAAGATTCACAAACTTATCATATAACAATAAGAATATAGGAATGTCACTAGTAATATGAGAATAATAATATGAATCGCAATGACATCTAACAAGATCTATATTCGAAACATATGAATCACATCTTTCATACCAATGCCTCGGAGAATATTTCAAACCATATAACGACATCGTAAACAAGCACACTTTGTCATGAAATTGCTTATCTATATATCCCTTGGCTTGAACCACTACCATGTGCTCATCTAAACCTCTCCTCTTAGCCACTACCGACTTAGACCTCTCCCTAGATCTAACGGCCTCACTATAAGGATTCGGGTTACTAACATGAACCTCGGCAATCAAAACCGAAAACGCAAGGTCGGCATAGGAATACCTAGAAGGACGCCTAATGTCTCTTCTCTCTCTATCCCTAGCTAGTTGATAACTCTCTAACTCTCCCCGGTTAGACTCTTCGACATGTTCAACTTCCTCTACATGAGGTAGTTCAACATTCTCGTCACCAACTCCACCTATTCCTTCGTGAACGGGTGCATCACCTTGCGGTTCACCGACCGGCTCATCGACCCTAGGGCTTTCTAAGGGCTCCACCTCAATCGAGGTTCTACTAGACTCTTCTAAGGCACTCTCGGGTTCCTCTCTAGAAGATTTACACGGGAACGTACTCTCATCGAAGATCACATCTCTCGAGACTATGATCTTGACACCCCTAGTACTCCTATCCCACAACCGATACCCCTTTGTACCTTCTTGTTGTTGATAGCCCAAAAATACACACTTGATCGACCTCGGATCAAGCTTCCCTTCACGGGTATGTGCATAAGCCGCACACCCAAACACCCTAAGATGGCTAAGGTCCGGGACTCTTTTGGACCACATCTCTATAGGACACTTAAACCCTATGGCTGAATTAGGACTTCTATTCACTAGGTATGTGACCGTAGACAAAGCTTCACCCCAAAATGCTTTCGGCATTCCCGAAGTAAAGAGAAGACACCTAACCTTTTCTAATAGAGTCCTATTCATCCTCTCGGCAACGCCGTTTTGTTGAGGGGTTTTTATCACCGTCCTATGCCTAAGAATACCGTGTTCTCTACAATAAGCATCGAACTCTTGATTACAAAACTCAAGCCCATTATCGGTTCTAAGACCCTTGACCTTTCTACCCGCTTGGTTTTCCTCTAGGACTTTCCACTCCTTAAACCTACCTAAGGCTTCATCCTTAGACCTAAGAAGAAACGTCCAAACCCGCCTCGAGTAATCGTCAACAATACTAAGGAAATACCTATTATTCCCATGAGACACAACCCTTTCGGGACCCCACAAATCAGCGTGATCATACTCTAGGTTTTCTTTAGATAAATGCAATCCTTTACCAAAACTAAACCTATGTTGCTTACCTAACACACAAGGTTCACAAAAATCAAGGTGTGTTAGGGCGGTTTTACCAAGCAACCCCTTTTGATGAAGTAACATGAGACCTCTATGACTCATATGCCCGAGTCTCAAGTGCCACTTCTCAGTATCACTAAGGTTCGTTTTGGTAATAGGTTCACTTGCATTTTCTTTATCATTCACAATATTCAACGATACTTTATTATCATCAACAACAGATTGAACTTCATGACAACCATTCAAGACATATAAAGTATTAATCTTAGTTGCCTTTAAAACTAACTTCCCATTGTGAATAATCGTCATACACCCATTTTCGGCCGTGTTCTTACAACCTAGATCATCAAGGGTTCCGGTCGAAATAAGGTTTCTCATTAAACCGGGAACGTACCTAACCTTAGTAAGCTTGACTCTTCTATTCATATCGGTAAGCAAGATTACGGATCCTATTCCCGCTACTTCTAACGGATCATTGTTTGCCATGTTCACGGTTTCATTGTACATGTTACCTAATTCTAGGTCTACGAAGCAACTTCTATCGGGAGACATGTGAAACAAACAACCAGAATCTAGAATCCAATTATCATTATGTACCTTGCTACTAACATTTAACACATCAAAAATCATCGGACTTTTATCTTTAGAGCAAGCTACATTGGATTCACTAGATTGCTTAGTGTTCTTCGACGATTTAGGGCAATCTCTCCTAAAATGTCCTACCTCACCACATGTATAACACCTCCTATTCTCGTTCGTGGGTTTCTGGAACTTAACGGGCTTCTCCTTTTTCTTGTTCTTCCTAAAGGCAGTATTAGGATTCTCACTATTGGCTCTAACAAACAAATTGCTACTAGCTTTCTTATGATTCTTCAACTCCGCTTCCCTAGCCCTTAAACCCGAGATAATCAAATCTAATTTAGGCACAGTACCTGAATATTGCAAAGCATCTTTCACAACATGATAATCATCAGGTAACGAGTTAAGAAGAATCATAGCAAGACTGGACTCTTGTAAATCTTGATCAGTTCCTTTAAACATCTGAGTCAGTTTAAGAAACTCGTCGAGATTATCATCAAGAGACTTGGTCGTGTCCATTTAAAAGAAAATAGAGCACCCTTAAGGTATACGAGATTGGAAGCGGACTGAACTGAATAAACGGAATTCAGTTTGTCCCATAAAGCTAACGGTGATTCCTCACCATCAACTTTACGAAGAACGGAGTCTGATAGGTTCAAAATAATCAGACTATAAGCTTCCTCATCAATTTCGTCCTTACGGGATACTTGGTTCTCGGACCACTTTTTCTTGTCAGGTTCTAACGCAATAAGGACTTTATTATGCGACAATAAGGCCCTCATTTTCTTCTTCCAACTATTGAAATCAATTTTCCCATCATAAGAATTGATTTCGATTCTGGAAGCCATCTGACAGTTTTGAAAACAAAAATACTTGAATCTGATTTGATAAAAATCAAAGGATCAAAGAACAAATCGCTAATCTGATATAAATTTGTTTATATAAAAAAAGTCAGATTACCAATTTGACTGACCTAAACAAGATTTTTAACCAAAAAATAATTTTTCAAAACCCGAACAGATTATAGAACCACAAGAACACACCACCGAGAAAACCTAGCCAACAAGATTCAAACTAATCAACAAGAAAGAATCAATCAGAGACAAAGCCAAACAACACCAGATGCGGAATCACCCAACGAACAAATCGAAGTTATCGATCGATCAAAAATCGTGAGATTACGAAACCGAATTTCACGATTTATGGCTCTGATACCACTGTTATAAATCCTTTACCGACCTAGAACGAAAACCGAACAACAACGAACGATTCAAACAATACAATCTGATCCGATACAAACATGCAAATCAAAGAAATCAACCGAGAACGCAATACACATGCAACCACGGATCTCCGATCCTACCGAAACAGATTATACACACTCGACTACGGACAGAAAACAATCAAGAAAGAAATCGGAACGACGAAACCTGATTCTAGGGCTCGGCACGATCGATCGGAGATCGATCTGTCATCAGTCCACCTCGCACGCCGAGAACTTCGCCGGAAACCACCGTCGCTACCCCGAAGCTACGACTCCGACTCTACGGCCACCGCGCGCGGCACAACTCCGACCTCAGACACGGTCGCGCTTCGGCGCGCTTACAGCCACGCACGAAGCAGCCTCCAATGGCTTCACCACCGACGCACGGTGCACCGAGATCACGATCGTCAGCTTCCGGCAACAAGACAGGCGATCTTTCCGCTCGATTCTCTCTGCGATCTTCGCGCCTCTTCCGTCGTGTGAGTTAGGGCAGTCGAATCTGCCTTAAAGGAGTCAAAGAGCACGACTCTGTGGAGCGTTGGATCAAGGAGCAATCGATGGCCAAGATTAACCCACTAAGCTGCAGGTGTTGCATTGTCGTTTATAAAACAAACGACACTTAGTTTAAAAGACCAGCAGCTTATGGTTAATGGGCTTGAGCCATTTTAACGCTTCTCACCCAACAATCTCCACCTAGAAGCGCTTCAATTTGCTCCGTGGATAAACATCATATGACAATGGTGCCCTATCCTTGCCCTACACGACAAAGATAAAACACACAAGTCAGTTTACGACAAACACAAAACAACCAACATTAAGCACACTAGACAGTGCTTGAATTTAGTTGTTAATGGCAGAATCTTGGCTCCCAAGTCAGCAGGATTCTCTTCGACGAGGACCTTTTCCGGCTTGATTGTACCTACAACACAACAAAACCTACACAAGTCACAAGCTCAAAGCAATTTCTCCTTTTATATAATAAACCAATTTCAACAGTGCTTCTAATGTAATTCAATTTCCACAACAATGCAGCCCAATGATCACTACCGGGGTTAGAAATTAATCTACTCAAACGCGAAATGAAGTAGGCTAAATCCGGCCTCGAATTAATCATATAAAGCATCAAAGATTCAATTACATTAGCATATGGTTTATTCTCCAACATAACACACAATGATCGGCAAGAGAAAGATTCACAAACTTATCATATAACAATAAGAATATAGGAATGTCACTAGTAATATGAGAATAATAATATGAATCGCAATGACATCTAACAAGATCTATATTCGAAACATATGAATCACATCTTTCATACCAATGCCTCGGAGAATATTTCAAACCATATAACGACATCGTAAACAAGCACACTTTGTCATGAAATTGCTTATCTATATATCCCTTGGCTTGAACCACTACCATGTGCTCATCTAAACCTCTCCTCTTAGCCACTACCGACTTAGACCTCTCCCTAGATCTAACGGCCTCACTATAAGGATTCGGGTTACTAACATGAACCTCGGCAATCAAAACCGAAAACGCAAGGTCGGCATAGGAATACCTAGAAGGACGCCTAATGTCTCTTCTCTCTCTATCCCTAGCTAGTTGATAACTCTCTAACTCTCCCCGGTTAGACTCTTCGACATGTTCAACTTCCTCTACATGAGGTAGTTCAACATTCTCGTCACCAACTCCACCTATTCCTTCGTGAACGGGTGCATCACCTTGCGGTTCACCGACCGGCTCATCGACCCTAGGGCTTTCTAAGGGCTCCACCTCAATCGAGGTTCTACTAGACTCTTCTAAGGCACTCTCGGGTTCCTCTCTAGAAGATTTACACGGGAACGTACTCTCATCGAAGATCACATCTCTCGAGACTATGATCTTGACACCCCTAGTACTCCTATCCCACAACCGATACCCCTTTGTACCTTCTTGTTGTTGATAGCCCAAAAATACACACTTGATCGACCTCGGATCAAGCTTCCCTTCACGGGTATGTGCATAAGCCGCACACCCAAACACCCTAAGATGGCTAAGGTCCGGGACTCTTTTGGACCACATCTCTATAGGACACTTAAACCCTATGGCTGAATTAGGACTTCTATTCACTAGGTATGTGACCGTAGACAAAGCTTCACCCCAAAATGCTTTCGGCATTCCCGAAGTAAAGAGAAGACACCTAACCTTTTCTAATAGAGTCCTATTCATCCTCTCGGCAACGCCGTTTTGTTGAGGGGTTTTTATCACCGTCCTATGCCTAAGAATACCGTGTTCTCTACAATAAGCATCGAACTCTTGATTACAAAACTCAAGCCCATTATCGGTTCTAAGACCCTTGACCTTTCTACCCGCTTGGTTTTCCTCTAGGACTTTCCACTCCTTAAACCTACCTAAGGCTTCATCCTTAGACCTAAGAAGAAACGTCCAAACCCGCCTCGAGTAATCGTCAACAATACTAAGGAAATACCTATTATTCCCATGAGACACAACCCTTTCGGGACCCCACAAATCAGCGTGATCATACTCTAGGTTTTCTTTAGATAAATGCAATCCTTTACCAAAACTAAACCTATGTTGCTTACCTAACACACAAGGTTCACAAAAATCAAGGTGTGTTAGGGCGGTTTTACCAAGCAACCCCTTTTGATGAAGTAACATGAGACCTCTATGACTCATATGCCCGAGTCTCAAGTGCCACTTCTCAGTATCACTAAGGTTCGTTTTGGTAATAGGTTCACTTGCATTTTCTTTATCATTCACAATATTCAACGATACTTTATTATCATCAACAACAGATTGAACTTCATGACAACCATTCAAGACATATAAAGTATTAATCTTAGTTGCCTTTAAAACTAACTTCCCATTGTGAATAATCGTCATACACCCATTTTCGGCCGTGTTCTTACAACCTAGATCATCAAGGGTTCCGGTCGAAATAAGGTTTCTCATTAAACCGGGAACGTACCTAACCTTAGTAAGCTTGACTCTTCTATTCATATCGGTAAGCAAGATTACGGATCCTATTCCCGCTACTTCTAACGGATCATTGTTTGCCATGTTCACGGTTTCATTGTACATGTTACCTAATTCTAGGTCTACGAAGCAACTTCTATCGGGAGACATGTGAAACAAACAACCAGAATCTAGAATCCAATTATCATTATGTACCTTGCTACTAACATTTAACACATCAAAAATCATCGGACTTTTATCTTTAGAGCAAGCTACATTGGATTCACTAGATTGCTTAGTGTTCTTCGACGATTTAGGGCAATCTCTCCTAAAATGTCCTACCTCACCACATGTATAACACCTCCTATTCTCGTTCGTGGGTTTCTGGAACTTAACGGGCTTCTCCTTTTTCTTGTTCTTCCTAAAGGCAGTATTAGGATTCTCACTATTGGCTCTAACAAACAAATTGCTACTAGCTTTCTTATGATTCTTCAACTCCGCTTCCCTAGCCCTTAAACCCGAGATAATCAAATCTAATTTAGGCACAGTACCTGAATATTGCAAAGCATCTTTCACAACATGATAATCATCAGGTAACGAGTTAAGAAGAATCATAGCAAGACTGGACTCTTGTAAATCTTGATCAGTTCCTTTAAACATCTGAGTCAGTTTAAGAAACTCGTCGAGATTATCATCAAGAGACTTGGTCGTGTCCATTTAAAAGAAAATAGAGCACCCTTAAGGTATACGAGATTGGAAGCGGACTGAACTGAATAAACGGAATTCAGTTTGTCCCATAAAGCTAACGGTGATTCCTCACCATCAACTTTACGAAGAACGGAGTCTGATAGGTTCAAAATAATCAGACTATAAGCTTCCTCATCAATTTCGTCCTTACGGGATACTTGGTTCTCGGACCACTTTTTCTTGTCAGGTTCTAACGCAATAAGGACTTTATTATGCGACAATAAGGCCCTCATTTTCTTCTTCCAACTATTGAAATCAATTTTCCCATCATAAGAATTGATTTCGATTCTGGAAGCCATCTGACAGTTTTGAAAACAAAAATACTTGAATCTGATTTGATAAAAATCAAAGGATCAAAGAACAAATCGCTAATCTGATATAAATTTGTTTATATAAAAAAAGTCAGATTACCAATTTGACTGACCTAAACAAGATTTTTAACCAAAAAATAATTTTTCAAAACCCGAACAGATTATAGAACCACAAGAACACACCACCGAGAAAACCTAGCCAACAAGATTCAAACTAATCAACAAGAAAGAATCAATCAGAGACAAAGCCAAACAACACCAGATGCGGAATCACCCAACGAACAAATCGAAGTTATCGATCGATCAAAAATCGTGAGATTACGAAACCGAATTTCACGATTTATGGCTCTGATACCACTGTTATAAATCCTTTACCGACCTAGAACGAAAACCGAACAACAACGAACGATTCAAACAATACAATCTGATCCGATACAAACATGCAAATCAAAGAAATCAACCGAGAACGCAATACACATGCAACCACGGATCTCCGATCCTACCGAAACAGATTATACACACTCGACTACGGACAGAAAACAATCAAGAAAGAAATCGGAACGACGAAACCTGATTCTAGGGCTCGGCACGATCGATCGGAGATCGATCTGTCATCAGTCCACCTCGCACGCCGAGAACTTCGCCGGAAACCACCGTCGCTACCCCGAAGCTACGACTCCGACTCTACGGCCACCGCGCGCGGCACAACTCCGACCTCAGACACGGTCGCGCTTCGGCGCGCTTACAGCCACGCACGAAGCAGCCTCCAATGGCTTCACCACCGACGCACGGTGCACCGAGATCACGATCGTCAGCTTCCGGCAACAAGACAGGCGATCTTTCCGCTCGATTCTCTCTGCGATCTTCGCGCCTCTTCCGTCGTGTGAGTTAGGGCAGTCGAATCTGCCTTAAAGGAGTCAAAGAGCACGACTCTGTGGAGCGTTGGATCAAGGAGCAATCGATGGCCAAGATTAACCCACTAAGCTGCAGGTGTTGCATTGTCGTTTATAAAACAAACGACACTTAGTTTAAAAGACCAGCAGCTTATAGTTAATGGGCTTAAGCCATTTTAACGCTTCTCACCCAACAATATGTGTCTGAGAACTATCAACGGGAAAAGAAAAAAGAAGGGTGCGATTATAGATATAGATTCGTCCTAACCTAGATATTCTTTAGATAGTGACCGTGTACGAAATGATATATTTTCTTGGACCAGCATTAATGCATTAATTTGATTATTGCTATGAATAAATCATATTTTCAGTGTCTTTACGTACGTGTATATATATTTTGCTCAATAAGTGTATGTGATGTGCTATTTGTTCTGTACAATCGGCTAATTACACGTTTCATAAAGATCACAGAAGGATTATTATATTATATGTGTATATATATTTTTCCATATATGATTATATTTTTTTATGGGCTAATTTGGTTATGTTCCATTAAGCAACTAATATAACTTAATTACGATGATTACAGCTAAATGTATATGACTTGTAGTTACGTGAGAATCAAGTACAAGCAATAATTAGCTAATTATGCACATTTTTGCATTAATGTGACTCCAAATATGATACAATTGGAAGCTTTAGCTTTTGACAATAGTAATTAGTAAACACTAAACACTCATTTCATATTATACCAGCACGTGGCGCATACAGAGTGGCCACGTCTTGTAGGCTATATTTATAGCCTACAAGACTATGATAAATTGATAATTGATATGTCTACATTTATATGATTCTTTCATTCTATCAAACCAGTGATTGATACTCAACCAATTGAGAAAAGAAAAGAAAAAAAAAAAACTCAATCAATTGAGCCAAACTCCAATTATTGGTCAAATTAGAGAAAATGGAATCTAGAAGCTGAATTAAAGTATACATTTTTTTTTATAAAATAATCATCTAAAATTATAAATTAAGTAGTTAACCAAGTTTATTCTGTACTTTGTAAAATTTAGGACACATTTTCTCTATATACACAATAAGTAACTTCTATTCTTATGACTTTTTGAGCTTTGGTTTGGTTCAAGAAGGACGATAGTTCTCCAAGTTCCATTTTTTTTTTTCATCAACGGCGTTATAAAAAAAAAATATTGTGATAGAATTTGGAGAACATTTTTTTTTCTGTTTTTAAATAGAAATTCACAAAGTTTTCAACACTAAGTCTTGGACTGTCATATCTTTAAATCGAGTTTTAAATGAGGCATTTACAAGAAAGTGTCACAAATTCCCGTTAGTTGATTTTACAATAAACAAAGTGGGAATGAAAAGCACTAAAAAATGAAATTATTACAATACTAGCATTTATGCATGAATCATCAAATCTAGAAATGGAAACAAGAAACATATGCTCTACCATCGGGCGTCGTATCGTTACATATGGTTGTCCGAAACAATACGACATATCTAGCTATGTCGTTTCTCTAAACAGATGTGCTTTCAGTTCTTCGTATGAGATTCAGATCTCCCCAATCCACACCCTTCATCATCACCGTCCACCAGAACCCCACGATCTCCACGTACACCTTACCGCACCGAATCATTTCCCCACCTTCCTCTTTCCCTTCATCTTCCTCGCTAACTAGATTCTCGATCTCTCTCTCTCTCCTCCAAACCTTCACTCTCTCTCTCTGTCTCCTTCCATGGCGTCTCCGGCGACACTCCCGGTCTCAAACAGCCAGTCCGCGGCGGCCCCGGGCGCTCCGGCGCCGATCTCCACGCCGGCGTTCCGAGCGTTCCTCTCGCGGATCTCCGGCTCGCTGCGCAGCGGCCTATCGCAGCGCCGGCCGTGGATGGAGCTCCTCGATCGGAGCGCCTTCGCGCGGCCCGAGTCCCTCACCGACGCCTACTCGCGGATCCGCAAGAACCTCGGGTACTTCCGCGTCAACTACGCGTCCATGATCGCGCTGGTGCTCGCTCTCTCGCTCCTCTCGCATCCCTTCTCGCTCCTCGTCCTCGTGTCCTTGCTCGCCGCCTGGGCGTTCCTCTACCTCTTTAAGCCCGCCGACCAGCCTCTGGTCCTCCTTGGCCGGACGTTCTCCGACACCGAGACACTCGTCGGTCTCGTGGTCCTCACCGTCATCGTTGTCTTCGTCTCCAGCGTCGGATCGCTCCTGATCTCGGCGCTCACGGTCGGGTTTGCCGTTGTCTGCGCTCACGGCGCGTTCCGGGTTCCCGAGGATCTCTTCCTCGACGACCAAGAGCCTGCGAATGTCGGATTCCTCTCGTTCCTTGGCGGTGCCGCCGGTGCTGCTGCGCCATCTCTGGCGGGGCGGGTCTAGCGAGGTTCGTAAGAGAAGCCCTTTATTTGGTGGAATTGAGTGTTGAAGTTCGATTTGTTTGGGTATCATATGAGGGAAATTCGTAGGTCTATTTTGTAGATTGAGATTGAGATTGAGATCTGAACTCAATTAGGTTCAGAGGCTGCTTAAAGATGTAAACTTTGCTATAATTCATCAACTTCCTATAGTATGTGATAGTTGAGAGTTCTACATTACATTTATATTGCTATATTTAAAGTATTTGCACTTGAAATTTATCTCTGTTAGGGGTTGTCTTTACTTTCTGATACTTCCTTGTTCCTTAAGATTTCATGAAGGTTTAGTCTATTTTATAGATTGAGATTCAGATGTGATTTCAATTTGCCTCAGAGACCGCTAAAAGATGTGAACTTTGATACAATTCATGTGATCTTCACTCTAATATATTCAGCTGACGATAGTTGTGAAGTTTTGGCTTTCGAGATTTCGCTTTTGCTCATGCGTCCTTTGCTTTTAATCAAACTTGGAATAAACCGAAGGGGATGGTTTTGGGGGTAAGGGGAAACTTGGGATTTTATACATTTCCGGTTCGGTTCCCC
This sequence comes from Parietaria judaica, assembly GCA_954871525.1. Taxonomy (NCBI): domain Eukaryota; kingdom Viridiplantae; phylum Streptophyta; class Magnoliopsida; order Rosales; family Urticaceae; genus Parietaria; species Parietaria judaica. Next base: position 6,505,611 of record OX940862.1, read on the forward strand.
GTGACGCAAACAATTGGGGCCTTTGGCTAGTCTCCCGGTCGATAATGCCAAGGTCCCGTGGTTTATAGTCGGGTGTACCCGGATTAATTAAAAAATCGAAAGATGGAATCTGCATTTCTATGTGGACATCTTGAAAAAGTGGAATTTGCTTCAATAAGGTGTGTATTGGCCTATTGGTCATCGATGGGATCTAAATATAGCTCAGTGACAGTGACTAGAGATTTAGAAGGAAGCAATATTTTCGCTTCATGATAGTCTACATAATCTGTGAATTAAATTCGCTTTACAGTTAACCTAAGTAATATCTATGGAACTATTCACAATCACTACACTGCAGTTGGGTGTCTGAATCTGAAATTAAATGTTATCCATTTGAAGCTGGTATTGCCTGTGGTTAATGAATTTAATTGTGTGTTATGCAACTTAAGTTTTCTTCTTTGATCAACTTAAGAAATGCATGGTTGACGCGATCTTTGTTCTATAGAACTACGGGTGCTTGGTTAGATTTTCTGTTTTCTGTTTCAATTTCTACTTCGGCAGAACTGTTCTGTAAATATTTTCAAAGCACCGTTTTGGGTGGGTTTCTGTTAAATTGATCTGCGAAAAGAAAAACGGGAACCGACAGTGATTGCTCGCCTTAAGCTCATTGTTGTTTTGATATTTGGACATTGGTCATAGATTTTATGATTCTAGCCATTTAAGATAGAAAGGTGGTAGGATCCGAGCATGGTCTCCACATGAAAACGAGAGAGAAATCGTCACCAACGCGAATCTGAGAACACAAAACGGGCATTCTCCTTCAAGGGTCGAGGCTGTAAACTCTGTCCAAAAGATGTCAAGAATATTCCTAAGAGTATTAACTCCTAGATGCAAGCACAATTACTCAATATTCCTCTTCTGTGTTAAAGGTTGAGAGTTTTTACTTGATAAGCAAATGCAATTCAGAGAGAACTGAACCATGTAAAGTACGTAATAATGATCTGAGCTTTTACAGATCAGTTGATACTTTATTATATGATGCTTTTAAGTTTAAGTTTCATATGCCCTTTTCACAGTCTTGTGATTTATTTAGTTACTTACCAACCCTACTTCAGTGAATGTCGTTTATTGAGAGTGCATAGAATTTGACACGTTACCGAGCCAAATCAGCACAAACCCGTGACTACCTTCGTCAACCTTGAACAGTCGATACTCACCTGTCTTTTTTGTTGCTTATCGGCTTATGGTGACTTGTCGATGTTTGTTTGGTTCAACAAGGCCAAATCTTCTTGGCTTTTTAGCTATTATTAAAGGGTAATTAGTTAATGATTAACTTATTTAACTTGCTGAAACTCTTTAAATGTGTTAACTCCAACACTGATAAAATAGATTGACTTAGCATGGTTTAAAAAAAAAGTCAATAATGATAATTCATTTGAAATCAGAGTCAATTAAGTTCAAACGAGAATCGGTCTAAAAATAAATAGAAAATAAAAACAGTTTAAGACGAGTAGGTCCAAAAAATTACCATTTTGAGAAAAGCATGTTAAGTCCCACATAGAAAAGACACGAGGACTAATACGATAGGAAAAAAAATAATTGAAAAAAAAAAATCATAAGTTATTCGCTTCGTTTTAACGGACGCTAAAGACATCATTTTTTTAGTTTCTTTTGTCACATGCTCATTCAATACCATAGCTCAATTCATCTATTACAATGAACAGACCTCCAAAAGAAACTTCCCTTTCTTTTCATGTATAATCTTTGGTTTATGTACGACAGTACGAGTGAGAGAAATCAAGTTAAATGATTTATGTAAAAACAAAAAAACAAAAAAAAGGTTGATTGTGCAATTTACCAAAGATAACCAAACAAGGTCCTAAAATATCTCTCACCTACTTCATTGTGTCATCAATTATGTTACATCTTTCCAGCCCCTGAATTTGGACCACACTCGCCCAAAAGTCTAAAAAAAACTTGTTAAATTGAGGTCCACGTCACTCAAGAGTCAAGAATGATGACCTATTTTCCACTTCGAGTTCATATTAGTTACTACCATAGGTCAAAAACCCTGATTTCCCTGGTCCAAACTCAGCTCTCTAATCATTGAATGAATGAAAGCGACAATTTCATTAACCTCGGATTACTTCTCTTCTTAATCACCCCATTTGTCCCATTCTCTTCTTACGCATATTCACATCTCAATTTTGACCTTATATGCGTTTCCATAATGTTCTCCAAATTGAAGCTATAGGAGCTTTAATTACTATTGTCATATGTTATATAAAATATAAATAGCACATTGCCTCTTTCAAATGACAAAAGTTATGAACTATGTCTTGATTAATCATCAAACGAGATCAATATACTAGTTTATGGAACTATCGTGAAACAAACAATTATTTTAAATGCTCAAGAACTCTTAGGATAAAAAATCTCATATAATCTGATGAAGTTACTCTTAAACAAGTAATGTGTTACGTTCAATTTAAAAGTTTGATTTATCTTTCATAAGTACATAACAATATGCTACTTTATAAAGCGAACGATGACAAATTCCATAACATGAAAAGTTAAAGAGCATTACTTTAGGATCAAACCGGTCCGGATACCTAGATCTAGAGTCCATGTTTTGTACAATCCAAATGGGTCTCATTTCCAAAACCCGGTTATTATATTCGGATCCGGTTTTTAAATCCCAAACTCAAGTCTATTTTTTTACTTCTAAATATAGTCCTTAGTACAGGGGTATAATAGTCCTTGCATAATTGAGTCTCTGTCTCTGTATTCTGTCTGTAATAGCTGCTGCTGCTGCTAAGTGGGCCCATTGAAAAAGATAGCCGTTGCGAGGAGGAGCGGTTGAAGCAATAAAACGAACTCGGGATTCATCCCAAACCCACCACCAGTCCACACACCCACACATGCATACATTATTTACTTACACATATACATACACAGATACAAACTTCAATACACCACCACAGATCGAGATAGATAGTCAAACCAACAACAAAAAAGATAATCAAGGCAAAAGCACCTACATTTTTTTTCATCTAAAGCGACATAGATTTAAAGTAAAAAATTGCAACATAAGTATTCAAAGACCAAAGTAAACGAATGTAAAACGATATATTTTGTACAATTCTTTTGTCAAATTAAAATGAACAAAATGCTATATATCTGGATTAGCACATAAATATGTATTTTACATAAAATTTTAAGAAAATTATGCTTAAAACTTGGACGGAAAGATATATCGGTTCATATTTATTGACTTCGAATAATTTTGCTATTTTTTTTTTAACTTTAGACTCCCGCTGATTCAGTTGGTCAAATATAGATACTTTTTCCGCAATCATACCGAAATAAGATCATACTGCAAGTATGCATTATGCTACACACTCTTAAATCTCTAAACAATATATCTCTAAATATATATATATATATATATATAAACTATATATTGATAAAAGGATGTTAGTGTTTATTATTATTTTTTTATAGGCGAAACTAGCCGTTAGGGCGTGTTAGAAGAACAGCCCTGGCACCACCTTAATGCACATCGTTTCTCTCTCCTTCCCATGCAAGATTCTCTCTCTCTCGAAAACATGGTCACGTGCTCTCTCTCAGTCACTCACAGGAAACCCCACCATTTCAAAGCTCTTCTTCTTCTTCACTACTTAAGCTTTCTTACTATTCTTCCCTCTTTCAGTAGCTACTACTGTGACCACATTTATCGTCTTCTTCTTGCTACTTTTGCCACTTTATAGTTTATAGCAATGAGAAGATTACCAGCCCATCAGCGCCATTCCCGCCGCGTTTGCCGGCTCGTCGCGCTGCTGGCGTTGCTCGCGTTGGCGGTGTTCGAGCCGGTTTCTGGCCAGGAATGGGACGGCGTGATCGTCACCGCGGCCGACTTCCAGGCCCTCCAAGCCGTGAAGCGCGAGTTCTCTGACCCGAGAGGCTTCCTCCGGAGCTGGAACGACAGCGGCTTCGGGGCGTGCTCGGGCGGGTGGGCCGGGATCAAGTGCGCGCAGGGGCAGGTCATCGTCCTGCAGCTCCCATGGAAGGGCCTCGGCGGCCGGATCTCAGAGAAGATCGGGCAGCTCGGGGCGCTGCGGAAGCTCAGCCTCCACGACAACGCCATCGGAGGCCCGATCCCGCAAGCTCTCGGGTTCCTCCCCAATCTCAGGGGAGTTCAACTGTTCAACAACAAGCTCTCTGGTTCGATCCCTTCTTCGCTGGGCTTCAGCCTTGTGCTTCAAACCCTCGACATTGCCAACAACTCTCTCACCGGGATCATCCCCAACGGCATTGCGAACTCCACCAGGCTCATCAGGGTCAACCTGAGCTTCAATTCGCTCTCCGGATCGATTCCGGCGAGCCTCGCGAGCTCGAACTCGTTGACTTTCCTCGCTCTAGACGGAAACAACCTCACCGGAACAATCCCGTCAGAAATCGGAAGATCGAGAAACCTCACGGTCCTCAATCTCAGCCGGAACCGCTTCAACGGTCCGATCCCGGACTCCATTGGCGAGCTCTCTAAGCTCACAGAGCTCGACCTCTCGCTCAACAATCTCACTCATGAAATCCCCAATTCCCTTTCGTTCGTCCCCAATCTCACGCTCTTCTACGTCTCCTACAACAATCTCTCCGGCTCGGTCCCACCTTCACTGGCCCGGAAGTTCAACGCGAGCTCCTTCGCCGGAAACATCGACCTCTGCGGCTTCACCGGCTCGCCGCCTTGCCAAGCTTCTTCAGTACCTTCGCAAGGCGCCGAGGAGGAAAACCCGAAGCCCAAGCACCATCGCCACAAGCTGAGCACGAAGGACATCATCCTCATCGCGGCGGGAACGCTCCTGGTCGTCCTCGTCTCGATCTGCTGCGTCTTGCTGCTCTGCTTGCTGAGGCGGAGAACCGCTGCGTCGAAGGGGAAGAAGGACAAGGGCTCCGTGGCTCGAGCCGAGAAGGGGATTTCAGCGGCGGTTGGCGCGGGCGAGGCGGAAATCGCGGGCGGGGAAGCGGGCGGGAAGCTGGTCCACTTCGAGGGGGCGGTGGCGTTCACGGCGGACGACCTGCTGTGTGCGACGGCGGAGATAATGGGGAAGAGCACGTTCGGGACGGTGTACAAGGCGACGCTGGAGGACGGGCAGCAGGTGGCGGTGAAGAGGCTGAGGGAGAAGATAACGAAGAGCCAGAGGGAGTTCGAGACGGAGGTGAGTGTGTTGGGGAAGATGAGGCATCCGAATCTGCTGGCGCTGAGGGCGTACTACACGGGGCCAAAGGGAGAGAAGCTGCTCGTCTTCGACTACATGCCCCGAGGGAGCCTCTCCATGTTTCTCCACGGTAATTCATTTAATACCTTGCTCATCACGCTTTCTTTACTGCTTTTGTTTAGCGGGCTCAAATTTGCTCAAAGTAGTCCTACTTTCCCGCTTTTCTGTTATATTTTAGGGCTGATTTTTTATTTTTTCTAATCCCAATTGATCAAACATTTTTAAAAATCGGGATCTTTTTGGGGATTAAAACCTTGGGGCCGGCTTGATTTCGTTACGGAAACAAACTTAAGCCAAAGAGCTAGACTCGACCCCGGATTATAAATTGGGAATCGAGAAGTGTCTAGAGAAAATAAAAATAAAGCCTGCCCGGTTCACGGTTTATGCTTTTTTGAATTATCATTATATTTCTAAAAAAATTAAATCGGAAAAAATACCGTAGTTTAATTAAATCGGAAAGATGCGTGATTTTTGGAGTTATTTTGTTTCTTCATAATTTAGAAGTATTTACTAAACCGAGATTGGACTGGTTTTTTAAATTCCGAAAACTTGGGACAGGGACGGGAAACAAAACCCAAATACCCGAGTTCCCTTCTCACTTCTAGCTTGGAAACATTTTATGCATCTTTTTCACTGATAACTTTTGCTTTTCTGCAGCAAGAGGACCCGAAACGCCGATCAACTGGCCGACGAGGATGAGAATAGCGCAGGGCATGACTCGCGGCCTTTTCTACCTCCACTCACATGAGAACACCATCCACGGTAACCTCACATCAAGTAACGTCTTGCTTGACGAGCAAGCAACCGCCAAGGTGGCCGACTTCGGCCTCTCTCGCCTTGTCATGACGGCTGCCGCAGCCAACGTGATTGCCACCGCAGCGGCGCTGGGCTACCGGGCGCCCGAGCTCTCGAAGCTGAAGAAGGCAAACACGAAGACCGACGTGTACAGCCTCGGCGTCATAATCCTCGAGCTTCTCACAGGGAAATCCCCCGGAGAAGCCATGAATGGAGTCGACCTCCCGCAGTGGGTCGCCTCCATAGTGAAGGAGGAGTGGACCAACGAGGTATTCGACTTGGAGCTCATGAGGGACGCCTCGAGCATCGGCGATGAGCTCTTGAACACGCTGAAGCTCGCGCTGCACTGCGTCGACCCTTCGCCAGCTGCGAGGCCCGAGGTGGCACAGATTCTCCGGCAGCTCGAGGAGATCAGACCGTACGATGCGGTGACACCTGCGAGCTCCGGTGACGATGGAACCGGAGTTCCTTCTACTAGCGAGTGACGAGAAAGCCAGACACGTAGTTGATGAATTCTTTCATTCTTCAATAGGACTTTTGAGTTTGTTACTTATTTATTTTCTTCAAATTTTTAGTGTGTAAATAGGTGTTTGAGGGTTTTGTAAGAGTGGTTGGTTGTTAATGTTTTTGGTTTGACATTCACAATCCAAAAAAGAAAAAGCTTCTGCTTCAATTTTGGTCTCTCAATCCAGTTGATATCGCTTTCTAGAATGATAATAAGTAATGGATGAATCTGAAACCCGGTTCAATCCAATCTCGAGAACGGTAAAAATAATGATTTTTTCACTTAAGGCATATCCGCTCTAAAATTTCTCTCGGAAATAGATAATGAACCACGTGTCGGCTGGCGCAATGATTCCCAAAAAATGTCCCCGAAAAGCTATCTTGTGCTCGACTCGAGACTCTCGGTACTTTTGATCATAAGTGTTCGTAACCGGCTTTCCCGCCTAAAGCTTGCCGTAGTAGGCTATTATAGTATTTTCTCTAGTTACGCGATTTTCCACTACGCAAGTTTCTTCCAAGGTACAAAAGCAACAACGAAAAATAAAGTGAGGAATTCAGTTACAAAGATCCTCTGCTACAACTAATTTACACAACAATTTGGAAAAATGAAGAAGAAAAAAAAGGTTCCTTTGCTCATTTTCTTTTCTTGTTAGATTGGACCACAAATTTACAATGGTATGTCAATTTTGTATATGTGACTGTTCAAAAGAAAGATTCACACACTTGCAAAGTTCTCTCGGCTTCCAAGTTTTACGTACCCGCTCGTCTCCTCCACCAGCATTTGCCACACATTCGCCATCTTCTCTGCATATGAAGCCTGCAACAAGAACAAATATATTCCATTTTCTAATCGATCAAAAAATCTTAGGTTGAAGAATCGTAAAGCACGAATTAGCGAGAAGTAAGCAGAAAGATACCTCACTGTTTACAAATCCACTCAACATGTTTAAGAAGTCTTTACGCCTCTCCTCGTCGAGCCTTTCAAGCTCGAGTCGGTTGTTTTCCTGCATAAAATATAGTAGTATACATATAATTATACCGCTTAAATATTATTACATTAACGGTGAACTTTTAGGTCGTTCCTTCCGCGACATGGATGAAGTGTCAGGTTTGACTTCAACACAAACGATACGAATCATCTCGTACTTTTAAGCCTATAGGTAAAACTCACCCCCAAAAGCGGTGGTGTTTTATGATTTTACAAGCCGTTATCTTAGAATTTATATCCGAGAATTGAAACAGTACCTTGATTTGCTCATACTCTCTGACTGCACAAGATTTAGCTTCCTCGGTGCTTCGTACACTTTCCTTCAACTCCACAATCTTACGCATCCTTGATCTGTCTCCGCCAAATACTTTCGACGAGGCAGCTTCAAGCTTCGCGATCCTCGACTCCAAGGAAGTCAACTCCGAAGACAGAGTCTGAACGGTAAGTAAAGCACCCGATCGATCTGAAAATGCATTATGCGAGGCCAAGATCACTCCTAAGTAATCATGGAGCACATCCTGCAACACACGCCAAAATATTATGGTTCCATGCTTACTTCCAGTAACATACTGATTTGGTGCAGAGAAAATCAAGTACCTTACCAAATGCTTAACCGTTTGCGCATTCAACTCTCGGTAGAATCTGCCCGATCTAGCAGCAGCATTCGCCACATTCTTCATATCTGCAGCCCGGGTTCTTTGAGAGTCGAGCACAGCCTCATCCTTCTCGAACTTCGCCAAGCCGTCGAACGCGAACCCCAATTCACCCATCGTCTCTCCCATGTCTTGTTGAGCTTTCACCAGAGATTCAGCCTGCAAAACCACAAACCAAGATCAACATTCACCTTCCTCGAGCAAGATCAAAGCATAGTTTGCCAAATCAACAAGAACGTCCTCGAAATCGCGGTAATTCAGCAGTCACAGATTCGATCAAGCATAAACAAACCTGTTGAGACAAATTGCTGAGATGATTCTCAAACTCCATGAGCTTTTCCTTCCTCTCCAAGAAATCCTTATCTTCTTCCACCACCAGAGGCTTCACTCTCCCCCAATCGTTCGCCACCGACTGCCGCAACTCCTTCAGCATCTTCATCACGCCTCCGCCGTCTTTCACCGCCGGCGCAGCCTCTTCCCGGGCGCTCGGAGCGGTACCGGACAGGAACGCCTTCAATTCGTCGCTCCTGCGAATCTCCGGGTGCTTCGCCAACTTGTTGAGGTACTTCTCGAGCTGAGCCCTCCTCTGCTCCACGAACTGCTCCGACTGCCTCTCCAGCGCCACGCTCTTGTCCGGTCGCACCGGCACGAACATTCCCCGGCGCGTCTCCGCCAACCGCTCCGACAGCGCCACCACGTCCCTGAACCGCCGCCGCACGCAGAACTCGATCCCTCCGAACTCGGCCACGTTCGTGCTCGTCGTGATCATGTAGCTGTAGAACTCGCGCTCCTTTCGCGGCTCCGAGACCCAAGCCCTGAGGAACTCGGAGAGGTCGGAGATTTCGGAATCGGACGGCGCGGAGGCTGAATCAGCGGGCGATGGAGGATCGGCGTTCGGCAGCGGCTCGTCGAGGGGGAGAGATTCCATGTCTTCGTGGAGCTCGGAATCGGAGCTTCCATGGAAGTCGCTGTTCATCATTTCCGGATTCGATGCAAGAAAATGGAGTATCTCTTCGTGCTCTTGATCGTGCTTTTCATTGAGAAGCTTATGTCGTTTTAAATAATATATGCCGTTTATGCTTATGTGGTATTCAATAATATATGTCGTTTTTTGTTTTTCAATGAGAAGCTTTTGTCGTTTACTTCGCTACATAATGAAGCATCGTTGATCTTCTTCACTCTCTCGCATCCCGAGTCATCTCTGGCTATGGTGGTCACCGCTCACCAAACCCATATAGAATCCGAGCAAGGTACGTTGACTGTGTAATGTGGCTCCATGTGTTGACTGTATATATAATGTACACATATACATGTGTTTGATGGTTTTGGGTCAGGAGCTCAAACTGTTTGATGAAATGTCTCACTGATAATTTCTACTAGTAAAAGGCATGGATCGTTCTCAGAACTGTTTGATGAAATGTTTCAATGACAATTTAAGAACTGCAAATTAAATTCTCACATTTTGTTTGGGAATTTTGATTAAATTGCAGAATAAGGTAGACGATAATACAAAGCATACGATGGCTAATCAGCTTTTGAACACGGCACGGAAACGATACCGCTTTCCGTGCTTAGTCACTGTCCGAGAGAAGACGAGCTCTTCACAATTCGTGGCGTCCAGAGCCAGAGACCCCACGTTTGAGAAACTCATGGAGAATTACAAGAATCTCCTAAAAGTGGTGGCCATCCAAGACCTGATCCTGGCCAACCCGGCCAAACCGGTGGTATCCCTCGACTTCCTCTCTGCCCTCGCGCAGAGGCTCCACCTCAACCGTGGCGCAGCCTCGTTCCTCCGCCGCCATCCCCATGTCTTCCGCATCTTCCACTCGCAACCCAAGTCGCAGATCCTCTGCGGGCTCACTCCCTCTGCCCTTGACATCATCCAGCTAGAGTCGGCCGCCGTCGCTGACACCCTTCCTGACATTGTCGACAGGCTGGCACGCCTTCTCTCCATGTCGGCTTCCAAGACACTGCCGGTCCGCGCGATCTTCAAGGTATGGAGGGAGCTCGGCCTCCCCGACGACTTCGAAGACTCGGTAACATACTCGTTCTGGATAATCTATTATAATTTCATTATTTCTCTGAACCAGTTGTATATATCTCTCTATGTATATACTTATGTATAGTTTGCAATATTTGTGAAAATTATGCAGGTTATATCTCAGAACCCTAACGTTTTCAAAGTTCTCGACGCACCAGAACCCGGTACTCACGTGTTGAAGCTGGTCGGAGGGCCTCGGGGCAGTTCCTTCACCGCAGCGGTGGAGAATTGGAGGGTCGAGGAATGTTGCAAGGAGGAAAACGTGGTTGACAGGACGGAAATTCAGTTTAGTTTTAAACACGGGTATCCCCCGGGGATGAGGCTGACCAAGGATTTCAAGGCCAAGGTCCGGGAGTGGCAGAGGTTGCCCTATGTGGGACCCTATGATCCGGTGACGGGGCTAGCCGGAGCGAAGGCAGCGGAGAAACGGGCGGTGAGTATAGTTCACGAGTTCTTGTGCTTAACGGTGGAGAAGATGGTGGAAGTGGAGAAGATCAGCCATTTCCGGAAATGGTTCGGGATCGATTTGAACATACGGGATTTGTTCTTGGATCACCCCGGAATGTTCTATTTATCGACCAAGGGGAAGACACACACGGTTTTTCTAAGAGAGGCCTATGAGAGGGGCTGCCTAATTCACCGGAATCCGGTTTACAACGCTCGGAGGAAGCTTCTCGATCTAGTCGTTATGGGCCGCCGGGGATTTGTTGCCGATGGCGAGAAGTCAACGGAAGTCAACGGGAGTGACAGGTTTGCGGGTGAAAATGACGGCTGAGAATGGATATTAATGTCCCATGTTTCTCTATCTGAAAATAATATATTCCTTGAGAATAAGTAACATAATGAGTAATTACACAATTAATACCGGTTAAAATTGATAGCATTATTATACACGTATATATAACGTCATATTAACGACCTCTCTCGTATTTTTATGTTTTTTTAGTTTATAGTATTATACGTAAAAAGGGTATGAGAAAAAATCTGTAACAAACTCCATCAATTTTGGTCTAAAAACCATTCATTATTGTTCACCTATTTAGAAATTCAAAGAGTTTAACGAACTCTCAGAATTATATATCTTTGTAAATTAGCTTTCCCTTATTTCAAGATATCACATTCAGTATGTTAAGAGGTTTATAATTTTGATTAATTTCAAACAGTCTTTGTGACGATAAAGTTGAAGACGATATTGTGGCGTTGAAACCAATAACGCGTCAAGAATTACACGTATCGCATTTGGGGATACACAAAACATCGAATTTTTTTAGATGAAATTGAACTAGATTTAGGTTTTAAGAAAGAAAAAACAAACAAAAAACGAGGAACATTTATAATTCTTAGAAATTATATGATACTAACGAGACTATGTATTTTTATAAGGTTTCTTTGAAAATATACTCTCTCGTGATCTAATAAAAAATCGGTGATTATTTTAACACTAGCCCAAATTAAAGCGAGAAAAAAAAAATCATAATTTGCTTGAATTGGATTTCTTTCGAACATAGAAGAAAAATAGCTTATAAGGCTTAACAAACTCTACCAACTTTGGTCTAAATTACTTTCGTTACTTGTTGTTCACCTATCTATATCTCTCTTATTTCTGATCTTACACGCTTAAATTCAATAGTCTAACGGTATGTCACTCTCTTAATTTCCTTTCTAGATTGGCTTTTTCGTTCACTTCAATCATATATATATATATATATATATATATATATATATATATATATATATTTGGGTCCACTTGCAAAAAGAAGAGGACTTTTAAATCCATAGAATCATTTTTTTTTTCTTTGCTTTAAGAAATTACGTAAGAATCAAATCATGCACTTAGCCGAATTGTGTAACTTTAAAGAGGCTAAAAAGCAATTAGTGCTCATTTAGCTCTTAACAAATATATCTAGCTATATTATAGTAATAATAATAGAGACATATTCACTTTACTCAAACTCTCAAAGGACTAGATAACTTGTTGCTAACAATACTCTTTTGTTAAGAGTTTTTTATAAATATTAAAATTTATTTACATTTTGTGCTCACAATCCCAAACTTTTAATTGTGCAAAATAAATACCTAAAGTCGTAATTTGTTTTTACTAATTTTGTTCCTTTGTTCGCTATATACCTCGCGACCGAGCTATAGTTTAACTGTTATAGATAGTAAATTATAGATCTAACTATAATGAAAAACACTAACACACTCAGAAGCTAAAGATCATACACTCGTTCATTATATATTAACTAATTTACAATATTTGTCTTGTAAATTTAGGTGATTCGATCAAGATTCAAGAGCATTACATATATATATATATATATATATATATATTAGAAGAAATAAAATTAATTTGCAAAGTTTATTATAGTTTTCATATAATTAGGTTGATGGAAGTATATTGTTGTTTGGTGAGAGACTACCTAATTAATACAATAATTACTCGATTGTATAGTTTAGTACGTTTCTTAACAGAATGTTGTTAAAACCTACCAAATCTCCCACTTATGTTGAATATGTTGCTCATGATATATTTACTAATCAAACTACGTAAGTCTTCGTATATTTCATTTGTTTTTTCTTATTAAAAAGAGACGTGGTTCGATTCCAGGGTTTTAATTAAGCCACGTTTCTCAATAATTAACATCTTAAGTTCTTAACTACCTATTATCACACTCTAGTCTTTTCTATAACCACTTGAAAATAAAAGGTGATCATATCACAAAGTCGTCACTGGCTTTTGACTAAAATCCAGAGATGTGACTAACGTTTTTTTTATCGCCTATATTTTTACTATATAGAATTTTCAAAATAGTGTTTAAGGTGATAATAAATTACATAATTTCGTTGTTTGTTTATTTTGGATAAATAAGTACGTGTTACGATCTATGTGATCCATTAGTTCGTGTTAAATTGTAATCGATATTGAGTACTAAGTACTTAGTTTGTGATTAAGAATAAAGATCTTGGCTTAACAAGTCAACGTTTTTCTATTCTAGCTCCGCGGAGTTCAAGTTTATACATCTATATCTCTTGGTAAAGTAGTGAATCATAATTGTCAATTTTATTCATTTCTTGTTTTGCATATATTCATTATTAAAGCTAATTCCCACCATCTGAAGGAAAAGCTTTTTCCCAACTAATGCAACAATTGCAAGTTGTTAATTTAGTCCTTTTTTGGATAACCTTTTGACGGTGAAAAGAGCAATTTACACTCTAGAAATTGAGATATTTTTTTATTATTATTATTAATATATACATATTTAGTCAAAGGCGGTGAGATTTTAATGCATTGTCTTGAGCAAAAGCGTAGTTAACATTAACAGCATAGGCTGTTCTTTCTGGGTAAGTGTGATTTAAATAGTAAATAATTAAGACGAGCGTAAAGTGTAATTCCTTCCAAGGTCTACGTTTAGAAAACAAATAAAGTTGACTATTTCGTACGTAAATATTATATATATGGTACGTTTTCTTTTTGGACAACTATACGACGGTTTGTCATGCAGTATATACATAAAATATTTATAATAATAGCACCAAATAAAGTAGATCATAATTATATCATATACTATCTTAGATACGAAGCTTCTTCAATGAACTAATCAACATGCAAATAAGAACAAAAGAAAAGAGAGTTGAAAAACGATATGACCTGAAAAGTTCAACTCATGAATGTTAGAAGGCTTGATAAGCAAGCATAGAAGAAATAATTCGCAGTGGGTGCAACAAACTTGTCAAGGTTTGAACTTTGAACCAAGTTTTTTGCTAGCAGATTTAAATATTTTCTGATTAATCAAATTAAACCTAATCTTGCCAACCTCAAACAACTTTTAAATTTGCCTCCTAATCTCCACTATATAAAGAGCCTCTCTTCTTTGTCACACCCCACTCATCACTCACCTTCAATATTAATCCCTCACTCATCGATCGTCAACGATCACAGTGAAAGAAACGAACTTTAGTTGTGAAGATCATGAAGATCATTAATGTGGTTAATGCCCTTTTAGCCCTTTGGCTCGCTCTCTTTGCTTCGGCTTTGTTTTTGGCCGATGCCAAAACTCATCACCATGACTTTGTTGTAAGTATAGCTTAGCTTCTCTCTCTCTCTCTCTCTCTCTCTCTCTCTCTCTCTCTCTCTCTCGCTCTCTCTCTCGCTCTCTCTCTCTCTCTCTCTCTCTCTCTCGCTCTCTCTCTCGCTCTCTCTCTCTCTCTCTCATAATAATTTTTTATGGAATATAGATTCAAGCAACCCCAGTGAAGAGGCTGTGCAAGACCCACAACAGTATAACGGTCAACGGTCAATTCCCTGGTCCTACCTTGGAAGTCAACAATGGTGACACCTTAATCATCAAGGTCACGAATAAAGCTCGATACAACGTAACCATTCACTGGTACGCAATTTGCATGGGCCATGCATATCTCGTTAATTAATACATTATTATTAAAAAAAATTCCTTCAAATTTAACGTATTGAGTTTTTGTATATAGGCACGGGATTAGGCAAATGAGGACCGGGTGGGCCGACGGACCGGAGTTCGTTACCCAATGCCCGATCCGACCCGGTAGCAGCTACACGTACCGGTTCACGGTCCAAGGCCAGGAGGGGACTCTGTGGTGGCACGCTCACAGCTCGTGGCTCCGAGCCACCGTCTACGGTGCTCTCATCATTCGCCCCCGAGAAGGAGAGACATACCCTTTCGCCAAGCCTAATCGCGAAACGCCTATTATTCTCGGTAATGATCACAGCACCGGACCTAAAATACAATAATATATATATATATTATATTTGTATGTATATGAGGTTAAATATCTGTGATGATCAGGTGAATGGTGGGATGCGAACCCTGTGGATGTGGTGAGAGAAGCGACTAGAACCGGAGGAGCTCCGAATATTTCCGATGCATACACTATAAATGGTCAACCCGGTGACCTTTACAAATGTTCGAGCAAAGGTAGTTGACTTCTGGCTCTTTTTTAGTTTCTTTCTATATATATAATTAACAAAAACAATGACACGTTTTTGAAACGTTTATGCTGTGTCGCAAGTGTGCGTGTGTATGTGAGTCATTAAGTGTATACATAAAATAAGTCAAATTAGCTATTGGGTATAAACTATAAAAGAAAACAAGGGTGGTGATTGTTGGAGGGTCTTACTCATAGTCATAGCTGGTGTTTCTAGGCAACCAATCTTTTATATGTTTATGTGTGTGTATACAGTATATATATATATATATATATATAAGGGAATAGCTCTTATATAATGTAATTTGGGTATGTGAAAAAAAAGTTGAGGTTTGAAATTGTAAATTGATGTAGAATTAACCAAGGACTTATTAGCTGAAATATCATGTATACTTTTGTACAAAATCACTGTATAATTTAAGGTAAATTTAATGTATTTGAGTATATGTGGTAATATATCCGAAATTATTCATTGATTAAATAAACCACTTTACAATTAAGATATAAGAGATACATGGTATATATACCACGTACTAAAAATAAGTGAATATACTGAAAAGTATTTTAAAATTTAGAAAGAAAAAAAAAAGAGCTTAAATTTTAATTTAACGGTAAGGAACGTGCTTATGAGCTTTTGGCTTCCTCAGACACGGTGGTGGTGCCGATCGACACCGGTGAGACGCACCTGCTGAGAGTGATCAACGCAGGGCTGAACCAGCCGCTCTTCTTCTCGGTGGCCAACCACCGCTTCACGGTGGTTGGGGCCGACGCCTCGTACCTGAAGCCGTTCACGACCAACGTCCTCATGCTCGGCCCCGGCCAGACCACTGATGTCCTCATCTCCGGTGACCAGCCTCCAGCGCAGTACTACATTGCCGCCCGAGCCTACGTTACTGCCCAGGGCGCGCCCTTCGACAACTCTACAACAACCGCTATACTCCGGTACAAGGCCGTCCCTTGCTCCTCAAAATCCTGCCCCACCACCCGCCCGGTGATGCCGGCACTGCCCGCTTTCAACGACACCAATACAGTCACCGCCTTCAGCCGCAGCTTCCGCAGCCCCCGGAAAGTCGAAGTCCCCACCGACATCGACGAGGATTTGTTCTTCACTATCGGCTTGGGGCTCGACCAGTGCTCCAAGCACTTGAACAAAACCAGGCGCTGCCAGGTCCGTATATATATATATATATTAAATTATGAAATATTCTAACAATCTAATTCAATATCTTGAGTAAGATCACTTATTTTTTTGGAATATTACAGGGTCCGAATGGAACACGCTTCACGTCGAGCATGAACAACGTGTCGTTTGCCCTCCCAAAAACCGTCTCCATCTTGCAGGCATTCCAGCACAGGATCCCGGGAATCATCACGCACGATTTCCCGGCGAAGCCGCCAGTGAAGTTTGACTACACGGGCAACGTGAGCCAAGCGCTTTGGCAGCCTACCCGCGGCACAAAGGGCTACCCGCTCAAGTTCGGGTCGAGGGTGCAGGTGGTCCTGCAGGACACCAGCATCGTCACGCCCGAGAACCACCCCATCCACCTCCACGGCTACGACTTCTACATTGTCGCCGAGGGCTTCGGAAACTTCGACCCCAAAAAAGACACCAAGAAGTTCAATCTCATCGACCCGCCTCTCAGAAACACCGTCGCCGTGCCTTCCAATGGCTGGGCTGTCATCAGATTCGTCGCCGATAATCCAGGTATAAAGCGGAAATCCTCAATAATTTTCCTAACAACTTCATAGGCCAATCAAGAATAGCATCAATAAAGTAACCAAACAAGTTTCTTAATTTATTATATGAGATTAAAGGTTGAAACAATTGTAACATCTAAAAAATGAAAGACTTTAAAGATTTTACATGTATTATTACTAATTTACACAAAATAATGTGTAATTGACTTGATATATCATAAATTTAAATGGTTATTTATAGGTGCTTGGATAATGCACTGTCACTTGGATGTTCACATAACATGGGGCTTGGCCATGGTGTTCTTGGTGGACAACGGAGTGGGAAAGCTGCAGAGCATTGAGCCGCCGCCCCCGGATTTTCCGGTTTGCTAGTTGATCGGAGTTCCGGGTACTATGCGCTCGAGACCAATCAGAGTTTGTAGGGTTTCTCCAAAATTTTCCCTTAATATATTATGAGTCCATTGTTATTCAGTTGCATAAATTCCCTGCATTGGGGATTCTGTAGTTCGTTTGTCTCTTGCTTTGGTATTGGTTGTTGGTTTTGTTAGGGGTTTAAAGAGAGAAGAAAAGTCCCTTCTTATTATATTTTTTTATTATCTTTTTTAGATTGTATTCTTTCTTGTAGAAAGGATTTACACAGATCATAAATTCACAATAAATTTTAATGAGATCTACTCATTGCTATCTTCAAACTTGTACTCTAATTTAGAAGAATTAAACTTGGTTGGTTCAATTTTTGGTGCCTTTAGTTGGGAAAATAAATAAATCAACAAAATCAAAATTAAAATTGATGATCAAGAGAACATGGTTGGTTAAACTTTGGTTGCTTTAGTTGGGAAATGGATGTTAATTTAATTAATAAGAAACTATAAAATGAAAGAACAAGACATTGAAAGATACCAAAATTAGTTGTACATCATCATTATGTAGAAAGAGTACAAAATCTTTTCTCCAAGTCCAAACAAACAAAATTGACTATAACTTTACAGAATTGATCTAAATCAACTTCCATCTTATAATTTATTGTATATTTGAGGCTCAGCATATACAATAAATTGATACAGATACTTGAATTTGTTAACTAGTAGACTTGTAAATTTATAGTAATTTTGTTTGGAACAGAGCAAAATGTAAAAGGTGATCACCCATTACCCAATTATGATATAGCCGGAATCTTGGCACGAGGAATCGCATCTTATTATATTGTTTTATCAAAGATTCATCGGTACACCCAATTTGATCGATATTCCGAGAGCTATAATTTATCCGTAAAAATCCGAGTGTCGGGATCGAATTTGGTATCGTAATTACCTTTTTCCAAAAGAATAGTCAATAATTTTGTGTTTCTAGCTAATAGTTACAAGATACAGAAATGTTGGACTATAAAACTTCCACAATCACCCATTAGTGATCATTGACTCGTAGCTATAGATCAAAGAGGATTGACTTCTATATTTCCAAGATATGATCTATATATTCTATACAATATAATATGAAAAAGGAAAGAAAAAAACTAGGCAGCTGATTTACTCATGATGGACTTGGCAGAGTTGTTGCGCTGCGTGCTCCTACCGACGCCGCCCGGGTCGATCCTCAAGTGGTGCTGCAAAACGAGCACCGACGCCATTTTTCCGGACGGCTTCCCAGTTGTTGTCAACATGTCGCCGATGACGCCGAGCTCTTCGTTCTCCATGAACTCCGACATCAACTCCTCCTCCTCCTCCGCCACTGCTGCTAAGAAGCGCTGCCGCCTCCCCACAATGATGAGGTCGAAGTGCACGAGCTCCACCGTCCGAATCACGTTCAATGCCTCGTCCGCGTCCTCAACCTCGATCTCGCGCCACGTTGCGCACGAGTTGCCTACGACCCGCAGCCTGAACTCCTCCGCCATGACCTCGTCCATGACCGCGTCCAAAACCTCCTCGCTCTCCCCGCTGGTGTCGGCAACGTTTTTCTGCGTTTTCAAGACTATCCTCACGACCGTGATGGTCACCTGTGTTAAGGATCTCACATGAGAAAGATATAATAATACTTAACAAGAATGATAAAATCATATGAAGTTTAACAAGATATATAAAGCTATATGTTACTCGACCTGTGACTGGTGATCCGCCATCCGCCCTGCAAGCGCAAGCGCCTCCCGATCATCGGGACCGCCAATGAAAACAACCGCCACGTGGTGCGAGAATTGCCCGGCCGTTCGGATCCCCCAAGAGAGGCCCCGGTCGACGAGAATCCCCACTGTGCACGGTGCGGTGGCCGCTACGTTGAGGTTGAACTGTCGCAAAGAGGCCGAGACGGAAGTCCCTCCCCCGGCAGGGCCATACTGGTGGCTGCGGTGGAACGGGATGATGATTAGCGGGACGAACTTGTCCTGTGCGAGCCGGCTCACGCTCTCGTGCATCGACTTGTAGGACGCGACCATGACGAAGGGCATGATGACGACCGGACCGCGCGAGTTCTTGGAGTAGTTCTCAAAGGCGCGGACGATCTGGTCGGTGGCGGCAGAGAAGTCGAGCTTGAGTTTCCGGCGGCGGCGGTCGTAGGGGACAACGAGCGGGGCGGCTAAGCCAGCGAGCTCGGAGATCTGGACGATGTAGGCACAGATTGGGCCGGTAGAGAGGGAGGGGTTGAAGGACTCTAGGAGCGCGATGAGGCCGTGCACGTTCTCCTCGCCGTGGACGCAGCACAGCACGCGGAACTCGCCATTGCGCGCCATTGACCGCATCGTACGCAGCCCCCGGAGGTTGTGCGATGGGTCCAGCCTCACGTGCGGCGTGCACAGTAACCGAATCAGCGGTGTCACGATCATCGACAACCCGATGGTCGAGAGGATTAGCTGGGCGTATGTCTGGTCCTCTATGTACTGCGTCGTAGGGTTTTGGGGTCAGACCAAACTAATTATGGAGCAACAGAGTTAAAAAAAAATAAAAAAAAATAGTATATACTAATAGACCTACTTAGCAATTGCACGCAGAATACTATAAATTAGGGGTGAAAATTTTGTACTCGGTTCCCGGTTTTGTCCCGGTTCTGGTCCCGGTACCGAACCGTTTTTTGCAAAAAATCAATTTTTTCTTTTGAGTATAACCTAAAAAGGGACGTCCCGGTTCCGGTTTAAAAAACCAAAACCAATTCAAAATATGAAATTCCCAGTTTTCTTGTCCCGGTTCCGGTTTTATGTCGCTTTCTTATAAGTTTGTCGTTTTTTAGCATGTCATTTCTTTTAAGTCGTTTACTATTATGTTCTTAATCTCTTATTTTATTTTTTCAGCCCATTATTTTAACATGTCATTTATTTTTCAGTCATTACACGGTATTTTATTTAACACGTCATTTCTTATATGTCGTTTTGTTATAAAAAATCATTTGTTTGTACTCGGTATTTACTATTTAGCATTTTAGACTCGGTTTTTTGCACTGAGATTTGAATTTGGTATTTTGAAGTTCAGGACGTGAACTCGGATCTTGCATTTGTTTATTTTGTATTTTGCTTTTGTACTCGGATTTGGTATTTTACGTTTTGGATTTACTTGGATTTGGTATTTTACATTTTGGATTTACTCGGATTTGGTAATTTTCATGTTTATATCTTGGATTTTGTCCCGGATTTGTCCCGGTTTTTGTCCCGAATTTTTGTCATAAAAAAATCGGGATTTTAATCGGTGTCTCGGTCCCGGTCCCGGTTCTGATTTAAATAAAAAACAAGGATTTTTCAGAACCAAAACCAAAACCGGGACAGAAAACTGTGTCCCGATTTTTCCGGGACAGGGACAAAAAATAGTCAAATTCCCGGTTCCCGGTTCTGGTTTCAGCCCTACTATAAATCTCTCACATCAATTTAAAAACCAAATGCCAATAAAGTAAAAGAGAGAAAAATAATATATTATAATATTATATTATAAAGCTATTTCTATTGGCCGGTTTATAGCGTTTCAGCCGGTTTTTAAAAAATCCTAAGTTTTTGAAGAACCGGGATCTAGTTGGCCGGACTTTTTTAAAAATATTTACTAATTGATTTGTTATAGCCTTATAGGTATAAAAAAATATATATATATTTTATACTTTTTTCAAAATATTGTTAAAACAAAAAAAAGTACATTTAAATAAATTATTATAACCAAACCCTAAACAATAATAAAATAATTAAAAAATAAAACCGGTTTGTTCCCACTTCCAGGCTTGGTTCCGATTTGTGGACACAAAAGCCCGGTTTCCCAGATTTAGACCGGCAGCAAACTGAACAAATCTTGCCTCTAATTCTTACCCTGCTTGCTTTCCAACGATGGTAATGAATGAGCTCGAGAATGCCCCTGATGCTCATGATGAGGCCGAGTATGACGGCACTCTTGAACCTGATCTTGCACGACATAGCCGCCAGCATCGTCCCCAGGAACTTGGCCCCGTAAGCTCCGATGATGACGATCTGCAGCTTCACGAAAGACGGCCAGTCCTGGATGACCCTAACGTCGACGCTGTAGCCCATCTGGATGAAGAACATCGGCAGCAGAAACTCCGACACTAGCAACTCTGTCTTCTGCACCACCGCAGACCCCAGCGGCGGCCCGCTTGGGATCACAAAGCCAAGCAGCAACGACCCGAGGATCGACGGAGCACCGACGAAGCTCGCCATGGAGGCCATGATCAGGACGCCGAGCTGCACGGCCACGATGTACATCTCCTTTACTGGCTTCCCCTCTGGCGTCTTCTTCACGATGGAGACCACGGCGCGGCGGAGGACGGTGAAAGTGAAGATTACTAGCGCAATAAATGAGCCCAACGCCTGCATGCACGCACGGTTTAGAGAATTAACCGATAACCAGAATAAATAATAACTAAAATATACATATATATATATATATATGTATAGAGTATAGACAGTATAGTTATAATAGTCCCATTTCTTTTAATGACACTTTATTTATTGAAACAATAGCAGTGCAAATATTGTGGCTCTAATCGAAATTTTGGAAATGTAGTATTTAAACTCGGAAGTCGAAATTGGAAAATACTGATTTATCCGATTAATCCAACTATCCGCATCTGAATTGAAACCCGGTTGCAGTTTTCAGTTATGGGTATTTATACCCGGTTTTATAATTGGATTGTGCTAGAATGAAGTTTTCATTTTCAAAAGTTTTGTGTTTTCTCATTTACTATTTTGAATTAAATTTTGTTACCATCAAATGTGACCGTCAAATGTGAAATGGCATGCTAACTTGTGAGGCAACGTCGTCGTATAGGTGCATGGCCAGGAATTTAACTTTTTTTTATATTAAAATAATTTAGTTATAATTACATATAGTTGGCTATATTTCTGTTATTATCCAAATATTTTAAGCATTAAAGACTTGATTTATGTTTTCTTGTTAGTCACGGTAACCGGTGATTATCCGGTTGATCACCGATTACCAGGCCAGCTTACACTAACCGTACTAAACCGTTAATCGGTAACCAAATTAAGCCAAAAAAATGGGAAATCCAATTCGCATTTACCCGCTAACGAAATAACCACGTTACGATTCGAAAAGGAGTACCCATAACCGCAATGATGTGGTTCTACCGTATATACCTGGACAGACTGCATTGTGGTCTTCTGCTTAAAGATGATGGAGAACCCGAGGAAGAACCAAAAGATGATATCGTTGAGCACGGCGGAGGACATGGCGAGCTGTCCAAGCTCGGAATTTAGAAGCCCGAGCTCCTCGAGAGCGTGGGCGAGCACGGGGAAGAAGGTGTAGGAGAGGGAGAGCGGGACGTAGAGCATGAACGGCCCGCGGATGAGCACGCCAGGGGCGTTCTTGCCCACGAGGGTGACCATCAGCGCCGAGGACGCCAAGGTGGCGGAGACGAAGCCCGCGATGCCAATGCGCCACGAGCTCTTGGCCGAGCGGACGACTAGGAAGGCGTCCATCTTGACGCCGATGAGAAAGACAGCGTAGATGCCACCCATGATCGACAGCGTCAGGAGCAGCTCGTTCTCCCGCGGCGGGAATAGGGTTTTACGCACCTGCTTGTTGCGTCCCAGAGCCGAAGGTCCCATCAGAATGCCACCCTTCAAATCAAACGGTTATATATGTTAAGAAGAGACTATAACGCAACATATACAGCAAATATATACATCAAAGTTCATTCTAATACTTGAAAGAAAGAAAAAAAGTTAACTTGAAATGCTTCCTTGATCAGTTGATCTTCATGTAAAAAAGAAATCTATATAATTGTTCTACAGAAAGCTAACCTTATTCACAACCATTTATATTATATCTTATATTTATTGGACCGTTGACCCGATTCTACACTTTTTTCACGTTTTAAATTTGTTTATTTTCCGCCAAATCTATATCCGCAAAATCCATGACTAATGATCCTTGGTCGAGTACGGATATAAATTCCACGGCGAGGTCTATTCAAGCATAAAATTGTAAAAAATTTAAAATAACATTTTTTAATACATTTAAAAGTTATCTTAAAACGTAATAGATTCGCCCTTACGAATGGCCATGTCAGGGAGCCCACCGCAACCATAACCACTTTCGGGCCGCGTCAGGGAGCCCGCCGCAACCATACTACTTTCTCTCACATTTTTTTCTTTTAAATGGAACTTCTCGTGGCCGGACTTTTCAACCGTATAAGGCCAGCGGCCGCAAGTTGCAAACAAAGAAAATGGCCATTTTACGACCCTCTTTTCAAGAATTCATAATCGTATACGAATATCATTTAAGGTAATATGTGCAAAGGAAAAAAAAAACTAAGAATTTGTTTCTTTTCTTTCTAATATAATATGTGTATATGCATATATATACACGCACAAGGACGTAGCAGACGAATCGGGGCTGCTTGAGGGGCTTGAGGACGAAGTGGAGGGCGCGTGACAAGACGGAGACGATGATGATCTTGCCCATGACGGCGGGGAAGTAGAAGTTGAAGGGGTTGTCGCCGTACCAGACGCCGCGGAAATTAGCGTGCATGTG
Source organism: Parietaria judaica (assembly GCA_954871525.1). Lineage (NCBI taxonomy): Eukaryota > Viridiplantae > Streptophyta > Magnoliopsida > Rosales > Urticaceae > Parietaria > Parietaria judaica. Next base: position 6,529,475 of record OX940862.1, read on the forward strand.
CTCTGCCACGCATATGATTGACTGCTTCGCCCATGCGTCGTGCAGCCCCGATTGGGTGCTGTTCGTGGCCGCCATTGCGATACCGACGCCGGTTTCTACACACCACACGGCGTTTTGCTAATTCTAAGGTCGTTGAGGGTTTCTCTTTTCTCTACCTATCTTAATATTGTGTGCATCTAGTTTTTTCTCTTTTGAACTCTCTCAATGAGTGGCCGCCATTAACTTTCTCTTATGAATTTTTAAACATTTACCGGTTTATCCCTATTTCGTCTACGTTAAATTTTTCCCATTTAGTCAAAATTTAACCTGAACTTTTTTTTTAATTGGAAATTCCTAATTTTTGTCCTAAATTTGTGGGCAAATTCTATAAAAATCCTCATGATATTTCCTGTCGGTCTCTCAACTATGGTTTCCAATAGCGATAACGATTAGAAACTATTTTCCGGTATTCTGACGGTACAGATTTACTGACAATTAAGTCAAGGAAAAAAAAGAAGACGTAAACTACACTTGCCATTGAAATTTTTCGGGCATGCCCATGCTGACTGGTTTACCAACGGGTTTTTCGAAAAATAATTATGAATATTTCAACAATATTTTTATATAAGTTCAAAATAACTTATTTATATCACCGTAAGACATAAATAACTAAGAAATCACGTTCATAATAAAATATTATAATTATTCTGCAATACAAAAACAACCAAACATAAACAAATTCTAACCGCAAACATGCAACACATACACAACATAATATAACATAGTGGCATACAAATTATACATAATAGACAAACTAATTAATAATAATATGATAATACTATGATATAACTCAAAAGAATTCAAGATGCAATGTGGAACTAGGGCAAAAGCGTTGAATTGAGAGTTTTCGTCAGTTTTATTTCTGTTACAGTAGAACCTTTATAACTTAATACTCGATAAATTAATAGTCGCGATTAAATAATATTTTTGTCTGGTCCCATCTACACTAACGTAGTTCAATTTTTATCTCGATAAATTAATAAACTCGATAATATAATAAATTTTTCTAGTTCCAACTTTATTAATTTATAGAGGTTCAACTGTATTTAAAAATGAATGAAAATCAATAAAACATATTTGCAACCCAAATTTCATGTAACGTGTATGATAACGTAACCATCAAGTAACTTGCTCAACATTATTCATGCTTAATCATCCATTCACGTTATTTGCCAGTTGTTTTCAGCAACAGTCAAACCAAGCAACAAAGCTGAAAACGTGTCAAGGCTTGACTATTTGACCATATAGTTATAGTCAACGGCAAGTGGATAAAAAGCCTGGTTAATATCGCAATCGCATGCGTCAGCAACTACTAACTTACTTATTCCCGATTTTCAGTTATATAATTTTAAAATAATAGAAATGGACCTCTGGATATAATATAATGGCAGAGACTAAATTAGACATAGAGGTCTCCCATTTTATGTTTATATATAAATAGTTCTGCTGCTATTATTAGAAAATTAGTAATATTAATTAACTAAAGTTTAAATATTTGCTGAGAATATTTAGGACACAAAACCATAATCATAAACTCCTCTAGGCTCTAACTTTATGTTTATTTTATATCAATATTATGTATATATGTCATTTTGCAAAATAAAATGCCACATAGAGACATGAGAATGTATCCAAAATCTCTGTCAAATATTTATAGCGTAAGTCTCTTTAAATTTTGGAATAATCGTGGTAATTCAAAGCACATAGCAACAATAATGCATTAAAATTTGTGATAAAAATGCAAAAAATCAATAGAATTGAAGCGAAACAAAATTTTGTATATTTTTAAAAAATTTATGAATTATTTTTTTTAACATAATAATATTAAGATACACATTTATATACTCATCCACTTACGTATTCTCTGGTCATTTGAATTTGATAGGAAATTAAGATAAAATAATGTGCTGTTTTATATTTATTGAGTCTAAATATTATTTTAAATTTTTACCACCTCAATTGTTAAAAATTTGAGTATAAATCTTAATAGGCATTTTGTTAGTCCATCCATTGTACAAAATGACGGCTATAAAATAATAATTCAAACGGATTAGGACCGACCAACGGGACATGGAGATAGTCCCACTTATTTGCATGAAAGCTTCAAAAGCTACACGTAGGCACGCAAGGATAAGCCTTGTGTTTCATTTCTATCCTTTCCCATCTGGACACGTGGTCACGTGTCATTGCTGACGTGGCTTCCATGCAAGCTTTTTGGTGTCACAGAACCTTAACCTATGGGAGCCTACTTGTTCTTGTTAGGCCAAACTGCCGTCTGCGGAGAATCTTTATTACAGTAGCTTTTCACGTGAGCTACTATCCATGTGCCCTTGGATATCCTCCATATTTCTATTTTGCCATTCGGTTTCCGATGCCGGAAAAGTTCATGAAATCGTAACTGAACTCGGAGAATTTCAAACACTTATTGATTCATAACAAAATATTAACTTCGGGCAAGGCACCAAACTCGTATTGTTTAAAATACTGAATTGAAAACGATTTTTTAGAGTTTTAATTATCCTAATTTATTGAAAATATTACCTTTTTTTTTTACTTTAAAGTAAATGAACAATAAAACAAAATCCATGAGCCATGAGATACCATTAAAACGGCCTAATAAAATAGTCTATCACTAAATAGAGAAAGAAAAAGAAAAAAGAAAAGCCCATTTCATTTATACATTACAAAGAGACGAAACCCAACCGCGTGGATTTGGTGTTGGGAGTTGGGGCAACGGAGCCCAGTGGCCTAAACGTAATTTCCACGAACCAGCCGGGACAGTACAGAAAATTCGCGAAAATTAAAGTAGGCCTTTATTATATAATATTTAATTATTTATTTAGCTTGACATAATCCTTCAACACCAAGAAAGCGAGGGGCTTGCACGCACGAGCACATCGGGAACCTTCCCGACACGTGGCCAAAGGCTAGGTTGCTGAAACGCCACACGAATCGACTTACGAAACGCCACGTCACCGCTTCCCCAGTCACGGAAAAATAAATAAATAAAATAATATTTAAATAATAGCCCCAGAAATATCTAGAGAAGGCTATAAAATATCCTCGCAACCTGACTGAGGAGATTTCCAGATTCCATAATAGCTCACACTTCAAGCTCTCTCCTCCATTACCCCCAAAAAAAGAAAAAGTACAGTTCGTTCAAGCTCACTCTCTCTGAGAAACTATCCAAGAAGATTTCATCAGAAAGAGAACCGAAGGATTTGATTCTGCGTTGATTCATTGTTATTCCATCGATTCGTCGTCTTGGACGATAGAGAGGTTAGTTCTTCAAGCTTCCTGAGTTTTTTTTTTTTTTTTGGCTTTTTATTGGTGTTTTCGTTGCTCTGTTCGTTTTCATGGAATCCTAGTGGTTCGGAAATTTGTGATTTCGATTCAATCGGAAGTGGTTCGTGTTTGATTTTAGAACCTTCGGTTTTAGGTTTGATTAGGGATTGTTGGCATTTAATTTTATTTTTTTTCGTTGCTTGCTCGTTAAGCAAAAGCTTCCTGAATCTTCGACCTATTTATTTCTCCCTTTTAGAGTTCTTGGGCCTCAAGAAACCCCCATTTGCGGAACTATTCAACTTTAGTGCTATAAACAGAAAGCCAGAGTGTATATAATATATGGTCATCTATAAATGCGAAAGTTTTCTATCTGTATGTTCTAGCTTTGGTCAGTTGTGTAATCGATTTTTTCGCTGCAGATTCTGAGGTTCGATCATCAGAGCTCATATATATTTTCTTGTTCCCGGAGAGGAGGTTTTTACTTGCTGCGTAACAGCGAAACACGTACAATCTGCGCAAAGAAATGGGTGCTATCGATCAGGCTTTTGGTCCGGGTTCTCTTCCCTTCGATTCTTCCAGGAAGAGGAAGAATCGGAGCCGACGAGAGAGGGTTTCACTAGCCGACACTCTCGCCAAGTGGAAGGAGTACAGCACGCGTCTCGAGGGTGCGAGTCCCGACGAGGGAAAGCCGGGCCGCAGAAAACCTGCAAAAGGGTCGAAGAAGGGATGTATGAAAGGCAAAGGCGGCCCGGAAAATTCGCACTGTAATTACAGAGGTGTTCGCCAGAGAACGTGGGGAAAGTGGGTTGCTGAAATCCGAGAGCCAAACCGGGGAAGCCGGCTTTGGCTAGGTACATTCCCGACTGCTTTTGAAGCGGCGATGGCTTATGATGAAGCTGCTAGGGCAATGTACGGTTCTTGTGCGCGTCTCAACCTCCCGAGTATCACCAATTATGCCTTGGTCAGAGAGTCTTTGAAGGATTCTTCTTCGTTCGAAACCCCGTCGTGTTCCGACTCTACCACCGCGTCAAATTCATTCCAGTCAGAGGATTCGAAGACGAGGCCTTTCTCATCATCTGTGAAGAACGAGATTATCGACGGTGAATCTGTAATCAAGCCTACAATTGCCACATCGATCAGTGTATTTGACGAAGAAGCTGAAACAAGCCCGAAACGTGTAAAATCAGAAACCAGAAATGAGTCGTTGGGCGTTGAAGAGCAGAGCTCGAACACTCAACCCGACAATGGGGAGGGGAACTTCTTAAGTAACTTCTCGTTGGAAGAAATGTTCGACGTTGAAGAGTTGTTGGGGCTCATGGACAAGACCCCAGGTTTTCTACAGGAGTTTGCTCCCGAAAATACAGGTCAACAAGGGTTCTCCTGCAACGATAACCTCGAGAGTGAAAACCCGTCTAACTTATCGTACCAAATGGAAAATCCCGACGCAAAGTTGCTCGGCAGCTTGAATCACATGGAGTACGCACCTTCAGGTGTTGATTACAGCTTTGATTTCTTAAAGCCCGACAGACCAGAAGACGACAGCGCCATAGATGATCACGGGTATCTGAACTTCGAGTTATCCGATTACGGGTTCTGAGTGAGAACGGCTCTTAAATGTCAGGGAGATACACGGAAAGACTTGACTTTTGGTTGTTATGGTTTGATTCTTTATAAAAGCTTTTGGTTTTCAGATAGGATTCGTGTTGCAACAAGTTCATCCTTAGATAGTATATTTTTTTGGTCTATCTAGGAGGATGAGCTCGAAGTTTATGGCCCTTTTGTAATAAGTAGAACATCACACTTGTATATAATGAAGAGCTACTTTTCCCGTTTGTATATCAACTCCTATATTTTTTTGGGTAAATATTTAATTTTTTAGGTCCTAAATTTTTATATGTGCGAAGTGGTTGTATGTTTTTGGTTTCTATAATTTATAAGCAGTGTAGCATTGATTTTTTGAAGCTATTCTTAATTGGTAGCATATAATATGAATCGGCAATTGACAACTTTGGTAATATCATTTGAAATGTGGAGAGATCCCGTGTTGAATGGAAAAGCCGATCCGCTTTTAACTATCGTTCATCGCTTTATTTAGGTGAACATATTGAGAAAATTTTGAGGGATTTTGGTGTTGATCGTGTGGTTTATGTAATAGTAAATTTTTATTATATATAATTTGATATATCCAATTCCGACCGAATTTTACGTTTAGCACGCGAGCTCCTTGTAGTCGAGAATTATAATTTGCGGAATCGGAATGTTGATCAAACATTTAAGGTTATTGTTTTTAAGATTCATTAAGAATTAAATTACGACAATCAAAACCACGATTGGAGAATAAGATAAGGACGTGAAGATAAGGACCTCATGTACATGCTCTTCTTGTAGTATATATAATTTTTTTTAACAATATTCGGGTTCAATGCTCTTGCAATTGCGTCTCAGTTTATTAATATGTACTTCACTTATGGCGAAAGAATACCGTATTAACACAACATACGGGGAATTTTACAACTTGTGACCTAAACAATCCCAAACTTTTCAACTATCAAATAACAAAAGAGTCTCGACAACTTCGCACAAAAAAATATTAACTCGTGCTGTTTTGCGATTGGAGATGTGAATTTTCATAACTATAGTCGGTACTACAAACAATTATTTTTCGAAAAAACTAGATCTTATGAGAATTTAATAAATAATCCCAGGGACAATGGCATACACACATAATACTTGCACAAAATTATAAATATGATACTATTTTTATTGTTTTTCATGTACAAATGAAGGATGGGCTTTGCATGGGTGCAAATTGGGCCTAGTTATCGGACAAATCAATGGGCTAAATCGGCCCAATGACTAATGAGTCAAGGAGTTAGGTTGACCAGAACAGAATGATGATGACATGATGAGCTCGCACGTGCGCATTCAGACTAGATATTTGGTAGGAAACATTAATTAGTTTTTTTTTTCAGAACATAAATAAATGAGTTAAATGATAACGTAACGTAATCAGATTTTTTAGTTGGCAATTGGGACCCACTCTTTAGCCCCTAAATAGTAAATATCGAAAGATTCGATCGAAGCCGTTGATTTCAAGACTTATGTTGCCCAAGATTACCCTTTAGTTCTGTTCTGACTCCGTGACTGGTCTCTGACCAAAGCCACTGTGCATCGGTGCTTGCGCTTCTCAACTAACCCTTTTGATTAAATTAAGGACAACAAATACACTCTTCATTATATATATATATATATATATATATATATATTGTATGTATATTTTTATAATGTGACTCATTATTTTATATATTTTAATTTGATTTTTATATAGATTTCCTTCATTGTTTAAAAAATTTACACTTAATTTTATTCTTAGTATTTTATGAAGTTAGTGTTATTTTTATTTCTATTTATACTAAAACTTATATTTTTATTCTTATATAATATCATTGATAGAAGAAAAAAAAAAATTGAGTCAACTAGTTGAGCTATTTAGTATTTATAACTTGAACGGAAGCAATCTCACAATTATTATGGATACGTGCACAATCCGTGTCCTACGTAGTTCGTGTATGGTAATGTAACAACTATTTTTCTAATCTTTATTTAATTTTAAAAGGACATTGCGTTAAACTAATTTCTGTTGTTAACTATAATTTATCATAACATGAAAAATAATAATCGAAATAGAGAGAGAAAATAAAGCCGCAAAAATACATAAGAAAAAATTAGAAAATAGAAGGTAATATGGATATGTCTTAAAGCCGGGTTCCACCCGGCTTCATGTCTGGTAATAACGATTATTTTTGTCTATATTTGATTTTGCGTAACGAGTAATTTTTGTTGTATTTAATAATAAAGTCATAGATTGTGCGGGAAAAAATAGATAAAATCAGGAAATAAATAGACAGCATTAGGAAATAAAAGGTGTCATGGTTATATCCTTAAATTAATTGTCAGTTTTAGAAGATATTAATTAAATTAAAATGATTTTCTAGAGAATAGCTAAATGCAATTATAATTTGTGATACAATATATAAAGACGAGAAAAAAGCCACTCACGAACTCCCATGGCCGCTCAGCTCAGACAAACCTTTTCATCGATTTCAGACAAACCTGTCGCTTTTCACTCTTCAACCTTCAACGCTTTCTCTCTCTCTCTCTCTCTCTCTCTCTCTCACTTCTCTCGTGATCGAGCGAGAGAGAATCCCAATCCCGATCAACAAGATTCTCCGGAATCTCCACCGGAGCTAGATTCTCTCTCACTCAGGTCAAGCATCATTTCCGATTTGGCCTCCTGTTTGCTCGGATTAGCGTTGAACAAATGGTTTGTAGCTCGTTGCAATGCCTTGCGTTTTCGATTTTTTAACCAACTTTTTTTCTTCTTCACATGTGATGTGAGTATGTTCTCTCGATCAATATTGTTCTTGCAGGTTTTGTTTTTTATTTTTATTTATTTTTTGGTGCCAAACAGCTTAGATGATAGTAGATTTTGTTTGGCTGCTCTGACTTTTTGGAGTAAAGTAAGTGCATGTGACTGAAAGATGTGGCAGAGAGTAAAATGATGAACAAAAAGGAACGAGAAAGATTATTCTTTGATACATTTTTATTAATATTGGGGTGATATGTTTTGTTATTTCGGGTAATGCTTGTTTTTCAGTTGATAATATAATAACATTCGTATAAAACGAAGCCAAAAATAAATGGTGACACGGAGAATTATAGTGGTTGCAAATCATCGTCAATATAACCAATCGGCATTCCGGTGTTAGAACGCTCTTTCTCGCACTCTTTTTTGCGCTACAAGCACTACGAATGTCGGCCCCAAGCGTTATACTAAAAAATTAGGGTACAACAATTACATCTGAAATGCCTAAAATACCCTCGCTAAATGGAACTTCGAGATAAAATTTGCTTGATAGCGGTGTGTTGCGTCTTCGTACCAGTTCCGGTGAATTAGGCTTCACAACTCAACAATTTGGTGCAGAGTTTTGGTAGTTTAGTGCTGTATTTGTTGATGAGTAGTTGTTTATTTTCATTTTACAATGTGCAGATGGGCAACTCTTGAACCAGACATGTCTTTTTGATTAACCGGGTTTTCAGGACGACCATTCGCTAGATTGAGCTTCGGACTAGTCAGTGATGGGGTTGAAAAAGGATTTCTATCAGTCAAAGCATCCGTTTGGCGATCATTGTAAGCGTCCCATCTTTCGTTTATCGAGGGCATTGTTGTTTATTCATTTGTTTCATTCTGTTATCAGAATTTCGGTTCTGATGCTTCTTTGTGTGGTAGGCTTTGAGGCTCTCTCAGGCAGATCATGGAGACCCGTAAAAAACATTGTAATCAGGAATGGGACGATGACTCTGAATTTTGTGGACGATCGATGCATATTCCGGGAGAAAGTTCCCTTTACGAATGTCAGAGTAAAGTCAAGACAAGCCACATTGTCCGACTGCATTTGCTTCTTGAGGCCAGGCATCGATATATCCGTGCTTTCGACCTCCCAAAATAAGGATGGATCTTCAGAGACTCGAGATCCCGTGAGTGGCATTGCAATAATAATTGCTTGTTTACCAAATTCAATGTGATTAGCCTTTTTTTTCTTTCAATTATAGCAATTTGCGGTTCTTGTGTTTTGCAAGTTTCCGCTATTTCCCGTGTTGTTTGTGCTTTGTCGTGTCTGCAACAGAGTTGCATCTCGTTTTGACAGCCATTTTACCACCTCAATTCTAAGTATTCTGTTGGAGAATTTTTATAGCTTATTCGAATTGTGTCTACTAATTTAATTATGTATTATATATAGTTACTACAGTCTACCTTATCATAGTTCACATTATGCTTCTAGATTTACATCTAAGGCGATTTCTTTCTTCTGCAGGTTTGGTTCGACGCTAGAATATGCTCAATAGAGAGGAAGCCTCACGAAACAGGATGCTCGTGCCAGTTTTATATCAACCTCTACAACAACCAAGGCAGTCTTGGTTCAACGAGAGAAACGCTCACCAAGGAAATCACCGAAGTTGGAATTGACCAAATTTCCATCCTCCAAAAACTGTGTGCGAATTATTGTGAAGATCGTCACTTCCGGTGGGACGTATCTGTAGACTGCCCAGGGAGGCATAAAGCCAAATTGTTTATTAGTAAGTTTTTGACTGATATGACGTGGTTGCTTGTCACGTCTTCTATGAAGAAAATGCAATTCGATGTAAGACCGGTTCAAGAAAAACTTGTGTACCAAATTGTTCCCGGTGCCGAGCAAACCACTTCTTCAAGTTCGGTAAGAAATCTTCATGCTCTGAACTTTAAATTGGACAAGGGTACTGCTGTGCCCGTGGTAGTTGAGTTTATCCAGGAGGTCTTGGTCATTGAAGAGCATCCCTGTGATATCGACGAAGCCGGATCCTCACCGTATTCTGTCGCGGGGCTGCGCCGTTCCAAGCGACGAAAGGTACAGCCTGAACGTTTCATTGGTTGTGATAGTGGATCGGAGATAGATATTGGGTATATCCGTTCAAGGCCGTATAAAGTAAATCAGGGGCAAGATGAAGAGTTGAACTCGCTCACCGGGTCTGATATAAATACCTCGAGTATCCGATCATCGCCACTTCTGATAGATCAAGTGCAAGATGAAGAATTGAATGTGCCGTTGTCAATTCTTTTTGGGGTTAGTTCGATTTGTTTTAAATCGTATCGCTACAGTGCGAAGAAGAGCCGCTCTCATAAAAGAAAGGCATGTGATAGTCTTTGCAAAACTAGAACCAACACCGATACCGAGTTGACGAAGGTGAAATCAGGTGTTGCTAAGAGCCAACTAGCTATTGTTCCTTTTCAAGAAGAAAACGACCCAATGGCTTACGAATACTACCATGCCGAGGCCAAAAACGCTAAAGATCGTGCAAGAAAGCTATCCGAGAATTCTCCCAAGCGTCGTCACAATGACATCGCCTCTAGAATACGTAAAAATGCTGCTGATATGGACGAAATTGAGCTTGAAATGAAATGGGGAACGAGGCCGGTCGTAAAAAAATCTACTCCGAAGAATAAGTACCATCAGAATCAGTACAAGAATTTAGGCGAAGAACGAGCTTATAGTCGGAGGTCATTGAGTGTCGGTGCATACACGGATTTGATAAATGAATACTTGAAGCACATCGACATCAATGAAAAGGAAAAGGAAGAGCCCGATATCAGCGAGCAATGGAAGAAGGAGAAGAAAATGAGAAACCAATCGAATCCAGCTCGCAAAACTGGAGAACCGGTAGAGAACGAAGAGGAAGATATGTCCGAGACCGAAATGATTTGGAAAGAAATGGAGATGGCCTTGGCATCAACATATATTCTCGACAATAACGAGGTAGTGATGGTTTTCTTATATTCCTTGCTGATATATGTCTCAAATTTATTAATATAATCATCGTTAGTTCGTTATGGTGGAGGAATACCGAATATCAAAAAGACATTTGGGATTTACAGATAGCAAAAATAATCTATGCCATGTATCAAAACCGTAAAATAAACAAAAAAACCGTGCTCGCTAATGTCTGCGGATGTATGTGTTTACAAATTGTATACATATGCTTATCTGAATATACTAGAAAATATTTCCAACAAAGCCGAATTGGTTAAAACCAGCGTCATACATATTGATAATTTCTCTTTTATCTGTTTAGAAGTTCCTTTTGATCTGACAAAACTATGTCAGGGATCAAATGTGGGCGATGCTCCAGGTAAACCGTCCGATGTGCATAGTGATTGTGAACACGACTTCATATTGAATGAAGAAATTGGAGTTTGGTGCAGCGTTTGCGGTTTCGTCTTCACCGAGATAAGAGATGTTTCCCCGCCCTTAGTAAGTCCTTGAAACTAATTTCTTAATCCTATCGTTCTTTCTGTAATTGTTTTCAATTTCATTTCGCTTTCTTAATAGCACAAGCTCGGAATATAAATGGGAATTTTCGACTTTTATCTTTTAGGTGCAAAACATGGGTTGGTATTCAGATGATAAAAAACCCAATGAAGAAAATTTGGGTGATAATCCAAATACTGCTGCTAAAATGAATTTTGGCTGTGGCGAGGGCTCTCCAAACGAACGTCGATCGGAAGAGAATGAGAATGTTTGGTCCTTAATTCCTGAAATACGAACGCAATTGCAACTTCATCAGAAAAAAGCTTTTGAATTTCTCTGGAGAAATATTGCGGGATCTCTAACACCAGAATCAACCACAGAAGAGCCAAAGAAAACCGGGGGTTGCGTCATCTCTCATTCTCCAGGGGCGGGAAAAACTTTTCTGATCATAGCTTTCTTAGTCAGCTACTTGAAAATTTTCCCAGAAAAACGACCGGTGATCCTTGCTCCGAAAACAGCACTGTATACTTGGTATAAAGAATTCATCAAGTGGAAAATTCCTATACCGGTCTACTTGATTCACGGCCGTAGAACCTACAGAGTTTTCCGACAGGGCTCGGTTTCCGTGAACTACCCCGGCTGCCCTAAGCCAACGGATGATGTGAAGCATACAATTGACTGTCTCGAGAAAATACAGAAGTGGCATTCGCACCCGAGCGTTCTTGTCATGGGATATCCTTCATTTCTCTCATTGATGAGAGAAGATTCAAAGTATGCACATAGGAAATTCATGGCCAAAGTTTTGAGGGAAAGTCCCGGGATTTTGGTGCTCGACGAAGGGCATAACCCTAGGAGCACAAAATCCAGGCTGAGGAAAGCCCTTATGAAAGTCGAGACGAACCTGAGGATACTGCTTTCAGGCACCGTTTTCCAAAACAACTTCTGTGAGTATTTCAACACACTCTGTTTGGCGAGGCCGAAGTTTGTGAACGAAGTTTTGAGAGCTCTGGATCCGAAATACAAGAAATCCAAAAAGAAGAATTTGTTGGAAAAGGGACGAATGTTGATGGAGTCTCGGGCACGGAAATTCTTCTTGGATACGATCGCGAAAAAGATCGATTCTAACACTGGGAATGATCGGAAAAAGGGCCTAAAACAGTTGAAAAAAATCACCAACAAGTTCATTGATGTTTATGAGAATGGCGGTTCCGACACGCTCCCAGGCCTGCAAATCTACACGCTTTTGATGAACTCGACCGATAAACAGCACGACATTTTGGTCAAACTTCATCGCATAATGTCAACCTACAACGGCTTCCCTCTCGAGCTCGAGCTTCTCATCACTCTTGGGTCGATCCATCCGTGGCTTGTGAAAACCACAGCTTGCGCTAACAAGTTCTTCACCGAAGAAGAACTGCTCGGACTCGATAAGTACAAATACGACCTCAAAAAGGGTTCGAAAGTGAAGTTCGTTCTCAACCTCGTCTACCGCGTCGCCAAGACCGAAAAGATCCTGATCTTCTGCCACAACATTGCGCCGGTGAAACTCTTCGTTGAGTTCTTCGAACGAGTCTTCAGATGGCAGAAGGGCAAAGAGGTCTTAGTCCTCACCGGCGATCTCGAGCTCTTTGACCGGGGCAGAATAATGGACAGGTTAATTTCATCTTTTAAGGCTCAGATTTTTTTTATTTTTTTTTTAAATCATAGGGGCAATATTCTTCTTTTTGAAAGTACTGAGGCATTGCTGCCTATTACTTTAAAAAAATGCTTGAAAAATTCTAAAAAATGATATTGCGGGCAGGTTTGAAGAGCCGGGAGGGGAATCCAGGGTTTTGCTCGCTTCGATCTCGGCCTGCGCTGAAGGAATCAGTCTTACCGCCGCTTCTCGGGTTATAATGCTGGATTCAGAGTGGAATCCTTCAAAGACGAAGCAGGCCATAGCTCGGGCGTTCCGTCCAGGTCAGCAAAAGGTGGTTTATGTGTACCAGTTACTCGCGACCGGGACTCTCGAAGAGGACAAGTACCGGAGAACAACATGGAAGGAGTGGGTTTCGAGCATGATCTTCAGCGAGGAATTCGTGGAGGATCCATCCAAGTGGCAAGCCGAGAAGATTGAAGACGACGTTCTCAGAGAACTAGTGGCGGAAGACAAGACCAAGTCGTTTCATATGATCATGAAGAACGAGAAGGCCTCGACCGTGATCCGAGATAAGGAGTGAACCCGAATGCTTCTGTTTTCTATCGACATTTTCCCTAATTATGGCGTAGGATCGCCGTGTAGTTTTTGATAAAACAATACAGGGATTGACATACACCCGTTTTTCTATTGTGTTTTACAATGAAGAATAATAATAATTATAGTCAGTTCACAACAATCTGTGTTGGTTTTGGATTCGTCTTTGCTTATTATGTACTCTAATGTCTAGAAGAAGGGGAGAAACCGGGACCGGGTACCAGGCTTTGGCCTTTTTTTTTTCTTTTTCAAAACAAGAACCTGGTCCGAAATCGGGAAACGGTTTCTCAATTATCAACAGGTAGTGATTGGATTTGGAACAAGTGTAACAACTAAGTGTTGCTAAACAAAATTTATGGGTTAAATTGAGTTTTTTATAGATAATTATGTAAAATGGATATTGATGGAATATTGAAATCGGTCTATCACTTTAGTCCCTAATCCTAACACAATGTAACTTTATTATACACTTAAATAATGTCATACTTGGACTATTTTTACCTTACTAGCTCCAATCCAACTCATTATTGAGTATAAAAAGATGTATATTCTATTCCCTTTTCACATAAGATAGAGGCTAGATCAGAGGCAGCTCCGGACCAGCGGAGGCGGCCGACCCCTCTTGTAAATGCAATACCGGTCAAGTCGTTCGCCGCTCGCTAAAGTTTTTTTTTTTTTTTTTTAAATTAAATGGATGGAACAAATTTTAATAAAAAAATGTATTTGAAGTATAAAAGACAAAGGACAATATAGAAATGGTGATGCTAAATTTGATTCGATGATGTACATGAATAGTGGAAAGTGTAGTGGAGATGACATGAGATAAAAACAAGGAGAAGTTTAATCTTAAATTTGTCAAAAAAGGTCAACATTAATTGGTTGGTTTATTTTAGTATTTTGGTCACTCTCTGAATAATGATGAAAATGTCGTCATAGTCTTAAACTTCAAATCGAAGAAACAACCAAAAGTCCTTCAAATTGTCACAAAAGTTTGGATTAGCCACTTACCCCATTCCTCCTTTGTGTTGACGTGATTTCATCTATACTTTGCAGGGTCGAATTTCAACGTGAAAATTTCTCTGTTCGTGAAACTTAAGTTCTCAGTCTGAAAGAAATTCTTGTACTGATTAACGGAAAAGATTTAAATCTGCATATGTTTGAGTCGGATTCTTAAATATTAATTAATATTTTATTTTTGTTCTTGATGTGTCCAACTTTCATCTTCTTAGTTTCGAATGGCTTAAGGATTAGATTTAGAATGTTTTAAATCATAGTGACCGAAATTACTTTTATTAATTAATAGCTATAAAAATACACAATTTCTTTCTTGATTAATTTATAGTTAATTAAAGAACATACTATTAGCGTGAGAAATTACTATTATATTCTAGATGTTTTGGAACCCAAAAAATGACTTAAAATTATACAGTTCAGCTTCATTTTTTCTTCTTAATTTTTAAAATAGCTTGAATTTCAATTCACCATGACAACTTCAACGTCACATATGCATATAGTCAATTTTGATCGAGTAAGATAGTTACATAAAATTTTCAAGTTGACCAATATATTTAACAAAGAAAAAAAAAACATTCTTATCACTAATTAAAAATTATCAAATTAAACAAGTTGGAAAAAATAATTAAAATGTTACATAAATCGCTCAATCAAAGCACCTACATTGTAAATTTATAGAAGATCAACAACCCATAAAATAGGGATATCTTGTTTGAATTATTGACTCTTTATCTATCTCTATATATATATATATTAAGTATTAACCATATTTTTGGATTTATGGATAATTTTCTCGTGCGGCATCAAGAGAGGAGGGGCTAACAATTCAAAAAAGAAAAGGGAGGAGGGGCTAAAAGGCTCATACCCACACAAGTTCGGACTTGAAGAATCTAAGCGCCATGGCCCGAAGATCATTGGGCCAGCCTCTTGATAATTTTGCCATGTGGCACGCCCCGAACGCGCATGAGACTTCTCTGCATGCTAGTTGGGCCTACCACGCCTCGTTCGTAGACCTATATGAGGCTACATATCAGAGGAACTTGGCGCCAGCAGTGGCGGAATTAGGAATTATGTACCGGGGGTGTCAAAAATTTAATTTGAGGGTGTTGTATTTAAATTTGGTAAAAGTTAAGGGTGGTTTAACTATAATTTTATATATACTTACATTAATTATTTTGAAAAATAAGGTATTATTTACACAATTTTTTTTTTTGGAGGGGGTGGTTTGAACTTTGAACCACACCCCTCTCCACATACATCCGCCAATGGGCGCCAGGCTAT
The DNA here is from genome assembly GCA_954871525.1 of Parietaria judaica. NCBI lineage: Eukaryota > Viridiplantae > Streptophyta > Magnoliopsida > Rosales > Urticaceae > Parietaria > Parietaria judaica. The sequence goes on from OX940862.1 coordinate 6,545,171, forward strand.
AAAAAAAAAAAAAAAAGGTTAAGCGGCGTGATCTCACAAGAAAAATACAACCAATAGAGAATTGACCACTTATCACAAAGCGGACTCGATGAAGGATTGGAAGTTGTCTTCCGAGACTTGTATTCACATGTCGATTACTATATTCGCCGGTGCCGCTGATACTCACGACAGTTTTCACATCTGATACTCGAATTATATAAATTTTTTGTGCATGCAGTTTATCTACTTTTTTTTTTCGCCCAGTTATAGATCTCTTCACACTCCATAGTCCATAGGCTGAAAAAAAAAAAGAGTAAACAATATATTTATATCAATATTATCAAACTATGAAACTCTTCAAATTAACTTGTATCTTATTCATTGTATTGGTGCTCGATAAAGATGCACACAATGCACCTACTCACGCACATATCCACACCTAAATATGTGTGTGTATATATAAATTATATATGTTTATGACAACTATTCCAAGAAGAAACAATAGGTGGTGGTTGAAACTTAAAATATCCTAATCAAGTTGCAGGAAGGTACTTTTTTAAGGATAACAAGTATTGGACTATATCAACAACTATATAATATATATAAGTAATAGGGTGTTCAATTTGATTATTAAAGAGTTTGTGATAAATTAGTTTCGACTTTGGACCCCAAATTAATTATACGGAAGTTAAAGACACATTTGATCTTCTCATGCATGTTGGAAACTTCTTCGATCCCTACGCCATGTCAAGCTGCCAAACTGAGTTATAAAAGCCTGGCTTTATTCATAACTCGTCACTTTAATTATAATTTATTAGCCACATGACCCTATAGGTGTATAGTTTATATACATGTTGAAAAATGCAAATAACTAAATAAATAAATAGAGTTAAACCAATATATATACGTGAACATATTCATCACAATTCTTTTTTACATTTTATTTTAGTTTTTCTCTGATCATGAAATTCTCTTGCTGCTAGATGCAGTGTACACCACCATACTATCGTGTGTATGTATATACACACATATATGGTTAAATAAGTACATTTATTCTATATATGTCAAAATATTATCCTATAGTAACTTTAACGCTCGGGTTGTTCGATCGAATAGACGACTGTCCTTACAGACCAACATGATCAGTTTTTTAGCTTGTCCTCAATTCCTATGAATGACATAAGAATTAGTTCTCGTAAGTTTCTTCGACGATCCAGTCTCATACTTTTACAATCACAGACAACCACGTAGTCCTATATCCACACAGTCTCGGAAACACCTCACAACTATTAAGACCTAAGTAAGATCTGGTTCAACTGTTCAACATATTATTTAAATGAATATATGTGTACATATATATATATGTATGTATGTATATATATAGATCATAACTCATAAATGTCCCATAATATTTCTATCATTTGCGTGGATATATAGCTTCATTCTTTATATTTCGAAACATTATCACAGATTCACTGTAACTGGTGATTATACAAGACCTAACGCCAATTTACAAAAATAAGAAAACATATAATTATTTATGACAAGTAACACGTATATGTATATTTTGTTGAGAAAATTATGTATGAATAAGGGTAAATATGCCCATTTGATTCAAAAACTCATGTGATTGTTTTTTTCAACTTGGGCATCGAGTGAACCAAATTATACAAGAATTATCCAATAGTCTTTCTTATATATATATATATGTGTGTATATATATATATATGTTCAGCATGCAGTAACGGCGCTGATTTTATCAACATGATACCCGACAGGCAGGATCAACTGAGTTTAGCGTATGAGTGGGGTAAAAGGAAAGTATATATATATGGGAAAAAGGGGTGCAAAAATTTAATAAAAATAGTTTTTCAACGCAGAGAAAGATGAATTGTATGGAATCGACAACTTTTGCAAATAAATAGTATGAATGTTTCGTAAGTGGAAGACCTATATCAATATAGGGTTAATCCCGGCAAAAGTACCAATACTTTTAAAAAGTGGACCAATAAATACCAATTCTTTTTATTGCCCGGACAAAGTTCCAATTCTTTATTTTTTTGTCCCTATAGGTACCTCTGTAAAAAAAATTGTCCTCCAACGTTAGTCACGCCACGTAAAAGTTTTGGTTTTGTATTTCAATGCGTTTTTTACCCGAATAAAGTTCCAATTCTCTTGTTTTGTCTCCTCATATTACTTTCGTGAAAATTCCAAACCATGGATTATGCCGTTTTCGGCGTGGAATTAAAAAGTAATTTTTCTCCCTTTTAAGTACATATCCACGATTATCTTTGATCATCCAACTTTTCGATGGCTAATTTACTCCGAAAATGTGGATAAATTTTGTAACGGTGGCATAATTAACAATGGAGGATGATTTTTTTTTTTTGGAGGTACCTATAGGGACACAAAACTAAAGAATTGGAACTTTGTCCGGGCAATAAAAAGAATTGGTATTTATTGGTCCACTTTTTAAAAGTATTGGTACTTTTGCCGGGATTAACCCATCAATATATATGAAAAGAATACCAGAAATGTTTTCATTAATTATGATATCATTTTGTGGCCATAAATATTCCTACGTAGTACTCTACAATTTGTCTAAAATAACCAAAAAAATAGTACTTTTGATTAACACATTTGTATCTACGAGCCATGTATAATTAACAAGAAATTTTGTTATTTTATTTTATAATTTGGATTTAAATCTTTCATCGCCGCGTTGGCTACAGCCGCCCTAAACGACACAGCGCGGCCGGCAAGCCATCCCGGGACACCTCTATGTAAAAGTGTTCATTTAGTACCCAAACAGAAAAGTAAATAAAAAACAAAGTAAGCTAGCTAATAACCACATTAATTGAATTATATTAATAATACACAAGTTGCAATTGAAATATCAAAGCAGAAGAAGTAAATGATCACATTAATAATTCCTTAAGAAATATCAAGGTTTAATATCTTGACAATAACAATTGAAGCATTTAGACCTACACGAATTCGATGCTTTTAATGTCTCTTTCCTTCTCAATAATCGTTAAACACAAAGAGGAACAAAAATGATCAACGTGAAAGAAAGAGAAAATAAATATATCTATTAGTTAGTTGCAAAGAAAGAACAATGAATCGTTCAAGCTATTTTTTTATTTTATATATTTCGTTCTTTCCTCCATAGATACATGTCACCAGGCTCGTTTTATTCACAAATTTTTTGGACGATCGCTCAAGGATCACAAATTTTGTATACAGTTTTTTTAAAATAAACAAAAAACTACGTATTATATTATCTTAATAAAAAAAGCTTCGTAGTAACTCTAAAAAGCTTGATATTATTTATTGTTTTTGTACAAAACCCTGGAAAGTGTTGGGCCGAACCTGCCCGTTATACCCTCTATATATATATCATATATCATATATATTGGCCTAGTTGCAAATGAGTTATTAAAATCTATAAATAAACCATATTGACAACAATAGGTCTTTTGTTTCTAAAGAGAAAGCACGTGAATGTTAGGAGGTCTTTTGTTCAAATTGTGTGTGTGTGTGTGTTTTTGTGTGTGTGTGTGTGTGTGTGTGTGTGTGTGTGTGTGTGTGTGTGTGTGTGAGAGAGAGAGAGAGAGAGAGAGAGAGAGAGAGAGAGAGAGAGAGAGAGAGAGAGAGAGAGAGAGAGAGGTGCTTAAATTAAGTTCTACAAGATGCACGAAAGGGTGAAGTGGTTTTCAACAACTTTGGAAAAGTTGAATAAAAGTGAATGTTAATAAGGTAATAAAAATTAAATAGGATCCCAAGTTGGTGATTTTTTTTCCCAAGTTGGTGATTTATATGACTAATGCAAAACTAGGAAATTATTGATTGGATATGTAAACTAATCTACGTACAATGACTTTGCTGCATTCATCGGAACACATCCACCTTCATCAATCCACCTAGTTCCCAAGTTGGTGAACCCGTCAATCTCGTAGGAACTGGAAATTCCGGATCCATTTCTTTCCGGAGTAGGAATATCAGGTTCCGTTTGTTTACCAAAAGACAAGTTCCAATATTTGTTTGTCGAAGGACAGTTTGGACATTCAGATAGTTGATATGTAACATTAACGACATAATATATAAAATTCATATATCGTTAGTAAGCATGTAGAAAATCAAATAAAAATTCTATGTATAATTGAATTTATGTATTTCAGAGCGGGGGATAAAATAATTCCATAAATCATTCTAATTTTTTTAATATGTGCAATACTATACACTCATAAACACAAACACGCGGCATATATATATATATATATATATTCAAGGATGTTCATTTTATTTTTCTTTGTCACGCTTTGTTCGTTGAAGAAATTAGTGGACGTACTTTAGGTGCATAAACTCAACTACCACACCCACAGGCCACAACTTATATATCAACTCGCTTCAGATATTATATAACAAGTTGGATCAAGGTATCGGTACTGACTTTGTCAAATGAATCTGAATTGAATCGCAAATTGGTTAATTTAACAAAAAACAATACATTATTATTACAAATATATATATATATATATATATTGTGTTCGATAGGTCATTGCAAGTAGCTTTTGAGAAATTAAATTAAGAAACTTTGGCTTATGTACATGTTATATATGTTAATCAGTTGAATGAGATATGTAAATTAAGGATTATTTTTTCCTAATTAATTTATTTTCTTGGATCGATGAATCATTCATGTTGGAATATTATTTTACAAATTTACTGCAGTAACTAATGTACAACTATGTCGGCGATTCCGTCTCAAGACATGATAAAATATAATTTATTTGAAATTATTTATTTATCAACTATTAATTTAACGAAGTTATTATATAAACATTTATCAGGTTTATATAACTTTTCCAAGTCAATTTTTTGCCCCTTCTTGACCTATGCACGGTAGCTTTTATGTGATTAATACCAAATTCGCCTTTATGTTTTGATGATCAAAGATGACTAAAAGTAATTAAGTGTGTTACAGTTGATTAGGCTTTAAGATTCGGATGATCTACTATTATGAATATCATGATGACATTCCTTCCACTAAGACATTGGTTTTCCATACGTTAAATTTAACTATAACTATTTAGAGCTATTATTGGTCGAAGTAGCCTATTTGTGTGTTTAATATATATATATATATATATATATATATATATATATATATATTTTCTTTTTCTTTTTCTTTTTCTCTTTCGGCGGTAATATTATCCGGAGGTTATAAAACCGTATTACCGTCTAATTTCACCCCTATTATCCACTTGTGAAGCTTAATCTACGTGTACGGTATGTCACTAATTTAATTTAAATGTTGAATAGTTATTTTTTTTTAATTTGATTGTACTTGCGATCTTCATTCATGTAACAAGTTTTAACTTAGAAATTTGGATTTTTAATTGTTCTGTGGCATTTGGTTAGGGAAACTTCATAAAACATCCCTCAAAATACCATAAATTATTTTATTACACCTCAAAACATCATAATTAGAAATACATCCTTTTTAAATTTTATGTACCAAAATACCCTTAGTTGTGTCCATTTTTTCGGACGCGGCTTGTCCATTTTTCAGGAGGCAATATGTCTATTTTTCAGGACACAATATGTATATTTTGAAAGGGTATTTTGGTACATAAAATTTAAAAAGGATGTATTTCCAATTATGATGTTTTGAGGTGTAATAAAATAATTTATGGTGTTTTGAGGGATATTTTATGAAATTTCCCTTTGGTTATTACTTATTATTGCGATTAAAAATATATATTGTAATATAATACCGATGTGCTGTACGTGATTGTACTTATGTCGCAAATATTCTTAAGGCCAGGAAAAATAGAAAATCAATATAGACATTGGCTGAATAAATAAAGCAAAACAATTATTATCAAATCAATGTAATATTTCGTTGTATCTTTATGAAATTGCACGTATATATAATAAAAGAACGTTATAATTTGCTGGCTCCCTATTAATGATCTTGAATTAGATTATGATTCTACATTATATGAATACGATCACATAATTAATGAAGCTATAATATAAATAAATAAATAAATTAGAGAAAACATCAATGTATAATTAGTCACAAAAATTTACATTCGAAAGTTTTAAATCTCCGAATACTTTTTTAATAAAATTGCCATTTTAATTCAATTTAATTTGCCAGCTAAAATATTACGCACTTGTACTCCCTACATATATTATTACATTTATATGTATAGAGCTTGTTACACTATGTGCAATATAATATGACTAGTTGTTACGAGTTGTGACTAAATTAATTTTTTTTTTCTCCTGGCCAGTACGAATCTTATTAATTATGATTAAAAAAGATATCATTTTTCTTTCAAGAAATTTGTACTCAATTATCTTCCTAAAACTTACAAGGGTTTTATACCTGGAACAAATGATATAGTGAATACTTTAATTGCACGAATGGAATGATAAAGGAAGGAAAGAAAAAAAGAGGGGAAGAAAACGAGAAATTATATATGTTTTAAAGAATATTAGTATATATATTTATATACATATATATGGAAATAGATAGATATAGTAAATTAAAATACCACCTCTTTTTCTTTCTTTCTTTATCAAGCTAGCACTATTGTGGAAATTAATATGGAGAACCAAGTTGATGTTATCTAGAACTTGTTTTAATTTCAAATTCAATAATATGACCATATATATATATATATATATATATATATATATATGAAGATTCAAAATCCACTTGTAAGTGCTATAGTAGGTCACATATAATTATAATTTATAGAATCAATCCAAAGATAATCAATATGTAGTATGTACCTCAATTTTATTGGAATGCATCTACATTTGCTCAATATAATATTTGTCCGTTTTGAGCTTTGATATAATATTATCCGTTTTTTTTTTTAATTATGTAATTTTGGTTGAATCTACGACCAAAAGACTCCATATTATCTAGAGGTAGGTGATCAGATAATTATCAATTATAAAGTAATTATAAATTATTGTACTAGATCAAATACTCGAACAGTGTATTGAACAACTGTACTAGTTATTCCGTCTTGCACTAGTATCTCAAAGATTTTGGGTCGTCCAAATCACCCTATCTAACGTAATCTCGATGTCTTCGACAATCATTTTTCTGATCGGGTCCTTAATGTGTTACTGTGTGTTTTGGTCGTAGGGTTTTCTTACAAACCTGTAAAAAAAAATTCATATTATCCGGAAGTGAATGGATCACCTTATAAATTATCATAATTAATTTCTCAGCGAACGTAAAAACGTACAACTTACGTGCCATCGAGCCCAAGGAGTTGCAGCGTCATATTTATTTACCAGTCTTACTTTTAATATGAATCTCAATAACTGTTGTCATAGCTAGACATAGAAGAAGAAAGAAAAAGAAAAAAACATATATGCCAGCCCATATACACGCATGCAAGTATGCAACTATTCGGTTTGCAAATTGTGTACATAAAATAGTCTATATATGTGTATATATTAATTATGAAAGAGATATTTAACACGTATTCAATGAGAAAAGTATTGTTCAACAAGAAAAACAATACAATGTCATGAGCAAATTATTAAAGACATCTTAAAATTTCGGTACACATATATCTAATTCAATATAGCTGCATCAATATACATACATACACACATAAATTATATATATTCCCATTTCAACAAGCTATTAGGGCACAATTTTTTTTTAAATAAAATTTAAAATCTCACAAAATAAACCCTAACTTCAATTTATTAATACCCGGGAAATACATATATTAACACATTACGAAATTAATAACTAACCCAAACTCTAAAAATAAATAATAAATTAGAGACGGTAGAGGAAAGAAGGGAATATTATTGTTTAAAACATTATAATATAATGCAAGCAAGGTTATATATAATAATAATTAAAGAAAGTGGGAAAGTTGTACATATACTAATACTAGTTTGAGTTTGAGATAAAGCGTGGAATAACAACAATAATAAAAGCTTAACAAAGTCCAAAGCGCTTCGCAAGTTGACGATCCACTTGCGAGATCGCCGTAAGCTCTGTGCTAATAAAACATCATCTCTCTCTCTCTCCTCATGCAACTTGCACCTTTTATATTACTCAACCTCTCTCTCTCCTCCCATAATATATATCACTTCACCACCGATGATGATATAGCATTCTATATATATCACTATATCTATCAATCTATCTTCTATATCAAACAAACCAACGAACATGCCTTCGTCTCTCCAGCTCCACCGCATCAACCCCGCAAGACCGGCGCCGTTTCACGGGATGTCCGACGTGGACCGCTGCGGCGGCAGCGTGAAGCAGCCGGCGACTGGGCCGCACGCGCTGGCCGCGGCGGCGAACCAGTGCTGCTCCTCGGTGGTGCAGGCCATCGACGCGCCGGTGTCCACGGTCTGGTCCGTGGTGCGGCGCTTCGACGCGCCGCACGCGTACAAGCACTTCCTCAAGAGCTGCCGCGTGATCGACGGCGCGGGCGCCGACACGGTCGGCGCGCTGCGCGTGGTGCACGTCGTCTCGGGCCTGCCCGCCGCGTCGAGCACCGAGCGGCTCGAGATCCTCGACGACGAGCGCCACGTCATCAGCTTCAGCGTCGTCGGCGGGGACCACCGGCTCAACAACTACCGGTCGGTCACCGAGCTCCACCCCTCGGCCAACGGGAAAGGGACGGTCGTCGTCGAGTCCTACGTCGTCGACGTGCCGCCCGGGAACACCGAGGCCGAGACCCGCGACTTCGTCGACACCATCGTGCGCTGCAACCTCCAATCTCTCGCGCAGGTGGCCGAGAAGAGGAGGTGACATGGTTGAGCATTTGAACTTGCATCATCGAAGATCCGATTTTGGTGATAAATACCGTTCTTTTTTTTCTTAATTTAAACTAATTTCTGTGATATGATTAGAGAGATGGGGTTTGAGAATGGGTGAAGATTAGGAGATTATGGTATTATTTTTCTGTGCATATGTTTTATTAGTACTTGGTTCTTCTAGTTCTCTTCCATTGAGAAAACCCTTGTGAACATTAAACCAAAAGAATATGAGTGTTATTGATCTTCTTTAATTACTTTTGTTTATTTTGTTAATTATATATATATATATATGCTCTTGATAGAACAGTTGTTCAAGTAATTATTGTGTGCGCTGGGTTGATAATCGATCGGTTCATGCCTCTGGATAATATTCTGTTCATTTGGTCGGTTGTTTTTTAAATATATATTTAAATTCAAATGATGGTCAACTTGGTCATGGATTAAGATAAGTTCTTATAATGTATCATCTTGGGTATGGTGTTAGATAGTACATACATATTTATTTAGTATATAGTACTACTTAGTATACAGTGTAATGTTTTGGTAATGCTTCACGATTGTTCAAGCTTTAATCTATTCTTTAAATTATAATTATTGTTACTCTAACTTGATTCAAAATTTTGCAATGTTGTGTTGTGATAGATCACTAGCTTAATTTAATTCGATTATTTAATCCCAAAGATTCTTATTATCACAACTTCAATTTCTTCTTGATCTTCTGTATGCATAGTAATGTATTAAAATAAAGAGAATAATTGAATTCGATACATATACTAGTAGCATGTACTATTTACGTGATAATTTATGAGTCGAAGTAAATGAAGCATGGTTGAATTAGGTGTTCTCTTCATCAAATTTTTTTCATCAGTTTCTCTTACAATATGTATATGTCTCTGCAATATTCTGACATTTTCGCAGACAATATTGATAAGCATAAATCGTAGCTGTTACAATTATTAATATATCTTTGGTGCAACATTATATTTACAATGAATGCCATCATTATCTTCCTCAGACTGATGTAAATGTAATTACCCTCATAATTAATAGACATTTACATCGTACAATCTTAGATAATTATATATATTTTCCCAAAAGAGAACACACACTACATATTCATGATATATATTATACACACACACACACACATATATATATATATATATATATATATACAAATGAAATATTTGTTACAAAATACCAATACTGTGTCGGTATATTCTTTTTTGTTTAACTGCCGTATAGTATATTATAGTGTCGATATTCAATTCCGCCAATGTCTTAAGCAGTTAAGCTAGAGAAACGTGCACATTTGTGGTTTAATAAAAACATATTAAATAATTATTAATATTCTCATAATTTAGTCGTAAATGTTTATGTATCTCTCTTGTAACACATTTTAACTTTAAGGATCGAACGAAATTAAATCTTGATATTGTTTCGTAACCTCTAAGTACTGTTGCTTCTCACTGCCGGTATATATATTTAGTATCAGATTAGGTACACAAATTGTAAATATCTATATATATATATATATATACATAAATTTTTTAGATGCAAATATACAATAATAATAATAATTTTCACTTGCTATTTAACTAGTTATTTTTCTGTCAGTTCCGTCCTCTATACGAATCAAAGTATTCATGAGCTTTATCTTTAAAAGCGCATTAATTAAAAGAAAAAACGTACGTAATTTCGCTTAAATAATCACCAATTCGTACCAAAGCCCGCACCACTTTCCAAAATATTGCAAAAGAATTACAAAAGAAGAAATAAAAAGCAAAATAAAAAAAGTTAATCAGTATAAAGTCTGGTGATTCAAACAAAATAGGATCTTGAAAATATAGGTTGGAATTTGCAATAAAATAGTCGAATTAAAACGTTTAATTTTTTTAGAGATTTGAGAGGAATCAATCAAAAGCTTCCAAAGCAAGTTGGCTTTAATAATCCAACTTGCTGTGGAAAAAAATAAAAAATAAAAGAAAAGGCAAGTTGCTTTATTAATTTTGAGCCTGCTTTTTATTTTTGCATGATTAAAATTCAATTTAAACAAATTATGATACCTTGTGAGTTGTGAGTTAGCAGATTGGGTTTGCAACTTGACATGCAACTTGACAAGCAGGCCTTTAATTGTCCCCTCTTGTTATTATATTTTTTGATCAATATATTATATATATATGTGTATATATTAATATTAAGTATATATAATATATCAATGAAGAAATCAAAGTAAGCCAGCCATTCTTCTGGTGATTTTGTATTGTTGTGTCCCATGACTGATTTGACTTGACCTAACCCAGATTATTTTTGAAAATCAATTTTTTTATTCTCAAAAATAATATTTATATTAAAATCTCATGTTTTCTTCAAATATTTCACATATCAACTCGTACTTAATCTTTTGAACACATACACATATTGATTTTATGGTATAATCGTAAAATCAGATCAACACAATCAACATCAATTTTTAAGGAAAAAAAAATTACAAAAATTGAATTTGATTTTACGATGTACTCTAGAAAAAGTTCTATAAAAATTCTATCAATATATCCTTATTATTGTCCTAATTGATCAGGCAGTTGATTTTTTTTTTCTACCTGAAAAAACCCGTAATATAATTAAGGCATCGACTCACTGGTGTGTGTGTGTTGCTTAATTGTAATTGATATAATTAAATTAGTCAGCAGTTAGATACATCATGTGGACATGATAATAATTTCATTACAATAGATGATACTTTTTCTAATGTTTTTCTTCTTCTTAATTCTATTTCTATACAATTGATGCAATAATCTATGATCTATATCATCGATGTTTTGTGTAGAATATTCATGTCTTTTTAGTTTTAAATATATAAATATTCATGCTATTTACTACCTGAAATATTCTTCTTCTATCATAACTTCATAAGCTTATTTATAAACTATAAGATTCAAATTTTATGTATATATAAAGATATATTTACGGTAAAATACCACAACGTATCTTTTTATACGTAAGATGTTTTCGATTTTTATTTTATCATGTTAAAAGTTTTAGAAATGAAAAAAGAAATCTTGTCCTAGATTTTATTTTTATTGTGAAAAAAAAGGTCATGTTTTAGATTTCTCGTATCTTAATTTTTTAAATAATAATATAAAATTTAGAATACGTTGCGTAATATGATTTATGCCACACTTCTAATATTTTGTTGCAAATATATATATACGATAAAGTAAACCCTAAGGGCTAGCAAATTAAGAGGTTCTGAATTCCTTTAAATTAAAATCATCTTTCACATGCCAATACGAGAGTACGTACGTACAAAGTGGTTCAGAATTTCCCAGTGATAGACGATTCAAACCCAAACTCATAATATATAATATATACACACGTATATACAGAGAGAGAGGAAGACAAAAGAGAAGGCTCGGTAGTCGAAATCGAAACAATTGCAACTTGTTCTTCACCATTATTCATCACTCCTTTCCTTTATGTGGTTCAAATTAGCTCTTTATAAATATATTATATATAGGGCATATATTTATATATATGGCTCAACTTTCAATAAAATATATTGTATCGCCGCTTGTTATATCTCAAACATATTTATGTGTATTGTTCGATTCATGCGGCTCGGAGATTTAAATATGCCACTATTAATACTTTTATTATTGTGGTTTTATAAATATAAGTTTATCACACTAGCTCGATATTACTTTATCAAATTCCAAGTAAATATTTTTTAAGCTTTTTATATAAATATATATCTTACGGTTGAATTATATTTTATCCATTTCTCAAGAAACTATATATACACACACATTACATATATATAACTCATACTATAGAGGGATAAGATTGCTCAGAGTTAGAGCAAATTCCAGAAGTACCACATAGTTGTACTCATATGGGAAAATAAATATTTATGACAATCATTGCATGAGCTCATACATTATTATTATTATTATTATTATTATTATTATTATTATTATTATTATTATTATTATTATTTGAAAGAAAACTTCATACATTATTTCAATTTGCAAAATTCTGCGCAATGTGACGTTATAATATGAATGAAGTCATTAACAACATGTATATACATTGTACACACGCAACGACGTTTTATATTATTTATACACACACAATATATGAAAAATGATCAGTGAAACGACATGTCGCTTAATGCTTCACGAGAATTTCCAAAGCAAAGGAAGATAAAACTTCAAGTCAAAGTCAAAGTCAAAGTAAAAAGTTCAACTGTTCTGGTCACACTCTATAGTTTAGTAGATCGATCACGAGTTCTTTCACGAGTTTTCAACACTGATGGTCACACGTGTCTGATATAATGACCTTTTTATTGTTAAAATTGAGCTATAGATTAAAAAATCACTAAATTAGATTATTATTTAATATCTCAAACCACGTGATTATATCAAAATAGAGAACGTGTTGATTTTATGTTACGAAAATTATCGAATCGAACATCTCAACAATTTTTCTTTTAATGTTCACAATCAATTGTGACATGCACGTAAAAAGTACCTGCTTTCTTATTTGGTGCATTCGGTATTCGTATTATATTTATTGTTCAGCGTTAGAGAAATTAAACACAAACGCAATAAAAAATGGATCAACATTTTGTATTTTTCATTTTGTAATGTTGTAGATTTTACTTTCCTCCTCTCTCCCGAAACAAAAAATCGCATACACAATTGCCACACTCGGAATACAGAAAGAAGGAAAAGAAGGGCTCGAACCGGGTCAGTAATATGTACTCCCAAACTACGAAGACCCGCAAAGAACAGAGGAAAACGCCTCAGTTCTTAGGGCATTCAATGTGAACTGCATATGTTAAGGGTAAAAGAGCTTGGCGAAGAGAAGCTCGTTCCACGTGTCTTGGAGGCCCGGCAGGCACCAGTGCACGCAGTCCGCGTAGCTCACGGGATTCGCCAGCTGCTCCGGCGTGAGCGGGCTCCACTGCTTCTTGTGGATCGACGTGTGCGCGTCTCGTCTATAGTTGGAGAGCTGCGTGATGTTCAGCAGCGTGATCGGGACTTTTGATTTTTCGAACACGTCTCCTATCACTTGCATTATGCTTTTCCGGCTGTCCGAGCCCCAGTAGTTCGGGTCTTCAATCATCGTCGTCTCGTTGTAGCAGTTCTTCCCCGGCTCGCCACCCCAATCCTCACTCCTGTGTTCCAAAAGGGTAAGAGTTAAATTATTTCTGCTGTTGGTGAGCAAGTTTTGCAGGTCACTTCAACGAACGACATGTCGTTTTGTTTACTTTTTAGTACATGTGAAATTGGGGGTAGAAGCCGATATTTTGGGATTAATTTTTCCCGATTTCCCTTATTTCCATCCCAACGTTCATGGTTCTAAGTTTTTTTTTTTACTGGAACGGTAAAAAAAACAACCTGATTTTTGGATTTTTTAAAAGTTGACCCTCATGAAAATTATAAAGCCGAAATATTGAAATAATAAACTCCTAGAATGAACCCTAAAATTTGTAAATCTACTCCATAAAAAACAGAAATTGTGACCGGAACCGATATCGGTTTTTAGGTTAGCACAGCCGCCAGTCCCGACTTTGGAATCAGGACAGATAAACCTCAGCTGCCGTTTTTTTTTTTAACACAAATGATAAATTTTAGACCCGGTGAATGGTAATATAAAATATATAAATATATAAGTATATATATAATATTATAGATATATATGATGATTTACTTGGCGTGAGTTGGTGACATGCTAGTGAAGAAGACCCTGGTCTTTTTAGGGTCCATGTTGATCCCCACCCATCTCAACATGCTCTTCATGGCCATCCGATAAGCCTCCTCAGTCGAAAGCTCTATGATGTCCTTCGCTTCCTCTTCGAAAGACCCGAGCCTGAAACGCAAACCGTCAATCATCAGGCCATGAGAGCTAGCTAGCGAGGAAGATGATCATGCATTGATCAGCGAAAGGAAACTCACAAGATCTTCATCTTCAGGCCCGTCATCCACCACAAATAAGTGTTGAACACCATGATGTCCACGTTCTTCCAGTGCTTGCCGTGTTTGTTCACCGAACCCTTCCGTACGATCCGGTCAGAGACTCTGTGAATGACAGCGTTGTCCGAGTTGGATTCGAGGAGGAACGGCGCCCAGTAGAACTCGATCGTCGCGTTGTATTTCTGATTGGCAACAAGAAGAAATGAGCAAAAAGAAAATGCATGCTTTTGGAAAGAACTTTGGTTTTTAAGTAGAGGTGAATTTGAAACCCGAGAAACTAGATAAAAATCCGGATGAGCAGGATTCACGAATAACCCGCTTTAAAAAAACTTTTTTTGTTCTTCTTCTTCTTCTTCCAAAATTGGGTTTAACGGGATTCTAAAACCGGAATCGGACAAAATCTTGTTCCGCATTCCTGGTATGGGGTTAGATAAACCAGGAACCATAATAGAAGGTCATCAAAATCCTGTTTTAAACAACTTTTTTTACTTGTCATTTTTGGACTACAATTTCATGTTTTCTCATTTTCAGTTTCTCCAGTAATTAGAGATCAATTTTGCATTGACACAATAAAAGTTAACTTCTAACACAAAAACTGGTTTGATTTTAGTTTTAAATCCGGTTTATGATATAAATACTTTTTTTTTAACCCGTATTTTCCTTTCTTAAATATCGGATGCATCAAAACTCGAAATTTTGGATTTGGATTTTGGGTCTGCTCTCAGTCTATAAGTCCCCTCAATTTTTTTAAAAAATCCAAGTATTATCCAAAAATATTGTTTTCTCAATTTTACTCGCTTTTTCTCACTTTTACCCTTTACTTATGCTTCATTAACTCCCCAACAATACTTAGCCCGTGAAATTTGCATCCTAAATCCGCACCGGGAGCAGCATCAGTGGTATTACCTTGGCAGTGAAAACCGTCAAGGAACCGAAGTCCTCCATGGACTTTTCGTCTTCGGGAATGAGTGAATGCAAAAGGCAGATCATTGATACGTACTGGCCTCTGTTCAGCGAGTCTCCCACGTACATCATCCTCTTCCCTCGCAAGCTCTCCAGCGTCAGACTGGCGTTGAAGCTTCATATACAACACGGCACAACAATCAATACATCATCGCTGATCATAACATTAGTCTATAGTGAGTTAGTGACGTTTCATATAACGCAGTGAATGAGAGTCTAGTGACACAACTAATGAAAAAGCGATGAAATACACAGGTCCGACACATTTACTAGACTTGACTACATGATCGTTGATCTATATATGCATGTCTTGACGTGGAAAATAAAATTACTATATATTTTTAAACAGTTGTCTATTTCCGTATTCGGAGCGAGTTTGGCTTGTCTAGAATCAGCCTATGGGTCCGGCAGCCCGCGGGCACAAAAATCACAGGAAGCCCTCTCGGACATTCTTGAAACCGCACATGTTTGACAACACTAATTATGAGAACTCAAAATAAGGAATTCTCAAATTTTATTCCACATTAATTTTGATTTAAAATTTCTGATTTTTTTTTCGGAACTAATTTTTTTTTTAGAATAGGGTGTTGGTTTTTAGGCCTAAAACTATAGTTTAATCTAAATTTGAGTCATTAAATTTTAATCGGGATAAATATGAACCGTTGGAGACGGAAATTCATTAGTGATATTTTTTTATGGTCAAAATTTTATTATGTAAAACAAACACAATGCAAGTTTTTATCTCCAATTAATTAGCTCAACTGATCCACTACCTAAATAATGTGGATGTATATAAACAATCTTTAATTAAAAAATTGTTATAAAAAAAGGAGAATTATTTGGAAGACTATCTCTAGGCATGTTCAGAGACATAAAGTAAAGTAGTAAACAATTGAAGATCTAAAAATTGAATGAAAAAAATAATAATTTGGATGACCAAAATTATTTAATTAAATTTATTTAGTGTAGGTCAATGGAATAAACAATATTCTCCTCTCCAGGCCAGACATGTCTGTAGAGAGAGACCAACTACCCAACCCAACAGATCGAACCTTTTCTGTGTAGTACGCGACGAACCAATCCAAAACTGCCACGTAATCCACGGTCCCACTTCACGAACACCACGTGTATGATACGTTGTCGTTTAGGATAAGCGAAAATGTGAAACCGGCTTAAACTCACTAAAAAAATATATTTGCAACAAAAGAACCATAAAGTATTTTTTTACGCGGTATTTTGACTGTCGTGATAAAAAAATCCAAACAATTAAAAATGACTCAAATGTAAGAAATCTAAACTTACGAAAAGACTATTTTTAAATTTCTAAAAACAAAATTTAAAATGTGGTTCGTACAAAAAGTATTTTATGATACTTATGGCACAAATACACTTTTAAATGTATTAATATATTAACATTAAAAAAGGTAAAAGCCTTTTTTATAGTCCGGTTGAGTTCTGGACGAATCAGCGAGGGACTTTTTGGTAAAAGCGAAAGGCAATTTCCGAGGAGGAGATCGTGCTTTTTCCGATCAATTATTAATTAATTAAATTATTACCTGGGAAGATCGCAGGCGTGAGGCTGCCACCGCCAGTACCGGAAGTCCCTCTCCGGGCGGCCGTGCTCGACGCAGGTCAGCTGCGGCTGGATGTACGGACACTCCGCCTCCTCGTACAGCGGCCTCGCCTCGTCCCGCACCCACCGCCCGCTGAACACGTCGCAGCTCCGGTCCGTCCTCCCGATCGCGAACGGAAGCTTCTCCTCTCTCCTCCTCCTCTTCTCGACCGAGTTCGGATGAGTCGACTCGCCGCCGGCGGGGGGGTCGAGTTGGAGGTTCCGGGAGAAGACGCAGGTGAGGTCCTCGCCGTAGAGGATGGCGACGAAGACGATGAAGATGAGGAGAGAGAGGAGGTACGGCGAGAGCTGACGTGGCTTGCGGAGGAGCGAGGAGGAGAGAGGAGGCTTCATGGCGTGGACTGGTTGGGGTTTGGTTTTGGACTTTGTTTCTTTCTGGGAGAGGATTTATTAAATTAACTAATTTATAATATATAGTTTGGGAGTTTGGGAGTTTGGGTTTGCGAGAAATTTATGAAAAGAATGAGAATGTGTGACTTCAAAATTCGAGGACTTATAGAAACATGCTGATGATTGATGAAGATTATTTTATTTGTTTGTTGGTTCTTTTTTTTTTTGCAATTCTATAAGAAGCTAAGAACGAAGAGTAACAATACAATAATGGGATATATAAAAACGTTTTTTATTTATTTATTTCTATAATGGTTTGGTGTGAAATGAGGGAAAAATATGTGATTTTAAGATATGATTCTCAACTAATAGTTAGTACTAAGTAGTGGTTAGTGTCTTATTGAGATATGAGAATCTGAGTTTGTTTGCCTCTAATTGCCATTTTATTTATTTCCAATATGCTAATTAATGAATTAGTTTCTTCCGTTATTAAATTCCTACAATTTTCTGATTTCAAAGAAATAAATCCTAGAATTTTCTTTTTTAAGTAAGGTTTGCATTCTTTTAGGGAACAATATTTGACATAAGTAATGGAGAAGATTTCTCTTCCCTTTCCTTTTATTGGCTTCCTTTTGTTGCTTGAAAACAATATCAAAGTTATATACTTAATTTTTCTTCACGTGATTTATATGGATTGGCGATGATTTAATTTGCCAAAATCACTTGATAATTACAACAATTGTGAGGAGAAATAACTCGAACAAAACATAAGAAATATAATATGAAATTTAAATAAAAAAAAATAAGATAAGAAATTATACAAAAGAGAAAGTTAAATTATGGATTATTGCTCAAGGCTAAGTTTTTTTTTCTTTTAAGATATGGTACCATTGGTCAATGCAATCCCCATCGATATAAAGAGCGTGTTTATGCATCCTAAGAAAACCGAACCTTGAATTATGATGTCGGATTACCCCTAAACAAGATTCAATTTTTGATGCTTAAGGCTCAAGCTTTGTTTATTGGGTTCTGTTTATTATTATTATTATTATTATTATTATTATTATTATTATTATTATTATTATTATTATTATGTTATGTGATTTTTTTAGTTATTTATGGTGGAAAATTATGGTCTAATAAACCTTTTGACAAGTTTATAGATATAACTTATGAGAGACTCCATTTGAGTGTGTGATGATTGTGTGTTTTGGCAATTGGAGGTCATCATTTTGCTTCCCTTCTAAGCCAAGCATAGCTCATTTCAGCCACTGCCTTTTCATGTACTTGTGCTTGCTTGCCAAAAATTACAATTTTCTATAAATGAAATATTTTAATATTGATTGAGGTTGGGTTTGAATAAAATAGGATAAAGGGTGAGATTTCAACATCAATTAGACACTCTCTCTCTCTGATAATTTTGCTCTCAATTTTGGAATATTGAGGTGTGGAATTATGTCACTCGCAAGCATTATAAAAAACAAATGACAGGGATGCTTCAACTAATCAAATCATAACTAAGAATTAAGACCAACTAATGATCGTTAGATTATAAGCTTCAACCTGCCCCTATATATATATATATATATATATATATATATATATATATATACACACACTAGTACCGGTGCGACAAATACCATTTTCCATAATGTTGGCAAGCCGATACAGGTACAAAATTGATTTTACAAAACCAGTTTTAGTACCGAATTTTTAAAAAAGTACCGGATTTTAAAATATATATATATATATATATATATATATAAACGAAATGAGTACTGGTACCTCAAAATTGTAATTATTATTGGTCAGGCTTTGGCATCCCAGTTTTGATCACATATATGTTATTTGACCGTGAAATTATGTTTCCTGTATTCATTGAAAATATGATTGCTAAAAACTAAAAAGTGCAAGTGAGCTTCAAATACAATTAATCATCAATCTTGTACATCCCAAAACATAAAAACTACACGAAACAAACATGGTGTGGATTTTTACCTTCCTTATTTTGATAGCTCGTGGTTGAATATTTGAACTAGTACAAAAAGTTTTACGGTTCAAAATTTTGTGACAAAAAAAGTAAAAAAATTAGAATAGGATCTAATAATTTGCAAAATTGATACAAAAAAAGAATACTAATGCGATACTCTGATCTGCCAAAACCACGGGGTTCTAAAGTTCAGAGGAAGACGATACTATCCCCTCAAAAGTTGGCCGGCGTATACGAGCCACGATGAGCTTCAGAGGGATTCCGAAATCTGCTCACCAGTGACGAGAAAAAAACCTAAATGCCAAAGAACATGAAAGATAGTTTTAGGCGTTTGTGACCTGAATCCATTTTATTGGCCCGTTCCGTAGCTTCATGGTCCAACGCAAATTTTTTGAATACTCCGTGACTTTGTGGTAGAAGTGGTTAGGCCGAAAAAGGCCTTTTTGTAATCGGTACTTTACTTGTTTATTAAACCTAGTTTTCGTTTATCTTTCTCGCACTCTCTCCGCCATTTAAATCGTGTTTTTTTTTTCTTTTCATAATCATAGTTGTCGACTTCTTTTTACTTCCGTTGTTCTTTTGCGTCTTCAGCTACTAACGATTATAGAAGAGCAGAACGGGTATTGAAAGAATCGTGTGAATATACCTGTGTTCTTTGAGGTAAGCCGGTCCAAAATTCCAAGTTTGGTATAACCTATAAAACAAAAGGGTGACAAGTCAGAGTTTTGGTACTTAACAAAATCAATAATTTGTACTAATATGCATAAAAATAAGCTCAGAAACAGAGAGAAAACACACATCTATTCCACGGATGTTGAGGAAGAAGTGTCGATAAACTGTACCGACCAGAAGATACGCACCAAACAGGCATAAGACACTGAAACAAGTGTAGAATGTACATCAGGCATCAAGTATCGAGTAACATTAATTTGATTCAATTTAGATCATCATCATATTACTTGGTTCTATTCAAATTATATCATCCCTATTATTTTGGCCCACTTTATTATGAAAACCTAACATAATTCACTATTCTGAAATTATACCGTCTATAATTAGTGATCTCATATCTTAGAATTAATGGAGTGAATGTGGTGGATTAAGATACTACAGTCTGGAGGCGCGCCTTGACTAATTATTCATGTAAAAGAAATTAGTCAGGACGGTAGTATTTTAATCCGGAATCCAGAATTGTCAGATTCTATTTTTTCCAGGACGGAAAAAGGAGAAATTATGGACTTAGAATCGGAAATATCAGTTCTGCTATTTTTCCCGGACTAAAAAAGAAGAAATTATGGACTTAGAAGGGTACAAAAAATCAGACGAAGTAGGTTTGCATAAATTTGAGTTTTATTATGGCATAAATTTATGTAAATACGTTTGATTATGCTTATAGAGATAGCTGGACCACAACATACTAAATAATTTGAACATAAGTCCTTACATTAACAAGAGAGTGCTAAACCAGCCCCAGCCTTTTCCATGAGATGCAATATTGGCACAGCCAGAAGGGTGTCTCAGCACTGTTGCCTGTCATAGAAACACAGATTTTGGACTTGAACAAGTGTAGAGCATCTTAAAACAACACACTAATGAGCATTTCAGGACATCCATTGACAATAATTTATGCCATGGAAAAAAAAAAAAAGACCTTCAAAAATCATTCAATAAATCTAAACTAAGACTATAGTAATACTTAATTGATAGTAAAGCATAGGTAGGATTAAGAGTCACAAATTTTACTCGGAAACAAGTTCCGAGATAGAGATTTTGTTATTCTTTGCTTTACTAAGCTGAACGTTTTTATTTACGAAAAATATGTTATTTACAGGAACTTAAACTGGCTTATAAAAATTTACGCCTTTTCATAAGCCATAAGGTAATCACTTACATAATCACAATCCCCAGTTTTGTTCAGCGCTTGCGGCACCTGAAAAAACGAGACATGAAATCCAGATGGAATATTAAAGAATCAGGAAACGGCTGAATCACAACTCTTGAAAAGAAATATAGGCTACCTGAACTCCTTTTGCATCACAGATCACAGAAACCGTAAGTGAGCAATTGTTTTCTTTGCCAATACTTGACATTGTAACAATAACACCGATGTGTGGATGCTTCTTATCTGCCAAATACAGTAATAAGAAATGAGCATTTCAATTTTGATCATACAGAATTGGTCACTGTAAGGATACCAAGGAAATATTTCGGAGCTCACCGATAACATTGATCTTTATGCTTGAAGAATACCCAATGGAAGTGCACACTGGGTAACCTGTATGCAAAACATGGTCTCATGAGAACAATACCATTTAGACATATCAAATAAAAGTGAAAACTATAGCTTTGCTTAGGGTAAAAAGGCTATGAAAAAGGGTACCTAACGCATAAATTGCTGCAAGTATAATAAATATAAAGTTGCAAAAAACTATAACTTGTAAGATTAAAAAATTATAGAAACCTCAATTAATATACTTACCCCCTTCTTCTTTAGCCACAAGAGCGCTACAATCCATGCCACAGCGTGACGGGCCACCACAACCCTATAACAGAAAGAAAGACATAGATAACGAAACGATTAATTATCGAATTGGTTACTTAATCACTATTTCTGTACAAATATATATGCACAAACATGGAGAATAAGTACAAGATGTACGACGTTCTATCTAAGAAAAACCCGAAAAAAAAGAAAAATGTGTAATGTAACTTGCGAAGCCTTACCCAGCAGTCGACGCATCGAGGCGGATCGTGGTTGAAAACCATTCCATCGCAAAGCTACAAAGAGTCGTTGATGAATTTAAGTTCAGTGTGACGAATCGCAGAAAAATGTTCAGAGCTCGAAAAATCTATCAACAATGGGGACCAAAAGCTATCACTAAAAAACAAAGAAGTGTGACCTGGTGAAGCCAACCTGAAACCACAGCAGTGTGTCATTTGCTTTCACCTTGTAGAACCTGCAATAATGCCATTGGAACTGGTGACCAAAACTATATTGCCTATTCAAACCTATAATCCAATAATCGAAGCCAAGTATGATCAATTTCATCCCCAGTTTCTTCACAACAGGCATTCATCGCAATAAACCTAGGAAACTTGAATCGGAAACTGTTTCCAGCTATGATTGATTATAGAAGAGAAAGAATCACCCGTCTTCGCTGAGAATGCCGTGAGGGAAGTTCCGAATCGGAGAAGCCAAGTTGTAGGTGTACATCTTGTTCCGATCGACGGCGCTGAACTCGCAGACGGCCGAGGCCGAGCTCAGCGACAGAGCTCGGTTCGACACCATCGAGACGAAGAGAAGAGGAAGAAGAAGAAGGCATTTCTGGTGCAAATCTGGCGAAACCGCCATTGTTACTTCGTCAAAGCTCGAAGTGGCTCCTTTGAGAAGTTCTTAGGTACAAGAGTAATTTCCGCGGCAAAACATGGTGAAAGAAGCACATTAATTAATTTAATTAGTTAATTAATTACAACAACTACGAAGTACAAGCAGCGAATTAGGCACACGTTGATTTATGATTAAATGTTAATCATTTCTGATGAATTAAAACTTACGAAATTAATTATTGAAATGACAAAAACTTTTATGATGATTTTCGTCTTTATGCTCTTTATTATGATCTAAATAAATTGTAAACCCTATGGCTCTCCTATATTTGTTTGAGTGGAATTAAATTATAACTAAGCTAAATATTATTACGTAAATCTAAATAAATCTCGATTAATCACCATTATAAAAATTAATCTAAAACAATTGAATTGAATAAAATTAAACCGAACTCGAACCCGATCGAAAAAAGTCATCCCGACCCGCAAAACTTAAATTAAAACCAAAAAAGTCACTCAACCGGCTCCAAGCAACATTGAGTATGTAGGAAGTCCAAGTGGTTTGGTGCGTTGGATGTGTGGGCTTGGTCGTGGGTTCGAACCATGGTCATCGGTGGGCTTGGTCGTGGGTTCGACTTCGAACTATAGTCATCGATGGACTTATAGAGTGGATGTAATGTTGCGAACAGGGTGATTAGTGAATATTAAGGGCTTCTGCCATAGTCTTTCTTTTCTTTTTTTCTGCGTAAAGACATCTGAAAACCTTAGTTACCCAATTTATTATTAAAATTAAGTTATGATAATCAAATTAAAGCAATATTATATCTGAGTTTTATTTATACAAAGTAAAGTGCTACAAGTGGAGAGCCTGTATTTTTCGTCTTCATTTTGTCACTTCCTTTAATTTATAGTAACGTATTATCAGGGCCGGCCTTGAGCTTGTCATTTTTAATCGGAGCCCTAAGCTATGTAAAATTTTGAGGCCCTTAAAGTATTTAAAAAATAAATTTTACTTATACATAATTAAGTATATAACAATATATCTAAGAAAATTGGGGCCCTTAAAGTTTCGGGACCCTAGGCGGGCGCCTTGCTCGCCTATAGCCAAGGCCGGCCCTGCGTATTATTACATTCTTATAATAAAAAACGTGTAACAAAACAAGGTAAATGAAAATTCGATGCCCGTCTATAACTAATAAGAAAGATTCTATACTTTTATATAATCTATAAGCTATTATAAATGGAACTCGGATACATAACAATCGAGTAATATTGTGTAAAATTTTAATTTGAGGCTATTTTCTCATAAATTAATAATCTGAAAGTTGAATTTGATGTTTACGAATTTAATTAACGTGTAAACGACAACGAGATTTCTGTTAACATGAAGTTCACTAGAAACGACATCAGATTCAAGACAAAACGACATATTATATGCAATAGCAAGGTTGAAGCTTGGGGTCTCCTTAAACCTCAAGGATCACTTCAAGGCTCAAGCTCTCTCCCATGGCGGCCGAGACTCCAAACCCCGATGGAGCCCTCACGGACACGCGCTTCGCCGACCTCAAGCCGGCCCTCTCCGAACAGGTCCTCGAAGCCCTATCCCAAGCCGGCTTCGAGTTCTGCACGCCGGTCCAAGCCGCCACCATTCCCATGCTCTGCGGCTACAAGGATGTCGCCGTCGACGCCGCTACCGGCTCCGGGAAAACCCTAGCCTTCCTTGTCCCCACCGTCGAGATCTTTCGCCGCCTCTCGTCCCCGCCGAAGCCTCTCGAGGTTGCTGAAAACCCATGTTTGGATTCCCAATGAAAAATTGAGATAAAAAAGGAGCTAATTTTTCTTTGCCTCTGTAGGTTTTGGGAGTGATTATCTCGCCTACGAGGGAGCTCGCGTCGCAGATATTTGCGGTGGCGCAGCCGTTCATCGCAACGCTGCCGAGCTTCAAGTCAGCACTGTTCGTCGGCGGGACCGATGTGAGAGCGGACGTGAAGAAGGTTGAAGAAGAAGGAGCTAATTTGCTGATCGGGACTCCTGGGAGGCTCGTTGACATCATGGACCGAATCGAAACCTTGGATTTCAGGAGTTTCGAGGTACTTTTACTCTGCGAAAATCCGAATAACGTTGGAAACTAGACAATGTCCCTTTAATGTTCATGTATTTGCTGAATTTAGGGTCGTGGTAGCTGATTTTAAGGTGTTTGAAACTAGTTAGAGCGAGTTATCAATGATCAAGTCTTGTTCTTTTGCTCCAGCAGGTGTGCGTTTTTAATTTTCGATGAGTTTGTGCTATGGCCCGAAGCGTTAGTGGTGTTTTCATCAGTACGTGATACCTACGAAGTGTCCATAAAAATTTGATAGTTTCGATGTGTAGTTACCACAGTATTCCTCCGCCTTAAGCATGGTTCAATATAATCAGGACAGGGATCACGAGACAAGTAGACGGGGAATTTGCGTTATGAGTGATGGTGGTTTTTTCGGTTTTCCAGATTTTGATTCTAGACGAGGCCGATAGACTCCTTCAGATGGGATTTGAAGAGAAGTTGACTTCCATTATATCGCGCCTGCCCAAGCTGCGAAGAACTGGGCTCTTCTCAGCAACCCAAACCAAAGCCGTCGACGAGCTGGCCAAGGCGGGACTGAGGAACCCTGTCAGAGTGGAAGTCCGGGCTGAGTCAAAGTCAGCAGCTGCTCGCTCTTCCTCGAAAACGCCTTCAAGTCTTCAACTTGAGGTACCGTTAGACTTGTTTCGAGAGTAGTTCTTGAATCGGAGTCCCAAATGATCTTGTTGTGCCCTAATTATTCACTTTTACTGCAGTATCTGGAGTGTGAAGCTGATATAAAACCATCACATCTTGTGGACCTCCTCGTCAAGAACAAGTCGAAAAAGATTATAGTGTGAGTTCATCTCTGGAAATTTGTTCAAGGTGTACCACGTGTGATTTTCGCTAAATAATTTCGTTTTTACAGATATTTCATGACATGCGCTTGCGTTCAATACTGGGGAGTTGTTTTTCCACAGCTTGCGTCTTTGAAGGGTTTCAATATAATGCCTCTGTGCGGGGAGATGAAACAGGTGTGTCTGGATAAATTAAGGTCTTTTATAATATGATTTAATTGTTGTACGCTTTCATTTCTAACTTTATCCGTCCTTTAAGGCTGCGAGGGAGAAAGCACTGGAATCATTTAGACCCCTTACAAGTGGTGTTCTTTTGTGTACCGATGTTGCCGCACGTGGGCTTGACATTACCGGTGTTGACTTTGTAATTCAGGTATTTAATTGTCTACACGATTATATGATCTGAGAAACATTTAACATTTAACTCACCACAATTTTCTGGTTTTGTAGTATGATCCACCAAAGGATCCAAATGTGTTTGTACATCGAGTTGGACGAGCGGCACGTATGGGCCGAGAAGGAAGCTCGGTTGTCTTTTTGATGCCAAAGGTAGATTTCTTGCACCACCCGACACTATCGGCTATGCAATATTGAGATCAACAAAATTATATTTAACATTTTAATTATTTCCAGGAGGAAGCCTATGTTGAATTCCTAAGGCTAAGAAGAGTGCCTATTCTAGAAGGGAAATTATCCGAAGATGTTCCCGATGTCGTTCCTCAGGTTAGTTCGCTTTGTAATATAGCCAGTTTCTTTCTTTACCACATGATTTTTTTTTTCAGTTTCTTTTTTCTCTCGATATATTTTTAATATTCTGCTAGTTCCTGCTAGTTCAGATACGAAATTTAGCAAAAAAGGACCGAGATGTCATGGAGAAAGGTCTTCGGGCATTTGTGTCGTATTTCCGTGGATACAAGGAGCATGATTGCTCCTATATTTTCAGGTAATAACTGTTCTTCCGTTAGTTTTGCTCTCTCTCTCTAGCAATAGGCTATAACTTTTCACTATATATGAAGGTGGAAAGAGCTTGAAATCGGGAAGCTGGGTATGGGATTCGGGCTTTTGAGGCTTCCGGCAATAGCGGAAGTGAAAAACCATTCACTTTCCACCGAGGGCTTCATTGCAGTTGAAGATCTCAATGTGGAGGATATCAAGTTTAAGTGAGATTCTCAAACCTTCAATCACCGATTGGTTCTGATTTCAATACTTGAATTAGGGGTGAAATTTTATTGCTGGTTCTTCCCATACCGGTTTCAAAACCGGTTTTGAACCTGTAATGGAACGACCGGGACATCGAAACACTTGAAACTTTTTAAAGTGTACCACGATCATCATGCATTTCTCCCACGCAAGGTGCTGATAAAATAAAACTTGTAATTGCTATTACCAGGGACAAATCCCGCGAGAAGCAAAGGAAGAGAAATTTGGCGAAGAAAGAAGCGGAGAAGAAAGAAGCAAAACCGGAAAAGCCTAGCAAAAAACCAAACCCTGCACCGACAGTGATGCGAAAGAAGACGGCTAAACAGAGACGTGCGGTTCAGACAGCCGAAGACGACGAAGAGCTCACACAAGAATACCGTCTTTTGAAGAAGCTAAAAAAAGGATTGATTAACGAAACTGAATTCGCTGTGTTAACGGGGACGGAAGACTTAATGTGAAGTCTATATTTAATAATACTTAATAGTTTCTTTCATTATGTTACAACTTAATGAGTTCACGTCTTCTCTTCTCATCTTTTTTCTTTTGCCTAATTCATCGATTAAGAAGCTGATTTTGAGCTCATAAAAGGAACAAACCAGGTTTTTACTTTTCTTGGTGTATAAATTCAATCGTAGTACTTTTATACTTTGCAAAAGTTTCAAAGTTATTTGATTTTTATTTTTTAGTAACACTAACAAGAATCTAAATATGGGCTCAAAAGTGAATGGACCATCAAAAAGTTAAATAATCAAATCATTTTGGTGCTGTTTGGTAGACAACTTAAACTGTTTTTGTTTTCTTTATTTAGAATTTTATAGTTGTAGTGTAAAAGACTTCTGCAGTTGTTTTGAAATAACTGTTTGGTACACATTTCTGTTTTTTATTTTTTAAAAATAAAACATCAGAATAATTGTTTGGAATTCAATTTAATTTTTTCTTGAAAAATTAAATATTTAATACATTAATAAAATATAAAAATATTATTAAATTAATAATATAATAACATAAATATCATGTTTAACATATCAAAGTTACATACTATATAGTCTAAATAATCAGGTTTAACATGCATCAAAAGTAAAATATCTCATGCATTTTATTCTATTATTTTTCACCAACATTATATTAAACATAATATTCGCGTGAATTCTATATTCACCACAATAGGTCGTTCGCATTCATTTTTCTAGAGTCATCACACAAGTAATGTATGTCCCAACATCACATAGGTCAAGTCAGATTCGGCATCGGCACCGGCACCGGTGTCGCAGTTAGCGTTGGTGACTCAGTTGACATCGAGATTTTGAAGGTTCAATGGTGAAGTTTAAAGGTGAAAATTTGGTATCCGTTTTCCGGTTCTGTCTCTGTTCCGGTACCAATCCCAGATCGATTTAAAAAAAATATCCAAGAAATTTAATTTAAACCAAAGAACTGGTACTTCTCGGTTCCCATTTTTAGAACTGAGAACTATAACGATGCCCTAAACAAATATTCCCCGGTTCCCGATTCTAATTTTACTCCTAATGAAGTCGATAGAAATAAGGAGTGATGAAAGAAAAACTGAGTGAAAAAAACAGAAAACAACAAAAATCTGTATTTGAAAATCCTTAAGAAAAACAGAATAAAACTTGAAATGTTTTGGAGTTCAGTTTGATGAGTTACATACCAAACAGTCATTTATTTTTCTCAGTGTAACTGTACAAGTTAGAAAACTAAAAAAATGTTTTCAAATTATGTACCAAACACAGCCTTTATCGCCCAATTCTTACAACTTATTCTTTGTCTACATTTATCATTTCACTCTTAATTTAGAAAAATCACAGAGTCACATCACAAACTGACACACATATACATACGCTTTTCCGCACAAAGTCGTGTACATATTGTAATAAATATCTTAATGATTGAAGGCTACTAGTACTAGAAAATGACTGCCTTGAGCTGAAGAAGCAGAAAAGTCAACGTCAAGAAGCGACGACCAAATTATAAGAAGCTCCTCGTCGACTCTCCCATGTCGCTTCCTCTCCTTCCCTCCTACACAGCCTCTCACCCAACCATGGACTGCCTCCACGACCTCCTCTCGCCGCTCCACCGTCACATCGACCGCCTCCTCTCCTCCTTCCACGCCGCCGCGCCGCCGCCTCCGCCACCGCCGCCGTTCGATCCTTCGGCTCCCGCCGCGCCGATCTCGTACCCGATCAAAACCCTCGAGGACCTCGAGTCGAGGGCGTACTTCGACTCCTTCCACTTCCAGTTCAACCGAGCCTCGGTTCCTCTCGCCTCTTCTTCTTCTTCTCCTCCGGATCGGCCGAGATTGCTGGTGTGCCACGACATGGCCGGCGGCTACGGCGACGATCGGTGGGTCCAGGGAGGGAGTGCCTCTGAGGCGTTCGATCTGTCGCACTGGTACCTGATGGACGTGTTCGTCTACTTCTCGCACAGCCTCGTGACTCTGCCGCCTCCTTCGTGGACCAACACCGCGCACCGCCATGGCGTCAAGGTGAATCTGGGGGTCTCTTCTCTGCTATTAATGGTGTTTGTGTGTTGGTTTGAACTTTGAAGAAGCAATGAGAAGAAAGTGCTGCGTTGACTTTGGGTTGACTTGTTTTGTTTCTGATTTTATCATATAGTTGTTTTCTTAACGTTAGTTTTACAGATGAAAATGCTCTAGATACATATTATTGTTGAGTTGTGAAGAGCCCAGTTTGTCGAAGTCAGATCCTATGTAGAAGTGGCGGAACCAGGAATTACACACCGAGAAGCTAGATTTATGTTCTTGTCAAAAATTACAATGGGGTTAGGGATAAAAATTTATATGAATTTACACTAAAAAAAAAGAAGATGTTAAATTGGGTCATAGTATACAAAAAATAAAAATAAAAATTAAGGGGTGGTTTTTGAAGTAGAGTAAGCAAGGATACCGATTTAGTTTGTGAGTGCAAATATTTTGGGTGTCAGCTTTCTCTTTTTAGAGCGGAAGTGTGATTACGAGATTACTGTTGAAAATTTTCCGATTGGATTATAGTGAAAAAACTTTGCAAGTGGCAAGTGGACGTGCCTCTTACGCTTAGAACGAACAGCCATAATTCGCGGAAGTCAGTTTTTCGCTTTAATTTATCTTCGTTTTCTTATTTGGTCAATTATCATTTATAACCATATAGTAAAGAAATCAAGCTTTAGTTCCATGTGAGGACCATTTCCATTGGTTGCGGATAGTGACAACTTTCTAAAGTTGGTGATCTTTAGTTCTTTTTAGAATGATTACAGAATTTGTATCTGTTGACACTTTTTTTAACGACTTTTAGGTATTAGGGACCTTTATAACCGAATGGGACGACGGAAAAATTATAGCCAACAAGTTGCTATCGACAAAAGAATCGGCTCATATGTACGCCGAGCGCTTGACAGAGCTCGCTGTGGCTTTGGGATTTGATGGATGGCTGGTAAATACTGAATTGCATACCCAATCTGAATCTGCAGTTTTTTTCTTCCATATTTACCCTTTGTTAAAATTGAAAGTTTTATTATCTTCCATATTAATGTGATATGAAAGTTTGGCATAAGTTGTGATTTATTGATTATGTTCTATATTGTTTGTAGCTAAATATGGAGGTTACTTTGGATGTGAGCACAATTCCAAACTTGAAAGAATTTATCAGCCATTTAACAGAGACTATGCATTCATCGATTCCGGGTTCTTTAGTCATATGGTGAGACACGAGAGTACGACTAGTTAGCACTCTACTCGTATTGGTCTCTACATCCGATCTCCAGAATCAGAAGCATAAAATTTGAACAAAATCTAATTCAAACGCATTGGTTATCTAGGTACGATAGTGTGACGATTGAGGGTAAACTTAACTGGCAAGATCAGTTGAACGACAAAAACAAACCCTTTTTCGATCTCTGCGATGGGATTTTTGTGAACTACACTTGGAAGGTATGCCATCATTCATTATGTTCCTCGTTTTCGTAAGAATTATAACTTATTAAATCCGCCTGAATGGTTTAATCTATATGCAGGAGAATTATCCCAAGCTCTCAGCCGAAGTTGCAGGGGAAAGAAAATACGACGTCTACATGGGCATCGACGTGTTTGGAAGGAACACTTTCGGTGGTGGGCAATGGAACGTGTGTGTTCTTCTCTAATTCTAAGTCCATACGCTAACTTCTTAAACAAGCAAACTCTTAGTCTGTATATTAAGCTTATTACAAGAAGAAATCATGTTAATATATGAAAACGAGAACGATGGAATTTGGCTAACATTAATTATTATTTCTTTCTTGTTTTTCTAATGCAGACAAACTCCGCTCTTGATCTACTGAAAAAGGAGGATGTATCAGCTGCCATATTTGCACCCGGATGGGTCTACGAGACTAACCAACTTCCGGATTATCAGACTGCTAAGACCCAGTAATACCCTTGTTCATGATTGCGTATAAATTCTCTGGACCTCTCGCTGCGTATATATAAGTTCGAGCTTCCCGTTGCAGTTGGTGGGGCTTGGTGGAGAAATCGTGGGGAGTTGCACAAAATTATCCGAAGTCGTTACCGTTCTACTCAAATTTCGACCAGGTTTGCACTCCTTTAAGAGGGAGGACAAAATATCCGGGCTTACATAATCAAACTTAATCTCGAAACCACAGATATTATCAGTCAACAAGAGAAATAGAGCGAGTGAATTTAGTTTTCCGAATCTAATGTCTCAATCTGCGTTACAATGTCGACTTTCAGGGGCACGGCCATCATTTTTATGTTGATGGTGAACAAGTATTGGATGCTGACTGGAATAACATTTCTTGCCAAGGCTTCCAGGTTACTAATTGCGGTTTTTAGTTATTATGTCGTTTTTCACCTCGTTTCTTATCGCTACTCATGATTAACTGTCAATTATAACCGATATCCTTTTCATATTTTGATGAAAAAAGGACGTTTGTAATTTTTAATGTTGTTGACTGATTTGGTTTTTCGTTTACCATGTTTATTGTCGTTTACTATTAATATTGATACTTTTTATGTCGTTTCTGTAACTGTGTTATCTTATTATTATCGTCGCATGTTCTGTGTTTAATCTTCTCCTTATTTTACATTATTTCTTTTGCAGCCTTTTATTGAATTCAGTCCTCAAAATCCTATCCAAGTCGTCATCGAGTAAGCTCAAATATATTAAGATTATCGTAGAATTTCGTTAAATTAACTACCTTGATTTAATTGTACTTTTGTGTGCTCCTACTCATGAGGCTAAATATAGAACATTCAATTCTGTGCATGGTAGTTTCAAAGAAACATCATACAGCGGTGGAAGTAACATCACGTTTAAAGGAAAACTCGAAAACAACGACGACTTCAAAACGAGGCTCTTTCAGGGAGATATTCTTCTCGACGACTTGCCTCTCTGCTTGACATATTCTGTGAGTCTTCGTTTATTAAAATGCCCTTTATAATTGACACTCGTATCCCTCATATATGAAGACTGATGTAGGTGAAATCAGAGGGTAATTCTCTGCTCGGAATATATCTCGAGCTCTCGTCCGAAAATGAAGAAACGAATCTGATACTTCTCGCACCAGAAAGAGCGAGTCATATGTTGACCAAATTCAGCAGAATAGTCCAAACGAACCAAACAGAAAACGGATCAGATTCTCTTGGATGGATTGTAAACGAAAGCAGTATCGCAATGAGCGGAAGTAAGTTAACGGGAATCGGAGCCGTGTGCTACAGGCCAGAAGGGCACAACAGTAATTCTGCCTATTACGCAACTCTTGGACATATCTCGATAAGAACTTCGGTACACAGTCAACATTTTCCGCCCTCCGGCTCGTGGGAAGTTGAGAGTCAAAACATCAAATGGTCAACCGTGTCTGACACGTCTAGAACAATCAGTGTAAAGATCTCTTGGGCTTTAAAGAGCGGGGACGATTATTCTTTCCCAAGTTACAATATATATGCCGAGAAAAGGCCAAATAATGTCGCTTCAGGCCAAGAAAACGCAAGAAAGTTTCTTGGAGTGGCGAGAGTTGAGGCATTTTATGTTTCGGATTTCGAAGTGCCTTCTGACATGAGTAGCGTCAGGTTCATCGTTCAAGTTTGTGGCGTCGACGGAAGCAGCCAGAGACTTGACGATTCACCTTTTCTCCAAGTCGACAACCCCAAAGAGTAGTAATTTTGTAGTTTTCTTGAAATGTGATGCATCTCTGTGAGAATAAAGATCGTTCATGATTTGTAATAAATGCGTAATAATAGAATATTGTTTGAATGTGATCAAAGATCACCGATTTTCAAAAGAATTAAGAGTAATTCGCATTTGTGCTCTCTTCAATTTTATGATGTATGTGTCAGTTTGCTCTTTGAATTTTAGTTTTTTAAAATAAATTTCAAGTTAATGTGCTTTTTTTTTTTTTAAAAAAAGGTAGCACATTAACTTGTGTCTTAAAAAGAGATGAACTTTTCTTAATTTGTGCTCATCAATTTTATTGTTTTTTCTACAATTTTGTGAGACATTTAAAAAATAATTAATAGTGACATATATTCAAGTTGGTACTCAATTGATAGAGGTACAGATCAAAAAAAAATTCCAATGATATATATACCAAAGTTATATTTTAATGCTGACTTTTCATATATTTTTCCGTTACTACAGTTAAATATCATTGAAAACTTGGTCTGCTACTTCAGCTAAGTACAACTTGAGTCTACGCAGCTCCAATTGAAACTAACTTAGGTACATATGCCGCTCTAATTGAGAAGAACGTGAGTATATATGTCCACGTTAACCCTTTGAAAAATACATTCAAGGATGTGTACTAAATTAACATTTTTTGTTGTCTTTCAATGCGTAAATGTAATTTGAAATCATAAGAAGCATTTCTGCTAAAAAACAAAATTCAAGGAACAAATTGCACCAACCCCCAAAAATTAGGGCGTATTCGTGCAATATACCCAAAACTTAATTGATAATTGATGATTCCATCTATTTTTTTCTCTTGGTCAGCAAAAGCATTAAAGCACCAACCCAGTAGCTTCCTTTGCTAGATTGAATGTGATAACTTTGTCTGTCGATAACATTTATAATAATATATATATATATATATATATATATATATATATATATTTGTAAAAATAACATTTTTTTTCTTCTGGTATTTCGGTTTTTCTACAAGATTACAAACATGTAATCCAAAAGATTTATTTATATATAGTGCATATACAACATATGGCAAGAGCCGACCAAGGACGGTTTCTATTCGTCGTGGATCACAATGCATTGCTTCACCAAAGATATAAATACATGATAGTCTTAGCAATTGTATTCACAAATTGACTTGAACAAATCTACTAGGAAACAATTAGTTGTGTAGATCAAATTTGAAGCAACACTACAATGGCTTCTTCTACGCAATTTGTCGTTGTGGCTTTCGCCGTAGCCGCGGTTCTCTTCACCTCCATTGCCTCTGCGACCGATTTCGTGGTCGGAGACGACAAAGGGTGGACCAAAGACTTTGACTATGTGGCGTGGGCTAAGGACAAGATGTTCATGGTTAATGATACGCTAGGTATGACTGTTACGTGCATTTGTTTTAAGAGCGGTATATATATAGTGGAACATCGTTAATATGCTAATATTTTACTTTTACGTGCAACATTAAACGATCATAAATTAAAGTTTAATTTGAAAAAGGTTAAATCTCGACACATGGATTTGGTAAATATAACCTTATTTATTTATCTATCTTAATAATGCATCAGAAAGATTTTTTATAATATTATTTAGATCCCCGAAAAATATAGTAAAAGGTTGCTCCGCCACTTGGCTGAAATTCTATTATTCTAACATAATTGCGTTTTTTTTTTTGGCTTGCTAGCTTAGTTTTTCTTCTGAATTAATTCTTGATTTATTTTGTTTTATTTTATTTTGGAATATTTCATCAAACGTTTTCCAGTTAATTGATATATATATATATATATTAGAAATTTTGTATTGTAAACACAGATTAACTTTTATCAATTACAACCAAATATTCACTTATTAAATTTTCAAAACAGTCCAAAAGATGCGTGATTCTGAAATATTCCGTTTTTGCAAAATACGTGTGAAGTGTTCAATTACGCGCCTCCGAACCACAACGTCTACAAAGTAACCGGAGACGAGTTCAAGAGCTGCACCATCCCGGCAAACGCAGATCCTCTGACCTCCGGAAATGACAAGATCGTTCTCGCCACAGCCGGGAACAAATGGTACCTCTGCGGCAAGCCCGGGCACTGCAACAGCGGCCAAAAGCTCAGCATCACCGTCATGGAAGCCGGATATGGCTCGAGCTCTGCTCCTACTTTGCGCATTTTCTCCGGCCTCGGTGTGACGGCGCTCGGCGCTCTTCTCATGACTCTCTAGTCTCTAATAATTTGATCTACCACTACCACATGATCTAGCAAAATTTTCGTGGCTTCTTTCCTTGTCAGAATTTGAATAAGCATGTACTTGCATGGTGTGTTACTATTCTGACCTACTTAGGTAGGTTTGAATATTTATTTTATATTCAATTTAGCCTCATAAAATATTTTTATTTTCAATTGTCGAGAATAATACGTTGTAATCGGAAGTTTCTTTGAATTTTAATTTTCTTCGAGCAATAAATTTTGTTTTGCGTCGCCTATACAGTGTAAAATGAATTCATGACGAAATGAGTACGATTTTGCTAGATTATTTATCTTGTTCGAGTTATTATGAATTTATTACTTTTCTTGATGATTTTTTTTCTTTCTAATTTAAACAATTCTCGAGTCCGCTTTTACTATTATATGGTGTTGATTCACTATTATTAAAGATTAATACGTTAGCAAACTTAAGACAAAATGTTATCATATGTCACACTTTTCACCTTGGTGTCGTTTACAAAATCTTGTGTTACTTGATAACTTTTTCAGTTACATTATTTGTAAACCAAGTCAAACACGTTCTGATTTTTATTTTTATTTTATCGTTTATTTAATTACTGTCAATGTATTGACTTTTTCTTATTTTATGTTTTGTTCACGCGTTTTATGATGTTCTTAAAAAGAGTTGCATAATTATATACTATGTCTTTTTCTTTTTTCTATTTATTTTACAGGAATTGCATTTTCCACTTTACCGTAACATTATTGTCGTTTTCTGAAGTAGTTTGCACACCGAATGTTGTTTCTTTTCTTATTGTTTTGGCACTGAAATCGGCAATCGAGGTTTTGAGATTTTTTTTTATCTCTTCAGTTTGGTTTTGGAGAATTTCAGAGACTTCCCCGAGTTTTAGTGCCGGTTTCTTAAATAGCTTTTTACGGAGCATACATTAACCGGGGCTTTATAAATCAGTCTTGATATTGTAATATAAAAACAAGGCAAAATTTGCAGTTCTTGATTTTTCAAATTCGGTTCCGGGTTTCTTATTTCCGAGATTGTTAAGCACCAATTTTTTCATATAAAAAAATAACTGTTAATTTTTCTATAAAAGCTTTGAATTAATGTTTTATAAATTTAAGACCGGAGAGCAAACAATTTGGCTAATAATTTGAACGCATGGCATCAGCACAACTTTTTTCAATTATGAAGATCCGCCAATCATTAATTCTATGAACCCATCTCAAATTTACTATGGTATACTATAATACAATAAAAGACACTTAAGTTTTTTAAGTTTAATAACAAACCTAAAAGCTACAAAAGAGATATTTATAATAATATATAATTATATATATTCAAAAATCCAAAACAACCTAATTGTTTTTTACATATTTTTTTATGATTTCTCGAGCCCTCAAACGACAAAAAAAGCGCCCACTAACAACCATTTCTTGTCTCCACGAACACGTAGAGATCGACAATGATACTTGCCTTATTATTTATTTCAACTCTTCAACTTATAATTTCGATATATACATACATACTGGTGAAACATATTTGTCTTCTTATGCATATATTATATCCATTTTTATTTTATTTTTGCTATATGCTTTCGACTCACTTTGACCAAAAGTTTCTGATATATATATGTATGGAATTTAATAATATTATCGACTAGAAGTTTCATGTACCAAGCCAATTTAGGTCGAGCTCTAATTCGAACGTGAATTCAACTTGTCTTTTACTTCTTTATTTATTAATTAATATATTCAATCAGTCATCTAATCACTCGTGTACTCACAAGAACAATCTATATCAAGGGCCAAACAATTATAAGTGATATATATATATATATATATCACATAGCATGTGAAATTTCAGACGTGTCATCTAAACACTTACAAAATAAATAAATAAATAAATAAATAAAAACGAATAAATTATCATATGATAAAATTTATAAGAAATCGTGATGTTTAATAGACAGAGGTGTGACAAGTTACGTTTAAAGTATAAACTTGCAAGAAAATAATAGAACTTATCCTATTATTTATCATTCACGTTAAGAGACAACGAATATTTTAGCAAAATTTGTCCTTTTACGTGAACAGAATACATAAATGTTAAACAAAACCCTAATACGTTTGTCTTATCTGTTAAGTAAGCCAAGGGAACTCTCAACCACGCTATATATATATATATATATATATATATATATATATATATATATATATATAACGATCATTTATGACATTGCATTTATGAGAAGAGATATGTATATATATATATATATATATATTTTTTCTTTTCTGGAGAGCCCGTGGAATCAATGAGAAGGTGAATGAATGCAAATATTTTATTTTTATACTATACAACAATAAAGAGCTAGATTATTACTTAAAAGATAATATTTAAAACCAAAACTTCGCTCCCTAGAGTTGGTCTAACTTATAAGTGGTGTAAATAGTATATTCGAGTATAATTGTATATAAAGCTAGTATCATAAAATATTAGAAATAAAAAATTTGAAACTTAGCGACTTATATTTAGGTTGCTACATTCAACTCAAGATTACTCATAAATCACCTGCGAAATCGCAAAGCTGGCTAGGAACAACAAATCATTTGTTGAGTTTGAGAGCTAGCCATTGATTCAATCACTACATCTCAAACAAACTTAAACTTAAATATAATTTCATGACACAAGTCTAGCTTAATGATTTTTGGAATAGTTAAAAAAATTATTATGCTAGTTTTAACTTATAAGTATTTATTACTACAAGATTTTTTTAAATACAGTACGAGATTTTTATTTAAAATTTTGTATATAAACTTTTATTTAAAATATGAGATTTTGGGTGATTGTTCAAAATTTTAGTCAATGGATAAGAGACAGGCTTTGATTTCACGACTAGCAACTTAGATATTAACTTTTGTGACTGAAAAATTAGTCAAAGAGTACCTTAGCGGTTTCAAATTAAATTAGACAGATTTATTGTAAATTTAACTTTAACAAAAATTAATGACAGGGTTATTGTAATTTTTTTAATTAAGAAAAGAGTTTGAAATATATTGTAAAACTTCTATAAATTAATACTGTTAGGACCGGCAAAAAATATTATCTTATCGGATTATTAATTAACATATAAATTAATGATATATTAATTTATAAATTAATGAAAAAAAGAATAATTAATCAACTATAATTACATAAACATCTTTACTAACAAAAAATAATTTCAATAAATTATATCGAGAATATTAAAGTATCAATTTTAAGAATATCAAGAGAGACTATTATGATTGAAAAAAAAAATGTTAGAGTACCAATGTCAAAAATATTAAAATGTCCAATGTTATTAAAGAGGAATAATAATAGCTTTTTAGAGTAGTGAAAATTAAAGCTATAATATTAGTATAAAATAATATTTTAAGAAGACTACATGATTAGTGATGTAATGTTATCTTTTTTTTTTAAGTGATTACATAGTTATTTATGTTATGTTTTATTTATAGTGATTTTATAATTATTTATGTATTTTTTATATTTAATTATTAATTTACATATCATTTGGGACCTATATACTTTAAAAATATTATTATCTTATAAATTTAGCAAAAATTAAATGAGCTAGTTTGGCCCGAGTCACGACCAGCCAAAATATTATTTAATCACAACTATTAGTTTATTGAGTATTAATTTATAGAGGTTGTACTATTCCGTCACAATAGACTATTGCGCTAGTATTTTTTTGTTGTTATTATTACTTAAGAGCCATGTAAATCTAGATGTTTGTAGAGATGAATTATTGTAAAAACAAGTAATAAAAAAATAAGTAGCCACATAGAAAGAAAACAGAAGTAGCCACAACTAGATAGAATTGAAATAAATAAAGAAAAAACTTACCTACTTTGACTTGTAGCTACTTCCTCATTAAACAAAGGCAACATAAAAGGAATCTTGAACTATGCTTTTTGTAATTATTTTATCATCTTATTATCTTCCAAAATATGAACAAGGTTTGACATATTGTATTATTAGGGAGATGAAATTGGAAATAATGAGAAAACAAAATGCAAAATTAAATTATAAAAAAATGATTAATATTTTACATTAAATGTGATTAATTAATAACTAGGCCCTTAGTTCCACTTCATCCCACGTGAACAAGCTCCAAGAGGTTCTTCATAACTTTTTAATTTAAGTTTGGGCGGTGTGCCATTTTTTATTATCATTTTCCATTTTTTATAGTAGACTCGGTCTTCTTACATATTAATACGAAAATAATAATTTAAGAAAATTAAAATCATTTGGGGCGCAGCCTAAAATAATGTTGGAATTTTATTCATGTGGGTTAGCTAAATTCCAAAAATCGATGTGATTGGAAGCCTAAATGTTTGAAGGGTTTGAGGCTTTGAGCTATCTAATTTATAATTTGTTAGCTCAAAATCAAGTAAGGGCAAAATCTTATTAAAAATTTAATTTCGAATAATATAATAAATAAATAATATAAAATTATAAAAATTGATATTTACATATACTAAATTTCAATTAAAAAAATCTTAGTTCTTTCGTATAAATATTATTGATAATAATAGACAAAATAAAATTTATGAATATGTGGAGTTCAAATCTATTACACATGTACCTAATGATTTTGTCTGTCTCCACTCTCCAGTGTGTTTGTTTCGTTTGTGTTGTGACATTCTAAAATGAACATGAAAATCTTTAAGTATCTTCATTTGAGTAACGTTACAACATTATCAAATTGACAATTCTCAAAAATTTTATGCGCGCGTGTGTATGTATATATATATATATATATATATATATATATATATATATATATATTAGGTTCTTAGACTCTAGTAATGTTGTGGAAAAGTGGTACGTAGATATTCTTCGAGCTTTCTCTTAATAGGGATCAAATTTTTATAAAGTTCCCAACTTTGACATTTTTATATATAATAAAAGTGGCACTAGAAAAAAGGTTAACATTATATTATATCATGATAATAACAATTAACAATAAAATAAATAATCGTGCATGCATTGAACAAGAAGTAGTTCATCATAGCAATAATCATAGACAAAATCATAACCACTCTATTAATCCCAACATCTACTTTTTAATTGAAACGGCAAAGGACTATTGATCACTTCAAGAAAGGTTGTTATAAAAATGTGAAGAAAAAAAAAATAAGCCACAAGAATTTATGTCTCATATCGATTTGAAATCTCACCGACTTTGCTGCAAATTTAGGCTACAACTTAATGTATTGCCCTAAACTTTATTTGTTTAGTAAGTAACTTCTAAAGCTCTTGTTTTCACTAAATTGGTCAAATGCTAGAGTTGACCCTATTGCCCAAATCTTACTCTTGTTCCCACTATTAAATTTATTAATACAAATGATTCAGTCTTTTAATATATAAAAAACCCTAAAAAAACCCATCTTGAAAAATGAAGTATGAAAGTCAATCATTTTACTAAGAAGCATATGGAATTTGTAAATAAATAAAATAAAATAAAAAATCATAACCATGAGAACACTATTATTTATTAAATATGGTAAAATTAAGTATCAAGAAATCAAATGGTCATGTTGCCCAAAAACACCCTCTCTCTTGAAAGAGTCATATACAGCGTTGTGGTACTGATTGTGGCCAAGGAGATAGGGTTTTCCATCATAATCATGGGACACGTGGTGGACCATCTGCGGTGGAGACGCCGGTACAGCAGGCTCGTGCTGCATCTGGA
Organism: Parietaria judaica; assembly: GCA_954871525.1. Classification (NCBI taxonomy): domain Eukaryota; kingdom Viridiplantae; phylum Streptophyta; class Magnoliopsida; order Rosales; family Urticaceae; genus Parietaria; species Parietaria judaica. The sequence goes on from OX940862.1 coordinate 6,586,425, forward strand.
TGCAGAGGATCTCGGCCTGAGCGACGGCGAGTTGCATTTGTAGGTCGGACACCTGGCTCTGCAGATAAGATATAGCCCCAACGCAGCCGTAGACTGGGTCTCGAACCCTCGCGCTTGCTTCGTACACCAAGCTGCTCACCGCATCGGCTCGCTGAGGCAAGGGAAGATCCTGCATTGCACCACACAGAAACAATATATATCAAGAGAAGGGCAAGCAAACTGGCAACAATAAAACTTAACTAAGGTTAAGTTAGTCGAGTATTTGAACTAGCTCCGTAAGTTGTAGTAACGGATCACAATTAATTTATAAAGTCAAAGCTAATATTGTAATAATTTTTATACATTTAATGGTCTTTACGTAATTTTTGGACATATCAAGGACGAACGACATTGTAAGTCATCATTCTAAGTTCGTCATTACTTGGTTGAACGACGGAACAAATATTCTTGAAATACAATGTTCAAAACAAATGAGAACGCTCCAAAAAAAAAAAAAACTAACTTTGTCGTTTATGTTAAAAGGTGTCGTTTCGATTTCGTACCTGTAGCATTTTGCTAACGTTGCTGGCACCGAAGACTTTGTGGACAATGGCGAACTTGTGGGGATCGTCGGAGGGGAAGTACGGTGCGAACACGCAGTCCTTGGCGCAGCGCCGCCGGAGAAGCTTGCACGAGGCGCACGGGGAAGTAGTTCCTCCCATTAATTTCTGTTTGTTTCTCGAGAAACTTTGTGTGTGAACGGTAGAGAGAAGAGAAGGCGATTTTGATTTACAAGGGAATGAAATGAAAGGAAAGGAGCCTATTTATAATGTATGAGAACGTGAAAGCATATAGTGTGAAGCTTAATATTATATATATACATATATGTAGAAGCAATCTGTATAAAATAATAAGGGTCTTCTAGTGTAATGTAATGTTAATATGATAATATATCTCTCACATGAGAGTACTACTCTTTTTTTACATCAAATTAATCATTGAGGTTTCAAGGACTTCTAACTAAAGTGGGATTCTTTTTGTCTACTCAAAACTATATTTATATATCAAACATGTATTGGAGTATTTAGCATCCTATATTATATACTTTTATATGCATTATAACGTAGAAGCCCATATAGCCAAGTTCAATTTACGCATATAACGTGATATTACGCACGGTTAGAACTTTGAATTTATAAAAAAAAAAAAAAAAAATACCGATTGTATAAGCAGAATCATAATTTAATTTTTAATATAATTTGTAATTTTATATACTAAAAAAATAACACTAAAAAGGACGTTCGAAAATTACATAGTACGTAATAACAGAAACATAAAATGACAATAATTGAATTCCCATTATGAGTCTCAAAGCTCCTCATCACCGCCAAATAAAGCCAACAGAAATAATGAGTATCTTTGTAATAAGACAAACAAATAGTTAAATTTGGTCTGATTGAACAATATTAGATTCTATAATAAAGATATATATATATATATATATATATATATTTAAGCTGATAAACGTTAAAAACTGCTTTTAATTTGATTCTCCCATAATTTACACAAAGAAAGAAAAACAAAACTCAGGCTCAAGATCTAAATTATATATATGTGTAGTCAATCTATATTACTTTAAAAATAAATATATTATCAACTATTGGTGTATATGTATATATGTGACCTTTTTTTGGTTTGTGCAAGGTTCAACTTACCGAATTTGCTGATAAATCGCTTGCCGTTATCGACGGATTAATCGATAACTTATTGGATTATCGATGGAAAACTAATGATACTCTAGCTTACCGATTTTTGATACTTTTCGACGATTATCGACGGATTATCGACACTTATCGAGGATTATCGATGAAAAATCACTAAAATATTTTTAAGAATATACTTAGTAAGTTTATAACGTTGATAAAACATTAGAAATGCCAAAAATAAATCGAATTCATACTCAAACGTAGGTAAATAAAATATAGTCTCACTCTCACATATGTAAATACTCTAATAAAATCATCGAAAAGTGTAAAATTTCTTGAAAAGTACCATATTTTTTATTATTTTTCGAGATGTTTGCCAATTTTCGACAATAAATCTTGAAAAAATACTAGTATGGCCGTCTTGCCGATAACTACCGACAAGATAGATAATCGAATATTATCGAAGATAATCATGAAAAAGTCGACCTTCGTTTGTACGTAGCTACTAATTATATCTAAATCCTAACGGCTGAGATGAAATATATATATATATATATATATATATTAATGACGTCAAAATTGTGGGCCTAGAGTGTTCACGTGAAGACGAAGAAGCAATATTATCTGGATCTGTTATTGGTTATTAATATGTCGACGTTATGATCGGTCGGCTAAATTTGACCAAAACCATTTATAGAGATCAACTTCTGAAAATAGTTGAGCTTGTCGGTATACAGCATTTAAGATGGGGTCCATAGAAATAAAAACATGCTAAAATCTATTTCTAAAGTAAAATAAATAAAGTGTAAGAAAAATAAGGATAAAAATTCGAATATCGGTCGTGTTTCAATCGTTTGATTAATTATATATATGTTTAAAATAATTTATTTATAAACGTGTCTGAAAATGAGACATATTTATCCCAAATGTGAGAGTGCCCGTTTAATCGATTTAACTTATCATAGTAATACTAAATGATAAAGTATAATTGAATAATGTCATATTTTAAAATTAATTAGCGAATTATATTTTCACCATTTTGAACTATTAGTATGACTAGGATTTACGTCTTAGGAGGGTTAAGTATTTGATATTTTGTTAAAGATTGTAAGGAGGTTTACATTTAAATTTTTAGTAAAAATTGAGGTTTACATTTGAAGCTTATTTCACCGGAAAAAGATATAAACTATATATAAAGACTTAATGCAAGACCATCAAGTGTGATATTCAAGCTTTGTATTTATCATTTACTTTTTGTTTTTAATTAGGACTCAGTCCTAACTCCAAAGTCCTAACATAAGAATTCAGCCATTAATGCAACTCATGAAGAAAATTTTCAAGTAAAATGAAGTTTAATTTAGAACCAGCTTGAACATGTTACAAGTTTCCAAAACTGCAAATTGCAGGCTCAATTCTGAGATGACACTGGATAAATTAGCGTCTGAAAGAACTCTTAATTAATAATTTATTTAATTCCTTAAAAGTCACAAAGAATTTTCTATGCTATAATTTATAATGTATGTCCTTACCATGTTACGTTCATGCATGTTGCTCATATTCAAATTATGTGGGCCCCAGATATATTAATCATATATTACTCAACATTATTAAGTCAAGAAAACCAGATTTAGTTTTTGTTTGAAAACCGTTGGCTTCATATTAGCTCTAATTTATCTGGGACGTGATTACAATTAAAGACTATTTATTACCCTATCAATTATTTTAATTTTGACAAACCTAAAATTGTCACATACAAATATATTTTTCGACTCATTTTCTTATTTTGTCTCTCGTATATTTTCCCGTACTCAATAGTATTTGTCGGCCTCTATGCACCGGTGGAGTCGTCGTGAAACTCGAATACACCGGAGTTTGAAACTTTGAATCATGTATTAAAATACATCTTTTTTTTGAAAAAAAAAAAATTGAGCAATTTTTGAAACGTACGTCAACTAGTCGAACCCAACAAATTAGTATCAATATATAGATATATATATATATATTTAAACGTGGCAAATAAATGGATCGTGTATTTAATATTTTGCACGTATTGTCGGTATTGATTCAATTATAAACATATAGCCTATAGGACCATACTGGACTATCATTATTTGGCTTCATACAAGACGCACACGCACAATATGATATCAAGTATAATTGTGAACGTGCGTGTGTGTATTGATGATTTGATACCTTACCAACAAAATGATATATTATATTTTCATAAAGTTTGAATTTCACTATTAAATACAAATTCAAAATAAAGGAAAATAATTTGAGGAAAGACCGATACCACGAGTTAAGACACTCGCTATATCAATGGTGAAAAAATGAGATGAAGTATTTCAAATACTATGGTCGGAGAGAATTCGAGACTATGTATTGAGTCGCTCGCTCGGCCATTATACTTGCACGATCAAAATTAAAATTGTAACTCTAAGTTTTCGGGGTTTCGAACCATTCAATACTCTCAATTTTCATTAAACTATGATATTTCCAACACCAATATATATTCGGTAAAGGATTAATCTCGGTAAAAGTATCAATATTTTCAAAAATAGAGGATAAAATTATCAAACTATACACTAGTGGTATACTTTCACTGTTTTTGAAACTTGACGGTGTATTTTTGCTAAAAGTGAAGTGTTGAGAGTTAATTCCGGCAAAAGTACCAATACTTTTAAATAACGGACCAATGAGTTTCAATTCTTTTTTTGCCCGGACAAAGTTTTAATTCTTTTGTTTTGTATCTCTATAGGTACCTCGGTCAAAAAAATTGTCCTCCAACGTTACTCACGCCACGTCAAGATTTTGTATTCCAATGCTTTTTTTACCCGACTAAAGTTCCAATTCTCTTGCTTTGTCTCCTCTTATCACTTTCGTGAAAATTTTAAACCATGGATTATGCCGTTTTAATTAAAAAGTAACTGTGCTCCCTTTTAAGTACATATTCACGATTATCTTTGATCGTCCAAGTTTCCGATGACTAATTTATTTTAGAAATGTGGATAATTTTTCTTGTCTTTTGATACTTGATTGTATAATTTTTTGGAGAAAATAAAATTAAAAGTATTAAAGAAAAGTAAATTGCTCTATATTTTCATCGACATTAGTTGGTAATTGAATTACACATTAATTTGTGCCTCCCAAAAGTAAATTATTAAGTAGAGTCGTTACCAATTGAAACACAGTTTGAATGTGAAGATCACGACAAAGAAAACTTCTTCAAACAAAGATAATATAAATTTATTAAATAATTTCCTGACATCCACATTAACTGCACGGATTATTATAATTGAATCCAATTCCGAGGGGAAGATTAACTCTTAATAAATTTGTTTACTTTTAGAAAATTGTGGAAATGATCTTTGTGCAAATATTGATGCTCTTCACAAGATTCTATGCTTCTTAACTTTCCCATTTTCCGAAATTAAAACAATTTTTACTACCATTTGTACTTCGTGTTCATCCTTGTGCCATTACATATTTAATGAATAGCAACACGTCAGATATAGTGCTGTAGTTTAATCATGTTATGGTTGTTTACCACTTTGATACAAAAAAATAAATATAAAAATAAAACATTTAAAGAGGTTCTTTCGAAATTAAATGAAGAAATGCAAAACGAAACCACCTTCCAAAACTTTTAAAACTAACGTCCCAGTTCGACGTCTGATAAGCAAATTGGATTCCAACGCAATTGACATCCAAAAATTGCAATATAAGTATTGGGGTTTAAAAAAAATTATGTGGAAAACTTAAGAAATTACTCATGAAAAATTAGAAAATTCCAAAAAATTAAAAATTCTCTCTTGCACAGTTATCATAAGTAAAAGATAGAAGTAAATTTTAGATGCGACGGCTATCAATAAAAAATTAAAATCTGAGTATGGAGAAATTATTTAGGCATAAGTCTCTCAATAAATATGTTCAAAAGTAAATTGTACAAACTATTCATTTAACTACAAATAAAACTACAATTTTTTTTAACTGCTCATCGTGTGTAGAAAAACATTCGTACAAATGAGTATTTAGTTAATAATCCCTTAGAACTATAGTTAAGTTCAAAGAAAAGAAAAAATATTTTGACACTAAATTATTGTTTTCTTTTATCATGTATGTTAAGACGTATTTTCGCGTTGCACATGTAATATGACGTTGCACATGGGAATAAGTAAGTGCGAAAAAGTAAAGGAACACCAATACTTTTTGGTAACGCAGTTCGGGCTTTCTGTCACTACTTTTGCAGAGCACTCACCCAGATCAATCAACCAAGAGTTACAAGATGAAGATTACAATTAGTAATACAAACAGGATTCAAAGTGTAAACAGGAAACTCCCCCATGTTGTCACGACAACAGCTTTGACATCCAAGTAAACTCTTGATGAATATGCAAGATCCCCTTGCAACATTCAGGTACAAACTTCCAATCTTTCTTCACTTCACTCGTGAATATGCTCATTGACTTCTCCTAAAGATTAGAGATGTTCTTTGTAGGTGCTAACGAAATAGGACCTCATTAGCCGGGACATATAGGAGCTGCACTGATTCCATTCCACAAATCAGCTCCTGAAATCTTTCCACTGATTAGATCAATAAACGCATATCTCTTCAATTAATCCAACGTGATAATCATCAATAAGTGCAGGGAAATTATGACTCAATCACTCCTTGATTGAGGATGCGACTATTCTTTCCTGAAATATCTCAGCAGCTGCCATGACATCAAGGATGTCAATACTTTCTATGAATAAACAAATCGAATCATGAAAGTAATTAATACTCAATAATCGCAAATCATGATTCAACAATGTACATGTATAAAATTTGGCGATTGGATGATATTTCCGTTGTTTAGCACCAAATAAAAGCCCAATTAACAACAATTATTGAATATTTAATGTTTGGATTAATCTATCTCAGAAGCCTAAAGAAGAAGAAGAAAGTGGGTGTGGCTAGATTTGTGTGTGAATAAAGAATGGTGAAAAAACAGACATCTTTGTTCACCAAATTACAAGGAGAGAGACATGGGAGCACCGAGGAACGAAGAGGCATTAAATGAGCCTCGTGGACATGAAGATTCACTTTGCATTTAATGCCTCATTTCTAACAATGTTTTTCCTTCCATTAATTTGTCATGATAATTGCAATTCTTTTTTGGTTTCATGTATGTTTTTTGTTTAGTAACTAGTCCTCTTACAAAAACTTAATCTATTATTGTTATTTTTTATAGAGGGAAGAATCAAGTCCGATAAGTTTTGGCTTGTTCGGGTGATAAAAGGTTAAAAAATGTATTTAAAATTTTAATAAGTTTCTCGAAAGTTGAAATTATAAAATAAATTATTGTAGTTAGATAAAATGAACAATTCGTATCTTCGATATTTTAAGAGATTATTTTGTGTTGTTATTCGGGTCTTTTTTATTTATGCTGGAGTAGTTCTAATATTTGAGATGACTAACTTAATGTTTGATTATATAATTGTAAATCTTTTAACATCTTTCCATTATTATGATTTTTCTCTGTTATAAGTGAGTTTATTAATAAATTTATAACAAAGTTGTAATTGTATGATCTCGACACTCGACTATATAGAGAATAAGTACATGAAAGTATTCTACAAATATTGTAGACAGTGTCTCGATACTTTAAATAGTAGCATAATACTAACTTCTAATCTTCTATTAGGAATAATAGCAAAGAAATTATTTATCCTATGTAGTATATAATATCACTTATCATTTCAAGCTATGTATTATGATAATATAATACCATTTTAAAATGAAGAAATAAAAATATATTAAAATATCCGACCTGCCGGATTCGAACCAGCGACCTAAGGATTACTGAAGGAAATATCACCAACTACAGTCCTCCGCTCTACCAACTGAGCTAAGGTCGGTTGCCTGACAATCTGCAAATTTTTAAGATGCACTTAATTTAATGATGTGTAATAGTCATTTGCTTTTTTTTATCATCAGAAATAAATAATACGTTCCACGTGTCCGGCATCTACGAGATTATATGTTTCAACGTGGCATATTTAATGGGAAAATAGGGGAAAGTTGAGCAAAGGCCCTTTTTTAATAGGGGAAAATACTGTTTACTGTTGCCATTAACATTTTTCTTCTTCTTTTTCTTATCCTATGAAGATCGGTACTTGAAATTTGAATTGGATTTATAAATTATTATTAGCAAAATTTAACAAATAGTAAATTACTCTTCTAAACTTCATAGATATGTACTTTACTGAGCTATAGTCATTACTGAGCTATAGTGAGAATTTTTTTGAATATGTCCTTGAATTCATTCGAGACGTGAGTAAAACCCAGATTGGAGAAGAATATGGTTCGTGGGTTCCATTTATAGGAACTATGTTTCTATTTATTTTTGTTTCGAATTGGTCGGGGGCTCTTTTACCTTGGAAAATTATACATTTACCTCGTGGTGAGTTAGCGGCACCCACAAATAATATAAATACTATTGTTGCTTTAATTCTTTAAAGTGGCACTTGGGTATAAAGAAAGTGAAATGATCCCTCAAAAACGAAAAAGAAAAAAAAGTGAAATGCAAAAGTGAGGGGAACTTTATAGGAAAGATCTGAAAGTATAAAATATAATTCCCAGGCAAAAATTTCTTACTTACTTAAGATATGATTACGTACCGCTAAAAACAAGAAGATGATATGCATGGCAATGGGCCTAACATGATAAACGAGCCATGGACTTTATTGATAAATGGGTCTATATTTTTCTACTACCGTTTGCGGCCCAATAGGCCCAATATGATAAATTAGATGAATGCGTAAAGAAATACAACCAAATAAGCTTATCACTTTAGATGAAAATTCAATTTTTAGATGAGAAAGCGTAGTTGCGAGTTTTTTTTTATATATATTTTTGAATGGGGTGGCCCTGTCGGTCAAGATTACAAGATATATTTAGTGTAAGAATAGGTGTCATTATTTGTCAAATTTACATATATATTCAGCTTAGTTGTGAGTTTTGACGTGTAGATTCGAACACGAGTTCCTGAAATAGTGAAATATATATGGCCAATCTTGAATTTTAACATGCTTTTGAGCAAAGTATATTTTTTAAACTTTTTAAGTGTCTTGAGATGTATAAGACACATGATCGAATATAAGACTTGATCAACTTCAGCTTTAAAAAAATTATTTATGACGGGGATAGTCGTCTGTAGTTAGCATATGTAAGCAAATCTAGCCATTTAAATAGTTGTCGTCCACTTTTTTTTTTTTTATAATTTAACATTTCTAAGTCTCTAAGAGATCATTTCTACCAAGATCGGAAAGTTTTGTGCTTCATTAAAGTCGTGAGATTTGGCAAAAAAATCTTTAAATATCTTTATATGCGCATATTCAACCTAAAATTTTAGATTTCTGAATTATGAAAATAATTTGGGCCCATGAATTGTGCCTACTACTAGGCCTACATTCCGGCAGAGTATATACATATATATTATATACACAGAAGTTTGCCTCACGTATACATTAAAATAGCTGGAATGATATATACAAAAACTTGTATGCAAGAGTTGATATACCTGGAATTTTGTATATATATTATGTATGTTGATGTACGATTTCGTCTACGACAATATATATTGGTACGACGAAATCTATCTCTGTCATTTATACTTTTGAGCTTCAATAATAAGAATTTAATAAGAAGGGTCAACCAAAGGAGAAGTCAACATTCAAAAAGAAGACGCACGACGAAGATAGGCGACGAGGATACTCGTCGACGAGGAAATGTCCTTTTACACAACCTTGTCGATGAAAGCGCATCGACGAAGCCTATCACCAACCAAAAAGGAAAAGAGCCAAGTCCAACGACGAAGCATGATCTCAATGAGGCCAAGAAGCAGACGACGAAGACGAATATATACGTGGAGCAATCATTCCAGTGCGAGCGCCGCATCAAAGCTGGCGACGACACTCATGCCCACGATTATAGCTTAATAATTAAGGCATTTATGAGGGAATTAAATGAATTTGTAATCGACCATTTATGAGGTCTTGTTTTAATTATCAAGCTCTATACATAGAGAGCAAAATGATGTAAAAGGGAACCGAAAAATCCTTGTCAAAAAATACCACATTCTCACATTGGAATAAAATATTAGCTAACTTATTTCAAAACACTATTTTCTCCAACATGATCTAGCTTTAACGGAAAGACCTGAGCTCCGAGGTAATCTGAAAACGAAATTACACCAATCCTAATTCCGCGACTGCGGATGTGATTTTTCACCTCAACAATACATAAAAGTTTTTATTTTTCCTTTTCATCGTTATCATGAGAGCTCCCTTCGAAAAAAGTTAATAAATTTTCAAATATTAATTATCGTTTTCATGTAATAAAATAAAATAAACATTAACGTGGGACATATGATAATTCTAATCTTGTTATAATTTTATTTTTTTTGTCGAGAATTTCAAGATTAATCTCGTAAAACTTCGCTAGAGATCAACGCGGTTCTAATTTTGAATCAGCACATAAAATTGCAAAAATATCAAACATTCATTTCAATCAAGAAAAATAAGAATATTATTATTAGTTATACATAAATGAATTAATAAGTAAATAAAAAACGCTTTCATGGCTTCTTCTTTTTTTTTTTTTTTTGCTATATCATAAGTTCTCAAAAAAAATATACAAGGGAGACAAAAAGAAAATCCCAGTTAAAGATAAGAAAGGTGAGAGTGAGACAATGGACAAAAAAGTCGAGATATTTCTCCATCACATTCCACAAAACGACCCACCAAACCCAGCTCGCCACGAGCTCGCCACACTCCAATCCTTGACATTCAATCTCGGCCGTCCACGTTGCGCCTCATCCGACGGTCCACCACCCGTCTCTATCCTCACCACCTCCACGCCATAAAACCCTCCTTCTTCCTTGCTCTCGCTCTCTTCCTCGCTCTCTTCCTCAGACCTCCATCTCTCTCTCTCTCTAGAAACCACCATGATCCTCGAAGTTTCCATGGCGTCCTCGCTCCTCGGCGCCGACGGTATGGCCTCGCGCTCGCTCTCGCTCTCTCCCGCGCTGAGCTCCGGCAAATCCCTGTCCTCCACGGTTCGGCTCTCGCCGAGGCGCGTCGGAAATGGATTCTCGGTCTCCGCGTCGAAGAGCAGCTCTTCTTCGAACAGCCGGCCTCTCACCGGCGTGGTGTTCGAGCCGTTTGAGGAGGTGAAGAAGGAGCTCGATCTCGTCCCGACCGTTCCTCAGGTCTCCATCGCTCGCCAGAAGTACACCGACGCCTGTGAGGCCGCCATTAACGAGCAGATCAAGTAGGTTTTGGTTGTAGACTCAGTATCTTTCGTTCTTCGTCGTTTCTGTTTGCTATCTGCTCAGTTCTTGGATTTTCTTGCTCTGTTTGTGCGTATCAGTGTGGAATACAATGTCTCGTACGTCTACCACGCCTTGTTTGCCTACTTCGACAGGGACAACGTTGCGCTCAAGGGCCTAGCCAAGTAATTATACGTTTTGAGTTTTTGAGCTCGTATCGAACTTTCGTTCCTTGTTCTTTGTTAAGCTTTTTTATGCCAATTTTGCTCTGAATTTCTTTCCAGATTCTTCAAGGAATCAAGCGAGGAGGAGAGGGGACACGCTGAGAAATTGATGGAGTACCAGGTCGGTTTCTACGTCCTGTGTTCTTGGAAGCTTAATCTTACCTGTACGTCGCTTTCGCGTATTTCTGACTTCCGTCTGTATTTTGCGCAGAACAAGCGGGGTGGGAAAGTGAAATTGCAGTCTATAGTGATGCCTCTCTCTGAGTTTGATCATGCCGAGAAGGGAGATGCCTTGTACGGTACGTATGTATATGTATATGTATATATATGGTGCCATATATACGTCATAGTAATTGAACACACGGTGTTTGTCTGAAATATCCAATTGTTCAAGCATAAATCATTTAATACGAACGTGCTTCTTCTTGTGGGCCTGTGTTTTGGTTAAATGCATGAGGTTCTTTAGAACTACTCTCCATATGCATTGAAATTAACGTGGCCGAATTAGTCTTTGTTTGAGATTCTGTTGCCTCTAATGTCTTCTCTTCGCTTCAGCCATGGAGCTCGCGTTGTCGCTGGAGAAGCTGACAAACGAAAAGCTGCTCAACTTGCACTCTGTACGTAATTCACCTCTCCTCGTGGCTCGTGCTGTGAAAATTGCATACTCGTGACGTGTATTTTCTTAACCTTTTCGACATTATCAACAGGTTGCTGACCAGAACAATGACGTGCAACTGGCCGACTTCGTCGAAAGCGAATTCCTGACTGAGCAGGTGAGTCCCCATTCCTCGACCTAAACTTGTAATCTAGATTCGGTCTCTTTGTGTACATAATCTTCACTCTTTCGAAATCCGTTTTTTTCTGTACCAGGTTGAAGCTATCAAGAAGATCGCTGAATACGTTGCCCAGCTGAGGAGAGTCGGCAAAGGACACGGTACGACTCTTCACTTTGTGAAATCTTTCGTCACTCTTTCGATCACTTCTCAATTTCTTAGCGATTGCGTTTGCCATTATTGCAGGAGTGTGGCACTTCGATCAGATGCTGCTAAACCAGGAGGAAGAAGTCATGGGGTGATGAGCTCAAGCATAACGGACTCACCGACCGAAGAATAAAACCGTACCCGTAGATTTACCAAGTAATGCATATGGATTGATGTTAGTTTGGGAGAATGAATAGATGTAAATTGTTATCGATCAAAACTTTGAATGCTTTGCTCTCTATTTTTGTTGATTTCTATCCAAGTTTGGTTTGTGCTCTGAAATTACGTAGCTCTTTTGTTTACAATGTCTGCGAGAGGCTCACGTATGTTGACTAGTCGTAGCTCTATATTTTTAATTTATTATCCGAAAATGATTTATTTTTTTTATCGGCTATTTGGTGTTGTGGAATTTAATTGCAAAATGAGAATGAAATACGCGAAATTTAATCCATTCTGATAAGTCTAATGACAACTCGTTGAGTTGGTAGTAATTAGTTTACAATTCTCGAGTTGTAAGCAAGCGAGAAGTCTCCTGTGACACGCGACATTTGTCTTTGCTCGACCTGGATTAATGGAAGGCAAAAAAATCAATTCTTAAATTTAAGTAATATTTTAGAAGAAGAAAAAATATTATAATTTCTACATGTGTAACTTGACTTCCGATAGATAAAAAACAGCTACAAATAGTAACCCGCAAATAACCATTTTATAAGTTACTGTTGGTTAACTGCTAAATAAATAAATAAAAGATTCAATAAAAAAGTTTGCTTAATAAAATAACCGACTTCACTCAGTCTAAAAAAAAACGACTTCACCAATGATACTCATTAGTCATTACTCGACAGTAAACCCATGAAATAAATTATAGAATCAACAATACACTTTTTTTTAACTTAGTTTCAGAGGATTATATTTTGATGAATAAAAAGGAGGCCAAAGAGTGGACAAAAATCATACGCCAAGAAGAAAGCATTTAAAGTGAATAATTCAACTACCAAACCACAAAAACAACAGCAAAATCCCGGGGATATAAATCCATTACAAGGTCCAGCTATGGGCAGAACAGAAAAACAAAACCAGTCTTTCATAAATTTATGTAAATCATACTCAAAACTTCCTAAGCGGTGGCGGCCGCTTGGGCCGCAAGCCTCTTCTTGGCCTCCTCGATGATGGAGAGCTTGATACCCTTGCCCTTGGGCAGTGAAATCCACGGCTTCGTTCCCTTTCCGATGGTAAACACGTTGCCCAATCGCGTGGCGAACTCGTGCCCAGTGGCGTCCTGCACTTTAATTGTCTCGAAGCTTCCCTTCTGCTTCTCCCTGCTCTTGATGACTCCTACACGCCCTCTGTTTCTTCCTCCGGTGACCATAACCACATTCCCGACATCGAACTTGATGAAGTCTGTGATCTTGTTGTTCTCCAGGTCGAGCTTGATGGTGTCGTTGGCCTTGATGAGTGGGTCAGGGTAGCGGATGGTTCTTCCGTCGTACGTGTTCAGATAGGGGATATTCTTAGAGCCGAACTGCACAGACCGGACTTTGCAAAGCTTGAACTGCAGAGAAAGGGCAAACGATAAGAAAGGTTTCTTGAAAACATTCCCGTAGGCATAACTCCCGGTATCAGACAAGTATTCTATCCATTGCTTGAATAGAATACGAGCACTCACCTATTAGGACTCGGAATAAGACTACTTGCAAGGTCTGAGATAACTTTGTAAGCGTAATTGAGTTGGTATTGTCTTTAAAATGTTATATTTGTTAATATGTATTTATTTGGTTAATACAACTTGTTCTCGAGATGTATGATGACAACTGCTAAAACATACTCACTAATTAGGTGGTACGATCAACACATGAATACCGAATGTAAAGAAACATCATATGGCCATTAACTAATTACCTTCGCCTCTTCATCCTTGAGCGAGTGGAGACGGAACCTGCCCTTGGTGTCGTAGAGGAGACGGAAGTTCTCGTTGGTCTTGGGGATAGATACCACATCTATCCAAGGAATGGAAATCAGATTATTAGAATTAATATACACAACAAGAGAATCAAATCCTGAGACTCTAGTGTAAAATTAAACATCTACAAAAAGCTATCACCTAATTTATACAAGAAATGATTCGGTAACCCAAGAGTATTAAGAGTTATTTGAATATGAAAACTATGTACGCCCTGCTTTAACATGCAAGCTCGCTAAATATAATAACAATTGTCAATCACATCAAGCTTTAAAAACAATGAGAGATCACTTACCCATGAAACCCGATGGGTACGTTTTATCGGTCCTGACCTTCCCGTCAACCATGACATGCCTTTGCATCAAAATGGCGATGACCTCACGGTAATTCAGTGCATATTTCAACCGGTTCCTAAGAATAAGGATCAGCGGCAAGCATTCTCTAGCCTTGTGTGGTCCAGATGAAGGTTTCGGGGCCTGTAAATTGAAAACAAACACATCTTAAGCACCGAAAGTGACGTAACGAAAACCAGTACTTGAGCTAAATAAATCGCGCAAAAATAAAGCTTAAAATGCTTACAAAAGCACCACCAAGCTTGTCAAGCATCCAATGCTTGGGGGCATTGAGCCTCTTCAAATGCTTCTTCAATCCTCTCGCCTGAAATAAAATAAAAAATTAAGTTTCAGAAATCCAATTCTTCCCACATTGAAAATTAGCAACACATAAATGAGACCCATTATCAGCAAATGGATTATTCAAAATCAAAAGCATTCAGGAGATTACACGAAACCCTAGTCTTTTACTCTTTTAACAAGAAATTCCATGGAAAGGATAATATTTTACTAGTAATCGAAAGATGCAATCAGTAACACAGTGATCGATACACATGAATCAGATCTATATATTCCAAACAATTGAATCGTTCACTCGAAAGAAACCTAAATACGATTCACCATTTAGCTCCGATTCTCTCAAAACCCACATAACAGCGGAAATTTTTTCTATAAAAAATACATAAACATGGAAAAGACCGAAAGCTAGGAATCGAAGCAATAATCAAAGAGAGAAGTGCATGAAGGAAAAGCAAACCATGTTGGAGCTGCGAGCTTGGAGATCAGTCGGAAGGCGAAAGCTTGAGCCTCCGAAGCTATGGCGATATGAGTGAGTGAGAGAGTTGCGCCTTCGAAAACCCTAGTCTGGTTTTAACAGAGGTTGATGTGGCTTGGGCCCTTAATGGGCTTCCAATATAAATGGGCTTACTAATTTGGGATTTCAATGGGTTCATATAGCAATTAAGAAAAGGAAATATAGAAGTAAAAAAACAAAAACAAAAGTATAAAGCAATAAGTTAATTTAATCAATGTTTACATTATATTTACAGATAATTGAGGTAAAAGTACATAGTCAGCTGGGTCAGAGAGTACCTTTTTTTAGTGTGTGAAGTGCCCAAATAAAATTAAAAGTGTGCGACTATACAGTTTTGTCCAATTGTTCTCTTTTCTGAAAAGGTTTCGCCGCGTAGTAATCTGTAATCCCTATCTTATTTCTCACTTTACTTTATATGACTTGATAGATATGAAGTCAAAATAAACACCAACGCCTAATTGAAAAGACAAAAATTCGATGAAATTGTTTAGTCGCACACTTGTATTTAATTTAGGTACTTCACCCACCACTAAAAAAACAAAAACAAAAGCTCGAGTTCAACTGACTACAACTATGGTATTTTTGTATCAATTTTTCCTTAAATTTATAAATTACTCTGGATTAGATCCAAAATTAGTAAGCGTGTAACGTCAAGTATATTCTTAACCTAGTGAATCATGAGCAATAATATATTCGGGCTTCAAAAGCCTGTCAACATTTTGATTAAGCTCGTGAATTTAATAAAATAATGAATAAACATATACATTCATGTAACATGTGGGGGAAAACCAAAGAAGAAGAAAGAATACCGATAAGCAATAAAATAGAATCGAGCTTATCAAATAAAACTAACTTATACATGTATTTATTTAGTTTTTCCTTTACATTATTAAATTTAAAGTTATTGTATTGGCTGGAATAGAGGATGATGCTCTAATATTTCTTCAAAAAGAATTATGTCAAATGCAAATTGATACTTATATATTAACAAATTAAGATAACAATATTTGAATGACTTCTCTTCTAAATTTGACACGAAACCGAAATTTACTTCTTTAAAAATTAATTGAAAAGAAATCATCATTAATGCTAAAAATCAGTGGCGGAACTAGGATTCCGAGACGGGGGTGTTAAATTCTTTTGTCATCAAATTTATATAATAGACACAAAGTCAAAATACAAAAATGTGAGGATGATTTCGAGTTTTCCGCCGCGAGCTTTGAAGTTATTGAGTTTTGACTTTAAAGAGGGTTAATTGGAATAAGTTTCAAAAGTTAAGGTCATGACTCATACTAATGTATTTTAAAAAATGTATGGCATGGATTCAATTTTCAGAGGGATGTTGATGTAATACTTTTTTTGTGGAGGAGTCACTAGAGCACAACCATCTAACTAAAGGGGGCTATTCAAGCCAATAAATTTATTATCAGCCTACTTTAGCCAGACTAGTTCATAACTTAAAAATAATGAATGCAAACATTTTTGGAAAGGAAGAATCAGCACGCTAGCTTTTCCATTACACTCTCTATCTATGTAATGTATATACATTCTTTCATAGACATGCAATGATCAATGCGTCTGTGTCTTCTTCTTTCTTTTCGGAGAAATACAAACGGGCGATGAAGACTCCGCTTCATGTCGTGTGCTTGCTCGTCTTTTTCTCGGCCTTCGTCGCTTCCCGTGGCGACGTTGAAGGTTTCGACGTTCGGCAGCACCTATCTACCGTTACCAGGTCTTTCTCTCCCGTCAACCCTGTTATATAGTATACTACTGCGTATACATACATACAATACATGTTTGTATAAATATACGTGTGTGTGTGTGTTGCAGATATGATGCAGTGAAAGATATGGCGTTTAATGGTTCAGAGATTCCAGAGAGCTGCGAGCCAATCCATTTAAACCTTGTGGTAATGTTTCTGCAGATTCTTTTACGAATGTTCCTTAGTTTCTGCTAGGTCAACCCGGACCGGAAATCGGTATTTCGGGTATTTTAGTACGGAAAGAAAAATGAAAACTGTTAAATACCGATTTAATAGACAAGATCTATATTAAGGAGTTAATATGATCTAGTCCTCTTAAATTAAAATAAAAAATTAATTTAAAAAATCCATTTTATAATTTTTTTTACTTTCAAATGTCTCAGTTTTTTACTCTTAATTAAGCTTGCTATCATCTACGATAGTAACTTTAAATTTCTATTATTGGTCTGCGTCTAGCTCTCAAATTAACTCAAAAAATCAGGACATGTGCAAATCGAAATAACGTAATCCGGATTCAAATAAAAAAATATAGCCCAACAATAAAATAATATTTGAATTTGAAGAAAAACACAACATAATTCAAATGAAAAAATAAGTTTGCAAATGAAATTTGCTATTGCACCATAACCGGGTAATAAATCCGTTTTACAAAAGAGTAGTGGCTCCGGTCTTTTGTCTCAACATATATACCGGTTTTTAAACTAGGAACCCGGAAAAAAGCTACTCCACTAGTTTCTGCATATTCTTTGTCTTTTGTCATCGAAGTTGCGCTTCTCAGGCAAGGCACGGAACTCGCTTACCATCACGGAGAATAATGAGAGAGTTGGACGAGTTGTCCGCTCGTCTGAAAGTACTTTTAAGCGAGGCAGAAGAGAGAAGCTCGTCGCTGCCTTCGTGGTTGTGTGGATGGAAATCTCCATGGACAGGAAATGCAAATGCCGGAGAATTGTTGACTTCAGGCGAAAACGAAATGTACGGTCTTGGAATCAGGACCCGGGAAAAATTTCCAGATCTGTTTGACAAAGATTACCACCCAGATTTGTATCCCATTAGAGCAACTCAGGTGATCATCATCCTTGGAAGGCCAAAATAAATAAATAATTCTTTATTTATTTATTTTGTAAGTCAAATAAATGCCCTAAACGTAAGTCAAATTAATAAATAATTATTTCGTTTAAATGCCCTAAACGTAAGTCAAATTAAACGAATTACGGACGACATGGTTAAAAATCTGATACCGGTAATAATTCGGATCGCTCATTGATTATGATTTTAGACAAATCAGGTGATCATTATGAATTAACAAATAAATGTGCATCATTGCTATAATTTTTTGTTTCTCACTGTTAACAAGCTAGTTTTCAAGACATGATTATATTAATTTTTATTAACCATTTCTCTACTAACAAATATGGTATTTAAATAGGTTAAAATATAATTTTGTATTCGAAAATGTCAAAACCAGTTAGTAATCGATAACCGATTTTAAAATTTTAGAGAAGTCAAATTATGTTGGTTTTTCTTTTGTTATAAATGGTAATTGTTTTAATGAGATAGATCCCTCGGACATCGGCGAGTGGTGTGGCATTCGGGATGGGGATATTCCGGGGAAAGGGAACCCTGGGGCCTCTCCATCAGAGAGCTTTTGGCGTCACAACTGAAACTCGCAACCATGACATATGGCTTCGTTTTCACGAGTTGTGCCAAAATTACAAGGTAATAATCCATCTTTTTCTTTCCAAAATAGTTTTGGATCCTGCTAAATTGTGACAAATTTTGTCGCCGCTATAGACTTAGTTGTAAAGATAAATCTGTTTCGTATTTTTCATGCGCTATATGTCTCATTTTAGCAAAAATGCGTTGAATATTTTGAATTGGGTATTTATTACGGTAAAATAATTTTTTGACCCTATTATTTACCATTTAGAATTATAATTTGATCAAATAATTTAGTAAAAATACAAAAAAAAAGCTTATAAACGTAATACATTAAACAAAATAAACACTATTTTAGATTAATCATATCCAATAATGACTGATATGATCCATGTGCATTAGAACTTTGTTAAATAAATACTCAATAATATAATAATTGTTTAAACTCTAACTAACATTACTAAATTATCACTCGATAAATTAATAAACTCATTGTATTATAGAATTTTTTATGATTCCAACCGTATATTCTCACATATTTAATATGCAGTAAAACAATTAACAGTTGCGGTTTTTCATACAAAAAAAAAAAAAAGAACATCTCCTGCATTGACAGATCAACAATATAAATCGTTTTAACGGGCATAATGGGGATCAATCGGTTTTCGGTTTTTTTTTTTTTCACCCCTAAACGGCTAAACCGAATATAGTTATGTGTTTGGAACTAGGAATCTCATTGATACTTATGGATGCAGATCTCTAAGGAAAATCAAAAGCCTGTCGTTGATGAACTGAAGCGACCTGTTCTCGATGAGATTACTCATGCTTTAATCGGGCGATACAAGTTGAATTTCACAAGGAAGGACATACATTCTCTTTGGTTTCTCTGCAAACAAGTACCTTCTTATTCAAGATTACATCAACTTAATTAATGTTTTATAATTAATGAACTGAATATTTTTACCTAATTTGCAGGAAGCTTCATTACTGGACATAACTGACCAAGCTTGTGGTCTTTTCATCCCTTCTGAGGTATAATACTACGTCTTTTCATCCCTCGGGAGTGAGCATTTATTTTATGCTCAGGGTTTATTTTCCACGTTTTTTAATTTCAGCGATCTATATTTTCCATGTTATATAAAGACCAGTTATAATTGATGATTAATACGTATACATTACAATCTCTATAAATTAATAATGCAGGTACTAAAAAAATTCACTATACTAAGAGTAATTTGATACCGTTCGTCAAAACTGAGACTATACAAAAATATAATTTAGTAGAGGTTATTGATTCAATGAAGTTCAAAAACATCTTTCAACCATTTTTTTTTTTATCTCGGGTCGTTCCCACTATTACGATCACGATCTCAGGTGGTATCACGGCAATTAAAGATATTTATATCCCCGATCAACTTGCTGCATGTGTAGGTTAAGTTGCTGGAATGGACAGATGATGTAGAGATTTTTATATTAGAAGGTTATGGTAAATCGATAAATTACCGAATGGCGTCGCCGTTACTCGACGATGTTGTGCTCTCCATGGAAGCTGCCATTCAAGCTAAAGAAGGTAAACAATACAACATCATTCTCGGGTAGGGTCTCATGTGTCTATTTCTCCCCTAAAAATTCCGCTTCTGCCCTCGTAGAAAACCGTCCTCGCGGAAGCTACGAAACTGCGAAACTAAGGTTTGCACACGCGGAGACTATCATTCCTTTTTCGTGTCTTCTCGGGCTTTTTCTCGACGGATCCGGTAAGCAACTCTACACTGTCCCCGTCCACATAGCTCTCAAACAATTGACTTTTCCCCGTTGGTGGAACGAGGATTTAGACTTAGGGGGAATTTTTTGTTAAAATAGAGGGGGTTAATTTGTATCCCACTACATTTGCATGTAGTTCCGCCACTGTCTATTCCTAACGACTAACAGTTGACAATCGTATTAGAGTTTGAGAAGTTACTGAGGGAACAGCCGTTGGAGCTTCCTCCAAAGCCGCCACAGAACCGAAAATGGAGGGCGAGCGTCATGGCTCCTTTTGCGAGCAATAACATGCTTGTATTGCACAGTTGTCCGGCAAATACTGAGAGCAAGTATTTCGTGCAAGTACTGCACAACGAACATCCCGTTCCGCTACCGGTACGCTTTTTGTTTTTCGTTTTCTCTTATTGTGCAAAAAAAAAAAGATTGGTCTAACCTTGTGTTTTTGGCTAACCTTTGAACAGGGTTGCAATGGTTCCGATTTTTGCCCATTTGAAGCATTCAAGGTACTAAACTTAAATCTAAAATTAGCACCAATTTATGCTCAACGTTTATAACGAGATTGACGCAGCCATAGGGGGAACAAGGCCGGCGTCTTGTTTATATATTATTCAATATAAAAACTCAATTTTTAAATACTCTAAGAACCGTAAAACTATTTTAGTATTGGCCCCAACAAAACGCGACAAACTTAATCAGTTCATTCAATATTCTAACGACACAACATTGATGTATTTGCAGGAACGAATTGTTGCCCCTAACATGAAGGATTCTTTCAAATCACTTTGCAGTGCAAAGCTTGATACACCGGAGCCGAGCCCGCCGGGTGGCAAAATCTCTGTACTAACCCGGTGGCTTTTGCCGTACTTCTCATCGGAGAAGAGCGAGAAAACGTCCCACAGATACGACTTGTAGTTTGTTTGCCAAAGTTCATACAGCAAGAAACAGTGTAACTAATTTAATGAAATACTCGGCGCCATTTCTATTCATATTCGGTATTGAATAGAAAAGACGTCCACGATACAAGTAAATTTGAAGACGAAGAAACCGAAGAGAAAAAAACATCAGAATATTAAGCCTTTGTTCCTCTACATGGTATACAATTTACTGTATTTTCACACATATATAAAAGATATTATGTAAACAAAATCAGGTTTAATAGTTGCCTAATACTTTAATTTTTTTATTTTACATAAATTCAATACTGTATTTATTTTACACTCTCAATATTCACTATTTTACTTGTCATATAACTTTTAGATTTTTCTTAAATTAAATTACCTACAAATTATATGTCATTAAATATAATTCTCTCTAGGATGTGACATGTGTCCCGCTTAACGTTACATCTAAAATTATATTATATCATTTAGAAAAGTAAACATAAGTTTAGAGAAAAACAAAACAAGAACATTGCAAATTTTGACTGTGAAAATATTAAACAATAAAAAAAAATTAGCCGTAAAAAATATGTTAATTTGTATTTTATATACAAACTAAAAGCCCCCTCTGTTTTATATGCGAATTTTAAAATAAAAAACGTGATTCTAAATTCGTTTTCTAAGTGAAATAACTAAAAATGTTATCTAACATTATTTTGTAGAATTTAAAACTAGGATACAAAAAATAAATTAGGTCTAAAGAAAAGAAAAAACAAGGATAAAGTACTTATAGTCCGTCAAGTTTGTTCGAGTGACGTTAGTTAAAATGTTAATGGCCTTTTTAGGTGCTATAATCACTACAAAAAATAGGAACATTCCCGAACATTTATAAAAATTCATAATATTTTTTTTGAGGAAATAAAAAATCATAAATATGTCTGAAAAAAAAAATCCCTAAAAAACAAACTTTCGCAATTTTAGACACTCAAGACTAGAGAAGAGAGAAAACTTAACTGAGCAGTTAGCTACTCCATTTCCCTCTCTAGATCCTCATTCTTGGCGATGAAGAATCTGGTTCGTCTTGTTTGCTTGCTCCTCTTCTTCTCGGCTTTCGCCGATTCCAATGGCGACGAAGCTTTCGATGTTCGCCAGCACCTCTCTACTGTTTCCAGGTCTTTCTCTCTCCTCACTTTTCTGTTTGCGATGATCCGGTGATCAAATTCTATATGCATGTTTGTGTAGGTATTTGGTTGAAGAAGATGGTTTTCGATGTTTATGGAGTTTTTATCGCTGTTTCTCGCTGTTGCAGATATGGTGCGGTCAAAGATATTGCGGAGAACGCGTTTGTTGCTTCGGATGTTCCTCAGGGCTGTAAGCCGATCCACCTGAACCTCGTGGTAATGATTCCGCATATTCAATTGAGTACACTGCGATTGAGATTGTTGGTTTGAGCTTCGAAGCAATTTGTTATTGTTTTGTTTTGTAATCAATTTTGCTCAATTATATTGTTTGAAATTCGAGGACCCTTGTGTTAGTTGATGATCCTGCGACCTGCTTCTTGGATCATGTTCTTTAATCTCTTAATACATGGATTTTCGATGTATATGACTGCGAGGAGTAGTGATGAGAGATATGTTCGAGATATTGCGAGCATTGATAATGCACAGTCGGTAATTAGCGTTGAAGATTATTGTTAGAGTTTATGACCCGAATCCATTATTTTCTTTGGCCGCCAATAAGAGTTTGTAACACTTCTTCGGTCATAGTTGATTTCTGGGTTTAATGTCTGGGTTTTCGTTATGCATTCGAGTGATTGCAATGAGAGATATGTTTATATTGTGACCAGAATCCGTTTCTTGGCCGGCTGAATTTCCACACTCTCTCCTCTTTTTTAACACTTGTCCGATCTTGATCAAAAAAAAAAAAAAAAACACTTGTCCGATCTTTTGCCCGTGGTTTTCTTCCCAAATTGGGCGTCCATGTAAATTCGTTATGTCGGATTCTTTTACTTTTGTTGCTAATTTGTGTTCGATAAATAACAACTACTTTCTCAGGCTAGGCATGGAACTCGTTCACCCACCAAAAAAAGAATTAAAGAGTTAAACAATTTGGCAGCTCGTCTGGAAGTACTTTTGAGCGAGGCCGGAGCAAAAAGTTTGTCGCTGCCTTCATGGCTGCGCGGATGGAAATCTCCATGGAAAGGAAAAGTCAAGGGTGGAGAATTAATCACTTTGGGAGAAAACGAGCTATATGGTATAGGGATCAGAACCAGAGAAAAGTTTTCAGATTTGTTCGATGAAGATTACCACCCGGATGTTTATACTATAAGAGCAACTCAGGTAATCATCATTCTTGATCCCGTGAATACCGTTTCATTATACTCTATAAGTGCTCTTAGCAGAAAACTTTACAAGTGATAATGCCGCGCTTATGTGTTTTATTTCTAATGCTTTGCCCTCTAATGAGATAGATCCCTCGAGCATCAGCTAGTGCTGTGGCATTTGGCATGGGGTTATTTCAGGAGAAGGGAACTCTTGGGCCTGGCCGTCATAAAGCTTTCGCTGTTACTAGTGAAAGCCGTGCAAGTGACATATGGCTACGCTTTCATGAATGCTGCGAAAACTACAAGGTACTTTTTCTGTGATTTTCCTCCTAAAATAGGTAGTTTTTGTAAACTTATAATGGAACGCTCATAAAGATAAGGTAAGCTGTCCAATACCACCTTTGTTGATGGATTAGGTGAAGGAATAATGGATTATCCAAACACTAAACTAAGATAGCCAAACATGAAGTGAGCTGCATAATTCATATTATTTTTTATCATTCTTAAGCATTAAATGCATGGGGTCTTAAAGACTGTCTCTTAAAAGACCCTTCTACGTAGGAACTTAGCATGTAAATTTAAATTTTATTTTTGTTTATATCTGCTGTGATTTCTTCAAAGACATGTATTTTTTGCTTGACTGGTGAACTTATCGATGTAGAGTTATAGGAAAAGTCAGGAGCCTTTCGTTGATAAACTCAAAGAACCTGTTTTTGATGAAATCACTTCTGCTCTGGTCGGTCGATACAAGTTGGAATTTACAAGGCAGGACACCTCTTCTCTTTGGTTCCTCTGCAAACAAGTATGATTCTCTCTCCTTATAAGCCTGAAAATTACTTTATATGTTGATAAAAAAAATGCCTTTTTCAGAACCAATTCGAGATTATATCAATTACAATCACCTAAAATTGGGGATCCAATTTGCAGGAAGCGTCATTATTGGACATTACTGATCAAGCTTGTGGGTTTTTCAGCCCATCCGAGGTATTCATCGATATCTTTTATACTATTATTTGACTGTTATTTATGGATTAACTATTAAGCGTATATTTTGGAGATTTGTAAAGTTTTGGTACTGTAAGAGGATCTTCTTATTCCATAAACTTTACCTATGTGTAGATTGAGATGCTGGAGTGGACCGATGACTTAGAGGCGTTTATATTGAAGGGTTACGGTAAATCAATAAATTTTCGAATGGGAGTGCCATTACTCGAAGACATTGTGCGCTCCATGGAACAAGCTATTCAAGCTAAAGAAGGTAAAGATCACATCTTACATTAACCGTCATGTGCCGAAGCTATGTTTATTGCCGCTTAATTTGAATATCATTGGTTCTACCTGAAAAAATATGGAATAGCTATGTCCTAAATATCCTCTAATGCCCTTGTAGAAAATCTGCCTCGTGGAAGTTATGAAAAGGCGAGACTAAGGTTCGCGCATGCAGAGACTGTGGTTCCGTTTTCTTGTCTTTTAGGGCTTTTTCTTGATGCATCAGGTAAGCAACTCTGTTTATATCCTTAACTATCCTATAATGCAACGTGCATTTCTGAAATGTAAATGGGGAATTATTTATACCATCCATAGAATTTGAGCAAATACAGAGGGAACAGCCCTTGGAGCTTCCTCCAAAGCCGCCACAGAAGCGAAAATGGAGGGCGAACGCTGTGGCGCCTTTTGCCGGGAATAACATGCTTGTTTTGCACAGCTGTCCTGCAAACACTAAAAGCAAGTATTTCGTGCAAGTATTGCACAACGAACGTCCCATTCCGCTCCCAGTAAGCTTATCTCTTTTCTCGTGTCATTATAAACTTCTTAATTAGATGTTAGCCTTTCTCTTTTTGGCTTTGTTAGGGGTATTTTGGGTGTTCTGCACTCCGTATGGGATGAGGGTTTCTACCGAAATCCCATATGATGAGGCGCACACATTAATTAGTTTTTCGCTTTACTCTAGAAGGAAGTGCATGTAGCGACATCTGATTGATTATAAAGAGTGTTCGAGAATACCGTTTCGGTGAATTTTGCTGGCCTATTGTTTCGTGTTAAGCTTTGATTACAAATAATAATAGTACCTAGAAAATAATTTATTAACTCTAATACAATTGGGAATTATTCCACATCCGAGGACTAAGTTGTACTTTGATTGACCTTTGACAGGGTTGCAACGGTTCCGATTTCTGTCCATTTGAATCTTTCAAGGTACTAAAGCATTCCTATATCCTACTTTGACATTTAATTTTTACGTGATCGATTCAACTAAGCGTTCAAGGTACCGTATTATTGTTCTATAATCTGCTTTATAAATTTGCAGGAAAGAATCGTCACTCCTCATTTGAAGCACAACTTCACATCGCTCTGCACTGCGAAGCGCGATAAACAAGAGCCGAGCCCTACGAGCAGCATGTTATCTTTACTAATCCGCTGGCTTTTTCCGATCTTCTCTTCGGGGACCAATGAGAAAACGCCCCCAAGATCTGACTTGTAGTTTGCTTGCCAATCATATGAGAAGAGACGCCTCTCAGAAACCGGCCTAAACACTGAACCCCGATCCCGACTACATTTGCTAACAATAGCTACTTCATTCTCGCCAGAGTTTTCTTTCTTTTTCTTCCGGGCATAACCCGCAACGATGTTTGACTCACTGTAAAAATTTGTTGAATTTCCGTTTCTTGACCTTCTCGCATTTTGGGAAGCGGGTCTCATTATGGTATTCAACAAACGAATTGTTAGAATTAAGGGTTGATTTGTTTACAAATTGCATCACAGAAGAAAACAACCTACAAATTGCATGGAGATATACTATTTTATACACGAGTGACGAGGCATAAGTTCATCATAGTCAAGACTAAAAGGGTATTTCTATACACACACCAAAGAAAAACACATTATTGGAATCACAACTCTTCTCCAATCATTAAAAAAAAACTCAAATAACACAACGGCAAGAGATGATTAAAAAGTTAAAACCCATGCCAAACCATGCAGGTTTTTTACGAGGAAGAGAGGGACAGGCAGTTAAACGACGTGTCGTTCAAAACAACCTTCCCGTTCCGGGCCAAAACGCTCTGCGAGTAGCACCCGCCGGAGTCGCCGTAGTAGCTCAACCTCTGCTGAGTCTCCGCCCCGCCGGCCATCACCGAGTGCCCCTTCACCTCCATCCACCCCCCGCAATCCTGCCCGTTCGAAAACACCCTCCTTCCTCCACCGGAGCCACGGCTCTTCTCGCTCATAGAATGCGAGATGTTCGTGACGAGCACGTACTGGTCGTCCTTAGCCCCGGCTAGCTTCGCTGTGATGACCCTCGTCGGGAATTTCCGCTGCGAGCTCACCCGCCACACCTCCTTCCCTGCCTCGTCGCTCACTGACACGTCCCGGCTCGCCCTGATCTCCTGCTCCGCGGACTTGTGGTTACCGCCATTGCCGAACCGGATCGTGCTCTTCTCCTTGTAGTGCTGCGAGAATGATGTCGTGTAGTTCCCGCCGCTCCACTTCACCCAGCCCTTGTACCGGATCGTCCGCTCCGCCTTGATCTTGAACGAGCCGTCGAGCTTTCGGATCTGCGATTTCCGCTCGATTTTCAGAACCGGGCTCTGTTTGAAGTCCGATTTCACCTCGACGGAGGCGGATTCTCCGTCGAGCCACAGGTGGAGATTGGCGTTGATGAGCCAGTACGAGATTCCGTCGGCAACTCCGATTCCGATCGAGTGAGACTCTCCGTCGAGAATCTTCCCCAAAAACGGCGTCAATTCGATGTCGTAGGACGGGAGATTGAAAGCTCCGATGGCCACTATCGGCTCCCAGAACAGAGGGTTCACTCCGCCGGTGAATATCACCGGGAAAGGGACCTCGGCGCCGGCGAGCTCGCCGTCCACGGTGGCGAAGATCTCCCTGTGAGCTCCGTTGCCGCGACCGGTCTCCAGATCGTTGATCGCGATGTACGAATTCGGCGGATTCGAGTACCAGAACTCGTCGTTGCCATGGAAAGAGACGCAGAGCTCGAGCACAGCTCGGCGAGTGTTGTTCGGGAATCGAATCTCCTTCCTCTGCAACTCCAGTTCGCTCTCTGCTCTGAACCAGAACCCTCTCTCGCCAGACGATTCCGCAATCGGAATGATCAAGTCCGCAGGCTCATCGTACAATTTCGCCGCTAGGGTTTGGTTGTAGAAGAGAAGGTCGATCTCGACGTGGTAGACGCCGGTGAACTCGTCGTTGACTAAATTCTCGAGCATGACAGTGACGTTCAGGTCGGAGCGGACGAAGACGGAGGAGAATCTCGTGACGTCCTTGCGGACCTTCCAGAAGACGCCGTCGCTGGTCGGCTCCGCGGTGCTGGTGCGGAGAATCTCGACGCCACCGAGCCAGACGGCGGTGATGCGGTCGTACTGCTCGCCGCGGCATTTGGCCCGGAACTCGACAGCGACTGAGGACCAATTACCCGTGGACGGGGGCGAGTACGCGGCCGAGAAAGGAGGGCCGTCCATGGTGTCGGCGAAGGCGTGGCGGAGGATCGGGTGGGTGCATGACGGGGTTAGGCGATCGGACGGTAGCGGGGGGGCGAGCTCGAAGTACTCTTGCGGAACCCCCGACTTCGCGGGATTTCGGAGCCGGGATTTGGTCAGCTTGGGTTCGAATTCAAATGCAGAGGCCTGTTGGGTGATGAAGATGAAGAGGAGGATGAGATATGAAGGTATGAAAGTTCCCATTTTTGTATTGTTTTCTTCTTTGTTAATGTAAATGTGTGTGTGTGTTATACTTTGTATAGACTATAGATAGAGAGTACGTGAAGAATTGAGAGGGATTGTTGCAGTAATTACATGAAGAAAAAAAGGGACCTTATTGATTGTATTTGGTGAGAAAATAAAGTTTGCTTTTGTGTCATTTATACAGTTAGTCTTGTTGTGTTTAATGTTGAGTTTTACAGGGACTGCCATGGAAGCACAAGCTTAAGGTTTAATGGAGAATGTAAAAGCTCTCCAAGTGGGACGGGCTCGTCCCACGATTTTGCTGCCCGTGAAAAACTCGTGCTCGAGATGGACCCGTGCGCGGTTTGTCCATCCATAGAAAAATATGAGCGAGGAAAACCCGTCCATAGACAGATAACTTCCTTTAAAAAAATCCGGGCGGTTTTTAGGTTATGGGGCGTGGGCAGCCCAACCCGAACCCGCACACATGAAGTGAGTCTAAACAGTGGGCTGTCTACCCCTACTAATTTGGAGAGCTCCGAGTAAAACCGCCCCCACTAATGTCAATTTTATTGGTACTTTTACCAATTATCAATTAAATTTGACGGTCACACGGGTTACCGACGGCCGAGTATGCCAATGGATTTGTAAAGAAAATTTTACCGACAAGCTTACAACAGAGATATAAGTGAGTAAATTGACGGTACAAGATAAAGTTAAAAACGATGGGTAAATTTAAAACTATAGTAAGTAGTGTAACGTGCTCACAGACGGTATTGATTTATTTTATTTTAATTTAATTTATGGAGAATTGCTCCATTATTATTATTATTAATAATGGGTAAACTGCAGCTAATGTACTTAATGTTTGATCTTTTGTGAATTATGTACTCAATGTTTATTTTTGGTGGCTAATGTACCCAATATTTGATCTGTTAGATATTTTCGTGTTTTCCGTTAGTTGACCGCTAGAGAGTTATTCTCCTCTATATGCACACTTTTTGTATTTTTGACATAACTCACTCATTGTTTGTCCAAAATTTATGCATGACCTATGGTTGGAAAGAAAAGAGATAGATCTACAACTTTTATGTTTTAAGTTTTGTAAAATAAGTTTTCGAAAAATACGAAATTTCAAATACAACGTAAAATTGGACGTAAGTTTAATGCAAAATATTTGTTCCGAGAAACTTTTACTATAATTAATGACTTTTTATGATGAAATGTAAAACTAAAAAGTTGTAGATAAATATTTTATATTTCCAGCGGATGTTTATTTATAAACTTTGGACAAAAGATGAGTAATTTATGTCAAAAATATGAAAGATTATTTCACATCACATATTTCATATTTTTGGCATAACTCACTCGTTTTCTATCCAAAATTTATAAATAAACACTCGTTAGAAAGATAAAAAATATATCTAAAATTTTTTACTTTTACGTTTCACCATATAAAGTCATTAAATGTATTAAAATTTGCTTGAAACAAATATTTTGTATTAAACTAACGTCTAATTTTACATTGTATTTGAAATTTCGTATTTTTCTAAAACTTATTTTACAAAACTTAAAACAACAAAGTTGTAGATCTATCTCTTATCTTTCTAACCATAGGTCGAGCATAAAATTTTGACAAAAAATGAGTGAGTTATGTCAAAAATACAAAAAGTGTACATGTAGATGAGGATAACTCTCTAACGGTCAACTAACGGAAAACACGAAAATATCTAACAGATCAAACATTGAGTACATTAGCCGCCAAAAATAAACATTGAGTACATAGTAAAAGATCAAACATTGGGTACATTAGCCGCAGTTTACCCATTAATAATTGATTGTACTGAAGTGGGAAATTTCAAGTTGATGAGTCATTCATTGGGCTTAACGTGTCTCCGTCTTGGATTGTAACTTGTAAGACGCTAAAAAGTTAATACATATACTGGATAAGTAATGTATTTATTTGTTGATAAAACTAAAACTATTATTACGAATAGTGATTACAGTGTTATATATATAGGATGAAAACCAGAGCATCTGTACAATATAAACTAAGAATGGGTCTAAGTTTTCATGTATTGAAACGGTGGAGGAATCATCTTCCTCCCTTGACATCCTGCAAAATGTTAAATCATTATTAGCAGGAACGAGGAAACCATGTTTAAGCTTGCTTGTTTGAAGCTTTTTGATTGATGCTTTATTACAAGTTTAGTTGGGAAATTTCACTCAATTATCAACGAAACACTATTTATTCTAATACTATTAAGTTCTCTTAATTCTCAATATAAGTTTTCAGAAACTAGTGTTAAACTTACCCCTTAAAAGTCTTAAATTTCGAACAATTAGTATAAGAAATTTGGACACTTAGTGTTCTGAAATTGTCAATGAGAACAGTCCACGTCCTAAAATTTATATAATTTTGGACTCTGGACACTCGGTATCTTAAATTTTAGACGATCAGTGTCCTAAAATTTGGATACTTAATGTTTAGTTAGTTTGACAAGAGTGGGTTGAAGTTTGAAGGGCACTTTTGACAGTGACAGAACAAAGAATTACGTATCGGGAGGGTTAGATATTTTTTTTGTCAAAAATTTAACTTGAGGGGGTTATAGTTAAATTTTAGAGAAAATTAGAGGGGTTAACCAAAGTTTCATATGAATTTACACTAAAAAAATTAAAATAAAGTATTATTATACTATTTTTTTTTTTTTTTGCAGGGGGTGGTTTGAACCACACCCCCTCATAAGCTGCTTCCGCCAATGACTTGACATAAAAATTTTTAAAAATTTATTTTGAGGATTATGGAAACTTAGTGTATGACTAGAATAACTGGTGCTCGGTAGGTCATATGTGAGTTTCTCTACTTAGTTCCATTAATGTCAAGTTGACTTTTAGGGACGACCAAAAGGATGAGAGAAGCAGGTAAGAACTTGCCGTCGAAGTTTCGGAGCTCAAGCTCACGGCGTTCCTGAACCATGGCGCAGCAACAACACATGAGGTGGGTCGAGAAATCATCACAACACCCTCCCTAACACCGACACAAAACAACACAATAAATCAAATGTCATAAGTTGCATTATTAAAAAGAAAAAAAAAAAGATTGAAACATATTACCCGGTGCCATATTCGGCCCAAAAATTGAATCTTGTAGTCAAAAGTCGCGAGCCGGTCCCAATTTATTGAATAAGAACATGAGGCTAATTCCTGGTTTCTACTTTAGTTTAGTATTTTTTATTTTTTAAATAATAAGATACTAATAAAAAAATTAATTGTAGTATCTGGATGGTGACTAGTAACTATAGGGTCCTGTTATTATCTACCGGGAGACTACCTAAGTGACTTCAATTCTTTCATCCAAACAGAATTTCATGATCCCAAAAATGAATCGACTTGGTTTTAGGCGTGGTTCGGTAAAAGAAAAAGAAAGAGCTTTCCTCAAAGCAAGGTCTTAGCCGGGGCTTGAAGGCCCGAAAAATTGGGACTGGGTCGAGAAAAAAAAAAGGCCAAATCCAGCTACTAGTTCCGCTACACCCCTAGAAAAGGTGGTAAGCTCTTATTCGGTACCTCGATGTCGAAAAGCCACCGCAGTTTCTGTCTGATACAGCACGTGTAACAACAGCAACCACCGAACACAGAGTATGCCATCACGCCGTTAATCGCCTGTTCACGAGCTGCATTTCAAGCCACGGAAATATTCAGTCATTTTACAAGATATACAATGGACATTTTTTTAAAAGGTTTGACATAAAATGGGCATTTCGTTCATTTACCCTATAATATAATATGATCATATGAAACTATGACATAAATTAAATGCATAAGAAACAAACAGCGATCAAGAACCGAGTAAAACTTACATATCTTTCCTCGAGACACTCTGTTAGCTATCCACGAAAATGTTCCGCATGGATACACAAAAGTCTTCAAGCCTGCAAATATCCATAAATTAATCAAATATCCAAAATGAACCTGTTCCCACTCAATAGTGAGGAATTCTTGACGCATCGGACCCGAACAACTCGTTTTTCCTGACCAAGTCGATTCAATGCCAAGGAATTCCATGCCTTTACCGTGCTACCGTATAGTATTCATCTCTAATTTGTGATAAATAAACTATATCGGTACTTTGTACCGACCTTCACTGATCAATCCTCGCATGAATTGCTAAGGATCCGATATGCCCAACTTGTTTAATTATATTATTTAGGTATTAATTCATCGATATTAGTTTAATAATAATAATAAGGGTTTAGAATCACAAAAATATTATTTAATAGAAATTATTAATTTAACAAGATTGTTAAGCAATATTTTTGTGATATTGAATTTGGTTGGAGATATCTCACTGAGACAAGGCTCGCTGCAGCATCCAAAGAGATCGGCTCTCCATTGGGACTGATCATCTCCATCTCCATTCTTCGATCCAAAATCTCCATTTGTAATCAGCCTAAAAGTAATCAAAGATCATTAACTAAACAAAAATCTACGGGGTTCGGAACTTTCAACCCCGAAGCCCAAAAAACGGGTTTTTATTCATTAAAAACCGAGAATTAGGACCAAATCCAAGAAAAAATATAGCCAAGTCCTATCCTACTGGAGTTCCCGGTCTTAGTATAATATACTTATTTTTTAATCATTTTATTATAATTTTAGCCTTTCAATTTTTTATTTATTTAACTCTCCTGTATTATTTTAATTTTTGACTGTATTTATTTATTTATTGTGTTTTTTCGGTATCTTATTTATTAAAAAAATAATTTTTAAAAAAAAACGGGTCGGGCAGATTTTGGCCAGGGTATAAAGTGACATTTTCGATCAAAACTGGAACAGGGGCCGGTTTTGGAAAGCCTAAAAAATGGTGAGCAGGCCAAAAAAATAAACAGCCGTTTTCGGGCTTATTGTATAATCAAGCTCTCACCCAGAGATTACAAAGGTGGGCTCATTGCAAACCAGCTTCTCAACTCTCTTGGCTGGATTGACATTTACGACGCTTTCGGTGACACTGATGAGGTGTTCGATCACTCGGCGTTCTTGCGGGTCCTCGTTCGGAAGCTCGGCTTTGAGCTTCTCGTTCTCCACACGAAGAGCCTCGGAGAGGGTGAAATCGGGATACCGGCGAGACAAGCAATTCTCAATTATTCGAGCGTCTTTCTTAGTTCTGTCGGATTTGAGTATGGCTGTCTGAGCCTCAAGGTCCTCTTGGTCGAGGGAGTAGTCTCTTTTGTCCTCCTCCACTGCCTTCAACGCTTCCTTCAGACTCTGAACATTGTGTTTCAGCTCTCAACATTAACCAAACATTAATCAAGATTATCATCAAGACTTTGTAATAAGTGATCGTTACATTAGCAAGTGAATATATTTAGTAAGAATAATTCAGAAGAGCATGCTAAAGATGAAATCTAATTCTAAATCACAGGCAAATTTTTTCTTTCTACTAAATGTTGGTAGAAGTGAAGATAATTATTGCAAAATATTTTTTTGTTTTTGTTGTTAATTTTACAACATGCAATATCAAAATAGTTTTTCAGATAACAAAATCTACAAATTGTAGATTGTAGTATTGTTCATGAGAAAATCTAATAAATTACTAAGGGAATTTATTAGATGTTTAAACTAGAGTTAAATGTTGTTTACTTTCTTTATTGGTAATGTCTAGAATATATATAAAAGATACTACAACTTGGATATATGATGTTACGTGGTCGCTAAGGAATGTATACAAGTTTCTAGTGGAAGTTATAAGCTCCAATATGATGATCATTTTACCACTTGTCTTTTAAAAGCTCAATGAAATGTTAAAAAGCATGTTATGATATCGCAAAAACTCCACTACTTTAAAAAGCTAACGTAATCACAAACCCTAGTTTGGTTTTCCTTTTGTTCATGGCCAAACTGACATTGACAAGCAATTCATCATCACTTTAAAGAAAAACATTTAAAAAAAAAACAAAGAATTAATTTATACCACATAATTCCACAATAATATCGCCACAAGTGTAAAGTATTTGATGATTATGCTCTTTCATGAACATCTTGATCTAGTATATCTTAGTTCCAAAAGGGGAAAAAGAAAAAGAAACACACCAAAGTCTGACAAAAGCAATATTTTTTATCGAGAAATAAAGCAAAACTCTTGGATGGGGTCACGGGCGGGAACTCTTAAAAAATAACGGGTTTTTTGTTTTGACGGTTTACAAGAAGAAGAAGAAGAAAAACTTCGTTACCCTCAAACAGCGGGTTTACCCTTGGTTTTTCACGGGTTTTGAAACCTGCCTAGAGATTCTACATTTCTACCTAGTTATAAAATCTCTTTAAAAAAATTCTTATTTTTGAATTTTCGGAAAAGCCACGAACAAAATTCAGAAGTAAGAAAATGAAATCATAAAAACTTTCAGATAAATATTGAATTTTTTCTCATGTGTGATAATGGTGAAAACTGAAAACAATTCATATCACTACTTACTTAGTCGCTAACTTATATAGTAACTTAGAAGATGGCAATGATAATATAGTAACTTTGTTTATGAACGCAGTGGACCACACAACATATATATCAATAATCACTATTATATTGATCACAGAATATGTAATATATACATATAATATATATATATATATATATATATATATATATATATATATATTACCTGCATGCGAAACTCGTGAACCAGGGAAACCAAAGGACCAATCCTCAAGCAGCGATCGATCTCGTCGTGAGCTTGGCGAAAGCGATACACAACCTGCGAGCCCACGGCGAGCATGTAGAGGCAGCTCTTGTCCCGGCAGCTCTCCACGAGCTCGAGCGCCGCCCGCAGCGCCTCGGCCAGCCCCTCCAGCGCCTCGCTCGCCGCCGGCAGCCTGGCCAGGTCCGTCTCGCCCAGCCGCTCCGCCAGCCGCCCCACCGTCTCCACGTGCCCGCGCAGCCGCTTGCAGCTCCCACCGAGCGCCACGCCTTCTTTCGTCGCCTCTGCGATCGCGGCCGCCAGCGCCGCCGCGTGGAGGCAGGCCATGGAAGAGGGTTTGTTTAGCTGGTGCTGTTCTTCTTTGGTTTTTTTTATGGGGTTTTATTGATTTTTTTTCTTCTTCTTGTGATTATTTGGAAATGTTTTCTTCATTGACTGTTTCTCCATGCGTTTTTCATGTTTTGATATGAAGAATTAAGAATGGAGTATCTTTGGAGATTATATATAAAGCTAATAATAGAAAAAACTTATAGTAGAACTTTCGATATTCCACTAGTGCTTGTCTATTCATGACTTCCTTAACGTTACAATATTTTGATATTAATAGTGAATAAATTAATGGCTTATCTTCTAATTATATATGTGTGTGTCGTTAATTAGTAACGTTTGAATGTCCTTAGCTAGAAATTAAAATGATTATAGAGAAAATATCATTAGTATTTTTTATGTTGTTTCATTTCTTTCTTTTTTTATTCGTTTTGCTTTAAATAATATTTATATTATAATTTTGTAATCTCACATGTAAAATCATTATTTTTAACGATAAAGAGGACAAGCTTCGAGGTTCTGTATTTTCTTATTGTTGGATAAGTATATAATATTTGCTGTTAAACTCTTATCATTTTAAACAACAGAAAGGACATTTTTGGGGTTTGTTAAAATCAAGAAGAATGTCGAAAGGATTTATATGTAAAAAGGGGTTAATAATATGTGAATAAAAATTATGGTCTTTTAAAGCATAAAAAATAGAGATTTAAATTTTTTATGTTTTTTTTTTGCATTAATTTTTTTTATGTTATTGGTGTAGGTTATGTCCGAACCGAAAATTGTATACACCGAGTATTGACCCGAAACCGACATAACGGGCCTAATTGGGCGCGAGTATTAATTATGATAGCATTAACTAATTAGATTAATAATTTGAAAGTGTAATGGGCCTATTAATTGAAAAAGCTCATTAGGTTAAATACTAGGTATTATAAATACCCATTTAACTCATAATTAAAACATAATTAGAATTATCATAAACCCTAGCCTCTAGAAAAACTAGCTCTCTCTCCCCATTGGAACTCGAGTTTTGGCTTTTCTCCCGGTTCTTCATTGGTTCGTCGTATAAGCATCGACAAGGATCTAACCTATCTTCCGAGGTGCTTTCCGGTCATCAGACGTTCCCGCAGTGACGTGGTGGACGACATAGAGGCACGAAAATTGGCGTGCTACTCCCCGGAGCCAGAAAATGAATCGGCCAAGCCCTAAAATTGGCAAAAGTCTGCGTTTTTGGTACTGTTGACATAAGTACTAAAGTTTGTTTAATGTCCTAAAACGATTTCTTAATGATCAAGTTTATTCTAGATCCTAATATGTTCGATGATATCCCGTGATTTCCACCTTGAGATTGAGAAAAGTCATCGAAAAACCCTACAATTTGTCCAACTCCAATCTACATATTCCTCCTTGCCAGGCGAGAGGCTTTAACGAAACCAATAAAAAAACCTCGAATACTCCTATGAATTGAAAAATTATCTATAAAGTCATAAAATCATTTCAAATGATTCATTTTTCATTGATAAGGTCTCTCTAGTCTCTAATTGCATTAGAGAGCTAATTAATCAATTACATAATTAACTATTTCACGTCACAATCGTAGTCGTACAACATATTACATATCCATAATTTGTAAAAGCGTCACAAAGACCGACTCATTGCTAATTCATATACTCTTCACAAAATCTATTTATAACCCATAAAATTAAACCGATACTATATACTCTAATAAGTAATACCCAAATTTCACACAAAAAAGTTCCAATCACGAGGACTAATCTTTAAATGTGTCAGAAAGTCGTCCTCTATTATGTACAACTGAAAGACTTCAGAAAAAATCATTTAAAAGAAAAAAGACTTCACAAATTCTCCTCAAAAGTCAATACACCCATATAGATACTTGTCACGTGCTCACCAACCTCCCGAAAAAAAGCCCACGTGACCCATCAACCCTTCAAAACACCACCCACGATTCTCAGCCATCAGCCGCAGCAACTTCCACAAAACGACAACAATATGTCAATTATAACAACCCTCCCCCACCTTAACGGTCCCGCAAAACGACAAAAAGCCACCTCTCTCTAACCTTGTGTGTATATATAGCTATACACGTACAGAATTTACAGAGCGCGAGTACACCGAGACCGAGTCGACTCAGTAAAAGCAAGAACGACAACTCGAAAGAATGGCACCGGAAATTCCGACGCTCAACGGAGTTCAAGTCGAGACCGCGACGTTTCCACAGGCGGTGAAGCCTCCCGGATCGGAGAAGACCCTCTTCCTCGCCGGAGCTGGTAATTACACACACAATGTGTATAATATATGTGTGTATGTATATAGAAGTGTGTAATAAGCGTCGTTGCTTCCGTTAACAGGTGTTAGAGGACTAGAAATCGGAGGCAACTTCGTGAAGTTCACGGCGATCGGCCTATACCTCGAGGACGAAGCCGTGAAGTTCCTCGCCGGGAAGTGGAGCGGCAAGACCGCGGAGGAGCTCATGGACTCCGTCGAGTTCTTCCGGACCGTCGTTACAGGCAATCGTCCACTCCATTTCCTCTCTAATCGATCGAATTCAGAAGCTTCGAGGATTTTTCTTCTTACCATTATTCCTCTGTTCCGCTACAGGTCCGTTTGAGAAGTTCATCAGAATCACGATGATCTTGCCTCTGACAGGCTTGCAGTACTCGGAGAAGGTCGCGGAGAACTGCGTCGCGATCTGGAAATCGATCGGGATCTACACCGATGCGGAGGAGAAGGCGATCCAGAAGTTTCTGGAAGTTTTCAAGGACCAGAGTTTCGCGCCTGGATCTTCCGTCCTTTTCACCCAATCTCCCTCCGGGTCGCTTACGGTACAGTTTTGGCTCGATCAGTGTCGGTGAATTAGGACGATCCTTTGAATGTCTCAGTTTTCTTGATCTGCGATTGCGAATCTTCAGATAAGCTTCTCGAAGGATGAGTCGGTGCCGGAGAAAGAGGACGCCGTGATCGAGAACAAGCTGCTTTCGGAGTCCGTTCTGGAATCGATCGTCGGAAAGAATGGAGTCTCTCCGGGGACGAGGCGGAGTGTGGCGGAGAAGCTGGCGGAGCTGCTGACGAAGGAGAAGAGCAGCTCCGGCGAATTCATCGCCGGAGAAGAGGCTCCGGTCGCCGGAAAAGAGTGCGAAGAGAAGAGCAGCGTGAAGGAAGTGGAAGTGTAGACGGAAAAGTAACTGTGAATCACGTAGAAGGCAATTTCTCGTGTTTTCTGTGTAACTCGCAGTAATAAAAGGAAGATTTGTTAGTCGTAAACATTATAATAGTAGTGCTTTATTTTATGGTAATTAATAATAACTAGTAGACTGGCACCGCGCTTCGCGCGATGACGATAAATTTAATAAAAAATTAAAAATAAATCATTTAATTAATTTATGTCATTGAAAGATTTTAAAAAACGCATTGTCTGACATTCGTTGATTTATTAAAACCTTGTTAAATCAGTTTATCAAACTTTTAATATTTTTATCACAATTATATTTTAATATATGATTACATACTTGTAAATGTTTGAATACAAAAAGTAACATAACTACTGTCCCAAAATATTACATTGATTAAAAAATATTTATAGATCTATATATTTTCCTAAATTAATCATCGTAATTAGCGCATGAATATTTATGGCATAATTAACATTCAAAGCTTATTAGAATATGCGCGTTGGGGATAAAAAATATTAGAGTATGGATGAAAAAAATTATAATTTTTGAAAGTCTTAGTATATGATACATAGTTTTTTTGTACTTAATATTGTTTTGAAACCATCAATAGATCTTTTATCAGTATCATAAAAGTTGTTACGTAAAAAAAAAAAAAATTTGTTTTCAATAGATAACGCAATAGTTGATGCTTTTCATTGTAATATACCAAAGGTTTTCCTTACTCAATTTAGTTTACCAAAAAATATCTATATTGCCAATATTCGTAAAATTTGTAGTTAACACATACCAATCGAAATCCAAATTCGTAGAAGGAAAACACCTATATAGAGTCTGACTTTTTTAAGAGCATAGAACGCAAATATTAGGCAGATAGGAGCAGAGCATCGCCGGCGAGTTTCCCGGTCTTAAGCTGTTAAGGCGAGAGAGAAGAGGGGGTCGAAGACGATTTTCTAAACAATTTACTGTAGTCTGGCGTAGTATAGCTAAAACGTTAAACAATAATGTGAATTGAATGTATCCTTTCGTATTCTTTACCCTTTCTCAGAAAATTCACCACATATATAATGAATACAATAATGTCTTATATTATATGTTTAATGAAATAAATGAAAGAGTTAAAAAAAATATTATAAAATCTATAGCTTTCTAAGCTATCACTTTATTATGGATAGATTTTCCTTTTATATATATAGATTTCGAAATTAAAACATCACTAATAAATTAAAAACATACGTCATGCACTTATGAACAGATGATAGGTTATATAAAACAAAGAGTCTGATAATATATATGTATATATATATACATATATTTATGACTGGGTTAAAAAGATCAAGAAATTTAAGCCAAATATAACATCAAAACTCATAAATAATTAACATTGAATTCTTGATCATGTAAAATATGGATATACATACATGTTTTTGAAACTAAAAGCAGAAGTACGTACACAAATGCTACTTTGTTTTCCACATGAAAATATGAAAATTTTCATATTAACAGAGAAAGTGAGAAACAAATATGAAATTTAAAACAAAAAAATAAATCCCGATATATCACTCAAATCTAAAAGATTAATCCTACACGATAATCTCTAATTCCATTTCACTAAAAAATTAATACGTACCTTAATGATTTTAGCACTGTTCAAATTTCATCGAATAATGAGTGCACCTGTGACAAAAACACGTTCGATGAAAAATCAGTGAGGACGATTAAGAAGAGTAAAAAATGCCATGAAGAAAAATAAAAAAGAAACAGATATATACCTAGCAACAACCTCTTTATTCTCAAAAACTAAAGAAATATG
Organism: Parietaria judaica; assembly: GCA_954871525.1. Taxonomy (NCBI): domain Eukaryota; kingdom Viridiplantae; phylum Streptophyta; class Magnoliopsida; order Rosales; family Urticaceae; genus Parietaria; species Parietaria judaica. The sequence goes on from OX940862.1 coordinate 6,626,807, forward strand.
TTGTACTCACCCTACCACTATGCAACGTTCCACTGACCTCTAAAATTTGTTTACAATTTCTAAATATTTGCAAGGGATTGTCTGGCTTGGATAATAGACATGAACAGTCTGTGGACGCGCCGATAACCAACACAGTTTTCAGGGGGCTGCCATGACATGTTGGATATATATATATATATATTCGTGGCAATCCTACAGCTACACCAAGATGATCATATTCATATACCTTATAAATACCGTAATTTTAAGAATTAGATTATGAAACAATATATCACTTAGCTCATAAAGAGGAACATAGAACAATCCAGCAATGTCCATGAAGTTCCGGTCAGCCTCAACGTGTTCACGATGAACAGACAGAGGCATAAAGATTAACAGATTCGCAACCTGCTTACCGAAGAGCTTATTGTCATAGCCGAATTCCAAAGCAAACGTGTAATATCACAACACCATTGCCGTACACATCGCTTGCCATCAAAGACAGTAAACATGGTGAAACGATTAACATAACAAAGAACTGGCTTTTGTATCAGCGTTCACGGCTGCCAAAACATAACCATGTAAACGGACACTGATTGTACAACCATGCACTGGGAAAAATTGAAACTAAATCATGTAAACCAACACTGATTATACCACCATTCAACGGAATAGGAAAAATTGAAACTAAATTTTGAGAAATAAAAAACTCACCAAAAACATGACGAACATGTTCTTGATTTATGAAACCCCACTGCAAATGAAAAAAATTATAAACATAACCATGTAAACCGGCACTGATCATACCACAATTCACTGGGAAATAAAAAATTCACCGAAAACGTGACAAACTTGTTCTTGATTGAAGAAATTCCACTGAAAATCAACAAAATGATAGACAATTCCCCAAAACTCAAATAAAACTCGCGGAACAAAAAGTTGAATTCAAACTCCGGGAAATGATAAACTCACCGAGAACGTGGCGACCTTAATCTTGATTGAAGAACCCCCTGTAAAAATCAACAAAAAGATAAACAATGCCCAAAAATCACAAACATTGTGGATATTTCTCAAACAATTAATTGACGCAATCTAATAAGAAATTAGAACCATCGAATTTCTGATAAACGACCCAAATACAACTCTGGAAATATTCCACCAGAATTTAAAATATTGAAAGCGAAACACATTACCTGAAAAGAAAAGAAGAATGCAAAGTACATGCACCGGGGAGGAGTAACTGGGTGATCCTCGTCAGACTGCAAACGGAGGCGAGGTGGGTCTGGAAACAAAGCTAAGATCGTGTAAGACCTCTCCACTGCGAGGAAAATAAATAAAGAAAACAATATATCTTACGACCCGAGTACTACCTAAGGTGGAGATGGTGGTTGGCCGGTGTCCGAAGCGAATGAAACCGCCGAAGGGTAGGAAGAAATAAAAACTATTTGCCTTCTCACTGTTTGATTACAATTAACTGCACGAACTATTTGTTTTCTATTAACTGGATGAACCGTTTGTCTTCTCTCGGCATCAATAAGTGAATGGATGAAATTAATGAAAGAAATAACAATGCAGGAATTGTTTCTTCTTTTTAATAAAAAATTCTAAATTCTATAAAAATAGGATTCTTTAAACCTTGGCTTTCTATGCTACCATTTAATGTTGGAAAGATTTTCCTTTTATATATATATAGATTATAATATTTATTAAAAAAATTAGCGGCATCAATTTTCACAAGTATGAGATATTTGGCCACATGTTCTGAAACGTTACACAATGCTAGTAAAGTTTCCTCCGGTCAATATCTCATAGCTGAATCCATTAAATATTCTGCCATTAATCACGTGTCAAAACACTGAATAACCGATTTTTATTTTTTGATTTTTGTTAATTTAGCGGTACCCACTACTTATGAAAAAAAAAAAATACAAGGTGAAATTAAGACAAAATTCCAAAGTCAGAGGTCTTCAAATATATTTTGTTTAGAATTTTAATTAGAGACGTAATCTCTAATTAAATATTTTAAATCCAAAGTCAGAGATCTTCAAACATATTTTTTCAGAGATCTTCAAGTTATTAATCTCATTCTCATCCTCCTCTAACCAAGATTTTTGGTTCGGTCACTTATAATAACATATAATAAAAAATAATTTAAAAGCTGTCTCAAAATGGTCTAACTTCTAAGACCGCTGGAAAATGATAGATATTATAATTTTGTAATATTTAAAATATTCATTTTTGTTGCCACTCTGGTTTTATACGCTTTTATTGGATAAGGTGAATTGAGAATGATTACAATTGTCATTACAAAATTAAAGATCGCAATTAGTATTACTTCATTTATGACTTAAAATTGATAACGATAGAGGTATACTTTGGTTAAATAACAGCTTCAGGTATGACATGGCATGTGCCCGTCTAGCTCAGTTGGTAGAGCGCAAGGCTCTTAACCTTGTGGTCGAGGGTTCGAGCCCCTCGGTGGGCGTTAGCATTTTGTTTTACTACAACTATACGAATATAATAAAATAAAATGCAAAAGTTGAACGTGAGCGTCGATATGTCCGAGTGGTTAAGGAGACAGACTCGAAATCTGTTGGGCTTTGCCTGCGCAGGTTCGAATCCTGCTGTCGACGCATTTTGTGCAGCAATTTGCTTCCTAAATTGCCCCTATATGCCTAATGTCAAAAATCAAAGGGATAATAACCACAAAAGTGGCTAAAGTTAGGCCAAGTGTGTAAATAAGTGGCCAAACCGATTTAATATTGGCATAAGTAGTTAAAGTTTACCAAACTGTGGACAGTACAAATTCCATCCATTTCATGTCAACGCCGTTAGCCACGTCAGAGCTAAAATCGCTATTTTTTCAATTGGTTTGGGATTTTAGGTCAATATATGAAAACATGATATGAACATCAAGAAGACTAATACTAAAATCAACATTAAAAATAATATATGAATATCAAGAACACTATATGAACTTCAAAAATGTTACATGAACAATAAATACAATATATCAACATTAATGGCACAAAAAACTTCTCTAATAAATATAAAAATATTGCCATAAGCAAAAATACCCATTTAGCCACAAGTTTTTTTTTTTAATTACTCATTGTGTGTATTAAAATGAACTAAAATATGTATGTTTTAATACGTTTGTACAAAATAAAAATTTCGTTAATAATGTTGGCCTAACATTGTTAGTTAGAGTCGAGGCTAAAATCGAGACTTTTTAATATTATTTTATTGAGATATATTTAATTGTTAGAGACCCGAAATTTTGTTTAAGGAAATACCCATTTAGCCACAATATATTTTTAAAAATATTACTCATTATGTGTATTAAAATGTACCAACATGGGTAGTGTTTTAAAAACTTTGTAAAAAAAGTGATAATCTCGTTAATAATTTTGGCCTCATTGTTAGTTAGAGCCGGGACTAACGGCGTTGACATGAAATGGATGGAGTTTGTACTGTCCACGGTTTGGTAAACTTTGGCTACTTATGCCGATATTAAATCGGTTTGGCCACTTATTTGCACACTTAGCTTAACTATGGCCACTTTTGTCGCTATTATCCCAAAATCAAAATGATCTAACACATTACAACCCTTGTACATTAAAAAAGAAACAAATATTTTAATGCCAATTTATTATACTCTTTCTTTTAGGGGTGAAAATTAGTATCAAATATCCATTAAAAAAATTACTATAAAATATCAATAGTGTTTTTCTTACCTGGAAACAGGAAAGAATGCCGAGTATTGAAAATTTAGGAAACGAAATTGTTTTTCAAGATCGGGTATTCATAAAATTGGGTCTCGATAATTTTTGAACCGAATTTAGTTTCCAATCCGAATCTGGTTTATAATTCAAATATGGATTTAAGCATACATTTGTTGTGATATACTATTTCAAGTCCTAAAGAAACAATCAATCTACACATGTAGACACGATAGTTTATCTAAGTTGGATTCATATTTATACTCCTAGTTGAAGAGTGGTTTTACTAATCAAATTAGTCTGATATCACATAAATTACAAGCTATCAAAACTTAAATTTTCTCTTTGAGACTTTTATCTTCACAAAATCAAAATCACAAGTGAGACTCATTTAGCCACATTATTTCAACATCAATATAATTTATTTATTTTCTAAATGTGAACTTAAAAACTCGAAAAGTGTACTATGGATACCATTATACTGAAAGAGTGTTTTTAGCCTAAAAATTTTAGGTGCACATTTATTTATAAGTTCGTTTAGACGTCAGGTTGACATAAATTTATCATCACTTAATAAATAGATATAGTTTAATTTATAAATTATTTAAAATATAGTTTGGTTTAGAAAAGATCGGTTCTTAAATATTAGAAACCGACAGCCCGAATCAGAAAGAATAGTATTTCCAGAACCAGTTCTCTTAACCCAAGTCTTTCTTGGTTTAGACACTTAAAGAAGTACTAGTAAAATAATTATGTATAAAGTGTATAAACACATAAATTTTAATTTTTTGTAAATATATTCGGAGGAGTGTAACTTCTGCTTCAGTGTAAAAAATAAAAATCCATTTCTGAGTATATTCAAGTTTTTATATCCATGAAACGCCGTCGTATAGGAAGGAATAATTTATTTTCTTTTTCGCGCTAATCCTTCTCGTGGATTCCTATCATTCTAAAGTCTACTAAACCCTCGATTTCGCGAAATCCCCAATCCGAATAAACCCTAGTCTCTGTAATCGCTCGCAGATTTGCTTCAGCGAAGCAAGCAAGCGATCCGCGAGAGCCATGGCATCGTCTGGGGCGCCGAACCTGGAGTGCCGAATGTACGAGTCGAAGTACCCGGAGGTGGACATGGCGGTGATGATTCAGGTGAAGAACATCGCCGACATGGGCGCCTACGTCTCGCTCCTGGAGTACAACAACATCGAGGGCATGATCCTCTTCTCCGAGCTCTCGCGGCGGCGCATCCGGTCGGTGAGCAGCCTCATCAAGGTGGGCCGCACGGAGCCGGTGATGGTGCTTAGGGTCGACAAGGAGAAGGGCTACATCGACCTCAGCAAGCGGCGCGTCTCCGACGAGGACACCAACACCTGCGAGGAGCGCTACAACAAGAGCAAGCTCGTCCACTCCATCATGCGCCACGTCGCCGAGACCATGTCCGTCGATTTGGAGGTAGGGTTTATGGTGTTTGTTTGTTTGTTTGTGATTTGGGGTTTTCGAGCTTGGAAGATTTACAGAGTAGATGTAGAACATGGGAAAAGTTTAATTGCTTAGAGTGGAAATGGAGGAATTGGAAGTTTTAGATAAGCTAGGCTATTTTCAGAAATGGTGGAATTTTGTTGACATATAGTTAATATTGAGTTGTGAAGCCTAATTCACTAATTCACTGGAATTGCAAGATCCGATGCAAAGCGGGCAAGCTCATCGACCGATTCTCTGGTGTAGAGTAACTTTCGAGTTTGCTGGCGTGTAGCCGTCTCGTGCATTGTAGCATAAAAGAGATGACTGAGCGAGAGGGTTGTAGCTGAAGAACTCCGATTAGATTGTAGTGGATTAGATTTGCAAGCGGCAAGTAGACGTATCTCCTACATTGGGAGCTAACAATTATAATTCATGCTGTCATTTTAATTTTTTGTTTCCGTCATTACATTTTTCTGATATGGGATTCGGGCTTTAATCCTTACAATTGAGTGATTGTTATTAACTTATTTTTGGCAAACAAAATGCAGGAAAGAAACTTGTATGATTTCAGTTAGTATGGTCGCTTTACGGGAAACTCTTAACTTTTTACTCCCCCTTTAGCAGTGCCGTAATGATGCTATAAGATTCCGCAACCGTATTTAAATTTTTGGATGTATTAAATTGGCATCTTATGATTTTTCTCACTTCATGATACTTCTTGCAGGATCTGTACATCCATGTTGGTTGGCCTTTGTACCGGAAATACGGTCATGCTTTTGAGGTTAGAATTTGACCAATTTTTACCATTTTCTAATTTTTCTATGTTTCACCGCTGATACCATGATCCATTCATTCGATTTGTAGGCTTTCAAATTAATCGTGGCAGACCCGGATACAATTCTGAACACCCTAACTCGTGAAGTGAAAGAAGTCGGCCCCGATGGACAGGAGGTGAAACTGTTTAGAAAGCTATTACTACTTTTGCTATTGCTCTTTGGTGACTAAAGAGTTTCCCTTCTAATGTCGCATAGGTGACTAAGGTGGTTCCCGCGTTGACCGAGGAAATCAAAGATGCTCTAGTAAAGAATATCAAGAGAAGAATGACCCCACAGCCTTTGAAGATTCGGGCTGATATCGAAATGAAATGTTTCCAGTTTGATGGTGTTATTCACATTAAGGTTCTTCAATGCTATTCTTAAGGCTATTTAGACGATTGGATTGTGGTAGCTTATTCTATTTGACCTAGTGATGTATTTTTTTTTAAATTCTATTTTTTCTTCTTCAGGATGCTATGCGGAAAGCTGAAGCTGCAGGTAACGACGACTGTCCCGTCAAAATTAAGCTGGTGGCTCCTCCACTTTATGTGTTGACCACTCACACTCTTGACAAGGTTAGTTTAGACCTTGTGTGTGCATTTGATTTTGTTCGAATTTTAATCAGACATTTTATTTGATTTTGTCTGAAATTATGAGGGTATGTTTGTCCTAAATTTTGGGAAGATTATTTTCATGCTAATTGGAGGCTAGAATACCCAAATCCATGATTATTGTCGGTCATTGTATCCCGTTTTCATTCTCTAATGTCTATTCTCTATGAAGATCTATCTCTTATATCCCTTTGTTACTTTTATTTGGGACAGGACCAAGGAATAATTGTTCTAAGGAACGCAATCAAAGCGTGCAGTGAAACCATAGAACTTCAAAAGGGGAAGCTTGTCGTGAAAGAGGAGCCGAGAGCCGTGAGTCCCGTCTTCTTATATTCGTTTGCCAATACAAGCATTGTGTTATTCAATGTGTCTCTGTTGTTTCAGGTGAGTGAGAGAGACGACAAACTGCTTGCCGAGCACATGGCCAAGCTGCGCGAGGATAACGAGGAGGTCGAGGGCGACGACGACAGCGAAGAAGAGGAAGATACCGGAATGGGAGAAGTTGATATCGAGAACGGCGGAACCGGGATTACAGATTGAAGCATAGCTCCCCATTGATATCTGAGAATCAATTTTGGAGTCCGTTTTTAACTTTTTACTCGCAGTATTCACTTGTTTTTTTGACCGGTAGTTTTTTGTATCACCAAACTTTATTATTTCACATTTTTTCCGTTATATATGAATTGCCTTCTGCTACGATAGTGTATTATCTCTTTCAAAAAAGAAAAAGAGTGTAATATCATCTCTAAAAAGCCTTGTTTTCGGCTGAATGCAACACATTCCACCTATTGAAATAAAATATTAAATTTGGCGCAACACATGACTTAGTTTCTTGAGTTTTCATCGATTTTATAAATTTTTTTTATCTAATTTGCATCATCTTATTTTTTTTATTTTTTTTTTCACGAATTGGCTTCCGTTTTAGAGTAATTTAATAGTTTAGAAATTAATCCTGCTTGGTCATTAGTGATAAAAATATTTGCAATTAATATAAAATTTTCATTTTCATTTGACATAAATACAATTAAATGAATTTAGTCATTAAGTAGAGGAGAAATCAGAAGTCCAAGCATAAATATACACATTAAAATATATAATTTATCACTTTTTATCTATATATTACAAAAAGAAAAAGAAGATTCTAAAGTGATATGACATACTATTATCAAGACTCAAGTATTAGAATTTATATTTTTCTTATGAAATGATAAATTCATAGCATAGGCAAATCAATAAAAACTAAAAGTGATAAATCTAAGAAAAGAGAAGTCTAAAATCTCAATACATTGATTTGCCTATGCTATGAAGAAACATAGAAATTCTAATACCTATACTATAATATATGCGACATCACTTTAAATTCTTCCTTTATAATATATATATAGATTGCGAGTATTTATTTTTAGTCAATCAGATAACATATTATTTTATTAAAAAATTAGTCATTTTTGTTAGAAAATTAAGCTTAGAGGATCCAGTGGATCTAATATAACTTTAGATCCAATTACTCATTTTCAATTTTCCTGTAAATACTTCTCGTACAAATAGTTGATTATGATCATTCTTTAAAGAGAAACTTCACTTAATAAACTCTAAGATATCACCAAGTTTTCATAATTTCTAAAACACACTTTGAAAAAAATTTAGGTCAAGTTTACATCTGAAATTTAATCACTAAAATTTAGACAATTTATATCTTAAAATTTGGACAATGTATGTCTAAAAATTGGGTAAATTGCGGCAAAAGTAGTCAACGTATTGCCATTTGGCCAATTATATGGCCAATGCCCAAAAACTGCGGCAATAGTAGCCAATGTACACTAATCACGCGCGATTATAAAAATCATCCAACTAGTATTAACACCGTTAGTCAACGGTTGACGTGGCATGATTGACCACCACGCGGATGCCCACGTGGCATGCCACGTATTTTTTTCTTATTTTTTATTCTCCTCCCTCTCCATCTCGCGCTGCCACGTGGAGATGCTTCATCCAATCTAAACCTGCCAAGTGGCATTCAAAAATAATTGCTTTGGTTGGGTTTCGAACTCACACCCTCACATATCACCCTGCAATAATTGCACCACCAGGCCAATTTAGTTGGTTTGTTTATCTAGGTATTTAAAACAACTTATTTAATAATATCTATATACAATGTAACATTCAAAATTGTTTCATATAACATGTAACTAGACTTACAAAATGTAGCATGAAAAAAATTGTGATACAATTGTATTAATTATAAAATATTCATTTTTAAATAAATGAAATAAAATTAGATTTTTTAAAATAAAAATAAAAATAAAAGAAAATAATTGCCACTTTTGCCCCATTTAACCCAAGAAAATAATTAAAATAAGCCATTGACCCAAGCAAAAAACGAAAATCATAAAATTTGAACTGAGAATATATATATATATATATATATATATATATATGTAAATATATAGTTATATACAGATTAATGTCACGAGCTTGAACCTTGGACGTGAAGTATATTAGGAATTACCCGTAGGGACGTTGGAAGCGAGGTTTGAGAGAATGAGAATGACGACGGTGAGAACGGCGACACCGCCGGTGGTGTTGATGCGGGCGTGAGGCTCCATCATGTTCCAGAGAGTGCTCGGAATCCCAGTTCTGTTGAACCCATCCACCGTGATAAACATCCCACAGAAGAACACCAACAGCGAGTACGAAACCTAATCACAGCACACATATACTACACATTTAGTTCACACACACATATATATATATACATATGTATGTAGTTTCCATATACTGCATATATTATTCCAAGATATATTTCATTTATTTTAAAAAATCTAATTTTATTTTTATTTCTATTATTTTTATTTTAAAAAATCTAATTTTATTTCATTTATTTAAAAATGAATATTTTATAATTAATACAATTGTATCACAATTTTTTTCATGCTACATTTTGTAAGTCTAGTTACATGTTATATGAAACAATTTTGAATGTTACATTGTATATAGATATTATTAAATAAGTTGTTTTAAATACCTAGAAAAACAAACCAACTAAATTGGCGTGGTGGTGCAGTTATTGCAGGGTGATATGTGAGGGTGTGAATTCGAAACCCAACCAAAGCAATTATTTTTGAATGCCACTTGGCAGGTTTAGATTGGATGAAGCATCTCCACGTGGCAGCGCGAGATGGAGAGGGAGGAGAATAAAAAATAAGAAAAAAATACGTGGCATGCCACGTGGGCATCCGCGTGGTGGTCAATCATGCCACGTCAACCGTTGACTAACGGTGTTAATACTAGTTGGATGATTTTTATAATCGCGCGTGATTAGTGTACATTGGCTACTATTGCCGCAGTTTTTGGGCATTGGCCATATAATTGGCCAAATGACAATACGTTTACTACTTTTGCCGCAATTTACCCCTAAAAATTTGAACACTAATATCATTTTATTTGGACAATGTCTTGAAATTTGGACAACTACTATCCTAAATAAGGAATTAATATCTTGAAATTCAAACTCTGAATCTTGAAATTAATTTAATAGATTATGAGTAGGGATAAATTTGACCTAAATTTTTGAAAGGCTAATTTATAAAAACTTAAAATTTATTAAAAACTTGAAGTTTAAGAATCAGTGGTGTTTGGAGTTTTGAAGTTGAGTGAAAGTTTCTCTTTTCTAAATTATTCTGCATTAAATTCGAAATCGAATACACAGTCTGCCACGAATAGTAAATTTGTAGATTAAATTAAACTAAGCTAAAACATTCTTCTATATAATAATATAAATATAGTATTTGGATACGGGTTAACAAGTATTAAATTAATTACGTTAGTTAAATCTTGTTTGGTTCAGATTAGATAGCATGTAAGATCTTTCGAACACTTCCTCATAAATACCGCATATACACACATATATACAAACAGTGAATCCAGCTCGAGAGCTTCAGATTCTCTCAACAATGGCGATCTCAGTCAAAAACCTCTTAGCGGAGCGCAAATACCCCTTCCTCTTCGCCTTCACGGTCCTCCTCTTCTGCTTCCTCATCCTCCTCTTCACCAACTCCACTTCCACCCCCAAACCCCCGCTCTCTCTCTTCTCCGGCGAGCAAATCGCCGCGCCGACGGAGACATCCGCCGGAGACGAGATTCCCGACGCCAACGCCAACGCCGGGTGGGAGCTGTGCAAGACGAAGGTCTCCGACGCCGATTACATTCCGTGCCTGGACAACCGGAAGGCGATCAAGGCGTTGCCGTCGCGGAGGCACATGGAGCACCGGGAGCGCCACTGCCCCGACCCGAGCCCGCGGTGCGTGGTTCCGATCCCGCCGGGCTACAAGCCGCCGGTGCCGTGGCCTAAGAGCAGGGACATGGTGAGATTGATTACTCTTCATAAAGGTTGTTTGTGAAGCTGTGATCCGATGCAGTTCGTTGGAGGAAGTTATGATGTGTGTGCGATGTTGATTTCGTGTTTTCTGGTGAATTTGCAGGTTTGGTATGACAATGTTCCTCATCCGAAGCTCGTTGAGTACAAGAAAGACCAGAATTGGGTTCGCAAATCCGGTGATTACTTTGTTTTCCCTGGTGGTGGCACTCAGTTCAAGGAAGGTGTTGAAAACTATGTAAATTCCATTGAAAAGGTCAAGTACTTTCTCTTTGTTTTAGGCTGTTAAATCTGTTAATGTGTATCACAAAATGCGGCGCAAGTACCCATAAAGTAGTGTTTCGGGGCAGCATAATCCCGTTGTTTGTTCATCACGGGTTAATACCCAATCTTATGCCGCCCCAAATCAATACTTATGGGTACTTATGATGCAAAGATCTCGGTTTTAAATCAATGGTGGAATTATAATTGATAGAGAATTGCACATTCTTCTGATGATTTACCTTGCTTGTCATGATTCAGACTCTTCCAGCTATCCAATGGGGTAAGAACATTAGGGTTGTTCTTGATGTTGGCTGCGGTGTTGCTAGCTTTGGCGGCTATTTGCTGGAGAAAAACGTGCTTACCATGTCGTTTGCTCCGAAGGACGAGCACGAGGCCCAGATACAGTTTGCTCTAGAACGGGGAATTCCCGCGATTCTTTCAGTCATTGGAACTCAGAGATTGACTTTTCCTGAGAATGCTTATGATCTGATTCATTGCGCTCGGTGCAGGGTTCATTGGGATGCCAATGGTAGTTTCTATCACAATATGATGAGTTTATTTCGATTTGTCTTGTTCTAATTTGGTGATTATGGTTGAAATAATAAGGTGGTAAACCGTTGTTGGAGCTAAATAGGGTTCTTAGGCCTGGTGGTTTCTTCGTGTGGTCTGCTACACCCGTGTACCGCACAGATGAGTCTCATCAGAATAAATGGAATGGTTTGTATCGATGCAGTTTGATCTTTCTTGCTATACGTTGAATATATACGCCCTTCTTATTTTATTTTTTTGCAGCTATGGTGAACGTGACAGAGTCGATGTGTTGGAAGATCGTGGCGAAGACTGCTGATTTGCCCGGAAATGGAATAGGGATCGTCATTTTCCAGAAGCCTGTTTCGGATTCGTGCTACGAGCAACGTCCAGACAATAATCCACCTATCTGTGATGATCAAAATAGGAAGAACACTTCATGGTAATCATCAATGCAGAATAATTGGTTACATTTTCTGATCATTATGGACTTATTCAAACTTTTTGTTACAGGTATGTCCCTCTTAGTTCTTGTATTTCTCCACTACCGGTTGATAGCACCGGTAACATGCTGAGCTGGCCTAAGCATTGGCCTGAGAGGCTGAAGAGTCAACCAATAACCTTATCAACCGAAGGAGATGATGCTCAGAAATTCTATAGCGACACCGAAGCTTGGTTAGCGCTAGTGTCAGATGTATATCTTCAAATCCTTCCTATTAAATGGCAGAGCGTGAGGAATGTGATGGACATGAACGCTGGTTATGGAGGGTAAATCTCTCTTGTTAATCACTATTTTATGTTCCTTGTTTTCTTTCGGGTTTCACTTATTTATTTCGACTTTGTTTTTTTGCACCCAGATTTGCTGCAGCGCTTACCGATCAACCAGTGTGGGTAATGAATGTCGTCCCGATCGAAATGCCGGACACTCTTCCCGTTGTTTATGACAGAGGACTCATTGGCGTCTACCACGACTGGTGCGAGTCGTTCAATACCTATCCTCGAACATTTGATCTTCTACACTCTAGCTTTCTCTTTGGAAACGTAACTCAAAGGTACGATTATCGCAACACATGCTAATTTGTATATTTTTTCTTTGTGCGGCCAAACTCTATCGGATTTTTTAGTAGCTATGTTAAGCTGAGAATTCATAATTTTACCTTTGCCAGGTGCGGATTTGTTGAAATTGTAGCGGAGATTGATCGCATTCTTAGACCAGGTGGGTATCTTGTGGTGCAAGACACAATGGATATGATCGGCAAGCTTAGGCCAATTTTGGAGTCACTTCATTGGTCTCTGACGCTCCATCGAGATCAATTTCTTGTCGGTGAAAAGGGTTTTTGGAGACCGACAGAACAAGTCAGATGAATATATACATACAATTATAAGATATTTCCCAAATTCATATGAAACATTATTTATATAAGAACTTAGCTCAAATATATATATTCTTTTCACCATTTGGAATTTATATCTTGGGCAAGCTTTTTGCTTTGCTAGATCTACACTGCTATAAAACAAGAAAATTCCATTTTTTTCGTACCGTAGATTCCGACTAGGACGATGAAGAAGCGCCCTTGCCGATGAGAAACTCGGCAATGTCATGGTATCCCATGGCTGTGGCCATGTACAGAGGGCTTACTCTGGCTCTGCTCTTCACGCTGACTTTAGCTCCTCTGTCCACCAAAACCCGGACAGCTTCCAAGCTTCCACCAATGACGGCCAAGTGCAGTGGAGAATGGCCATCGTGGTCCCCGCACTCCAAGTCCGCCCCAAATTCGATTAGTCTCAAAAGGACGTCCTTGTGGCCTTTCATGGCTGCTGTATGAAGAGCGGTCAAACCGTACTGATCACAGAAGTTTAGGGCAATGCCGGTCTTTAACAGCGACTCTAGACGCATCAAGTCTCCGCGCCTTGCTGATGTAAGCACCGCCTCTCCCCTCTCCACGATTCCGGCCACTTTACTCTGCTTGTTTCATGTGAGTGCTTATGGTTAGTTTACGAGTTTGACCAGAACCAGAACCACTTTTATCCTGAAATATCTACTTACGTGTCCCTTATCACGTGCGTCGTCAGTCTGCGAATGCCCACAGTCGTCGACTAGAGTCGGGTCAGTGCCAACCTCCCCTAGCAGCACAGCCATCGTACGGTCCCCCTTGGCCGCGGCCACGTGCAACTCATTTGTGGGCGGGTTGGACCCAAACCCGATCTTCAGCCCCGACTCCAGCAGCAGGCTCAACATGTCCTCCGGCTCGGCCAGCTCAGACGCAGCTCGGAGGAGCACCTCCGAGTCCCTTGGCGGCAACTCGGCGAGGATGGATCTCTGTCTCTTGATCAGGTTCCTCGCCGCCTCGTGGTCACCTGTCATGACAGCGTGTCGGAGGAGGACTGGGCCGACGAAGGCGGTCTTGAGCTTGTGATCCTGCGTGGGCCCGGTGCCGTCGCGCGAGGCGAACCATGAGATGACCGAGTTGGGCTGAGTTTGACCGGGCTCGCCGAGTTGGTGAGTCGGGAATTGAGCCGTTCGGATTAGAAAACGGTCGGAGGGGGATCGAGGGAACGGGTTCGGAGGATTCGACTGAGGCTTGAGGATCACCTATTAAAAGAATCATAAAATATCGTAGTCATTAACAAGATTATCTCAGTGATAGAATATTTTGAATGTTTGAAAAATCAAAAATATTTTGTAAGGGGTAATCTGAAGGAAAAAGCTAATGATAGTAAAAAAGAAGAGGTTGAAGGGCTAGTATGGTAATTCTTCTGCCAAAAATAACTAGAAATCGGTAATAAGGGTGTAATTTTAGTAAGAAAACAAAACTATAGTAGTCGTAAAAGAAAATACTTGAAGGGAGCAATATGTGAATATTTATCAGAAAGGGCCAAAAACAACGACAGAAAAAGAAGTAAGGGGCGAAAGTGGCAACCTGGAACGTGGCGCAGGATAAGGGGGCGATAAGACCCGCGGGAGGGTTGACGAGGAACTTGTGGGGAGAGGAGGTCTGGACCTTGAAGGCCACCTCGCAGGAGGCGCAGAGGGAGCGCAGGCGCACGTTAGCGCGGCACTTGGCGTTGGGCGTGAAGTCGATGCGCACCTCTTGGTCCTCGAGCTCCACCAAACTCTGGCTCTCCATCATTGAAGGATGAGAGAGAAGAAGAAGAAGATGATAAAGTTGTATATCGATTCAATGTAATAATCCATAATATAAATGGTGTTTTATAGTTGTTGCGGTTTGGGAAAGTCACGTGATTGTGTACAACACAAACGACTGGCTTTTGGACGCATTAAGACAAGTGTTTATGGTTCATCATTGAGTGTAAACATAATCGGATTTCGAAAAATTTATTAAGATTTTGTTATAAATTACAAATATAAATTAATTCACAGACCCTCAACAAATTTACGTCTGTTGGCTAATTTAGTGGCATTTACGCCGGTTATTATATAGATGCTATTTGTTTTAGTTATTTTTTGTGCATGTGTCCGATTTTTATATTTCCACAAGAACCACTACACTAGTTCTAGTAATTTTTTAATTAGATGAGAATGAAATAGAGGAGAAAATATTTATCATATATATTTTTTTATGTCGTTACTCCGCTGGCGATTGTATATGGTGTAATTTGTTTATTTTGGTATAAATTGCACGGAAGTCTTGGACCGATAACCACTTTTATGTACCAAAGATGATACAGAGCAAAAAATGTGATTTCAATTTCGGTGTGCAATTCCGGTATTATTTCGGATGTCATTTTAGATGACCTGAATTTCATTATGCTCGTGTAGAACAAAATCTACATATTGTATACAAAATAATATTCTATAGTTCCTAAACTTTAATTTTGATATTAATCGGAATTCAAGTGAATTTTCTTCATATAATAAAATATTAAATTAAATCCCTATTGCTATTAATTGAAAATCTCTTACACACCGTTGTTCCCGCAAAAACCTGAGCGAGTCGGGAATTTCAGGTTGGCGATTCCGTGGGTCCCACTATCAACCGAAGCTGTTACATAACAGAGTCTATTGCTAAAATCACCGCACAGTACGACAATCATCTTCGAAATACTGCCACGTGTAATTTTTTTACTGGCCGTTTGGTAGTGCGAGCTGTGCTCGTCAGGTAACGCTATCTCTCTGGTGGTCGAGCTCACGCTCATGGCGCGCAGAAAATCAGAAGAATTATGAACCAACACACGAACGAAGCTCAACACTCCTTCTTCTTCTTCGACCGCCATTAAAGCTCGGGAAAAAGCTTCGTTCTCACTTCACCACTCTCTCTCTTTCTACTTTTTTCTTTGCATTTCTTCAATGACGAAGTGAGCCAGAACTGTGAACTCTGACTAACACAGAAACAAAGCGTTAGCACTCTCTAGGCTTCGTCTTCGACCGCCATTGAAGCTCGGAAGAAGCTTCTTTCTCTGTACTTCCAGTGACGAACAATGTTTTACTCGCGCCAGCTCCTCGCGCGCAAAGCTCCACTCGGCCAAATCTGGTAACGATATCTTCCGATCGTCTTGTTCTCTGTTTCATTTTGTTAGAATTGCGTTCGAAAACAATTTTTCTCGTTCTGAAATTTTCTGATGATAAACTTCTATGCTAATCTGATCTGCGCTGGTTTTGAACATTGAAGGAGAGCTGCGACGACTCACATGAAGATCCATAGGAGAAAGCTAAACAAGATCAACATCATCAAGATCTGGTATAGTTTCAGTTTCTTCACGTAATCAGCTTGTATAGGCTTGAAATCACTCGGTATCATTTTGGCTGGTCTGTTGCAGTGAGGAGATACTATATCCATCAGTTCCGATGGCTCTTCGGCTCTCTGGAATCCTCATGGGTGAGCAGATTTTTACCCTGAGTTTTCTTCATAGTGAATCAATTTGGTTTCATTGTTTTTGGAGGCAAATAATGAGACGTTTTTTCGACTGGATTTCAGGCGGGGTCGTGCTCGTCTACCAGCAAAAAGTAAAGCTCCTACACGGTAACGACGAAACTCTTGTTTTTCTGCTTACTTCGAATTCGAATTCGAGATTCCAGTTTTCCATTTTCTGAAGCATATATCTGACGGCGGAACTCTGATTTTACTCTCCAGATGACGTGAATAGCTTTATGGTAACTCCGAGACCTCTAAAACTTTGTTTATGGTTTATTTCGATAGTTGATTTCTTATGTTTTACATTCCGGAATCGCAATTTTTCAGATCGAAATCAACAAAGCGTGGAAGGTGAAAGCTGTTGCTGATCCCACTCTGCTTCCAAAAGGAAGAATCCAAGCCAGGTCCTTCGCTGTCCTCTTTCCCTTTGTCAAATTTTTTCTTCTGTAAAATTGACCAGGTGTTTATGCATGATTTTTTTGCACTTTTTTCAATGTAAAAACGGTGAAAAAATTATGTACTACTGAAGAAATTGACTCGTTTTGCTCAGCTAAGTAATGGGGATTTTGTTACTGAATCGTACATTCATGTTCTGCAGGAAGGAAGCTGTTACTCTACCTGAGAATGAAGACACTGATCTTGGGGATATTGAACAATCCCTTAATTTTTCTGTTGGCACTGGCTCAATGAGGTTCCAGCAAACGAAGTATTTCGCAATGGTGAGGAACGTGTGGATTTTTTATACCAATTACATTAATGAAATAGGGAAAAGAAAAGTGGTTCGGCGATTTAGTTATTTAGTAGGGATGTCAAGGTGTTAGACAAAAAAACTTGAATTTGGCCATCATCGGTGCAAATTGGATACTAATTATTTGGAAATCATATTTGCTATTCTGTTCATGTTCTGCAGGAGCTTGACAGTGTGGATGAAGCGTTTATCACTGGTGGTGCAAGGGAAGAAGACCCATCCGATCGCTTCCATCAAGGTTCTCTTTCTCTCTAATCTACCTCTTAGTTCATAAATGCTTTGACTGCTCAATATTTTGACAATCTTGTGTGGGACCTCAGCTGCACCTGAAGATATCACCTTACCTGAGCGGTTTGATCTGAATCAAGATGATGCAACTACATATAATCGTTTTGAAAGGTATGAACTGATAATCATGGATGTTTAAAATTTTAAGAACAATGAACCCTTTTACTTGCTACCCATTTAACTGATATCCTTCGAACAATGCATAGATTTGATGTCGGGCTAGAAGACGAGGTGCAGTTTAACGCTTCGGAGACTGTACATCACTCTCTTGCTCCTTCTCCACCTCGACCTAATGTGGAGCCACAAATGGAGCCTCAAGTAGGTGAGAACAATGCAATTCCTCTTCACTCATATTACTTTGTATCTGTTTCGTTGTGAGATTACCTTACCAAAAATGCTCGGAACTTTCCCCTTTCAGTTTCTCGTGCATATCTTGTGTCGACCATTGTATTATCCGACTTGAATTCTTTGTAGCAGCTTCTGAAATCCCGGAGGAAAATAGAGAAGAACAGGTTAATCAGAGGAGGGAGTTTGATGAAGCTGGATTGGTAAGAAGAAGGAACACAAGAAGAAGACAAGCCTGTATGATGGACGACGAACACACCGTTGTTCCTGCTCATGTATACCAGGCCTGGCTTCAGGACGCTTCTGACACTGTCTCGCACCTCACCGGAAGAAAGAGAAAGGTAACAGTCTACTGTAACCTTATCTATAGCCCTGTCAAATTTCAGATACTGCACAAGGGTTTCCATAGCTGAACTTTAAGCCTTAGAATGTCATGTTGAAAATTAAGAAACTTAGACAATAGGTTAACGAAAAAAAAGACCACGAGTCAAGGAAAATACTTTACTAGATTAAAAAAAAACTACAATAGGAATAACCGAGTTATTTAAGGGCGACGGTTACGTATATTTTAATCCGTGTAATATCGAAATGTGTGCTAGAAAATTTGTTCATGGTATTGACTAGATGATCACCATAAATCTTATTTCTGCAAATACTGAAAGTGCACATCTTAATAATATTCTGCAGCGTTCCAAAATTACTCTCACAGCAAAAATAAGCACTCTTATGGAGCTTCCATCTCTAGTAATCATGGATGGGTCATTCAAAACTGGAAATAGAGAAGTCTATTTTCCAGCTCCTTTAATGGAGTTTTGGCACCAAAACGTCCAACCTCCTCCTACTGGTCAGTAATGTGCTATTACACTAATCTCCTCCAAAAATTTGCAGTACATAAATTATTTAATTCTGCTTTCCATTTTATGCAGCAAGGACCTCACCGCCTTTCCCTCGAGGATCACCAGTATTTACCTCACCTGGAAGGCCAAATTCCCAAGATCCAACGGCTGCGGTACGGTTTCTCAAAAGAATCTCAAGTGAATATTGTTGGGAGACAAAGAAAATTTAGCTAATTATTTCCAAATATGTGAAGAACTTTGAGGACTTTCAAAGTGGAGTTGGCTCACAGTCTCTGAACATGAACATGGACATGCCTGAAGCTGAGAGAAGGCGTGATGCTTTCAATGAGATGTCTGCTGAATTGTTGGCCAACCTTCAGCGAGACGTTTTGGGGGCATATAATGAGCCAAACCCCATGGTCACACCTGGAAATCCGGGTACGAAAAAGCCCTTCACTCCTTACTTCTTTACATATAAGTCCCTTTTAGCTAATGAATCTTTATGCTTATTTTCTATGCTGTTTGTTTATACAAAGCTGCAGGAAACGACGGGATTCCAAGCTCCGGCTCCGGGCCTGAAATTCCCGCATATTGGGAATTCAGCGGAGGAAGGTTAGTGCACCCTTTTCATATCTGTTTAAAACTCTCCAAATAATTGGAAAGGTGTTATAAATGAAACGCAGAACGGCGACGAACACGGACAAATGAAAAGAATCCACTGGCACTGATCGAAAAAGTTAATTACATAAAATCCATGCACTACCCGTCAATACCTAATAAAATTATGTCGCACCACGTAACTACGGAAAAAGGTTGGACCAAGAAAACGCATTCAGGTCAACAACTCGTGACACTTCCCTTCG
Organism: Parietaria judaica; assembly: GCA_954871525.1. NCBI lineage: Eukaryota > Viridiplantae > Streptophyta > Magnoliopsida > Rosales > Urticaceae > Parietaria > Parietaria judaica. Next base: position 6,646,513 of record OX940862.1, read on the forward strand.
TTTTCCCTGAAATTTTTCTGATCGAAGTATCTGTATGTCGTTCAGATCGGACAAGAAAAGGCCTTACTCGTCGTCTAGACATAGTGGAAGCAGCCTCAAAACTGTCCCAGAAAATCCAGACAGTGAGCCCGATTTCCAGTTAGGAAGGCTATCTGAGAACAATGGCCTTACACCAGAGCAAGGTATATAACTATATTATATATATATATATATTACATGTATAGATATACCTTCAAATTTCTTGTTAAAACCAATTGTGGTTTTTTATCTCATGATGTTTTTAAAAAAAAAAATTGTGACAGAACTTATTGTGGAAACTGGTGTTACACAAACCCAGAGACCGATCATCAACACCCAGCTTGACCAAATAACTGACTCTATACGCATGTATGATTTTCTCATTTCTGATTCGCTATTATATTTTAATCCTCTTTTACTTGTTACGAACCCTAATCATCGATTCACCAAATTGCATTACAGGCAATTGAAGGCACACTTTGAAACTCCAGGAGCTCCAAAAGATGAGTCTTTGAACAATCTGGCCTTCGGAATGAACCGCAAAGGAGCTGCACTCCTTTTCTACCAAACTTGTGGTACTTTTCATTGCAACTTATGCAACCAAAAAACCTTCATTAGCTTTAATAAATGGTGATCATATTCATTTGAGTCGGGCGGGTTTTCTTAGGCACGGGCTTTTTCATGGGTGCGAAGCCGCATCCCGATTTGCCTACGTGCGGGCAAACCCTTCCCACCTTTAAAAACCCGAGCGGGCTGCAGGGCTGATGCATCCGATACCCAAAAAGGGCAGCCACTTGCCCCGGAAATCTTATATATTTACTCTAAATTTTGAAAAAAAGTAAAAAATTATGTTTTAGCCTTTTTTTTTCTACCTTAAATTATAATTATTTTCGGTCCTCATATTTTCATATCCGTGTCTGTACGCGCCTGTTATCTGTTATAAAATAATAATGTACTAAACTATCAAATTATGTTGCAGTTCTAGCTTCTCGGCACGTCCTAAGGGTTGATCAAAGGTATCCGTACGGTGATATTCTCATCTCCAGAGGAGCTAAAATGTGAGAGTTTTCAAAATTGAGGTAAATTTAGCACATATAACTTCGGTCTTATACAAAATTAAGTACTAATGTTTTGGATTAGGAAAAAGAATGAGACAGAAAGTTTAGAATAGGGGTTAACTTCACTCTCCTTCAATTGGAGAAAAAGAGGGAGATTTAAGTAAATACACATTTCATTTCTTTTTTATTATTGTTTGACATATTGTAATTCCTCTGCAAAGTGCAAACAACCCAATCATATGTATCTCTGAATATAAATTTATATCATTAAATCCGATGTGCAAAATCAAATTTCTACGTCGAACTCAAACACGTGTACATATGGCTTGGCTTGTGGCCCAAGGCATGTATTGAAGCTGCTCTATAATGCAAAATTGCCAGTTGCTTTGTTCTCTGAACAACTCATAGTACCACATGTACTCTCTATTTATTAATTCGATTCTTCTCATGAACGCACATGCTTTCTCGTTACCCATTTATTGAGCTCTCATTATTATTATTTATATTATTGTTTGTGTATTTATCTCCTTGCCTCTGAGTATTGACTAGTCTTTTTAATTTGAATCAAGTTCCATATGAAGAAATTCCCACGAGGGAAGATCCCAGTGGGTCACACAGCTTTATATTAAATTTAATCAGTTTGTGACACTTTATTGCTGAGAAGATAAACCCCGGATCTTTTTCGATAACGAAACCGGGATTCCCGATTCCGCTCCTTCGGGATTCAAAACCACGGAAACGGCATTCCATAGGAGTTATAAGTTCTGAAAATTCTTTTTGGATTTGTTTTGAACAATCCCATATATGCTCGAGACTGTTCATTTGACTGGTGTGAATAACTGAAGAATGGCGTGACCAGAAAAGAATAATAATATTTTCCATTTATTACCTTAACTAAATTTATTAAGGCTTTCCCATATTTAATTATGCTATTATCTATCTAGTATTTAGTCTAATCTAATCACCTTCTCCAAACCCCCCCAAGGCCCCTCTCTCTCTCTCTCTCTCTCTCTCTCTCTCTCTCTCTCTCCTCCATAGCCATTTCTTCTTCTCTCTCTAGGTCATGTGGTCACCATGGTTGATGAGGTCACCAAGCAGAGCTCAAGAACCCAAATCCATATCCAAATCCAAACCCAAAACCTTCCATTGCTCATCCTTTAAGGACATTCAAACCCTTCTCCAAGAGGACCACCCGGAACCCGAGCCCGAACCCGGATCCGACTTTGGCAGCCTCACTCCCAGGCGCGCCTCCATCCTCCACCGCCTCTGGGCCCATCGCCGCACCCGACCCGACCCGCCAACGCTCCCGGACTCCGCCAACCGGGTCGTGATCTTCTACACCAGCCTCCGCGTGGTCCGGCGCACCTTCGAGGACTCCCGCGCCGTCCGATCGATCCTCCGGTCGTTCCGCGTGCAGATCGACGAGCGCGACGTGTCCATGGACTCGCGCTCCCTGGACGAGCTGCAGAGGATCGCGGCCCCGAACAAGCTCATGCTCCCCATGGTGTTCGTCGACGGGAGGCTCCTCGGCGGCGCCGAGGAGATCCGACTGCTGCACGAGAGCGGCGAGCTGGCGGCGCTGATCCAACGGCTTCCGACGGCGGAGCCGCGCCGGCGGGGGTGCGAGGCGTGCGGGGGGCTGAGGTTCGTGGTGTGCGACGAGTGCGATGGGAGCCACAAGGTGTACATGGAGAAGAGCGGGTTCAGGGCGTGCGTTGGCTGCAACGAGAACGGTCTGATTCGATGCCCTTCTTGCTCCACCGTCCGATCTAGGCGCAAATAAAATTATGTTTTTTATTTTATTTTATTTTTCAAATCTAGCCCGTAGGAGTCTGTTTTCCCTCCAAAGACTGTAAGATATTATTGGGTATTTTTCCTTCTTCTTTTTTGTGGGTTTTTGTCGTTTGTTATACTGGTCAAAGGGCCGGCATAATTTGGTCAGCCGTGTTCGTGGGCCGCAAGTGCTCATGGATGCCGCTGGCTTCCGCAAACCTTAGTTTAAGATTTTAAAAATTATATACTGCCATGCGAGTCGGTATTGCTTATGTCCTCTTTCCTTGGAAGCCGCTACTGAGAAGGACTGGTATGCGGAAGGTCATACTTGGTCCGCGAAAGTTGGAGTTTCCGATACACCGTTGGCTTGAAAATTTCTGCAAATAATTTTCGTTACTTTTGTTGCGTTCGGAGAGGGCGGGGAATCTATGTTGATAGATATGATACCGTTTAGCATTTTGTAAAAATTGTGTCAAAATATCAGTAAAGGATTAGGCATGAGTAGTGGCGTTGGCAATTTGGAGGGACATGCTATGAAAGGAGATAGCCGTCTTGCGTCTTTCTTAAGAATGGGCAATCCGTGGCAAGTTTGCCATGGTCGAGGGCACATGCCCAGCCTTTCGAAAAAAAATTCTTAATTTTATATTTTATAAATAAATAACGGACATCAACTCGCAATCAGTACCTGGGCTCAACTTGTTTGTGCCTAAGTAGAAGATTGGTCTAGGCAACCGCTGCCTACGCTAATCTGGGCACGGGGGGCAATAGGCGCTGCCCGCCCGTGCCTATTGGCCATGTAGAATTGAGTAATGGTAATATTGATGTAGCTTATTCTATGTTTAATTTTAATATTACGTAAAGCAAAAGGTATTGCATTCGCATATGATCGTGGTGTTAACAAAAAGCTGTGATTGTCAGATAAATAAGGTGTTAAGCATGTGGAATTGGAATCATCTCTGATAAAGAACAATATCAAAAGAATAAAAGAATGTTTTGAACTGATAAAAAAACATATGGTAGGTTTATTTCTTAAAATTTAACTATAATTTAAAAATCAATATATAAAAAAAAATTAGCCATGGTACCTCATGTCTAGAGCTGCAACTCGCGTCTTCGCGAGCCGTCGCGACCTAATCGCCGGAAGTCGCCGGTCCAGCCGTCGCGATGCGTCGTGACCCTTCACGTCGCGATGGCAGAGAGAGAGTACGTGAGACAGCGAGAGAGAGAGGGAGAGAGAGAGTGAGAGAATCGCGATTATGCGGCTTGTCGCGACTGGTCGCGATTTTCACCGCCGAATCGCGAGCATCGCGAAACTCCGGTAGACGTCGCGAGACGTCAGGAACGGGCAGAAGCTCATCGTGAGTTTCAGCTCTACTCATGTCGGAACATCCTTGCAAGTTGAAAGAGCAGAGGAGAGTGGCTAAATTGAATGTCGTTTTCTGTTCTATGGTGTTACTGTTTGCAACGCACAATTCTATGGTATTTTCCCTAGGAGGTTGTCTGTTTCTTTTTCATAGGGAACATAACTAATTGTCTTGTTTTTCTTAATATTTTTTCACTTCCATCAAAATATTTTTTTTCTTTCTTTTCGGTGAATTATAATTTATATTTTATACTGTTAATTCTCATTTCGAACGAGCACTATAAATCATGTTCATGTTTCCCTCTGCTACGCAGTTTCTTTAGTGAAAGGTGTCGTTGCTTGATAATGTCGTGTGTCGAATCATTTGCCGTTTTCTGACTCGCATCAGAATAATTATACTGTCGTATTTCCAGAATTTTTATGTCGTTCAAGAATAAATGTTGTTTCTTAAGATAATTGTCGCATGTTTGACGTCTTTGATTCGCGAAGTAAACAACGTTGTGATGCAGGATTTGTCGCGTCAATCATTGTTGTTTCCTAGGAAGTTGTCAGTCAAATATTTGTCGTTCATACAAATTGTCGTTTACTAGAATTAGAATGTGCACTAAGATAATGTCGGATATCATTTTTTTTTCTTGAGCTATAATTTTATGGTTCTTATACATTTGTTATAATAATACAAACAAGCGAGGACCAGCGAGGCTTTTTTTTTTTCTCTAATAAAAGAAATTCAAAAAAAAGAGAAAATGGAATGGGTCGAAAAATGGGCGATTTTGGAACCTGATGTTATTTTGATTTTATATATATATATATATATTGTAGTATTCTATTTGAGCTCATAATTATGGTGAGGTCAAATAATCATTCATTTTATTGCCAAGGGTGTAATACAGTCTTAGTTTAATTTCGCATACTTTGTGCGTGTGTGTATAGAAATTAACAGAGTCGGCCCTGAGCTCGTCGTTTTTAGTCGGGGGCCCTAGGCTATGTAAAATTTTGGGGCCCTTAAAGTATTTAAAAATTAAAATTTATTTATATTTAATTAAGTATACAACAATATATCTAATAAAATCAGGGTCCCTAAGATTTTGGGGCCTTAGGAGCCCGCCTTGCTCGCCTATAGCCAGGGCCGGCCCTGAAAATAGATGATTAAATTAACATGGATATTAATGTACATGAGCTAGAAGTTTGAACTAAACAAACGATTTTGAAAATCGTTTAGCTCGTACAGATAAGGTTTGTGAGTAGTTACAACTTATGACGTTGAATTCATTTCAAGTTAAGAAGGAAAAAAAATCTATAATTTCTAAGAGTCTATAATCTTATAGATATTACTTTATTTGTTATTGTATAAGTGGAATTGCCTTGTGGCTTAAAACAAAGCCATTGACTAATGAGAGAGAAGTTAGTAGATGATAATGCCATTGCCACCACCAACCAAAGAAACAAACATCCATGTTTCACTGTCCGAGTGATCAGTCACTTTTATCATTCAAGATATTTTAATTGATGGTCCTAGTTAAAATTAAAATAAAGGTTCAAGAACTTAGCAATTTATTTAATCAAATTTATTTAGCCTAATGATAAATTCACGGCATGACTCTTTCAGAGAGCCTGCGTATATCTTTAATGAGACGCATAAATAACGTATACAAATATATATGTAATCTTGCCAATAATTTCAACGGCCAATACAATGCGAATATATCTTGTAATACGAATAACATGTAATTTTTGCTAATAGTGTCGTCTCAAGAAAAATAAATACCGTAATTTATTTGAATTTAAAAAAAAAAACTCACAATCTCGCTACATTTGTTTAAATAATTAAAAAAAAAAACCCCCGAAATAATCGACCTGGTCGTTTACGCAACTCAAACACTACAGCACCAACTCGATATCCAAAATTTAAATTCAATTTTTTTTTCTTTCTTTCTAGATGAACACAATCTCACTGTCCAATTAACATATTTGTGGCTTTGTCATGTATAATAAATTAGCCTGTTGTGACCTATTCTCTCCAACATTGGAAGCATTATCGTATGAATATTCAATAGAAAGAGTGTGCTCTTCGCTATAAAATGAATTTGAATAATATGGCATAAGATAATGACATGAACAATAATTTAATCCACTTATATCAAGACTTTTTCAGCCATAGACATAGGCACATACCTAAAAGTTTCTTGGCATACGCACACTACGTACCAATTCTTGTCTGCCTCAAAAATTTATTTTCTATCTTAAAAAATTCAAACTAAGGCTACTATAATATTACTAGGGTTTAGAACAGGCTTAAATTTTAATATCTTACTTTTATTTTTATAGTATCATAGTCTAAAAATGGCTAGACTATCAATGTTCATTATATTCAAATAAAATGCTAAATATAATAAAAAAATATAATAATTTATATCTAAACCTAAAAAAAGAAAACATAAGCTCGAACTAAATTATAAAAACCGGGAACCGGACCATAAAGCTCAGTCCATATTCACGTTCTATTGTTAAGCGTTATGCGGCATAATAAATTATAAATTAGTCAAGAGTGACGCTGAAGCAAATATGTCTTTTTTTTCTTTTGTTTTTTCCGTATTGACAGTGCAATTGTTATTTCGATGTCAAGATTTGAACAATCGATTTTTACATTATTTTTATATTAATTTCTCGTAAATATAATATCTCAGTAGTTTTTCGTGGAAGAACGCATGCAGCCATATACATATTAAGAAATATATCATTTTCCTATATAAATTTAAGTTACACATCCACATTTACTTGGAAATCCAAGAGGAGAAATACTCTCTTTTTTTTTTAATGAAAAGGAGAAATACTCTTGATGATGTGTATTGTTATGGAATTTCTCTTCAGAATTAGGTTGTTACTTTATATAAAACTTGTGATGTATATACCTAATTCCATCTTATATATTAAATAAAAATAAAATAGTTGAAATGATCATTGATTCATTAAAAACGCCACTTGTAAATTGCAATCGTACTGACTAGATCGTGTATTTTTTATTTTTTATTTTTATATTAAGGACTAAACTTTACACTTAGATATTTGGTGGGCCACTTAATTTTATAAACATTGTTGTCCTAATCTTCAGTACTATTTGTAGCATAATAACGACAAATTAGCCAGAAATGTATTACTAAAGTCTATAATCTTTTACACGTAACACAATTAAAAAAAAAAGTTGAGATGATTTTAATTTTGAATAATGTGTTAAAAATTAAAAAGATGCGAAGTATAGGAATTAAAAGTTGAAAAGCAATGGCAACGTTGTCGGCCACATTTGTAGGGTCTACATAACTTTGTAGTACAATGTTGATTCAATTATGGTTCGTAAATATATATATATATATATATATATATATATATGTATAAATGATTGAACCATTTTTCATATTAATATTATTTTACTCAAAGTATGTCACCTTTATTAGAAATAAATAAAGATGGAATCAGGGACTCCCATATCATGGTCATTCATTGCAAAAGAAAATTCAATTCATGCTTCAACTGCTTACATGCATTATATTTATGCATATATCGATTCCATTTCATTTATGATTTCTTTGTTATTATATTTGATAAATAATTTCAGAAATCCAATTTTTAAGTGACCCTGAAGATTGAAATATTATCAAGTTAAAAATTCCAATTAAATTATGAAACTCCCTAATATAATACAATTGAACCTCTATAAATTAATAGGGTTGGGATCAGAGAAATTTATTATATTATCGAGTTTATTAATTTATCGAGGTAAAAACTGAACTACGTTAATGTGATCGGGACCGAACAAAAATATTATTTAATCGCGATTATTAATTTATCGAGTATTAATTTATAGAAGTTCTATCGTATATAACTATATATATATGCATTGCCAAGACAGCATAGAAGTTCTCGTTATAAGTCGCATGTCATCTTTATATATTTTGTCACTATAGGAGCCTAACCTACAGAGACGATAATGTTGTCTATCTATATTAACAAAAAATTCAAACGAACATCGATTTAGAAATCGTCTTTAATGAAAGAAAAAAGAAAAGAAAAAGAGGAGGCACATGCACACTATATCTATATGTATTGATATGGTTGGAATATTCACTATTCTTATGTTTTGTGTAGTGTGGTTGTATGCCATTAGATAGTTTTCACATTTTGAAAATTATAATCGAGTTCCAAATTCAAATTTGACGTGGAAATAGGTCTTTTAAATCGATTTTGATTTTTTAATTTATAAACCGGCGGAGCATTTTATTTTCCGAAACTCGAAACTTCAGATTCGAGTAGCTCATCTTGCAGGAAAATTGGAATCTTCATTAATAGAATTTTCTAATGCACAATATTTGAATATTTATAATTAGACTCAAATTGAACACTTTAGAAAGATAGCCATAAACTGCCTATTCGTGGTCGACAAAAACAGATGAAAAACGATACCAAGTCCACATAAAAAAATATTTCTACTACGTCACACTCTGTAATCTATACTAGACTAAAATTAAAACTTATATTTTTCATTCAAATCGGTACTTTTTATTTATATGGCACTATCATGCCTCTCAAATCTAGCGTCCTCATCCACTAAATTGTTAATTGGATTTATTAAACCCCCTTATATAGAGCTGAAACTCGCGACGGGAAGGAGGGCGTCGCGACGCCTCGCGACGGGAAGGAGGAGATCGCGATCATCGCGACGGGAAAGCTGGAGATCGCGATGGGTCGCGATGAGTTCGAGCCGTGGCGACGTCCTCAGTCTGTGTCTCTCTCTCTCTCGCTCGCTCAACATCGCGACGATCGCGACTCTCGGAACCACGACCCGTCGCGACGCCAGGGTTCGCGATTTCCGGCGACTTGGTCGCGACCCATCGCGACGTCGGCAGTTTCAGCTCTACCCTTATAGGCTTATACCCGTTAGAACTAGTTCTCAAAAAAAGAGAAGGAAAAAAAAAAGATCGCAGTTCCAAATAAATCGCCAAAACACCTCATTTAGATTTTGAATCAAATTAATATCCTTAAATACCCCTTACTGAAAAGCATGAATAGTGCCGAAAGAGGGTATATTTTTTTAATGAAGTCTCACTTAAGGTCATTCTTGCAAAAAGCCCTCGCACTTCTCCACAAGGCTTATTGATGGCGAAAATACTTAAAGTTTATTAAAAAAAAACCTCGTGTATCCAAAGTCTAAAAGTGATGGCGATGGCAAAAATATTCAAAGTTTCATTTGGGGCGTTGACCACTCCATTCTCGTAACGCAGTTAACTTACCTGTTAACTCCGGCCACGTAGACAAAAGTGGGTTGCTGACATAGCAATTTTTTGCCACGTGAATGAACCCAAATCAGCCTCGTTTATGACAAAATAACGAATTAAATCCCTAATTGGGCTCCTCCACGTGGGAAAAAATTATCATGTCAGCAACCAAGTTTGTCCACGTGGCCAAAGTTAACGGTTAAGTTAACTGCGTTACGAGAACGGAGTTGTCAACTCCTCAAATACAATTTTAGGTACTTTTGCCATCACTTTTAAATTTTAAGTATACGAGAAGTTTTTTTACTAAACTTTAGATATTTTTACCGTCATTAACTCTTCTCCAAAACAAATTTTTGGTTTTCAAATATAATCTTTAGTAAAACAAATTCCGTAGATATATATATATATATATGTATATATATATATATATATATTTTTAAATGTTTTACATTAAGTCTTATGTAATCCCTAAAATCTCGTCTTGATTATTTTTTGCATTCAAAATATATGATATTATATTTGAATTTTGAATAACTTATAATTTTATATACTTTTTTACGACAAATCTATCAATTTTGTAGCATAAAAAAAAACTGCCAGCTCGTACGACTATTAATTATTAAACTTGCAAGCAATCTGCAGTAAGCCATCTATGAAACTAAAGTGCATTTCATATTTTGTTTTAGACTTTTAGTCTAAGTCTAAACTAAGTTTGTACAATAGTTTTTTATCTTAAAATAAAACACCTCGTACGACTTTAATTTGCACGATTTATATGTTTTTACTTTGCATAAGTTAGGGATTTACTATAACTCATGATTCTGGGACATTCATCGAAACTTATCCATCAAAAAAATAAATTGATAAATAACACTGTTCAATTTCTGGGACATTCATCGAAGCTTATCCATTAAAAAAAATAAACGATTTTATGAAAAATGAAGAGCATATATTATATTAAAATAAATAACTAAGAAAAGGTTTGACGGAGTCATATGAAGATCTTAAGACAAAAGTATCCCTTTCAAGAAGTCGTTGCCGGCGACTGCTAATTACAAAAATTAATAATAATTGAAGAAACAAACAAAAAGTATTATCAATTTAGTTTTTATATACTTGAAGTTATATATCATCAATTAATTACTTATGATTCTGAATTTTGTTTTTACATACTTGTACGTTGTATATCATCAATTTATTTATTTTAATGAAGATATTATAATTTTAGTAAATTAATCACCATTACTCTAACCTAAAATATAGTGAAATCTAATTGATAATTGTATAAAATCTTGTTAATTATCATACCGAATTAGTGAGTGTGAGATCTTTATTAATCACTTATTATGTAACAATTATCGAGGATTAAAAGCTCGTCGATACCTAAAAATTTAGCTTTTTTATTGGAAATTTACAAAAGTATTTTAGTTTTAATGAATGAAGTCTACCGATTCAGCAAAAAAATGTGAACTTAAATATTTTTGCCATAATTTTTCTAAGTTAGCTCTATGCCATCCTATTTCCGAACAATTTAGATACTTTTGCCCGTAATAACCCTTCTTTTATTTATAATACTTATAAAATTTATAAATATTACGATTCGATAGAATACACATCGGTCATTGATTAATACGTAAAATGGACCATCGGCATAACCTACAATTTACTCCTCGACTTACTCGTAGAATTGAACTATCTATCAATTATTAGAATAGTTTTTGGTTGTTTCAAACTTGTTGGTAATGTAATTTATTAGAAATCACTAATAATTAATCAAACACTAAGAAAGAAAAATGTGAAACTTACTACACAGGAGTTTATGACTCATATGCATAGGCGCATAGCACGTACACGAGTTTTATTTTCTATAGATTAATTAATTTTTTTATAATTGTTCAAATAATATTCTAAGAATGATTCGATCCTTCGAAACCTTTTGATCACAAAGCTATAAAGTGCCAATTCTCTAAATAAATTGAAAACAAAAACATAAACAATCAAATAACAAACACATGTTCTATGTTTGATCTTTCAACTATTTTGTTCAACTTTAAATAAAAGCAAAAAATAAAGATTCATAAAAATAAAAATAAAAAAGATGAAACGCGTCCAAGCCACTCAATCTTCACTCTGCTCATTTGCCGTGACTTGCTCATAACTCATAAGATAAGACCCATTAAAATGTTTCTTTTTCAGATATCAAACCAAGGAATAAAATAAATAATCAATAATTAATAGAGAATAGACTAATAATTTATGTAGAGAATTTGTTTAGAGTTTAGACCATTTAGTTTTACTGTTTGCAAAATATACTTTCCAGTTTCAAATTCAGTCAAATATACTTCATGAACTATTTTAGCTCTATTTTCCACCTTCATTTTAGAATATTACTTTGTATATATTTTTTAATTTTATTTTGACAATAAAAACTTATTTTCCTAGTAATCCAAAACATATCATCAAACATAAATTGATAAATAGTAAGGCGACGACCAACGACAATGAAAAAGTAACGAGCACTAATAAAAACAATAACGATGAGAGACTTTTACTAAAGTTTATCACGACGGATTGGCAGAACTCATCTATTTTTATTTAGTTTTTATATAATTTTCGTCAGTGATAATCTTAATAACAAATAAATCAAATAAAAGCCAAACAATCAAACCATGAACATTAAAATAAACCCGGATGTAAACACAAATTCGTAGAACATCAACAACACAAATTCGTATGTTCCTTCTCACTTTATTTCTCAAGCTCTCATTTCATCTCATGAAGAACATCGCAATTTGCGTTGTTGATGTCATCACTGACAGAAAAGTAAAAAAAAAACTAACAGAAAAACGGATGAGGTCAACCGATCCGCCAAAAAAGGTGAACTTGAATACTTTTGCCATAGTTTTTTAAATTAACTTCATGCCGCTTATTTCTAAATAATTGAAGTACTTTTACCGCTTATTACATGTTTTTGGAGTACTAATAAAGTCAAATAATACAAGTCGAAAGTGAATGAAGAGAGCGAATAATAGCATATGTGACAGTTTACGCGGTTTCTTCAACCATCTCTCTGTTCTTCCTTTTCCACTCTGTTCTTCCTCTCTTCATCAAACCTTCCTCTTCTGATTCTCTGTTCTTCATCTGTATATAGCCTCTGATTTCTCCAGAAATCCATATATATAAATATAATATAATATATAGCTCGGAATCGGTTTTCTTGCGATTGAAGAAGATCGTAAGAAATGATCGACAATCGGAAATTCAACCGGTTCAGAGATCGCCTGAAGCTCGCGGTATTCATCTTAGCCTGGGTCTCGCTCCATACCTTCGCTTTCTCTCTCAACGACGAAGGTTCGTTCGGTTTATTTCTCTTCTTCTTCTTCTTGTTTTTTCAGCTCAAACTGAGAATCGAAGAGGAGTATTGCTAAAATCTGATTCGTTTTGGGAAATCTGCGCAGGTTTGGCGCTCCTGAGGTTCAAGGAACGAGTCGAGAGCGATCCGTTCAACGCTCTGAGCGAGTGGAGAGAGGAACCTGGAGAGGCGAATCCGTGTTCGTGGTTCGGAGTGGGGTGCTCCGAAGGAAACGTCGTCGTCTTGTGAGTACTTCTCTCCGATCATTGTGGATGTTTAAGCTTTTTCATGATCAATCAACATGGGTTTTAGGCTTCAAACATATGTGTTGAAAAGTAAGATTGATTTGTTGCTCCTTGGCTTTCAATTTCATGAGTTTGTTCTTCGCTTTTGGCGGAGGAATACCCGTGTCTGATCCCCCCGTAATCCCATAATATATGTTTGGATCGGCACAATCGGTACCGGTTCTTACAAATTTTACAAAAAATCTCATCGATATACCTGTACGGCACGGGCGAATGAATATAATTTTTCACATAAACCTTTACATAATCCTTCAAAACTCCTCTTAAACCCATCTGGATAGAAATTCATTTTTTTTTTCTTCTCAGAATGTATGATATTTTCTTTTCCTAAGTATATATATATATACCCATAAAATTGGATCGGCACAATCAGTGTTGGTTTTTAAATTTTTAAGAAAACCCCATCCGTCCTCGGTAAACCCACAACTAAGACTTGCGGACGGTTTGCGGACTTTAAAGCACTGTCTCTGATAATATAAGAGAGAGCTTAAACTTGACAAATACATGGTAGTGAATTAGTACTTTAAATTGAATACTGACACCTACAAAAGTGAGAAAATATCCAATTATCTTTCTTTTAGGTGATTAGTTATGGAAAATTAACCACTAAAATTACTAATCAAATAAGCAATTTCGGAAATCTACAAAATTCGACGAAGAATGATCCCATTTATTCAATTCCTGATGAGCTACCATCTGCAGGAACTTGAAAGATCTTCGTCTTGAAGGAACTCTGGGTTCAGAACTTGCACTACTTGCCCATATAAAATCTATGTAAGCTTTTCTCAACATGTCAAGAGATTTCTACTCATTAATTTTCCACATATATTTATGATTGTGGTGAATCATTTTTTTTCTTCAGAACCTTGCGTAATAATTCCTTCACTGGTTTGATTCCCGAGGGAATCGGTGAACTGAAGGAGTTGGAAGAGCTCGATTTTGGATTCAACAACTTCAGCGGACCAATTCCCAGGAATCTTGGCAGTAACTTGTCATTGACTATCTTGTAAGTGTCGTTGACTAGCGGATTGACTCTGTTTTTCTACTTTTTGTGTCCTTATACATGTCTAACCATACTTCATTTTTGCAGATTACTAGATAACAATGTGCTTCTCGAAGAATTATCCCAGGAACTTCATGATCCGAAGCTCGTTTCTGCGTTGCAAATCGAAGAAGAAATCCCAAAAGTTCGGTATGTATGTATCTGCAGTTTGGTTAGGTTGTACAAACTTAATTAGCAGATTGCAAGTGAAACTTCTATCTTTGCCATGAACAAGTTGAAAAAATCTACATCAATTATTTTTCGTTTTTCGACTAAAGTGACAGCGAATCTTTGCTAGGAATCTCTATCAAGAAAAGGGAAACCGAAGAATGATGCAAGGGATGCCTCGAAGAGGAGAATTGCCGGCAGAATTATCTCCTCCTGTGGAGCCAGCTAATGGGTCAGGCGGGCCCGTTTCTCCTTCACAGTCGCCATCATCTTCAGGGAACACAGCCGCGCCACCGGTAAGAGTGACTTCTTCACCGCCGAGGAAAAGAGCACCTTCTTCTCCACTGCCAACGCCAACGCCTCCGCCTCCGGTTTCTGCTCCGAGCGTGGTTCCCACAACTCCAACGGTGAACAAGAACCCTGGAAAAAGAAACCACGGTGCCATAGTGGCCGGAGCCGTTGGAGCTAGTGTAGCCGTTGTGGCTGCAATTGCCGTGTACATTTGTTTCAAAACGAAAGTGACTTACGTCAACCCTTGGGCAACGGGGTTGAGCGGACAGCTTAAGAAAGCTCTTGTGACAGGTAAGCGAAGAAACGATCTTTCAACTTGTTATTTGACGGCATTATGGATAATCATAAGTCCCGTGTAAGAGAATACTGAATCTGATTCGATTTCAGGCGTGCCAAAGCTGAAAAGATCCGAGCTTGAAACGGCGTGTGAAGATTTCAGCAACGTAATAGGCCCTTCATCGATCGGTACTTTATATAAAGGGACATTGTCAAGTGGGGTTGAAATAGCTGTTGCCATTGTTCCTGCAACAACCAAGGAGGACTGGTCTCAAAGCCTAGAAATACAGTTTCTTAAAAAGGTATTGACATGAATACGTACATATATAATATATATATATATATATATATATATATATATATAGGGCGAGCTCTTTATTTATTCATTTCATTCTTTGTACGTCGTGAGACTCGATCCTTGCACCTCAAGGATAGAAGTTAATATACTCAACCACAGGGCTAACTCTTATTGACACTCCCTGTTCTTTCTGTGTCATGGTTTCAGATTGACTCGCTATCGAAACTCAACCACAAGAACTTCGTCAACCTCATTGGGTACTGCCAAGAAGACGAACCCTTCACGCGAATGATGGTTTTCGAGTACGCTCCGAACGGAACCCTCTTCGAGCATCTACACAGTGAGTACCGAAACCCTCATTCTCGATCTAGATTATTCTTAAACTTACTATCAATCTAAGGGTTCCGAAATTACGATTTCCAGTTCGAGAAGCCGAGCATTTGGACTGGGGAATGCGACTGAGGGTGGCCATGGGAATGGCCTACTGTCTGGACTACATGCACCAGCTCGAGCAGCCGATCCCGCACAACAACCTCAATGCCTCGGCGATCCGGCTGACCGAAGACTATGCCGCGAAGATCGCTGAGTTCACATTCCGGAACGAGATCGCCGCTGAATCAACGTCTAGTGAGAAACTCGCACCCACGGAATCGACAAGCCCGGAGTGTAACGTGTACAGCTTCGGCGTGATCCTGTTCGAGATGGTCACGGGGCGGGTGCCGTACTCGGTTGACAACGTGTCTTTGGAAGATTGGGCGGCGGACTACCTCCAGGGAAACCAGCCTCTGAAGGAGATGATAGACCCGATTCTGAGCTCGTACGACGGGGACCAGGTGGACGAGATCGGCCACGTCATCAGGGCCTGCGTTAACCCCGACCCGAGCCGGAGACCGGCAATGAGGGACGTATGCATTAGGCTGAGGGAAGTTACTGGAATAACCCCTGACGGGGCGTCGCCGAGGATTTCTCCACTTTGGTGGGCCGAGCTCGAACTCATGTCCGATGCAGTGTAAAGCGCGAGTGTCTTGAGATACAAGGTTTAAAGCAGATTACATACGTATTTATGCGACAGTTTTTTTTTTTTTTCAGTGATAGTTTAGTCTTTTCTACCTGTACATATTTATATATATATATATATAATGTAGTTATATGGAGCTCTCATATGGGAAATCCTAAGAGTTTCCCTTAATCCCAATTTTTTTTTTTTTTTTTTTTTTTTTTTTTGGGGCTTTTGGCTTCTATGTGAACTCATTGGAGAGGTACATCTTTTGAACTCATTGGGGTTATCTTTTTTTATTATTAGGAAAAAAATAAGGAGTGTTTCAGCTCCAATGCTCTTGGATATATGCATCAATAACAAACAGTGGTTGTCATTTGTCATACTATTTTTTTGTTCAAAGATGAAAAAAGAACTATAATGTAAGTGACTTTTCTTATACAAACTTGGTATTAGGTATTCAACTGCAACGAGAGCGTTAAGATAGTTACTTTTGCCGCTAATAATCTTCTTCTAAATCTTTTGTTAGTAATGCCATGGCTACGCCTCTCAAGAGTCAAGACTTTATCAGCTTAGACAAGAGGCTGATTAATTTGACAAAGAATTGTTCGACGCCAACTTTGTAAAAGTCAACATTTGAGAAGAAACATTTCGGCCACGAAAGTGAGAGGAAATTGGAATCTCCAAGATGATTAAAGGACAACTGTTGTTGACATAGTCAAAACATGTAAATAATAATAAAAAATAGATTTGCAATATCATATAACTCCTTATAAAAAAAAAAATTAGATTTGCATTATCCTCAATTTACTATTTTAAAAAGGAAAAAAATTGTTTGATCAGATTATCATTTCTTTCATCTCTTACAAGCCATTTCATAACCATTTTGAGTAAAGGATCCTGATTCCTGAACATCTTGGCAATTTCTTGCATCAGAACCACCTGGTCAAAGGTTTACCGGACAAAGTATTTGAATGAATTGATAACACAAATGGTTTATTTGTTAGGACTTGGGAGGTATTTGCGCAAATGATTCTTTTAAAAAATTACGCAAATGGTCTTTTTATTATAATTTAAAGGCGCGAATAATTCTTGACACTTAAAATGGACGAAAAAAGTGGATGAAAATGTAAAAAATAATTTTTTAGTTTATTTTTAGGATAATTTTGTAACTTTATATATTTAAGTTTAATTAATATTTTTATATTGTGTTTTATTATATAACATTACGAATTAAAAATTATAGAATATATTCATCCACTTTTTCATTATTTATAACAATTAAAGACTATTTGCGCCACCAAATCGTAAGAAAAAGATTGTTTTTGTTAGTTTTTTTTTTGTTTTCACAAAAAATATTATTTTTGCACATACCCTATAGTAGGGGTGCAAATAAAATCCGGAAATGCGGGCTTTAAACTGCATCCGGACCGGAACTGTATTTTAAATAAACCGGAACCGTATTAATCGGGGTTAAAGCGGAACCGGTTTATTAAAAAACCGCATCCGGATTAAACCGGTTCCGGGTCCCGGATTTAGAGAATAAAAAATCCAGAACCCGCATAGTAGCTTACTAAAACCCGGTTATTAAATATATACATAAAAATATTTAGAATTTTCGTACCAAAAAAATACATATTGAATTTATATCAAGATAAATATTCATTTATTTGTTTCTCATCCAACTCCAAACTAATGTTGTAGGTTAATCATTTGTTTCTACTAGTCCAAATTGATATAATTTTTTTCTCTCACAATACTAATAATATAAAATATTACATGTATTTATTATGTTAATTACTTATCAGTTTTTGTAATTTTATGTTATGTTTATGATATAGTTTGATTTTTTAAATTTGGCTATAATTACTTCAGGTTTTTTTTTAATATAAAATTTAGGTTCAAATCCGTATTATAACCCGGAACCGAATTTTATAACCAAAAATGGATAAAATCCGGATCCGGGTTTAAAAACCGATTTTTTATTTTAAAACCGGGTTTTAACCCGGATCCGGATTTCGGATTTTATGTAAAAATATCCGGATCCGGGTTTTAATTTAAAAAAACCCGGATTCTGAATCCGGGTAGCGGGTATGGCAAAAAATCCGAGTACCCGGTCCGCTTGCACCCCTACCCTATAGTAAGTGGTAATGAACTATTTGTGCTACTAACTCTATTTGAATTTGTATTATGAGTCATATATAAAAAAATATTGAAAAAGATAACTCTTACCCTATATATATTATGTAAAAAAAAAATAACTTTGCACAAGTCAAACACTTTTATAAGAAATATATCGGACATTGAACATAGATGGAATCTTTAAGGTGATAGGAAGGCAACTCTTATGACAAGCAAAATATATAACAAAAAGATTTGCATCATCTAACTCCATAATCAAAATATCCATGATTTATTGTTCAGAAAAGGGAATTTTTGCTTGCGGACATTAAGATGATTGGAGGGCAACTCTTGCGATACGCAAAGCACATACATCTATATATAACAAAAAGATACGCGATATCATAAAACCCCATGATCAAAAGATTGCATTATCCATAATTTACTATTCAAAAAAGAAAATATTTTGCAAAAAAATAAATAAAAAAATTGCAGCTCTTTGCAAAAAATAGAAATCAGAATAAACGCACAATAATAATATATAAATATATATATGACGAGGTGGTCTTCACGTATTATGGTTTCAAGCGTTGACATGCAAAGCTTAGTTGGTCTCACGTCCATTGGCATGAACAAATAATCACACAACTTTTCATAATATATTCAAAACAAGCATAATCCTCCTCTATATATACATTCAAACCCTAATGTTCAAAATCACCCAAAAAGAATCAGAAATAAATCACTATATTCAAGCATTCAAAGCATCCAAGAGCGGAAAATGGCGAAAACCCACCTCATAATCCTTGTATCCTCTCTCCTCCTCTCACTGGCATTCGCCGACGAGTACGTCGTCGCCAAGCCGGTGCAGAAGAGCGTCGAAGTCGTCGTGGAAGGCGTTGTCTACTGCCAGAGCTGTAAGCTATCGGGAACGGGGTCGCTCACCGGTGCAGTGCCCCTTCCAAAGGCGACAGTGAGCGTGGTCTGCAAGGACGAGAAGAGCCGGGTCAGCTTCTACAAGGCGTTTGAGGCCGACGAGGAGGGCTACTTCTTCGGCGAGCTCAAGGGGTACAAGATGACGCACGAGTACGTCGACCATCCTCTCCAAGCCTGCAAGGTCAAGCTCGTTGGGTCACCAAACGAGAAGTGCAGCCTCCTCTCCAACGTTAACGACGGGATCAGCGGCGCGGCGCTCCGTTACGAGGGGAAGAGGTTCGCCACCGAGAAGTATGAGACCGTGATTTATGCTGCCGGGCCTTTGGCTTTCCGTCCGAACTACTGCCCTAAGGAGACTCACTACTAGAAGTTTGATTGATTTTATGTTGATCTTGATCTGTTGACTTTTATTCTGTTTGATCATTGATGTATTGACTATATGTTCTTTTGTCCTTCACTCATCAATAAAAAGAAAAAGTGTGTTGTGTTCTTGACAATGTACTCTTTTACGAGCTTGAGAGTCAAGGTGAATCAGGATCCAAACCCCCTTTTTTTAACCCGGAACCGGATCCAAATTCCAGGTATTTGAAATTTAAGAAACCGGATTTGAGCTCCGAAATTGATTAAAAATAAGATTAGCACACAACTCAAAAGCTTACACAAGAAACAAGCAAAGAGTAGAAGAAACATGTCAAGCTCCTCACTTCAAAACTACACATTGCATTGCATCATCATCAAACTCGATAAACTCTCGGAGATCGAAAGAAGCATTACCGGTAGCTAAAAGTCCAACGGCATTGCGAACATCTGGTTGATGTCATCGATAGCTTCTCTGGTTACCATCGTAGGTTCAAACAGATCACACTCTCTTGATTTCCTCGATGGCTTCGGTTCTGGCTTTGGCTCCATCTTTACTGGTTTGTCTTCATCATCATCGGCAAGAATGGAGAACCCATCCGAGAAATCACTTTTCACGTCAGGTGCTTTCTCCTGCTTCTTGGATCTCTTGGCCCGCACGAAATCTATGGGCTTCCCAAACATGTTATTGATATCTTCCATGGCCTCCTTCAAGTTGACGGTTGGGTCCACCAAGCCATGATGGCAAACATTTTCCACATCTGGCTCGTACGAGATAGCGGACCCAACGAACCGACAAACAACAGTGTCTTCTCTAAACCTCCGGGACGAGCCCTTTACATGCACGTTCTTTTGATTTTCAGATGAAATATCCTTTGGAATTGGAAACACAGTTACTTTTCTATGGAACTCAGAGCTACCTTCCCTTGGATTCCGAACATCATCTTTATCGTTTTCAAAAGCGTCAACAAAAATATTTAACGGTTCTTGGTGGTTAGCGTCAGCTGGCTTGATTCCTTTGCCTAAGTCATCATCAACGAACACCCCAAATGCACTGTCGGAATCACCATCGTTCTTCGGTCGTCTTTGACGAGATTTACCATAAGGAACCGTTTCCAGAGGTTCGCTAAACATGCTATTAATAGCGTTCATGGCCTCTTTCATGTTTATTGTCGGGTCCACTAACCCGTGATGCAAAGCATTTTCTGCTCCAGATCTTCCGATCATGGCAGTGTCAACAAATCTCCCCACAACAGTGTCATCGCTGCAAGGTTTACGGGATCTAAGCACTTTCTTATTCGTACCTTCTTTCTCTTTGAGAGCCCTATATTCATCTTGGGATTCATTTTCGTTGTTTTCTTCATTCTTACTCACATTTTGAGGAACCTTCCCATCAGACTGGTGTCTCTTTGTAGTTTTCTCCAGGCGCTGAACGACAAACAATCACCGTACATAAATAAAAAGCACAAACTAATCAAGCGCAGAGAATAGAAATTTACCTTTTTATGTTTTTTTAAACGGCAAAGGAACTGCTCGTAAGATTTCTGCAACTCGTGATCTGGCTCTGCAAGGCTGTCCAACAAGAGTAAGTCAACTTAACAAGTGACCCCAATCATCAAAATGTCACCATTAATAGCATGCTCTTCACAATCTTATAAACAATGCCATTAACAAACCAGAAAATGCTTATAAAAGCTCAAAGCTTACTTCTGAACTCCCAAATGGTACATTTCCTCAGCCTTGTCGAAATTCTTGCTCTTCTCGTAGTAAAGAGCGTAAGCCTGGTAGAACAGAGCGTGTTTCGTCCCGATGGAATTCGATTCCATTTTTTGCAAAAGCACCCTCGGATCATCCACGAAATCCATCTGCACCAGTCATAATGTGCTCAAAGAACAAGAAAAAATAAAGTAACATTTCTTCATAAACACCCATTTCATAATAACGAAAACCATTACTTTCTGAGCTAATCAAACCCATGAAACCTCAAACAATACGAAATCAGCACCTCTTCCAATTTTTTGTACATATAACTCCTCTTCTTCTACTTATAAGTATATGATTGAATGATAAGAGTCTCAAATTTAGCAAAACCTAACCGATTCTAATTCCAATCCATTTGCCGAACCTGAATCAAGAAAAATCCACAAGTTTCCCCAAATTCACTAACCTAACAGTCTCCAACTATCTCTCTCAGACCAAGCAGAAGCTAAGACCATGAAAACGGAAGAAAAGCAAGGGATATGCAAGCGAGTACCAACTGCAACCAAACGCGAAGGTACCGCAAGTCGTTCCTGTAACGCCGATCGGACTCGAAGGCCCTCGCGCATTTCTGGAGGAGCCAAGGAAGCTTCTCCTTCAGAGTCTTCGAAGGAAGCAAGTCTTTCATCTTCCGAATGCCTCTGAAGCGAAAATGTCAGCCATGAAAACGGTGATGCGAGGTGAGCAGAAGAAGGAGAGGGAGCTTTGAGAGAGCAGTGATTACCGGATCCATGGATGGAGAGGATCTTTGCCGGTGTAGGCCTTGATGTCGGAGACGATGGTGGCGATAAGGTCGTTGCTGGCCATGGAAATGGCTGTTGCAGCGGAAGCAACGGTAATGGCGGTCTGAGGAAGAGAACCCGAGCATGTATTTGAATTCAATTTTAATTAATTGGCGTTTGCACCTTTTAGTTTTTATTAATTGGCAGATACACCCTCAACTTTGTTTTTAGGCTAATACACCCTCAACTTTGTTATGCAACATTTTAAAACCTTTCTAATTTTGAATTTTAGTGCTTGACGCTCTTCATATTTTTAAGCCTTTTAAAACTTTATAATTTATAGCAAAAAAATTTATTTGATTTGACTTTTTTTAATCTAGAATTTTAGTGCTCGATCCTCTTCATATTTTATAAGATTTTTTTTTTTTAGTTTTTTAAATAAAGGTGACACTACAAGTCAATGTTACAATGCACTCTCGCATTACTATATATATTTGGTGTAAGAACATGTGGTACTATTTGCCAAGTTTATATATATAAAAGAGACATTCAATCTTATTTAAGTCCCATGGGATTTGAACATGCGACCTCTTAAATAGATATGTAGTAGAGTTACCATTAGGCCAAACAAACTTGGTTATATTTATAAGCTTTTTAACTTTACAAATTATTGCAAATTTATTTTATTTCATTTGACTTTTTTTTAGCTTATATTTCTCCTGAATTTTTGTAAATTATGTCTATTATCATATTATTGAAAGGGATAATCGCAACAAAATATTCAAATTTTGACCAACTAAAATGACAAGAGTTCAAAGGGGAAAAGAACAGTAAAATTACTCAAAAATCAATAAATGAGAGGCGATGCAATTTTCCGTCTAATTTTTATTATTTTTATGAATGTGTTGTCAATTTTTTGGGCATAATGCTATTTAATCATACTTAAGATACATATTTATGTGCTCATCCAAATTCCAAACCATCTAACATCTTCGCTTATTTCAATTCGACAGAAAAAATTTGGACGAAAAATGTGTCATCTCATATTAATTTACTTTGGGTACTTTTGTCGCTATTTTTTTATTTTGGACCCATGCTACATCGTTTGATCGAAATTTAGGTACTTTTGCCGCAGTTATTCATTATTAAAATTTAAAAATAATATTGACCTAGTGCGATTTTAATGTCGTTTCCAACAATGATGTCTGTTTTTTCTATTTTGAAGATTGTCGTATTCCAAAAAAAAGTCGTTTTCGAAGGGGAAAATGCAATTCAGACAAGTCTTTCAGTAAGTTAAGATTTGGTATTACTCATAGAAAAAAAACCACCGCCGATTCGATTCTTCTCGGAGCTCTCTCCGTTTCGAACCCTAACAATGGCGGATTCCACCAGAGCTGAACGAGGCCTCGACATCCTAGACTCCGGCGATGACGAAGACGTGACCGAAGAGTACGACGACGTGAAGGAGGCAGCCCGCGATGAGGCCGACGAGGAGGACGACGGAGAAGCCGAAGAAGATGACGAAGACGAGGAGGAGGACGACGACAAGCCGCCGACTCGCCGCCAAATTTTGTCCCAGGAGGCGCGATTGCGCGAGGAGAGGTCGCAGCTGGAGAGCCTGGTTCGGCGGCTGTCGACGGAGAAGGTCCTGGTGAGAGTCCACGACATCGTCATCAAGGGGAACGAGAGGACGAAGGACCACGTGATCGAGGCCGAGGTGGAGAGCATCAGGACGGCGAGGACCAT
This sequence comes from Parietaria judaica, assembly GCA_954871525.1. Taxonomy (NCBI): domain Eukaryota; kingdom Viridiplantae; phylum Streptophyta; class Magnoliopsida; order Rosales; family Urticaceae; genus Parietaria; species Parietaria judaica. The sequence continues at coordinate 6,670,364 of OX940862.1, forward strand.
GCAGGAGCTCCTCCAGGCGTCGGGAGCCGCCAGCGCCAAGCTCCAGGGGCTGGAGATCTTCGACGCCGTTCGGATCACGCTTGATTCGGGACCTGCGGAGCTTCCTGGGACTGCCAACGTCATCGTCGAGGTCGTCGAGGCGAAAAGCCCCCTCACCGGCGAATGTGGCGCGTACACTAAGCCCGCGGTACGCTTCATTTTCGCCGTTTATCTATCGTCTAGGATTTTGGTTCTCAATTGGTGAGAAATTTGGGGAAAAATTGAATTGCTTGTAGTTCAGATTGCCTATACTGAGTTCGTATAAGGTATTGCAGATTCTTATATGGCTTGTTTGTTAGTCAAATTGATAGTACTGCGACTAGTGCTTAGAACATGTGTGATTTCGAGGCATTTGCAAATGTTGAAGTGCGCTTATGTAACTTTGTATATTGGTGTAAATCATGCCTGTGCTTTTTTGGCTCAAAGGAAGGATTTAGAAGAGAACATGGCTTGGTTCTGCTCTAGTGTTGCTTTGCTAGTCCTTACTTACTAAGTTATGTCGCCAATTAGTGTGTTCGTAACTAGGATAGGCATCAATGACGGGGAAATTGCACGTAGCTGTCTGGAATTGTGGTACCGTAATCTGCTTCGGCTTTAAACTTTGTTTTCTAGGTCAGTTAAGAAGAATTCAAGTTAAAAAATATCATGCTTTATTCACAGGATTTCATGAATTCCTATGTACACTGAAAGTTACCTACTTTGTTATGTTAAAAACAATTTTCTATGAAATATAGAGGTGTTGACTAATCAAATTTGTTTGACATGATGTGGGCTGATGAATTTTGTGATGCTTTTATAGGCTAGATCTTGGACCCTTGAAGGTTCGCTTAAGTATAAAAATTGGCTCGGGTATGGTGATCTGTGGGATGGTTCTGTGGCATATGGTCCCAACCAGACATCGGAGATAAGTGCGGGTGTGTTTCTGCCGAGGTTCAAAGGTTTCGCGACGCCTCTTATAGTACGAGCATTCCTGCTTTCTCAAGATTGGCAAGAATACTCTTCTTACAAAGAGCGACAGTTGGGGCTGTCTCTTGGCTTGTTATCGTCGGAGCACCACGATTTGGTATACAATCTCGGATGGCGTACCTTAACAGATCCATCCCAAATGTCGTCTATGTCGATAAGAAGGCAGCTTGGTCATGGGTTACTATCATCTCTTAAATATACGTTTAAGATCGATAAGAGGAATTCGCCTATAAGGCCAACAAAAGGTTTCGCTAGCGTTTTTACCAGCCAAATTGGTGGGCTAGCACCTTATCATCGATGCTTTCGGTTTCTGCGCCAGGTACGATATGGTTAAACTTAAATATGAAAAGTAATATCGAATTTCAGAATTTTTTTGACCAACTTGTAATGATTAAATTTGAAAGAAAGCTGTGATTTACAGAGTTGTGAATTAGCTGAGTTTGAACTAACTTTTTAAAACACCAGAAGAAAAAAAAAGAAGAAAAAAAAGAACGGGCGACTAGGAAGAGAGTAACACCACTGATATTGGTGGAATAATGAGATAGTTTATTCAATGATAATGTATGTAATATGTAGGAATCTCAGAGCTATTTTTTTCTTATCTAATTGTTGACTATCCATCGATATGTTTAGATTTAGATCTAAATTTTCTATCTAAATAACTGTAATAGAAGCATTAATAAAAGAATAATAGTCATTTACACGTTTATCGTTTGCGTCCTTTTGTCATATAGTTCAGTTTCATAATCTTCTTTTGTCACATAGGCTTCTTGTATGCTGCATTTTGGAAATTCACATTTCTTAGACAAGAAAAAGAGAGAGAAAAATAGAAAATGTAATTATTGTAAATTATAAAAATGTCACATCAGTTCCCTAGACTTCCAAGGAAAACTTTATTTTCTGTATTTATTTTGCTACGCTTTTTATTCCCTGAGTAAATTTTCTCATTAAAATGTCAAATAGGAATTCGATATCCGTTACGCGTTGCCTTTCGGGTTTCTTAATGCTGCACTTAACTTTGGAGTCTCCGGAGGAGTTGTTTTTCCTTGGGGAAGCGGGTTCTTGAATAAGCCCTCGTCTCTTCCAGAAAGGTTCTTCTTGGGTGGTGATTTCTCTCCGGTTTGCACTATCGGTGGCCCAACAACCGTGTGGGGATTCCGGACAAGAGGAATTGGGCCTTCAGAGCCCAGAAGGCAAAATAGTATAAAACCCGATGGAGAGAATGTGGACTCTCCCGGAAGAGATGTTATCGGAGGAGACCTTGCTCTTACTGCATTCGCAGATGTTTCCTTCGATCTCCCTGTTGGCTGGCTGAGAGAACACGGGATTCATGGACACGTCTTTGCAGGTGCCGGAAATCTGGCAAAACTAACCGAGAACGAGTTCCGCAACTTTACTCTTAAGAAGTTCGTTGAGTCGGCTCGGACTTCCGTTGGAGCTGGAATTGTTGTGCCCACAAAATTCTTCCGCTTAGAGGTTTGTTTTTTTAATCTGTATCTTGTATATAAATTAATATTCTATTATGGGATTGTATAGGAATATAAAAGTTACGGATTATTGTGCAAAATATTAATTGGGAGCTTAAGATAATTAGCCAAATCAACGTTTTAAAATTGGTAAAATAGCCATTGTTTGGTTAATTTTGTGCCATAGCCAATAGACCACATTAACTGATATAAAATGACTTATCTACCCTTATTATTATTAATTAATATTAAAATTCGAATCAACAAAATTATTTAAAATTTATTTAAATAATTAATAATTAATACGAATTTATTTTAATTTTTTTAATAATTAATAAAATAATATATTCGGAAACAGATATTTGAATTTCAAATTTAAAAATAAATTTCAAATTTAAATATAAAAAATGTTTTGCACTTTTTGAAATAGAAATTCAAATTTATTAAGTAACATTAATTCGAATTAACCATAATAATAATTTAAAACAATTTGAATTAAAAAAACATTAACCAAATTAACCATTCGATTTAACATAATTTTACTCTAATAAATACAAATAAACCAATTAACATACATTTACAATTCGAATTAACATACATTTACACGATTTAACATACATTTACAATTTGCATTAATATACATTTACACGATCGTGATCATCCGACGTTCCTCCGTGATCCTCGATTGAGGATCGTCGAGATCCTCCGAGTCGTTGGGAATGACGTGGTGGTTGTCGTTGACGGAGTCCACGACTCTTCCGCCGGCGATGAAGCGGCCTTCCATTTTCATCAAACCCTAGATCCAACATAAGTTAATAAAAAACCTAGTTTATTGAGAAAAAATCATGACCGCTGCAACTTCCAAACAAGGAAGAAAAATAAGCTCTCATTGACTTAAAGAATAAAAAATATTTATTTCCAAAAAATATTAAGACGAATAGAACAAGAAAGGCTTTGGTTAATGCAGGAAAGAGTGGTCCAAAGGCTTCTGTATTTCTCCCTCTCGATGTGAGACCAGATCTCGGGGATCTTGCGATCCAGCATCCGCCGTAGCGTCATGGATGGCGTGTCACCGAGGAAACCAGATTCTACAGCGACGGATTCGGAGAGGAGCGATCGGAAGTCGTCAACGGCGAGGATGAAGTCCTGGTAGTGAGCTCTGCAAACCTCTTCGATGTTGGCCTCCTTGGAGCGCGCGAAGTGGCGGAGGCTGAGGAGGAGGGACTCCGGCTTGCTGGCGGCGAATCAGAAAGAGAGAGGTCGAGAGAGATAGAGATCGAGAGAGAGATAAATTAGGGTTGAATAAGCCAACCAATAAATTAGGCATTTAATACCTAAAAATCTTGTTAAAAATAAAAACACAAATAATAAATCTTGTTAAAAATAAAAACGAAAAATAATTAAATAAAAATTCAATACCATAATCATTAATATTAATCGACAGATATTATTGTTAGGGGTAGAATAGGTATATAAATATGGGAGCAAAACGCCACATCATAAAATTTGGCTATTTTGGAAATTATAATCACACGTTTGATAAAATGCAATTTAAACGTAGTAAGGAGGCTATTAGCTATGATTTCTCATATTAATTTTGTATCTTGTGGCTATTGCTTTATCGACAGTGCAACTACTACTACATATTGAGGCAAATGGAGGGCGATCGTGGAAAGACCGGCTTTCGGTTTAGCATCTCCGCTCCGTCGTGAGATACTCACGACACGATATCCGATATATGATTCAGGAGTTATGACGTGGCAGACCAAACATGTCGTTTCAGGTAGAACATAACATGAGGCTTTTTTTTCCCAGTTGGCAATTCACTTCTTTGTTGAGCATCTTTGCTCAGACAGTCACATTTTTTGTAATCTCAAAACTAGACTGGATTCCCGAAGCTTGGTTCTCGTCATCAAAAAGAAAATAAAATGCTTGCGGAAACTTATTTCCACCCGTCTGTTGTGATACTCTGTACAAGTACTTTGAGAGTATACGTTCTTGCGAATCCCGTATCGCCATTTTGGAAGGTTTTTACTTTGGCTTATTACTTATTAGTTGATTATTGGAAAAATATTTCTTCATTGTTGGTTATATGTGCAGCTATTTCTGAATTTCCTTTAGATGTTAATGTATTTGGGGGTTTTGGTTTGTAAGTATGCTCAAATCATATGCAATACGAGAATGCGCCAGATTTTGACAGTTTTTTCTTCCCGGTCCTGGTCTTCTGGGAATTTCACAATTCCTCACGGTCCTGGTAATGGTAAAAGTATCGGTTTAAAGCACAGTAAATGGTGTTTATAAGAACAAAAACGAAGACCAGGTCCCCATCGATGAAAACTGATTCGGGTTCTCAAATTGGGATCGGGAAGTATTAGTTACTGTATTACCGGGAGAGAAAAATACCTATTTTTACATCGGGAACTGGCAAAAATTCGCCCATCCCAAGTATTAATCACCTTTTTTTTTTTTTTTTTTTTTTTATGTATTGTGTTTTTAACCGTCAGTGATGGGCTGACTGAAACCAAAATCTAGATTGTATGTTACACTGTGTGCTTTTCTTCTACATTGTGTGTGTATGGTCAAATTAGACATGCTCGTGAGTATATTTTATATACCCTAATGAAACAATTATTCTAAAATCTCTTACACTAACTAAATTATTTTAAAATTTATATCTATCTAGTTGAGAGTTGATACAAGATATTCTCATTAATAATCTTGGCATATGCAATTGAACGCTCGCACTACGTCAACTTTAGAGGAGTAAAATAAAATGTCTGAAAACGAAATAATACATACTTTTTTAGATTAATATGACACACTAATTTGATTTTATTCCATTCTTCTCTATTTTTCTACGTATTTGGTTTGATATTATTCCATTACACGTCATTGTTGGGACCTAGTGATTGCCATATGGGATACATTACAATCAACGAGGCCAACATGGTTGCCAATTTAATCTTAAAGAAATTCATGTGTGTATATATTTATGAACGATTATTGTTTTAAGGAATAATTAACTTAGATAGTCATCTACCTAACTCAATTATTGGGTATATTAGAGACTTAACGAGCTATATACTATATAAGATTAAATTCTATTCATGAAGTGGAATATAAGGACTTTGAATTATGAAAATTTTGAGCTTGAAAAAAAAAAACAAAAAAACATTGTCACTCTCACCAAGTCATACAAGTCTCCTCGTATATTATATATTACTAATTACATGGCTATAGCCTATATGCAAATACACAACATTCTAAAATATATATTTTCTTGGACTTTGAAGGCTATATATGAACGTATACACTATATATTTTGTACACATATTATATACACATCGTTTTGGGAAAAGACAGACATGCTCAGTCTGAAACGACAAAGTATATGGATCCGCATAAATAGGGTCACGTATTCTCATGCATAAATAAATAAAATAAGTAATTAGAAGTAAATATATAAATTATAAAGAAATGAGCAAATTCATGAGATGAAGGATGAGCACTGTTGGGAGTTGACTTTACAGTTGGGAGTCATGGGTCGAATCTTTTCAGACCTAGCAGTAATTTAATAATATTCACAATACATGTATTATTTTTTTTAAAAAGTCTTTCTAATTAGCTGGTTTCTCACTTAATACATTTCCATCTCTTAATTATTATGCAGTTAAGATAAATCAAACCAGTAATAGAAAAGAAAAATGAATAAACATGATCTTTTTAATCAATAGTACCATTAATTAGTATTTAGTGATTGTATAAGTATATCATATATACATTATTATGTATATATATATACCTACCTTTTCTGACCTTTTCTTTTCTTTCTAGAGCTACATTTGGTATTTGTTGGACGGCACTTAATTCTCTCAAGAGGCTCGTGATATGGATTGAGATCATTAATCTCTACACCTGGTTGGATACACTTACAAATCATCATATGAGAATATATACATATATATATATAGATTATAGAAAATACACGAGTGCAGAATATATATACTGACTTTCTATTCATTTGTGAGATATATATATATATATATATATTCAATACCGAAAGATCATAATTGGTTCATATACTTTGTTCATGTACCACACAATTTATGATCTCAATTGTTGAAATAGAATATAATGAATTTATTTATTTTTGCTCTCTTTAGTTGGTTGTAATAACTAATAACTAAAATATATTTTCATTGGTGTAAGAAGAGAATAGAAAAAAAGAGAAAGTATATATTCAAAGGCATGCAGTATCATGTTTCTTTAGAATATGGAAATTAATTAACTGTAAGTTTAATATTGAAAATAGCACATTCTATTATCTGACTACAAATATGATATAGCAGAATATATTAGAACCTCGATAAAATAACAACTTCAATTAAATTTCAACATTTCATGACTCAATATTTATGTATTAAATTAATATTTGGTAAATAGATAAATTAATAATGTTTGTGCCATCTCAACAGTAGTATAATTTATGAAGATTATATGCTACTCCCACCGAAATTAGTAAGACTATCATAGATTATTTTTTTTTTATTTTTTTTAATGAAGTGGTACTCTTGGCCAATGTTATAATGCACTCTCGCATTACTAGATATATTCAGTGTAAAAACGAGTGACACTATCGGCCAAGTACACATATGTAAATGGGACAAGCATTTGCTTATCATGGAGTTTGAACTGTGATCTCCTGTGTAAAGGTATGTAGTGAAGAATTAAAATGCATATTCTTCTACTCTTAATGTAGTATGCTGTATATTTAATTTAATTGAGTTATTAGGGGAAAATATATTGAATTTTTATATCCCTTTATTTGAGTTCATTTATCATAGTCTCTCTCTCTCTCTCTCTCCCTCCAACGAGTCACGAGCAGACAAACTTAGAGCATTTTAATACAAAAGAGCCACAGGATTCTTGCTTCGGGGAAAGTTGACTAGTTTGTCCCTGTCTCCACGTTTATATTTTATTATATATAAGAAGATTTTTATACATTTTCATATTCTCTAATCAACTTATTCCATATGGCCGCTCTTACACAAAACCTAACATTACAAGTTTAACTGCGTGAAGTGATATGATAGTTATTAAAATTCAAATAAATTAGTTATTATGTGATAGTAAAGAACTGTTGCTTCTAGTTCCTTTTTATTAATACTTATATATAAATTAAATAAACTAGTACATCAAAGTTTTGTCGTGTATGACGATTGCTAAACTTTTTAGTAATTTTCCATGCAACGGTCGTCTAATTTCCCTGTAGCTTCGTGGACGTTGATACTAATATTTTAAAGGGCTATCACTATTAGGGTCACTCATTCGTACATATTATACTATAAAGAATATTGCTTAATGTAAAAAAATGGCTTTAATATAACATTTTATATTTAATTACCCTAATCAGGATTATATAAATTTACGTGTCGTAACATTCTAAAGATGCCCTCTTTTTTGGCAAATCAAACCGGTGGCATCATGAGGCATTAGGTTTGTATTTATTTTACAATATATGATAAAAAGGAATATCAATTAAAACACCATCAAATAATCTTATGTAAATTTTTATCACAGAAAAAATATTAAATACATATTACACGAATTGGCATTAATAACAAATATAGAGGGTGTTTGTATAAATAAATTCCCAGGGTTTATTTATACATCAATATGAATATATTAGACCTTCCATTAATTATAGAAGAACATCCCTGCTAGTTATATTATTAACATTCAAAGGATATATGTCTCTCATGCAAATTAATTAATACATGATATATCATAAGATCATTACCATATATATACACAATTGCGTCACATATAAAGAATACATATATAGTATACAGAGAGAGAGAGAGAGAGAGAGAGAGAGAGAGAGAGAGAGCATTAAATCTCTGGCATGAGGAAAGCCTAGATACAAAGCCATTAAGATTCACTCTGATCTCTCAAACACCACCACAACAAAACCAAAAAATGATACCACACAATCCCCATATCAAAGATCAAGAGGTCATGATCACGAGGAGATTAGGAAGCAAAAGCTGAAGATATACATCATCACTGAAAGATCAAACCAAATACAGTCATGGCCGAGAGAAGTGCCAGTAGTAGAACAAGTCACAGTCTGGAAAGAAACCCTAATAATTCCGAGACCAACCGCTTGAGAAGCTCGAGCAACAGCACGGTTGAAGAAGACGGATCGAAGAAGGCTTCAGCCTCTGGCGGATCCGTGAGGCATTATGTTCGATCCAAGACGCCCCGGCTGCGGTGGACGCCGGATCTTCACCTTTGCTTCATTCGCGCCGTCGAAAGACTAGGAGGGCAAGAAAGTAAGTGACTAATCCGTTATTAGTAAAAAAAAAAAAATAGATTAGCTTTAAGAAGCTTGATTAATCCATAGAGTATAGAACTACTATATATATATACATATATAATCGTGTGGCTTGATTTGATTTGCTTGGTGCAGGAGCAACGCCTAAGCTGGTTCTTCAATTGATGAACGTAAAGGGTCTCAGCATAGCTCATGTGAAGAGCCATCTTCAAGTAATAATAATCTTGATCAACACTTAATTACATGAATTACTTCTTCAAATTATTGTGTTTATAGGTTTTTTTTCTGCAGTTATATAATTCATAATTTATAATTTCTTTTTTTCTCATGATTTATTTATAAATTGGGGTTGCTTTTCCAGATGTACAGGAGCAAGAAGACTGATCAAGACCCAAATGATGAAGGTGAACAATATTAGGGATATATATTCATGATGATAATCTCCATTTGCAATATATTTGACTTGATGACCTTAATAATATATTTATGTATGCAAGATTCTTGTAGTTTTTAGAATTTTCTTGATTTTAATTAAAACTCAGTTTTTAGATCAAGGGTTTTTCTTGGAAGGAGGAGATCACAGTAACCATATATACAATCTCAGCCAACTTCCCATGCTACAAAGCTTCAATAGATGGTCTTCCACGTCCAATTCCAATTTAAGGTAAAAATAAATAAATTAATACTATATTGTCAATGTGTGTATATATGTATATATGTGTAGTAAAATGTCTAATATAATTTCTCCTGATCTTTTGAATGAAGATATACAAGTGCCTCGTCTTGGCGAACGTCCCGTGATCCTCATTATAACGACAAACACGGAGTTCATCATCGTGGTTCGGTTTCCGAAAGATTGATAAAAAGTTACAATCACGTTATTTCTCCAATTCTAAACACCAAAACTAGCACATTCGCTCCTAGTTGGAGGTCATCAACGCATCAAGAGGAGTCGCTTTGGAGATCGTCGTCGTGGAGAAATAGTAATCAAAACACGGTCAAGTTTCCGAGCTCAAGAGAACCATTAGAAGATCATCATCAAGAAGGTAGATCTCTCATCACTCAATCCTCAATGCAACAAGGTCATGATCAATCAAACAAGTTGAAGAGGAAAGCCATTGATGACCTAGATTTGGACTTATCTTTGAAAGTGAGACCCAAGTGGGAAAAGGGTTCACTCGGTGAAGATGATGATACGATGATCGATAGTAGTTTGACCCTTTCTCTCTCTCCTTCTAATTATTTGAAGGGATTATTAGGTGATCATCATGTAATTATGAATAATGATAATAAGGATGACGATGATGATAATAAGCTAAGGAAAGTGGCGAGTACTCTTGATCTGACTTTGTGAATATATTTTGAAAATTACACATATATTCTGAGTGAGATCTTGAGGTACTTGTTCATATATTCCTAGTTATATTATATTATGATTTAGTGATGGTATTTTTTTCGTCGTGATTGTCGTGGGCAAGCTAACAAACAAGGAAAGAGCCGTGAGTTAATTAGCAATTGATTCTTTTTTCTTAGTCTCATTGTGTTCACATTTTTATTGTTGAAATATATTCAAATATTGATCATGATTAGATATCTAGCTAGGTTTAATAGCGGCATAAATACAACCCAATTTTTTTATTGCTAAAATTCTTAATATTCATTATTTTGTTTTTCTCCAACTTTTTATCAACTTTCAATCGATTTATATATTATAGAATTTTATATGTGTTTTCAAGTCGTTGACATCAGTCACGAATAGATTTTTTTAAATGTTTTTCTATTCTATTTTTTGGTAGTAATAGATTTTTTTTAATTTTTTTCTATTCTACTTTTTGGTACTCATGACGGGACGTTAATGAACATGGAATAAACTATTGTACAGAAATTAACAACATAGTAGAAATTGAGAAGTTCGGCCGCAAAAATCAAAACATTAAGTATTTACGCCGCTATTAACTCTAAAATCTATAAGCTTCTATTCTAAGTTCTAACACATATATATATATATATATATATATATATATATATATATATATATATATAACACGATTTCTTTTGCACGCTTTACCAGAAATATAGTGAAATCAGAATGTATGTTTGAATATATAGTTTTGAGAGTTTCGGGGTTTCCATGCACATATAGTTTACATATTATATATATTACTTATATATAATTCGACCTTTGTTTTACTATAACTGGAGCTTCGTTAATTATTTATGGAGAAACTTCAAACACCTTGGAAAACTGTTATCGTGTGGATTGAGAACATATTTTGTGTGAATTCGCATCGAGTGTTTCAAAAAAGAACAAAATTAATTTGTCTTCGTTAACTTAGATATCAGTGTTTTTGTATCTATATGACGGTAAACAAACAAGGCTATTTATTAGGGTTACTTTTACACTATTTTCTTATAATTGCACGTAATATTTATATCGTACTTTGTCAAATTCTACTATTATCTCGTAATTGCATGTGTGACATGTCTTGTTTGGTTCAATACATAATATTAAAGGAGCACATGAATTACTTTGAGAGAACATTTCGGAAAGTGAACTCTTGTCTTATATTCGATTATATATATTAATAATATATATGCTAATGCTAGTCTATATATAGTCAAACCACTTTTATTGACAAACTCAAACTCAATATAAGAGAATTTAGTAGTATATAGAGGTAAAAACAGAATAAAAGATTGAATAATAAATACAAAATCAAATATACCGATATCGTATATGTATATATATATCGTATACCAAATTTGAACGATTAAAACTGAACGCACCGAGTAATAACTGAATATATATATACTATTAGGTTGCTGTACCACTAGAGATTAACATAAAATTTGTATTTTATATCAATATTCACTATTATTAGCCTCTACTTATATAACACTTATATATATATATACATATATCGAGCTTATTATTCTTAAATCTATATATTTATAAATATGTTCTTACTTAGCGATTGTGTTATTCGAATTTCTAATACATGTGGTAAAATACAATATTACTGCGAAAACCGTGTAAATACAATTTTTTTTATCTTTCCAAATAAGAAATTCTATCGTCGTTATAAAATATCAAAATACGATATTCAATTTATTAGCTATTTAAGGTCTAGGCTGTACATCTAAGATCTCTATATTACTATATATATTACTATATATATATATATATATATATATATATATATATATATGACTAGTCCTCGATCATCAAGTCAGTGACATTATATGAAATGATTTACATGATCACGACAGTATATGGATGACCTCGACATTGCAAAAGTAGTTCTCTCAGTTCTCACTACAATATAATAGTGTATTATGTAATTGTATACTGTATATTTTTTCTTTCACTTTCTCCATTAATATTTTAGCTCAATAAGTTCAAAAACGACTCAATCGGAATATTACATCTTACCTTCAACAAAATTCGACATTTTGGGGTATCGATAAATTAAATGATCATTCTCAGCCACGAACATAAATGTGTAGAATCATATATGTAGGAGAAGATATCAATACTTGGGAACTCAAAAATCCAAATAAAAAACATCTCTAAATAGTATATATATTTGAGAACATAGCTTACATATATACGAAAAAAAAGAGAGAAGAGAACTAGCAAGTTTGATCTCAAACAAATATGATTTTTAACAAAAGACCGAATAAAATTCGGATGTGAATTTTATCAGTGATGACTTCACTTGAGCACCAAAGCTAATCAGTAATCAGGGTATTAATCAGCAACTCTGTAAAGTCATTTTGACCATTGAGTTTACAATTTTCAACTAACAAAATAAGATTAATTAAAAAAAATCAACAAATATTAATTTGCCCCCTTGACATTATAAATTTGTCTTGATGTGGCCCCCTAAATTATTAAATGTCTACATGGTACTCACTTTTTCTTTGTGTAGTTACATAACCAATTTTAGCGTTTCTAGTTAACAAGCTTAATTGAGGAAATGGTATTTTTAAAATGAATTCACCCTTGAAGCATCCAAAGGGAGAGGACGCACACAACGTCACATTTACTACCACACACACGCCCCGCTGCCTTCCAGTCAGGCGTGACGCAGTGTGGTGCTGTGTGAAACATAGTTATTTTTGCCGGAAATAATTAACTATTATTACTTTTGCCAGAAAATTAAATATTTAATTTCCATACGTGAAAAATATTTCATTCTAGATAATAATTCCCTACTCGTTTTTAAGATTATTTTAAGCCAATTCCGACACCTTACTCAAAAGTTCCGCTCCGTCAAAATAAACCCTTTCGTCGAGGCTCTGAAAACACTTTAACTACGTAAAAATAAAAAAGAAAAATCTAATAACGTGTATTGTTGGGCCTCATCAAGTTGGCAACACTTAGAATTAGTTTGACAATTAAATCACAAAATTATTTCCTTTTATAGCATTCGTTAGGTTTTGTCGCAACACAAGGAAACAGGAAACTTACTTAAATCCTTTAAAAAAATATCTTTATACATATTTTATTTTTAAATTAACTACCTTTCTTTAGGTTTTGCTTAAAGATAAGATATAGTTTCTTGATATGCATTAAATTCGAAGTCTCCCTTATTATACGCCTATAATATAAATATTACATGAAGGCTAAAACCCTACATTCATAAACCTCGTCACTACCCAATCACTACTCTCCCATTAAACCCTCATCGATTTTCTTCGAGCTCCTCGAATGGCGTATTTCATATACAACAAGGGACGAAGAACCATCACCAAGCGATCTCATTGCAAAGAAGATCCCTCGCAGAAGCCGAAGAAGATGATGAGTGTCAACATGCCCAGCATGAGTTTCAGCGATCAAGATCGTCGTCGTCACGCCTCGGCTCCTTCCACGAAGCCCAGAATGAGGGTCCACAGCCTAGCGCAAGTCTTCTGGTTCAGCACGGACGACGACGACCTCGACTATGCCAACCTCGATGTTGACCCAGACTGCGACAGTGACGATGATGCCGTCGAGTCCGTTGAGTCCAAGAAATCTCCTACAGCCACGCCAGTTGATTGCCTTGATCCGACGGAGACGGCAATGAAGGCTCAACGTTAGGGCTTGCTGCTTTCTACGTATGGGCTGTGACGCAATCGGTGGTTTGAAAGTCCGGTGATTAAATCAATCATTATTCGTTAATTTGTTATTAACAGATCATATATATTATTCTATTGAATCTTGTTTCTTGACTATCAAGCAAGCGATTAAGAGAATATTTTGTTATATTTAGGACGTCACGTTTCTTTATTTGTATTTGTTGTACGTGTTATTCTAATTAAAATTTGAGTTCATTTTATTTTTTCACGATTTCGGTTCTAATTTTATTTTAAGAAAAGGGCAATATGATCATGAGATAAGTATAGTAACTTTCAGAAACTGATTTACTTATAATTCTTCGATTCATCAATTTTAATTCCTGCATAGAGATTTTGTGTGTGTGAATTGTGATATGATATATATATATATATATATCTTGAATTTAACCAGTGATTAATTAGTAAATTACTATAATGTCGTTTTCTTGGTTGATTGTCGTTTTAATTTCGTGCTCTTATAAGTACGAGTACAATTTGTATTTATATCACCTAGCTATCAGTATCACAAAACATTAGCAAACAAACGATAATTACAAAAATATAAAAACGGAAAAACTAGAGAATAAAAAAAAGTGTTTGAATAATATACATATATTGTAGTGTATATTAAGAATGTATTAATTAGTTAGCCATTAATGTTCATCCGATTTCGAACACCATAATAAACTTGCATTAATATGGCTTAGCACCGCGGCCCTGAGTCTGTGGGCAGGAGGCGAAGACCGATTTTGGGGCCTCTATCGTAATTGTAAAATCAAATTTTAAAACAGAAAGTATAAAAATATATATAATAAATTACTTATTCAAATATATAAATGAATGAAGAATAAAAATACGTATAAATAAATTGCAGAGGGTTTCGGCTTGGAAAGAAGAATAGATCAATAATAGGGAAAGTAATTATTTGGTTTACAAAAAGGATTAAATTGTCAAAAAATAAAAACTAGTCGTATATTATAGAGTAACATGACATGAGCCCATTAATTATATTAAATAAATATATAAATTAAAGACAATCAATTTATATTATAAATTTTAATGAAACGTTGTCTAAAGACATGGCATGACATGCTAGTTGCGATGATATTTAGTGATCGCCACGGCGAGACTTTAGGACAACGCTTCTTCGGGCGTTGTCCAATCATTTATCGGAAGTGGCTATGAATAATAAATACAAAGTTGGCGTTTTTTTAATGTGACCTATATATTTTAAATTCTAGCACCTATAGTGATGGCAAGCTGATTGGATTTTGACTTTTTGTTGCAAATGTACCGCCGAAATCCTTGTTGCAGGAACGCGGCTGCAAAATGCTTCAAGCCCTCCGGAAAGGCCTCGCTCGGGCTAGAAAATTGGCTCCAGCAGTGCGACAATATGGGCTCCAAGTCCGCGGCCAAAAGAACGAATGCCTCCACTTTCGTATGGCATTTGAGGCTGGCTTCCGAGACCGGAAATTGGGAGTAGCACGCCGAGTTCAGCTTCCACTCCAAGAGCTCTTTCCCGAAGAAGTCGCCTTTCTGGAGGCGCTCCATCAGGCTGCCGTTGTTCCCAAAGCTCCACACGACGCCTTGCGTTATCAACAGAATGAAATCGAGTGGCTCTTCCTTCCGAATGATGTAGCTCTTCTCTGCGTATACCGCTGGCTTGAGAAAGTTGCAAAATTTTTCGTGCACGAGTTCTTCCATGTTTCGCAGCATTGGCACCTAAGTAGAAAAAAAAATACATTATAAAGCAATTTACTCGAGCGATGTTTTTATGTTATACTTACAGTGGTTAATAACGGCTTAAGTACTTAATATATATTTTGATATATGAGGTGCTATAAATCTAATCTTTCTTTTTTTCACGGTTGAAGTTCTCAATATTCACTATTTTACTACTTAATTGAGTTAAGAGTTTTAGATATGGGGTTAACAAAATTTTCTCTCTGTGTCACGTACGTAGCCAAGATATAATAGCACATCCAAAATTCTATAAAACGAATCAAAAAATGGACCGAATTTTAGAGAGAAGCAAAATATTGAATATATTAGGAACCTTGTCCACGAACTTTTTATGGGGATTAATACTACCTAAAACATAAAAACATTAAGTACTTGTGCAGTTGGTTACCCTTTAAAATAACATCCTTATTTGTGGATGTAAACGTTTCATGGACCATGTATTATGACGAGTAAGATTTAAAAATATTTAAGTAAAAATATCACATTCTAATTAGACACGTGATATTCCCATTAACATTAAGAATAATTTGATGGAATTATGAATGTGGCTATGTTCTCAAGATGTTAAAGTTTTATTAACGTACTTTTTTCAGGCTGGGAAAGCAGAGCAGTTTCTTGACTGACATTCCAAGTTCAGAAGGAAGAATTGGAAGAATATTTCCAACATCCACATCTTTTCCCTCTTGCAATCTCAGCCGTACGTAGCGCATAATCTTCTTCTTCATATCCGGCGTAAATCCATTTTTCGATATCCACCTTTCCGCCTTGCCATCTGAAGTAATTCTCTCGCGCTTCTTTAAGTCCATTAATTTCGTCACCCAAGCCGCGAAAGTCTGTTTCCACCAAGAACAAGTCATTTGTTTAATCAAATTGCTAATTCTAAGACGAAGGCAAATTTGAGAGTGTAATTGCCTCATCATGTGAATGATCAGGGAGCTCTTCAAGAAGAGAAAATAAACATTTGATATCGAAATCCCTGTCGTCTTTAATTGTGAGTCGCAAGTAGCGCTCGATCACTTCTTTCTTGTGCACCGGAAGGTTATGGGTTGACAGGTACGACTCAATTTCGGGTTGTCTGATCATAATCTTCCTTCTTGCCTCCTCAGATTTTGTGGTTTCCAATTGTATGTATGTCTGTATTTTATTGAACAAGCGACAATATTGATAAGAATATTTGAATAAATTATATTCTTCAAAACATCACTAATTGAACATTTATTCTACCAAACATCAAAACTTTAAAAAAAATTCCTCAATTTTTTTGGACAATTATTCCCCTGACTTAATCTAAAAACTGTCTAAATCTTTCGAAAACTGTCTTAAGTCAAGAGTATAATTCTGTGTCTCTATTTTATTGAACAAGCGACAATGTTAATGGGAATATTTGAATAAGTATTCTTCAATTGAACTTCTATTCTATTAAATATCAAAACTCTAAAACTGTTCCTCAATTTTTTTGGACCCCTGACATAAGACAGTTTTAATATAAAAACTGTCTAAATCTTTCTAAAACTGTCTTAAGTCAAGGGTATAGTTGTCTAAATTTTTTTTTAGGAACACTTTGGTGTTTGGTAGAATAAAAAGTCAATTATTGGTGTGTTACACTTACGTAATATATATTCATGTTTTTCTTAATATCTTGAACAGTTCATCTGACACGCGCGCTAAGTTAAACCGAATATTGAATCCGAACAACTGACCTGAACGTTTCCGATGAGGTACAAGAACAGAAGCAAGCCCAAAATTGAAATGAGACTTGCAAACAGGTTTTCTTCTACATTGGTGCTTGTATCAAGGTTTTGACCAAAAGAACTGCATATAAAGTGAAGATAAGAAAGTTTGGAAAAAAACTTTGCGACCTAATCTAATTGCAACTATATAACATACCTCAAATTTTTCAGACCCCACCAAAAGCAACGAGAGAACTTTTGAGTAAATTTCATATCTGTAAGAATCCCAGACTTGACAGCATCCGTAAACAACCCGAAGTCGTACTCCGTAGGGTTCGGGGGTCTGACAGGGCAAGTCTTGTCCAAATAACGAAGGTTATTTTTAAGAGGGTGTGTCATTTGACAATCGAAAGGACTGGGAACACATCCGTCGAGATTCTTACACGCTTGATGCCAGCAAGCCGTCTCACGAAAAATAGCGTAAAAGTACCAGAACGCGCCAAAAATCTGAAAATGCCGGTTCTTTTAGCAAAACGTTGACGTAACTAGTTAAGCATGAAAAATGAATGCAGCATATATAATGCGGAACTTACGTGTCCGAAGCTTATGTAAAGGAAGAAAAAGAAGGCGGCCCTGACCCAGACACGTCTGGTCAGCGAGTCGAAGCTTCTTCCTAGCTCCTTCGCAGAGAGATAGACTCGAAGAAGTCGTGGCGCGTACTGTATTAGAAGTAAGAAGTTCAGCACCTTCCTTGTCATCAAAGATCTTGATCCGGCGAGCTTTGAAGGGTATTTTAGTATGATCACCTGTTCGGATGTGACGTCTGTTAAAATTATTAATGCAACTCAATCACAACTAGTATATATATATATGGTGATTTGGTCAGGAGCACATATGTGCCCAAGACCATTAAGTGTGAAGATATTCATATTGTATAAAGTCCCGAGTAATTCTGAATAGATTCGGGTAACCGGGTATACGGAATTCAGACCCCTATTCTAGCTCCCCGTTAGTGAAATTATTACAAAAGTTATCAATAAACTATTCGTAAATTTTCTTATCTGGATCCCCGTTCTTGCTCCATGGTGTAGAAATTATTATAACAATAATAATTACTAAATTTTATTATTATTAATTTTATAAAAACTTTAAAGAGTCAATTTTTTTTTAATTGGGGTATTTGAAGAATCCAAAAAGTAATGGGTGATTTAATCCGGACTTTTTTTTAGTTTTGGATGTTTAATCGCGGCATGTATTGGATTCGGAGTATTTTCTTTTCAGGTTCTTTTGGTTTTTTTTGGACTCCGTGTATTTCAATTTATGTCTTGGATTGGGATTGAAATTATTACAAAAATAAACAATAATATATTTATAATTTTTTATTTTATTTTAAAAAAAAAATAATAATGTCTCGTGGCAATCGAAATGACATGACAGTTACATGTGGTGCAATAGCAGTCAACTGGATGGCACATGACATTGACTAATATTGGATGACTGAAATGAGACGGGAAGTGACAAAACAAGTGTGACAACTTTTCCCGCGACAAATCAAGACTAATATCCCTATACTAGATATCATTTGATGAATAAACATAGAACAAAGGAATCACAACCAAAGGGTTCGATAGATTACCTGAGGCAGAGGTAGAACGGCCAAAACGTCAATGAGAAGGTATTTCCACGGAAAACCGTTGAACACCGACAACCTCAGTTCTATGGCTATGGCGCAGGCGGTTGTGAGGCGAAAAAGGAAATGAAACACGTAAAACAAGTCGGTTGCGGTCCGTAGGACGAGTGCGATTACCTTCATTTTCTGGTCAAATTTAAGGCACTTGCCGTTCTCGTTAATGACCGGAACGTAGAGGAACAAAGGATCGAACAAGACGCTGAGGACGCATGAGGCTAGGAAGATCTTGTTCCAAAGCCGAGGATACGAAGCCCACGGGCTCAGAAGCCTCCCAATTTTTTTCGAATCTTTTTCCTTCGAGGGCTCTTCCGGTTCGAGATGATTACGGTTTCTCCTCTGTAAGGGCTCCATAGTTCGATGAGAAGAACCGATTCAAGCTCTGAACATATATATTACTTGACTCAGCTGAATACGAACGGGGAGCCATTTTCATGCCAAGATATTTACAGCTCACCACCACAGAAAATCAATGGTGGACAGAGCAAGCACATGTCTTTTTCTTAAAGAGACCAATTCAAAGAGGTAAGCAAATTGTAAATTGTAACTTGGACAGAAGATGCTGGGAAAAATATCCGAGACAGAACTGTTGAAGTGCCGTGTCATCATTTAATCGGTTTGGATAGAGAGAGTCATCGGGAAAAGTCGTTAAGATCAGTTAGTTAGACATGCGAGGGCACCATCGTAATAAAACAACCGGAGTTTTATAGTGAGTATTCGTGTGTTACTCCTAGATTTCCGATCAAGATCGAGGCTTGAGCGTAATTCCGATCAGTGAGTCACGTCACAACAAAAACTCTGAAGGCAAAGTTGTTTGATATATCGTCTGAAACTGGGAAGTGGGAAGTGGGGTTGAACTTTCTTCATTCATAAAATAGGAAGAAAGTGACGAGAAAATCATCGTTGCATGGACTATTAGGAGAAGCGACTCTGAGTCTGAGTCTGAGTCAACCATGCATGCATATTTACCAAGTCAATTATCATTCATACTCGACGATTAATAATGAAAGAAAGGTTCCAAAAAAATATAGGGATTTTCGTTAATAAAAAATGTTTAAATTCTATATTGAATATTAATAAATAGAAAAATTCGCAATCAAACGAAAATTAGGGCTATTTATTCATTATAAAATATAAAAAAAATTTGGGAAATTTGCGGCGAAAATCATCGAAGTTATTAAATTCTTGCAAATAAATCACTACCATTTATTTTTTGCGACAAAAATTATCAAAGTCACTAAATTCTTACAGATAAATAACTACCGTCTATTTTTTTTGCGCCAAAAGTCATTAAAGTCAAAAATCACGAGACTCGGTGTTATTCGGAGACCTGCCATAAGTACTGTTTCATTACGTGTTTCATGATCTGTATAGACCTGCCTTAATTAAGCGGATGAATTAGTCATGGGCGGACCCATGTTGGAGGTGGGCCCTAATTTTTTTCTTGTTATACTATTTTATCCCACTTTTTATTTTTATTAGTAAAGATTCATATAAAATTTTAACTTAGCCACTCTGAATTTTCACAAAATTGATATATAACCACTTCAAATATAATCTTTGACCAAAATTAAATATAGCCACCCCTGAGTTCAATTCCTACTTTCCGGCGGTGAAACTAATCCATAAATCCCGGAACACGGCCAACTAGTATGCTTGAGACTTAACTCTTTAGCAATAAATACATCATATAGAAACCAGTTCAATTATGTGTGTATAACTGTATATATAGATTATATATAGACAATACCATATGTAACTATACTAGTTATTTTATACATATCTTCCTAATCTTGTCGTTTTGAATATCATGATTTCTTGTCGTTTTTGCAA
The DNA here is from genome assembly GCA_954871525.1 of Parietaria judaica. NCBI lineage: Eukaryota > Viridiplantae > Streptophyta > Magnoliopsida > Rosales > Urticaceae > Parietaria > Parietaria judaica. The sequence goes on from OX940862.1 coordinate 6,691,205, forward strand.
TGGTACTCATACTGTAGTGATAGATTTTCATTAATATCACAATTCCTTAACCTTTTTGTTTCAGAAAGAAGGTAGAGTTTGTTGTTTAGTTGTATTGATGCCATTTTTGTACAAGCCACAAACAACACGTCGCCTTTTCATGCTTGATATTTCTGTTTTACGTAAGCTTTATATTTCACGTCGTTTACTTAATTTCTTGTCGTTTTCATCTATATCGTTTTTTCTTGCTCGCAGTCAGCGTTTAAGACCTTCAGTTTGGTTATTAATGTACACTAATTCCTAAACATCACTCAAAAGGTATGCTCCACAGTAAGAGCGCACACGCGTCTCAAAACACTGTAAAAACGACAAAAATATGTTAGTGCCGGGCCTCATCAGACAGCCCCTTACAAAGAATATAACATTTATCGTAACATTTTTCAATGTTAATTTAAAAATACGACAAACACTAAGTATTATTTTTATACGCGGCATATATATTTTATATTTCATTTCATCGTGGCAAGAATTTCAAAATAAAAAAATAATTATGTCGTAAGACATTTGAATCTTACAACTAGATTAATTTTTGGTTATTTGGAAATTTGCTACAATATATAAATAAAATTTGGAAGTTACGATAATTGTTTCTATATAATTTTTCGAAACTTTTACTACGATAAAATGAAATTTTGATATCGCATACAAAAAGGCACTTCCTGATATTTCTCCGAAAAGATTCCTCATTTTAAAGGATTCTTAATAATAATAATAATTATTATTAAAAAAAAGAACATCGCAAGGAAACGGGAAACTTACTTAAATCCCTACAATATAGTTTCGTACAGACACATTACACATATATAGATATTTATAGTTTTCATCAATACATGAAATTCGAAGTCTCCCTCATAAATCTCTTCAGTGTTCACTACCAATTCACTACCTCTCCACTCCAGTCTCCAACTCATTCCTCCTCTGAAGCCCTAATGGCGTATTTCATAAACGTCAAGGGACGAAGAACCATCTCCAAGAGGTCTCATCGCAAAGATGATCCCTCGGCGCAGAAGCCGAAGAAGACGACGATGATGATGAGCATTCAAATGCCCAGCAATTCCAACGAGCAGAGTCATCGTCATGCCTCGGCTCCTTCCACCAAGCCCAGAATGAGTCCACAGCAGACCGCAAGTCTTCCGGTTCAGCACGGACGACGATGACCTCGACTATGCCAAGCTCGATGTTGACCCGGACTGCGACGAAGATCAAGATCAAGATCACAACGATGCCATTGGGTCTGTTGAGTCTGAGAAAATCTCCAACGGCGTGATCCGACGGAGACAGCAGTGAGGCTCGACGTTAGGGTTTGCTACTTTCTGGTTTGAAAGTCCGGTGATTAAATCATCATTATTGTTATAAAAGATTCTGTATATTATTTTGTTTCCTATTTTTTGTTTTGTTATGTAGTTTTGAATCTTGTTTCTTGACCATCAAGTAAATGATTGAGATGATATAGTATTATTATTAGGTACATTTCCTTATTTGTATTTCTCAATGTGTTATTATGAAGAAAACTTGCAAAACCATTTTTTTATTGATCATTATTTTTTTAATCCCTTAATTTTATAATTTTAAACCTAATCTCTGATGAAAGTTATACTAAAACTATGAAAGTTGAGGGGTTAAAAATATAGTGATAGATAAATAAATAATAAATGATTAGTAAGTTTTCTTATTCTAATTAGAATTAAACTTTATTTTGCGAGATTTAGACCTTGATTTTATTTTTAAGAAAAAGTGCAACATAAATATTAACTTTCCTAAATTTATGTAGTTATCCTCCAATTCATAAAATTTAATTTCAGTAAAGAGATTGTGTGTACGTGTGATAGATCTTTAATTAAACCCGTGTTAAATTAATAAACTACTATAGTAAAGGATTAGTTTGATTAGTGCTATCTTATTATCGAATTACTTAAGAGTTAATCTATGATTAATTGTCGTTTCATTCTCTGGAGGCTTTTTATAGCACTTGCAACATCATGTCGTTTTCTTGATAAAATGTCGTTTATTTTTGGAGGCTTTTTACAGCAGTTGCACTATCATGTCGTTTCTTGGTCAACTATTGTTTTGTTCTTTGGAGGCTTTTTACAGCAGTTGCAGCGTCCAAATTGCGTGCTCTAATGAGTACAACGTGTATTTTATCATACTAACGATCATTACAAAAATATAAAAACGAACAAAATAAGGAAAAAATAAGTGTATTGTAGAGATGAGAGAGTAATGGAAAGAGTCCCACATTAATAAATACACATATTAATGTAATGTATTAAAACTAGTTAGGTCAAGACATTCTCATTTTTTCTTCTTTTTTTTAAGATTTTAAATTTTTAATTAAAAATCCATTTATTTAGTATTTCATAATGTATATTTTTCTGAAACTAATTTTTTTAATAAATATAAAATTTCAGCAAAACAATGTATCTAATTATAATCTATTTTTTCTTTTATACAATTCATGAATCAATACTTATAGCCTAAATTCCAAAGCAACCAAAGATGAAAAAACATAACCTAAAAAAATGTTATAATAAATTTTTATAACAAAAGTCATCGAGATCGTTATCTTTTTTTTTATACAAATAAATCACTAGTTTTTTTTCTTCAATGAAAGGCACTAACATTAGACTTCTCTTGTAAAACGACATTAAGCGAAGCCTTGCTCGCCGTGCTCGACCGCTACCAACATCTTACAGAGAGAGAAACATGTACATGACATGTAAGTATAAATAGTAAGAGTATATTTATAACAAAAATATGACACTAATGACTTTAATAAATAAAAAAAAAACTCACACATTGACTTATCTATTAAATAAAACTAGCGAGATTGATAACTTTCGCTTTGAATATCAATAATCTTAAACTTAAAAAGTGAGAACCGAGCCTTTTAAGCCCTGTCCCAGTCTCAAATTTTAGCCTAAAGACCCGACCTCATACCCGAATCAGGAGTGGGCCGAGCCGAAACCGGAATTGGGACAAAATTTTCAACCCACTGCACGGTGCATCGCAACTAAAAACTACAAAAGACTCAAATTTATTTGATAAAAGAAATAAGAAAAAAAAACACGTGTAATAATAGAGAGAAAGCAGAAAATGCAAGTAGCCAATCAGATGGTGAAGAAGATGATAACAGAACTCCCTCCATTTTGACTCCCTCTCTCTCTCTCCTCACTTTCTCTCTCTTCGAGCTTCGGTATATCCTCCCCGAATCTCCCATTTCCTCTGTCTTCTTCGTTTCAAACACTCTCTCTCTCTGTATATATACATTTACATATATCTATATATCTATACAGAGCTCCAATCCGTACAACAATGGCGGCAAACCCGACGACCACGCTCAACCGCCACCGGAACCACCTCTCTCTCTTCTCCTTCGCTTCCAAATCCACCTCTTCAGCCTTCAACTCTCACCAATTTCTCCGCTTCTCCAAATCGCCTCGCTCTCTAACTTTCTCGTCTTCGACCGCTTCGTCTTCGTCCTCGCCGACACCGCGCTGGCTCGTCGCTCGCGTGACAACCGCGCCGGTAGAATGCGCCGCGCCGCCGCCGCCGGAATTCGAACTCCGGCGAGAAATCTCCCGCCTGAGGGCGCTTCGCTCACGGCTCGCGGAATGCGAGGATTTGGAGAGGAGGCTCAGAGTCGTCGGCGGCGACCGGAGAGTGAAGGCGTTCTTCGATTCGAGCCGGAACGGGTATGCTAGGGTTTTCGATTCCATGAATTTGAGCTCGTACGAGCTGTTCTTGCTCGAGTGCCTCGTCGCCGCGGGGCAGGAACACGTTTTGGACTTCGGCTTCGAGTTGGCCGACGGACGCGAATTCGAGTTTGAGAGGAGTCCCGTCAAGAGCGCGTTTTACGCTCTGGTAGGGATGATTGAGAAGTTGGACGCTAATGGCGGAGGTGGAGTATTCGAGAACGGGAAATGCATAGGTTTGAACGAAGAAGACGTCGAGGATTTGAGGAAGCTGTTAGAGATTTTGGCCGAGGTTGAACAGTTCTATGACTGCATTGGAGGAATCATTGGGTGAGTGATCTTCTTCTACTGGTTTCCATTGTTCTAGGGTATGAAAAATGCGTTCCATGAACTACAGTCAAATAGATAATGTGATGTTGGTGACGATTTGATATGCTTGATTATATATGTGCTTCAGATATCAGCTTACAGTTTTGGAGCTCATTGCGGACGCAAGGGCCGAAAGGCTTCAGACTAAGAAAAAGTCCGAGCAGAAGCATGAACTACGGGACTGTGAAGTCTTAGATATTCACGCTCCTAGCGGCCTCGATCTTTCTCAGGATACGGAATATGCATCGGAAGCTGCATTGTGGGGGATTGAGGTTTGTACTTTCCTAAGCTTTTACTCGAGTATGCATAAGTGATTTCCAGCTCGTTAATCTTATCGTTTTTTAGGGTTTACCGTTCCTAGGTGAAATATATCCTCTGGGGGGCTCGGCTGACCGTCTCGGTTTAGTTGATCGGGATACAGGTGAATGTCTTCCGGCTGCAATGCTTCCTTATTGTGGGAGAACCTTGTTAGAGGGCCTCATAAGAGATCTTCAGGTACGAGATCGTTTTTGCAAGCATCAAACAGTTTGACGTAGTTTACAAGTCAAAGCTAAGGACTGAAACCAGTAATATAAAGCATGTTAATATTTCTTGTATTTTTCAACTGCAAGGCTAGAGAATTCTTGTACTTCAAACTATATGGAAAACAGTGCATCGTCCCCGTCGCCATCATGACGAGCTCTGCGAAAAACAATCACGAGCACATCACTTCTCTTTGTCAAAGACTCAGATGGTTCGGAAGAGGTCAATCAAGTTTTCAACTTTTTGAACAGGTTTTCTTTAATGGAACTGTAAAAAGGATATATACTATTTCCTTTTGTTCATTCAAGATGTTTTGGGCTTAAATACATGTAATATTTGTGTTTTTCCAGCCTCTCGTTCCAGCTGTTAGTGCCGGAGAAGCGAAATGGCTGGTGAGAAAGCCGTTTTCGCTTGTTTGCAAGCCCGGAGGTCACGGTGTCATATGGAAACTTGCTTATGATAAAGGTGTTTTCAAATGGTTTTATGATCATGGTAGGAAAGGGGCAACTGTTCGACAAGTCAGGTAAAATCTAGACCTACTAACATTTTTTTCTTCAGAATTCATGCAATTTTCTGGAATTAACAAGGGTAATCTGCAGTAATGTTGTGGCGGCCACAGATATGACTCTCTTGGCATTGGCTGGTATCGGTCTACATAAAGGAAAGGTAGGAACAATTGATCAGCTTTCTCTGAGGTATTATTTTCAATTGTTGGATTTTTTATTTAAGTTTTGTTTCATCATATTTTATTTGTATGTGTATCAGAAGCTTGGTTTTGCATCGTGTAAACGGAACTTTGGGGCTACAGAGGGAGTCAACGTCTTGATTGAGAAGAAAACTCTCGATGGAATCTGGGCCTACGGTTTATCTTGCATTGAATATACAGAATTTGAAAAGTTTGGTATAGCTGAGGGACCACTTTCTCCTAGCAGGTATTTTCTTCATATTTATTGATATGATCCATATATTTTGATTGCATATTTGTAACATGAGACTGTCAAGGCCGTGAAACGGTATGCCTTTCTAATTAATTATGTTCTATGGTATGGGTAGTTATGTTTAAGGTTTGATCACGGCCCATAAGTAGTAATTTTTGGTCTTATTTTTCCTATATGTAACATTGGTTTCTGCTATCTAGTTTACAAGCAGATTATCCTGCAAATACAAACATCTTGTATGTGGATTTACCTTCAGCAGAACTGGTTGGATCAAGTGATAGTGTTAACAGCTTACCCGGCATGGTACTCAATACGAAAAAACAAATCTCATTTGTCGATGCTTATGGCGAAAAACAGAGGTATTTGGTCTCTGTCTTAGTTGCTTTAATATCTTATTAAAAGTCATAACCATAAGAAAGTAGAGGGATAATTTTAGAGGCCTAATCATTTTCAATTGTTCAGCGTCCTAGGTGGACGGTTGGAAAGTACCATGCAAAATATTGCTGATAGCTTGTTTAATGAATATTCATCTCGATGTTATAAGGGCGTTGAAGGTACATATATTCCGATCATTTGTATTGCATCCGTTAACTCTTCTTTTTTAAATCCTATGTTTTCATGTAGTCTAACTCTCTGAACTTATTTCCACAGATAAGCTAGATAGCTTTATTACATTTAACGAAAGAAGAAAAGTTACATCATCAGCTAAGAAGAAAAGAACACCTGAAAGAAAATCTTTATACCAGGTACGTTCTGATATTATCGAACAGTGAGAGCATAATTATCGCTCTTATGAGGATAACTGATAGGACCCGAGCCAATAATCAAACACGAACCAACAAGAATTCTCCAAAGAGATGAATTCCCTAATATTTTATTAATTGATAGAACCAAAATACAAACTCAATGGCCGTTCTTTCTATAACACGGCCCAGCCTCCCCAAAAGACATCCGAGACAATATGTCAAAACTCACGTGCCGTCTCCCCTCCAAGGAAACCCTTAACCCTGTTTATAGTAAAGTATCAAAAATACCCTTAGTAACCTAAAACATAAATAAAGATATAGTTTAACACCAATAATAATATAGTTAATAACAATTACATGTTTGGTTTGGTTCACATGCAGACCCCCGATGGTTCACTGTTGGATATCTTAAGGAATGCCTGTGACATTCTTTCTGAATGTAATATTGAACTTCCTGAGGTATCTTTATAGTTAATATTGAGCGGACTTTATGATATGCTCAAAATGATCAATTTAATTTAATATGACTTACCACCTAGATTCAGTGAAGTACTTATTTTTGTCCTTTATGCAGATCGAAAATAATGACAAATATCTTACTTCGGGGCCTCCGTTTCTTATCCTTCTTCACCCCGCTCTTGGCCCACTGTGGGAGGTTACAAGGCAGAAGGTTAACTATAACTCTCAGATAATTTCTCCTCGTTCATCGAATTGCTCAAGTTATATCTCTGTTTCTTGTTGAGGAAGGAAAGTTTAGGCACTCCTTGTGAACTCCTATAAACAAACGTAGATATTGTCTGGTTTTAATTGTACAGTTCTCTATTACAGGGGTAATGTGGGCATACTTTTCTAATTTATGGGACATATCATAAATGCTCTCAATATCTAGTTGTTTTATGTTTATCCCTCAAAGATTGAAGCCCTCATCACCCAAGCCTCATTCTAAATATTTTTCTTCTTACTGTTAGTTCAAGGGTGGTTCCATATCCAATGGGTCGGAATTACAAGTGGAGGTTGCAGAATTTCTTTGGAGGAGTGTTGAGGTTAGTAATGCTTCAAATACGTCATTTAAGAAGTTAGATAAAAATCTCTGTAGAAGTAACCCGGCTTCTCTTTTGTAGCTCAACGGAAGCTTGATAGTCAAGGCCGACACCGTTATGGGCTCCATGAGAATTGACAAAAACGGGGAAGAAATCCTGCAATATGGTCACAGGTATCACGGTGTCTCAATATTTGAAAAATCTTTACTGATATGGAAGATGTAGTTGCGTACTATTAACATAAATCCACATGAACAGATATGGAAGATGTAGATTGGAGAATGTCAAAGTACTGAATAACGGAATCGACTGGGATCACGAAGACAATGTGTACTGGAAGCACGATGTGCAACGGTTTGAGGCTTGTGAGATTGTGTTGCATGGCAATGCCGAGTTTGAGGCAAAAGATGTGACCATACAGGTTAGATTTAACAGTTGCAAGTTGGATCAATTAAATTTCTCTCATAGTTATGCCTTGCCCTTTGTTTCCGTCTTTTTATCGATTGTAAGTGAAGGGAATACAAGACACAAAATTTAAAAAATTTAAGGCGATTTTCAGTTCTGAAGATTAAAGTGAATTGTTTGAGGGTTTTAAACATGTAGCATGAAAAACTAATGGGCTTCTGATAGGACTCTGAATAGAAATTAAAGAGAAACTTGCACACTCTATTGATAACATAAACCTGGTCTCACTAATTCATATTCAATAGGAAAACGTAATTAATCAATCATGATAGCTAAACCTAATGATGACCTAAAATACCTAAAACACCCCTAATGACAGAAAATACAATTAATCTAACGGCTTCTTTGATGCCATGTGACGGATTCAGGGAAATCATACTTTTGAAGTTCCAGACGGCTATAAGATGAAGATCACTTCGGGAACTACAGGTTTGGTATTTCCTTGACTTTTTTGTTCAATTCACAATTGTCTCACTGACCAAAAACCGTTGGGGTACAGGTATGGAAGTCAAAACAGACCCAATTGGAGAAGATGTGATGGAAACCGGAAGCTGGTTCTGGAAGTACAAGATAGACGGCGTACATATCCATTTGGAATTAGTAGAGCTATGTACTAGTAGTAACCTTTAATTCCTTGACCCCGACGTGAATCCCGGTAAAAAGACGCCATAGCTAAAAGATCTGATTGGTTAAACAAAAGTTGAACCATCTCGAAACCACATGTACTTTCATATATCGATGTGTACTATCAGAACATCATGTAATTAACGTCATAAGCAATAAAAATTTCTTCAATTATTTTTATTTCGGAATTGAACATCGAAGCCGCGTTATCTCTCTCCTGTTCTACTTCCTACAAATTCTCAAACTTAAGATAAAAAAACAAAAAAAACAAAAGAACAAAAACTCGTGAATACTTCACTTATTATTTGCTGGCTGCATTGTCTCTGTTGGTTGCTATTGTTTGACAGGTACAAAACACTGATTGCCGGGGAAGAACATCTGAGCCGCTATGAGATTTAAGCTCAACATTAGGGGAAAAAAATCTTAAGAAGAAGTGTTCAATATACAAAATTCACCAAGTAAGCTCTCTTATACTGTAACAAATGAAAATTATTTTGTCAGACATTATTGTATGATTTCTCTGTATTGTTCCACAAATATACGCTCCTCTCTTGCTACGTACGACTATTATGCTGTGAACAGCACCTATTGAGTAATCTAAGCAGAGCATCAGCCTTCCTCCTTGCTCTCAGCGACCCTTCTGCCACCAAGGTCTGCAGCGACGGAACGCTCCGAGGGTTCACCATAAGCCGCCGCGCCACCTCATCGCCGCCGTCCTTGCAAATCCCAAGAAGAAGCGTTATAGAATTCTCCTTACCTTTCACTGAACCGAATCTCAAGAGATCAACTAGTAAAGGCAAAAGAGCCCTGCTCTTTCTGATCTCCCCGACCCCTTCTCCACACCCCAAAAGCATCGCAAGAACTGCCAATGCATCATCGGTGATGGACGCCCTCTCATCCGATAATAGCCCAACGAGTACCGGAACCGCACCGGCAGTTACCACGCTGACCTTGTTCGCGTTGTACACGGACAGGTTGAGCAGGGCCGTTGCAGCGTCTTTTTTCCCGGCTGGAGAACCGTCCCTGAGAAGCCCGACGAGGCCCAGGATCGACCGGGGCCGGGCTCCGATCGCCACCTTGCACTCGTCAATCATCGACAAGCTGAATATCGTCGCCGCGGCATTCTCTCTTGCTTCCATGGTTCTCCCCGACTCCAAGACATGGACAATATGGTCAATTGCCCCTGCAGCCATGATCAAGATCTTATTATTATCGAAGATTGACAGGTTGAGTAACGCAGTGACACAGTTTTCTTGAATTCCGGGATCGGGAGAGTTCAGTAATGTCACGAGGAAGGGGATCGCGCCGGCCTCGGAGATGATTCGCCGGTTTCCCATGCCGGTTTTGGCGAGCAGCCGGAGCTCGTACGCTGCCTGCCGTTGAATCTCGGGGGAGCCGGTGGCGAGCTTTCCAACGAGGAACTCGGCTGTCATTTTTACTGCATCTGCAGCAGTTTTCACCGCTGAGATATGGTCAACGGGTTGACTCTTGTACACTTTAGTCTCTACTGATGATGCAGGGACGTTGTTGTGGGTCCAGTGCTCCATTAGGCTCTTGAGAGCATAGTTCGGGATGAGTGCCACGTGGATCAGCCTCTGCCCGCTCTTCGGACACGTGTGGTGGCCCGAATTGATCCACTTTGCAATTGACTTCCGGTCGTATGTGTGTCCTGACGCCACGATCACCGGGTCTCTCATTAGATCCAGAGATACCGGGCAGCGGAATTCGTCAGGAATGTTATCGGATACCGAAGCGGAAAACTGGTCGTCGTTCTTGTTGGTTGAAGAAGAATTAGACAGCAACTTCTTATCGGTAAGCCTGCCTTTCGTTTTCTCGGGCTGGTTAGTTGTAAAAACCACGGACTTACAATAGTTAACAAAAGATATCAAATCATTGATATTCGACACCACTATTAACCCGCCGGTTCCCGCTTGTTTCTTCACTTCCGCCTCTAGTTTCGACACCTCTTCCTCGTAGTCAACTCGGATTTTTAGACCAATGCTGCTAAAAATCTCCTTCACTCTCTTATTAATCTTGACATTGTTTGCCTTACTTACGCCCAACAATTGAAGAAGCTCTTCCCTTTTCTCAATCTCTTTCATGTCAATGTGAATTTCCGCTCTTTTAGTCTGCTTGTGAAGCAGTGCAACTTGCTCGTGAGTATCGGAAGAGACCCAGAGCAAGCTGAGAGGCAAAATATCGAGCGCGCTTCCCATTTCCTTGACTAACACATAGAATTGGTTCGACACGAGCTCGGTTTGAATCAGACCCCTCAGAGAGCTTCCCTCACAGCAGATTTGGATCAGAAGCTTGGCTCGCCGGATCACCGAGAAGAGCTCGGTGAGGCAGAGGATCGACGACGGCGGGAGAGAGCGGTTGGTTTCTCGAACCTCCTCGAAGAACGACGAGAGAAGCTTGACTCTTCTGATCATGGTTGAAACGTTTCTCGCGTTGACTTTCGGAAGATTTTCCGCGCAACAAACGTCTTTGGAGACGTGAATCAACGACTCTATCAGTGAGCCAGTTGCCAAATATCCATCGGACATAGTCATTGGAGAAGCTAAATCGTCCATGTAAGAGAATTATGATCACCTCATCGGAGAGAGAGAGAGAGAGAGAGAGAGAGAGAGAGAGAGAGAGAGAGAGAGAGAGAGAGATTTATATAGTCAAATTCTTGTTCTATAATATAGAAAGGAGATTATATTAAATGCATGAAATCTTGGGGGTTAGTGTTTGTAAAGTTGACATTAGGGAGGTGCGAAGGAATTGGCTATTTTGCTGCCATTTGGAGGAGTTTCAAGCCTTATTGATTTATTAATCTATACACACATATAAATTGTATTTTTCTTTTTTGGTTTTTATATATCACTATTTATTAGCAAAAGCAGAGAATAATCCTTGGTCAAACTTGCATAGTTGGACTCTACGACAATGCCTGTATACATGCTTTGGTTTACTCGTCGTTATTTATTTTTTGTGTTTGTTCTTTGAAGCAAGAAATAGCTTCAACAAACCGATGGTCATTGCATTACTATTATAATGTATATATAATTATAAATAAGATTTTCACTATCCATCTGTGAATGTTAACCTTATTATGCACGTAATCTTCGCTTAAGAGCAAAGACAAGTTAGGAATTCCTATACCCTGATTTATATATATTATGTGTGTGTGTAAAGAAGCTACTTCCTCCGGCTGCTAGCTTTTGAACGGTCGGATATTAGCGAGTAAAAAAAAGAAATTGTGGAGACAACACGGCGAGCGGCCTTTGAAAACGACACGATATCGTTTTTTATTTTTGTTGTAGTAGTACATGTTTTTTTTTTTTTGCCATTGCATACAAGTGTAGATTTTTAACCGCTGCAATGTCTTATATATATATATATATATATATATATATATATATATATATATTTAACTTGCTATGTATGTCAATCATAACATCAACATGCCATCTAACAGAGACGATCAATCATTGGCTCTATTATCTGTGATATTCGTCGTTTAGCTTCTCAAATCGAGTTTGTTTGTTTTTGCTTCAACCCGAGAGGCTTTAATGAAATCACTCATGGTTTAGCTAAACTCGCCGTTAAGCCTAGAGGGAATTTCCTTTGGTTGTAATAGGAGAGTCCTGACCCTTGTTCAAGAAGCTCGTTTGGCATTTGCCAATGGTGATACGATGTGGAGTACTCTTCCCGCCTGGGACGCACCTATTAGTGGGACTCGGAGAGTGAGACTTAAAGAGTTTAATGAGACTCGTCTTCTCTTAAAAAAAAAACGGTCAATCAAAAACTTGAAACTCGTTAACATGTTCTAAGCCATCAAATAGATAACACGTTTCACAAGTTTCCAGCTATTTATTGTCTTTTATTATTATTATAGAGCTTCTAAACAAGCTAAGCACGTGGATGCTTAAAGCTCATGCGGATTTTGCTCTTCCGTTGAATTAATACTAAAAAATTAAAATTAGGGTATTCTTGTATTTTTTTTTTTTTGAGGGATAGTTTTAAACCACCTCCACAACAAAATCATATAGACTCATGTTCTGTAACGCTTTCGCGAAGCAATTTTTTGCCCCGTCTCCTTCAAGGTAAATTTTCACCAAAAAAATTAAATATAAGCCCCGATATGTAATTTTTGAATCCGTCATCATTGTTGGGAAGTATAATATATTATATAAAAATAGTATTTAGTTTTATCAGTTATATAATGTCCTTGACATGTAATAAAATTGGTACTGAAGCGTTCGGTTCAAGCCTCACGATACCAAAAAAAAAAACACTTCAAGAAATTTTAAGCTTTTTAATGTGCCTTATTTCTAACTGGGCTTCGATAATCTTTTTTGATGGACTGGCATTATTGCCATCCTTGGTTTACTTCCGCGAGTATGAATACTAATATTATAAAATTGAGATTGCAATACTGCTAATAATAACCATTTAACGTTGCATGAGACTCCTTCAAAAAAAAAAACGTTGCATGAGACACTTAAGAAAACAAAAATACGGATATTTACACAAAAACCGTCGTGCAAACGCCTATATTTTCACTTATAATTAATATTTTTGCAAAATTGGATTTTGAATTTGCACGCCTCCTTTGAAGGACTCTAGCGGTGTACGTATAAATATTACACATCCGTGCATAGCATAATAATGGCACGTGAGTCAGTTTATAGCAATTCAGGTATTTTAGACTTGTTACACGGAAGCGCTATCGAGACCCGACGCAGAGCAGTCAAGCGCTAGCGAGGGTATTTTAGACTTTTTACACGGGTTATTTACCCTAGGTTTAATTTTCGCATATAAGGCTTGTAGCCGTCATTAGTGCGTTTTGTAGCACAAACTCAGAGAGGCGAGATTGAGGGTGTAACCAGAAACTCCGATTGAGAGATTGATAGTGGATCGAGATTTACAAGCGGCAAGTGGACGTACGTCCTACACTGGGAGCGAACCACTATAATTCTGGTGTCGATTTCAATTTTATTTTATCGCTTTATTCGTTTCTAATTTCGGAATTAAGGCAAAATTCCTAACACAACCAACACATGATCTACCCTAAACGAGATAATCGACATGCATGGTAAACAGGTAAAGTATATAACTATAGTTTTTTTTTAAACAGAAAAAATTCAATTATAAAGAATAAAATAAAAAAGTTAAATATTTTGAATTATAATTGGAAATGTACCAGGCACTAGGTAGAAAAGACCGCGCAACCGGCATATGCATGGCTTTATTACAAGAAGATGCATACTGAGAAAACTAGAGTTAGAAAGTGAAAGAGAAACCCATCAACTATTTATGTCATGACTATTGTATAGGGCTTTTAATTATTGATTATTAGTATTAGTGGTACATAACCAAAGCCATATTAGTATTGTACAAGGCTTTAAACACAAAATGTGATTGCAAGCACGTCAATTATGTGTTTCAGTTGACTATTTTAATTACTGATATGTCTATATTTATTTTGAAGCAAAAATCAACATCTCTAATAACAAAAAGAGCCAAGTGTTGAGTCCCACATGGAAAACACATGGGGACTTAGCAAGGTTTAAAAGGTCATGGGTTACTCCCCTCATTGCCAATTTGTTTTGAGGTGGAACCCCATGATACTTCACATGGTATCAGAGCCCATTAAGCTCAAACGAGCACCGGTCCAAAAAAAAAAAAAAAAAAAAGGATTCGGCCCGAGACGATTGAGCCAAAGAGCCACCGTCTCGAGGGGGCATGGCATGTTGAGTCCCACATGGAAAAGACATGGGGACTTAGCAAGGTTTAAAAGGTCATGGGTTACTCCCCTCATTGCCAATTGGTTTTGAGGTGGAACCCCATGATACTTCACATGGTATCAGAGCCCATTAAGCTCAAACGAGCACCGGTCCAAAAAAAAAAAAAAAAAAAGGATTCGGCCCGAGACGATTGAGCCAAAGAGCCACCGTCTCGAGGGGGCATGGCATGTTGAGTCCCACATGGAAAAGACATGGGGACTTAGCAAGGTTTAAAAAGTCATGGGTTACTCCCCTCATTGCCAATTGGTTTTGAGGTGGAACCCCATGATACTTCACACCAAGAAGTTAAAGAAAGAAACAGTAAAACAAGGTTATTATAATATATCCTCGTGTTGTAACAGTCGCTTGAATTTAAGTTTCGCGACGACAGAAATACAAAACAATGAATCAAGGAATGTATTAATTAATTAGATCACGTTATTTATCAATTTTTTTTTTCTTTTTTTCATTTCGACTTTTTTCTTCTTCTTCTTACCACTTCATGTTTTGCAACTTTTACCGCCCTTCATTATTAAAAGAGGGAATGCTTTCTTTCATTCTTAAATTATGACCAATAGAGAATAACGACTAACTATATGATTTATGTTTTATATATACACAGTGGTATAATCTCAAAATTCAAAACTCATCTATTCTGAATATATTTATTGCACCACATAATAATATATTACACCTAATATAAAATCTATGCAGAATATTTTATTAGTACCTTGCATCAGAAATTTATTATAATTTTTATGGTGACAAAAACTTAATTCTTTTACGATCAAAATTTTTGGTGTCCACTTTTTCGACGATTTGATATAATTTTGAATATCCAATTAATTCTACACATATATGTCACTTAATTTTATTTTTTATTATTTTTTTTATATTGAGGGGACTATAATAACAAGAGGGTGTGGTAGAGAGACGAATTAATTGACATCCGAATAAGAAAGAGATTGGATTTATACCACCTCAAAAATCAAAATGCGCTTAATACTACTTAGGGTTAATGTGACGAAAAATATTCAAAGTTTGATCAAAGAACTATTCGTGTACTCAAAGTTCAAAAATAGCGGCAAAAGTATCCAAAGTCGTATTTGGGGCGTTGATCACTCTATTCTCGTAACGCAATTAACTTATCCTTAACTCTGGCTCCGCGGACAAACGCAGGTTGCTGACATAGCAATTTTTTCCACGTAGACAAGATCAATTAGGAGTTTAATTCGTTGTTTTGTCGAAAATAAGGTTGATATGGGCTTGTCCACATGGCGAAAACTTGCTAGCAACCAACATTTGTCCATATGGTCAGAGTTAACGGGTAAGTTAACTGCATTACGAGAATGGAATACTCAACGCCTCAAATGTGATTTTGAGTATTTTTAGACTTTGGGTACACGAGAGATTCTTTGACAAAACTTTAGATATTTTCGCCATCATTAACCCTATTACTTACTTTGGTTATTATTTTTTGAAGCGTGAAGGAAAGAAATGGCAAAATTGAAAGTTCCAAGGGGCAGTAGTAGTGGCAAGCACACCAGATTGGGCACATACAGACAAGGTGAAGACAAACTCTTGTGTATAAATCCTCTCTTCTTCTTGTCTTCCATTCTTGAGATCCACCGAACCGAAAGGTCGCACACCAGATCTTACGAGATATCGATCATCCAGTTAGTTGCTTGGACAGATCATTGAGCAATGTCCCAGCAGAAATGCAAGGCTTGAAGGTTTATTACCTCCATTAATTCTAGCTAGCTAGGATCATCTTTGGAACTGAATTCTCTCTGTGTGCATGCTCTCCAACTACTCTTCAAGGAGACGGTAAGCGATTTTGATTTTTTTTAGACCATTCCTAATTTTCCACAATCTCTCCTTCCTGTTTTCTATAATACGGCTAATTGTGTAAAAAAAAAAAAATATTTTTACGATGATTTTTAAAGTGTTGACGAATTGAAAAAGTATATTTAAATAAAATAATAAACATATCCGAAATTCATATGATAACATGAACTATGACTAAATAAATCTCAAAGTTTGAAAATTATTAATGTCGTAAATTAGATAATTAGTACAAACCAACAAAAAGAATTATACGATTTCCAACTTTAACGACGTGAAAAATGGGTTATTTGCATATAGATTACCTTTATTTTAACTTTACCAACTTCCAAGGGTTGAACTGAAGTACTAGAAAAGACGCTATGCATATCTTCATAAATGATCAACTATTTTGTTAGACTTTTTCAACTTTATTTTATTATAGTAAAATAATTGAAACTAAAACTGTCTAACTTTATTTTATAATAATAATAAACTTTAAACAAAAAAATCAAGAACGTGCATAACATTATCGTATGCACTATTAAGTCAATACGTGTAACTAATTAATAGGCTTATATATATTGGACCTTAATCTATTGCCTTAAAACCTAGGTATATTCCATGTAGGAGAATGCGTGTTTCGGTACTTCCACTCCAAAACATTCCAGTTTTTTTCCTCTCCTACCAAGCCAACTCACCGGCCAAGATCTTTCGATGAGGACGCTATGTCCGAATTTCGACCGCGAGGACTACCTCGACACCGTCTTGGAGGTCCCCATCCCCGATGAGATGTTCGCCTCTTCCAACAAGAGCAACAACGCCAGCTCGTGGCACAACATGAAGGCGTGGATGCGATCCTCCGACAAGTCGCACCCCTCCAATGCAGCCGGCTTCCTCGGCGGCCGCAACACCGAGGTGCAGCTCCTAGTGGGCGTCGTTGGAGCTCCCTTGTTCCCTCTGCCCGTCTCCCCCGATCACCAGGTCATCGGCCGCAACATCAAAGACCAACCCATCGTAAGTAGTTGAGTACTTAAACGTGTGTTTTCGAGGCCCGTGCCTTCTGTTACCACTAATCGTGATGCCGCGAACAGGAGAGCTCGATGGCCAAGTACATCCTGAAGCAGTACACGGCGGCAGTGGGGGGACAGAAGACGCTGGCGGCTATCGAGAGCATGTACGCTATGGGGAAGGTGAAGATGGCGACGTCGGAGTTCAGCTCGGGCGATAAGATTCTGAGCAACAACAAAGCGGTGAAGGTCAAAAAGGCGCCGGGAGAGATGGGAGGGTTTGTGCTGTGGCAGAAGGGCCCAGAGTTGTGGTGCTTGGAGCTCGTTGTCTCGGGCTGCAAAATCAGCGCCGGGAGTGACGGAAAAGTGGCGTGGCGGCAGACCCCCTGGCACCACTCGCACGCCTCTCGCGGTCCGCCCCGCCCTCTCCGGCGTTTCTTGCAGGTGCCACATTTTTCTTCATAATTATAAAATCATGTCACACTAGGAAATATATGTCAAAATTTAAAATGGTCTTGGAGTGAACACGACGTTGCTTTCTCACGGAAATAGTCTTTGATTGAAAAAATAAATAAATTAAATAGTGTTTAATTCTAAGCAAACGTGCTGTCTTGTAGCACTTGAAAGTGAAGTCGTTAACTTAGAGTATTCACAATGTTTATTAAGTCAATATTCTAATGTATTTATAATAATTTAAAATAGACAATGATTTTGTGGCATAAAGACCCAAAATTTATAAAAGCCTATTTTTTTTCTATGACATAAAGACCTTAAGTTTATAAAATTCCGACATAAAGGACCCAATTTTTTTTTCTCTATAGTATAAAGACCCAATGTCTCCAAAAATGTCATTTGTTAGTTCACACTTCACAGTATTTTGTTATGTTTATTCAGGATTATACGGCTTTATAAGTACTCAAGGTTTATCAAACATTGGCAAAATAATCCGCATCTTTTTTTGAGGCATAAATATCGAAGGTCTCAAGAGTGTCATTTGTTTTTTCAGCATACATACCCAGGTCTCAAAAAGTGCCATCATGTGGGGATTTTTTTTAGACATCTGGTCTTTATGCCGCAGAAATAAAGGGTCAATTATCCCCAATTTATATAAATTTTGTGTCTTTAAATTGCAAAAAAAAAAAGGATCGTTTATGCTAGATTTTTATAAATTTTGGGTTGTGCGGCAAATATTCCAAATAGAAATAAACAGATGTACATAGATAGAGTAGTCGATAGCGTGTAATTAAGATTATACGCACAGATGATGATATATTTTGGTTGGACATTGAATCACTGTATTGGATACCATAATTACATAATAATCCATTAAACAATTAGACACTTGGATTTGCTTGAGATCCAAAATCATTTTTTAATAAGCTACGTGCTAGCATTGCTAATTTTCTGTTAATTAACCAAGCAGGGTCTTGATCCGAGGTCAACAGAGAATCTCTTCTCGGATTCGGTGTGCGTCGGGGAGAAGGTAATAAACGACGAGGATTGTTTCATACTAAAGCTCGAAGCCGGCTCGTCGGCGCTAAGAGCGCGCAGCAGCAACAACGTGGAGATTCTGCGGCACACGGTTTGGGGATACTTCAGCCAAAGAACAGGCCTGTTGGTGCAGCTAGAGGACTCTCACCTCCTCCGGATCAAAGCCCCGGGGCAGAACGACAACGTGTTTTGGGAAACAACGATGGTGTCGTTGATCAGCGACTATCGGACCATCGACGGGGTGTGCATCGCGCACGGGGGCCGGACCACGGTGTCCCTGTTCAGGTTCGGCGAGAACTCGCAGAGCCACTCGAAGACGAGGATGGAGGAAGTGTGGGCGATCGAGGAAGTCGATTTCAACATCAAGGGCCTCTCAATGGAGTGTTTCTTGCCTCCCGCTGACTTGAAGAAAGAACAGGACCAAGAGGCTGGCTTCATCGACACTCCCAGCCACGCGCGACTGTTATTACCGTACAAAATCCGGTCCGCTTCGTTCAGGATCAACGCTTCCAAAGTCACCGCTATTGACGTGGACGACCATGAGAACATCACCAATAATACGGACGAAGAAGAAGACGAAGACGAAGACGAAGAGGAAGAACATCATCCGTAAAGAAAAGAAAAAGTAGCATACTTGTTGCATTTTGTACATAGTTACTCTTTGAAATTATAAGTAGCATATATATACATAGAATCCTTGTACTGTAATTGTTTAGGTAATAATAAGTCAGAAAAGTTAAAATTATATATCATCAAGTGTTTAGGTATTTTTTTTATGTATATAACTATATATATAGGGACGGACCGGATGGATAAGTCACCCACAATAGTAAGATTTTTTAAAAAAAATAGAAAATTATTAATTATATAGCTGATATATCACTTTACTTTATATACATAAAATTTGTTATTCTTGTTGTTTCTAAAACAATGAAAGGCGACTTAAATGGATCGTGCTAAACGTAATTATTCTAAGATATTGAATTGTATACTTTACAATATTCATTCACTAAACTACCTAACTAACGAAGACCAAATCATTGATAATATGTTTCAGTCACAGCCAAAATAATATTACATGACCTAAAGTTAGAACTTAGTGGATGGCTGATATATTGTAGTTATTTATATTTTAATTACTTATTGTTTTCAATTAAAATCTAGATTTATGTTTTTCTTCATCATTGTATCCTATCAACGTATAAGATTATACTGTCCTCTCAATGGTATATGAATTAGTAAAAAGAAAACATAACTATATCACCAGCCTACAATTAGAGGCGGTAATAAAATAATATATTTGTTCACAACCTAATAATTTTTGTCACCCGCGACTTGAATTCCCTGAGTTTTATATATATATATATATATATATATTTTAGAAAGGTGTAAAGTTCAAGAGATCGAATCTGAGTTTGTCCGAAAGGAGAATATAGTTTATGTGGGTGAGGCCCGATCGGATAAGAAGCTCATTCATAACATCAGAGCGCCACACGTATCATTTCGACTGCGACGGTGTAAAAAAAATAAAAAATAAAAAATTATTTAACACATTTAAGTTTTATTGTTACTTCTTTTAAACTTTACTTTAAGAAATGTATTTAAAACTTTAAAGGACCTAAGATATATATATATATATATATATTCTTTGTTACTACTTTTTTAATACATTATTTATGTCAATAGTTTGCCTTACGTTTTGAGATATTAATAAGTGTCGTAGATTGTGTATAATGTCTTAGCTGTAAATCAATATTCTTTTGTTACATCCGTGTGGTGTTACATACTTGGATGATTCTATCAATCTCATGAATAACGTGAACCAGAGGAATTTTACTGAGATTCCTATTGTTAAAATAAAAACTCTTGTAGAAAAAAACAAAAACCCTCATTGACTATTGGAATAATTGCAAAATAAGTATTTAACATTAGCTCAACTAGAATGACTTGGATATAATGATTCCAATTTCAATAAAGAGGATTCGCCAAAATATTTACATCCACAGTAAAAACTTCCATAACTTAAGATGTTAGAACCAGATAATTTTACTAATTATACACTAGAGCTGCGCACCACGGCATCGTGGCGCGTCGCGACGAAGTCGCCGGAATCGCGAGAAAAAACGTCGCGACGCGTCGTGGCGTGTGGCGTCGCGATGAGTCGCGAGAGAGAGAGAGAGAGTTCTGTGAGACGGAGAGAGAGAGAGAGCGGGAGAGAGAGAGAGAGGGGGGGAGTCGCGACGAATCGCGATCGGAAGCTCGGAATCGCGAGAGTCGCGACGCGCCGGAAATCACCGCGACGAGTCGCGATCTTGGTTGGCGACGGATAATGTGCAGCTCTATTATACACTATATGTTTTAAATATCTAAGATATTGAAACTTATTATTGTCGTATATTAGATATTTAGCACAAACCAACAAAAAGTATTATACGTGAAAAACGGGTTATTTTCATATAGAGTGCTTTTAGCTTTACCAACTTCCAAGAGTTCATTACAACAACAAAAAACACCCTTCGAAGAGTTGAACAAAATATAAGTGATCAATTATTTTGTTAGACCTTGTCAACTTTATTTTATTATAATTAAAATACTTGAGACAAAAACACGATCGTGCACAGCATCATCTTATATATGCACTCATGTGACTCAAGTCAATACATGTAACTAGGCTTATATATATTAGAGCTAATTCGATTGCCTTAAAACCTAAATATGTTCCATGTAAGAAAACTATAAATATTAGATTGAGTATCTTCCTGATAACCACCATGATTGGAGACATTTTGTTTTCAACAATTATATAATTTCAAGAAAGGAAATATGATAATGCACTCCTTATCCGTTAAAGCTTTGTATTTAGACAATGAAACAAAGTGTATGTATTTTATGCTTCTAGCTTATGCTTTTTTTTATATATTTATTTATTTTAATCTAATTAATGAC
Organism: Parietaria judaica; assembly: GCA_954871525.1. Lineage (NCBI taxonomy): Eukaryota > Viridiplantae > Streptophyta > Magnoliopsida > Rosales > Urticaceae > Parietaria > Parietaria judaica. Next base: position 6,712,685 of record OX940862.1, read on the forward strand.
ATGGTGCCCAAACTTGTTAGCTTGATGGCTACTGAATAGCAAGATGTACGGAGAAGCAACTAGAAAAATACCCATCTCATCTCACCAATAATAATAGTTTACGTCATTTCAATTAGCAGCCAAATTCAATAATCTATTTTGACATGTTTAGTTAATAACCCGCAATTAGGGTGAAACCGGTATGCGATATCGAACCTTTTTTTTTTTTGCCCCATTCTTAGTTTTCCACAGTCTCTAAAATTGGGCATGGTCCCGTTCTTACTTTCTATAATCGGGCTAATTGGGTAAGAAACTGTTTTTTACAGTGATGTTTAAAATTGTTGACGAATTTAAAAAGTAAATTCAAATCAAATAATAAACATATCCGAAATTCATATAATAACATGAAATATGGCTACATAAATCTAAAGTTTGAAACTATGATAAATTATTTTTAAAACAAAAATCATTTTAATACTTGAAACCAGGAGTGACGGAAAAGTGGCGCGGTGGCAGTCCCTGGCACCACTCGCACGCCTCTCGCAGCCCGCCCCGCACTCTCCAGCGTTTCACAAGAGGGTAGTCTTTCTTTGTTTGGAGCAATATTATTAGTGTTTATTAACTATTTTCTTTCTTGTGGTCAATAAAGTTTTGGGCATGAATGATCATTACTAAAATATATCGTGCATTGCATGTAATAATACTAAGTGATAACGAAGTTGCATACTTTCTAAATGATGATAATGTATCATAGATAGACATACTTGACAGCTTTGAAGAGTTAGGTTAACATCGTTGGGTTGGGACACAACCTTTGTGCATGTCTACTAATTAATCTTGTCGTCTAATTTGGTTCTTTCTCTTTCTTTTTTCCCATAGAAATAATAGACATTTTCAATAGGCTTGCCATAGAAAACGAAAAAAAAAAATGATCAATAACAAAGAAACGCATCAAAAGTTCAAGACTTTATAACTAAAGGAATACCTATATAGATAAGAAGAACAAAACAAATAGCTCAATGAAGCTGAATTTTTCGGAGACGTGGGAGAAAGACTTAATGAGAGTTACTTAAAGCAAAAATATATGTATTTCTTGATTTGCCCTAATTTGCATCATATACAGTCGGAGGTCGTTTTCTCGTTCTTTAGAGTGCAAGTTCTAGAAACAGGGAGGGTGTGAGATCGACCTATTGTAATTGAATATTTTCGTTTTGAATTAATTTTAATGAAGACGATTGATTTAAAAAGCATTTGGACATACCTCTCATTCCGAGGGTAAGACTACCACTGTTATTCGTGGTGTCATTTTTTTTTTTTTGTTAACTTTATTTTTTGATTTAAGGATTAGGTTAAATCTTTACGATTCTCGAGAATAACTCTAACCGTAAGCATTTTAAATAACGCTCAAACTTGGGGACGAATCTCAACAGTTATAGACAAGCTCGACTGCTCAAGCACTGATTAGCGTAACAAACGTCTCAATGTTCGTTACCTACATTTTTTTTTCTCCAATAATTATAATTTATTTAAAGATATACAACAAGCAAAATAATGAAACAATAATATCATATCATCATGAGCAACTATACATTGCAAAGGTTCAAATAGTTCCACCTCTCTCTCTCTCTCTCTCTCTCTCACTCTCTCTCTCTCTCTCTCTCTCTCTCTCTCTCTCTCTCTCTCTCTCTCTCTCTCTCTCTCTCTCTCTCTCTCTCTCTCTCATGCAATCACATGCAGTGTCGCTTCGAGTCAAATCTGGAAAACGTGAGGATTGCTTTAATGAAAATCCGAGTTGGAAATGGGTGGTGGGTCTCTCAGTTGCATTCAATGGGGCGAGCAAAGTGTCATTCGCACTTGACTTTCAGACTTATATTTCACTAAAATAGAACATTATTTTATAATTCAAACCTCGACCTAGCTACCCATTAAATACCATTTTTAATATCTGTTAGTCAAAGAATGACACGTGATCACTTTGATCAACCACACAAAAAATTACTGGTCAAGGAAATAAATTGTTTAAGCATGATTTACTTTAGGAAACGCTCATTCAGCTAAACTCGCAACTAATTAAGTACGGAGAAAATATTGTTTGATCCAAGGTGCGAAATGCCGCGAAATTCGGTCGAATCGGCACGTTTTCCGGAGACTACCGAAACGACATCCGTGCCCTATCGTTGTCGTTTGATCATTAAAGTTTGTTCAGTTAAGTATTGTTGAACTTGTATTTGAAAGATTCGGGTTGCAGCACGGGAGTCCCGACCATAACTTGGGAAGGGTATTCTTCTCTAGCTTAACATGCCTAGTGCCTCGGACAGTATAATAAGACTCATCGGACAGTATAGTAAGACTCATTTTTCTTTAATTAAAGAAAAAAATATTTACATTAGGGATTTGCCTATGTGCCTCATTCTATATTCTTAGGTACTTTTGATGTGTTAAGATTTGATTATCACAAATCACAACATGATGACCATCACATGATTAAAATATATATATATATATATATATATATATTAATAATTTCTAAGTGTGATATGCACTCACTTACATATGACAAAATTTCAAATCAAAGCTACAGTTTTATACATCTCATTAAAAAAATATCAAGTCGCTTCCCAATTTGCTTTTGTAAATCGCCTCTTATATGTGTGAATTATTATTAAATAAGCTTTAAAATATTTAAAAAAAAAAACTATAACCCTAATCTACAAACAACAAAAGAAGAAAAATAGCCTCATGATCGCTGAACCAAAGAGCACCTGGATAAAATATAGTCATATATATATTTAATATATAAGACAATAAATTAACTTTAGTAAATATTTGTCAACACGTACGTTAAAAAATAATGCACAGATGAATCATATAATAAGCACCTTGTTTGCATAAAAAAAAAAAGCACCTTGTTTGCATGGAAGAGTTCTTATTTACCCTTTAAAAAATCGTTATATATCAGCAAACGTTCGCTATTCATTTACGCTGCAAATATATTAATAAATAAATAAAAAGAATTACCCAAGCCTCTATAAAAAGGCACAAACAAAAAGACGTGAAAGGGAGCGACAAATTGTTCAGCTAAAATGGTGCAAGCAAGTGCGTATTTTTTTATAATCGATATATTTTAATGAAGTACTATATATTTATATAATAAATAAATAAAAAGTACTATATATTTATATAATACATACAGTATAATCTAGGAGGAGCAAGCGTGCGGTCCTGAGATAAGACATGGCCCATCAAAGAGGTCCACTCTTTGTCTCTACACTTATATTAACTCTTCCTCTTCTTAACCACTTTTCTTCACAAATTTCATTTCTATCTATATCCAAGTTCAATTATTATCCCAAATTTTCTTAGTACCCTCGTAGTATAATATAAATGCAATTTCAATTTTCCATTACCCTATATATTTTTAATTATAAGAAAAATAGACTCTTTATTAAAAAAAAGCTAAAACATACATTTAAATGTATTTTTGTTTATTTTATACACATTGACACACTTTAGAATTTTACTTTCATAAAAATTATTGATTATAAGCATTAAAGATCACGCGAGAGTTATATAACCGAAACACAACGAAAAATAAATTACACATACAGACTTAGAGAACGACGAAGTTTAAATTTCGTGAGTTGATAACAAAGAAGACGTTGCGTAAACTAAATAAATAATTATATGACGGTAATGACTGATATAGAACGTGACGGTCAAAAGGTTTTGAGATGCTACATTAAGTCGTATAAGTTCAGCTTACTTTGAGTTCATTATAGATAGTCAGGGGTGGCAATTAGGGGTCGGACACGAAACACGAAACGGTTACGACACGATTTAAACGGGTCTTGGTCTACCAGAAATGGATCTGGGTCCAACCGTGTCGAACACGATTAAAACTATTGAATAACGGGTAAACACGGCACAAACGCGATAACACGATGGGACCCAATTAGACATGATTAAAGAGCAAAAAGTTATATTTCTACATTTTATATATGTTATTAAGTTTTTTAATACTTATTAATGAAATTTATGTTTTTATTTTATTAATTATGTCTTACGATTGATGAACATAAAAATTTGCTAGTAAAATTATAAATCTTCGATAATATAGTTAAATAAATTAAGTTAAATGAGTATAAATTGAATTAATTTATCATTTATAAATAAATAAATCTATTAATTGGGTTAAACGGGTAGACACGATAAACGCGTTATTCAAATGGGGCGGGTCTGGGTTTCGTCTTCTAACACGATTAATAAATGGGGCGGGTCTGGGTCTAGACAAAATAAGTGAAAAACGGTTAAGACCCGGCACGAACACGACACGCAAACCCGAATTGCCACCTCTATAGATGGTCCAACCCATTAATTACATATTAAGTTAATATTAATCAAGGCTTAATGATCTTTAGTCCCAAATGTTGGCTTAGTCTATTATTCACTTTGTGTGGTATAAGAAAATGACATGCATTTAATAAGTGGGCTCTTTATGGAGCATCACTGTTATCGTTTCTACACCCTTTTTCACAATAAGTTTGAACTTTGAAGTGACACATTTATTCTTTGTATTTAAAAATAAAATCCCACAATTATATTTAAAAAAATCTCCAAGATTAAGATAGGTGGACAGGGAAAACGAGCTTGGCAATTGTGAAGGAAAAGAAATGAAAGAAAAGAAAAGTTCAAAGTGTCCTTTGGCGTCAAAAGTCTTAGGAAATTATCTATTTGTCGAGTTTTATTAATTAAAATAACGATTGAAAAAGAAAGAAAAAATTGAGCATTTATCTTTATGTCATTTAAAGCTAGCTAGTTAGCCGCTTATTGATTGTGATGTGCATAATTGCATTGCCCATCTAAGAGAAATGATAATTATTATCAAAGAAAATGCAAAATAAAAGTAAAATAGTAAAATTAATTTAGAATCATAAAAATGTTGTTAAGGGAAGTACAGGTACTAACTTCAAGCAATTAAACATAAAATAATACCATTGATAATAGGCTAAAAAGTCATTAAGTAGTTTTTTTAGACAATTGCTAAACGATATAGATTTGTCTATTTAGCATATGATAGAGAGGAAAATAAAATGGAAGATATTAATGAAAGTATAGAAGAATGAAGCCTAGTATTATAGTTTGATTACATGAGATAATATACTTTTTTTTTATGTGTTAGATGCTTTAGATTGTTCCGAGTTTTTTTTTTTTTATGTGCTTCTTGGTTTCTTAACATGAAATAATTTTTTTTTATTAATTTAATTTGTTATATCTCAAATACATTTTTGTTCTCTTGGGATTTGTCTACTATACGTGAAATACTTGAATAAAAATGTACACGAGCATGACGCGAGTGACTTCTTGCTCTTTGTTAAAAGAAATTATATGATGTCGTACACACTTTTTGATACATTGTTTGAAGATCAATATAAGACTACTTAATATATATATATATATATATGACATTACATTACTAATCAAGATTACACGGTATAACACATGACATAATTGTAGTCAAACGAGTATAAACCTCTACTTATATAGAATTCTTTGGATAAAAAAATACTCGCACTTTACATAATGTTTATAATAACGTTTATGACAATTTATAATGAACATTGATAGCTTATGGTGACGTTTACGTTTATGATAAGTAAAGGGTAAAAAACATGTGAAGAAGAAGCTATGACTCAGACCAGAGTCACTCAAATGATTTAGCCAAATGAGAGACCGTATATATTTCCAAAATGGTGAACCAATGTGGCAGTAACACTAACACGTGCAATAAAACACTGTCTTTCCTCTTCTGAGCTAAACCAAAACTACACCAAAACCAAATAAGCTTACCCTATTTCCATTTCTAATAGGCAGACACTAGACTTCTAGACATACCATAAACAACTCTTAACCTTGCAACCTTCTTTCATCTTAAATTTATTACTTTATTATTCTACTTTCTTGGGTTATTATTTATTTATTTATTTATTTATTTGCTTATTGTCGATATTTATTTAATTTGATATCTAGTGAAGAAAAAATTAGTGAATAAAAAAACAAAACAAAAAAACCTACTATTCTATGATGTCTTGTCTTATTGGCACAACTCCTTCCCACTTAAATAATAACACTAATGATAATTTTATTCTTCAAGACATCATTAAAGATTCTAAAATCTTACGCTACGAAGATAAAGAAATTTATGAAAAATTGCTTGTAATTTATCTATGCAAGTGGAGGAACTATATTGAATGATGTCTCGCAACACAACTCAATTCCACATTAACAATAATGATAATGATAATGCATGTAATTATTTTCCAAGACATGATACCATATTCCATGTCGTTTACAAGTCACTTGGGCATACATTCGACCACATGTCGGCAATACGCTCCGAAAGGCGATTCCTAGCCACTCTATTGGCTGCTTCATTGCAAGTTCTCGGTGTCCAACCACATTGAACGGTGCATCCAATCTTTAATCACTAGTTGTTTGTTGTTTTGCTTTGTTTTCACATCTTTAATAAATAAAAAATAAATAAAAAATTCCTGGCGTGAAATTATTTTTCAAGACGCGATTACATATTTTAAATATAGATTAAAAAAAACTATGAAAAAATAATGAAAAAAAAAACACTGACAAAAAAAATTGAGTGATTTTTGTCAGCTTCTTTCCCTTTTTTTTTTTTCTTCAAAAATATCTACTTTCATGATGATAGTGACAAAAATGATAATAATTATGAAGGGCGTCTAATTATTTTTCAAGATACTTAATAGAAAAAAATAATAATGGCCCATACAGGTCTCGAACCTGTGACCTTCGCGTTATTAGCACGACGCTCTAACCAGCTGAGCTAATAGGCCAATTTGTTCATCCGTGAACTCAAAAATTACTGATAATAAAATAATATAAAACACACAAGGAAATGCCTATATAAATATGCATGAGCGTAGTAACTGGTGAAAGGCATTTGCTTTCGTACTCGGAGAGAGAGAGATGAGAGGGAGCCAAGAGGCGCGGTCGAGCTCATCGTGCGCGGCGTGCAAGCTGCTGAAGCGGCGGTGCGCGGCGACGTGCATCTTCGCCCCGTACTTCCGGTCCGACGAGGCGAAGAAGTTCGCGAAGGTGCACAAGGTGTTCGGCGCCAGCAACGTGAGCAAGATCCTGGTGGAGGTGGCCGAGGAGCAGCGCGAGGACGCTGTCAACTCCCTCGCCTACGAGGCCGAGGCCCGCCTCCACGACCCCGTCTACGGCTGCATCGGCGCCATCGCCCTCCTGCAGCGCCGCATGGCCCACCTCCAGCAGGACCTCGCCCTCGCCCGCGCCCGCCTCGCCCGCATCGGGGCCCCGCCCTACGGCGTCGCCGGGTACGGCGAACAGCAGCTCGGGGTGGGCGCCGTCGGATTTGGGCAGAGCGCGGCGGCCGGGGAGTTCGGGCACGGCGGGGCCGGTTTGTGTGACTATGAGCTCGTTCCGTACACATTGTGAGCTTCATTGAGTGACTGTGGTGAATGTGTTGTTCATAATCTCTGTGGTGTTTTGGTGATTGTGGCTCGAACACAATTGACTAAGTCAAAGTCAATATCGATTTGCAATGTCTTTGTTTTTGAGCAATGATCACACGGTGCTTTCCTTCGTAAATTAGTCCTAACAATTCATGGTAATTATGTACAAATGTGCTGTACAGGGTACAATTAGGATAATAGCGGCAAAAGTATAATTAATGGGTTGAAAGGTATCCAATTTTTTATTTTTATTTTTTTAGTTTTAGTGAAGAAAGTATCCAAATTCAGTAAAATTGCAGTTTCGTGCGTCTAGCTAATTAATATTATACAAAATTAATGAACCATTTTAATTCCGATAAAAAAAACGTTAAGGGACATGTATCAACTCCAAACACTATAGGCGGACTAAGTATGATTAAGATTAAATAAAATTCATGATCTAAGAGGAAAATTTTACAGTGAATTTTGGATGATAAACTTAAATTAGGGAGTACGTCACGATTTGGCTCTAGTATAACTTTGCCGTCTAAAGAGTGTCAAATAAGAAACAAAAACGGTTAAGTGATTGAGTATTTAAACTATATTATTCAAATTGTACGATCTTAAAAAAAAATTACCTAGAAAAAAGACATGTAATAATCTATTTGTCAAATAATTGCTTATAAAGTAATCATAGTTTGAATTCAATAAATCGTTCCACATAACGCAATCTAAATAAAAAAAAATAAAAAATAAACACTCACGTAGAAGATGGAAAGTTTATTTGTCATGTATTACTTATAAAAGGAATATAATTTGTTTCTGATGATTTATATATAAATATATATGCATATATATGGTTGGAGTTATGATGTGAAGCATGAAATCTGTTTGAAGTAGGAAAAGTTGAAAGCACGTTTGGTTGTTTGTATGTGTGGTATTCTTTCAGGGTTTCAAGCTCATTGAAGACCCCATTGAGTTTATGGAGCCCACGGACCGCCATTATTATCCCATTAAGCTAACTCATTTTCGGCCATATGATTTCACAACCCCACAAAACATCACTCTTTTTTTTACCTTTATTTGCACCACTGAGAATCCAAAGACTTAGATTATATCTTCCGATTCGTAATTACCGGATTCCGAGAAGAAACAGAGCACGGAACCCCGAATTTTGATCATTTTTTAATAGCGAAAGTTCGAAACCGTAATGAGATCTGAGGGTGGGCACAGAATCAGGTGAGAAGGTGCTAGTCTATCTCCTCGTTTGGGATTCGAAAAGGTATTCTTGGTTAGTGGTTCAGTAAAACGGTAGCTACTAAAGCATAAACTGCTCGTTTTTCCTTCCCCGCGAGTATAGCACGATGACCACAAGTTACGGCAGCTCCGTATGAAAGGAGTTCAGAACTCCGAATTCAAAAAGTTTACCAATTTTGTATTTTTCATGAATTTTAAAATATGAAACGAAATTTCTTATTTACTTATACTTTTTTTTTTTACAGTTATTTACTTGTACAAATGTGACTACTTTGTACTAACAAGAGATCATAATTCATAACTAGTCACTAAAACCATTACTAAACTAAGCTATATATATATATATATGTGTGTGTATAACTTGTTATTGAGAATGTTGAATGGGTTGGGCAATGATTGTAGTGTATGGCATACCCCAATTTTTGCTTGTGGTCATGTCAGGAACGAGTGTCTATACCAATTTTGTGTATATAAGATGAATTATATGATGATTTTGTGCTGCCATATAAGAGCTCAATAATTTGGTCATGAGAAATGTAAGTGAATGCCTCAGAAATACATGTAAAGGAAAGTTAAAGCTAGGTAGGCCAAGTTTCTATTTCCATTTGCTAATTTTTGTCTTCAATCTTTCATGTGCCTTTTCCAAATTTTAACTCAACAACTGCTATATTCTGTCATATTAGCAAGATTCCCGGTTGACGGTGGTGACCGCGCGGCAGGAGGTTTGTGCAACGTGACAGAAACCGACTGCCAATTTGTTAAAGATCAATATGGACGCGACAATTTCATTATAGCAAGAGTCTGGAGAAGTAATTTCGCCGAACTTAAAGTCTGAAAGAAATTATCTCGTGGATGATAGCAAAGACAGACTTTTGATTTACTGTATATTCTTCTCTGTAGTTCTTGTACGATGAATGAGAACGAAAACAACGAGGACATAAGAAAAACAACCGCTTTTAGCCCGAATCTCGATAAATTTCTAGATTCTACTTCCGTCAATTTTAACTGGTTTAAGGCAACTAGGTAAATATTAAGAGTTAAACTAGGAAATATACAGTGTATGGCAGGTTTGTGTGAAGGAGCAAGGTCACACTTTGTTACAAAAATTGCAAGATAGTTTTGGAAGAGTATGAAGAAAAGGATGTCATTTACATTAACATTACAACAAATTATGCGGGCTACGCTCGTTCTGCCCGAAAGCTCCGGATTCTCCAAAGGCTGCCCGTAGATTACGTTCATTTGCAGAGGCTACTTCGTGTTCTTCCCAGCTAAAAGTCACGACACGAAGACAAAGTAGTGATTATCATTATAATTAAAAGTGCTACATTTTATAGATTTACTTGATTTACAAGCAATAGCTAAATATAATCCAAAAAAGATTCTCTGCGATGAGATTTAATGCAAGACTAAAGAGTGAAACCATGTATGATACCCGGGTTTTTTTCGATATCTATAAACTGGATATCCGAAATATAAGGGTAACCGGAAATCTAGCTATGAATCTTTGAAAACCAAACTCATAGATAGTAATTAATTAAGCACAAGTTTTTAGAGGCCAACTAAGAATTCGGTGAAAGTACCACATTCAATCAAATAGCGGCTTAGTTGGGATCATTTTTACCAGTCCTTCTCGAGACCCTAATAAGCGGTATCGTGATCTCTCACTTATTGCTAATTATGTATATAACCCCATTTAATACTTAAAACGTAATAAGAAGAGAAATAAACTAAACAACTTCTTGCCCTTCGTTGGTACTAACGTACCAAAGGCTTATCAACATCATAATCAGACATACATTTTTTTGAAGCTTAGGAACCTCGAAACGTCGCCCCAAAAGGTAATCCTCGGAATATCAAAGTTTACGAGAATATGCCTGCCATTAGATCTACTAGGGCGGGTTTCAGAAAGTAAGCTAAACCAAGCAAAACTTTAGTCCATACTCCAAAAAAAAACTGATAACTGTCTTAAAAATCAATCCAAATGACGGTACTAAACTAGATGCCATAGTTAAGAACACATATCTTAGGGTTGCTAGTAAACCCAAACCGCATTTTCCGTCTTTGCGGCTATATTGATCCAACCCGAAGAGTAAGAATCTTCCAAACATTACACTAATCAGACCGAAGAGTGAAAATCACCAATTCTACTTCACTCTCAACAAATTCGAACCTACAAATCCACTTCATCGTAAATTCAGCACCACGGTATGTCGGTATACAGCCTGAAAGAACACACCGAAACTCGACGTAAACGCAAGTCCAGAAGTTCCCGTTCTAAACCGTACAGTCAAACTTTAAGCTGGAAAATTCTAAGCTCAAACACTTCCTTAAACCACTGAGATACATTAGTTGCAAAAGTTCAAACAATTCCTAACCCTAAATTCTACAACCTATCCAATTCAAACCAAACCAAACCAAAGCCCCAATCTTCCTAATTTCTTATAACAATGCATCAAAACAGCGGAAATCGGAAATTGGGCGAGGAATCCCGTTACCTGAAGCGGAGCCAGCACCGCGCTTGGCGCGCTTCCTCCTGCTCCTCTCGATCTCCACCTGGAAATCCATCAACATGGTGAGCCTCTTGAACTCAATCTCCTTCGAGAATTCGATCCTCTGCCTCTCCAGCTCCACCATCGCCCGCTGCTTCGACCGCTCGATCCGCGCGTAAACCTCCCCCAATCCGAGCAGCGCCCCAGCCAACCCGCCCGCCACGTCGCTGCCCTCGTCTTCATCGTCATCGCCCACCGAGCTCTGAGGGGACGCCGCGACGGGCTCGGCAGCAACGACGATCGGCTTGACCTCGGGAGATGCTGAGGCCGGCTTCGGCCTCGGCTTCCTCTTCCTCTCGCCGCCGCCGTTGGAGACGGGGACGACGCAGCCGACGAGGTGGTCGAGGCGGGCGAAGAACTGCCAGGGCGACGGTGAGGGCTTGGAGCGCTCGAGCTTGAACTTCTTCTTCAGCGTGTCGACGCGGTTCTTGCACTGCACGTCGGACCAGATCCTCGCCGGCTTCCGCTCGCCGTCGGATTCGGCGGCGCCGGCGCCGAAATTGACGGCGTCTGCGATCTCCTTCCAGTCTTTGAGGCGGAGGATGCCGCGGTTCTGGCGGAGGTAGCGCTCGCCCCAGGCGTCGATGAGCGCGGCGGTGGCGGCGTCGGTCCAGCTGTCGTCGCGCGCGTGGGGGCGGGCGGCGGATCCGGGGCGCTCCATGGATCGGGTCGGGTCGGGTCAAGAAGGAGGGAGTGAGAGGGAAGGGAAGGGAAGAAGAAGAAGGGGAGAGAGGAGAGAGAGAGTGGAGGGAAGTGGTTGGCCGTGCATTGAGACCGGCGATGACGTCACGGGTTGTTGTTGTAAATTTGTAATTGGACTCAGCTCAACAACAGCTTGACTCGACTCACTCACAAGTCACAACACAGCACAAAGCCACGGGACTTTTTTCAGTTTTACGCTTTCACTTTAACTAAACTAAACTAAATGGTTTGTCTTTGGATTAAGCCTTAAATACCAATTTATTTATTTATTTCTTTTTATGTTGAAGCACCAATACTTTTACAATATTTAGGTGGTTATTCGGGTGATCTTTTTATAAGGGTAGCTTTTCATTAACATAATCATTGAATGTTTGGTCAAAATTTAAAGTGTAAATTGGATCATATCTAGTAGTGTATTAGCGGTACAAGTTTTTAATTATAAACTAATTGTGATGGCATATTCTCAAATTCTCAATATTATTTTTAACATTGATTAGCATCCTGATGAAGCACATTAGAGTGTCGATGTTCATTTACGTATGCCTCTCGTTAAGATTTATGATACAAGTAATATGTGAAAGTTTATAATTAAACTCTTAAAATATTATTTTATTATTATTATTATTAACCTTGAGATATATGTGTGTTTTATTTAGCTTAAAAAAAATTAAGACATGGACATATTTAGACTTTGACACTATATTGCGAGGCCAGGACACGAAGGTCGATTCCCTTACTTGGCGGCTTCATCGGATTGTAACCTGGATCTCCACTCCAGTTGGATTGGTTCCTGCTTGATGCCGAGCCACACCAGGGATTCAGATTCTCAGGGCAGACCCCATCGCGTGACCGGACTAAGCTTGATTTGGGTTGTTGTTCATTAGTGGTGGCGGGCCCCAACCCGTGACCGGAGGTGGGTTTCCAAGTGGCATGTTCGGATTGAGCGCTTCCAAGCTGGGGGTTGAGTTCATGTGTAGTTGTGGTCCGTTCTAGCTGATGTTTAGGTTAACAAACCTCATTCTCTTGTCGTGTTTTTATTTTTTGATCAAACGGTCCATGCTGAGGCTGATTTGTTACGATCTGAGGTCTTCAAGGATCCAATTATGGACCGGCTTGGAATCCAGGGTTGAATGGTACGAGTACACTAATATAAAATAGGTATTTATGCCAAATATATTTTATAATGATTTTTTAATTTATTTTAAAAAGATATCTAGTACTGTTAGTGTAATTTGGCTTACCAATTATCTATTGTAATCTTTCGTGCGCTCTTTTTCATGGAACATGTTACATGAATTGAGTGATCGAGGAAAAAAAGGAAAGGAAAGTGGACATTTCGTAAAGTATCTTTTGATTGCCACGTGTTTATTTATGAGTAAGATTTCACCCATTTTATATTAGGACCTAGATTTCTACACTTGTTCACACATCGACCCTTATAAAACTGAATTCTATATTTACATATAGGGCTGAAATATTTATCCGCCATCCGCTAATTGCAATCATATCCTATTCACTCCGCTACGAAATATCCGCTATTTTATCTATTTTTAATCAACCGCTTAATATGGTTATGGATATCCGCAACTGCTTTTCAGAATTGGATTGGTTAATGGTTATATTTTTTAATTTAAATTGGATATCCGCTTTAACCGCAACCAATTTTAAAAAATAAAAAAATAATTAATTATATATATATATTATATATAAATATTTTTTATTTTATTTTATTAGTGCTATGGTGGATTGGATGGTCTCTTATATTAACCTAGGTAGGTTATATTCCTACCTTGTCCATTGTTGTCTTTGTGCTTTGATTACTTTGAATATAATATTTATTATATTTCAGATTTCATCGTGGCTTTTTAATAATCGTTTGTATTCATATTTGTATCTCTACAATATGTAGTTAATATTCTAGTGTCAGACCATATGTTTTTGTGGTCTTTTATGTCATATAAATATGGTTTGGTACTTTGGTTACTTATGAAATATGATTTATGATATTTTTGAATGTTTTAAGTTTCACTATTCTTGCTATATTTTTATGTTTGATATATTTATTTTTCACTAACAAAATTAATTGGATAATATCCGCTATCCGCGTTAAATTAACCAATTCGATCCGCTAACCGCTAACCGCATTTAAATTGGATAATCGAAAATAAAAATGATTAATTGATATAATTATTTTATATCCACATATGTGGATACAGTTAGTCAACATGCCTATATCCTATCTTATCCATTTTCACCCCTACTTACAGAGTGTATGGTAATGAAAGTTTACATTTTGGCCCCATTTTCAACTTCCTTTTTAAGCAGGTCCTTCCACGGCCCTGGCCCCTGTGATCACAAACCCTCTCTCTCTCATCTCTTCCAACACCAACTTCGCCATGTCCGGCTTCTTCAGCCTAGAGAACCGATTCGCTAAACACCGGTAACTCTCCACGTCGAGCCACGTGTCCCCCCGCGCGCAAACCCTCACGAACCTCACCGCCATGTCGTCGTAGCCCAAGCCCAGTAGCGCGTCCACCACGTACAGGCGCGTGGAAAGTAACGCCGTCACGCCCTCGTCCTCCATCCGCCGCAGCAGCGCCAGAGCCCCCTCCACGCGCCCCACCTTGCACGCGCACAGAACCAGCGCGTCGTACGTGCGCGCGTTCGGCCTCGCCCCGCTCTCCACCAACCTCTCCGCCGTGGCCGCCGCAGTCACCGCGTCACCGGCGGCGCAGGACTCGATCAGCAGCGCGTGGAAAGAAGGCGCGTCAGGGGCAACGCCGAGCGCCCTCATCTTGTCCACCACGCGCCACGCCGCGCCCAGTTCGCCCCGCCGCGCGAACGCGTCGATCACGGGGTTGAACGACTTGGCGCTGAGCGCGCAGCCCGCGCGCGCCATCGCGTCGACGGCGCGCAGGGAGTCGTCGACGCGGCCGAGGCGGCAGAGGCGCGCGACGAGCGAGTCGAACGCGCTCTTCCGCGCGTAGCCTTTGTCGACGGTGGAGAGGACGTCGAAGAGGGTCTCGATCGGCTGCTCGGAGGTTTTGGTAACGAAGTCGAAGGTCTTGGCTGTGTTGAAGAATCCGTCCCTGACGCGCCGGCTGAGGAGTCGGCGGAGCTCGTCGAAGTCGCCAGCGAGAGCGGCGGCGTTGACCCTCTCGTCGTAGCCGGATTTGACTCGCGATGCGAAGAAGCGGGGGAGAAATGTCGCTCCGATTTGGTGGGTTCTACGTTTGACGATCGGTGATTTGGAGAAGAACGACATGGTTCATCAGATCAGATTGTGTTGTGTTCTGGAAATGGGGGTTTGGAACAGTAGGGTTTAAGAGTGGACATGAACGATGAAAATGGAAGATGAACACTCGGAGATTTTTGAAAGACGAAAAAGCCCATAAACAGAAGGGCTATTATTAGTTGGGCCTGAGCCCAGAATAGTCTTTTGCGCTTATTTTGGGTTTACAAACAAAATAATCAATGGGCTTCAGGAAAGTATTTTACTATTAAAGAACAATAATGTCTCACAATATTAGTATCTCCAAGTATATGAATTTTTTTTAAAAAAAGAACTGTTTCATTTTCTCTCTTTTTCCTTTCTTTTTTTAATTCAGATGAAAACGAATATTAAGAATCAATGGAGAAAGTGTTGAAACTACATGTCGTTTACGATAGGAAACGACGAGGTTTTAAAATTAACAATTTTGCCGGATTCAACAGTACCATTTGGAATGTAGTGTATACACCTCATGAATCCTTCACTACATATAAATGTAATGTTATATAACCTAATATATAATTTATTTAGTATTGACATCCTAATATATTATGAATTAGTAGGAAGCCTTATTGTTTTATGTATGTAAATCAGTAAATGTAAACCAATGAAGAACATTAATTATAGTTAATTGAATTGTGATGAAACTTGATAGTGCAAGTGCAACATTCCGATAATGTAGAAAGCTTTATCAATTTCACTTTTTTTTTTTTTTTTTTTTTTTGTGACTACGATGAAACCAAAATTTGAATATCAATGGAGTAATAAAATCTACAAGTTGGTATTTGAGGCTCTTTTTTACTCAATGCACTTTAAAATTACAGAAAATGATTATTTGATTTTGAAGCACAAGAACCCTTTGATGTACTTACAGTCTGTAAGTTACAGATTACAATCACTAATTGTTATTCACTTCCACTTTATTCTTTCAAGAATGATGAGATTGCCTTATATACGTCTTAAACTATATAAATATTTACATCAATGACTACATATCCGGATCGGAGATTGATTCGAATTCGATATGCAAGTGTAAGAAATATTTCCAACATCACATTGAAGATTTCGATGTGACTAGATGAATATATATAATAAAGTTTTGATTGATTTCCAAAAAGAAATACACGATATATTAGTTAGATGTCCATTGTTAGTTGTTACTTAAACATAGAGGATGTTCGTAGTTATCCTATAAATAAAGCTTTAGCCAATCAATTAAGGAGACGAAATAGTATAATATAAGTTATATAAAGTTATGATTAAAATTGGAAGGATCCCTTAAAACAAAGTTGTTGAATAATCAAACTCTTAAGTAAGCATCTTGGCACATAATTAATTATTGTCACCAAGTAATTAACCATTAGTTTTAGTAGATCGAGATATACTAGCTAGAAAGAAAAATTAGGATTAATAATAGTCAACGAAATAATATGTTGACACCTGCCTTAATATCGAGAATCAAATCTCCGAGTTGCACTTAAGAGGTAGATTAAGCTTTAAGGCTAAGAAATGGAATGAAATATATATTTATATATATAATTATATTTATACAAATAAAGCAAATTGGTTAGACTATAATTTATTTATTTATTTTCTATTATATAGTCACTAAACACGCTTATTTTTTTCCGAGTGAGATGGAGCCTCAAATTTTCAGAGTGCGACGCCAAATTAATGATGTTGACATGACCGATATGCCTTGCTAATCTAGTTTAATTTCTTAAAAATGGTTATTTAAAAACCATAATTACATGAAATTAAGAATAGCAATTTTACAATTAAGATCATAATAAAAGTAATCTAAAAAATAAAAATAAAAACTTTTACAAAGTCTAAAGTTTTTTTTTATTATTGTTATGATTTTGGTTATTCAAACCTCATATAATTAAGAAATCACTACCCCGAGAGACTTCGAAAAAAGTAATGAAATATCAGTCAGACAATAATAAATGAACCCTTTCTCTTAAATTGTAGTTAACTCAACAAAAGTAGCAAAACATATCCGTTAAATTATATGATAATAGATTTGGGTAGACTTTTTAAAGAATCTCTAATATTTTGAACACCCATGTCCATTATCAACTCAATTAATTAATTAATTAGTTATTCACGCTAGTTTTAAGTGTGAATGGATATATTAAATATGGTAAAAAATATTTGTAACACCAACATCGTGTATGTAACTTGAAACTATACATGCACTAATGATTGTGGTGTGCTATATACGTATTCTTTAAATAAATGACAAGAGAATATTCATTGCATAATACTCACATTTGAATAATTTTTAAACAATTTAATTAAATGCTTACTCAACTAACGCGATTGAGTTGCTATACCATCCAATAAATCACAGCAACAAAATCTTACAAAGTACATATATCAAAAAAGAAAATCTTATAAAGTACTATTTCTTAGTTTTACCAATGAAAAAAGGGAACTTGTAGTAGAAGTGACTATGTGTGATAGATTTAGAGAAGGAAAAAAATGCACTTCGATTCCAAATTATTATAAAACTTCCTTTGTAACAAGCATATTTTAGCATAAAGTTTAAATTATAATTTTCAATCACTATTATCATACGAACAAGTTAACTGAAGACTAATGTTAAGGTTAAAAAAATAGAAAAATAAAAACAAATTCCGAGTCTAAATTTTTATTCCGAAAAAAATTCATACACGGAACTTTCGAGATCCGAAATAATTTGATTAAAAAATTTGGATTCAGGACATTTACTAGAACCGGAAGTTTCCATTATGGTTTTTGTATTTTTTTTTTTTAATTATTGTTTAGGCGTGTTGTATCTTAAAACTCAAAGGTCCCAATTTAAAAATGAAAACTATACATAATAAAGTTAATTTTATATTAGAAAAAAAAATCAGAACAAAAAATTTTAGTTAGAAAAAGAAACTAAATTTTTTAATCCCAAATTAATACGATAAAAATACAATACGCTATATGTTTCTATGCTTTATTTCCAACATCGGTTAGAACTTAAGACCATATCAATATTGAAGACCATACCATACCATGAGAAAATATTTGTTCTCTTGATTTTTTCTTCGTGAAAAGACGTGAGAAAATCCCAATTAGGACGATAAAAGCTCAAAAGGCAATGCGTATCCATGCATGAAGAGCAGATATATGATTTACACGTAAAGCAATATTTTTTACGACATATGTATATTTTTTCGTGCATGCTAAACATAAAGCAAGTATATATTACATGCATGTATATCTTTAAAGCGTAAAGCTAGTTTTTGACTTTTTTTTTCTTCCTTTTTTTTCTTTTCTTTTTGCTCTTTTGGTGTTCTTATCTAAAAATCCCATGATCTTCTGTTCTGTATGTCTTGGAAAAAAAATTTGGCTTTATCTTTTTACGAGTCTCGTAGGTCCCTAGTTTGACCTAGTTGCGTAGTTATCTGCAGATGCATGAAAACTTGAAATTTGCAATCTTTTAGGATGGTGATCAGAGATAATTCCTTTGGTTTAATTCTCGTCTTTTAAGTGTCTTCTTTGGTCTCCCTTTAACCAATACTTGTAGCTCTGAGTGGCGCAGAAAGTTTGTGTGAGTAAATATAGAAGAAAAGTTGGGATTTGACTAGGGAATCTCTCTTTCTTAATTTATGGGTCACGTCATTTTATTATGTCCTCACTCCGTTGATTCTTGGTTTAAAATAGTGTCATATGTACTAAAAAAAGAATAATTTATTAGAATATCTTTATTTAATCACTTTATTTATTTGTAAATATTAATTCTCTCTAATTGAATTATATTTTTCACTCTATTTTATCTTCTTTTATCTCTTATTTAGATATATACCTCTATTTTTTTACTAATTAGATATTTTTAAAATTATTTATCTTCTCATTGGAGGCAACGCCAACGACAATGTAACAACCTCTGATTTGGTCAGCGGCGCCGGTAAGAAAATTAGAGATTGAAGAGGCTCACGCAATATTGAAACCACAATAAATTTTAATTTGTGTACATTGAAATTACGATAAAGTTAAAAGACATAAAATATTGATTCCACTTCTACCGTTCTACGCAGATTTTATAAAATCAAAACCAAAATAGAAAATCCTAAGAATTTCACTTCAATCAGTTCAAGATACATACTATACTAATTAATGCAATTAAGAAGTCTTTCTCGTAAATATAAAACAAAAAGTACTAAGTCCCACAATGTACCAACAAATAAGTTCAGGGAGTATATTTGTCAATTACTAATTAGAGAGTGCTTCTATGCAATCTGGTGCTTGGGAGACGCACGATGAGTACGATGGACTTTAGATGAACCGTTAGATCTCCACTTGAGGATCAGTAATCGTCGATGTCTCTTCGTGACAAGAAATACTGTTATTCTCACATCAGAATATTGACCACTTTCGTTGACTTTTCGGCAGAACCCAGGTCGGTAATTTAGTGGATATTCTGATGCCTTTTCCACTTTTTTCACAGGTTATTTAAAACAAAATTAGATTAATTATTAAACAATTTATAGTATATTGGACAGAATCATTGAATACAAATATATATATATATATATATATATATAATTATATATATATAAACGGCTTACTATATAGCTATGTGTGTGGACTGTGGATCATATCCAAATTATAATTTTCAAAAATGCCAGGGATTTGCATTTGGTTGGAAGATTTGATGTTCCACCTAATGAATATCATTACCAAATATAATTAAGTAAAACACAACAAAATCCATCTAATCTAATTAGCTGATCTCATTTCACTGTATTTTTAAGAGTTGAAAAAAAAAATAGATAGCTAGGTTACAGAGAAATAATAAACCGAAACTTTTGGTTTGAATATTTTATTACTGATGACCCTGAAAACAAATGGTACGGTTAAAGTCATAAAACAAAGTTTTCGGTAATTGAGATTCAATTTGTAAATTGAAAAGATGTACCGAAGACAATAACAGAAAAAGAATATTGTCATGAAGGGGGCCATTAAGTAAAAAAAAATTAAAAAAAAAATTGTACAAAAAAAAATTCTTAAAAAATTCAAAATTGTACAGGGCCTAAGTCTTGTTCCCTGTAGACTGTAGTTATTGACCACGATTCATTTTGACCGGATAGTCTCTTTAGTTTTTACTTAGTTGTTAGAGTTTATTTATATTAGTAATTGGGGTAAACTGTGGCTAAAATACCTAATGTTTTAGTTTTTTTTAATTATTATGTACCCAAAAAAATTTTGGTGGCTATTATACTCAAAGTTTATTCCGTTAATGCCAAACGTACCCACCGTTAAATCTCCGTTAATCCTCCTTACGTGGCACACATGTCGCTGCCATATCATTCTATCCTACCACGTCATCCTTCCGGCTAAAGTACCCAATGTTTTAACCATTTGCGGCTAAAGTACCCAATGTTTAAAAAAATTGAACTTCTCAAGTGACTTATTTAGATCAATTTTTGGGTTGACTTTTTTAAACCGGACTCGGGTTGGCTTTTCGGGCCGAGATCTATATATTGTATATACAGAGCCCGGCACGAAGAGCCAACCCGAGTCCGGTGTAAAAAAGTCAATCCTAAAATTGATCTAAATAAGTCACTCAATAAGTTCAATTTTTAAAAAAAACATTGGGTACTTTAGCCGCAAATTTTTGAAACATTGTGTACTTTAGCCGCAAGAATGACGTGGCTGGATAGAATGACATGGCAACGACATGTGTGCCACGTAGGGAGGATTAACGGAGATTTAACGATGGGTACGTTTGACGTTAACGGAATAAACTTTGGGTATCATAGCCACCCAAAAAAACTTTGAGTACATAATTAAAAATAAACAAAACATTGGGTATTTTAGCCGCAGTTTACCCTTAGAGCTTCTCCATTCATACTGCATTCTAACGTTTGCAGTAGAGAAATCCCTCCATTCCAACGCCAAAACACACGCCAAAATGGCGTGAGTGAACAGTGTCACGCCATATATGGTGTGGCACTGTTCATTAACACCAATTTTCTTTTTAGTCCCTCTAAAATATGTAATATTTACATATTTGCACTGATTTGTAAAATTATATCATATTTATCCCTAAATTTATTTATATTTTTTTATTTTTAATTATAAATTTATCATATTAAATATTTAAAAGACCACAATACTTTTAGAATATTAATACCAAAAGAAAATAACATTAATATTTATATCAAAAGGAGACATTACAATAACATCGAAATTGAAAAAAAAAATAGACATTAACGTAATAATAAATACATTACAACCAAATAAAATTACAACACATAATTCATGAAAACTAGCGTCGGGTCCTCCAAGACCCTTGCACATATCGCACCTCGAAATGCATTGATTGACCATTAGTGGGAGGGATATTCTAATTCGGATGCATAATTGTAGTTTATTTTATTTTATTTATGTTGTATTGTCATTTTATTTAAATAAATATTAATAAAAGTTTGTGTGTATTTATATTTTAAATTATTTAATGAAATGATATTTTGTTTAAATAATAAATAAGTGATATAATTGAAAGATAGTAAGTAAATATAAGGGTATGAAGATAAATAAGAGAAACTTGAATATAAAATTAATATATCAATTTGGTGTAAAAAATAGAGTAGGGATGGAGATGAGGTAGTGTTTGATATGACATATACTGCAAAATGGAATAGAAAATAGAGTTACGGAATGGAATTGGTCTTAGTAATTGTTATCATATTATGGACGAAAGTCAAAGATAAAATTTCATATATTTATCAATATAAAAAAATAGAGTCCGAACATGGTTTAAAACTGAGTTGGGTCCCCTAAATGATTTGGATACAATCAATTCTAAATCAAAAAAGGAGAAACAACTGCTCTTAATTAATTTTTAAAAAAATAATAACGAAATTGGTATCTTTTTAAGAATAAAACCAAGACACAACAAGCTTAAGTTAATGTGAGCAGAAAGTAAAGATTTTCAAAATCTCTCTATTTGGATTCTTTGAGTGCATGTGCATCAACTTCATTTCAAACTATGTTAAATTAGACAATTTGAATCCTTAAGTCAAGGGTTTAAATTATGATGATCACTTAATTGTGTTGGTGCTTCAAAGGGTTCAACATTGAATTTGTAATCACCTCATTTTACTTAACTACTACTATTATTATTATTATTATCATCGAAAGAAATCAAGTTGTTGGTGGCTCGATATTATATCCATGAACCATCATCCATCAACACCCCATATGAATACTTTATGTTAATATATATATATATATATATATATATATATATATTATAGACTCCAACAATGGCCCAAAATTAACAGAGATATTTGCTTTTGTGCTTTATATGGTCTGACGAAATCTATATCTTATAAATTTATTAGCGTAGAAAAAAGGTGTTTGTTTCTTACTCCAGCAAAAAAGCTCCAATAATAACTTTTATATTTTATAAAAAAAAATAACTTTTATATTCTGTCACCATGCATGAATGTATTTAATTTTTATATTTAAATTAAATTCACTTGCGTGATGTCAATACTTAACTGGCTGGTCTTACAGCGTGATAAAACAATTAATTAGTGGACAATTATTTGTTTTAAAGAGCTCTTTTAATATGTGGCTAATTCTGAATAAGAATTTAAGATCATCATCATGTCATGAATGAGGAGCACATATGTAAATTGTTATTAAATACATTAGGTAATTAAAAGAAGGTTGAACTTATTACGTATAGTTTTCAATTTCAACTGACTAAAAGGGTCATATAATGCAACTTTATATACATGATCATGTTGACCTAAGCATTAATTACGTAATTTTGATGAATATAAATATAAGTACTTTTTATGAATATATATATATATATATATATTTATAGTATTTTATAACTAGCAAGATTCAAATTGTCAGCGGTGCAACTAGAGCAGCACATTTTCGTCGCCAAACGTCGCCAAACAGGACCGCGACTTGTCGCGATGCATTATTGGAAGTCGCGACGTTCGCGATGTGCAGCTCAAAATTCGCGATGCATCGTGACGTGCAGCACGCATCGCGATGTGTGGAGGCTCGATCCGCGCACATGATCGGACGGCCAGGATGATGCCACGTCACTGATCCGATGGGTGTGCGATTTGTGTTTGTTTTGAGCGTAAATTCCTATATTTTTACCCGAATTTCAAAAAAAAAAATCACCCACCACAATAATTATTCACACACCCCACTATGTCCTCAAACCCTATAAATACCACCCATTTCTCTCTCATTTCCTCACCAATAATCTTCCATATCTCTCTCAAATTCTCTCAATTCTCAAAGTTCTCTCAATTCTCTAAGTTTTTTCCCTCTATAATTCTAAAGTGCTCAAGTTCTCTATTATGTCTCGAAGAAGCGGTAATTCCGGGGGTCGAAGGACGGCTAGGAGATTGGAACCCCAATTTCAAGAGAGGGTTTTACAAGAGAGGTTTTAGTGAGGGATCTTGTAATATTTACATTGAATATTACAACTTTCTATAACCTTATTGTAATATTCACAATGAATAATACAACTCTTTTTTTTAATATCTCGTTTTGTCATATTTATTTATTTGTTATTAATTTTTTAAAAATTATAATATGTTACAAATTATAATTTTTAATTTAATTTTTAATTTTAAATTAAATAAAGTATGAATAATAATTTTAACACTTAAATTCGGCTAAAAACTAATCAAATTAAACATTGAAACCAAACATACAACTTTTGCCGCAACCATAAAAAATACCACTCTCTCCCTTCCTCTATAAATCGCGACTAACTCGCGATTCCCCGCGACTGCTCATGCCACGACACATCGCGACGTTTTTTCTCGCGATTTTGGCGACTTCATCGCGACGCATCGTGTGATCGCCTAATGCAGCTCTAGGCGCAACCGATGGTTTGTGTTCAAGAACTTCACCGGAAAAACACATATTATTAGATGCAGATGGGTTGCCCATGGCTAACCGAATTCTGAAAAACCACATTGAAGCTAACATAACTTTAACGAAAGAAAAAAGGATGAAATTAAAACTCCAATAATATGTGATGTTTTTTTGTAAATGATAAAAGAACAAGATTTATCTCTTCGTTGTTAATAACTTTTGTGTTTTTTTTTTTTTTAATGAAAACTTCTGATATTTTTCATTACTACCGGCTTTTAGAACTTTATTTATTTTTTACATAATTATACTGCGTCACGAAAAGTTGATGTACATCCAAAAGAGCAATGCCATGACCTCTTTCTAGACAAAATCCAATAGAGATCACATGTCTAGATCATGCATTTCCATGAGCTTTTATTGCGCAATAAAAGGTTGATGAAATTTTTCATGATTAATCGTATATTCTTCCAAAATAAATAATCTTCCAAAAAAATAATCAAACAAAATATTATTCAGAAAAAATTGTTTAACATGCCATGTGCTAATTATCACAAATCTGGTTTTTATATTCGGCATTATATGTACACTTCCTAATTATATAAGTCCTATGACTTATGGGTTAAATTAAAATATTGATCATTAATTTAAAAAACATTATTGATCAATATTTTAATGTACTCTATAGCGACCAACAAGCCACCTCGTCCTTTGGATTATATCATTATCCCAAACTCTACTTCACATATAATAATACTAGCTATGAAACTCAGCAGTGGACAATAGCTTAATTCGTTTCATGCTTGAATATAATTAAATACCAAGTAATTAGTGAGATGGATTATAAAGTTGAATCAGTTTGTACGTGCAGTTCATGTTTTATAGAGATGATAATCGAGTTATCAGTTCTTGATTACTACTTTTAATCTCATAATTCGAGTTATTATTATCGTGATCTTCTTAATATAGTTTATTTAGTTTTGTTAATAATAATAAGGGTTAATGACGGTGAAAATACCCAAAGTTTAGTCAAAGAACTTTTCGGGTACCCAAAGTTAAAAAATAGAGGTAAAAGTACCTAAATTCGTATTTGAGACGTTGACTACTCTATTCACGAAAACCAGTTAACTTACCTGTTAACTCTGGCCACATGTGGACAAACGTGGATTGCTGACTTAACGATTTTTTGCCACATGTACGAGCCAACATCAGTCTCATTTACGACCAAACAACGAATCAATACCCTAATTAGGTATCGTGGGCTCGTAAAAGTGGCAAAAAAAATGATGTCAGCAACCCACGTTTATCCATGTGGTCAGAGTTTACTAGTAAGTTAACTGCGTTACGAGAATGGAGTGGTTAACGCCCCAAATGAAACTTTAGATACTTTTTCCACCACTTTTTGACTTTGAATACACGAGGAATTCTTAGACCAAAATTTGGGTATTTTTTTCACCATCATTAACCCTAATAATTATATATATGCTTGATTTTTCTAAAAAATATTAAGTTTCTTCTTTTCAATTTGAAATATAAATATTAGTATTTTTTTTATTTTAAATTGATACCACTTCTTATTTGAATGTCATTTTAGATTTATTTTCAGTTTGTAAAAGATCAAGCCACCATCTTTTACTTAAGGATAACATTTTGTATAGGTAATCAAAGTGGAAATGATTTAAAAAAAATGTACTAAATTGAATATTTAAGGTAATAAGCTATTTATGACACACTAATGTAGCACCAAATATAATTGATATTTATATCATCACGGTGGGGTGACATAAGATTATGCTAATATAAACTTTAACTCATGATATACATTATCCAAATTCCAAACAAAATATAATTAATGAAAATATAAATAGCACAATCAACTGTATATTCAATGAGCGATTAAAAGACCCCACATGGATCATAATACCAACACATCATATCTCAGTTTTTTGATGTGTTTGTTTGGCCTGATTATGATTCCATGAGATATTCCCAAAGAAACAAAAATAAAAATAAAAAATTGACAATATTAATTACGGATTTAATTTCAATCCGTTGTACCTTAGCTGGAAAATACTATCAATGAAGAACTAATTCAGTAATTTATCATGGAATAATTAGATTAGTAAGAACTATTTGAAGAAAAAAAAAATCACAGCTTCAAAATAATTATTTTAGTAGTCTATAGATAGTAGCAATGAACAAATTATAGTCCATATCTTAAGGAGGAATAATTAAAGGGGAAATTTGAATGTTTCAGTGTCGGTGATTATTAATTATTTATTATCATCATTATGGTTGTATATAATTAATGTGATTTATATTAGGAGACATAGAGCAATATCCTCTGTTACATTTATATTAAATTTTTGTACTCAGATTCTGCTTTTACATTTGATGCCCAAAACAAGGGACAAATAATATGTTATTGCCAAACGAACATATAATTTATAGCCTGGAGATATCATAAATATTCTGAAAAAAAGCATAAATACTTGAATCTTATTTTGAGCATCAGTACTCAAATCCTTATCTAGGGGTTTAATTTGTGCTTTTATGAAAGTTGCCTCGTTAAATCACCCGAGCCTCTCAAAAGAATGTAAGGAAGAATACTCAACCTCAAATTACTATTAACAACTGTCAAGTCAAGCGAGCGTCATAAGAGCCACGACTCTCTCGTTACATTAAGGAACATGTAAAACCTTAATGCTTGATGGAACATACACCAACAAAATAAGATTTCTTCTAGACTTAATCGCGAAGTTAGTACGATCATGCCTCACTTCATTACAACATCTCATATTAAATCACCAAGTCTAACCGGCTAACCGATGAATACAGATAAAAAAAAGATAATAAATCAAAAGAAGGAGTAGTCTTACTGTTTAGAGTTTTAAGCACCCTTAAATAATTTGATGAACGCCCATTGAACCCCCCCCCCCCCCCCCCCCCCCCCCCCCGATAGTTATAGTATAACATGAATTAATTAACATTTACTATTTTGAAACTACTAATAATTAGTTGAATTTAGTTTGGGCACTTAAACCTCGATTCAAACCTTCATAAAGTAGGATATATATATTTTTAATTTAAATTCATCGAATTGAACTTTAATTGATCGTGAAACTTGTGATCCGAATCCGTTTGTCACTGGTTCTTGATGGGCAACTTATTACTCTTCAAAACTCAATATTTATTATATATATGACAAAGGTTAGACATAGTGACCTGAATCCATCAATCTGTATTTTATTACTTCTCTTCTTCGTTGACCTTTTTTTTTTCTTAGTCATAGTAAATTCTTCTCATTGTCCGTAATTTTTTCAAAAATTGATTTTTCACGTTAAATTCTTGTCTCGATTTATATTTTTAAAACCATGGCAATTTTCGTGTATTGATCAATTGATGCATATATAAGCATACTAAAAAAAATGTGTTATTGTGTAAGAAAAGAGCATTACATAAACTATATAGTTTATAGTGCAAATGTGTATTTTTGTAGGTCTAAAATGCATATGATCTTAGGCCCTTTATCATTTATGTGCGTAGCTCTAGTAGTCGATGATCACGATCACACAAAAGCAAAAGCAAAAGAGGAAACACCAAGCTACGATCTCATAGGCAAATACGCATGCATGAGGTGATCGACCTCCATATATTCTCTCTATTTCTAACCTATTTAGGGCATTTAGATCATGGAATTTCATAAAGCACAAAGTGGATTTGCATATATAATATATATGTATATCACATTGTCATGCAAATGGGGTCCAATCTCTCGACAAGAACAGTTGCGCTTTGATGCCACTTGCTATTTTAGATGCCTTACTATTCCTCTTCAATTCTTATTTACAAACATTTATATGTATATATACATGAATGAGTACTATCGGAAATAGTATATCTATATATCTATTCCTACATATTTTTTTAATTTATAGAGATATATATTATTTCTGAACGTGACAAATGGATTTGATTATATGCACTCGGCGTTCTCGTGATACAATTCAATAGTAAAAGCAATATGAAATAAATAATACTCATATATATATAATATATCTGATGATATAATCGTACTCTCTTAATTAAATATGACCTTAATATCATACATATTATAAACTAACTCGTATTTGTTTGACGAGCATTCTAATAACTTAATATAAGACTTACTCAAAAAAAATGTTATTATACTTTCATTATTCTAGAAAGTAAAAAACAAAAAAACAAAAAAACAAAAAAACTCTTGACTTATGATATTTAGTATTCGCATGCAATGTAGAACATGTATACATAAATAATTAAATATTATCGAAATAAGAGAATTTAATTTTATTATTAAAATTATTAATTTATTAAAATATAGTTTAATAATATAAATTAAGATCGAGTTCGTAAAAAAAATTATTTTAATTATAAAATTATCTATCCATTCCGTATTAATCCAATAAAATTCTTCTACCATACATTATTACTAACTAATCATTATTTGGATATATATATATATCTATCTATATATATATTTATATTTGGAGGGAATCATTATTTGGAATTATCGAACACGTCATCTATATTTCTTTTAAGCATTCCCTTAAATGAGCCATTTTCAAGCTTCATTGTCCCCTATCCTAGTTGTTTCCCTCGATTTTTATATTTAAATAATATGGTTATTTCTTTCGAGACTAACTATAAAGTATAACGATAACCTACTCTATTAGCTAGTGATTAATCAGTTTTTTTATTAATCTCAATAATGGCCATTAGACTAAATTAATTGTTGGGACAGAAATCATCTTAGCTTTTAATCTCTGAAAGTGAGATTTATTTAACCTTAAATTAATATTGCTATAAGGGAAAGTAGTTATAGAGTGTAAAGAAGTTACGTGGGGTCCAAGACACCCTAGCCAGTTTTTCACTCACATGATAATATGGAAAATAACATATGTAATATATATATATATAATATACATATCAATTATTAAATAAATCATTAATCAAGGCAATGCATCTTCCTAAAATACCGCTCAAAAAGCCAACAAATGTTTAATTTTCCAGCTTATGGAATGTCTTGCACATCAACAATCAGCATATGCAATGCATGGAGGAAATTGGAAAGAAAAAAAAGGTTCCAAGTTCCAACTATCTTTATTCACAGTACACAATTTCATTTATTTATAAATCGCGAAAAAGTATTTTTATTTTATAATTATTTTGC
The DNA here is from genome assembly GCA_954871525.1 of Parietaria judaica. Classification (NCBI taxonomy): domain Eukaryota; kingdom Viridiplantae; phylum Streptophyta; class Magnoliopsida; order Rosales; family Urticaceae; genus Parietaria; species Parietaria judaica. The sequence goes on from OX940862.1 coordinate 6,742,019, forward strand.
TAAAAAATTCGGCTTAAATAAGATAATACAAAATAATTTATTTAGAAGTGGTCAATTTATCATTCTAAAAGTTCGGTGTTGTAAGATTTGTTTTAGCTTTAGCCGGAAACGTCAATTGAAAAAATTGAACTTCAGAGTGGCAATATTGGCCGGCATCTAGGCAATATCGTCAATATTTCCCCAATAATGTCCCCAACTTTTGTTATATTTTTTAAATTTAGGCCAATACTGACCATCTTTCTAGGTTTGTTAGCCTTTCTCTTTTTTTTGAAACTTAAGAGCCTGTTTGGTACGTGTTTCAGAGATCATTTTCATTGTTTTATGGTGATTGAAAAATGAAAAACATGTTTGGTGCAATTTACTATTGAAATGTTTTGGAAAATGGTAATTTCATTTAGTGCAAAAAAGCTTGCAATTTGAAAACAACTAAAAAGTTGTTTTCCATGTTTTCTATGACAATTTTATTACAAATCCTTCCTCAATATTAATATTATAGCGGCATAAGTAATCAATGTTTTATAATAGCGGCATAAGTGTCTATTATTTATCTTTTTATTAGCATAAAAAATAATCATTTATTTTTGTACTTATGTGGTTACTAACCCGAATATGTTTAAGAAGTATTAATTATATATATCAATAACTTATAAATATATTTAATTACATATTTTTGATATTTTATATTTTAAAGTTTATTTTTTTATTTATTTTAGAGAGTTTCGGTCACAATATAGCATAATAATAACCTTTTATTTCACACATTATTACACTTATTAGAAAACAAAATCTTCACCAAACATGATTTCGTTTTTTCTTTTTTCTTTTTTTAAAAAAAGTACTAACCAAACGTTATTTCGAAAATAATTTAAAAAACAACTTTATAATTTACCTCTTGAAAATATTTTTTGAAATAGAAAACGTTACCAAACAGGCCCTAAGGTTTATAGAACTGTAATGTTAGTAGAAAAGTCTATTTTCTTTACATAACACATATAATTATTTTTTATATGGTGATATTCGCGGCATAAATATAAAATCTTATACATAAATGCTTAGCCGACCATAAGTCATATTTTTCTGTGTGGAAATATATTTTTGTGTCCCGGTAAGATCTTTTACACAATAGATACATATACGTCTACAATTAAACTTAAAAAAATTAAATATTCAACACTTTTATTTAACAAGGGACACACTGACACATTACTATTGTTGTATGGCCTTTGGGTACTAAAAAATAAATTGAGAATATTATGTCAGACACTCTCATATAAGATTGAGTATTTATGCAACAAATATTCCTTTATTTATAAGAGGAATTGGTAAAAGTATTCATGTTATTGACTTGTATGTAAATAAGTCATTATTTTATATTTTTTTGTGGTGAAAATTCTCAAGTTATCATTTTGTTTTCTTTCATCAACTGCCAATATGGCGTCAAACTAGGCACTTCACATATGTCAAAAATAGAGAAACTAGTGGCGAAAATATTATGTCATTATTTTTAGTGGTAAAAGTATTATGTTATTTACTTTGGTACATAGGCATTTGAACTAAGCAAATGATAGAACTTTCACTACAAAAAAATATAACATAATGATTTATTTATAACAAATGAATAATATAAGGACTTTCACTTTCACGACCAAAAATATAAAATAAGAACCTTTTTTCATAACAAAATCAACGATATAACTACTTTCCCCACAAAAAATATACATGTATTTTTTTAACTAATCTTTTTCAGTAAAGATACTATAGATAGAGACTCAGACGAGGTAGACAGGTATATATATAAGAGGCGTCCAAGAAATCCGTATTAATTAAAAAAAAAGAAAGGCAAATGAAGAGCATGAAAAGCACTGCACGTAGGTAAATAAAACCAAAGAGAGTGAATGATTCATTTCATACAGAGAGCAGAGCAGACAGACAGAAAGCAAATCCAAGCTGTTACTATTCTCTCATTTTTCATAAAGCACTGCCCGCAGAATCTTGCCTCAAATCTTTCCCACCAAAACACACACATGGGTCACTCACTCCCCTTAATCATCCACTTTATTATTATTTATTTTAATATATCATTACGGTAAATGTACCTAAGTTTTAATATAATATAAAAGTGTATGCTTAATTTGTGTTTTTCGTCTTTCTCTTGTCATTGATATTGAGAAAGTACGCACTTGCAGGTCGTATCAGTTAACAGAAATCAAGAATTCCTAGTGGTCATTCATTAATTACAATATAATTGTGTAAGATAAACTTTACTCACGAGGTCTATACACGTGCCAGCCCCTACAACATTAAAAATCCAGCCCTCCTCCGCGATTCCTGGTTTCGCCTATGTTTATAAGCACAAAATAGAGACGAAAAACACACTCTACATTTTACACAGTTTGAGTATTTTAGCCGCTCTAGAAGGAACTTAATACATTTATCACTATTATCTCATAAAATATAATTACTAATACAATATTATATATATATATGTGTGTATTATATATATAACACCGTGTCACCAAACGAAACTCCATAACTTAAACACCCAATAATGGGAAGCTTAGAGCGCATCAAAGAAGCAGTGGTCGTGACCCCATCGGAGCCAACCCCCACCGGAGTCCTCCCTCTCTCCGCCATAGACTCCCAGCTCTTCCTCCGCTTCACCGTCGAGTACCTCCTCATCTACAAGCCGCGCCCCGGCTCCGACCCGGGATCCGTATCAGCCCGCGTCAAAACTGCCTTGGCCAAAGCGCTCGTCCCATACTACCCGCTCGCGGGCCGCGTCCGGCAGAGGCCCGACGGGTCGGGTCTAGAGGTCTCGTGCTGCGCACAGGGTGCGCTCTTCATTGAGGCTGTATCGGAGCGCACCCTCGCCGACTTTGGCCATGCCCCGCGGCGCGTGGCTAGCCTGCGGGGGCTGCTGTCCGTGAACGTGACGGACGTGCTCAAGGGTGCCCCGCCTCTCGTGGTGCAGCTCACGCGTTTCCAGGACGGAGGCTACGCACTCGGGGTCGGGCTTAACCACTGCGTCTGCGACGGAGTAGGCAGCGCTCAGTTTCTCAACCTTCTTGCTGATCTTGCGCTCGGGAAGCGGCAATCTCCCCCGTCCGATCCCGTGTGGGATCGCCACCTCATGGACCCGATCCGACGGCGGAGCTCGGCCGTGAATCTTCCTGAATTCGTCCCAGTCCCCGACCTATGCAACTTCATGCCGCGCTTCTCGCCGGATAGGCTGACCCCGACGTCGTTTACCTTCGACAAACGGTCTCTTGCGGAGCTGAAATTCAAAGCGGCTGAAACCAAAATGGCGTCGTCTTTGCAGTTCACGTCGTTCGAGGTTTTGACCGCGCATGTGTGGCGGAGCTGGGCGCGTGCCCTCGGCCTGCCAGCTGGCCAGACGTTGAAGCTTCTGTTCAGTGTGAATGTGCGGGAGCGCGTCCGGCCGAGTCTCCCAGCGGGCTACTACGGGAACGCCTTCGTGTTGGGCTGCGCGGTAAGCACGGTAAGGGAGTTGACCGAGTCGGGATTGGGCCATGTGGCGGGATTGGTGAAGGCAGCGAAAGAGCAGATTGGTGACGAGCACGTGCGGGCTGTGACGGAGCACGTGGCGGGTGGAGGCGGCGCGTGCCCCGACCAGGTGGGGGTGCTCATAGTGTCGCAGTGGTCCAGGCTGGGGCTTGAGAGGGTTGACTTTGGGCTAGGCGGGCCGGTCCACGTGGGACCGGTTTTGAGCGACCGGTACTGCCTTTTTCTTCCCGTGGCCGGTCAACGGGACGCCGTGAAGGTCATGGTAGCGGTCCCCACCAGCACGGTCGAGAAGTACAAGGAGTGTCTGGTCGTCCGGCGGAGCAGCCGGCGCACGTGATGGCCAGCTCATGATTGGTGTCGCTGTTATTCGTTGACTTCTTATAACATTGACTTTCTTAGATAGGAAAAAGGACATTAATTTAAGGAGTCGATTTGATTCCGAAACTTTAATTCAAGATAATGAATGGTAAATGTAGTTTGTACTTTGTATATAATATAATTATTAGTATAATTTATCTATCTATGACTATAATAACAATTCTAAGCTCTCTCTCGCAGTCTCACTCTCTTTGAGAAGCGAGAAAGTCGATCATATCCCCTCGAGTTTTATTCATAAACTTTTTCTAGCTGCTAATTATTAGATTTTATTTAATCGCTAAAATAATTTAACATTACTAGTACCGGCTAAATTTTTTGCAGCAAAGCACCCAAATTATTTCAAATTAGGAAGGCATAGACCCAACTATTCTTATATGTCGCAAGATGATTTATTTGATAAGTTTATTTATTGAGTTTTAGGAATGTGGTTACGAGTGTTTGCGGGAAAGAGAGAAGACGTCCTCACTAATGAAATTGCCAAGATAAACTAACGGAAAGGGATGAGGTCTATGGATCCGTTTGCCACCTTTTGCCAAGGATGAAAAGAGTTGGGTATATACTCATCCGTTTTGAAACTACTTGACAACTTTTGTCGCAATCAGTTTTTTTCTTAACTTTTCTAATAAACATGTTACATTTCAGCTATAAATGAAATTAGAATGTATATAAATACAAAGTTTTAAATTTTAAATAAGGCAACATCTTAAATTTTTGAAAATTAAAATGGTTCGAGTTGGACCGTATAAAAGTGAACTAATTTTGACTTTATATTTCAGTTTTTTTTTTTTTAAATAAAGAACATATTATTATTTTGCAAAAAATTAAAAGTGAAAAAGGTATATGAAAACAAATTCTCTAAATATTAGCAAAAAACACAACAATTATATAACTAGGTCTGTCTCCATTCTAATAGTTATATATATATATATATATATATATATATATTTGTAGAAAGAATCTATTTACAGCTCCGTACTGATTCCAAAATTTCCAATTTTCTGGTTCTTTGGTTTGGGCAATTTTCTTTTTTTAAATTTTCTTTTGCAGAGATCTTTTGTGTAAACTTTAGTCAGTGCAAATGAATCTAGAGACTTGCACAACACGTTTTCTACTAAAATGTTTCAGGCATTAAAGCCAGCTGCAAAGTTCTAAACAAATACGGAAAAAAGACATTTGTTTTGTGTAAATTTTCTAAGTTATTAACGATAAAAATATTTAAGTTATTCGGAAATAGGGTGATATAGAGTTAATTTAAACTATGGCTAAGTGTCTAAGTGTTTATTTTTTTGGCGGATTGGTAGACATCCACTTTTCTGTCAATATTTTTTTGGACTGTTTCCGTATAAGTGATTTATGTCAACAACAAATAAACTCAAACGATCATATTCACGAAAATCAAACAAACTTGGATGTGAACACGGATTTTTGGAACATCGACAACGCATATTTCTATTTTGCTTTTCAATTTCTCGCTCGAATTAACAGTTCATCTCCTAGCACCGCGTCTTGTGTTGTTGACGTAAATAGTAAAAACAAAACTTACAGAGAAAATAATGAAGTCTATCCACCCAAAATATAAACTTAATGACTTTTATTACGTTTTTTAAAACTTTATTCCGTTCCGTTTCCAAATAACTTACGTAATTTTCTAATAACCCAATTTTTTATATCATAAAGTCATCACTCAAGATGATATTGGTAGGGTTCAGTGGGCGATAAGGATTTTTAGACGGAAAACAATGGCAATGCATATCATACCCTATCATATTTCTCGTGTAAAACACACCTTTTTTTAATGCTTTCGAAAAAAAGGTAACTGGAGGCTAAAGTGCATATGTTTAGTATTTGGTTAAGTTTAATCTATGTGTTATATTTTGGACGATAAAAGTTCATGTATTAATATTCTCGTGGTAGATAAGTGATCTCTATACAAGTTTTAATTTACCCTTAAAATATTAACATTAAATTGATGTCTGACAATTATGTAGCTCCAATTTTTCTTGCCATGTCAATATTGGACTGCAAAAGTACGTGTATTTTAAAATTCAATGCATTTTTCTTAACTGCAAAAGTAAAATATTGTTTTTTTTAGGGAAAAGTAAAATATTGTTGTTTTGTAAGATGATGTGGTATTTTTTACTTTAAAGTACTTATATTACACAAAAGAGTCACACTACAAAATTTCTCACACATTAATATAACATAATTATAGATCCAATAAACATCAAGGGAGTTCATCAATGTAAGGGTTTACGCTAATAACCTTAAAAATTTACACAAAACAACTGTCTTTGAAAAAAAAGCGCCGAGAAAAGCCATAGCTTGGCCTGAAGCAACAAGTTGACATGTTCACGAGAAACACGAAGAGCAGGGTTCGAAACGCCTGCAGGCTGGGAAAAACGACATCCCCGTACGCGAAGATGTCGCTTGATGCAGCGCGGAGAACGGCGCTACGTGCGCATTCTTGGCAAGGTGCCACAAGCTAATGCGTGAATTTTGCCTGATGACTTTTTATGAGCTGGATTGAGACGGTGGGCCAATATATAGTCATTGTTATATGCTCGGTTGTTAAGTTCGATGCTCTTATGAATTATGCGGTATTGTCTTTCTTACGACACACGTTTGGTGTTTTGATCTTTGACTTCTTGTGAAACATGTCGTATTTTACAAGGATTTTTTTGCTTAAACCTTTTAAATATGTGTCGTATTTGAGATATTGTTTTGTTTATTTAACAATCACATAATATAAAAAGAAACCTCTTTTGGATGAAACTGATATATGGGCAAATGAACGAAATCCCCATTTTGTGTCAATTTTTTTTTAAAAAAATGCCCATTGTGTGTATTTTTATTCTCACAAATGGGCATTTATTAAAAAGTATGACAGAAAATTGGGCATTTCATACCATTTTTTTCGTAAGAGAAATCTATGAATAATAAATTGTTTATAAGGTCAAAAAAGAAGAAGAGCTAACACATATTCTCAGTACAATAGAATTTTGTTTAACTAATAGTTCTGAGTGATCCAACACAAAACCAATGCACTATATTAGTATTAGACAAATTTATAACTTTGATAATATAATAAAATTTTGTGGTCTCTATATTAGTCATTAATTTCGGAGCATTTCGTGTCTGAAACATAATAGTTGCTAGTTTAGGTACATAAAATTGAGATATCATTGGTGACCTTCATATTTGGATTTTACTTCATCTTTTTGTGAACGATGATATGTACGTTTAAGAGAGAATTTATGTTTAGCTAATTCTCTTCACTTTGGCTTATTTCAAACATATTTTTATTTTTATTTTTGACTGTCAATTTAATTGAAATTCGAGTTCACTTAGCGATATTTTTGGCCTCTATCTTTGCAAAAAATTTATATACAAAAATCCGATTTCTCGCAAATTTCCACAATAATCGCTCAATAAACCCAATTGTTCAATTTTCAAGCCAGGATCTCAAAAAGAGGGAAAAAAAAACTAAACGGATGACTCATACCACATATAAAAAATACAAGAGTTTAGATATGATCTTCTTAGACATTTGAATCACTGAGCTCGTAGCTTTTACGGAACCAAAATAAAATTCTTCTGATCCAAAAGCTTAACTAAATATGTTCACACTTAATCATAAATTATTTCCGAACTCAAAATTCATTAATCTTTTCAACGGGACGTATTTAGCTATCAATTCACTTTTATAGTATATATATAGAAATCTTTAATGTTGGAAGAAATGAACATTTCATATATATATTAGTTTTCGATCGTTGAGCTCATATGGAATACTTTGGCTCTTCTATGGATGAATTCTGTTTAAATATTTTTAAGGCACATAAATGAAAATTCAAATGACGCGTTTAATAAATTCATTAAATCCTAAGTGCAGCTAGCTGCTTACAAATATAATAGTACGAACTAGGTTTTTTTCTTTCTTTCTTCATTTTATCAAATCCTTCAAATCCATTATATCGATATATCTGAGTTCGAAGCATTAAAGTATGACTGCAACGTATTATTATGGAATTTATTACCCCAGAAAAAAAAATCATATTTTGTTTTATAAATAACAAAGTCTGGAAACTCACTACTTACATATATCTTTATCTTTTTATTAGACAATGATTTTGCCTCAGTAGTCGTATTTTTAATTGAGAATGTAAGAAAGCATGTATAATCTCGCATCTACAATTGTAACTCCCTTGTTACTTCACAAAGAAAACTCAAAATAATCCTAACATGCAATGGCGTATTTTTTTTATATATAAATATATATAATAAAACTTTTAGCGCACATTTTTTTAATCTAAAATAAAGATCAAGTTCATAAAATAAAAATAAATATTCTTAGATCGTTGAACTTATTCGACTTACAACTTAAAGTGTGAAGTTCGGCCTTCTGGAATGAGGATGGGAGAAATTTGACTTATACATAAGATTCACTATAATAATGGCAAAACTCAAAATGAAACCCACTCGTCTAAACTCTAAATAAACAAATACAAAAAAAAAAAAAAAATACACCCCCCGCAAAAACGCTTACGAAAAATGTTTGTATGCTCCGTATATACACGCCGATTCCGGTTCATTGCATAAAAAAATGTGCAAGATAGTACATGTATGAGATCGTGAAAATAAGAAAATTAATTTATGTTATTTATGTCAATCAGTTGCAAGTTCTTTCGATAAGGTATTTTTTTAGGAAATTTTTAGAAAACATTAGAGTGAAGAAAACACGTACGATAAATACAGAGACTCAGCGTTAGTCTGGTAAAGCAGTTAAACGTTACAGTTTAATTGTAGATGCTATATTACCAAATGTAACTTTATAAAGCACATATATATATATATACACACACGTATAAAGCAAGTATCAGATCTTGGGAAACCCTAGAAGAACTGTGCCATATAATTTACTTCAGCGATTCCTGGAACAACTCTCCTTGGACCTCAATATTAGCCAATAGACGAGTTCATCGTATATGTATCATCTGAATCTTTCATGCATATACGAATCTCCAAAACCTAATAAAATGGACGATCCAGAAATAATTAGCAGAACAGAAAGAAAGGTCGTTCGATTTCTGAATTAATTCGTGGCTATATATATGTATATATATATATATTCTGCAATAATTTCGAGTCCCGATGTGCGTAATATATATAGTACTACTGCATATATATGCAGTTGAAGCTGGAGATCACATGGTCCCTTCATTAGATCAGACTACTATTATGGACTATAACTCTATTAATATATCATATCATCTATATATACGTGGTTCCTCTATTCACTTAACACGTCATTTTCTCATGCAATTATCTTACACAATAAATATATATGTATATATATACACATATTAAAATATAAATGACTTCGTATTATCATCAAAATGCATGCTTATTTTCTTCATATATATTGCTGTTGTGTAGAAACTTATTATATAGGGTTTAAGACATTGAGATAATATTAAGGAGCACAAATTTAAGCACGGGTTTCAAATATTGTTGAAAGCATACAATATTGGCAAAAGAACTATATTTTAAATGATATATAGAGGCAAAAAAGAAATTATGCTATTTATAAGACATTAATATTTAACATAAAGCAACATGCAATCAATTATAATCTTCTGCTTCAACAATTTTATTTGTCTTAAAATCAATAATCGTCATCACTGATGGATCGTGAAAGAACTAATAAAAAATAAATATTTTAAATATTTTTACCTTGATTTTTTTAAACTAACTCTATATTATTATTTTCAAGCAACTTAAATATTTTGTTGGTAATAACCCTTTAATTATTATTCGAACTGGAGAGCAAATTTGCATGCATGTTCTTCGTTGATCGGCGATGGAATTGGAATATGTTGACAACGCATTTTGACAATATCAGTGGAATCTGCTTTTTTTTTTTGGTCGACTTAAGAAAATAACTTTGAGCCAATTATTAATATAAAGATATCATAAACATGGCCTGGTCTCCTTGTCTTTGTGCAGATGACATTCGAATCTAAAGGAAACTTGTAAAGTCATTTAATAAATAAATTTTAAAAGACATATATACTTGTATGTAAAATTGCAACGTTATTAACTACTTTGATCCCTTAGTAGAATAAGATAATGTTGCATAAATCGATGATCGTAACATTATATGATAATTGTGTTAGTACTTATAAATTCATTATACTATATAGTATATACATAAATCATTCTTTACAATTGATAGAGGATGACTATGACTTGGAATTGTTATTGTAATGATGAATATTGATTATGGTAATTTTTTTTTTACATGACATTCTCATAGCGCACCCGCGCGCAGTACTAAATATGCCATAATTTACTGATTTCGACTAGAATTGGATAGAATGGGACCACATTTTTTTGGGACCCAACTATTTATAAATTTGAAATTTGAAAATGCCTATAATTAACAGGTATGTCATAAATGCATGTTGAGAAAAATCGAAATTGATTTGTTTTTTTCAGATCGAGATGAAAATTTAATTAATTTTAATTGAATAATTCAGCATCGATTAAAATACTTGTAAGTAATCTCTATATAATTTATATCATAAATTCCAAAATATCTATATCGGTTAGAAATCACAACTTTTATTTTACAAATATGTCATCAAGTAACTGATTTATCCCCGGGCAGAGCTATTAACAACCAAGCAGCGTGGTCGCCCTAACGTGATTCAAAGTTCAAACCTGCTATTTTTAATAAATATACAAATATATATAGTTTTATGGTTTTATCAATATTTTAAATATGTATTATAATTAAATAAAATTAATACTCTCGTGTAATATATATTCAACTTAATTTTAATTAAAAAATTTATATCTATGATTTCTTTATCTCTACAATAATGTTCATTTTTAACATAATTTTTTTTCTTTATACATTACGTAGATTTTGTATAATTATAACACGAAATATATTATTATATAAACTTTGATTAGAAAAAAAAATCACATCGTATTTTAAAATCACGATGTCTGTATATATAGTCTATCACTCTTATCTACATACCTTCTTGACGAAGCAAGCTCTTGGAGAAGAGATGCTGATTAATTAATAACACAAGTAAAGGCTGCAGAGGCATCTTGGTTGATCAGGGGGCGCCGAAATTGCACAAAACACGACGAATAATTATCCATTTCTATATATTAAGTAACTTTCAATTACATTATTACATACACACATACATATATATATATATATATATATATATATAAACTCATGAATCGAAAAGCCTTCCGTTATTGCTTTGTTTCGACTTTCGATTACTGACATGTTTTTTGATATTATGAATTACAGCTCAACGACAATATATGTGCCCCAGAAACTAGAGCTGCACAAAAAACGCCGCGAGTCTTGTTCGCGACTCACCGCGACGTCTTCTCCTTGTTCGCGACGCATCGCGATTTTGCGGCAAAAGTCGCGATCAGTCGCGACGAGCGTCAACCGTCGCGATTTCCGTCCTCCTCGGCCTCTCTCTCCCTCTCCGAATCTCTCCCTCTCACATGTTGGGAGAAAGCGCAACGCAACGGAATCTCAATGTCTCCCAATAGCCGCTGAAATATGAAGGCGATAATAATCGAAACACAACCACGAACACGAGACAATTTTAGCGTGGAAAAACCCCCAAAACGGAGTAAAAAACCACGGGACCCGTAGGCCGCTTAAAATCCACTATAATCAAGAGTGAGGTACAAACGAAGTCTTCCCTAGATAAAACTAGAGGCATACATCATCATCATCAAGATCGAACACCAATCTCGGATTACAACAAACAAGCAAGAGAAGAATTTGTGAAAAAACGTTCCCACAAAACAGCCTCTGGTTTCCACTCTTCAGACCGACCTAGAAATCTCCAAACCACATCTCCACCGTTCAGAACGTACCTCTATGTCTTAGGAACGTTCTGTCCAAAAATCACGACGATCCATCGGTGAACGAGTGCGCAATGACGATTTTCCTGAGGGTCGACGAAACTGGGCGGAAACCGCGAATTTGCTCTCTTTCTCTTGTTTTCTCTCTCTCCTTCACTCTTGTATTTCTTCATCTCATCTAAGTCATTTATGATCTAGGCTTCATGGGCCGGGTACATGAATCAATGGGTCAAAAATAACCCACATTGTTGGGCCTCCAAATAGGAGGGATACCCAACATCACATACCCTCTCTCTCTCTCACTCTCTCTCATCGCGAACAATCGCGAACCATCGCGAACTCACCGGTCACGATGCATCGCGACTTCTCTTCCCGCGATTTCCGGCGACCAAGCCGCGACGGGTCGCGACGTCGCCATGCACGGCTCTACCAGAAACTAACGTCTGTTCTCGAATAAGATTCAAGTTTAAACAACTACTCGAATGCGATTGCAAATTCAATTTATAAAATTAATTATACATTATATATATATGTATATAAATGACCCCTTCGTTCTCACTGTTCGTGCAAGTTGGAGATTTTGGAGACATTTGAAATGTCAGCATGTGTGAGTATGTATATAGAAAACAATGCATTGTTCGGTTTAAGGAACACGCGATAATTTAGCAAAAGTATTTGATATTTTAAATTTAATAAAATATTTACGATTAATGTGTAATCATTTAGCATATATTATACCATATAGTATACCTTGCTAGTTAATTTTACAAATAGCTAAATTGGATCAACTTGGTTTTATATAATTCACCCGACACAATATAATAAGAGATATAAGATTTATACGTATTCCTTCCTCTCTTTTTTCTTTTTAACTCTTAGAAATTTCTGAATTAAATCCATTTTTAAAAATTTATGATGCGATATTAGCTATTCTATTATAGAAGTGGTTAGGTTTGAGATAAAAATTTATGTATCGAAGTTCAAATTTTGATTAATTTATATTAATATTTAATGCGCCTTCTTTTAATAAAATTATCCTTCGTATAACTCAATTGATTCTTCTCATTTACGTAATTTGCTTACAGTAACAACAATATGAGTACTGATTTGTAAAGTTCATTGAAGGGCATGATAATTTGAAACCTGATTCGATCTAATTAATATATATATATATATATATATGAATACGAGAAGATTTATTACTAGAATTGATATAGTCAGGACTATAAACCCTTGAAAAAACATCGGATGCAGTCGGACGCACACGAAAGCTTTCGATGGCACTCATAAATATTCATTGTACAATTTTTCTCTTATGTATCAATTGTCATATGTATAATAACTAACACGGTCATACAATAGAATAATAAACGACCGTAAATACCCATCCTCCTTACTCCTTAGAGCTATGTATTTAGATGCATAATTTGTTGTTTTGTTATTCAGTAAACTTACTTTCATATCATCGATTACAATAAATTTGTATTAATTGACATTGTTAAATTAAAAAATTTATAAAACTACCGAATTATTAATTTATCAAAAACTAATTAAACTATATTAATTAAAATTTTAAAATTATATAAAAATATTATTTAATAAAAATTATTAATTTACCTAATATTTATTTAAAAAATCATAGCCGCAAAGTCATGACAATATTAATCGTAAAGTCATGACAATATTCATGACTACATTTAAGTTTGAACACTAAAAATGATAACACTAACTAATCCCGTCCTTCAATATACCAATTCAACAACCATTTAATCAATAAACAATCAAAACCAAAACCTAATAATAAGTCGTAGTTGATGTCCCAATTTCCCATACTCCAACACAGTATTCACTCTCTGCAAAGGCCTGTTCCCTCTCAGTCCCGCAAATCAGTCTTTGCGTCAAACAGCGCGCACACACGCACACGTATATGCATTTACATACGTAAGAGTATATGTATATAGCAGGCACCGCCATGGTCGACCATTGACGAAGAGGTGGGATTCAAAATCAGCCTCTACCCTCTCTCCACTCAGTCCTACTCTCTGAACGAGGAGTGTTGTGCCCTAGAGAGAGAGAGAAGAGTCAAGAAGAGACCAAAGCAAAAGCACGCTCGACCGCCCGGCACGCCCTATGGACGAGCACCGCCCCTCTGAGCCTCTCGCTCTCGGCCACCCACCAAGCGGCGACCAATCCCCGACCCACACCGACACATCATCTCCCTCCAAAACCACCGAGCACTCGACCCTCGCACCATGCAGTATTGCCAGTGCGAGCACCAGCTCGACCGGGGCGCGCAAAGGCAAGGGCAAGGGCGGCCCGGACAATGGCAAGTTCCGGTACCGCGGCGTGCGGCAGCGCAGCTGGGGCAAGTGGGTGGCGGAGATCCGCGAGCCGCGGAAGCGCACGCGCAAGTGGCTCGGCACCTTCGCCACCGCCGAGGACGCTGCGCGCGCCTACGACCGCGCCGCGCTCATCCTCTACGGCGCGCGCGCGCAGCTTAACCTGCAGCCCGGCCCTGGCCCGCGCTCCTCTTCTTCCTCTGGCGCCTCCTCTGGTCACTCATCGCGCGGCTCTTCGACCCCGTCCTCGTCCTCGCCCTCGACGCAAATCCTACGTCCTCTCCTGCCGCGCCCCTCCGGGTTCTCCCTCGCCGGTGCCTACCCGACGCCACCCCCTGTGCCCTTCCTCGCCCCCTACGACGTTGCGGTGCAGCACTACAATCACCAGCACCAGCATCAGCAGTACCACCATGTCTCAGCCGTGGGTGACGCCACGTGTGGCAACAGGGCTCCGGGGATGGCCTCGTACGATGGCTTCAACTTGCAGGATCAGGATAACTGCGAAGCGTATCGCGTGGAGTGTTTCGGTCAGGGTGAGGCCCAGCATCAATATCAGCAGCAGTACAACGTAAATACGCTGGCCGGGGCGGTAGACTCGGGGCTTTCGCTGGGCGGGCAGCCGCAGGTGAGCGGGTCGGCCGATCCGGGGGCTATGGCGGGGCCGATTTCGCCAATCATGTGGCCGCTCATGGACGACGTAGATTGCCCGCCGAGCTTTTGGGACTACGGAGATCCTCTTGCCTTTGACTACAAAGCGTTCGATTGTTAAGAGAGAATTATATATATATAAAATAATAGTATTGAAGCTCGTGCTCTTCGCTTTGCATGCAAGATCATCGGATCAGCTCCAACAATGGAGGTTCATCGGATTATAGAGTATATATACCTAGCTAAATATATATGGATTGCAAGGACGTGATTGTTATCCCTTTGGACGAAGGAGGTAGATCTCGATTGCACCAGGTAATTTTTCAAATTTTTATTTATTGATTGTTCTAGATATATAGGCGTCGATGGTATTATTTGTAGAAGTATTATATATATTAGCTAGCGATATTATTTGCTGTATCGTTCTTCTTCATATTGTTTTAGACTACACCAGATTAGATATAGATTTAGCCATATTTTTATTGGTTAAGATATATGAGGTATGAGGTAATTTCTCATAAAAAAGTTGCTGGTAACGATCTTAATATTTATTTATATATCTTTTAATTCATTCTAGGGTTTGAAATGGTTTCTTGGCAATTATGGCAGTTTGGAATTTTTATTAAGTTTAGCGCTTAATAAAGGTGAAAAATGTTTGATTTGGTCGTAACTAGTAGAGTGAGATAATATTTCATTTATCTAGACATAATCTAAATTATATATATTTGAGTAAGGGTTAATTGTGGTGTATATCTTGGTTTCTTTATTTTTATGGCGGTATAATTTTATCTTTATTTTCGTCATAAAGTTCTTCATTACTATTGCTTTTTCTTTTTCTTCTAAACTTCATTTACCTTTTCAATTATTTTAATTGATAAAATTTTGATTGTATTGTGCTATGTTTTTGTTCTGGTAGTGAAGAACTTTTAACAATAAATGAATAGTTAATATTGGGAATCATGCGTTGTTACTAAACCCTACAAATCTATTTCTCAAACTTTTGGTATCTATACAATAAATCGCATGAGAATATATTTTCCACTTAACAAGATAACTAATTTTGACTGAATAGTACTATATATATAATAGCAAACAATTATAATATGCCTCTAAAAAAGACTCAGTAATTATCATCATTTTGGTGTCTTTAGTTTACAATAGATATCATGACAATAATATCTTTAAGTGGCATTGACTAATTACAACAAGATCACTAATTTTGACTTAATATTATAAGAAAAACAGTATATACAGCACATTATATACAGTTTTATATAACTATTTATGTAGCCCCTGATATAATGTGACTAAACATAATATTAATTTAACATTCATAACAACCTAAATAACTTTCGGTTATCCTCATTTTTCATTACATGTAGTATAGTGTGTGTGTGTGTGTGTAATAATATGTCCTGTCTTGTTGCGGAAGTTTCTAATATTCCTAAATATCCTGACTTCTTCTCGGAATGTGAGAAGCATCTTCTTCCGGAAAGAAGTAGAAGAATTTCTTAGGAATCCTTGAAGATCCCATTTTATAGGAACTTTAGGGTTTTCTTTATCATCCTTGTAGTTATAATTCTGGAGTCGAACTGTAACCATGTCGTTACAAAAGTATTACAGTGTTAAGAATATATATAGCAAGCTAGATACTTATTAAGATTGACTATGCAGTACTCTGAGATATGATCTAATCTTAAAGCAAGAAATCGGACATTTTCTATGGTGCCGCTGCAAAGACTTGTTATCCACTGATATGCCACCTTATATATATAGCATACACACACAAAGCACAACGTTATCTATGCATTAACGCAGCTTCTTAGCCCTCGATAATAGGAGCTTTTAACATAAGCGAGTGATTGAATACGAAGGGAATTAATCCTAATAATATGAGAAATATGATCGAAAGAATATTACCAGAATCGACTATATGTGTATGTGTATCTGTATATATTCCATGCAATGAACATATAACATATTGCATGGAAGCGCAACATTCGGTAGCGTCCACAAGCATTCAGGCCTACATATCTCAGTGGAATGAATTTTGGCGGCCAACCCCGCGCCGGAAAGCCATGGTATGTAATTTCCTTAACACTTTGAAATAATTTGAAAGTCCGGCTTGTGCGTAAGCGTGTTTACGCAAATGACTTAAAAGTATACAAGAAACAGAAAAAGTGAGTTTTTCGTCGATGGATAGTGTTGCGAATCCCGTTACATAAAACTTCAACGAATACAATATGCACTACAATGATAATGTTTTCATATGTAGAGATGTTTATTTTTGAAATTTTACCATAAGCTTTGATAAAATATTTGAAAAATGTTATGTTTTCCTCGAGGGATGTAGCCTTGAATTTTCACGAAAGGGGGCGGAAAAAAATGATATTAAAAGTATTATTTGTAATTGTTTTTATAAATCAATAAAATACATATTTAGTGATACAATTGTATATAGATTATTTTTTAATATATAATAAAAAAAAATATTCCTATGAAGAGATAGAGTAATGATATGGAAATTGTATATATACCTAAAATGAAATTAATGTCATTTGAAAGTTGGTCTTCTAGGAGGAGATAGTTAAAAATTAAGTTCAAATATCAACTATACCAATTTATCAACTTTTTCTAAATATAATTCATTTTATATATATATTGATAAAATTGTATATATATACACATATATATATATATTTGATTTATTTTTGAAATTTTAAATATATGCTTTGATAAAATATTTGAAAAATGTTATGTTTTCCTGGGGGGTGTAGCCTTGAATTTTCAAGAAAGGGGGCGGTAAAAATGATATTTAAAGTATTATTTGTAATTGTTTTTATAAATCAATAAAATAAATATTTAGTGATACAACTGTACATATATTATTATTATTTAATATATAATAATAAGAAATATTTCTATGAAGAGATAGAGTAATAATATAGAAATTGTATATATACATAAAATGAAATTAATGTCATTTGAAAGTTTGTCTACTAGGAGGAGATAGTTAAAAATTAAGTTTAAATATCAACTATATCAATTTATCAACTTTGTCTAAATAGAATTCATTCTATATATATATATATATATATATATATATATTGATAAAATTGTATATATATAGATATATTAAAAATAATGAGTTTAAATTAAGCGGGGGAACCGCACTCACTCGGGCTTTAGTTGCTCCGCCCTTGTTTCGTCAATATTAAAACCTCAAATTGCTCATACACAATTATTTGATTTCAAATGTTCTTTCTTACCTTGTATTGATAGAGAGAGATGTTTCCAAAATACCCCTTTTGTGTAATATATTATTATCTTGATTTTTTCTTCTTCGATATATCTATGTGTACAATCATATATATGTGAATCAGTGAATGTGTGTGTACTTAACTATATTATTTAATTAAAAATATAATCAAATGGCATGACATACAATGATATTGGCTCAATGGGGTAATGTTGTTGAAGATATTTATGAGAACAAGTTAATTCAGATGCAAGATTTTTTGCATACGAGTGGTTGCGTTTGTGAGTGAAGTACTTGCTAAAAAAACAAGGAACAAAAATAACTTTTGTTTGCTTTATTGTGTTTGGGATTTCAAAGAAACTTTGATTTGATAGCTTTCGAGTGAGAGTGATTCTTCAGAATAAAGACAAAAAGTAAACTTGATAATATACGATGAGACTGTCAAACACGTTTGTTTTCAGACGATACATATAATTTTTCTTTCGTTATGGGTGAACTCGAGACATTTGGAAATTTGACCTAGTCTCAGTTTCGGAAGTTCTTTTTTTTTTTTTACTTATCGTCCGGATAAATACTAGCTAGTTCTTGTAGCTATACTTAATCATTTCGTTCCAACCAATTTCAAATACGAGGAAATTAATTTTATTGTTAAGATTTGATTATGGGGCTTGTGAAGATAATTAAGTTCTATTTGTTATTAGCTAATTCTAATTTTTTCGTGGTTAATTATTTGATTTCAACGTGTATGAATTCATATTGCACGATAATTGATTTTCTTATATTAGATCTCATGAAATACATATTATCAAAATTTCTCTTATATAAGCAAAATTAGACGACATGTCACTTAATATCTTCAACTATTAATTTATTATTAATATTGCTTTGTCGTTCGAAGCTTAAATTAGTATTTTGAAATAAAAGAACTAAGCTCATTAAATGGCACGCCGGTTCGTAAATGGATCAAGGCCGGGCTTACGAGAAGATGAGGTGATTATAAATACGTTACAAAATCACATCAACCGGTAATGTAAAGACACATTTACTTGGATAGATCTCCAGTTAAAGAAAAATCAAGCCGTTACAATCGAAGAGAATGACAACTTTAGGTGATGAAGTTGTAAATAAAACAAGCCCCTTTTTGTCGTGTATCCAACGTATTGAAGTTGATCAAACGCGATTAAAGACCATTTAATGCAAATTTAGATCAAGATCCGACGAAAATCTCAAGGTATATATAATAGGAAGTTAGAGATTAAAGCAAGTGAATTAGATTCCATGGTTTTGTTCAGAAAGCTCACTTTGTGAAGAAGGTAGACAATTGCCGTTTATGACTCTGAGTCGTTTTAAAAATCCGTTGTTTTGACGTACGTGTAGATAAACCATATTGTTCTTTCTAAAAATCCATTATTTCTCACATTTTGATGGAAATCCAAAATTTACCGTCAACAATAGTTTCATGATCAATAATAATAGATCGTATTCATGTAAACGGAACAAAAATAGTTTCATATAATGAGTATTCGCCTTACAAGAATAACAAAGTTGAATTTGGTTACTTTCGTTTATTTTTATGAATCAAATTGAAAGAGTTGGGGTGCTTTTATTTTTAATAGTTTTGTATTTTAGTGTGCAGTGAAATTACAATATGGTGCTTGTTAAAAATGAAAACAACTAACAAAACATCGTAATTAACGCTTCAACAATTATGTCTACTAATAAATGAATGAAAAAAAAAATAACAAATAAGTTTAAATAGCTGTGTCCAGTTGTGATTATGGAGGAAGATAATAGAAAGGGATATTTACGACAAAAGTACTCATATATAATCTTATGTTTTTTTTTTTGTCGGATTAGCGTATACAAATATAGAAAGAGTATTCTACCTTGATATCTCATTCTAACTCCGTTAAAAGACATGCGTTGCATTTAAGTGGTCCATGTGGTACCTACGAGACACGTGGACCACTTAAACGAAACATGTCACTTAACTGAAACTACTTAGCGAAACTACAATGGGATCCTACAGCATTATTTTTTTTTAATTTATATTGTATATTTCCGCTACAATAAAAATTGAAAAAAAATCAAATTTTTATAATATATGAGTACTTTTGCCGCAAACATAATAAAATTAATGTTAATTAATCATGCATTATAGAACATGGGACTCCTAATTTGACCAAAGCGTGGAAAGCGTGCTTCTTTTGTGCATGTATTTGCTTACTCCTGCACTGCCAGCTTTTTAAACAAAGTTGACTAGTGTTTACTAAATACGTTTTTTTTTTCTTTTCTTGTTCTTTATTTTTGATCCTTAAACTATTTTAAAATAAAAGTTAAAAGAAGAATTGAAATAGATACCCCCTTACTTATTTAGTGGTGTACTTTGCCTTTTTTTAGTTTGAGGCGAAAATACCTCTTTATTATCTCCAAAGTTAATTGCGAAATTAGTACTTTAACTTGCAACATGCGTCGATATATTCCCAATTTCCGTTTGTAGCAACACTAGTATCAAAATACTGCAAAAAAGTGTTGAGGTCTAATCGGTCCATGTTCTTTGAAAAACTATTACATAGAAGCACGTAAATTGTTATGAATAAATTTTTTTAAGGAAATAGCTGGAAAATCACGGATGTCGTGATTCCATCTAATATTTATTGATATATCTCTCACTTCTTGGGGGAGAAAACTGTGTAAAAAATGTATTTACTAAACTAAAAGAATTATATATACCAGTGCTTTTATTAAACTAAAGACATATATGTGTTTCTAGCTTAGTAGACGTTAACTTCATATGGAAGAAATTGGATCGCCAGAGAGAGATTGGACATATGAATGTGGGTCCGTCAGTTACAAGATCGAGTATTTATGTTGCAATTTATGCTTCATTCAAAAAGCAGATATCAGTTCAGGAATGACAGCTAACGTAACTCAACACGTAACGGTTTTATGTTATATTCTCAGATCTTCCTTAAATAGTTTTTAGTAACTAGATTCCCTAATGATTTCATATGAAGTAAATTATATATTAAATTGATCATATTCAATAATTAACTAACTAATATATATTCGAATACGTCATTTGTTGCTCGTAAGTAACGATTATTAGTCATTTTTAATGCAAAATGGGAAGAAAAAAAGCTAAAAAATATAAGGGCATATCTGCAAAACTAAAAATTCAATTGGAAAAATACAAAGGTGAAGAGGATTACTACAAGTTGCTCAGTTTTAGTCTAATATTATCTCTTGAACATTATTACCATTTATTTTAAAATAAAATAAATTAAAATAGTGGAGTGCGATATCTGTAGGCCCCAAAGCCGTTGATCAACATCTTAAAAACCATCCAACGAGTAGAGTCTGTGCGTACGTTCCACGCGTCACATACGCGAGTGACTCAGCTCACCCTTCCATGCAATAATATCTCAGAAGAAAGTTCCTCACTGTAATCTCACTTCAGTTGTAAGTTATAACTCAGTTTCTCTCCTCCACCGTGAAATGTCAATAACGCCCTTCGCCTGAGCTTCCACAATCACGATGAGATCGACGGCGATGAGATCGCCGGAGGACTCGCCGTACAACAACGAGCAGGCGATCCAGTGGCACTACACGGTGCTCGACGACCGGAGCTTCGAGATCAGAGGCAAGACGCTCTTCTTCGTCGTCGTCGTCTTCTCGGTCCTCCTCGTCCTCGTGCTCCTCTTCCTCTACGCGCGCTGGGCCTGCCGGTACCGCCACGCGACGATGGAGGTGCCGGCGACGGCGCCGCCGCCGCCGCCGCGGGGGCTCAGCACCGAGGCCATCAATGCCTTTCCGGTGATTTCGCTCGCCGCCGCCGGCGCTGCCGGCGGCGAGTGCAGCATCTGCCTTGGGGCGTTCGCCGACGACGAGGGCGAGCGCGTGAAGGTGCTGCCGCAGTGCCGGCACTGCTTCCACCCCGAGTGTGTGGACCGATGGCTCGGGGCGCACCCGAGCTGCCCGCTCTGCCGGGACTCGCTGCGAGTGGACCCGGCGGTTCCGAAGATCGTCGTCGAATGAGCTGGTGGGTCCCACCTCGAGTGCATTTGTTCGAAAGACCTTTTTTTTTTAAATAGTTTTATTTAATTTATAATTACAACTAGATTGATTTAGTTGTATTCTTTGGATGTGAATGAATGAGAGTGTTGCTAATTGATAGTACATATACTATTATACACTAATGTGCTTATAGTTGCTGTTAAGCATTAGTGGTATGAATGTTATTGTTAATACAAATTAGAGGATTTGATTTATTATTATTGCTCCCCGAACTTTGCATGTTGGTCTAAGTTGATTGCGGAATTTCAAGAAACTAAAACGGATTCGCTAGACGTTAAGAAGGACGAATGTTGACTTTTGAAAAAAAAAATTATTTGAAAGCATTATTATTATCGTTAACGAATCGAAAGACAATGTCAACGTATTGACTATCGTGAATTATCTAATGAATATAATTCGTTACGACATGTAAGATTCTCAAAAGATTACATAAACGTATTTAAGAGTCCTAGCTAAATCCTTATTCGACGTAATAAATTGACGAAAGGGACCATCAACCAAATTTTGTAGTGTATACGTTAATTTTTTTAGACCCGTAAATGACAATGTGTTACTTTCTAAAAATAAAATAGAGGAATTGGTGCCAAAATCCAAGTTTAGAATGGTAGATTTAACTAAAAAGCAAAGTTCAAGGGCACTAGTGCAAATTACTATAAAAAATTATTGGGATGTGTAAAAATACATAATTATAGCAATTGGGATTTTGTAATTAATTAGTGTCTCTTTAGGCGTTTTGAGTTGTATTACACGTGAGATTTAATGTTCGATAGGGTTTTTAAGTAAACAATAACAAGAGTGATTATGATTAATGTGTTATATTGGCATTTGAAGTAAGCAGTGCAGATTGGGGATTAAATTGTAAATAAATAAAAAAATAGAATCTTAGTGCTTTCATTGTTTGCCATATGTTTTGAATCTTAAGATGTCTTTGTTTTTCCTTTCGTTTTGGTCCCAACAAACCCTTTTGATTTTTAATAGTCAATTGCTCCACGGAACAAAAAATCTCCACGACTTGACTAATTTTAGAGGGATCAATTTTTATTTTTATTTTTATTTTTTGTTTATCGTTTTAATGATACTAATAAAATAATAGATAAATGAAGGAAATGCCCATTAGTAACACAACGTTTCAAAAAAATGCCAATTTCTGTTTTTGGAAAAAATAACCACCAACAAAATAAATAGTAGACAAATATACCCCTCTTGATTTTGGCGTTTTTTTTAATGAGGTGTAAAAATATGACGTGTTTTAATTAATAAATTAATATTAATTAAAGAATCATTTTTATCACGACTGATTTAAAGCAAAAACAGTTTTATCCTAAAAAATAGCAAATATAA
The DNA here is from genome assembly GCA_954871525.1 of Parietaria judaica. Classification (NCBI taxonomy): domain Eukaryota; kingdom Viridiplantae; phylum Streptophyta; class Magnoliopsida; order Rosales; family Urticaceae; genus Parietaria; species Parietaria judaica. The sequence continues at coordinate 6,765,497 of OX940862.1, forward strand.
CTAATTAACCCTATTATTAAGGTTACCAAGCATTCATCTCTCTGGTTTACGTACAAGAAATCAATTTTCAATTTTTTTTGAATAAAATCTCTATTAATCATTTTTTTAACGACTAAAAATTAAAACACGTAGATTGAAAATAAATTCGAATATAATTGGTATATTTTTCCGCCCTTTTTTTTGCTGAAGCATTATCTTTGTTTCGAATATAGTCGTAAATTTATATACGATTACACAATTACAATATTACACACTACACAAAGTTACATAAAAATTTATATACGATTTGAAATTTATATTAAAAAATGTGTAATTATGTATAAGATGTTACATAAAGACTTTTAATATGACTAAATATATAATTATAATTTAAGTTACGAATTTTTAATAGTAAATCACCATATCAATTCCGTAACTGTGTTAACAATCCCGTGATTTACCTTTATGTAATGGTAAAGTGTAAATTAAGCTACGAATTTTTAATATTAAATCACCATACCAAAGTTGGTTTCGTAACTATGTTTACAATATTGTGATATTCACCAAAACTGTAAATATATATACCAATAACAATACCAAAACTGTAAATATATACTAATATTAATACCAATACCAATAACAAAAACCGTAAATATATGTACAAACAACTGTAAATAATTTACAGTTACAAATGCGAGTTTGGCGAGGATGATAGCGCCGCTAATCGCATTCGTCACATCCTTGCTACACTTCACTCCAATCCCGACATGGCTGGCCAAGTCACCGACGACGATGAAGGCCTTGAAGAAGGTCCTCTGACCGACACAAGGCGATCGAGCTTTGTGACCGAGACCCACTTCTCATCCTCCTCGCGACGGCCAGCACTGCAGCAACGGCCTCTGCGGCCAATTTACAATTTTTTTTCAAATATCAGTGTCATGACTCACTTACAATTTAAAGAACTTTCAATTCCGTAAATAGATATACAAGTCTACTGATTACATATGTCTAATGTAAACTGTAAATGATATTACCAATTTAATCTGTAAATAAAATTACAAACTAAAACACAGCCATGAAATACCATTAACATCTTCATAATCAAAATACATCAACGTGCAAAAATCATAATCAAAACAGATTTCAGAGGTAGAAGGTTTCAAAACCCAGAAAAATACAACACTTAACATCAAAAGCAGAAAAAGAAACACAAACTTAGGACAAACATATTTTTTTACCACGGAATAGAAAGTCGATCGGAAAACACAAGTGTGGACGACGGCGAGAACTCTTGGACGTCGGCGAGAACGCTTGGAAGACGGCTGAACAAGTGGGCGACGACGAAAACGCGTGAACGACGGCAAAAAGCATGAACAACAGTGGAACGCAGGGACGACGGCGATAACGCTAGGACGCCGGCGAAGATGCGAGGACGGCGGCAAGAGGCCGTGGACGACGGTGAGTGATAAATGAGACTGAGAAATAATGTGTCGAAGTCGAAAGAGAAAAGGGGGAAAAAGAAGAAGGTTGTTGGTGAATTAAATTTTAGATTTTGAATTAATTACACAATATTTAGTAAATTTAAAACGAATTAATAAATAATAATGGGTCAACCGTCAAAATAGGTCAATAATAATTTTCAAATATAAAATAAATAATAAATAAACGAAATATAATAACTGAATTTACTTTTAGGGATAAAATGGTCCAAAATATTTCATTAATGGGTATAAAATAGTTTTCTGAAACTATGGGCATTTTTCATTAACATTGGGTGTTTTTTGGGCAGTTTGTGGGTTTATTATAAAATAATTTAAAAAAATATATATACCATTACAGTACAAGATATTTTGATACTGAATTTGAGAAGGTATTATTGGTTGGTGAAGAAGAGTTTATTAATTGGGTACGTTAATCAGTGTGTCATGCCTATCTTTTCGGTATGTAATGTATCACTTTTTGGTCGTTATTTTTCATTTCATTTCATTTAATGGATATTTGCGATAAAAATACCTTTAAATTAGATTCATAAGGTATATTTTAATACTTCCAAAAAAAATAAATTACAGGCACTCAATGGGTGTATTTTCGTTACTTCATATGTAAAGTTTTGTAAAAATAAATAAATATATACTTTTTTTTTTGCGGAATATGCCACTTTTTTCGGGTAAAATACCCGGAAGATTGCTTTTATTTATAACATTTTAAAGCTGTCTTCTTCAATTAAATTTGGAGGCAGAGGATTGGATTCGTATTTATGAGTGGCATGGACATGTATTCCTTGTCAAACTTGTTCGACCCATGTCCTGAACAAGCTCGGATATGAGGATTGACACCAATTTGTATGAATATTCCAAGCAACTTATGATACAACTTGATATTGAATATATTTTGATCCATTAATATATTGGTAGTAAAAAGAAAGTTGGTAGAGTTACAAACGACAATCTTGGCATATTAACTTTCATTGTTCCCATGTTGGTCATAAGGTTGAATGATCACAATTCCAAAGAGATATTATTATTAGTCTTGTTCTTTCCTAATCTACGAAACATACAAACAAGCCCGGCCCAATAATTTTTGAAGTTTTGGAAATATATATATTATTAGATTGTTTAAATTATTTTCGAACTTTTTTTAATTATTAAGATATTATATAATTTGGAGTCTTTTATTGATATATTTTATATGTAAAGTGTTTTGTTTTGAGAGACTTGAGCAATTGCTAAAATGTTTCTGTGAATAAGACCGGTACAAGAAAAATCAGCTTAATGATCTTTGTAGTTTTGACTTTTGACAATTTGGAATCTTTTATTAAAACTCTCATAATATTCTCCAAACTTTTTTATTTTTGGCTAGACATTTAAAAGAAATAAAAAGCCAACATGTCTATCTACAAGTTTTGTAATATTCTCTTGGAAAATTTTTCAAAAGCCTTGAGAATTTAGTGCGCACTGAAACCATAAAGGGCCAATATCAGAATACACACATTCAAATTCTAATTTTCGGGAATTGAAATAAACATATTGATATCCATTCCTTAAAAAAAATTTAAAAAAATTAAACAGGGTACTTAATCGAGACCGTTAGATTTTGTTCCGACAATCCATATTAATCAACTTTCTAAAATTGAATAAAAAAATACATGATTCAAATTAGAAAAAAGAAAAGAAACTAGACTAAATTTTTCCGATATTGTGTATCCGAAACTAAAATTTTCAATTTTGTTTTTTACCGACCACAAAATATTAAGATCGGGAAATTCTGAAACCCAGCGAGTAATTACCAAATGATTTATTGGGCTTTTGCTCTAAGCCCACTAAACGTCTGATCGTAAATGAATTGGGCCTGAGCTCTTTTTCAGGCCCATTAAGAATGGAAACTAGATGGCTTCACAGACGACCTATAAATACTTTGGGACACCAGACCTCGAAACCCTAGCATCATCAGCCTTCACTCGCAGACGCAAGCTCCTCTCTGAAAGCCTAGGGTTTTGCGTGCCAACTTCGTCGAAGCGCCACCATGAGAGCCAAGGTAAGAGCTTCACCACCATGTCCTTGATCAATGTCTTCGTTTTGTATCGTTTTGTTTGTGAATCGAAGTCTTATCTGGCGGTGCAGTGGAAGAAGAAGCGCATGAGGAGACTGAAGAGGAAGCGCCGAAAGATGAGGCAGAGATCCAAGTAGATTCCGTTCTTCGCAGAATCGGAGTCCGTTTTTATTCGATTTTCCTGCTTTTGTTACGTGTTTATGACCTACTTTAGAATCGGAACCGAGAGAGAAACAGGTGTTTTCCTTGCCGAACAAATTTTGCGAGTCTGTTTGTCGGATTTATTATTATAATTATTATGGAAACTTCATCTTCAGTTGATTCTCTGCTTCCAATTTATTGCATATTACTTCTTTCTATTGGATTTGGCATGGTGATGTGATCTAGGTTTCGATGATAATCATAGTAGAATTGTGGAGATTCGTTAGAAAAACCCAGCTTTGCCTTGATCGATGCTTGCGATTTTGGGGTTTCGGGATCTTCATACATGATCATTTGCGAATGAATCAGTAAATTTGTGATGTTTGGTCAAATTTGAGTGCTCATTGAGTCTCTAATGCTATTCCTTAGGATCATACTTTCAAGTTATGATCATATTGCTGGTTTCTATTGAACTTGGCACGGTGATGTAATCTAGGTTTGAATACAAAATTGATGTTGTGATGCTCATAATGCGCAAGAAAACATATGCTTTTTCACAAACTTGCATTGCACATTGAGAATTGAAGTATTCCCCATACCTACTTTCTCATTTTTTCTATTTTGAAATAAAATAAAATATCATATCCACTTTCATTTGAAAATGGAGTTAAAATGCATGCAGTTATATATATATAGAGATACCAATGCTATGCATGCAATTAGTAAATGAGTGATTGTATCTATACTGAAAATAAAGTGAATGAGCATTGAGCAATAGTTGTTACGAAAACGTTATTGATGAGTGGTAAAGTATATTGATTTATTGTTATCTATTTTGATTTGGACTCTTAAAGCTCACTACTGATGGTCTTTTCCAGTAATATTATTAAGAAAAAATAATTAACGCCCATAGACTTATAAGGCATTCATTTTGATCATTAATTATTTAACTCTTAATTTTCTTACATTTTCTTTTTATCAACTGTATAAAGATGCTAATGTGGTAACATAACTATTTGGGAAGCAGATTAGTATTCTAGGGGTGCAAATAATATCCGGAAATTGGGTAATTATTCGAATCCGAATCCGAATCCATATCTGATTCGGATTCTGGATCTGGATACCTGTATCCGGATTCAAAATCGGATACGGGTACCGGGTATTAAAGGTAAAAAAACCGTGTACCCGATTTAATTATCCGGTTTTATTTTTGTTTTTTATGATAATTTTTAAAAGTTTGTTTAGGCCTTTCTATTTCCATTTACATTTTCTAACTTGTTTAGGCCTTTCCATTTTTCGGAGATTATGGTTTTTTTTTTTTTTTTTTTTTGGGCGGGACTATGTTTTATTTATGCTCGATGCGTGTGACTGTTTTATTTATGCTTGATGCACGAGACTATTTCTTTTATGCATTTTTTTTTATGATGTAAAGTTTATAGATATTATATATATATAAAAAAAACGGACCGGGTTAATAATCCGGATACCCGGATCCGGATTCCAAAACCGGGTTCCGGGTATGAAATAAGGGTATGAAAATACAGATACCCGAATTTCGGGTACCTGAATTTCCGGGTACCCGGATTTCGGATACCGGTTCCGGGTGTAGATTTTCGGATACCCGGAATCTAGTTCCGGGTACTGGGTACCCTACCCGGTTGCACACTTAATTATTCTATATGTTTGGAACTGTCAAATTCGACTGCTCATGGTAAGTCGTTCAAAGCTTTAAAACCAATCTTGGCCGCCCGGTAGTGTCAACAAGTGAGCAATACTACATTTTTTTAACATGTTTCTGATTACGGCATCGCCGACTCGCAACAAGATTTGATTCTCGGCAAAATGTGAGCAGTCCTACATTTTTTTAATATGTTTCTGACTACGGCATAGTAGAATTGTGGAGATTCATTATTATGATGCTTTGATCATGTGGATTTGCAAAAAAAACCAATATTTGCCTTGATTGATGCTTGTGTTTTATGCAAGGTATTAAATTTCTCGAATATCCATCGGCATGCCCATCGAAAATCTTTTTTCGATGATACGCGAAACGATATATCCATCGACATATCCATCGACTTACCTATGAGATACACATCGACAAGCGATATATCCGTAAAATGAAAAGTGCGAAACGACATCGACAAGCGGTATTTAAAACCTTGGTTTTATGAGGTTTGAGGATCTTCATATATGATGCTTCTATTATCCATAGTTTCTAGGATTTTATAATTCTTTTTTTTTTCTCGCTCTCTTTATGTGCTTATAAGCTAGGTATATATGGACCAAAAAACAGGGCTAAACTAGTAACATATGAAATACATAAATATTCGTTTAACTACTTTGTATTGTGTCTTGGTAGAATTAAGCTTTCTTCGTAGAGTTAAGCTTCGCAGCTAATTAAAACGTCATAAGCCCAATACATTAATATACACGACCCACGTAAAATCATAATTTATTTATAAGTACCAAATATGGCAGAAAATGAAGCACTGTTGATTAATAAAGCATAAGCGCATTCACTATCCTAAATTCTTGAACAAATATCAATTTTCATGTCTTTAAAGAATAAATACAAGCAAATGAAAACGATGAACGATGATGATCATACAGAACAGAAGAATGCAAAAATCTAACTAGATTATGTTGTGTCATATGTAAGTAACCGGCAGGGTTGGCTCAACGTTTTTCGGAGTCTTGGGCGAATCATAAACATGAGGCTTTATTGAGAGCATGCAATACAATATTGCAGGAGCTATACGATATAACAAAGTTTATACAACGCATTAATATACTACTCTAGAAGGGGCCTTGGGTGACCGCCCAATTCGCTCATAGGTTGGGCCGGCTCTTGTAACCGGGAATCCCAAGATAATCAATATATCGATAAACATATTTGTTATACTAACCCAAAACGAAGAATGTAACGACAGCCGAAATCATCATTTCAAGATCTTACCCAACACGACACTGAACTCCTCGGCGATAAACTTCCGAAGGGTAGCTTTGAAGTTCGGCCCAAGCCGAATTACTGTCCACTTTCTGTAGGAGCCATCACTGCTGCGGTGGAGCTTGGCCTTGGAGCTCCGTCGGTTTTTGTATATGAAATACTATAATTATTTCTTTTTTATTATATATATTTAGTTTGGTTATGTAATTTTGGATATTTGTATTATGGGAAGTTCAAAAGTAATATAATTATTCGGAATGTATATTGATATTCAGTTGTAGGAAATATATATATATATATATATATATATATATATAAAAAGGATGACTCAACAAGTTCCGTGGCACACTCATATTAGATAAGAATATCGAGTTTTTCAATGTGTTTATAATTTATATTCTTGTAATAAAATACTTATATAAAATGTTTCAATGGTGATTACTTCATAAAAACGTAATACTAAAAATTATTATTAGATAAGGTCGTCGAGGTTGGTTGACACAAACTAAACATAAAACCCTAAGAGAGTCATAAAAGGCAAGTCATGGAATTGCAGAGCACAAACGACAAAACAAAAAACAAAACTGTTGAGAACTTTGACCGCCAAAACTATGGACATACGGAAAGAAACACAACCAAAGAAACCAGATTCATAATATATCAACTCCATGAAAGAAAGATATCAAGATGAAGAGTGCATTTAAGTCTACTTTTCAGTTCTTAAAATAGCATGAATATATGTATACTGTAGCCTGTAGGTACCAAAAACAAACGGAAAAAACTGTTCAGAACTGCAATAAAGCTTCCTTGAGAAATCGAAGAATATTGAAGATGATAAGTAGATATAATCTATATACCTTGTGAAATCGATATATATATATATTGAGAGTATATATATATAGAGAGAGAGAGACTTAGACCAGTAATGGAGGTGAGCGAAAGCATGTAAAGTTGAAGAGAGTGTGAGTGTTAATATATAACAAATGCAAATCTGCAGAGCTAGTACTACTTAATACGTAGGCATAGGGTTGTGCTTTATCGAAAATGCCCTCGAACCTACACTCCTAATTTGTTTTTCTCTTCTATATGTACATGTAAAATCAGACAAGCAAACAAAACGAAAGATATAAAAGATAGTTTCAGTTTCCAATTTAGAGTGATGAGCTGAGATTTTCTTTTGAGGGATGATGAGCTGAGATTAAATGCATTGAAATCAGGAGGAAACAACGTGTCAAATTATTCGGAAAAAGAAACACCTTCACTTATAGTAGTACTCTCACCAACGAAATCTGACACAGAGATCCTCATAGTTACTGTCCCTATATATATTATAGTCAGAGCCGGCCCAACACTTTTCGGGCCTTGGGCGAATCATTAATATAAAACTTTTTTGGGAGCTTGCAATAAAATATTGCAGGATCTATTGTATTACGGACCATTGCAGGAGTTTTACGATATAACAAAACTTATACATCGCATTAATAGACTACTCTAAAAGGGGCCTCGGGCGACCACTCAAATCGCCTATAGGTTGGGCCGGCCGGACTATAGTACTAATACAACTAAAAAGCACTATGATATAAAATTATAAACTACTAAAACTATTAGATATATATTGCTTTACGGAGTACGTTCCAATATACTCAAAATTTAAGGGAAAATAAGAAGGTCTTCTCAAAATTCAACTTTCTAATCCTCTTTGGTTTTTTCAGTGCCTATAGTTATATATATATATATATATATATATATTATTTCTAATATAGTTTAAAAAATATTTAAATTATATCCGAAATGTCTACTTTACCCTTTATTTGCAAACTTAAAAAAATTGATTATTTATAAATTTTGCATTTATTTATAATTTTTTAGTTCACTAATTTTACAAAAATATACTATTTTACTATTTATTTAAAAAATGAAGTAACATATTCCTCCCACGTAATAGGCCACAAAGAACATATACTCAAATTGTGTAATTTTGTCTTAAATCAAAGGATAAAAGTGGCAGATTAAACCCTGAGGTTGTAATTTAGCTGTTATGCAAAATAGGAAGAAAAATACAAATGGACCATGAGGTAGAGGTTGTATTTTATGTGTGTGCAAATGAAGTAGGTTTTGAGGTTAGAACATGCTGAGAAAGACATCAGATATGAAGGACAAGAGGAAAGGGAAATGATTAGAAGACTCTGATTGGGCTGTACTCAGAAACCCGTACTGCAGCAAAAGTCAAAGTTTATCGATATATTGATTATCTTGGGATTCCTGGTTACAAGGGCCGGCCCAACCTATGGGCGAGTTGGGCGGTCGCCCAAGGCCCCTTATAGAGTAGTATATTGATGCGTTATATAAACTTTGTTATATCTTATAGCTCCTGCAATATTGTATTGCATGCTCCAACCATTTGCGTTCGGGTTGTGTTTCTTTCTGGAATTTGAGTTTTTGGTCGTTGTTGCATCGATGCATGCAGATATATATGCTGTGCTTATAGATCAAATCAATGGAAAGGAGTTCAGCAAGAGAATCCAGAGAGAGAACTGAAATGCAAGAGGGCCATGAAAATGTAAGCTCTCATATTGTTTTTTTTTAATTTCTCATTAATATTGTTCCATAGTTATTCATTCATTTAATTAAAAAAATAAATAAATAAAATGGTGATATGTTGTGCTTATAGATCAAATCAATGGAAGGGAGTTCAACACCTGAATCTGGTAAGGAATTAAAATGCAAGAGGGCCATGGAAATGTAAGAGGGCCATAGAAATGTAAGTTCTCATACTGGTATTATTTTTTAAGGAATTAAAATGCAAGAGGGCCATGGAAATGTAAGTTCTCATACTGGTATTATTTTTTAATTTGTATTTTGTACATTTAAAAGAAAAATAAATAAAACGGTGATATGTTGTGCTTATAGATCAAATCAATGGAAGGGAGTTCATCAGCTGAATCTAGTGAGGGAATTGAAATGCAAGAGGGCCATGGAAATGTAAACTCTCATTATGGTACTTTTTTTGTTTAATTTCTCATCAATATTGTTCCATAGGTATTTCTCCATTTAATTAAAAGAAAAATAAATAAAATGGTGATATGCTGGCTTATAGATCAATCCAATGGAAGAGAGTTCAGCAACTGAATCCGGTGAGGGAATTAAAATGAAAGAGGGCCATGGAAATGTAAGCTCTCATATTGGTATTTTTTTAATTTCTCATTAAATTGTTCCTTATGTATTTCTACATTTAAAACAAAAATAAATAAAATGGTGATATGCTGTGATTATAGATCAAAACAATGGAATGGAGTTCATCAACTAAATCCAGTGAGTGAATTGAAATGCAAGAGTGTCATGAAAATGTAAGTTCTCATTATGGTTTTTTTGTTTGTTTAATTTCTCATCAATATTGTTCCATAGGTATTTCTTCATTTAATTAAAATAAAAATAACTAAAATGGTGATATGTTGTGCTTATAGATCAATCCAATGGAAGGGGGTTTAGCAGCTGAATCTGGTGAGGGAATTAAAATGCAAGAGGGCCATGGCAATGTAAGCTCTCATACTGGTATTTTTTTTAATTTCTCATTAATATTATTCCTTATGTATTTCTACATTTAAAAGAAAAATAAATAAAATGGTGATATGCTTTGTAAACTGTGATGCTTTTTATTTATCTTATCTAGAGCCCCGTTTCTTTCTTTATGTTTTTGGGTGCCAACCTAGTTGGGATTCGAGATCACATTGCGAGATGTCGGGCCTCCATCTTTTACTTAAAAAAAATAAAATGGTGATATGCTGTGCGTATATATCAAATCAATGGAAGAGAGTTCAGCAGTTGAATCTGGTGAGGGAATTGAAATGCAAGAGGGCCATGGAAAAGGTAAGCTCTCATACTGTTTTTTGTTTTTTTGATTTTTTGTTTACTTTCTAATTCATATTGTTCCATAAGTATTTCTACATTTAAAAAAAATGGTGATAATGGAGAAATGATACGGTGCGCTAGTTGCATGGGACTGTTCACGTTTGCTTTAAGTGTATTGCACACCCCTAGAGGGAATAATGAATATTGCAACCGTGACCATAAAAGATTTTCTATGTGTACAATGAGAATATGATCATTTTTTTTATGCCGTGCTTGCACAAATCGCTTTTTATTTTATCATTTTGGAGTAATGTTGCTACATATGAGACTAATCAAAGAATTTTCATAATTATAATTCTCTAAAAAAATTATATCTTTTAGTTATTTATTCTAATTCCTAGAGGTCAAATGGTCAACCGTTCTTTGTTACAAAGAAGATTAAAAAAAATTGAAAAGTAAAATATGACATGGTATCAGATCAAGGGCGAAAACGGATAAGTCTGTACACGATACGATACTAATTATAATGATGTTCTCTTCTATTTGGAGGCGGCCATCACGACTTGAGCGCAGAACAGGAACTACCGTCTTGTTATATATGCAATGATTCACACAGAATTGTCTCACTCGGTTGCTCATGCGCCAACCGAAACGCTCATGTTCAATGCAGTGCAAACTGGTTTGCAAGCAGGCCGGGTAAACGTAACAGGTAATAAGTAGGCCATTTAATAGTTTTTTTTTTATAACTTATAACCTTTATTGAACAAGCAGGATCTGCGAGATTTGTAACGAAATCGCAAGAAATATACCTTTGAGGCTGGTCAACGAAGCGGTCATTCCGACAATGAATCACCATGTGTGGGTAGTAGCCAACGAGCAACGACGGAGAGACCGTGCAGGGGAGGAAGTCCTTCGTCAGCAGCGCCTTAGTAAGACGGCGAAGTATATCGTGATTGGGATCTTAGCCTTTCTGCTCATTATTCCGCCCATTATTTATTACGCCTTGCGTTCAAAGTATAGGCGGTGACATGTAATTAATTGCTTGCTTTGTCTTTTCCGATTTGCTACTTACATGCTCTTAACAGATTTTGGTTTATGTTTGGTAGTTGATAATATATAGATTTTTGAGACACTATATTACAATCGAAAGATCTACAACGACTTTGATTAACCCGTTTATTGTGAATTTTATTTGGACAAAAGATTGGAAATTTTTTAAGAAGTTTTATTATATAAATAATATTGGACACAGATACAGTGAATACAGTGAAGATTAATGTACTTTTTACGTACTTTTCGGTTTAATTACAGTGGCAGCTTCGCTAGGTGGTCATTCAATCTGATTAGAATTAAATTTTCTATAAACATATCAATTATACTTTAATTGGAATTAAAATAATTATAGAAAAAATTTATAACTAATTAGAAAGGAAAAAATAAATTATACCAACTCTTTAAATAATTTCATTCATAATTAAATAATGTTCATTCTATTATAAACAATATTTTATCATACCAATTTTGAACGATCTCGATTCTTATAGGGATATTTAACAAACAATAATAAATATTCAAAATTTCTGAAATTTAAAAATATATATGGTCATAATTAAAATAACGAAAAATATTATAATACTAATGAATATATTACGTGTTTTCATCACTCTACACAATTAAAGCAATAAAAATAATTAATACATTCATCAAATAAAATAATCATCTATTTTTTTTAGGATTAGCGCAAAAATATATTTCAATCTTTCACAAACGTTTTCATTTTTGGGCTCTATATATAAGCCGTTAAAGTTCTAAATAAAATTATCAATGTGTATTTTAAAAAAGGTTTATGTAGTAAATATCTATTTTGTACAAATATTTTTAAAATTATCCATTTTTTTAAGGCAAAACTACCCATTTTACTTCACACAATGTGTAGTTTTCGAAAAATTTATAGGAAATGAATACTTATTACAATTTTCTTTTTAAAAATTACTAATTTAATCGATACGTATATTTTCAACGCTTTATCCACTACTTGAATATAAAAAGTAAAAAACCCTTCCACTTCTTTTGTGGCATGTACGATCTAGCGAGGTCATAAATCATTTTTGAAATATACTGATTTTTTTTTTAAACAGAGGTTTTAATTGATCCGCAAATGAAATCCCTATCATGACCAAGTTTACAAGTCAAGGTGGACAAATGTCCGACCAAAAGTCCGAAGATGAAACGGAAAGACGGTCTACCGTAATTTTTAAAAATGATTAATTATTATATTGAAGCGTTATATGAAACGGTAATTAAGAATACATAAGAATGTATTATTAGTGATGAAAATTAATATCTAAATGATATTAGTGATTAAAATACGTATTCTGTAATTTTATATTTTTGGATTCCTGATGTTACAATCCAAATATTTTAATTACGGGTATTTTTAAATAAAAACTACATGGTCATTTTAATCCGACTATTAAAGATTCCGCGTTATTTAATCCCGGTATTTCTTCAGTGTTGTAGTTATTAAGAAAATTATAATAACTTCTTAGTTTTTCTTTTAAATAAATTTATTTTTTAAGAAAATAAAAAATCTACGACAATTAGATGACACGACATGCCATATGACAGTCAACATGATGTCACATAAAATTTGACATGAAAATAGTGGATGGAATACTAATTGTCTTATAATCTAAGACAATGAGAACTTTAACATGCAAAAAAAAAAAAAAAGAGGAACATATCGATGATGATGGAAATACTATTGGAATTTTGGCCACGATTATCCCATTTATTTATGTAAATACTTAATATAAGTGTAGAGAATGAAAATCTATAAAATCGTTAAATAAATTAGATTAATATAGAGCGAAACTGAGATTACAAGGAAAAGGAGCAAACGTTACGGCAATCATATTCTTTAGGTGTAGGGGTCACCGTCAATATTAAACTTGTTGATGTAGCTTCCGTCAGCCGTGAGCCCGTGACTTTCGAGTATTTTCGTCGATCTTTAGTAATATATAGATTCTCGATTCCAGTACAAATGTATCCATGTGTGAGCTTTATGAGTTATTAATATTCTTAATCCATATATATATATATATAAGATATAAGTAAACTTATATATCCTATATATTCTGTTGACCAAAGGAACAAATAAAAACGCCAAAACTTAACCTCGACGTCCAATATTTGTTTTTAACGGTGAATAATCCACCGGTATGAATCCGCGTCTATTTTTAAGTTTTTTAGTATATAACAGCTCATATCTACCCGGAACCGAATATCCAACGGCTTTCATTGATGTAAATACCCACGTGCTCTTGGTAAATAATATACGGACCAAAATGAATGCCTAAGTTGTTTTTCTCTACCACTTATTCTATAGGCAGTAAGCACTGAACAAAATTACAGAAAAAAAAAAGAGTCGACAACATTGATAAACATAAAAAAGGTAAAAGTCACATTAATCCCTTTCTCAATTGGTTCCCACCCACTACTTTTTTCATACTCTGCCATAAAAAAAATGTCAGCGTTTTTTTCCCTTAAAAATTCCAGAATAAATGAATTCTCAATATCTGCTTCTGGTATCTTAATGTAATTCTTATATAGCTTATAAAATAATAACATATAGATTTTATCACTCTCATGTTCACGGCTTAATGTAAAAAAAAAAAAAATCAAAACAGAGACACCGTGATTAAAATAAATGGATCATAGCAGTTTTCGGGTACTTCGAATAATATACATACAGATAGTGCGTGTGTGTTTGAGTGAAGAGTGTTGTTGTGGTTTGTCATTTTTGCTGCTTCGTCTTGCAAGTGTACTTCGTGCAACGATCGGTGTAGTGGAACTCACAGATTCTACTACAAAATTAATGAAAAAATTATAATTAAAAAAAAATGTTCAATCTCGTACATGATCATGGACTAGGTCTAGCTTAGCTCAATGATCGATCGAGCTCAAAATTTGCTCTTGATTGTGTGATCATTATGTGATTTTCCAATCGGTTACTATTTTCCAAAAAATGATCAATGTATCTCTAAAAGTGGCAGGAAATTATAATAGTTCATTTTACATGTGAAAGGTTCACTAACAGCTTATAAATCTTTATCATTATAACCGATTGAGCAAATGTTCTAGGTTTTTTTTTTTTTGCACAGTAATATGATACCTTGAAAATTAGCGGCAAAACCATGATCCAATATGAACGGTCAAAGTACCAAAAATCACATATGTGCCACACAACTGTTTTAATTCATTCACGCAATTAATGTTAGACTACAAATCATATAGGTATAATGAAAATCACTACATTTGAGAATAAATCCAAATATTTAGAACAGATTAAGAACTCACAGACCAAATTTTGTATTATTGCCAAAACAAGAACCTTAAACGAAACAAATTTGTAGCTAGATTTGGACCAAAAACAGGACGACCAGCATCAAGGTAAACATGCCCCAGAGAATTCACACACAAAACAGAAATCTAGCTAGATTATATCCATGAATCACAAACTTGGAACAAAAAACAGACCGGTTAGTGACGGCCAAAGCATGAAACGGCAAGATCGGAATCAAGAAGCCCGAGATCAATTTCCCGCTTTACGCTGATCGCCTCCGATACTCTTAACGTCCCGCCTAACGATCCTCAAAAGAGCCTCCAATAATCCGGCACCTCCTCCCCGTCTTCCACCGCTGGTTCTGGATCTGCGGCGCTGATCTCATCCGGCAATGGCAGCGTCACTGTCATGTCCACTCCGTTGCTGTGCTCCGGGGCCTGAGACTCTGCACCAGAAGCGACTACAAGTGGTGGCGCCCGAGACTCTGCACCAGAAGCGATTGCAAGTGGTGGCGCCGAGCCGGAACTGGAGTGACTGTCGGAGTCGCTTCGGATGCCGGGTGGAGACACATTGAGAGGGTTTTCTTGGCTGTGACAGAGCTGGGATGCGCAAGACTCCACGTCAGACGAGGCAGAGGCAGAGGCAGAGGAGGGCCCGGACGAGTCACTTCGACTGCCAGTTGGCGACACATTGCCAGGGTTTTCGTGGCGGTGGCGGAGCTTCCAGTGCCAGCGCCACTTGACGGCTATAGCGGTGCGGCTGCGAACGCAACGAGCGATGGCGGCCCACTTGGTACCGTGCTTGGTGTACCCTTCGACGATGGCAGCGTCCTCCTCCGGCGTGAAGCGGTCTCGCTGCACCTCAGGGCTCAGCTGGTTGATCCACCGCTGCCGGCACGAACTTGGTGGCCGAGTCCCGAACTTCGCGCCGATGACCTGCCAGTCGATGACCTTCCCGGGCCGGTACCCGTGCTCGGCAATCACACGCAGCAGCTTGTCGTCCTCCTCGTCGGTCCAATGGGGCTTCTTAATTCGCTTGCGGTCGCCGCCGTCGCCGTCCATCACGGTGAACGGAGAAGATCAAAGAAGGTGTTCGTTGAGCTTGAACAGAGAAAGCGCTCGTTTCTTGCGTATCGACTCGCTTTCTTTCTTTCTTTCTTTCTTTATCGTTGTGAATTATGGCGTTGGTCGACTTCTTATATAGTGTACATAACGGTTTCCGATATTCATGTATCTTATATAATGGAGCGGAATGAAAAAAAAATATACCCTATATTATAGTCACTGAATCTTCAAATAAAAAAATAAAATATAAATCGCCAATAACAAATATCGTGACAGAAACTTATTATAGTTAATTTTACATATGAAAAGTTCACTTTAAGCTTATAAATCTTTATTATTGTAACCGATTGGAGTTATGTAATGCTATAATTTTTTTTTTCTTCAGCTGGGCAAATTTTATTTTAATGATTTCAATCATCTTTTTTTGTTTTGTTCCGAGTATGATTTTTTTTTTTAATCCCAACAATAAAATTTGCTTGCCATCTAAGTTAAGAATAGCCATACAAATTACAAAGTAAAATAATGCGTAGTAGATAAAATAGTGTTTGTATAATCTTCTGCACAGTACGATAAATCCTTGAAAATTAGCGGGAAAACCTTTTCGGGGTACCTGAAAATTCGGGTACAGGATTCAAGTATCAATTTTCTGATACCCGGAATCCAAGTTCGGATACTGGGTAGTCGAAAAAACCGGTACCCGACCCATTTTCACCCCTAATTCCGGTAGTGATCCATTTCCCAATATAAACGGGCAAAGTACCAAAAATCACATATGTGCCACACAACTTTTAATTCATACTCACAATTAATATTACATTATGCGACTACAAATCGTATACTGTATAATGAAAAACACTACATTTGAGAATAAATCCAAACATTTAGAACTGAATAAGAACTCACAGACCAAGTTTTGTATTATTACCAAAACAAGAACCTTTTGTATTTTACGGCTAAATTCAGTTCAAAATTAAGTGGAGACCAAGTTTTGTATTATTGCCATAACTACGACCTTTTGTATTTTACGGTTAAATTCAGTGCAAATTCTTCAATCCTTAGCTCTGACAAGCAATATGTTTTGTTGATAAATGGCTATATTACCCATTATGATTTGATAATGAACCACTTGGTTTTGTTGATGAAAGGCTAAATTTCTTTACGGTGATTATTTTGTTATTATTTTACAGCTAACTCAGTGAAGTTGTCGATTATTTGTTCTGAGTGTGGATTCTATCTTTTTATTTTACCCAAATAGAAAGTATGCTTGCTAGTTGCTACCTTTTTTTCTTAACTATAGTATAATTGGGAAAAATTATGTTCTTAACTTATAATTTTTTGCATTGTAAGATACTAAAGTTTATCGGCGAAACCTAGTATTGTTACAAATTTGTAGTACCGTAACATTTTCGGATAACGGTCCGTTTCCCATTACGAAAGGACAAAGTCACAAAATCAAACAAGTGCCACAAAATTCATTTTCTACAATAAATCAGATTGTAAGTACGTAAAGGAAATCGTGTATAATGTTACATTATGCGACTTCCATATCTCATGATATTATATGTGAACACAACATTAAGAGATGAATACCAATATTGAGAATAAAACCTAGAAGTGACCGAACAAATTTTGTAATAGTATGGAGAATTCACACAAGGTCAAAACAAAACCATTTTTTATACAATTCTAGCTAGATTATCTTCATGAATCAAAAACTTTGAACAAAGAACCGACCAGTTAGTGACTGTCAAAGCAAGAAACAACAAGATCGGAATCAAGAAGCCCAAGATCAATTCCCCGGTTTACGCTGATCGCCGCCGATAGTCTTATCCTTTCCGCCTAACGATCCTCAAAAAGAGCATCCAGTAACCTCAATGAGTCCACTCCGTTGCTGCGCTCCGGCACTCGAGACTCTGCACCAGAAGCGACTAAAAGTGGTGGCGCCAAGCCGGAACTGGAGTGCCCGTAGGAGTAGCTTCGGATGCCGGGTGGAGGCACATTGACAGGGTTTTCTTGGCGGTGACAGAGCTCAGATGCCCAAGACCCGACACCAGACGAGGCGGCGGCAAAGGAAGGGTTTTCTTGGCGGTGACAGAGCTCAGATGCCCAAGACTCCACACGAGACGAGGCGGCGGCAGAGGAGGGCCCGGACGAGTCATTTCGAATGCCGGTTGGCAACACATTGACGGGGTTTTCGTAGCGGTGGCGGAGCTCCCAGTGCCAGCGCCACTTGACAGCTGTAGCGGTGCGGTTTGGAATGCAGCGAGCGATGGCGGCCCACTTGTTGCCATGCTTGGCGTATCCTTCGACGATGGCAGCGTCCTCCTCCGGCGTGAAGGGGGTTCGCTGCACCTTGGGGCTCAGCTGGTAGATCCACCGATGCCGGCACGCAGTTGCTGAGCGAGTCCCGGACAGCGCGCAAATGACCTGCCAGTTCTGGCTCCCGTGCTCGCCAATCACACGCATCAGCTTGTCGTCCTCCTCGTAGGTCCAACGGGGCTTCTTAATTCCCTTGCGGTCGCCGCGGTTGCCGTCCATCACGGTGAACCGAGAAGATCGAAGGGTGTTCGCTGAGCTTGAACAGAGAAAGCGCTCGTTTCTTGCGTATCGACTCGCTTTCTTTCTTTCTTTATCGTTGTGTGTGTATTATGGTGATCATCGCCTTCTTATATATATACTGTATTACTGTTGATAAGAATTAAAAACAGAATTTGTTTGTTGCTGTATAGAGCGGGAAGAAAAAAATATATACTATATTACATATATATATATATATATAAAGTATAAACTATACTATATTATATAGTCATTGTATCTTCAAATAAAAAATAAAATAAAAATCATCAAAAATAAACATGGTGACAGAAAATTATAAATAGTTCATTTTACATGTGAAAGGTTCTATTAAAGCTTATAAATCTTTATTATTATTACCGATTGGAGTTATATAATATTATAGTTTTTTTTTTTCTTCAGCTGGGCAACTTTTATTATAATGATTTAAATTATCTTTTTTTTGGTTCCAAGTATTTTTTTTTTTTTTTTATCCGAACAAGAAAATTTGCCAGGTTAAGATTAGCTATACAAATTACAAAGTAAGATAATGTGTAGTAGAAAAAAACAGTATTTGTATAATCTCTTGCAGAGGAAGATAAATCCTTGAAAATTAGTGGCAAAACTTATTCCGGTAGTGATCCATTTCTCAATATGAACGGACAAAGTAGTAAAAACACAAATGTGCCACACAACTGTTTTAATTCATACACACAATTGATGTTACATTATGCGACGACTACAAATCATATAGGTATAATGAAAAACAATACATTTGAGAATAAATCCAAATATTTAGAACAGAATAAGAACTCACAGACCAAATTTTGTATTATTGCCAAAACAAGAACCTTAAACGAAACAAATGTAATACAAATGTAAGATATATCATCCTAGTGATTCATAAACGTGGACCAAAAACCAAAACCCCACCATCAAGATCAAGATGCCCAAGATCAAGCTGCTCAAGATCCACTCCGGGAACCGGGAAACAGAATCAATATATATTGCTATATTGTATAATCGGTTGGATGAATAAACATATATTGCTATATAACAATTTAAAGTTTAAACCATAGAAACATAATCAACTTTAATTATAGACTAATTTACATACATATATTATATATATATTTATAATAAAAGTAAGTACGTGTATATATACTTTGACTAATTCATAGAAACAGAGTTAAATAAGCCAAAAAAATAGAACTAACGACAACTCTACACTTAATATATATATATATATATATATATATATTACTCTTAATAGTCGTTGTTATACTTAATAGAAAATGTATTTGAAATATTTAATGGGATAATTATTATAGTTTAGAAGTATTGTTATCATCATGTTCAATATATAGTATGATAATTCTTTGAGAAAGATTAGATTAATAAAAAATAGGACTATTAAGAGAGAACAATTGTTATAAATTACTGCATAGTGGTGATTTGGAGCAAAAAAAATATAAACTTCAGAAGGCTGAAGGCATTAATCATATTATTTTTATTCCTCACAAATCATTATACATAAGATATTCTACTTGTAAACCGGCACTCCTGAATTAAATTTCTTGGTCCGTCACCGGTTATAATGTTATTATACAGTCATTGTATCTCAATTAGAAAACAACCAAAATTATAGCGCAAAAATACTATATTATATTCTATAGTCATACATAGTATCTTTAAATAAAAAAATAAAAAATAAATCGCCAAAAATAGCTATGACAGAAATCTTTATTACTATAACCAATTGGAGTTGTATAATGTTATAGTTTTTTTTTTCATTCTTTTTTTCAGATGTGCAAATTTTATTTTAATGATTTCAATTATCTTTTTTTTTTCGAGTATGGATTTTTTTTTTACCCCAACAAGAAAATTTGCTTCCTATCTAAGTCAAGATTAACCATACAAAAAATAGTTTTTGTATAATATTTTGCACATTAAGATATATCCTTGCACATTAACCATACACAGCCTATTCCGGTATTAATCCATTTCCCAAATCTCAATATGAACGGACAAAGTACCAAAAGTCGTCCACACCTTTGATGTTACATTATGCGACTACATCAAGATATAGTGAAATAGAACAAGAACTCACAGATCAAGTTTTATATTATTGCCAAAACAAGAACCTTAAAGGAAACAAATTTTATACAAATGTAGCTACCTTTAGACCAAAAACTGATTGAGCTCCAAAGCAAGAAACAGGACGACCACCATCAAGGCAATCATGCCCCAGAGAAAGATGCCCAAGAACCAGTCCCGGTACCGGGCTTGCTCCACCTCCGCCGCCTCTCTTCCGCCGTCTTCCGCATCCGGGTCCCTTCCTGTAGCGCTCATCACGAACAGCCTCCCCACTGCGTGCACTCCGCAGCCGCGCTCCGGCGCCCGAGAACGCACACCAGAATCGACTTCAAGCGGTCGCACCGATCCCGAATTGGGTGGACTGGCAGAGTCGTTTCGAGTTCCGGGCGGGATCACATTGACGGGACCGAGCTCCAGCGCCAAAGATCCAACACCAGACGGGACAGAGGAGGACCCGGAGGAGTCGTCTCGAATGCTGGGTGGTAACACGTTGACGGGGTTTTCGTGGCGGCTGCGGAGCTCCCAATCCCAGTGGTTCTTGATGGTGTTTTCGGTACGGCCGGGGAGGCGGCGGGCGATGGCAGCCCAGTCGTTGGGGTGCTTGGCGTGCTCTTCGACGATGATGGCGTCGTCTTCGGGAGCGAAGGGGACGTTCTCCGCGCCGGGACGCAGCTGGTATAACCACCGAAGACGGCAAGACACCTCTGTCTGGTTCTCGATCGCCGCGCCTATGGCCGGCCAGTTGTGCACGGGCCCATACTCGTTGACGAGACGTCTCAGTTGCTCGTCTTGCTCCGCGGTCCAAGCATTAGGCATTCCGTTGTCGCCGTCGCCGCCTTCCATCGCGGTGAACCGGGAAGATCAAAGAAAGTGCTCGGTGAGCTTGAAAGAGCGAAAGCACTCTTTTCTTGCGAAGTGAATCGCTTTCTTTCTTGCTTCTTCTTCTGTGTATTTTGTGGTGATGATCGAAACGAAACTTAGTGAAGTCGTTCTCCTTATATAGTGTACTTTTGGGTGTCAGTTATTAGTTAGGTACTTCCACATAACGGTTTCATGATCTATTGTTTGTAAGAATTGAAAAACAGCATTGTTTATTGTTGGATAATAATGGAGCTGATTTTTTATTGCATTTCCAATTCAAAAACGTAACAAAAATAGGAAAAATAAATGGTGACACTTTAAGTACGTAATAAAAATAGAAAAACTAAATGGTGACACTAATAATAAAAGTGGTTCAATTTAAATGTGAAAGCTATACTTGTAAATCCTTATAGCCATTAAGCTCTAAGATTTTATTAAAAAAAAAAAAAAGGCTGCACTGGTAACATGTAAAATACTTAAATATTCGTTTGACTGCTTTGCGTCCGAGTCTTCGTAGCATTTTCATGATTTAAGTTTCACAACTCAAAAATCATAAGCTTAATCACATCAATATGTAGGCGTGAAAAAAAACCCTCGAAAATACAGGTTTTAAACAATATGCGGACCGGAACTGTTTTTTTTTTTTAACCCACAACAATATTAAATAAGGTTTTTTTCAAAACCGCATCCGGATTAAAACTAGTTCCGGGTTAAGAAATTCGAAACTTGGATTATAGGTTACTCAAACCCGCTTTTTTGTTTAATTTTAGTTTTTAAAGTATTTTTCTCCTTTTTTTTTTCAAAATGAAATTTTCTCTTCTTTATAACATTAAATATTTTTATGTCATTTTTCATATTTTATAACTCAATACATATATTTTACTAAAATATTTAACATTAAAACTATTTTTCTATAAAAATAAGAATTTTTTCATTTTATTTTTATTTTTTATTAATTAATCCGGACTCGAGTTTTAAATCCAGGTTTTCAATCCAAATTTAAACCTACATAAAAAAATCTAGCTTTAAAAATTTTAAATCCTGATATGGGTTGCGGTTTTGGCATAAAGTCCAGAGTACCCGGCCCGCTTGCACCCGTATTAATACGCAGAACCGACATGAAGTCATTATTTTTTTTTATAATGGTCATTTTTTTCCATTGAATGTATTAATCAATTATTAAGTTAAGAATATGAATATGCATGACTAGAACTCAGAATTATAAATTGAGATGGGATCACAACATTAGTGGATATATCTTGAGGAAGAGATCATCATGCGCTCTCACGTACTCGTATGATATGCTTTATTTTAATATTAAGGCGTCAAATTAACCATAGAGAAAAACCATTAACTAAATAACCGTGAAGAAAAATAGCAGCAAAAATTTTATGTTTGTCCAATTTTCACATTATAACCGCGGCTGCTGATGAAGACGTAATTGTTCCAATGTCGATTTTTCGTTTCGAAAGTGGATTTGATCCTTTTTTTTTTTAATAAAAAAAATTCTTGTTTTGAATGTGGATTTTTTTAATCACAAAATCCTTGGTAAATTAGCCACAAAACCTAGTATTGCTACAATTTTTTTGGCATTGTAACTTTTTCCAGCATTGATCCATTTCCCAATATGAACGGACAAAGTACCAAAAGTCAAATATGTACCAGACAATATGTTACATATACTGGATGTTACATTATACAATCATATATGGTTAAATGAAAAACAAACACAATATAGTAAGAGAATAAATACAAATATTGAGAATAAAACCAAGAAATCATAGACCAAAATTTGTATTGTAGCCAAAACAAGACATCAAATGGAACCAATTTTTATACAGACCTCGCTCGATTATCCTCATGATTCATAAACTTGGACAAAACAGAAACAACTTAGTGACCGCCAAAGCAAGAACCAGCAAGATCAAAATCAAGAAGCCCGGATCAATTTCCCGGTTTACGCGGAACGGTAAACTTCCGAAGGTCGACAATCCAGGAACCCGGCGCCGCGTCTACCTCCGCCTCCTCTCCTACCCCGTCTTCCTCCTCCGGTTCCTGAGCCGCAGTGCTGATCTCTCCCGGCAATGACAGCCTCAACGTCGTGTCCACTCCGCTGCCGCGCTCCGGTGCACGAGGCCAATCGTCAGCATCGACTACAAGAGGTGGCAGTGGCACCGATCCTGAACTGGAGGACCCGGCAGAGTCGATTCGGATACACGGTGGGATCACATTGATGGGGTTTCCATGGTGATGACCGAGTTCCGGAGCCCAAGACCCCACAGGAGACGGGACGGAGGAGGACCCGGCGGAGTCATTTCTAGTGCCGGGTGGCAACACATTGACGTAGTTTTCACGGTGGTGGGAGAGCTTCACATGCCAGTGATTCTTGATGGCGTTGTCGGTGCGGCCGGGGAGGTAGCTGGCGATGGTGGCCCACCTGTTGGGGTAATCGGCGTACTTTTCGTAAATTAAGGTTTCCTCCTGCAGCGTGAAGGGGGTGTGTTTGATCTCGGGATTCAGCTGATTGAGCCACCGCATCCGGCATGACTTAGATGACCGGTCCGGGATCCCCGCGCTGACGGCTATCCAGTTGCGGGCCCCGTGCGTTCTGATCCGACTCAACAGCAGCGCGTCCTCCTCCTCGGTCCAGGGCCTCTTCACTTGCTTCTTGTTGTCGCCGTTGTCCATCGTCGTGAGCCAAGAAAGCGCTCTTTTCCTGTGTAGACTCGCTTTCTTTCTTTCTTTCTTTCTTTCTTTCTTTTTCTTGTGCGTGTTTTGTGGTGATGATCGAAACTGATCAATGTCGATCTTCTTATATAGAGAGTACATTTTTTTATGTCAGTTAGTAGTTAGGGAGTTATAAGTATAACCGTTCGGTTAACGAGCTATTCAAGTTATGATGTTTATAATTGTTTGTCTAATCAAGCTGGGTAGAAAAAATATTTATTTTTATTATAGTCATTGTATCCCAATTTCAAAAACAAAATAAAAAAAAAGCGTAAAAATAAATAGTGTTAGAAAGAATGTGGTTTTTTCTCACACATTTGCCGCTTAGAAATCTTTTTTACTGTGTTTCAAAAAAAAAAAAAATTACTATAATCGATTGGAGTTAAACTCTAATAACGATTGCAAGCCTTACACTAATAACATGTGAAATACTTAAACACTCGCTTGATTACTCTGTGTCAGGTCCGCCAAACATTATAATTATACTAAAACTCAATTTGAGCTAAATTAGTCCTGGCAACTCCGGATTCGCCAGGCATCGTCGTAACTCAAGAAGTAAGTTAATCTTCAATTTTAAACGTATTTGGAACTTGTTCGCATAATATAAAGTAGAATTAAAATTTGTGGCAGAAGAATTAATTTTAAAAAAAAATTAACAAGGTATTTGGATGACGTGACTGATCTAAAATAGGTTTGTGCTGGATAAAAAAATTGAAATATAATCCGAGCAAAAAAAAAATTGAAATATAATGTGGCCTGTTTGGAATTTCGATCAGGGAGCAATTAACAAATTTAATATCATGGATTATACCATTCAATACCTCTACCGAGAAGGAAATGAAGTTTTCGATTAGTTAGATCGGCGTGATGCTATTTTTTTTTTCTTTTTTCAATAATCGAAGATCACCCACATAGTGACCCCGTCTCAAATTTATTAATAGAACCTTCAGTTATGGTGGAGGAAAACTATGATAACATGATCATATAAGGGATTTACAATACAGACACGAGCCAATAACTACAAAATAAACTTTTTATAAGTAGTTTTGACAGAAGTTGTTCTCTTTTTTTATATTGAGTTAGGTTGTTTAGGACTCGTTTATTGTAAATTAAATTATACTTTTTTTTATGGAATGCTTTAACGAATGTTTATATTATAAATATTGTGTTACCATTATATTCATCCCTTGTAAAGAAAAAAAACGATTAGCTATATATATATATTAAGGAAAATAACGACGAAAACTTTAATGTTTGTACAATTTTCAGTGTAAATCCGTGTGAAAACCTTAGAAAGCAAAGAAGATTCCACGCGACAACTTCATGGTGATGGCAATGGAGGCGGCCGATGAAGGCGTGAAATCACCTTCTTCACAATGTTAGGGTGGAAAATTTCGTGAAAAGCAAAAGCGAAATAATACTACTCGTTTTTCACTTGGGAAAATTCACTAAGAAAAGTGAACCAATACTGCTCGTTTGTCAGTTGGAAAATTTCGTGACAAGTGAAACAATACTACTCGTTTAACAGAGCGAACATTAGCCGCTAACAGAAAAGTTTGGGTACATTAGTTACACAAAAAAAAGTTTAAGTACATAATCGCAAAAAATATAAATATTACATACTTTGACCGCATTTTACCCTCAGATGAACGATCCTAAGTTTCGATGATCACCACAACATAACACGCATACATAAGAGAATAGCGCTTTTCGTTGTTACTTCGACCACCTTCTTTGATCTTCCCGGTTCAAGATAGCAGTTTAATACAGTTATAAGGGTTTCAGTCAACGTATAAGTGTTGACTTTGACTGCAAAACTCTGTAAGATTTGAAAAGGAGCGGTTGTTTAATGTTATGTAATCAAGCTGGTCATTGCTCAAGTGAATTAAAATCAATTAAATAATAGTATAAATAGTGATAAGCTTAATCAAATGTGGATGACGTAATAATCTTTTTTTAAGAGTCAAAATCACTGTATCACGATCTCTTATATTAAATAGATTTTTCGGTTATAGTGGAAGTATAAATCACTTACAAAATAACCAATAATATGTTTCATTAATCTAAAATTTCAATTTTATTTAGAAATGCATAATAACAATCCAATAAAAATGCACAATTTTTTTGTATTATAAATGACGGATGATGGTCGTAAAACGGTAAAAGTACTCAAATATTTCATAAAAACGACTAGCTATATTGCAGTTTAAATTTGCAATGACAAGAAATTTACTTCTTGTCCTGCTTAGATTTTTTTAGCATTTTGTTAGACGCCGTACTAATTTCAAAAAAATTAGGTACTTTTATCGCAATTAGTCCAAGTACTAAAAAAATTAGCAGAGAAACCTCGAGTTACTCAATATTAATCCGTTTTTCTATGCTAGAAAATAACAGACATTCACAATATGAATATCGAGTAACCAAAATCAAATATTAATACAAGTCATATCATTATGTAAGAAAATGTTGAGAAAAACAAAAAAAAAACGAACGTACGAACGAAGAAGCCAAAATTTGTATCACTGTATCGAATCCAAGAAGCCCAAGGTGTATAATCAAGTCCCCGGTTTACCCTGTAGCTTACAACGTCCTAAGCCGCCTCCGGCACGGCCTCTCTTCGAGCGTCTTCCCTTGCCCCATGCCGGCTCCAAACCCGCAACCCTCCCGCGAACTGAATCTCCTCCTCCCCCGTCTTCTGAAGCCTTGACGCCCTCTCCCGGATTTGAAAGTGTCAGCGGCGAGGATCCCTCACGGGCTTCACAACTGCGGCTTTTTGAGTGGCATCTCCCGGTTCTTGATAGCATCCCCATCTGGCGGCACGGAAAGGCTGCCTTGGGGCTCTGGCGATGAAGATCCCGTGCTGGCCTCAACAAGCTTCCGCTTCTTGAATGGCAGCTCAGAGTCGCTGCGGGGGCAGGGCGTGTCGTTCGAACCGTTTTTGGTGCCGGATAAGGACACGCGGTGAGATTCGGTGCGGCGGCACTGGGTGAGGCCATTGAAGGCGCTAGCCTTAGGGGTTTCTGATGGTAGCGTCGTCGGCTTCACTCTGCCTAGGCGCTCAGGCGACGAAGATTTTGTGCTGGTGTCGACTCCGCGCTGCTGCTTCTTGGACGGAATTGCGGATCCCTTTCCGGAGTCCACATGCTGCTGCTTCTTAGACGGAATTGCGGATCCCGAACCGGCGTCCAAATGCTGCTGCTTCTTGAATGGCATTGCGGATTCGCTGCTTGGGCAGGGCGTGTCGCGCGAATCGGAGCCGCTCCTACAGAGGTGAAGGTCGGTATTCTTGTTACCGGACTCGGCATGCGCTGCAGTAATGTCGACGTTGCCCTCGTCCTTCCCGACGAGCTTGCCCGACGATCCTTCTTGCCTCAACAGAAAGTTCCACCGATTCTTGCAAGACGTCACCGACCGGCCCGTGGCCTCACTGATTGGTTTCCAACTGACCAGCCTATTACCAGGCTGCTGCTTCGCCTTCTTCACATGGCGCGTGAGCAGCGCGTCCTCGTCTTTGCTCCATCTCCACGCTTGGCTCATCTCGTCTTGAACAGGGAAGATCAAAGAAGGTGGTCGAACAGAGAAAAGCGTTCTTCTCTTACGTATGCGTGTGTTTTGGTGATCATCGAAACTCAGTGTTCGTTCTTCTTATATAGTTTATTTTCGGGTGTCACATTTCAGTTAATACAGTTATAACGGTTTCTTTCAACATAGAAGTGTTGACTTTTACTACAAATCTTTGTAAGATAAGGGTTCATTGCATGCTAAATTATTCAATGTTTGAAGAATTTTTTTTTTTTATCTGAATGCCCAATCTTCTTTTCTTTTGCCGGCTATACTAACTAATGATCGTCCGTTATGTAGACCACGGCCTTCCGTCAATTGACTAACGGAATTTAGTAGTGGGCACGTGGCAGCCTAACATCTCACACACACAAAAATATTTTTATTAAAAAACTAGATAAGAGTCATAGTCGCTGCATCACGATCTTATATTCTTATATTAGATTTTCCGCTATAATGGAAGTATAAATCACTTACACAAGATAACCAATAATAAAATATTTCATAAATCGAAAATTTTAAATTTATTTAGAAATGCAAAATAATAATCCAATAGAACACAAAAGCAATGTACATGTTTCTCTCACATAAGCAATGCCCATAGTAGCATTGCCTGAATTCATAATTGATGATATTTAATATGAACTTGATTTAATTTTTAATTTGAATTCAGGGTTTCAATATATTCACATCCTTATTTGATTTGTGTTTCATTTCATTTGGATTTTTGTCGCACATGTAGGACTAAAGTTTTTTTTTTTTTTTTTTTGAACATTTTGTTAGACGTTGTACTAATTAAAAAAATAGATACTTTTATCATAATTTCCGTACAAATACTAATAAATTTAGCGGCAAAACCTCTAGTAACTTCTGTTTATTAATTCCGTTTTAGATGCTAGAAATTAACATTCCCAATACGAATATCAAGTAACCAAAATCAAATATTAATACAAATCATATATCATGGTGTATTATCTAAAAAAAATATTGAGAATAACAAACAAACAAAAAGAACGAACGAACGAACGAAGCCAAAAATTTGTATCGAATTCAAGAAGCCCAAGATGAATGATCAAGTCCCGGGTCTACCCTGTAGCTTATCAACCTAAGCTGCCTCCGGCGCGGCTTCTCTTCGACCGTCTTCCCTTGCAGCGTGCCGGCAGCAAACCCGCAACCCTCTCCTGATCGGAATATCCTCCTCCCCCGTCTTCCGAAGCCTCAATGCCCTCTCCCGGATTTGACTGTGTCAGTGGCGAGGATCCCTCACCAGCTTCAACAAGCTGCCGCTTTTTGGGTGGCATCTCCGGCCGGTTCTTGATGTCATTCCCAGCTGGTAGCACGGAAAGGCTGCCTTGGCGCTCTGGCGGTGAAGATCCCGTGCTGGCCTCGACACGCTTCCGTTTCTTGATTGGCAGCTCAGAGTCGCTGCGGGGGGAGGGCGACTTGCTCGAACAGCTCTCGGTGTCGGGTGACGACACGTAGACATACATGCGGCGGCGCCGGGAGACACCATTCAAAGCGGTAGCCTCAGTGGTTTCTGATGGCAACGTCGTATCCACTCCGCCTCGGCGCTCAGGCGACGATGATTCCGTGCTGCTGTCGTATACGACGCCATGCTGCTTCTTGGACGGAATTGCGGATCCCGTGCCGGCGTCCACATGCCGCTGCTTCTTGAATGGCTCCTCGGCGGCTTCGCAGAGGCGGGGGGGCGTGTGGTTCTCGGCGCCTGGCAACACGAGGCGGCCGGGGCTTTTTTGGTCGAAGCAGTGGTACTTGACGTTCATGCCGGTGCGGCCTGGGAGGTGCTCAGCGATGGCGTCCCAGTCCATGCCGTGCTTTTCGAACTGTTTGAGGATGATGGCGTCCTCGGCCGTGCTCCACGGCGGCTTCCCATAGCGCCCCTTTCCCATTCTCGCTTCTCGTCTTAGCCGCCGTTCACGATGAGCGAGAGAAGATGAACATCGCTCTTCGTTGTGCTCTTTCTTTCTTGTATATTATTGTGTTTTTTCATTGCAACTAGCTAGTCTCGTTCTTATATATATTATAGTGTAGGGTGTCAGTTTACTGTTAATACAGTTATAACGGTTTCTTTATTTCGTTCTTTATACAGATTTTATGTTTTATTACTGTATAGTAAAATCATTATAAGCTCGAGTTGAACAAATTAATTATATGCCTGACGTGTATGTAGTCATTGTATATTATAGATTTAAATTAAATGTTCAAAATTATAATGACAGCGCAATCCGATCGCTAATCTAATTTATAGTTATATTAATGTGGGCACAATCGGTATATCGATAGAGTTTTTATAAGAACTTTAAAAACCGCAATCAAGAAGTATATCGCAAAACCGGTGGGCTGTAATATCATAGATCTTGAGAATTTCTTTAAATTTTTAACCCGAAAATGAGATTTTATAAGGGTCGGGAGAGATTATGTAAGGGTTGGATCTAAAACAATCGAATAAAGTTTAGAGTTTCAACTAAAAAGTTTGTTTATTTTTTTTTTTATAATCTTTCAAAAAAATATTATTTATATATAAAACATTAGCATAGCAAAAATATATGAACTATGAAGCATAATCCAGCAAAAACTAAAATTTTAAAACAAAAAATAACTACACACAAAATTCATAATTAAGCCAAATTTTAATTTTATACATAATTAAGTATAGCACATATCAACGAGAATCATAAATCATTAATCAAACTAGGAGAAAAATTAGGGCTTTATGATTTTTAGGCTAAAAAACTTGGAGAATTAAAATTAAAAAAATATATATTATAATACTCTTTAAATTATCACCCTTGATTAATAAATATTAGTCAAGAATTACAACCGAAGTAGTGATTATAAATACTCGCGGTATCATCCGTATTTTATTAAAATAAATCAGTTTTGTAATCCCGTATTATCGACTAATTCAGTTTTATAGTTCTAAAATTCGATTTTCGAGTACTTTTTGTAAGTCATTATATTTTTATTGTAAATAGACTGAATTAGTATTGTTAACAAATAAATGGTACTTTTTACTTAAATGTATTTGTAAGATTTCGACTCAAAATCCCGTAATAAAAAAACGTAAATTGATAAAACAAATTAAAATTATAATAATTCGATCCAAATGTAGGAAGTACGCATATTTACTGCGTCGGGTCTCTATTTCGGTAAGTTATGCGCTTCACAACTAACAATATTAGTATAATAATAAAGTTGAGAAGGTGAATAAGCAAATAATCAAGTGATGATTAATTATAATAACCTTATTATTTTGTTCAAGCTGAAGCTAAACTAAAACAATTATTTGACCAAACTAGCAAAAATCAAACCAAGAATTCACAACTTAAGATTAATTAAAACCCAGAATCCTAAAGCCCAAGATCACGTCTCTGTTTAGCCATTAGCTGGTCAACGCAAGTCTTGACCTCCTCCGCTATGATCCTCTGTAGGGCCGCTCTAAAACAAGTCTCCGTCACCGCCTCCGGTTCCGGTTCCGCCTCCTCCGTCGCCACGCTCGGTTCCGGATCCGCGACACTCTTCCCCGGCAAAGACAGCGACAGCGAAGTCTCCACTCCGCCGGCACCGCGCTCGGGCGACAAACCTACCGCCGCGCAGACCCGCTGCCGCTTCTCCGCGGTGGTTTCGGAGCCGGAGGAGTCCTCGGAGGCGTGGCGGCGGCGACGGAGCGTAGAATTCCAGTGGTTCTTGATGCCGTTGTCGGTGCGGCCGGGGAGGAGCCGCGCGATGGTGGCCCACTTGTTGCCGTACTTGGCGTGCGCGGTGAGAATGACAGCGTCCTCCGCGGGAGTGAAGGGCCTGTGCTGCACGGCCGGGCTCAACTGGTTGCACCACCGAAGCCGGCACGACTTCCCCGACCGCCCCGCGACCCCCTCGCTTATCGCCGACCAGTTCCGCGCCCCGTGCTCCTTCACCAGCCGCCGCAGCAGCGCGTCCTCCTCCGGGCTCCACGACCCCTTTATCCTCTCTTTCATCTCCTCTCCACCGCCGTCGATCGCCATCTCCAATACTGTATCTATAAATGTATATATATATATATATATGATGTATATGAAAGAAGGGTGTTTATGACGTGGGAGAGAAGGGTGGTCGTTGTGCATGAACCGCGAAACCGCTATTTTCTTGTATAACGACTCTTTTTTCTGTGAGTGTGTGAATTGTGTTGGTTCGTTTTCTGGTTAGTTCATCGCAACGCGTTTGTTTAGGTTTAACTAATTTAATTTGGATTAAAATTAGTAACAATCACGGCAAAAGTATTTAACTTTTGATCAACTTTGATGACAAAGGTCTAAAGTGAAAAAATAGCAACAAAATATATCAAAAGTCAACAAATGTGAGGCTTACACATTTTTTCTGTTTAATATTTTTCGTCGAATTCAAATGAGTAGAATACGCTAAATAGCTAGATGAGCATATAAATATGTAATTTAAGTATAATTTGATTGATCTATGCTAAAAAATTAATTCGACAAAAAAATGTGTCGCATTATATTTTGTTGATTTTTGATATTTTTACCGTTAATTTTTAAATAAAATCCCTACCACTTTATTTGATTGAAATATAGATACTTTTGTGGCAATTATTTTTTTTAATCAACCTCTTAACTCCCATGATCGTATTAATGGAGTTGGTGGGGTCGGTTTTTATTTTTTTAATTTAATTTTTGGTGTCAGTTTTTGGTTGTAACTTCCTTCAGAGATGTACCCTTTATTTCCTAACCGCCATGGCACTTAAACATAACGGTCTCCCAGCGATTGATCATCCTCAACAGCTCCGAACCTCTCTCACTACTTAGGTTTCATGTTTTGTTATTTGTAAATATTTCAAAACAACGTTTGTTTCAATTATAGAATTATACTAGCGGTAAAAACGTCTAAGTTGTATGCTCGGTTGGCCCTGGCTATAAGCGAGCAAGGCCGGTGCCTCGGTCCTCCATATATAAGGGTTTCAAATTTATATCATATTATTTTATACTTAATTAAATATAAAAATATAATTTTTAAATAATTGGAACAAAAAAATTTGCTTTTCGACCAAAAACGATAAACTAAGGCCCGACTCTAGTTGTATCATAATGTGGCACTGGACCTATGTTTGATTTTTCACTTATGAAGGTATCCAAGTTTAAATTTACTACGGCGCGAATGTCTTCTTCCGACCCATCGTTACTCCCGTTACTGGCACTTAACGGGAGTAATGAGAAAAGACATGATAAAATCGCGCCACAGTATTACTTCTGCTGGCATTGATGCTTAATTATATTATGTGTGTGTATATAATCATGATTCTTAAGCTCAGTAACATAAGTAACTTTTGTAAATAAAATGACTCATGAGTAATGAGTTATGTGATCAAGATTTAGTTTAATAAAAGTTAAACTACCCAGTTCATAAAAATAAAATAAAAACACGGATTGTGAACTTCATTACTAATAGGTTAATTAGTGATAACAATTAATCTAACAAGTTAATTAGTGGTAACAATAAATCTAATTATTTCTAAAGAAGGAAATTAGGAAGACTTCATGAGAATATATAAACAAGCTGGTAAGAACTAATTGGTGTTAGATAAAACAACCTGTAACAATAACTAATTACAACAGATTTAAGCTATGAGACAGAGACTAATATATACCTAATTAATTAACACATTTTCTTTATAAAATAAATTAACCACCCCTAAGCCAAAACAGGAACAATCCGTTTCGATTTTGTTTAATTTTATGAAAATAAACTCAAGAAAAGACTAGTTGTCAGAAAATTGGTCGTTGCGGCGTTCCTTATTCCCGCTGAAGCGACTGTTGCTCCGGAGTACGTTTCGGTTAAAACCGACGAGAACTTGTTCTTCATCCCTTTTTAGCACAACAGTGGTGTAAAATCCGTCAACTATTTGTAGTAGCGTCGTTTAGTAATTAGTTAATTGTAAGAACTTTGAGCAACTTGCGCACTTATACATCGTACATCGAATTCATTTTAATCCGATAATGCAAAATAGAATTGATTGTAAAAACTTGAGGTCCTTTATTATATAGTAGGGGTAACACCGTGACCGAGTACCGGACTTTTGGCGCTATTTTGTCTTGGCCCCCATTTTTTGGATTTCAAGAATCGGGCTCGTTTTAGGCTTTTTTTCACCTAAGAACCAAGTCGGGACTCGGCCAAAATCGGGTCAACCTTATTTTTATAAAATTATATTATTTAGATAACCGAAAGTAAATTAACAAAGAAGCTTTCTAATAGATGATTATTAAATTTGCTAACAATCAATACTAAAACAAGAAACTAGGTCGGAATCAGAACCGGTTGCAATTCCCGACTTTTTGACAAACAAGCAAAAAAAAAAACCCAATATTTGGTCCAAATTGTGAATTTGTGATGGGAAATTTTCAATCTACTTTATAGGTCATTTAATAACAAATTTATAGGTCATACTCCAACATTGTAATTTAATTAAATACTATTAGGGGTGGCAATTCGGGTTGCGTGTCGTGTTCGTGCCGGCTCTTAATCGTTTTTTACTTATTTAATCTAGACCCAGACCCGCCCCATTTATTATTCGTGTTAGAAGACGAGACCCAGACCCACCCCGTTTAGATAATGTGTTTATCGTGTCGACCCGTTTAACCCAATTAGTAGATACATTTATTTATAAATGATAAATTAATTCAATTTATACTCAGATAACTTAATCTATTTAATTATAATATCGAAGATTTTAAAGTTTTACTAGCAAATTTTTATGTTCATCAATTGTAAGACATAATTAATTTAATAAAAACATAAATTTCAATAAGTATTAAAACACTTAATAACATATATAAAATGTAGAAAATGTAACTTTTTGCTCTTTAATCGTGTCTAATTGGGTCCCATCGTGCTATCGTGTTCGTGCCGTGTTTACCCGTTATTTAATCGTGTTAATCGTGTTCGACACGGTTGGACCCAGATCCATTTATGGTAGACCCAGACCCGTTTAAATCGTGTCGTAACCGTTTCGTGTTTCGTGTCCGGCCCCAAATCGCCACCCCTAAATACTATCAATAAGATAAAGTACATATTTTCTCATACAACATTTATTATATGAAATTACCCCTCGCTATTTGGGCTCAATGTTTTGGTGTGTTCTTGATCGCTCTCCATGACTATCAAAAAGGTTAGTAATGTAATTCCTGAGAAATTTATACGATGATAAACATTACCGTTGATTTTTTTCGTTATTCTATTTACCTCAAATGTCCTTACACTGTGCACCTAATTTGTTCGACGAAATGTCTAGCTGAGGGTAATATGGTAAAAGTTGTGAGGAATTATGTTTAGATTATGATCTCTTTGTTAAGGATTGTATGAACACTAACTGTTTGATAAAAGCACTATATATATATATATATATATATATATATGAATATCTTATGATTATACTTGTAATATGTTTGCAGTTGTATAAGTGTAGAAGGGTTTCATTGTTCATGAGTCATGACGTCTTATTGATGTTGTTGGCCAGGAAAACGCAGCTCGTTTCGCTTTTCTGAGGGTTCCTTGAGCGGCAAGAAAGTTCGATCTCTCCTCCACTGAAAAATGGCTATTGGAATATCGAGAGTTTGTAAGTTTCTCTCGCCGTTTTCTCGCTGTCTGCTTCAATATCGTTTGACGCACAGTGTTTTATCGCCGGAAAAGCTCCAAGACACTATCAAAGATTCAGTAACAGCCAAAGCGTATCAAGAAATTCCGAATCTATTAACGTCTTCCGACCAAGCACGGCGAAACCCTAACCCTTTCGCCTTCCTTTCTACCTTTCCCCTGAACCTTAGAACGCAAGTAATCGATGAGATCTTGCAATCCTTTTTGCTCCTCAGACCCCGATCGAGAACTCAGATTGCGTATGCATGTCTGCTTTCGTACACTCTACAAAGCTCCAACCCGTTCCCTCTCTCCCTCGCCGTTTTGCAACAGATTCTCCGCTCCGGCTGCATCCCCATCCCTCAAACCCACCTCCTCCTCTCGTCGGCTTGGCTTCAACACCGACACGACCAGTCTTGCTCCGTTCAGAAGATCTTATCCGATATGAAGTCAACAGGATATGATCCCGACTGTGGCACTTGTAATTATCTGATTTCATCACTCTGCGTTGTCGATCAGTTGACTGAGGCGGTCAACGTCTTGAAGGGCAGCGTTCCTGACTCAGAGAGCTTCGACATAGTGATTAAAGCGATGTGCCGATTCAGGAAAACCGCCGAGGCCACAGGCTTGGTCAAGCAGATGGTGGAGAGGGTCGGGTTGACGCCGAGACAGGGGACTCTGGTTAAAGTGGCATCGGCTCTGAGGGCAAACCGAGAAATGTGGAGAGCCGTTGAGATGGTTGACTTTTTGGCGAGGGAGGATCAGTTTGTCGGGTTCGAGGCCTACGAGATGGTGGCCGAAGGGTGTTTGGAGTCCAAAGAGTACATTTTGGCTGGGAAGATTGCGACGAGAATGGCCGAAAACGGGTTTTTACCGTACATCGCGGTGAGACAGAAGATCGTCGAGGGATTGGCTAATATTGGGGAATGGAAGCTTGCGTGCTCTTTAAGGCAGAGGTTCGTGGAATTGCAGTCTTAGATTCTTCATTGAGATTAACATTAATGTTAGTTGTTAAATACAAAAGATAATTAATTAATAATATGCTTATATACAAAAATCAAATATGTGTATTTTATTTTTATATTCCAAATTGCCTCTTTGGTCATTTTGAAAATAAGAGAGATTTCTTTATTATATTATTTCTATACATTCAAACGTGTAAAGTGTAAACAATTTATCGGGAAAAATAAAGACAATTGTTGTATATCTAAGCCAACAATGTGTGTCTCCACATAGACACGATACCATTGACTAAATAAGTTTGAGTCGATCTTAAATGAATAATTATGTAAACTATATATCGTTGAACGATGAAAATATAATATTTCTAATTAGTCTTTAAATTTATATCATACTATATAACTAATCAATTAAATTTGTCCAAATAATTTATTTTATTTAACAATATTACGATAAGTTAAATTTTGTAGGTGTAAAAAAGTTAAACACGATAACATGATCGATAAATAGAGAAAATATAAATCTTTTCTTCAAAATTAGTAACACAAGAAAGATTTTTTTCTTCTTCAAACTATGGTTGAGAATTGTTGTGCAACATGGTAAGAATCAAAGAAATTTATTGTGACAATTCATCTGTCTTCCAATGTGGATTTTTTTTTAAAAATGATGTGAGAAGATTTTAAATTCAAGTGCTTAAAGCTGAGTCTGTCCTTAGCAATACATCAACCAGTCAAATAAAAGGTGGGTATGAGTTTTTTGTAAATTATTGCTTGAAATATCTTTCACTTTCTTTCTGCAATGTGAATCAATCAAATTATTTTGTGATTGTGATTGTATTTGTAATTTGTATGCTCCTAAAATTCAAAAGTTGGAGGCCCCAATTGCCCACAACTTTCTACAAACTCCTTTCCATGAATCCTCTCCCAATTGGATAAAAAGTTTTTCCAATTATAGCATAAAAAAAATGCTATATTTTCCAGTCATATTGTAAAAAGTAATAAAAATATACAAATTAAACAATCATATCAGAAAAGAAAAAATAGGGCAAGCGTTTTTCAATTATCTTACGTCGTGAGTCTCGAACTTACTTTGAAAGTCGAGCAAGATTGGACGGACTGAAAGTCTTTCCAATTACAACCATTTTTCTTGAACATAGAACAAAAAAAAAAAAAAAAAAAGGGGGCAAGATTGAGGAGCCAAAAGTTTGAAAAGCTTAAATGTAAAATAAATTTTCAGATAAAATTAATTTTTTACTATTATATTAATGTTTTTCGTCACCCGCTCTCCTTGTCTTTTAGCAACACAAGATTAAGTTAACCTAGAAAAGAAATCATCCAAATTATATAATTAACCAACTTTTAGAGAATATATTGCCCCTATTATAACATGACAATTCTAATTTTGTCTTTGGTTACGATTAAATTATTTTTTACTTACTTTATTACGATTATATATACGTTTAAATTATTTTTCACTTATTTTATTACGATTGTCGTGCGTATTTGATGATATCGATGCATGATCCTTTAGGTTATGTTTATGAGCAATTCTCGCGAGTCATTTTATTATGGTTTTTCTCCGATATAAGTAAGAGATATATTAATAAATATGAGTTCTTTAAAATAAAAACACAATACATAATATTAGAAAATCACACATTATTATTTATGACACCAAAAAATTATGGAGTTACATAAAAAATCAATTAATCATTGAACAAAGAGAACCCTACCAACTCAAGACTGCGTAGTTCATTGATTATCAGAGCAATGGGGAGGCATGAAGAACCTCTGTCTCTTGCTCCGGGCTCGGCAACTCGAAGCCGCCGATTGCGAAGCGATTCTGCTCATAACCACCTTCAGAGACTGCCTCAGAGCGCTGATGCAAGCGCGCTGGTCCCGGGCGCTGCCGCCTTTGGAGCAGAGCACGAGCACGCTCTTGACTCTCCCGCTGACGCTCGCCACGTCGGCCCGGACGGCCGTGAGCCGGAGGCTGTCGATGACGTGGCCGAGCTCCGCGAAGAGCTCGGGCCTTTCGTCGCAGCACAGCGAGGCCCTGATGTAGCACATGCTGTCGCCTGGTACTGTGTCGTTTTTAACGGCGATGAGGGCCATGTCCTGGTCGGAGAGGTCGCTGTCGATGACGATCTCGTCGACCTCCGTCGGGACGATTAGGGTTCCGGTGGCCTCGGCTGCTAGTCTCTTGAGGTCTTTTACGTGGTCGATCACGCTTCCTAGCAGAGCTGCCTTGTCCATCTTCATTGCAAAATAATTGAAACCAATTGAGTTCAACATTCTATAAAACTAAAATATAATTGATCATGAGATCTCTTTAAGATGGTATTTATAAATTATAATGAAATCTTTAACTTAAGACAATACTTCTATTAATACGTCTAACTATCGTAGAATCAACGGGGGTTATTTTGGTAATTAAAATAATAAATAACAGATAAGAAATTCGGGATAATATATTCGTCCTTTGAAAAATAAAAAATAAAATTTGAATTTCAGAATTTGTATAGTTGCCCAAGAAAGATCAAACTTGGATAGAGACTGTATTAGCCAATAACATCTGTTTCTGTTCTGTATGGATTAATTTTACGTGTATATCGATAGACTTCTTAATCAATTTAATACTTTAATTAAATTGATGAGATTATAGTTCACTTAATGAGATTATGTGCCTCTATTTATATTTTTTTTATTTTAAATAAAGCTTTGATTAGTGGGCAAGAAATTGTCCACCACTTGATAAAGTACCACTATAATTTAGCTAGAAATTTCTATGATGCAATACATTTTGTAAGAATAATAATACTAAAATAATAATTACCCAAATCAGCAAAAATCCAAGTCAGATCAAATATGATTATTATCCAAATCATGAGTAAGAACTCGTTGGGAAATAATCCAAATTTACTTGTCTAATAATTTACCTTAAGAGTTAAAAATTTTCTTGTTTCGTGATTCTATCTCAAATTTAATAATAGAAGTAATTAGCTTTTAAAATAATGTTCAAAATTTACATACAATAGAAAGTACCATTCCCGTATTTCAAAATCAAGAAAATTAGAACATAACTCTAACTTGAACCAAACAAGCAACACATAAACCATCTCCGGTTTATCTTATCCAAACAAACCTTTTACGCCGATCTATGTAGCGATATCGTGAGAGAGAGAGAGAGTTATACCTTGTCAGACTTGGGAATAAGCTTCCTGAGAGTAGAAAGCTGGGCATTAATCCTATCCCTTCGTCTCTTCTCAGCCTGGCTGTGGCTCCTCGAAGCAGCCACGGCTCTGTCTTCCTCAACCGGGATCGAATTAACCGACGGAAACCCGTAGAACTGAAACGACGAATCATAAGAGCCCACCGAGGCTGCATGGCCGTGATCATGATAAGGCAAACAAGAGTCGTCCACAAAGTCTGGCACTTGGGCTTCAAGATCAGAGGGAAACGAGAGGTGATCATGATGATAGAGATCTTCCATGGCTCGAGTATGAGATCAAAGTCATCGTGAAACCTTGGTATGTATGCTTTTTAATTGAGAGAGAGAGAGAGAGAGTAACAGTGTTTGGTTTGGACTATATTAAGTGTACGATGTGATAACTACGTTGGATGATTGGGCTGCTAATATCCACAATATATACTTCCTTTAAATTTTTGTCAAATGAAATTTTCCGTGGTCGGATATGTCGGTATGTGTCATTTCAATAACAAAAGCTTCTTCGTTATTATGATTACACAAATTATGTATGGATTTAGCATCCCTTATAAAAATAGTGATTATGATTTTTGTATGAATTTGGCCCTCTATTTCTACTATTTTCTTAATGGAGGGGTCAAATCTACACAAAAATTTATAATCGAGGGATAATTTTCTAATTTTCATAATGGAGGGGCTAAATCCATATGTCCTTGATAGTTGAGGGACCAATTGTGATAATTACTCTTATGATTATTGGTTTTTGAGGAATTAGTAAAGCGCCCCCTTGAACTTTAAATTTTGGCAGCAATATCCCTTATTACTCTTTTAAAAAGTGGCACGTGGTCTGGTACAAAGTGACAAAAACTGCTAATTTGTAATCTGCCCAAAAGTTAACTTGTGCATGCCCAACAACCGGTTGTATTTTTTCAGTTAATTCCTAACTAGATCAATATAGTGTAGAGTCGACAATTACGAAGCACTTATGCCTTTCTGTTCTCAAATAAATGTTAAAGATGAAACAATAATGGAGAAAAAATAATATATTTTTTAAATATTCAATTACGTCATTGCTGACAAGTTAATAATTTGCATCACCTCTAATTTGCAGGATGTAGTATGCTACTATCGTAAGAATAGAGGGGCAATGCTGCCAAAATATTAAAATCCGAGGGGTAAAATGCACCACTGAACAATGTTCGAGGGGCATTTGCTCCGATTATTCTTTATTTTTCCTCGGTGAGTTGGCAATCAATGCTTGCATGATAATAGAATAATGCTTCATGAAGAAGTACGTTGAAAACTTGTACGATGATTTCATTTTACCACTCATGTTAGTTAGCATACGACCACTTTCAACCGTTCACTAAAGAGGCCCACCTAAAATTCAAAATATCTAACTGATTTTTTTTTTACATTTGTATGACTGTCTGAATATAGAAATAACTGAATTTCATATATGTCGAAGGTAAATTATAATGATATATATTGGATACATAACTTATAAGTATATATTGATTTATATTTTATACTAGTAATTAAAAAAAATCAAAACAAACTGTGAAAAGGTGTTGTCTTTTTGTGAGCTACAGTTGTGACTACAAATGCATTATGCAGTTGAATTTTTCTCATATTATTGCTAATTTCATGACAATTACACGACTTTTTTCAACAGACTTGAGATTATTAAGACTTGTGACTCGTTGGTGACAACACGGCTTTATTTATGCTTGTTACATATTATTAATATTGTCTTTTGAATATTTAATAGGTGAATGGGTGAGAGCCCCTACAAAGTAAGTTATCCACATCGGATTTATCAAAAT
Source organism: Parietaria judaica (assembly GCA_954871525.1). NCBI lineage: Eukaryota > Viridiplantae > Streptophyta > Magnoliopsida > Rosales > Urticaceae > Parietaria > Parietaria judaica. The sequence goes on from OX940862.1 coordinate 6,806,804, forward strand.
GCATTACCAAAACATCGTTATATCTCTTTACTTTTCCATGCTAGTTTTTGTATTGGTTTGTAACCCGCATAATTCGTAAATTGACTTTACACAAGCAAACAAACAAAAAATTGTAAACATGCATAATATAAATTATATCCAATTTAATCCATTTAAATAAAAAAATTATAAAACTTAGAGAACGATTGAATCAATGATATTCAATAGAATTACCAAAACTGTATATAAAAGAGGCTTGATAAATTGACCTTTCTCTTTTATTGTACTACGAAATTTGAGCATTTTTCTTTTCTCTTAACTTATCAATATGGCTTATATGTTAAACTACTCTTAAAGAAAATTTTAGACATAAAAATACTTACGATACTCGTGATGCTGATGTGTGTGTCCGATTAATAATATCAAAGTTGCAGTTAATTTTTTAACCTAGGAAAAACTAGTGGAACTTCCAGATCTCTTAAGATTCTCTAGCTGAATGGTCCAACAAAAATATAATTAATTATGTTTCATTTTTCTTTCGAAAAAGTTAAAATTAGAAAGAAACAAGTAATGACCCACAGAAGAAAATATGGCTTGTCCTTGGCAATAGAAATCATTAAATGGTGACTAAACTTTGGACAAAAATCAAAAGGGAAATTACAGGGTTTATCTCAACATGACATGCTATTTCATTTGCATATAAATATAAATTGACCCACAACCAATTTGCTCTTATTCCCAGTGGTCCGTTTTCAATGCGAGAGCTCGTTCATTTGTTGTTTGCAAATGCTTTGATTGTTCCAAATAGGGCTGTCTCGAAAACCCGGAATCCGGTTAAAAAATCGTATCCGAATCCGTATCCGATCTTAAAATCCGAATCCGAATCCGTATCCGAAAACCGGATTCGGATATCCGGATCCGGATTTAAAACCGGATTCGGATACGGGTTTTAATTTTATAAAATCCGGATATCCGTATCCGGTTTTAAACCCGGTTTCTATTAATATTTTAATTTTAATAATATGTTTTAAACCCGGTTTCTATTAATTTTATATGTATTGTGTGACAATATGTATTAGATTTGTTCGGTTTTTTGGACAATGTGAGAATATGTAGACTTGTACGGGTTTTTTAGTCGTTAAAATTAACTTTTTTTTTAAATAAATAAAAACCGGATCCGGATTCGGATCCGGGTTTTGAAAACAGATATCCGGATTTCCGGATATCCGAAAATCCGGATATCCGGTTTTTCGGATTCGGATCCGGATATCTATTTTCGGATATCCGGTTTTTCGGATCCGGATTCGGATAGTTCCAAAAAACCGGATATCCGCTCCGGTTACACCCCTAGTTCCAAACCCATGCTCTCTATTTATCCTCAAAATACGATAAAACTCTGTTTAAGCAATATGCTTGAAAAATCATGTCCATTAGCTCTATTATTCTCACCGGGGTCTTCGTATCGATTCCAGTGTATTAGGCTTCACAACTCAACAGCTAGAGAATTAATGTTGAAGTCGGGAAATTTCTATATAAATTACGCACCACTTGACCTAATTCGATAAAATACAATCTAATTGTCCTACCGAAGGGAAGATGTTCTTTTTTATTATTATTGAATTGCTTGCCATCAAAGCTTTCCCTTTATTGTTATACACTTTTTACACATTAAATGTTATACTTATCCTTCTTTTTTTAAGCTATATATGCATTACAATTTACATACATCGTGTCTCAAGCTTTTTTTACGAAACCTTAAAGGTTTAAAGCAAGTTAATGTCAAAAGTACTTGAGTTGAGGGAGTCCCTAAAACCAAAGGAGAAAAAAAAAAAGATCGACTATTTTTGTCCACTTTCAACACATGGGTTCATTTATTTTTTTTAATTTCTTTTAATTGGGTGGCGCTATTGGCCGAGCTAACATGTACTCACGTTACAAGATATTTATCACGGTAAGAACAATCGACAGTATTGATCGCAGACACTATCGGCTAAAATTATAAATATTACACAATTTATGCGTCTCAAGGGTTCGAACCCAAGACCTCACGGAAGAGTCTTATTTTAGTGCGAGTTCATTCATTTAACTATGTATTTATTTGATACATGGTATATAGATAATCGTACGCAACGCAACACAAGCAAACAAGAATGATTAAATAAGTATCACAGTGTTGGTCTCTTTGGTAGGACCAATAAGATCACATAAAAGCAAGTAAATCACAATTAATGAGAGGACTTTTAATAGATTGATACGACCTTTGATCAACCACTCACTCACTAAGCTTTTGTTGTATGGTGCTTGTGAGTTGTGACTCCTTTGTTCTTAGCTTCTTCCAATTATTATTTTTTATTATTATTACTAAATTATATATCGGAATTACATAAGGTAGGAACCAGATTTTCTGTTATAAAATTTATATGTTTTTTGGAAATAAAAACCGGATTTCTAATTCGTGCTTCATGTAAAACCATAAATTATCAAAAAAAATTTGTTAAAATTGTGTTGATTAAAAAGAAAATTCCATCTAGACCGTCTGGTATAGATCTAACCGTGAAGATTAACAGTTATTTAAGAAGAAGAGAAAAAAAAAAACAGAAATGAATTAAATAAAGTTTCAAAACAAAATCCATGTTTATAGCCTCAACTTTTATCAAGTATTTACAGCTCGGTTTTCGTTCTTTACTTTTGCAAAAGGAGAATATGTCGCTTGACGCTTTCTTGTTGCTCGAACTTAGCTAAGGATGCGGGTGCGCGTGCCAAATTATAATTTTTCTTCGTTTTTCTTCGCGATTAATTGTAATTCTTTAATAAACGTCTCGTCTTTACAAAATTTACGTCACAATTTAATAATTGGTGATGAGACAAATTAGAATTGTACTACTGAAGAGTATAAAATTAAAAATTATGCATGATAATATGATATTATCGTCGGCAAGATCTAGCCACAAAATCGAGCTTCGTTGATGATTGAATTGATGAGCCAAAAATAGCTTTGAAAAGTCGTCAAAAGTGGCTGATCAATGTGTCAGCTTAACAAGTTCTATTGCGTAACGATACAAAGAAAAGATGAGTAGACAAGCAAAATATTGAGAAGATCTTCGAAGCAAATAATTATAATTAGTAATATGTGTGCCAAAAAATAAACCCACTTGATCAACAAGCTGCTCATTGAAAATTTGGAAACGATCCTTAAAATGAATCTCAAAGGGGTTTGACTAGGCGCCAAATGTTTTTGGCAACTTCGATAAACGACAAGGCAGAAAATAGCAGTAGGGTTCACTCCTAAGATATGATCATAGATTCATAGATATCAATATCATTGAGGAATTTAAGCTCAATATTATAGTTTTTGTATAGTGAAAAAGCTCAGTCATACATAAGCAAGTGTATGTGTATGTTATTCTATTGTGGGGTTAAAACCTAACGAACTTAAACACTTGTCTTCATTCCATCAAAAAAAAAAACACTTGTCTTCATTTCATAGCAACTATGGTGACGAGTTAGTCGTTTATAATTTATATTATTATCTGATGGCAGATAACAGAAAAGGAAGACTTTGGTTCATTCAAAGAGCACAAGTCTTGCTATTATTTGATAGGAAATAACGAAAAAAGAAAAGGATAAACTACGGTTAAAATACTTAATATTTTAAAAAAATTGAATTATGTACCTATTTTTTTTTTGTGGCTATAGTACTTAGAGTTGCTTCTATTGAGGAATTTAGCTTCCTCCTTCAAGTTCCGTTAGTGGTTTCCCACGTGGCACTTCGGATATAGGAAAAATCGTTGCTAAAATACTCAATGTTTCAAAAAAAATTAAATTATATACCTAAATTATTTTTTAGTGGCTAGTAATGCCACGTTGCATTTAATTCCCAACTCACATGCATTTAATCGCCATGTTGCATTTTATAGTTTTTTATTATTATTACTATTTTTTTCTTAAACATTGTAACGAATATAATTTAATAATAATTAAAATCAAAATTTTGAAATAGCTTAATGAGGTTATATAACTTATATTATACTATGAAGCATTAAATATATTTAATTATTCAAGATTATTAAAATAAAAATCTACACCATTGATAAAAACATCCTTAAATAAATGTTTCACGCATGGATTAAATATATTTCCATTTGTTTTTAATATGTTACTATAGAATATGTTAATTTAAAAGTATAAGAGACATTTTTTTCAAAGATTAAAAAAATTAAGACAAACTTCACTAATGTCACTAAATATCTCTTATACTTTTAAATTAACATATTACTATAGCTACGTAGTAAAACGAACAGAAATATACTTAATGCATGAGTAAAACACTATTTAATTAAGGGTATTTTTATCAATGGTGTAGGTTCTTAATTTAATAATCTTGAAAAAATAAATATATTTGATGCTTCGTAGTACAATAATAGTTATATAACCTCATTAAATTATTTTATAACATTCATTTTAATTATTATTATTAAATTATATTCTTAATAATGCTTAAGAAAAAAAAAAAGTAAATCCCACGTGGCGGTCAAATGTCACATTGCTGTGTTGCCAAATCTACATGGCGCATCCAAGGTGCCACGTAGGACACCACTAACAGAGTTTGACGGAAGAAACCAGACTATTTAAAATTCCATGTGGCGGTCAAATGTCACATGGCTGTGTTGCCAAATCTACATGGCGCATCCAATGTGCCACGTAGGACACCACTAACAGAGTTTGACGGAAGAAACCAGGCTATGTAGCAGAAGCAACTTTAGGTACTAGCCACACAAAAAAGCTTAGGTACATAATTAATTTTTTTAAAAACATTAGGTACTTTAGCCACAGTTTACCTAATATATGTGGTGCCACATAGGACACCACTAGCATAGTTTGACGGAGGAAACCAAACATTTTAACAGAAGTAACTTTAGGTACTATAGCCACCAAAAAGCTTAAGTACATAACTCAAAATATTTAAAACAGTGGGTACTTTAATCCCCAAAAGAAAAAGACTGCCCTTTTTTATCTTGTCATAAAGATCATACAAATTAAAAATAATTATCCCCTTATCAAATTTAACTAATTTAAAAAAAATCCAAAGAGTCTCTTATACTAAAATTAAGGGAAACTTAAGAAAATGGCTAAAAAAACATTATAATTGAACTTTTGAGCACATTAAAAAAAATCAATGTTTCTAAACTTTCAGACGATTTTACCCCTGATTAACATTGGGGAGGTTGTACAATTAACATTCTTGGGACGGTTTCTTATGATCTTTGGGGACATTAATTTAAATTTAGGGGACAATTTTTGGTAATTTAGGGACAATTTTTGGTAAATTTAGGGGACAAATTTTAGTAATTTAGGGACAGTTTTTGAAATTGTCCCATCTTGGGACAATTTCTTCAGAATTTGGGACAGTAATTTAGATTTGGGGACAATTTTTGATAATTTAGGGACAGTTTAGGAGTTAATTAATCATGGATAAAATCGTCTGAAATTGGACAAAGTTTAGAAACATGGATTTTTTTTAAAATGTGTTCAAAAGTTCAATTAAGGTGTTTTTTTGAGCCATTTTCTCAAGTTTCCCAAATATAATTATTTGTTTAGTAGCAAGAATTACAAGTTGAAATAACAATCATTCTCAAATTTCCATCATGCCTTTTAGCAATCAAATACCTTCTTCTACTTGCAAAAAACCAGTCTCTAAGTAGCAAACATCTATATATGTATGTCACATTGTCAATAAATTGATCTCTTCTTTTTTAACCCAAAGACCTATGCAAAATCTCCACATCCCACTCAATATTTATTAAGAAGAAAAAAAAAACAACAACAACAATGTAGAGTATTATAATAAATCTAATATACATCATTGTTCTAAAAACCGCGGCCATCCACGACTCCATCAAGAGAAACCACAAAAAATGAGGATGCAGTTAGATAGCCCGCATCCCGTTTTGCACAAAATCGTTGTTTCCCAACGGGTCAACCGCATGTCGCCCGGCACCGCCAAATAGCCTATATCAAGGGGGCTGCCGAACAAAAAACCGTCCAAACTTATGCATTTTAATGCAATATTCTAACATTTATCATATGCATTATGACCAATTTTATTTATATTATTTGTGTTTCTTTACGTTTAGCTTTTGTTACGCAAATCCCATTGGTTTCCGGTATACGCATCGGTTTACTCACTCAGTATCAATTTTTATAAATCTTACGAAAACCCTATTGGTAGACCCGTTCCTTCCCTAGTACAAAGCTGTAAATTAGGCAGGCGGGCGGTTTGCCGACTTTTTTTAAACACTAGTATACACCACAATATTTATACATTGTTTGGCATGAGAACTCACTACAAACTCTTTGATCAATGCATTATACTTGTACATGAACTATATGTGTGTCGCAGAGAAGTTTAACACATCCAAAATCAATTACAGAATCGTTCAAAACTGCTCTTCTTTCACATCAGCAATGTCAGAGCTCGTTGAAATGGATGGCTCCGACCTTCCACACCAAGAACGTGGTGGCGAACATGACGGTGCTGATGAACACGAACGAGAAGAGGATCACGAACAGGTCGTTGCCGCCGGGAAGGTCGAACGTTAACCCCTTTGGCGGCATACCCCGCTTGCCATCGTCGAGCATGTTCCCCGGCGCTTCTGGCAGCCCGCTCTTCTTGCCCCGGTCACTCTCTCTCAGCGCGTCCAGTACCTTGCTTCCCAAGTCAGGCTTCCGAACCGGCTTAGGGTTGGCCTCCGCGTTATACCGGCTTAAAACCCGAGCGGCTCTCAGCCTCTCCCTCGCTGTCAGCGACGTTCTCTTCGGCTTCTCAGCTTCCTGCTTCGGAGGAACCGTTGAACCGTTTGAAGGCGAAGACGGGAGATTGGCATCTGATCTTCCAGCGATTTCCGAGCCGGCTTCGCCGGTTTCTGCGATCGATGTGTCGCCTTCTGCAACTGAAAGAGTGAAGTCGCGTCTTTTATCCTTCCCCACAAGCCTCACCGCTCCGAAGGGAGATTTTACGAGGAAGGTATTTGGAATTGAAGCTCCATTGGAGGATTTCGTGATGGCCCGGGGCTTGATTCGCAGCTTCTGTAGAGCAAAACACTCGTAAATCGTTATAATCTTCTCAATGAAATTAAAATCATTATAATCTTTGAAGAGAGCAAATGGTAGACCATACAAGAAAAAAAACCTTTAATCCTATGTTGTTATTATTCCGAAGCTTTCAACGCTGATTAAATATCCAAGGTTGTGAAAGTTGCGTTTTTCGATTGATTCCGTACAAACATGAGATGAAACCAATAGGATAATCAACACGAGTGAAATCTTAGGAATAAGTATGAGTATTTTTACCGCAATTTATCCCTACTGAGTGTGCTCATACTCATGATGCACATAATGATACTATATATACACGAATAAATAGTACTAATGAAATCCAAATTAGGATGTGATTAGTTTTTGATGTGAATTAAGTACCCACCTTCAATCTTTTGAATTCCTTTCCCAGAAATACACTATTCTATTACTTCAAGCAAAGAATCAGAGATAGCATTTTTAACAGCATAATCGAATGAGAGAATAGCAGTGTTACCATTGAAGCGAGACCGACCACGGTGTTGAGCGAGACCGCCATTTTCGGAAGGTGAAAGCTTCAAGGTCCGACCATCGGAAGAAGAAGCCACACACAGAGAGTTTGGAGGAAATGTGAGCAGCAATGCAAAGCAAAGTGACGATAAGATCACTGGCTGGCTCAGGATGGATGACCCATTTTCCCACCTCACCGCGTGTCTTCCACGCTCCTCTCATTTTCCAATGGGCCTTATTATTCAATGGGCTATTTGTTGGCTTATTGGGCCTACTTCATCGGAAATTTTATTTAACGAGGGTATTTTAGGTATTTTGTAGGTGACATTTGTTGTAGCACAAGGAGATATTGAGAGAGAGAGAGAGAGTTGTAATACCGTAAATTCCGTTTGAGCTATCGAAAATGGACATACCCCGCTGAGAGCGAACTACAACAATATTCTGTGTCGCCATTTATTTTTTCGTGTTTCATATTTCGCTTTCGGTTTTAGGATTCGAGTCAAAATCTTAAAACTAATTTTGGGCCTCAAGTAGTAGCCTCAAAAGGGACGGCCCAGTATCGTCTCAGTCCAGTTTCCCGATACAGGGACAAATAATCAGAAAAGCGTTTCCCGATCTTACCGCAAAATGTCAGGCTTAGGAAATGCTATATAGAAAAGGTAAATATCAAACCTAAAAAAAGTTAAAAAGGTAATCTTAAAGAAGCTCGAGTCACAAAACAAACCATCTCTGTATGTTAAACGTGTATGGTGTATTTGTATGTATGTTGTCAGTTTATGATTAGGATGATGTATGACTTATGATTGGTCGCATTGCGGCTTTGAAATCTTCGTAGAATCTCTGTTCCGAGAATCTGCCGGCCCGTCTTCTAGCCGCTGAAGCCATATCGAGCCTCTCGGCTTCTCGCATTTGAACAACATTGACGATTGCATCTGCGTATTCCTCGACTTCACGTGCAAGAAACCCGGTTTTCTGACCATCTTCTTCTAAAACGATGTCCATCCTTGGCCCCGCCGAATCGTGAGCTTTAAGCAAAGATGAACAAAAGCAAGAATTTCAGCCACTTGAAAACATTAGAGACAGGACTTCGGTATGTTTTTCGACTTAAAAGGAACTAAAAATGACGCAAAAATCTCACCGATTGGAACGGCGCCTGCAGCCATATACTCAACGACGCTGATGCCGAAGTGTTCATCGGTCATTGAATGGATTCCAGCGACGGCACCTCCCAAAAGTTTGACCAAATCTCTGCGGATTTCGATATTAAAACGGCGATGGAGAAAGATAAGACAAGTCATTCTATTCCGATTAATGATCTCTTAACTTCAATCAAATTCTGGATAAAGAAAAACCCTGACTATACCAGATGAGTTTTACTATAAACCTAATTACTTTAATTACAAAATTAACCTTGCCCTTATGTATCTATGTTATCATTTGAATGAATATGCTGCAAAGAAGCCCATGAAACAGACCTGTAAGTTACATTCTTATGGAATTCCACATCTTTGTCTACGTTCAATTCAATGGCTCTGTCTTTCAAATTCTGCAGCCTTTGCTCGTCCGCTTCGTTTCTACAACTACCTACAAACTGGAGTGTGGGTCTTGGCGAATCTGCGTCCAATTTTGCTAGCGCACGTGAAAAGGCCTCGAGTTGAAGAGTGTGTGCCTGGTTATAATTGTGTTATATAGCGGTTTGCAATAATATATCGAGAAAAGGCCTTGGAATCAAGAGGCCAATTTAAGTACCTTCTGGGATAGAAGGGTTATATGCCCACCTTTTCTGGACGAAACTGAGCGACTGATATAATTTTGGGGGATTTTGACGGCCTTTCTAAAGGAAGCGCCTGTTTCAATATCAAAATAAAAATTACACAAGAACAAATTTCTGAAGAATATTACAGAAAAAGATTGTCAGGGAAAAAAAAAACACACTTAAACGCACGTGATTAGTTTGAATAAAAAGATTTAAGAAATTTTGAGGTATTTTTGTTTTCTTTTCATCAAGAGTATTTGGTGTGAGCGCATGGATGCAACATATTCGGTGCAAATATGTAAGATTTTGAACCTTAAGTCCAGAAGTATCACAAGGAGGATAAACTCGCTTAGTACGACTTGGGATCTTCCAAAGCTTGTCGATATGGGAACGAGTCCAAGAAGAGTTGACCATGGCAAGATGAGCATGAGATCCGACGAACCCATACATCAAGCTGAATATAGTGTAGTATACGATTTTGATCCGTGATAACCACACACTGTCATAAGAGAAGATCACCGACGTTATAATTATAATTTCATGATGAATACCAGGCAGTAAGTGAGAATTTCAAAGATACAATTACAAAACCTATGAGTGCAAGAAAAGCTTAGAGGATCTAATATCCAAGGAATTCGAACAAACCTTTGGGTAATCACGGAGTCGTTGTTGTACATGGAGCTTCGGTCACGCACACGAGACAGCATATCTAAACTGATGGTCGGATAATGTGTGTAGCAGATAACTTTACATCCAAACATACGGGCAAGCGGGTACGTGAAAGCATACCCGCTAGTATCGAAATAGTATAAAGGGGTGAAACTGCATAAAGCTTCCCACGCGAGATACACGGATCCGAGGCTTTGCCCGATCATCGTGAACCGAGGATAAGTCATTTCTTCAACCCACTTCCTCTTGTACAGATGCACCACCTAACCGCAGAAGCACGACGAAACGCAAGTAAATTCATAAAGTTTCAAAAGAATCTCAAGTCTTTGAATACACTGCTATAACATGCAGTATACACGAGATTTTGAATACACAGCCCTAACAATGGCGGATTATAGCTCACCATTTGTGAGAGAGAGAGAGAGGTTAACAACTGAAAACACTTGCATTTAGCTAGAGCAAATTCTTGCGTGGTTCTTCGTTCGTCTTCGAATCGAACAATCAAACTCAGATATACAAGCAGATAGTAATGCGGAGACTAAGTTCGATGGAAATGGCACCTTCGGTTGACGGATCAATTCAACCCCGAAGCGATCGACGGCTCTGGCCGCCAAGCTCTGAGGCGAGGCGTCGTGGTCGCCGGTGTAGACGACGCAGTCGAGGCCGGGGATTTCGTCCTGAACGGCCTTGACGGCGCACCAGAGGACTCTCTCTCCGCCGCCGCCGTCGTTGGTGTAAGGGTGGAAGAACGCCACGGCTCGTTTCCTGCTCCTTCTGCCATTGATGAGGTGCTTGAGGATTCGAATGGCGAATGCGGAAAACGCGAAGAGAAGGAGCAAGAGGAAGACTCCGATCGCCATGGAAGGAAGGAAGCTATAGGATCTGATCGAAGTCGCTGAGGATTTGTTCATTACTTTTCCTGTCGTTTTTATGTATTTATGTCGGTTTCTCTATAGCTTTTAATTTCTGTTTTTGAGCCGATAGACGTACGACTATCGTTTGTTTTGATTTTTTGGTGGTATAAAATCAATCTTTTATTTCACGGTCCATTTTTTTATTTGTTCTTCTAAAAAATTATTCACTTTATTAAATGATTTAGCAAAATTTTGATCGGCCCTTGAGTTTTTTACTTCTAAAAAAACTTCAAATATTTTTTAGATAAAGAAAAATCATAGTTATTGAAAACTAAAAATATATATATACCGTCATAAAAATCAAAATATTATTAACTTACAATTCTTTTACTACTTTGTTTCCCTAAAATATTAAGAGAATATTTCTTTTTCGACCGTGTTCAAGTTTTCTCGATTAATCATTTTTAAGGTTACTCAGATAATTTATTAAGGAAAATTGCGATCGTTTCCATACTTATAGTACTAATCCTTAGTTACTTTCACATGTGATTTTGTGCCTTTCAAGCAAGTCGTCTTGCACATTTTGAAAGATTTTTATATCATCAAAAATTTATACCACCAATAAATACATATATATATATATATATATATATATATATTCAAGTTAATACTTTTCGTTAAGTTTGAATATTATTCTGCAAATAACCTTTGCAATGACCACTTAAGGAGTTAAAAGTATATAAGGGTAAATTGGGAAATCGCCCAAAATTCACATACAAGAAGGCAAAATAAGTCTTAAGACTCGTGGAATAAACGAATGGAAAGCAATACAGCAGTTTGTAATGTACGAACTAATGTACGAACAGCGAAAACGATTATAACGCGAAATCAAATTATACTCGGGAACAGGAAAAAATATGTAGCGGAGAATCCGAAAGCCGGGTCTGATCAGCGGCCAAAAAAAATGCATCTGCTGGCAGCAGAAGAGTAATACATAGCACATGAAAAACATATCCACACACCCCTAAAAATAAAAAATATAGGACTAATAATAGCGACAAGAGACAGAAATGGCACAAAATTGAATAAGAATTTTAGTCCTAGCTCCCTCAGTAGCTGCTGCCCATCGGTGGCATCCCGAAAGGCGGCATCGGCGGCATTCCCATCCCGCCCATTGGAGGCGGCCCTCCGTATCCACCGCCCATTCCGGGCATTGGCGGGGCCGGCAGAGCGAGTGGCAACAATTGGGCATACATGTTCTGCAACGGAAAACAACTTGGTATTTAATTCTATGTTTTAAACCTTTTTTTAAATAAAATAAATTAATTTGTTTCAATTTGTTTATTTTAATCTTGAAGTTTCGATTTATCGAAGGAGAGATAGGCTCGAGATGATTACCTGTTGCGCAATAACATCCTTCTCTTCCTGTTCTTTAGCCTTAACCTCCTTCTGGGCTTCGATTCTATCCTTGATGAGTTCGTCAACTTTGCCCGTGTATTCACGGATGAACTGCAAAGCACGTTGATAAGTCAAACAGGTGTTCGAACAAGGGAACGTCAAAACGTGGAGGGGTAGAAGCTAATGTTACATACCTGCAACAGATAGGGGAAAGCGAAGTCGATCATGTTGTTCATCCAGGCGAGCTCGAGCGCCACATCCACCCGAATCAAATCGTAACAAACAAAGAGACACGACGCGAAGCACTCCTTCTTTCCCTGTGATTAAAGATAGTTAAGAGAATGTAATTCTTGGTATTCAATAAGCAGTATAAGAAGAAGAGGGAAAAAAACTATGTTAGTACCTTCTCGATAAAGTAAACGAGCAATTCCTCAGCAAGCTCACGGTCACCGGATTGCGAGGCAGTCTCCATGGCATCCTTGTAAAGATTGTCCTTCTTGGACAGGGCGATGGATTGCTTCCATCTGCCGGCCTTCTTGTAAATATAAGCAGCCACACGACGCATCTCAAGAAGCTCGTGTTTCTCAATCTGATTTTTTTTTTTTTTAAATATTAGATAAATGGCTTTGTTAAAACAGCTAATATTTTCAGTAAGAAAATGATAACTATCTGACCTTCTGAGCAAGCCCGATCTGGTCAAAGTTATCGTGCAAGTCAATGGATTCCCGGAGTCTATCGTAATCTTCTTCCTCGACATATATCTCATTCAGAGCCTCATTCACGGCAGAGACGTTGTTGCTCTGGACAGCCACCATGTATGGCTTCACGAGGCGTAGATGACCGGCCTATAATTTTTTCAAGAAAAAACAAATATTCAGTCATAGAAATAGAGAAAATAAGTAATCAAATTTTACAGTTAAATACTTTTTCTTTTTTTACCTTTCGCATGATGTCGACGACACGAGTGTGGTCAACCCGAAGTGCAAGAACGTTGAGAAGATCGTTGATGAGATCGGGGTGCTCTTGCAAGTAGAAGTGCACGGCTTTGTAGTACAACTCGACGTTGGCAACCTTGACCGCCACGTCTTTGAACTGCATGTGGTCCCATGCTTCGGGAGAATGGTTCATGATGGTGGTTGCAGCATTATCGAACTCGTCGTATTGGATGTACAAATATGTGAGTTCCTTCCAGTGCTGTTGCTCATCGCAAGCCCTGATAAGCTTGGGAATGTTGAGGCGAGTTGAGAACAGCTTGATGTGTTCCATAAGCTTCTCAGGACGATATCTTGCATAGAGGACGCCCAATTCCGTGAAGATACCCATGTGAGCGCGTTCCAATCCAAGCCCACTCTCCATGAGGGATATGAGCTCGTTGAAGCATCCTCTGTTCTGGTAGTACTCGCTGACCTCTTCCAAGTCATCAACCTGCAGAAGTCAAATCAACGGAATTTTTCAAGCCGGTGGAACACTGATAAATGTATGCTATCTCACTAGAAATGTGTGATAATTAAGACAACCATTATTCCAAAAGAATAAGACTACAGGGAGCTCAACTTTGTATAAAATCGTTAACTAGTTTGAAAATCATAATTATTCTAAGTAGTCCCTATTGAAAAAAGAAAAAAAAAGATAAAAGGTGTATTAAAACAAATAATCAATATGCATGACTAGTTTTAAATGAAGAAAGTAGGGACTAGTTTGTAAATCATAACCTAATCGGTCGGGAAAAGTAATAATCATCATTACATGACTATGAAAGTGAACATTTTACCTGGACAATGATATTGAGCCCACAAATCTGAGCCAAGCGGAACTCCTCGGCATCAACACAAGCGAAGCAAACCTCCTTCCACGTCTTTGCACTGTTGGCTTTCCTCGCAGCATCAACAGCGCCCTGGAACTGCTTCAGCTTCACAAGCGTGACAGCCAGCTTGGCCCAGTTGGATATAAATGCGTATATTATCTTCGCAGCCTCGTATAGCGTCTCGTCATACAGACGATCACCGACGTTTTGGAGATTAGCAACGTTCGGCATGAGAATGAACTCCTCAATGTCCGCCAGCCTGTCGATCTTGGCATAAGCGTAAATAAGCTCGCTGTCCACCTTCGGCTCCTTCGCCTTCTGCCTCACCATCAGAAGGTACTTCACCAGGTCTTGATACACGTCCGCCCCCTCAGCAGCAGAAATGACATCGAGAAATTGAGTGGCGTCGTCGGCTCTGATGAACGACTCGATCGCGTCGCTAACTAATCCATCCCTCAGCTGAGCCTTCGCCACCTGGCTCCAAACCGCATCTTCCTCGACGCGGAACGCGAACTCAACAGCGCGCTCGATGCTTCGGATGTTGTCCAATAAGACGTTGACAGCCTGGACGTTCAGGTTGAACTTCTTGAAGATCGCGTACGCTTCTTCGAAGAGTTGGGCCTCGACCGCCACGTCACCGACTGCCGGCCCGTCAAAGTTGTCCAATCTGTTGATGTAATCCATAACCCTAGACGGGTCTGCCTTGATGGCTGTCAGAATGAGCAGGTTTTGGAGGTTGAAGTTGCCGCTGAAAGCCGAGTTTTGAAGCACAATCTTTTCAAGAAGCTCTATTAACTCATGAGGTAAGTCAGCGGTCATGAAAGCCTTCACAGCTGCAGAAACTTGCTCGGGGCTCTTGCTCTCAGGCAAAGCTGTAGAGACAACTTGATCGATGAGCTGTCTTCTGTACTCATTCTCGGGATTAAGAACCTTCTCCCACAGATCACCCTCCATCCTCTCAACCACATATCTGCGATTAGAAGCAATCATTACCATAGGTTTTGGGATAATGATGTTTTAATAGCATAAGTTAACAGCCGTATTACCATCTTATACACATAAACAGCTGCTAATAAAACAAATAATACTCCTATACACAATAATCTGCTTTCTATATTTCTAGACAACACACTTAAAAGTAACAGTAAATCAACAAACCTTGCTTGTAATTTGAACAGAGAATTTTTGTTTGTGACGTTGATGAGCTCTTCATCACACTGCCCTCGGCGATAAGCAACGACGGCAAGGGTAGGATCACGTTTCTCACAATACTTGCCCACAACACGAGAATCGTAATACGGGTTGGTGGTGAGGAAGTGTTCTGGGTTATTGTTGCTATCAATGATGATTTTACCAAGAGCGTTATGGACGTGTACGTCTTGGCTTCCCTCACTCACGAGATGCTCCAAGAATTGGGTGAGTAGACGAAGGCGATTCCTGATATACATAACAGTGCACGAGAAGTCAGCCCGACCCACATTACTGTAAAACCAAAAGAACCGTGGGTTTGAAAGTTGTGTAGCAAGTAACGTACCTTTTCTCACATTCCTCAACAAGGGGCTCAACCGGAAGCAAGGAACGGACAGACAAAATCAGACCTTTAATGAAATCCTCAGGGCACTCATCGTCTAGCAACTGGCCCACTACTAACGGTGCATTTGCGGGATTAACCTATTGATTTGAAATATGCATTAATACATTGTTACTTACACTTTAAAAGAGCGATAACTTCCAAAATTAGATGAAGTCTTAGTGAACTGCTAAATGGTACCTTCTGGACGTAACCCTCAATGTAGCGGAGCATGTTGTTTGAGTACAGGTAGTGGGTAAGATCTGGCACAAATCCGAAACGGTCACAAACATTGATAAGGGGACGTGCGTCAGGGAGCTTAGCTTCCATCAAAAAGTTCTTCGTTTTCTCAGGGTCATAGAAATTTGATTCCCTCGTAACACGTTCAACTTCTTTGATTTGCCCAGTTCTGGCAGCTGATTCAATGTACTTAAAGTGGATCTCGGGATCCTCACTGTTTCCAAAAATACAAATTTGTTACAAAACCAAAAATGTATTCAATATTGTCAATGCGCTTCGGGAAAAATGATTACCTCGAGCTCAAATACGATCCTAAGAAAAAGTACAGCCCTTCATAAGACTTAAACTGCTCAAAAATCTTGATGCACGGTTCAACACCCAACTGCTCACAGTATTCCTTAGCAACCTGTGCATCAAAAAGCAGTGCAAAGATTGAATGAAACCATAACCAACAGTCTCTGACAAGAAAACTAAAAAAATAACAAAAATACTGTACCTGGACAATAATCTGAAGGTTGCCTCTTAGATTGACCAACAAAAGGTCCTTCATACACTCCAACGCCCATTCTCGTGAAAGAGTACCAAAGAATTCTACAAGAGACTGAAATCCATTCCATAATTAAATATGGATACTACAGAAATCACTCAAAAATCTCAACGTACATGACGAGTGTAACCATAATTACCTGTGGCTCAATGGCATGTGTATTCACGATAACTCGTTTAATATCTGGCAACTCTGTGTAATGCTGCATAAACGAAAAATATAAAAGGTGAGCCCATTTTAACTGTATATTTTTCAAGAGTAATGGAGAACCCGAGAAGAGGTTTACCTGGAGCGCTCGCACGTAAAGGCCAGCTTTCTCACAAAGCTGGGCAACTCGAGGACGGTCGTAGTGGCTGAACATCCCGTTGGCCAAAATCGCATCGGCTACATTTGGAAAAGTTACCAAATTGATTTCAAGCACCTGTGCATTAAAAAAAATGTAAGCAGACTGAAAAAGTGAAGAAATGTAATAATTATTACAAAGATAAAAGAAACCTTTGTTTGCAGGAAGCCATGCTCAGGCAAGTTTGTCTTCAAAACATCCAACAGAAAAGCTGTGGCCTCACGGATCAAGTTCCTCTAATAACAGAGATGAGAGATGAAATCACGAGGTGAAATTTGAACAGGTTTAGAACATATCTTTACATATATGCTTATCATCAGTGATTATATATTTGATGTTAATTAAAATGGACTGGTGCCAACAGAACAAATTGGTCCAGAATCCAGACAAGGTGGAAGTTGATGCCAAAATTAATAGTGAAAATAAATTTACTGAACACCGGAATAAATTTAGAAAATCAAATTTAGAGAGCACAAACAAACCTGAAGAAAAAGATCTGTAATGGTGTTGTAATCAACTGGACAACCTCCCTCCATTTGTGACATCATTAATGCAAAGTTAACTGCACCCTGTATCCCGAGCACGATAAATTCGCTTAGAACTCAAGAAAGAAGCGTATGTGAAGGAGTAATATAAGGAGTCAGCCCTAATTTTTTTCAAAATGAAGGATACATAAAGATGACACAACATGCATACCTGTGGGTCAGTTCGAAGAATTGTTTGCAAAAGGAACATATAGTCTGGCGTGTACCCAACCTACAGCAGAAACAAACTGAAATAAGCCCGAATTCCTATTACACCCCTCTGAAGGCTGAGCCATCATACAAGTATAGACATTCCTGAGTCACGGAACAATAATACGTAATACATATGCATCACCTGCTTTGAATAGATCAAAATCTTGTCAAACTCCCTTCTCTCGGCAAATGCTGCAACAACCTTTGGAGTTGCTCGGGCCTTAATATATATTTTCAAAGCGAGGTCGTTGTCCACGGTCTACAAAGAAAACATGAACAGAAACTTTAATAAATCAAGTATCATCACATGTTTGAATTTTCAACTGATTAGGGGTTACACTAAGGTCCCATTTCTGGTAAATCGATAAGTTAATTATAGGTCCTTGATTGATAGACCTTTACTCAGAATATATTCTATAAGCTCATTGCGTAAGAAATTACGACATAGTTATCAAGTCATTAGGGGTATTAGGGTATTTTATAATAAATATGGATTTAGGGTTTCTAATCCTATACACAGCCGTCCAATCTAGGTTTACCCGTCATGTTTGATTAGTATAGTTTTCCTATTGAACATTATTTGGGAGAGTTCTTGGTCTAACTCTTGAATTGGAGACCGGGTTATCATCTATCAATAAAATGTTCTCGTTTATCTTGGATTTCAACTTCGGGTCCTATCAGAATGTAGAACTGTTTATTTCAAAATGCAAACAAACCTTGACAAGGTCTCCTAATTCTTCACTGCACTCCAATTTGTCTTCAGCCAACCAGTTCTCCAATAAATTCTTCTTGTTCTGGTTCACAACAAGACGTGACAACTCCAAGGACTCAAAAGCATTAAGCTTTCCCCTAGTCAGGAGTGTCCCAAAGTACTGCAACAGGGGAGGTGTTTGTCCAGTTTGAACAGGAACACTCTGCAGTAATAACAAACACAACACAGATTTAGTCCCACAGCTCAGGTAAAATATAGCAATCCAATATTCATACACCTCAACAAGGCCTATTATGTGTCTTTTATTACAGCAAATTAGAAAGAGAACTATTAGTTGGAATTTTGATAAATAAATCCAGAAGTAATAGGGAAATCTGCAAACTAGCACAATATAATTAAAGTTTTTCTTTACAAATAATGACGAACTACTGAACATTTTAAGCCACTGAGAAGTAAACGAACAACCAAATAATCATTAGACTCATCAACCTTTTTCCACCAATCTTAATTTGTATCTTTTACAGACAGGTTGTCATTACAAATTTTATTTTCCAAGTCGACTTCGTATTTCACTTGAGAATATTAGATAAAGGGAAAATTATATTCACGAGAGACAGCCAAACAAAAGTAAAGACCTGGAACTTTGCGACTGTGTCGGGGGTTCTCAGGATTCCCTGTGGGGACTCAGCAGCAAGCTCGGCAGCTTCCTTGTACTTTGTTTGAGCAAATAGCTCTTGGAATCGCTGGACAACCTGAAATTCAAACACCATAACGCATTATAGTTCTCTGATAAAACAAAAGCTTAACTAAAATATATTTGTCCATTGACTCATCGGTTCTAACACAAGACAAAAATTATGCATGTCAAAAAGAATAATTTGCACTACTGAATCAGGTCATAGAATTTGATCATCGAAAAGAACAGAAATGAATGTGCAACGAGGAGCCAATTCTTATGCTAAGGCATTATTTACTAAGCTCAACTTCTCAATGCATTTAAACAGCACAATAAAGAGCACAATCTCTATCACCAGTGTATGAGAGAGAAAAACAGGCACTACTTGACCGACGTATTCCGTTTAAGCAATTAAACCCTTCAACTAAATAAAAAAGTTACCAGGTTCTCAGCACCAGGAAGATTTCCTCTTTTAGCGAGATTGACAGCAAGCTCCAAATTGTTTAACTGGAAGAAATTATATCATGAGACAACCTGAATTCAATATTACTTTAAATTTGAATGAATATGCAAATTGTGATCCTGTTACATACCTGACCACTGACAAAAGGCACTATGGTTTGCTCGTTAACAGTTGCCAATAACACCTGGCCTCGTCTGTTAATGGCATAAAAGCCTCCAACTGATGAAGCCTCGGATGTCAAGAATATTGGATCAGGACTAATCCTATTTCTGTAAACTGCTGTGGCCGTGTCCAAATCATACACAAACAGTAGCCCAAGTTTGGTGATCACGTAAATCAAACTGTATTTGTGTGATATCTGCACTTCAGAAATTATTCATGAGTACACATCACAGATTTGCAACAGCGTGCTAAAAATATTGGGAGTTTACTACCTGCATGGCAACGGGAAAATCGTCCGCAAAATCTGGAGGAAAGAAAAGATCTGCTTGTTTCTTTGTGAACGAAGGTTTTCCTGCCAAAAAGTTATCGAAGTTTAAATTTCTTGTTCAATACAATAGCGCAAGATGATGAATAATAGAGAAAAGGTATTGTCAAACAAAATTATAATCCCCCGAATTCATATGCTTCATAACGCCCCCAAAATCTAGATTAGAACTTGGATGATATACATGATATCCCGGCCCTTTTCTGGCCAACCCCAATATCTAGATAAGTGTTATTACAAGAATGATATAGAAAAGAACACTATCTTAAGAGTATTTCTCTTCAGCATCTACCCTCGGCTAAATACAAAATTTAAATCAAATTCATGAAAATAGTTTCCACGCAATAGTGACTTCTTTCACTTTTGTATTGAAGTCATCTTAATAGATCAACACACAAGAGTAAATGTTTAATTTCACAGCATCAATAAATAGATGAAGCAAGCAATCTGGACGGAAAGTTAGCATTTCAAGCGCACCTGGTTGAGCACCAAGCTCAATAACATGCAACTTCGATGTGATTTGCCCAGCGTTAAGGGTCTTAGTTGCGAAAGAAATAAGAGTAGAAGGATTCTCATTTCCTGGAACCTGTTTGGAAGAAGGAATTAACCATCAATGAAATAAGAACAAAGTACAGGATCATCACAAGAGAAGGTTTGGTGGTAAGAAGGGACAAGACAGAAGTGAGATAAAATAAATTCTCACTTTAAGTTGGGCAAATGCAGCAGCATGCGCTTCCAGAGCTTGACTACGTTGTTGATCAACAGAAAAGAGTTGCATATTCCCTTTGACCAACTGAGGCCTCTGAAAAATATAAATATAAATAAATTATTAAAAAATGAGCCAGATGTAAGAAAATAAATTATTGAAATGAACTAAATTAGTATGTCGATAAAACTAAACCAACTGTAAATAGACAATTCCCGGGTCACACTAAGACTCAATAAAAATAAACCAGCTGTAAATGGGCAATTCCTGGGTTACACTAAGACTCGTAAGCTACCAACAAGCCTAAGGATGGTCTCAAGTTCCCGTGATTCCACTTGCAGTCTAGAAGTTCCATGGAATATAACCAAGAATTCTCAGTCTGGTCTTACAGGAACAAGAACATACCTCAGCAGCACCAGGGGCAATCCCAATCAAAACCAACCACTTCTCAGAAGGGTCACACCGATAGTTAATTATCTGATTGTTTGCCAGATTAGCTGTTCTTTCGAACATCTTAACAGGTTCGGTCTCGCCTATAAGTAGTTAAAAAGAAACATTAAGCAACAAATAATGTTATGAACAAGAACAGAAGACGTGACATTAAAACGAACATCGTGAGGAAATTATGCAAATATAGAAATGAAAGACGTAAACAAAGGCAGCTACCTTCAATTGACCAATGATATACTGCGGTTTGGGTGACCAGACCCAACAGCTTTGGGGTAATCCATTTCCAAAACACAACCTAATAATGAATACGAAATTCATGTTACACGCAGTCCCAAACCAAAAAGATATATATCATAGACATGCTAGAGAAAAAAAAGAAGATCCACACCTGCTCTGGCATTAAATGTGATTTCAATTTTGCTTTCAACTCAATGTTAAATATTTGCAAGTGATCCTGATTGGTCCCCTGTACTTGAGCTACACAGATAATGACATTATCTTAGTGAAAAAAGCAGTAAAAGAAGAAATAATAATTCCAATAACTAACTAAATATAAACGAAATTAAAGGCCGTGACTACAAAGATTTGAGCAAGATGATTCCAATTTCTATGAAATGGAACTAAACTTCTCAACATAAATCAATCCGCATTTTCCTTACTCTACGAATTAAAGCATGCGCAATAGCTAAAGCAGAATGATTTACAAGGAGCACAACACTTTGAGCACATACAGGATCAGATCAGAGTGACAGAGTGAGTAACTAAAACTGAGCTTAAAAAATAGATTCAAAATCACATGACACAGAAATTGTAGGAAAGATCTAAATCTAATTCTAATACTCTAGTTTTTCAATAAAAAAAAATGCTTAAGAACCCATAATTGCTATCAACTGATGCCCCCTATACAAGGGGAAAAAAAAAGTAAAAAACAAACAGATATCACAACCTACCTTTCAATGCAAGAATTTTTGAGTTTGGATTCATCAGAGCAGAATCCGCAGTAATAGGCCTCCTCAAAGGCTGATTTGGCATACTCATATCGATAATGACAATGCTGTTCTGCGGTGATGTCTCCCTCACGCATATGTACTTATCCGATTCCATGGTGACATGAGTGAACGTGATAAATTGTGGGCTGATCCCAATGCTTGGAAGCTGCAAGCACAGATCACAGAATACAATCGCTTAGAAACTATTTCTAGCGTGAAAACTATCATAAACTAACCATTTTGGGCAAAATTCCAACTTTATGCGATCAAATTAAATCATAATAATGTCTCATGCGACGTGGAACTACTTAACAGATCTGGCTAGAACACCGAAGCGAATAAACTGTCAGATCTGTACGAAATTCCACACTAACCAATACTAAATACAGAAATGGCACGAAATCGAGCTACGCTATGCGAGAAGTAAAAAAGATTTAACCGAATCTGAGAATGCGAGGAATCAGAACGCCTTGTAATCATCAACAACATGACTAATTCAGCTCAGACAAGAGAGTATTCCCAAATTGAGCTAACCATGAGAACGAATAGAGCATAATAGTAGCAAATCAGAGAGAGTGCTGACCGTTAGAGCCTCCCTCATGGCGATCGGAGCGTTCGCCGCCGCCATGGTTGCTCGGATCTACAAGCGCGATCGAATCAGCAATTCCACGAGCGATGAAGGCAGGCTCGGCAGAGAGCAGTCCGAAACCCTCGCTAGGGATTCGAATCGCGTCGAGATCTGAAGCAGCGATTCGGAAAGTCCCGATAGCGAAGAGCACAGAGAGAGATCTAGAGAGAGAGAGGAGAGGAGAGAGAAAAGGTGGAAGAAGAATGATGGTTCCGATATTTATAGTCGGAAATGGAAATGGGAATTCTCAGTGAAACGACGAGACGCAGAGAGAGATAGAGAGAGAGAGAGAGAGAGATCGTCCACTTCGAAAAAAGCAAGCAAAATAATAAGTGTAGTTTTTATTATTTAATAAAAGATAAAAACAAATTAAAATGTTTTGCTAATTAAATTACGTGTTCGAATGTGCCTCGCTGTGCAAATTGAGCAACTGGTAATTAATGTTATCTTTTTTTAATTTAATTTAATGACTCCGGGTTAATCGGATCTGGGTCGAATCTAACCCGATCCATTTGTCGTTCCTCAATTTTTTGCCTTTTATGATTAGCAAAAAATAGTAATCAGCGAAAGAAGAATCATGTACTTTAATTGTCCCATGCAAATATGATTTAATTTTTGTGTAACATTTATTTTGTTTGAAAATATGTTTATTAATTTATTTGTTATCCTATAACTTTTATTGTAATAATAATAATAATAATAATAATAATAATAATAATAATGTATAAATAAATTCACGGACTACTTTAATACTTGCATGATTGATGATTCAGTATACTAATCTTAGTCGGTAAATAATTGATAAAAATAGTCTTGAGTAAGTCATATTTGAATTGAAGTTAATACTTTTTTACGTTATTTTGTAGAAGTATTAGGGGGGTATTGTTGTCAAAATTTAAATATTAAAGAAAAAATACACCCACTTGCAAAATTCAAAGGGCATTACTTGCAATTAATTTTTTTATTTTATTACATGATAAATTATTAGTCTACAATTTATCAAAGGAAGGTAATAGAAATATACTAGTTATTATGATTACTTGATGTTAAACAAAAAGTTAATTTAAGAGAAAGAAGGTCTTGTAATGCGTAGCTTTTAATGTCTTTGGAGTAGTGTTGCTGTGAGTTGTTAAATGTTGACAATTACTTGGCACTTAGCTTGGCTCTAGTAAGAGAATCATTTTTCTCTATTCCATAAAAATAAAAGTCAAAAAGAAAATTCAAATAAGATTCCATGAATTTACAACGAGAACTTGTGGGCTTTAAATTAATTTGGATAAACTGAATCACATGCAATTATGTAAAGAGTTTATTAATTTGGATAAATTGATAAAATGCTATCAATCTAAGCGGTAACAAAGAGTTTATTAATAGAAAATTATACGAAATACCCTTTATTAATTAATCAAGTATAATACCATCTAATGTAACATGAAATGGATTAATACAAAAATAAAAACAAAGCAAAAAAAGAAAACTAAACATCATTAAAAGATTACTGTATATGAGAAAATGCTGATCGGTAATAATTTATTAAAATTGAAAGCATAAATACATATTGTATTATAATTACCAAATCGCTTCATAAATATCCGACCCTCACTTAAAATATCGAAGACCATCGCCATTATATCCACGTCTCTCTCCACTTCCTATCGTAAATTTGCTTGCTATATTTAGTTCTAAGATTGAGTCCCTGATTCCACAAGTGAAAGCGACAAATATCTTTGAGGTATTTTATAATACAAATTGATTTTTTTTTACCGTAAAATCAGTTTTTAACCATATTTACTGCTTTAAAAAGTATGATTTAACATTCTAAGAAATGGTTATAAACATATTGCATTAATGTATACATTAAGCAGCATACTATAAAATATTATCTAGATTGATTATGAACAAGTCTTATAGTGAGTAAAGAGACGAATGTAATAATAAATCAACATAGCATTTTCTAACCTAAAACTAGAATAAAACAGTTTTCAAAAATAATAAAAAATCAAGAGATATTCATCATTTTAATAACCCGACGGAAAAATGAGATTTTAAGACTAAGTGGAATCAAAATCAGAGAAGCCGAAAAAATGTAATATTGTGAAGGGATACTGATAGGGTAAATTCTTATAGTGATAATAAAAAAAATAAAAAATATTTGTTTTCAAATTTGACGGAAGTTATAAACATTCAGTAGAGAAGAAAAAAATGTATAAAATAAATAAATACATATGATAAATTCAATAAAATTATATGGGTACTTCCTTTTCTCTTGACGAATATGACAAATTTCTCAAAAGTATATATTTTATTTTTATTTTTATTTTTTGTATTTCAAATTTCTCAAAAGTTTAAACCTTCAATATGCATAAAAAGAAACAATGCATTCTCTAGAGATGTGCCAAGCTGATTTTAATCCAAAGTCATAGGGATCCTCTAATGCCTCGCATTTGGCTTACAATATACACAATAGCCGTTAACAATATGTATTATATGCTCGTAGTTAAGACTTCTATACTTTATATTTCAGGTCTTATCTTAAAAGGCCTTATATATATACTTATATATATATATATATTCCAAAGTTGTTAGACTATCCAATTTTTTAGAATTATCATTTGTAGTGGAAGTGACGTTTTCATTGAGAATTCCTTTTGGTTTATGTTAAAAACATAGTGCTTTAATTTTTTAACTTTTTATTTAGTGATGTATGTAATTCGTTAAATTTAAGTGTTTACAATATTATCATCTAAGATTGACTATTTTTAAGCAAACGAAATAGAAATCTTAAAACTTCTCGCAGTGGCCGTATAAGAAAAATAGAAAAAATGCAACACAAGTTATAAACGACATCTTGTATCCACTTAAACGACGATACGGCACACCAATTAACTAAACTTGTCGAGGAAAGTGGTGTCAAATTCTTTGTGTTGTGGAGAGAGATGTAACCAAATGAAATAAAAGCAAGTGAGGTGAGTGTGACCGTATGATTTCGTCCGGCTGTCGTCTTAGCCATTAAGGTTCCGCACTGATAATATCTCTCTCGCTTTCTACTTCTGCATCTTTTACCACGTGAATGTAATAGATGTGAAGCCAAAATATGATTCAATGTTTAATCGATGAAAGAGCTTCTCGACGAAATTATCTAATTGCACACCTTTTTTTTCCTTCAAGTATTTCCTCCACTAAAAGAAAAACTTTAGTGTTTTTCTCTCTAATTGACTACAATTTGAATACATTTACCTTAATTATTCCTTTTAAAGGAAAACTATTGCGTGATAGTGTTAACTGTTAAGAGAAAAGTGACTCCTTAAAACTGCAATACACAAACTACTAATGACTATAACCAATGAAATTTAAAAAGACAGTCAAATATATACCTTTGAACACAATTTATATACTATTATAAAAAAGGAAAACTACGATTAAAATATTTAAAAAATACATTTTTAAGAAGTAGAATTGAGAAATCCTTTTTTTTTTTAACAATTTATCATTTTTTAAATGTAAATCTAATGCACTTTTTTCTGTTATTAATTAACACGTTGAGTGAAATTGTAAGGGTCGCATATTTTTTTAATCTATGTATTATACAAAGAAGAACTCATAACTGACATGGATGATACTATCAAAGTATTTATAATTCTAATTTTTAGAACTCAAGATGAAGATCTAGAGTAACTCTAACAAAGAATTGATAAATCAATTTTTCTAAGAATTTTTAAAAAATTACAACCTTTTAATCTATATATTATAAATGAAGAACTCACACGTAACACGAGTTGTCGTTGAGCGTAATCATATTTTGGGTACCCTATTTGCCGATGTTGCCGATTGGTACCATCTTCTTCTTCTTCTTCTTCTTCTTCTTCTTCTTCTTCTTCTTCTTCTTCTTCTTCTTCAACAAAAGCCGGTGTTGAACCGGATATCACACGTGTAATAATTCCATCTCAAATTTATTAATATATACACTTAATTACCTTATCAGCAACATACATAACCATATTCATTGCTCTTCTTCTTCCTTTGGTCATCTACTTCCCAAATTTTGACACCGTGTTCTAAATAGTTTCTTTCATGTAAAAAAAAAAATATTTAAACAAAAAATTAAAACATCAACCTTAGATTAAAAATTTATAAATCAAATTAGAAGCATGCAGCAACATCATCAAGATTAAAACAACAACCTACGAAGATAAGATATTCAAAATAAAATTTAACCAATAATAAAAATTATATCTCCAGTTTGCCTTTAGATGATTTCATAAATCTCAAAGTTTGACGAACAGTCCAATAATCCAAAGTTGCCTTAATACGATTTATTTATACTTTGGTTACTAATACTATGGGCCTCAAACTATTGGGCCACTGGAAGGAAGAAGGATACCAGGATATTATCGAATCCACGCTCATACTTGCATGAATTTGATTGCAAAATAGTGCAGGTCATTGCCTATTTTTTTAAAACTATACGATAATTCGATCACAACTCTAGCGCGTATATATATAGGGAAATTTCAGTTTGTAAGCCCGGTAGAGCATGTGTTTTTGGAAAAGTACCCGAATTCGTTAAATTACAAAATTAGTCTTTACATAAACACTTTAAACTATGCTTCAAAAACTGTTTATGTTACATAAACACTTTTGGGGTATAGTTTTGTAATTTAACAAACTCAGGTACTTTTCCAAAAACACATGCTCTACTGGGCATTACTTATTGAAGTTTTTATATATATATATATATATATATATATATATATATATATATATAAAAGCATCCATCTCCACTACCAAAAGCACCAACTACATCCATCTCCGCTACCAAAAACAATGGCTCCACTACTACACTCTCCAATGAAAACTCCAAATCTCAAATCACATGAAGCAGATCTAATCCTATAAATAGAGGAACATTTGATATTCGTAAACATACTAAAATTTTCAGTAGAACTTGTATCTCTAAGTTTATAATATATATATATATATATATATATATATATATATATATATATATAAATAAAAGGTTCGACGAGAGACATATGTCCCTTCTAACCTGGTATTTTATATAAATATTAATTGACATTTTCACCAAAATCATTAGTCAAATTGAAGAAAAAAAAGTATTTTTATCATGGTTCATGATTTTAGTTCTCACTCCAATGATTTTTATATTATTTTATGATTTTCTCACTTAATTTTTCTTCACACTCAAATACTTTTCATACTAATCCATATTTTCTTCACTCAAAATCCTTAGTCTAAAATCTACAGCAGGCAATTAAGGTGACTATGATTAGTGGCCAATTGACTCGAATAATATTAAAATTATTATTGCATGGTCTCACGGAACCCACGTGATTTGGACCAAAGAATCAAATGTGAGTCCAATCCAAACAAATATACCAAATCCCTTAATATAGCAAAACGAAGAGTAAACACCTTAGTGGCTAAGGCAGTTGCCAAATACGACCAGCTTGGTCAAAAGAAGATAGAAAAAACATGTGTTTTCTGACCGGAACCCCAACAAAAAAATCGAGAGTATTTTTATATGTTCGAAAATCATTCTAAGGTATTTAAGAAAATTAGTCTAAGGAATTAAATTGTATATATAAAAAAATTGACGGATTAGAGAGGGATTTCAACCCGGATCGGCTAAAGGACGGGTCCGCCCCCGAAAAGATGAATGGAAAATCAGCCGTGTGCAATGAGCGTACAAGTCATTCTAGATAATAGATATAACTAGAGCCAATCGAACGTTGTATTTATTGCTATTTGACTATTTGGCTCAAATTTGTCATAACTTAATAGAAAAATGAATACAGTATGAAATTGTTAAACTAAAAATTTAAACCATTTACAATTGTGAAGTATTTCTCAAACTGGAAAATTCCCAAATCTTCTGTTGTTAAGTGAGTCGCTTCTCTGCCTTGAGCCGCAAGTTTCTTCGCTTGCAGATGTTACAAGTTAGCTTGTCTTTGGCTCGTGAGTCATGAGCTGAAATGACCCAACTGGATTACCATGACGCTTATATCATCGGTTGAGCCTCTTCTCGCGGACAGGTCGATTAGCTTCTTGCAAGCCGAAAATGGGTCGGGTTTATCGACGCCTACGCACAGAGGGCGAGTCAAATTCACGGCTTGCTGGTTGGTAACCTGTAATGGCAGAAGGAATAGAACTTAGTTTCAATTCATAATGATGATCACATAGATAATATGAAGAAAAGGAATCAGAAACTAAGGTTACCTTGTCCCACAAGCCATCAGAGCCTAGGATCAAGAACTCACAATCGGGCTCGATGGGCAAGACCCTCGTCTCCGGTTCGGCGACTACCCACTGCTTGAGACTCTGATCGCCTATCGCTCTCGACACGGCAAGCGAGCCCTGGACCCGCCACATGCCGTTGCAGCAGTCTACGTAGCCACCCTGCAAGAGACGAGCGTTTTCAATGTTAGTTTGAGACGCAAGTCAATGATACTCATATATCCAAGTTCGACCTAAAGTCGGTTTGATTCTCACCAGAGTTTCGATTCTGTCCCTCTCGTCCTTCCTTGAAGGGCGGTGATCCTCGGTCAGGGCCTCAGCGACCCCTCCTCGGCTCATGACAGCGCGGCAGTCACCAGCGTTTGAGACCACGAGACGATCCTTCTGAATCAATGCAGTGACGCAGCAAGCTCCGCCGCCTGATTCCTCTTTCAAAAAACGGGCGTCCGTGGCGAGGTACCCCGCTTTAACAGCTTCCGCGACTTCAAAATCTTCGCTTCCTCTCGTCAATTCGCTTAATATGTTCGTCCCCAAATTCTTCGCTGCAAATTCCGCAGCTTTTGCTCCTCCATGCCCGTCGAAAACACCGAAAAACACCTGTGATCACAGAGTCTACTCCCCTCAATTCGAGTGCATTTCAAAAGCTTATCGTCTCTATCTATTCTAAATCGATTCGATTGACTCCAAATCACTCAAGAACACACACACATAGAGATACATGTTAGGTCACCAACTTTACCTGTCTGGAATCCGATTGAAGCTCAACCACAGCAGAGTATCGATCCTCCATAACTCCACGTCTTCCTCTCTTGCAAATCACCGAATAACCTTCCTCATCCGCCTCCAAGGCGTCGATCCTCTCCGCGCGCGCTGGTGATCCCACGGAGGCGAAGCTCAGGGCCGCCATGGGAACGTCGATCCTCGCCGGCCTCTTCCGCTTCAACACCGCGCCGGAATCCGAACCAGACGGAGCGATCAGCGCCGTCATCGGCCTCAGGAACCGTCCCGATAAAGGCGACGGAACCGCCGTCGACGACTTCGGCGACGACGCCGACTGAGCTCCATGAGCGTGCGCAATCGTCGGCGACTTGTAGAAGACCGCCGGAACTTTCGCCGGCGAGAATATCGGCGAGTTTGGCACTGCCACAGCACAAGGCATGCTTAGGGTTTCGTCTGTTCCTTCTCTCTGCTTCTTCTTCCTCTTCTTCTCCTTCTTCTCTGCTTAACGTTGAGCGAGTTCGAGCAGGTTTTGGTTTATATAGCTAACGAGGGGATCAAACGGCGTCGTATTGAGTGTTTGACTGGGCGTTGACTGCGTTCGGATTGAGTTACGCGCTTTTACGCGCCGACATGGCGGTTCAGAGCCACGTAGGCTTGCACGGCTAACAGTGGGAGACACGCGCTATTGAGTCGCTGTGGGATTCAGCAACAGACGACAATATGTGACAGCGAGGTTTGTATTTTTTTTTTACTTTTGACTATTTGCCATTTACCTTTTATAGTCATCCAGATTGAGTCTCCAAAAACCCAATTTTGATAGTTTCATCCTATTTTGCTCTTTCAAAAATGGATTGCAATTTTGATCCCTTATTGCTAATAGTCAAAATAGAATCAGTTAAAGTGGTGAAAATTTTGGCCCGGTCCCGGTCCGAATTTGTACTGAAATTGAAAAGCAGATGTGGAGGTTTAATAGAATTTCTCTATTTGTAATCTAATCACTGAACTGAAATTGATATTAAAATGTTTTTTTTTTTATCATAAGTAACTCATTGAATAGATAATTTTAAAGACTAGACCGGTCGGTCGGGTTTCAATTAGTCTTAACTTGGCCGTATACGCTAGACGCGCCCCATTTTGAAAAGACCATACAATCGAAGTAAAAATCGCCATACGCTTGGTAGATGGACTCGGTTTGACCACAAAATTATTTTGAGAACTAGATGATAGATGGATGTTATATGAACTGAACATTTCTAATATATATAAACTTGTCACTTTATAGACTATTAGTTTAGTACAAAGTACATAGTATGATAGTAGAAATAGAAAGTACCACTGATATTCCATAGCATAGTTTTTAATAAATATATTGTTGAGATAATAAAATTTATTATATTAACGAAGAATAATTCAGTTACGTTGGCTAGAATCGAAATTATTTATATTAAAAAAATCCCAGCATGCCATTTGGCACTTATATTTCTTACATAAAAATGGAACTTTTGTTTGATAAATAACTAAAATAGTTATTATAATTGATCAATGGTCAATCACGCTAAAATTGGCATTGCTACACTAATTAATAACTTGACCGAGTCTTTTTTCGTCATCTCGTCTCTCTTTATTCTTCTTGCTCAATTCAATCCAAAATGCTCATTAAATATTTCAATCTTTGACTAATAGGTACATGTGGCAATTTTTAATTGGTTGTTGTCGGTGGTCAATTGGTCTCAATTCCAGCTAAAAAATAAGAGCCCAGTGCTGTCTGTGTAAACATGGGATGTGCTTCACCTTCAACACCGCCAAACTTATTATTTATATATAGCATCTATTAAAGCCAGAATTTTAGTCTGAAGTAATTTTTTAACAATTATATTTTTCTAAGTAAGTTTTTTTTTTTAATAAAAAAAACACATAAATAACAACAATCATATATATAATATAATAATTCATGTTATAATATTTATTCAAAAGGCAAATAAAAAATAATATTTAATATAAAATTTGACGTTACATTCTCATCTTTTGAGAGTACATATTCATATAATATATACTTGTTATAGAATACTATAATCTGAAGATATACGGCGAAATTCTCATTATTTCAGGCAGAGGCAAAATAAATAAATACTACATGGGCCATATAATATTTATCTCATTTTATATTAATTCATTTCGATGGCTTGTAATATTATCTCCAAGCAAATGTATTTAAGTTATTGTAATATTATCTCCAAGCAAGTTTGATAGTTTGCTGTTTAAGATTTGTTTAATTAGCAAGTATATTTCAAATAGACGATTTACAAAATATACTTATATTTTGTGGTCTCCTAAAATATCATTATATAGTTAGGTTTATACACAAGTTAATTTTATTTCCAACATATTTAACAAATGAAAATATCTTGGTGTGCGTCTTGACTTGATGAATGGATAATTGCAGTATATATAGCGTGTGTATTATTGCAAACGACAATGAAATTATTGTTGACCAACATCACTTGGATGTATTGAATAATAATTTCTTAGCAAATTTGATTTATAAGGATTTGTGCGCATAATAGGATCGTTGACCAACGTGACTTGCATGGGAATATATTGTTAGCTTTTCGTATACATTATTAACTTTAAACATGCATGTTCAATGAATATATGTTTTTTTTTTTTATGTTTTTATGTTTTTGTTTTTTAATCTCTGTGCCCATGATATTCCTTTTCCTAACTTTGGAGATTCATCTATTCATTATATATTTTAGGTGCTTTACTTACCAACAAAGAAAACGTGTTTGTAATATAAGCTTTCTATAAATATATATATATATATATATATATATATATATATATATATATATATATATAAGTATTATAACTGTAGTCTATAAGCCGCATATAAATATTCACATATGATACGCATGAGTATTGACTATGAGTTTGTTAAAGTATGGGCAATTAATTAAGTGCAAGGTTCAGAAACCGGATGATGAAAATTCCATGGTTCAATTTTTACGAATTTATCAATAGATAACGAATTATATGGCGTATGTTTTTTTATATATAAAATCTTTTAATAGACATTAT
This sequence comes from Parietaria judaica, assembly GCA_954871525.1. NCBI lineage: Eukaryota > Viridiplantae > Streptophyta > Magnoliopsida > Rosales > Urticaceae > Parietaria > Parietaria judaica. Next base: position 6,839,449 of record OX940862.1, read on the forward strand.
ATAAAATGATAATAATATTTATAATTTTACTGACATGAAAATAATATTAAACATAATATATATTAACATGATTTATAGTCTTTACGGTTTTTTCTAGAGCTATTGATAACTTTTTAATATCTTGTTTTAAAATATGGTATCATTTCGATAAACCTTCAATAATTTATACAACAATAATATTGGTAAACGGTAAAACCGAGATTTTATTTAATTTTATTTAAATATAAATAGTTTAATATTTTTAAATATATAAAGAAAGTCAACTTCTCACTACAAATTCTACGTTGTTTTGAGAGTCTTTAAAAATTTGAGTACTCAGATCTACGTTTCCTTTGTTTATATCTAAGGTCGGCTTACCCTGCTCTTGTTCTACAACTATTTTGGATACAATTTTCACAAGTACAATACAATTTGTAATTTCTTTAAGAATTCTTTGTAATGAAATGTACAAGTGATCATCAATAAGCTCAATTAGTACCATTAGAGGTCAAATCGTAATCGTAATCGAAAATTAGAAATTTAATCCTTTTTTAATCTTTGTCTCGAAAAATAATTTTCCTATTTCAATTATAAAACGTCTTTTTTTTTTCTTTGTCTCGAAAAATAATTTTCCTATTTCAATTATAAAACGTCTTTTTTTTTTTCCTTTCAAAACTAAGAACTAAAATCAGGAAAAAAAAATTCATGATAAAATTTGAAAAAAAAAATGGAAACCGATACCAGAATCAAACCAAAAACGATGGACAAAATTTCAGCTATTTTCAGCCCTCAATAGTCAATACCATACACATTTCATGTGACAAACTTGATTCACATTTCATTTAATAGCTACAAAGATAAAGTATTTCGTCACATATAAACATATCATATATCACCATATATATTTATTCATTCTCATCTCACCAATCGGCGCACAAACAAAGAGAGTAAAACATATATATAACACCGCAACCGCAAGGGCAAAGAATCCACGTGTCTTCGCACGAAGGCCATGCGTGTAATCCATCTCTGTGGCGAAGCAAAGAAGTTGCAAACGTGTCATTCCCCTCACGGGTACGTGTCAAGCAGCTCTCTCGCCCTCTCGACTCGTCACTCCGCCACGTGTCGCGCCCCTCCTAGCCCTACCTCCCTATAAAGCCCTAGCAACTAGGTGCCACTCCACTCCATATCCATATACTTCAACTTCGACAACAAAGGATTGTCGTATTTTCGCGTAATCAAAGTTTCTAAGTGAAGAAGTACATGGCTTCGAAGCAAGCAGACAGGGAGGAGATGGACCAGAGGGCTCGCCAGGGCGAAACCGTTATCCCCGGCGGCACCGGCGGCAAGAGCCTCGAGGCCCAGGAGCACCTCGCTGAGGGTGAGATTATATATATATATATATATATATATATATATATATCTTCTTTTTTTAAAATTGTTGAAATATATAGCAGGCTTTGTGAAGTAACGATAAACCAATAAACCATTGGTTTGCAGGGCGTAGCCGTGGCGGGCAGACGCGGAAGGAGCAGCTGGGAAAAGAGGGGTACCAGGAGATGGGGCGCAAGGGCGGGCTCAGCACCACCGACGAGTCCGGGGAGGAGCGCGCCCAGCGCGAGGGCATCTCCATCGACGAGTCCAAGTACAAGACCAACGCCTAGACACTCAACTGCAAGCTTATTTAGTTAAACGTGTGTTTCCATGTAATTACGACTTTTTAGTGTTTGGTCTGTTTGTTGTTGATCTGAGTCCCAACTTTCTGTCTTTATTGTCTTGTGTTTTGCGTGTAGTGCATGAGTTGCTACTTAGCTTTCATGCAACCTTATCACTTCCTTGAAAATAAAATCGAGTGTTATTAATTAATTAGAACGAGTATGTCTTCACTTAATTACACTATCAGGCTAGTTATTATTCTAATTACTGATATCTTTATCTTCAAACATATTATTATGATCGAGCCTTAATGTACATACGTTCAATCAAAACGTTGATTGTTCATTTCTAAATTATATCTGAAAACTTTGATCATAAAATTGTTTTTTAAGGTATCTAATGCAATCTTCATCACTTAGAAAATAAAATCGCGCGTCAAGTGAGACATTGTTCTATCAGGCTAGTAATTATGCTTTCTGATATTATCTTGAAAAAATAATAATTATGATCGAGCCTTATATACACGTTCAATAAAAAAAATTGATCATTTCCAAATTATATGTGAAAATTTTTGCGAGTCATAAAATTGTTTTCTAAGGTATCTAATTAAAAAATTATGAAACTGCATACCGGCAAAAGTATCTAAAATTACGAAATAAATTTGTGAAGAGAGTACGTAAGCGCATTTTTTAATGGATTGGTAGGCTTTGTTCTTTAGTTTTTTAGTTTTATTACTATTATTGAGACGAATAGAACAATTAAAAACATAAATTCTTAAAACGATGACAATGTAATTTTTTTTTAATCACTGTATCGACTTTGAATTTACCTCATCAATAAATTTGAGATTTTTTTTATAATCTTTTACTTTATATTCGACGTGTTTGGTTTAAAAATTGACAATATTTGATTAAGATAGATTGTAATTCCGCGTCCCAATTTTTTATTGTGTAGCAATTGAAATATTATATTATTATATATGTATATCTTGATATACGTTTCCGATCCAAATAATAGTTGTAAAAGATGATGCAAAATACCCGTGCTAAGTGCAGCAGAAGGGCACACCTTTCCCTGCAACAAGGCAACAAAGTGCCATTATATCTGCAAATACTTTCGATTCATAATTTTTTTTAATAATTGGAGTTAGTGGATATGGACTAGATGCAGATTCATTTAATAATGGACGAGCTATAATTAATTAGTTTAGTTTTAGGTCCCACTCATGGTTCTTTTGTATCCCTCAAAGCTCGATTAATGCATTGACCCATAAACATCAACATAAGGTTTTGATGCTTTGATATATAGTGATTATGTTGTACTTAAGTTTAAGTTTTTTTTTTTTTACATAGTAATTGTAGATCTATTTAACACAGTGTTATCAAGTTATTTTCCCGCAGTTATTGACGACTTACGGTTTTTATTTACTTATATGTTTATATATAATATATATATATATATATAATGGGATACGCTTTAAATGTGTTCCTTAATCAATTAATTTAAGATACAATCATACACTTATTTTGATTAATGCTTGGTGTTTATGTTAGTCACTTTGTTAATTGTTTTAGGTCCCACTAAGCATATATTAAATCTGTTTTTTTGTTAAGAGCTAGGGCTACACCATTTTCAAGTTTCATAATAATTTAAGGAGCCAATTTTTTTTTTTTTTTTTTTTAAATCCAATAAAACTTATGTATAAGACTCACACGTGTGCCCTAACCTTAAGAAAACAATATTATGTATTTAAATTCACACTCATATTTTATTTAATAAATAACATTCATATTTCATACACCAAACGAACCCCCGTTTCACTAAAGGAGAAGAAGCAACTATGGCGTCCTCAGCCCAAAACCACCACGGCGGTGCCACGTCAGCACCGCCGCCAACCCCGTCAACTCAGCCAGACAGCCTCCTATCCTCCGGCGACGTCGACAGCCTGTCCCGTCTTCTCATCCGCCACCTCCCGCCGGCGCTCTCGCTCTCGCTCCCGAGCGCTCGCCGAGCCGCCGGCACAGCCACCGCCACGTGTCCTCCGATCGTGTCGCTATCCGACGGAGACGGGACGGCTCTCGTCAAAGCGTCATCCCAGTTCGGCTTCTTCCAACTCACCGATCACTCCGTTTCCTCCCACCTCGCTCTCTCAGCCGAGTCAGAAGCTCTCTCCGTCTTGACACTCCTCCGTGAAGGCAAAGACACGTGTCACGCGCAGAGCTGGCCGCTGGGTTACGACGACGACCGCGAGTCGCTCTGTCTCGACTCGGCCGGGTCGGACGAGATGTCCCTGCCTCGCCTCGGCGAGTTGACTCGGGAGCTGGAGCGGGTCGGGTTGAGGGTCGTCGAGCTTCTTGCTGGCACGGTCCGGTTTGCAAGCCCGGAGAGGCTCTGCGCGCTGACGTGGCTGTCGGAGGGGAAGGATAGTTCCGGGTCGGGCGGGTTTTACCCGTACGTGGTTGGGTTGCAGTACGAGACCCGGGTCCGGAGGTACTCGCTGCTGGGTGACTCGGGCTGGGTCACCGTTTCGCCGCGAGTTGACTCGGTCATGGTTACTATTGGTGATATGGCTCAAGTAAGTTTCGAAATATCCAATTTTTATACGTAACTTAATTATTAATTATGTCATAATTAATTATTTTTCTAAAAAAAAAAATTATGTCATAACTATTATTGTCGCTGATGAATTTAATTGAATGTGAATATCAATCTTAGTCGAAGTTATTAATTAGACATTACTAAGGTTTGTTGTATTTATTTTTCTTGGTGAGGGTCTCATAAAATAGCTAATAGCTAGGGTTTATTACTTCATATGTATTCGTTTTCGTTTGATTTATGAAATAATGAATGGTAGAAAGTACAAGCACTATCGTTGTTAATGATGAATAATTGAATGCGAATATATCAATCAAATTCGGTAGTTTGAATAATTAAGGTTTATTATATGCATTTTCTTGGCGTGGATCCCACTGACACACCTAATTACGCATATATACTTGTCTCTGTCTGTATATGTGGTTGGCGAATAGTTTTGTTTATTTTCAAACTAATATTTAGCTTATTTATTCTCAGATTAAAAAAAATAGAAGAGAAAAATCCAAATAAGAAAAGAGAAATTACTAAGATTAATGCTCTTAGTTACAGTTACAGCTAGCTTCATCTATTTTTCTCTTTTTGATCAGTCATTGAATACTTAATTATAGGCTTGATTGATGCATCCATCAGTCAAAATTAGTTTCCTTCAATGTTATATTTAATTTCTTTAAAATTCTTATTTAAATATCACATCCTGTATTCCATTTAATTTAAACTCTTCTCTAAGAGCTTTAGATAATTGCGGTAAAAGCATTTAAATTTTGATTCCTAAGTGAAAAAATAGTGACAAAATTAATCAAACTAAAACAAAAATGAGATGACATATTTTTATAGACTATTTTTTATTTTGGTTACTATTTTAACATAGTGCTATAAAATTAGATATGCGCATACATTGATGTCCTCATTCAACTACATAGCATTTCCACCATTTGAATTCGATGGGAAAAATTGGACAAAAAATGTGTAGCCTCATATTTACTTACTTTGAGTACTTTTGTCGTTATTTTTTCACTTTACATCTTCGGCGTCTCAAATAATCAAAATTTAGGTAATTTTGCTTACAAAATTCCTAAATTAATTTGGTATATATCAAATCATGTAACTTATACGTTATTGCAAAACAGGTTTTGAGCAATGGGAAACTAAAGAAAGTGCGAGGCAGACCCTTTGATAATGTATCAATATCAGTGTTGATAACTCTTCCTCTTGACTCCACAGTCTCTCCTCTTATTAGTGATAATCACGGTCTTAAGAACTGCTTAACGGCTGTGAACGAAGAAGAAGAAGTTGCAAGTGAAAATGGCGATGAAGAAAGAGAGAAGATATTATTCAAATCATTTTCCTTTGAGGATTATGCTTGGAGAGTTTACCATGAGAGATTGCCACTTAAGGATCCTCTTCATAGGTATCGTATTAGAAACTAATATATATATAATTGCGACAAAAGTATCCGAATCTCTTCAAAATAGTGTATCGCATACTACTAAATTTTTAATGCGCCGATTGAATAATCAAAGTCGTGAGATTTGTGTTTTCCTTTGATTGCGCTTCGTGTATCTGTATTATTGTTGAGTTTCATTACGCGTGTACAATTATGATTAACATTATATATTTTTTTCAAGTATTGAATTTTTTTCATATGTTAAATACTTTAATGAATCATGTACATGTAAATGACTTAATGTTAACGGAGACACGTGGAACGAAATCAATTAAAAAATTGTACATTTTACGATTTTGAATATTTATTCAACGTATTTGAAAATTTAAAAGTAGATGTCGAGTTATTTTGAATAGCTTTAGGAACTTATACCGCAGTCTGTCCTATTTTATATCTCACAGACTCACACTTCATTATGCGGTAGCTATCTTTCGTTTGATTTTCTTTTCTTTTCAATTGAAATAGGTGTTGGTCTTTTTATTTATTTTTTAATAATCTTTAGATGATTTTGTTGTTGTTGCATGGTGATACACTTTTGGGCTTTGGCTAGTATAAGATTCGCATTTCATACGATTATTTATTCTTCGTATTCTCATTTGGCATTGAATGATCATTCGTATTTTCATTTGGCATTGAATGATCATACAAGTACAGTACAGTTGAACCTCTATAAATTAATAAGGTTGAGATCAGAGAAATTTATTATATTGTCGAGTTTATTAATTTATCGAGATAAAAATTGAATTACGTTAGTATAGTCGGGACCGGAAAAATTTATTAATTAATCGAGGTATTAATTTATCGAGTATTAATTATAGAGGTTCTACTGTATATACTATATATACGTACCCAATAGCCGTGATAAATTAATAGCGTAGGAATTATAATTTGTTTATAATATCATCAAAATTATAAATTTAAGAAGTATTAATTGAAGATATTGTAGTACCCCTAATCAATATTAAAAATTAAAATTAAACTAAATAAGATTTTGCTGTAAGTTTTCACTTCAAATTTCTCAACAAAATAACTCTTTTTTTTTGTTCAAGTGAGGTGATCGTGTAGTGTAAAAAACAAACAACATTATATAAAGTTATTAGCGGCAAAAGTATTTAAGTTATTTAGAAATAAGACCAATTTTAAAAAACTATGGCAATAGTACTCAAATTTATCTTTTTGGCAGAACAGTGGTCCTCATCCCTTTTTTGTTAATATTCTTTACTATTTCTGATGGAGTCACGCACGATCATGCAGCAAATGACGAAGGACACACCCATAAGCATTCCTAATATCTTGTCGTATCATGCAAAGATTCTTGCATGAATTATTTACTCCTTTTATATCTTTTAGCTGATATGTCTTTTATTTGAGTTGATTTAGTATTTATTGTATTTATTTCTCCCCTTTTATGTTTTTAGTCGGTCATGTACTACTATAGGAAGGTAAATTCATAGTCCATGAATTTCTTGTTATATATAGTATCAGAACTTCGTATAGGGTTTTTAGTTTTTTGATAATGAATGAAAATTCGGTCTTTTGATCAAGAGTGTTATTTCCGTTTTCCCTATAATATTCTGAGTCTACATCAGTTGGTATCAGAGCCATTCGATCTTGCGCGATGGCGCCGAAGAGACGATCCGCTCGCGATGCATCTTCAGACGAGGTGAATAGATGTAACGAATACACTGGATTGCGTCTAAAAGTGGAGGTCCTAACACGCTCTGTCGAAGCGCTTCTTCAACAGCGACCCGAAGCATTGCTGGCCCCTCTTGACGAATCCGACACCGAAGACGACCATGGCAACATTGTCGCCGGAAATTTTGGTAGACACGTCCACGCGATGCGCTCGCATGACGAAGCTCTGGAAAATTGGCGTTGGGAGTCGGCGTTCCAGGTGGTTATCCCGGAGTACGATGAGACGGCGTACAATGAGGCGGAACACGGCGAGGCCGTGTACGACGAATCGGTGTACGGCGAATCGGAGAACAATGAGCCCGTGTTTGACGACGAGGAGTACGGCGTGGCCGTGTACGATGAATTGGTGTACGGTGACGTGGAGTATGGCGCTACCGTGTTTGACGAGGCGGAGCACGGAGAGGCCATGTATGACGAGTCGGACGGCGAGACGAAGTACAACGACCCCGTGTACGATGATGAAGCCGTGTGCGATGAGATTATTTTGGTGTCAAGCAAGATCACCGAAATGGCCACACCGAGCAAGTCCGTTGGCGTGACGGTCGCGATGACCGAGGCAAATGTGTTAAATCCAAAAACAAAAAAACAAAAAAATAGCGGAGGCGATTTTATTTTCGGTTTACGGGCGTCGGTTTATGCCGGAATTTGTAGAGCGGGTTCGGTAACGACGCTCAAAGTCAAAGGCTACATGCAACGACAACCAGAGAAACGAGATGAGCGTGGCGGACGAAAAAGAAGTCTTGGAGACAATACTCGATGGTGGCGGGATAATGAATCTAAGTTAGTCGTTTTACGACGCCGGCTTTGGCGCCGACACAAACGCGGTGATGGCGGTGGAGTCCGGACACTGGGTAACGGTCTAAATTCGAGGACGAATTTTCTCTTGATCGGGAGAATGATGGAGTCACGCACGATCATGCAGCAAATGACGAAGGACACACCCATAAGCATTTCTAATATCTTGTCGTATCATGCAAAGATTCTTGCATGAATTATTTACTCCTTTTATATCTTTTAGCTGATATGTCTTTTATTTGAGTTGATTTAGTATTTATTGTATTTATTTCTCCCCTTTTATGTTTTTAGTCGGTCATGTACTACTATAGGAAGGTAAATTCATAGTCCATGAATTTCTTGTTATATATAGTATCAGAACTTCGTATAGGGTTTTTAGTTTTTTGATAATGAATGAAAATTCGGTCTTTTGATCAAGAGTGTTATTTCCGTTTTCCCTATAATATTCTGAGTCTACATCAATTTCCCTCAGTAATGATCTCAATACCAAATAAAACAAAAAAAAAATTAAATGACGAAACCCATTAAAATCAAAATAATCGTAGATGTAAAGATAAATTCTTGGAACATCAACAATGTAAATTCTTATTTTTCATCTCACTTTCTCTCTCGAAATATCAGTTTATCTCCTCAATAACATCGTGATTTGCATTGTTGACGTTATCATTAGTGTAAATATTTAAAAAAAATTAATGGAAATGTAAATGTGGCCTACCGATCTACTAAAAAGGTGAATTTAGATATTTTTGTCACAGTTCTTTTACGTTAGATAGACTATCGCCTTATTTCTAAATAACTTAGGTACTTCTGCTGCTAATAACCCATAAAGTAAATAGTAACGAAAGAGTGAGTGACGTGTCTTATCACTTTCAATTCAACAAGCAAAAACAATTTATTTAAGTAAATATTTTCCGAAGAAGGTGATTAGGAATTCTTTCTTTGTAAATTATCTAGTTAATTATTTGATAGAGATTAGCTTGAAGATACAAAACATGCTGATTATATTGCAGAATACTTTCATTTTGTAATTGCTACGACATGGAAAACGATAAAAAAAAAAAAAAAAAGAAGAAGAAGAAGAAGAAGAAGAAGAAGAGTATATTACACACGACATAGCAGAAATACTGATAACGACAAGTTGTCATATAAACGACATCATCTATTTCTCTTAGAGTCGACGTTCATATAAAGATATATTTTTTTTTTCTTGCATGAATAAACGACCTGGTTAATAAAGATTTGCTTTATTTTTTAAGATAAATTTGTATCTTTGAGTCACAAAATTTGAGCCACACGACATAAAACAATGAAAAACGGTCACCTTTAGAAACGGGGCACGACGAGGATGATAAATTTGGCGTTTATAATTATTTTCACTCAAATAATTGGTAAATGACAGACTACTCAACGGTTTTCCTTGTTTCGAACTGTCCAGATTTCATTATAAAACTTGTTTTCCTTCGTTGTTATTTTCGGCGACTAACCAAGAAATCAAAACATGGTATAATTGCGAATGTGGTAATGTTTCGTTTTCAGAATTGATAAGGCTTACTTAAATTAAATATTACTTAGAATTGCTTAAAACTTAGAATCGACTCTTTTATTGGCGAAACAAGTATACGTATTTTTCACATTAATATGTTTCGTCACATTCTTATAACTGAAACTTACAGCATATGTCCACTGAAAATGACTCGTATTAATTGCAATATTGACTCTGTTTTCTTATTTATTGCAAGAAGTAAATACTATTATTATTATTTATGGGTAATTTCGCATTATAAAAAAGTTTAATAGAAATTTTAGTTTTTATCCTTTCTGTATTATATAAAAATGAAAAATAAAAATAGAAGTAAATTATTTATTTTCCATGTGATTCATCACAATAAGAAATAACTTAGTCGTAGGTCATGACATTTGGCTATCTGCGCAGAGGAAATTGAATTAAATAAAGGGGCAAATAGCCAAATTTCAAACTCTAATTAGCCAAATAGCCAATGCTTTAATTAATATTTTCAAATAGCCAATTAATCATGTTAATAAATCACGAAAGACCGGATTACCCTTGTATTAACGTGTATTAACTTGGTTAATTTGTTTAAAAATAAATATTTTTTTTTTGAAAAAAAATTCAATTATTATTTAAAAAAAATAAATTAAATTTTTTGTTAAAATTTTAATCACGATTTTTTATTTTTAAATAAATTAACTCCGTTAATAAACGTATTAACGAAGTTAATTTGTTTAAAAAAAATTATTTAAAAAATAATATTTAATTTTTGAAAAAATAAATAAATTTGTTGTTAAAATTTTAATCACGATTTTTTATTTTTAAACAAATTAACCACGTTAATACACGTTAATATGTTAAAAGGGTATTATAGGTATAAATATGTTATTAAATAACCATTTGGCTATTTTGCAAAGATATGACTATATGGCTAATCAAACATTTCAATTTAGGTATCCCACGCAATATCTCTTAAATAAATTAAACTAACTTAATAATTATAATTGAAAATATTATCTGTTCCAATATATTATACAAAGTCTTTTTTGGTAGATTTCTTGACTTGAAAAGAAAGCAAAGTTTCACTTTACCCATCATATTATACAAAATAAGTGAAGCGAGTGATGTGCAGATGTTACGAATATGATTGCATTCACCATTTTTTTTTCAAAAAAATAAAATATATGTTGCATCTATTTTATAGAACATAAAGTTACTTGTAATTTGGATATTTCTTTATAACTAATTAATCATATAATTAAAAGTTTATTGACGAATTAAATAATCATTCTTTTTAAATGAAGATGGAGGCACGGAATCTCGAATTCTCGCTAAATATAGATGAAGCCTTAATGATGAGTCAAATATTCATAAAGAGAAATTGATCTATTGATATTCATTTTAGATTTTCAGTGTCTAAAAATATATAATTATCTATTATGTTATAAATTTCATGGTATTATGTTATCCATCATGTTATATATAACCGCAGCTTGCAATATACTCAGTTTTCACAATCAAGTAATTAATTTTAGGTTATGGAAACAAAATATTGATTCTAAAATTACAGTTAATATACGATTGCCTCTAGATAGGGTTTATAATTTTATATCAAGATCAAGTTGAGAGAACATTTTTTATTATTAAAAGAGAATCTCGAACAACAATTTCTAACCCTTAATTAATATATAATTATATAACCTAATACACAAGACAAGAGTAGTTATACATATCTCTAAGCTCTAAGTTCTAACTACCTTGTATATAATTATAAATAAATAGTATAATATACTGCTATAGTATATTTACACAAAAGACTAGTATTATTATTCTATATTTATTGATTTAATGTTTCAGTGAAATAAATAAATCAATATATCTTCACCCATAAGACAGAACACACATATTATATATAGGGCATACCCTCGCCATAGGTGAGCAAGATTGGCGCCTCGGGTCATTGTTAAGGTCGGATTTGGTCAAATCCATCTTCAACTCTACACTTGTCGTTTAATCATTAAAACGATAGGAATAGAGGCAAGATACAAGAGGACTTTCAGCCCACGATGGAACAAACACCAAAAGCCCAGTTCGCAGAAAAAGCCCAAAGAGAAAAGCCTCTATTAACCCTAAGCCTATAAATACAAAAGAAAACCTCATTGAGAGAAGGAGGTCAGCCGTGAGAGGATAGAAAAGAGAAAAGAAAGAAGAGAGAAAGGAGAAGAGAATCCACCAAACCCATTGAACTACGTGATGACCTGATCCCGGTTCGACGGGTACGTAGGCAGCCTCGCCGAAGGCGGCGGGGTGCGGCATCAAATCATGTTTTCCATTATTACTCCTTCGTGTGTCCGAGCTATCAAACGGGAAAAACCGAGTCCTTTCGGGATAAATAAATCGGGGATAAATGTTATTCATATTTTGTTGTGTTTGTTTGATTATCCTCGTGACTGGTAAGGCGGTGCAAATCGCCCTCTACAGTTTGGCGCCCACCGTGGGGCATAGTTTTTCTCTAACTCACAGCCAGGAACTCGAAGAGATGACGACCAACGACGACAACACCGAGCGCTCATCTCGTCTATACTTTTGATAAATAAAACTGTATTCTTTCTTAGTTTTCTTACAGGCCTTCCCGTGAGCTTCGATTCGACGGGTCAGTCGCCCCAGCCGGACGCTCGAGGAGAAAGTTGCAGAAGCGGCAAGTTTCACCGCCAAGAAACAGGTCGGTGGCCTGCTGGCTGTGAGGGAGGAGAGCTGCTTCCCCGCAGGAGCACGACAGCCTGCGCAACGAGCAGGGCTTCTCACCGGTGGCAGGTGGGACACCACCTGCTTCCCCAGTGGCAGGTCAGCGGCTTGCGACGGGTGTGCATTCGACGAGCGAGGCCGACGACGGACGACACCTGCTCCCCCAGTGGCAGGCCAGCAGCTTGCGACGACCCGAGATTTGCCGACGATGAGCGAGGCCGGCGACGTCGGACGCAACGAGACCTGATCCCCCAATGGCAGCTCAGCAGCTTGCGACGGGCGTGGATTCAAGGCCGACGACGGACGACACCTGCTCCGCCAGCGGCAGGCCAGCAGCTTGCGACGACCCGAGATTCGGCGGCGACGAGCGAGGCCAGCGACGTCGAACGCAACGAGACCTGCTTCCCCAGTGGCAGGTCAGCAGCTTGCGACGGGCGTCGATTCGACGAGGATGTCCTCGAGCGAGGATGCTCACCCGATGGCAGGCCAGCAGCTTGCGACGACCCGAGATTCGGCGAGGACGAGCGAGGCCGACGACGTCGACCGCGACGACCCCTGCTCCCCCAGTGGCAGGCCAGCGGCTTGCGACGACCCGAGACTCGGCGAGGACGAGCGAGGCCGACGACGTTGAGCGCGACGACACCTGCTTCCCCAGCGGCAGCTGAGCAGCTTGCGACGAGCCTACATTCGACGAGGACGAGCGAGGCCGACGACGCCGGACGCGACGAGACCTGCTGTCCCAGTGGCGGGTCAGCAGCTTGCGACGGGCGTCGATTCGACGAGGATGTCCTCGAGCGAGGCCGACGACGGACGACACCTGCTCCCCCAGCGGCAGGCCGGCAGCTTCCGACGACCCGATATTCGGCGAGGACGAGCGAGGCCGACGACGTCGAGCGCGGCGACACCTGCTTCCCCAGTGGCAGGTCAGCAGCTAGCGACGAGCCTACGTTCGACGAGGACGAGCGAGGCCGACGACGCCAAACGCGACGAGACCTGCTGCCCCAGCGGAAGGTCAGCAGCTTGCGACGGGCGTGGATTCGTCGGGGATGTCCTCGAGCGAGGACGACGACGGACGACGACTGCTTCCCCAACGGCAGGTCAGCAGCTTGCGGCGAGCCGAGATTCGACGACGAGCCAGGCCGATGACGCCGGCTGCGAGGACATTCAGCGCGGGGACACCTGCTTCCCCGTGGTAGGAGAGCAGCTTGCACGGTGAGCTAAGACTCGACAACCCAGGCTTCCCGACGATGACGGTGAGCGAAGAGGTGCTTGCCGCCTACTACGGGTGCTGCTTGCGCCCACAGCGACGAGGTTCTAGCCGCCTACTGGCGAGAGCTACTTCCGTCGAAGGCGACGAGCTACTCGCTACGCAAGACGAGAGCAGCTTACACGCAGGAGGAGACCTGCTTCCCGCTAGCCGCTGAGACGAGCTCCGCGCTACATAGAACTGACCACTGGTTCGATTATGAGTTGCTCACATTTCAGGTACGAGGATACAGGGGCATGCGCAGCAGGCTCGAGGAGACGAGGAAAACTTGACGACACAACGAAAGCATTGTAAGGCAAGAAAGGGCTTCACAAGATCGAGAAGCTCAGAGATGGCCAATGAAACCCAAATGCGAGGAGATGGTCAATTCATCCTATCAAACGACGACCAATAACGACATGCACATGCGTTTTTCGGTCCTTACCAGGTAACTTCCACCAACAAGAAGAGTGTTAATTTTACGGCAAAAGTGTCAGGATAAAGAAAAATATTACGGCAGAAGGTGCCGAAAAAAAAAAAAGAAAAAAAAAGAGAAGAGAGCCTCTAGTTATCGCCGCGATGAGCCCGGAATACCGACACGCTCATCGCTGCACTTCCGAGTACGCCGCCGTGGCGGGTACGAGATTATCATCGGACTCGTCACCGTGCACGACTTGATCAAGAAATGAAAAAAGGGCCTCGACGAAAGTTTCGACGGCACCAAGAAATGAAAAAAGGGCCTCGACGAAAGTTTCGACGGCACCAAGAAATGAAAAAAGGGCCTCGAAGAAAGTTTCGACGGCACCAAGAAATGAAAAAAAGGGCCTCGACGAAAGTTTCGACGGCACCAAGAAATGAAAAAGGGCCTCGACGAAAGTTTCGACGGCACCAAGAAATGAAAAAAGGGCCTCGAAGAAAGTTTCGACGGCACCAAGAAATGAAAAAAAGGGCCTCGACGAAAGTTTCGACGGCACCAAGAAATGAAAAAAGGGCCTCGACGAAAGTTTCGACGGCACCAAGAAATAAAAAAAAAGGGCCTCGACGAAAGTTTCGACGGCACCAAGAAATGAAAAAAAAGGGCCTCGACGAAAGTTTCGACGGCACCAAGAAATGAAAAAAAGGCCTCGACGAAAGTATCGACGACACCATAAAAAATAAAAAAATATATATATAGCGATGAGATCAAGTTTTTGTTTCTTTTTGTTCTTTACATATGTACATATTTCATATCTACTTACGATCAAGACAAAAGAATTCTCAGCTAAAAATGCAGGACAAAGAGAAAGAATTAGATAAAAGCGAGGAAAGGATCACTGCGCTCATGACGTCGGTGTCATCATCGACAAAGGAGATTTTCTCGCTAATGAGTATCGTCGATGTAACGAGCTCGTCATCGCAGAGAAACTGGCCGACGAGACGAGCTCGCACTGAGAGGAGGACGCTTCCACCGATGACGCAAGGATCGAAGAGTCGAATACCGCATTGATAAGCGCTACAGTCCTCAACCGAGAAGCCATCCTCCATATAAAGTCAAGTTCACACTATGGAGCATCCACATGGCTTCCTTAAAACCATCATCTCCATCGAAGTCGACAAGTTCATCGAAACAACGCTCGACAAGCTCATCGGATATCACGAGGGCCGAGCTCACAGCGAGGATCTTCGGAGAAGATGGTGTCGGTCCAAGTGGTACTTCCGTCCCCTTCGGTCAAGGCCTCCGTCGAGGCTTACCCCGTTGAGTTCGTGAGAAGTCAAACAACGGCGAGACCATCGGCTACCCGAGGGAGTTGCCAACCCTCTCATCGACGATATCATAAAGTCAAAGCACCTACCCGACGACTCCTGGCTACATTATCGCTTACTACGGGTATTATTATCAGAGAGCACCGCCGGGCGACAGCTTGGTCTATGATTCCTATCATTAGGAGCGATGATTCAGATCGGAAGTAATATAGTTTTTCTCTACATTTTACCAAGTGCTCACACTTGATAAAATGGGGGACTAACTGTTAAGGTCGGATTTGGTCAAATCCATCCTCAACTCTACACTTGTCGTTTAATCATTAAAACGATAGGAATAGAGGCAAGATACAAGAGGACTTTCAGCCCACGATGGAACAAACACCAAAAGCCCAGTTCGCATAAAAAGCCCAAAGAGAAAAGCCTCTATTAACCCTAAGCCTATAAATACAAAAGAAAACCTCATTGAGAGAAGGAGGTCAGCCGTGAGAGGATAGAAAAGAGAAAAGAAAGAAGAGAGAAAGGAGAAGAGAATCCACCAAACCCATTGAACTACGTGATGACCTGATCCCGGTTCGACGGGTACGTAGGCAGCCTCGCCGAAGGCGGCGGGGTGCGGCATCAAATCATGTTTTCCATTATTACTCCTTCGTGTGTCCGAGCTATCAAACGGGAAAAACCGAGTCCTTTCGGGATAAATAAATCGGGGATAAATGTTATTCATATTTTGTTGTGTTTGTTTGATTATCCTCGTGACTGGTAAGGCGGTGCAAATCGCCCTCTACAGTCATCAATTTTGAGGGGTCTAAATTTTTATAAATATTATTATATACTCAAATTTTAAAATACTTAAATAGACTTAAAAGTTTACTTAATTTAGGGCCTCGAAAAAAGAAAAAAAAACGACAAACTAAGCGCCGACCCTACACATATTATAATGGAAAAACAGCAAAGCAAAAAAACACAAGGTATATATGTGCTATCAGTGAGTATTTAAAATGAATCACGAAAATAATCAATGCCTGTGAATCTGTAATTACAAGTACATATATTATTGAATACAAATATAATTTCTAAGTAGATAATTCCCTGAACATTAATTGTCATAATTTGCAGCAAAAGAAGAAGAGAGAGAGAGAGAGAAAAAAAAAGGTCATTATGAACATGAACGTCGAGAATAGCTCTAATGATTTAGTCTTAAGATGTATATTAAGATGCATATTTTTAAAGTATGAAGCTCAATCCTCATGACACACGCAAAAAGACAAAAAAATTCATGAACTTACGACATTTCGAAATTCATTCACTTGGTCTTAGAGTTAATTATATATACAATTTGTATTGACTTTAGTAATCTACAACTATCATACTTTTAAATATTAATACAGAGTTTGAAATACTTGACACCGATTAAAACAAATGATCTGATATAAATACAGAGTAATGATCTGATATGATTATATTTTACAGAGTAAATGTCTTACAGATAAATGTTCTATAGATCATATTACTAACTTTGTATAAGGACGTAAAAATAATATTCCACAATATATAATATTTGCATGTCTATATAACGATGAAAATGTATCGGGCCTAAAAGATGGAACTTAGATCGAAAAACAAAAATCTCATGACACAACAATGAGTCTTACTCATTTCAACTCTGAATTAATTATTATCCACAGAAAACTCATAAAATTGGTGAAAGCATATCGTCGGTTTTTCATCGATTCTAGCGGTCTATCCTGGTTGTTCGTTTGCCATGAGTTACATGTCGGGAGATACATAAATTACTTTGGCCTATCATGAGCTTTCGGCTAACATTCTCGAATTCCCGGCTAAGCCACGGAACTTTAATAATTGCTTTCGTGATCAAGGCACGAATTAACCAAATTGATTAAGTGAAAACAGTGATAATGTATTAGCATGTTGCTTTTGATGGGACCTTGGCTTAATTAATCAGCATTTGTCGATTAATGCTTGCTTTTGAAGGTGCATTTTCCTACTAGACCCGGCCCCTTGATTAAATATAATATCCTTTTGCTATTAATTTAATTAATTAAACAACTTTTTGCTTGTGATAGATAACTAATCAACGATGATGGATATATAAAAAAAAATTGATATATTGCATAGCGAAAACGACATGTCGGTTTGGTGACCCTTTAAACCTAATCTTAATAAGTTAGAAGATTATTAGCCTTTGACCTCACTCACCACTATTAAAATTTACGTTGCTTTTTTTTTTTATGTTTATTTATACCTTCTAGATTTATTTTAATTAAATAATCTATATTCTCTAGTAAGAAGACTGGTAAATTGTATGCTTAATGTGTAATTTAATTTTTCACCATTCAGTCCTTTTCAATTATTTAGTATCCCATAAAGACTCTTCATTCTCAATTTTGAAAATTTGACCACTTGTACACCTCTAAATTTGTATTTTTATTATTTTTATTCCAAACTAGTTAAAAATTCTTTCAAATCCGATGTCTACTTCGATTTTTTTTTGTACTGTCTAAATAATAATAATAATAATAATAATAATAATAATAATAATAATTTTGTATAAATACCCCCTTCTAATTCAGCTTGGATTTATAACTACTAACTAGGAAATTATAAGTTCTTGTATAATAGAGAAATATCCTCCCAATTAATAGACATTTTATAACAATTAAAACTCTTATTTGTGAACAAGATAAAATAATATATATGGCAAAAGTACTCAAGCTTCTTTTTTTTTGAAGGCAGCTTTACTGCAATGGGGATCGAACCCACAACCTCTACTTTGGAGGTGCTGTGAAATTACCACTAGACTATCCTAACAAGTTAACAACCACTCAAGCTTATTTAATCGTTGATTTAAATATATTCAGTGTAATAGACCTTAGCAAGACATTAACGGAATTGGACCTCAACATTGTTTTACATATTCTATAACTATTGAATTATATTAATAAGAAAGAGATTAAGAAATATGTTAATGAACCCTATACAAGCTTTAGGTACATTTGCCGCAAAAATCACTAAAATAAAATAGAGGACCGTAACCTTCTTCACACTGTCAGTTGTCACCCAAATCTACCCAAGACTAAACCAAACTTCTCAAATCTTGAGACTCACTCCTCTCTCCTCTCTCTCTGGTTCATCTGCCAAAAAATATGAACAAAGCAGACGAGGTAAGTACAGAAAGCAGAAACAAGCGTCAAAAGCGAAGGAGAAAAGCACGAACAGCTTGACAAGAAAGACTCTCTCTCTCTCACCAAATGCCAAAACCCAAACTTGAAGAAAAACCCATCTCACCAAACCTCCATTAACGACAACCCAGTTTCACTAACTCCCGTATAATATGATGATCGTCATCTCTCTCTCTCCTTAATATCCTCGTCGACTCTTTCTCTCTCTAACGCAGTGCAGCCTCGCCATGCAGCAGAGCCGCCGGAAGTCGCCGCTGTTCTCGGCGGAGACGATGAAGGGCGCGGGGCGGAAGAACAGCAACGTGTCGATCTTCGTGGTGGTGTCGTCCATCTTCCTGTTCGGGGTGTTCATGTACAACGAGGACGTCAAGTCCATCGCCGAGTTCCCCTTCTCGCGCCCCCGGGCCCAAGAAATCCAAGAACGGACTCTCCCGGGGGAGGAGGAGGCCGACGACAGCGACGTGCTCGTGCCGCCGGAGGAGTGCGACCTGTTCGAGGGCGCGTGGGTGTTCGACAACGCCACGCGCCCGCTGTACAGGGAGGAGGAGTGCGAGTTCCTGACGGCGCAGGTGACGTGCATGAGGAACGGAAGGAGGGACTCCACATATCAGAGCTGGAAGTGGCAGCCCAGAGACTGTTCTTTGCCAAAGTAATCTCCTATATTATATATATATATATATTGATTTAATGGCACTGGGTTTGGTTCAAGTATAGTGGGTTGATTTTTGTTTTTATTGATTTTCACTAATTATATATATATACCATTGGGTTTGGCTTTATTGAATTTCTTTAATTATATTGGACTGGGTTTGATTAAAGTTTAATGGGTTAATTTTTGTTTTTATTGAATTTCACTAATCATGTATAGCATTTGCTTTAATTTTTTGAATTTCTCTATTATATTGCATTGGCCTTGGTTCAAGCTTTGTTGGGTTAAATTTTTCAAATTGAATACATAGCATTGGCTTTAATTCATGTTTAGTGGGTAAATCTCTGTTTCTATTGAACTACAAATTAAGAGCTTTGGCTTTGATTGAAGATTTGAAGTTCATTTTTGTCTTTATTGAATCTCAGTGATTATTGTGTAGCATTGGCTTTGAATGAAGCTTAATGCGTTAGTTTTGTTTTTATTGAATTTCAGTAATTATATAGCAGTCTTTGATTCATGTTTAATAGGATTATATAACTTACTAACCCTTGATTCACGTTTAATGGCTTGATTTCATTTTGTTTGTTTTGATGAAGGTTTAAGCCAAGATTATTGCTTGAGAAGCTGAGGAACAAGAGGCTTATGTTTGTGGGCGATTCATTGAATAGAAATCAATGGGAATCTATGGTTTGCTTTGCTCAGTCCGCTGTTCCTCCGGGAAGGAAGAGCTTGGTCAAGTCTGGTTCTCTCAGTATTTTCAGAATTGAGGTAAATATAATATATATATATATACACACACATATATATATATATGATAATCACGGCAAAAGTATAAATTTTGGACCCACTGAGGCGACTGAGATCTAAAGTGATAAAATAACTGCAAAACACCCAAAGTTAATAAATGTGAGGCTAGTCTGATTAATTTTACGAACGTTGGTCGATTTTTAGCATAGTGATATTAAATCATGCATAAAATACACTCAACCATTTATCTGACGTCTTAATTCATTTTTATTAGACTAAGCAAATTAGAAAGAAAGAAAAAATGCCGCTTTACATTTATTGATTTTAAATACTTTTGTCACTTTTTTTTAGTTTACATCTTTGTCATTTCAGTTATTCAAACTTTAAATATTTTTGCCACGATTATCTCTTTGTTTTTAAATGCTTTTTTTAACAACTCATAAAGGGCCTTCTATGAATATTATATATCATATAATATAATTAGTGAGTGGTTGCGTTAGTGGGTGTGTGTGTTTTGGTTTTGGAATCAAGATTTAATAAAGTTATTTGGTAATCGTGTAATTAAAAATAGAAAAGGGGTTCGAATATCACTGTTCATCTCCAATGTGTAATTTTTTCGTATCTCTAAGAAACTCTCATGGATTTTTGTCCTTTTTCTTCATATATTATTGTATAATTTTTTTTTCTTTCCGTGATTAATAAGCATAAATATAAAAGTATTATTTTGTGCAAAGCGTGGGACATCACACCAGGCAATTCAATTTCAAACCATCCGTTATTTATGGCCACTTTGATTGCCGCAATTAATAGCATATGCTTTAAATGTCATATTATTTTATTACATAGTTTTGTCGGTCTCTTATGATAATTTAATATTCGATGGACAGGATTATAATGCCACGGTGGAGTTTTATTGGGCCCCATTTTTGGTGGAGTCAAACTCGGACGACCCAAAAATGCATAGCATATTGAATCGCATAATAATGCCGGAATCCATCGAAAAGCATGGTGTTCATTGGAAGGACGTGGATTACCTTGTCTTCAATACCTACATTTGGTGGATGAATACTTTCACCATGAAAGTCTTGTAAGTCTTTCTATTTTTGGCTTTGGCGGAACCGGGTTATAAATCCCGGGCCCGTTTACGCATACTTCGAAGTGAAATTTTGGAAAATATAATTTTTTAGGCGAAGTGGCATTTAGCTACAAAATTTAGAGAAGAGAAAAGTATTATGGGGAGGAGGGGGCTAATTAAGTATAATTAAAAGTGAAATAAATAAGTACAAAACTTTAAACATTTTTTAACTTTTTTTCATAAATTTCGTAGAACTACAATCCTTTTGGGATTATAGTGGATCCGCCCCCTGTTTAAGGGTATACATTCGAAAAGTGTGAAAATTTAGGGTTAAAGTTCGATAATCTAAAATCGTAGGGGTATAATTGCCCGTATTTCCGCCAACTTTTCATTTTGCTTGCAAGATTGAGATTTATTCTTATCTTTTCCTATTATTTGGTCGGAAAAGGCGAGGGTCGTTCGATGAAGGCGCGACGGAGTACGACGAGGTCGAACGGCCTGCAGCGTACGGAAGGGTTATAAGAACCTGGTCGAATTGGGTCGAACAGAATATAGACCCAAACCGCACCACTGTTTTCTTCAGCAGCATGTCGCCTCTTCACATCAAGTAACTTCTTCACGTTCTTTCTTCTGTGCCTAATGAGACTATATAGTATATAACTTGTGACACTGACTTTAACTTAGAATAAAAATAAAAATAATTAAATTAGTACTATTGTTTGTGTTTCCAATATCCAACTGCCCGTTATATTAAAATTCCTATTTAAGTCAATGAGTGTTGATTAGGTTAAGTGTTAATTATAAATTTTGTTAACCTAACTTAGGGTAGTTGTGTGGTGGGCCTATTTTACCCTCTTAATCATGATTAAACCACCCAGGTTGGCAGTTTCCTAATACATATTCCCTAATAATAAAAATGGTTAATAGTGGTACAAGTATTTCATATTTATTATGACATAAACTCAATCATGTTTTTTTCACGGATAAAATTTTCAATGTTCACTATTTTTCACCGTTGAAGTTTCTAACTAATTTACTTATCTCTAATATCCCGTCCAATTCCTATGAAAATTTTGTTAACAAAACGTCAAAAATTTGGTTAAATCAATTGAATTACTGGAGTAATTTTAGTGAGAAGCAAAATAGTGAAATATTGAAGACTTTGCCACTACTAACTTTAATAAAAACAGCAATAATCAAAGTAATCAACTAATATAGTTTATTAGTGTCCCTGATTTTTATGTGTTAAGTGTTAACATTACATCTGTAATTTGAAAATGTGATTTACGTAAGTGGATCTTCGTCAATTACATTATTAATTTTGTCAGTTTAGTTAGCTCATAACTGCTTGTCAATATAAGATGGAATTATATGTCAAAACTGATTAAAGTAAAAAAATAATGTTGCCACAAATTTAATTATTCATAATGATGTTACAATTTTTATGTGACAACTGATCGGAATTGATCAGGAGCTTGGACTGGAACAACCCAGACGGCGTGAAGTGCGCTAAAGAGACGACGCCGGTGTTGAACCAGACAATGCCGTTGGAAGTCGGCACGGACCGGAGGCTGTTCGTCATAGCAGAAAACACCACGAGGGCAATGAGAACAGTGCCAGTGAGGTTCCTGAACATCACCCGGCTATCAGAATACCGGAAGGACGCGCACACCTCGGTGCACACCATCCGGCAGGGCAAAATGCTGACCCCGGAACAGCAGGCTGACCCCGCCACGTACGCGGATTGCATCCACTGGTGCCTCCCCGGTCTGCCCGATACGTGGAACGAGTTCCTCTACGCACGGATTATCGCTCGCTCTTGACGCCGGTCAACGCCGTTGATCGAGTGGGTCCCACATTGCTTGGGCACACTCTCTGTCTCTCTCTTCTTTTTAATTTGCCACATAATTTCTTGTAATTTTTTTAATGCCTTTTACAGTTTATTTTATAGGGTGGGTATATAGTTTTTTTTTTTTTTTTTTTTCAATTTGAGTTCTTGGGGCAAAGTTTGCATAGGCCAAAATTGGTGGGCAATTTTCATATTGTTTCTTGAATTGTACTTTTTAACTGATCAAATAATAAAAATCAAAGAAATCAAAGTTGTACGTAAGCATTGTGTGCTAAATTGCTAATGAATGGTGATTTATTCTGATTTTAACCTAATGTTTTTTTTTTTTTTTTAATTATGTAAATTTTAATTAGATTTGTTTTTGGGCAATGAATGGGTGCACAAAAATCTTGTATTTTGATTTCGTGGGCACTAATGTCGGTATTTCCTCACCATTCAAAACAATTCATTTAGATTTGTTATTGTATTTTATTTATTATTTTCCATTTTTCAATATTAATGGCCTCAAATTAGCCTTGACTTGTAAAAGATCTCAGGGCCCATCAACCTCAATCTGTGCCCACTATCAAGGACTGAGCAATTCCTCAATAAATAATTTAGTTGCATAAATGTGGTGCTGTAATTTACAGTTGAATATCTCATATTCAATATTTTTAATTATATAAACCAGTTATTTAACCGATTAATTATTTAAAATGAGGAAAAATAAAACTCTTACAAGACTTATATACGTAACACGTATAGCGTTGTTTTCAATATATTGTCTTGATTAATTATGAATGTGAGTAAAGACGGTAATACAATGCGTATACAAATTCTCACATTTCTCCTCATCTCGACACAAATTAAATTAATAAAAAGCTACTTAATTTTACAATCTTGATCTCATGGGCCAAATTGTAATTATGTTACAGTAAAAATCTACATATTCTTTCACATTTCTTGTCATAAGATATAATTAATTAATTAATTAAATAAACAAAACTCTACTTTACACATAATTTTGATCACACGGGCAAAATTGTAATTCTAGCTTTAGTACACAAATTCCTTCGCATTTCTCTTCATCAAGAGAGACATAACTTAAACCAACAGCTTCTCTGCCACCAACTCGATACCTAGTTTGACAAGAACTTGTCAATCTCGCCAATAACACCGGTGTCCGTGCTCGGAAACAACAAACGCAGAACCGGAACGAGCGACGATGACGGTGACCGGAGCTTGAGATTGATCTTGCCGGCAAATTCCACAATCACCGACGAAGATGGAACACCATACCACTGAAGATACCAAGCAAGAAGCATCGAGCTTCTCGATGCTCCGGAATCACTGTTTGGCCATTTCCCGAATCTGATGTAGTTTCGGAAATCATGTTTTAATTTTTCGTCGGAGTTGAGAAGATCTTCAACTCGTTTTCTGAGAAATCCAAGAAAGTTGGATTGGACAATGCCACCTCGTGAGTTGGTCAATCTTCCGCTGAGCAGGGCTTCGTTGTAGGCGACTGCGAGCTGCAAGAGAAGATGGATATATAAATGAAAATGATATTATAAGTTGAAGAATTATAATTGACCGCGAAGTTTTAATTAACTCTAAAATGTCAATTACATAAAAATGTCCAATAAAAATGTCAGACCACGAAACTCCAAACGGACCGGGCGAAGAAAGACGGATTCAGGGAGAGATTACCTTTAAATTAGAGATAAAGAGTGAGTCAGCAAGAGCATGAGTGGGACTGGTGAATTGATCTGCCATCGATCCAATTGTTGTGTACAATGACATGTATACCTGCACAGTAATCCGAGTAGCATATTACAGAAGGGCGTTCTCCGTCTTATTATTATCGTGGAATTTTTTTATTATTAATTCGGTAAGAGAAAATACTTTTGGTAAATGCGGTTTTATGCTAGAAATATCTCTAATCAAGATAATATTTCTAATAATTTGATAGGCCTTTGTTAGTCTATAGGCGCAGATAGAGTGTTATTTAGTTCCCTCCATGTTATTATTTAAGTTGTTAAAAGTATTTTCATGTTATTAAGTAAGGGTACTTTGGTAATTTTCTATTAATATCAGTAGGGTTTCTGGCAGCCGCATGATTTTGCTTGTGAACACTTGTGGGACATCTTTTGGGAGAGTAGTGGCTTTTTCTCTCAAAGGGAAAGGCCGTTTCTTGCATTCTAAGTTTCTACAGAGTAAAGATAGTCCGAAGTCCGAAGTCCGAACCACCTTTGTGACGTTTTTCCTCATATTTTTTGTTAGTTTCGTGACTGGTGAGTCTAGGAATCTAATCCTACAAAACTAAGTCGCTGAATTTCGGGAATGCTGTGAAGTACCTGTAAGAGAGGAGGCCTGTCCTTGCTCACACATTCAAATAGAACTTGCAAGCAAAACTCCTGGAAATCGACATCGATTCTGCATTGTTTTCACATTGTTACATTCGAGCTATACAAAAACGAAACCGCTAAATAACAAAGACGGAGTAGTAATAGTAGTATCCTTTTCGTTCTTATCCACTTTAGTTTATAACTATAATTTTAGCCTCTATAAATATAAGGGCAACAGTGGCAGTATCTATAACTATAGAACAAAGTCCCAAGCAACAATCTGTGAGAGTTTATTTAATCACGTAATTTCCGTTAAGTAGGGGGTATTTTATAATAAATATTGGATTAGGGTTTATAATCCCTCTATAAATGCACCTAATCTAGGTTTAGCCATCAAGTTTAATAAACATCATTGGGAGAGTTTTCCCAGTCTAACTCTCGAATTAGAGACCGGGGCTACGTTTCTCGGGGAAACTTCTTGTTTCTTTTAGATTTTTAGTCAGGTATCTATCACAATCCTATTCAACTTTTCTCTGTTTTCTTCTGCTAAATTAGCTCTATTTAAAGTAGCAAATGACCCTTATTTCAAATGTATGTATATGTATATTTATGCACACACGCAATCAAAAACTTGCCTGCTATTCCAAGAAGGATCGCAGCAGAGTTGAGCAAATGCAATTAAGCTTGGATCAGACGAGAAGGTGCCGACTAGTTGATCAACGGTAACAGAACCGGGCTCTTTGCCGCTGTTATTGCAAGGATTGCTTACTTTTAAGCTAGTCAAACCAAAGACCTGAAAAATAAAGTTTGTCAACAACAGATTTTTTTTAATAAATATTTTTTTTATGTGAATTAATGATAGAAAATTGAAAATGGTAACATTTCGACCTTGTGCATTGCCCTAGAAAGCAGCGACTGGCACCCTACAGGATCATCAACGTACGAACAAGCTCCGACCTTTCGTTTGATGTAGAGAACTCCGGAATTGAATAGGTTATTTTTGTCCCCTAATGTCCACCACGGTTTATCTGTTACATAAGGATAGAAAGAAATTATTGAGCTTTGAAATTGAAAGAACGACAAACAAGAAAGATTTAATAATTACTTTTAGAGATTAGAACTTTAAATCAAAACTAAAAAAAGTAACACAAGAAAAAGAAAAGAAAAAAAAAGTAGCATTTTCTACCTTCAGGAACAAATTCTATTACTTGAGGCCAGTACCGGGGGCCACAAACGCGTATTGTTTTCAACTGCAAGCAGCAACAAAGTAAGAGATTCGTAAACAATGAATTTTGACTAATTTTATTGATTTAAAGATGATCAGAAATGTTATAAGATCCCAAAATTAAAATGACGAAAAAAAAACTATTATAAAGATTAGCAGAAGGGGTCAAACTTATTATATTGTGTCTTTTTTTGTAAAATTTCACAAATAAAATATAATATGTAATAAATATAACAACTTCAGTTAGTTTACTAAATATTTAAAAACAATGTTCAAAATAAAAGGTTTCTCCAAGAATTGGAGATTCTACAAGCTCAAACGTTAAATTTTTTTACCACAGAAGATAAGAGTCTCTAGAATATTGCATGAGCGTTTGAAACTTACGACAGCTCGTTCAGGTAAGAGGCAAGGAGTGACCTCACAGAAACTAGTTTCTGCATAATGGTGAGTTTCATTGATGGTAACTTCAAGAGGCGCATACACAGGTAAGCCCGTATCAACATCGACGGTCTGAATCCACCGAGCCTCTGTGGCAAGTACGTATAAATGCCGGAATGCCTACAAAGTAAACATATTACAAGTTAGAGTACGATTTTTTTTTCTCGAATGATGAATTATGTGTAACACGTTACACTATAAATCTCGCAAAATCAAACATATTATATGGAAATAATTTGCATTCTAAAAGTACCTGTAGGTGACACCGGTTATCATTTGGACCTGTGGGCAATCGGGGGTAAAGTGTAATTAACAATGCAGCGATTGAACTGTTGCTCGTTGAAAAAGTCCGCATTCCTCCGCCAAGAAATAAGAATCCAATAGCCAAGCTTACCTGAAGCCATAATTTAATGATAATAATTAAGAAAATATTGTTATTACAGAATAAATCAAAGCTCTGATATATCAGGTTCTATTGCAACAAAAGTTTAAGTCACCGATCAAATTTCATAATTTCAAATTCTTATGCGTCTTATGAAAATGACGATTTATCAACTTCATTAATGTCATTCTTCTGACTTAATTTAACACTCATCAATAACACACCAAACCATGCAAGAAACAAAAAATGTAACGAGCATCCACATAAAAAAATATATATATATATATATATATATATATTATCTTAAATTATTTCATAAGTTGTGCGAAAAAAAAAAAAAACTTACTGCCATCTGAACACCGTAGTTAGCATGTCCATCAACGGAGTTTCTACACCGGAGGAATCTCAACAGCTTAAAGGTTTGTAAATGACCAGAACCAGCCATAACCTGCTCTTATCAAAATGCAATAATAGAAGGTTAAGGATTATATTGTAAATAGTAGTTATATTTAATTAGTTATTGTGGTTATAGGAATTATCTAACTACACAGACAGTAAAAAGGCCAAAAGAGAAAAGGAATAGCATATTAGCATACCACTGAAAGGGAAAGAACGGTTAGATGAAGGCACAACTCCAATGTTCCCCGATCGACATAGCGGGACAATCCCTTTGGAAATGACATACTTGTGGCGCAAACTGGTTTAAGCTAATCAACGAATAAATAAATTACTTACCTCACATATACATAATATCAAATTTTAAGTTCATAAGCATGTCACAGATGTCATAATACCTCATTTAGAAAGTAGAGCGCATAGTTATACAGTAACTCTTGGGCATTCCCATCCCTTGTACCAGCAAATCTCAAACCTGTGAGGATAAATTGCATATCAAACAGCGAAGTTGAAATCTAGTTAATCAAGAAACTATGGGACCTCCATTATTTTAACCCGAAAACGACTAATACCCGCCAAAACCCATCTACTCCTTACGGATACATTAATTGGTAAATTTAAATGGGTTATAGCGGAACACTTCAAAGAAACATTCTTATGCACTTAACATTTTATACCTACAACGCCATAATCTAAATAGAATGCACCCGGGAAATTCTGACAAATGCATGATCATATAATACAATCAATCTTTAGGTGTTAAAAGAAACATAAAAGATATTGTTTTTTCATGGCATTAAAAGGATCCTACCAAGAGATATGCAAGCTCCAGCTACTATATTAACATATGCCTGAACAAATACTTCTGTATCCGTTTCATCCATGTCATCGGTATCATCCCCGAGATGTTGAACTCTGTTTTTGACAATATCGGGAATCTGAGACTGAATCCAGTCTAAAGAGGCATGAACCCTGTGGCAGAGAAGCTGAATAAAAGTCGAGCTTTATAGTTGAAAAAACCAGCCATTGGACTTATGAGAAAAAATAACAATACCTGCTCCACATTATCAAATTCCGAGCAATGACACGAAGCATGATGAAGTCAGGCCTTACGTATTGCAAGTCGAAATGTGTATCGGGAATAGAGAGTTTGGAGAGGATTGTTTGTGATTCAGTCTGTTGGAAACGCGGATAAATTAGACACAAACATGTAGGAATTTGGGATAATAATTGATATTCTTAATCGGAAAAAAAAAGTACATTACATCTTACAATAGGCTACTAATTACAATATAATCATGGTGACACTAACTAATCCTTGCATGACAATATAATTAATATTTTCAAAATAATTCTTAACTTTTTATATAAAATTACCTTCAAAAACATTAAAGCAAGAGCAATAACTGCTCCAGGAGCTGTGACATCAACATTAACTGCATTTCCCTCCATCATCTACAACAGAATATTAGCACAATGTGAAAAATATTATCTTTTTCAGCTTTTAATAAATAATAAGTATAAATAACACTAGGATAGACTCAATGTAACGCCACCTGTGCTGCAGCACGACCATGTTCATCCGCTGCGATCGCCAAAGAGATATATCTTTCCTAATGAGAATAAAATATATAAAAAAAAATTAGTCGAAAAATAATGGCTAAATCCTAGAGTAGAGAATAAAGTTAAACTGGAACATACATTATGAACTTCTTTGCCACCGATATAATTAAACAATCGATCAACCATTGCATCCATTAAACCGACTGCATCGTAGCCTCGACCTTCGTTTAGAAGAAAACAAATTAGCCACACGCGACATATCAACAATACAAAATACATTCAAGTGTTTATACGATAGAAAATACCCAATGCAACAAGACCCAACGAAAATCCTGCAGAAACAGCATAACCCTCTCTCTCCAGTACATTGTCACCGCCACTTCTGCGTCCTATTTCACTCTGCAAAGTTGATAGCATGCATGGATTTATATGAAAGAACATCTCTTTGGAAGATATTTAAAATTTACTTGATCGCTACTTTGAAATATTAAAAAATTTACACAAATCATTTTCGTCAATAACGATGAAATTTTGTTTCTTAAAAAAAAAAAAAAAAAGATGGAGCTGATTGTCATCCCTCTTTAAGTAAAAACCAATCATGAATACTGAGGTCCAAAAAAAAGTTACCAAAAGAATTTGCATGGTCTGCGGGTGAGCGGATCCTTCATAAAGAAGACCGACTGACATAAGAGCTGCGGACTGATAGACAAAAAAGATAAGTGATATTAGCATTTTACAATATAATATACTATATATATATTATATATATATATATAAAAAATGTGTGCATATTTGATGGATCTGGTTTACATAGTGAATTATAATTGACTTATTGTGAATGTAAAAAATGACATTGAGGTACACCTGCAGAAGGGTCGGCAACTCCAGCTCCGGGAAGGAAGAAGGATGTCTAGCGGGTATATGAACATACAGAGACTGCAGAAATCAAACGTAAGCAGGTTGACTTACGATGTCAAGTAATAAACACTATGTATATAGCCTGAATGAAACTTGTTCCACAAGCATAGTACAATATAGGATAAAGAGAGGCAAGAATTTGATGCTTCAATTAACAAATAATAAATAAATCTATGAGTGCATTTGGAGATGGTCGCGATATTACGTGTACTCTACTGAAGGGAAAAAGAAAAATAAATTATAAAACACAAACAAAAAAAATCGCAAATCAAGTTAAGCAGAATTCAAATAGGCATCTAAAGGAAGAACAGGATTAACTAGAAAAGAGTACAAGCAGAAGAAAAAAATCCAACAGCCTCGCATTCGAGCACACACAGTATCATTTTTTATACACGCAATACAATTACTATCATAGCAAATCTCACCGAGGCATAATAAATCTGTAAACATGCAATATCAACAGAAAATAATATACGAATTACAAGAAAGTAAGTAACTACTTTAGATATTGACGGATCCATTGTCCCTCTGTAAGAAGCAGCCAGGCCAAGCATCAATCCGACGGTTGTGCTTTCATGTTCCTAAAAAAAGAACATAGAGAATATCTAAATTATTTCAAAGTTAAGATAAAAAAGAAGATAGAAAATATCTAAAAAACGTACAAATAATAATAGATAAAATATCAAGAAATAAACTAGCCTGAGCATAATACTGATAAATATCAGTCAGATTGAGAACGCGCAGATATCCATGCAATCCTAATGCAAGAAGAAGTCCTGCATGGATTGCATTCGGGTCCCCGGATTTGTTATATATAATCCAGGTCCTTGACATTTTACCCTACAAGAAAACAAGCTTACATGTATCACATAAAATGAAAATATTCCTTATACCTCAACCATATAATATGTATTTGCTTTATTAGATGAAAGACAAAGCTGAATTGAAAATATAACTTGAGATAAGAAGATACTTGGCTTCTATACATAAAAAAATAAAATAAAAAATAAAAAAAATTAAGAGTGCGTATGTTTATAATTTCATAATTGCTAATATTAACGAGGAAAATAAGACGAGAAGATAACCTGAAGCGGGGCCAACCTCAGCCCAGCAGCCACAGCATTGTGAAACTCAGGCCAAGCTTTGAGTTCTTGTATATTTTTCACAGTTGGGTCCAAATTCACCTTTTCATAAAAATATAGTTTCAGATCATCACAAAGATTGAACACGGAGCATAAAAAGTATTACTTTTAAATAAAAATGTTCAATAGCGAAGGCATTATAAGAAACCAGCATTCAGCATATACCGAAGGGAAATTCTACGAACATACAGTTGCGTTTTGTTGGGCGGGCAAACGACCTGCTAATACGAGCTTAGGAACAGCAAAGGCCTGCACACAGGAAACTATTTTAATAGAGACATCCAGAAACTATCTTTATACAGACGTGTATCAGGGGTACCTCTGTCAAAAGTGTATATATTGTTCCGAGTGTGAATGCACCACGACCAAGAGGAAGGGAGGTGGTCCTTTGTGCTAAATGCCATAGCTGGGCCTTCAAATAAGAGCAGTAAGACACGTTATCAATGCATAAGCTTGCATCAGGGAAGAGGTAGAAGTGACATTAAGAAGACAATTCACGGAAAAGAGAAAGATCTTGTCTGCTGTTCAGTCAATTGTAGCTCTACAAGTCCAGAGGAAATTTTGTAATTAAAATATGTATAATTGTCATTACAGCCTGTGAATCGAGCATCAAAAGTTTATAAAATATAAGGGCAAACTTTCACATGGGTATGAGTCGTATGACACATAAAAATTCAACATATGAAGATGTTACCAAGGAAAAAAGAACAAAAAAGGACCGATAATTGATAACTGCCTGATGGTCCAATTTTTTACGGATTAGCCGATGGTTTACGGGTTTACCAACGGGTAAATCGTAAGTTTTTATAATCCAATTACCGTCTGATTCACTAGGCCCCGTGCCATTACTTAATGGAAAGAGTTGGAAAATGATAATCAACAATGAAAAAGATTTTATACAGCGTACCTGTTGAACGTCCTGATCAGAGGCACTAGGATAAACAGATGTTTGAACTGCCACAGGTCTTGCTGAGCACAAAATGCGTCTAACCTGATATAGGTGGAAGCTATCAAGTATCAACTTAATAAAAAAGCAGAATGTAAGCACAAAAACAAAGTATATGATAACATGGTTTGGAATGTTAAATATATATATATATATATTTATTTTTAAAAGGTACACAAAATGGTAAGTCTACCTAAAATCTATTCATAGCTGTCATGGTACGAACGAATATATAGAGAATGCAAAGGAATTAAACTTGGTACATAAAAAGGAAAAGTTAGTAAAGCTAACTTGAAAACAATCCTAGGATTCTGTAAATATTTAATTTATTAGAATTTAATAGGATTTGATTTTGTTTATTATTTTGTTCTATAAGGTTCTCATTTATTTTAGGCATTCTATAATATTCTTATTATTTAATATATCTTAGAACATTCTCATAATGCTAGATATCCTCTTAACCAGATTTTTTTTAAGAAACAAGATTTAGTAATATAGACTTAAGATATTGTGAAATAACCAAGTAGAATCATTTAATTACTATCTATTTTACACACCTATAAAATCTGAGAAGCATTTAAAAAATAAAATAAAAATAAAAGGATAGTTTACCTCATTTAAGCGTAAATCACGGCCATAGCGCAATTGCGTGCTAGAGTTGAAAATATGTTCCATACCATCAGTCGTAGATCCATCAACAGAATCCGTATCCTCAAACTTGGAACCCTCTAATCCAATCGTATCGGAAATCGTTGAAGGGATCGTCACGGGATGCAAATGCAGCATGTACGGGGTAGAAATCGAGATTAAGTTCACATTAGTTTGGGTGTCGAATTCTTTAGTTTTGGATGAACGTGACAAAGCCAAGTCTTCTCGGCCAAGCAAAACATATGCTGCTGCGGGCCAATCAGTAGGAGGAGATTCCCGACACTTATCTAATGCCTTCAGATGTAAATAAATATGACATAATAGTAAGATTGAAAGTTGCTGATATTGCTAACCAATAACTCTACACCAAATTGATATGCAGCTAATATTAACAGCTTTATTATGCACGTTAACAAAATAGTAATATATCCACTATGTTATAGAATAAGAGTAAGAGCTTACATGTCGTAGAGGAAGAGAGACACCAGAAGGCAGCAAATCAAGTTGTTTGAGTCCAAATCTTTCTCCAACCATCGCCAATACTATCAGTTCTTCATTCGTGCAATGTGATCCTTCGGCGATTTTACAGTAGACCCCAGATGATAGCTTGTTTCCGATTTGCTTGGCACCAGATAACAGACTATAAAACGAAACTATCTTGCGGGCCCAGCTCACAACGGAGCTTCCGTTATTACAAATCAAAGGTGAAAGGTTATTAAGATTAGCAAAACTGCTTCCAAGAAGCAAACAATTCTCGAGCCATCTGAATAAACTCGGAGGAGTCTTGCCTGAAAGGGTAGTTTCAGTCATTTGGACATCTCTTGAGAAACCAGGAAAGTCACGTATATAATGGTCTAAATAGCTCTGCTCATTCAGAAATTTGGCAATATCGCATAATAGAACCGCCAGAAGCTCCAAATCCCTGCAGTGTGATTGCAGGTAGGTAACTTTTTTTTTAACCAAAAAAAGACTTACTTAAAAAAACTAAGACTGCCAATTTTCTAAGTTTTCTTCAAGTGGTATTTAGCACTTAGATTCAATCTTTAATGTACATCGTTCATAACTCATAAGACACAATTCATATTAATTCATGAACCAAATATTCAAATCTTATTAAACTTTCACCAATGTAAACAATAAACATATTATACAAGGAGATGGCTAAAATAAAGGTAAACAATATACGCACCTCTTGCGAAGAGTATCCAGTTTCAGACTTTCATATACAGCATGCAAACAATCCAAAGTCTCCACCATTAGCTCTGTATAAAACGATTTTTCTAATTTTTTCGGTTCTTCAGGAGTTAATCCCTCCGAATCTATATTTTGCTTGTCAAACAACAATGTCGACAGAGCTCCAACGACATTGTTACGTTTGCAGAAGTCCTTATGGAACTTGCTACTAATAAGAAACTCCCAAGATGAGCGAGCGATAGAGTTTATAGGCTTCTGAGTACTGCTAAAAGATCTACACATTTTCAAAATAATGCTACAAAACGAGTCCCATTCCAAATTCACTCCACTGTCGGCCTCTGACAAATATGCAGAATCGCTATCTTTCCAGAGAAGACTAAGAAAGTGGCTATAGAAGTTGGAGCTAAGCCCCTCGGCCATTGCAGTAATGCAGTCATTTGCCAGTGAAGAAGAAGGGCTTCTTCGTAAGGCGCACCGGAACATCTGTAGTTGAAAAAGAAGTGATTATTAAAAAAACAGAGAAAATTTGTCAATAGGGTCTAGATCCAATGGTTGAGCATTAACGTTCCACCTTTGAGGTGAGAGTTCAAACCTCATGACACACAAAAAAATATATATATTAAGACGGATCCACACCTGCCCACTCTTAAGTATAATATTAAGACGCCCCTCTATAGCATCAGCGACTCCGATGATCTTCATGTCGTTGGAAATTGATTTTGTTTCTCGAAAGTCCAAACTATGTGAAACCGAATCTTCACGCAATGATAAAGGCAGCACATACTTACAAAGGCATTGCTTCCCTGACTGCATCGCAGCACAGTCTATTAAAATATATGTAGCAAATGATGCAGAAAATATGAAAATCACAATTCTATCTTGGCTGCTGTACTTTCTGATACCGGTGTTTAAATTTAATTTGATAGGATGATAATTCGAAAGAAATTACAGCTTTTTTCTAACAATGTAAAATGAATTCCTTTGCAGAAACTAAAGTACAACTTACATAAAGGAGCAAAGAATTGTCAGGTGCCAAAACGACTATGTCAGTATATTGTAGCATCCCAACTTTCACTCTATGAGAAGAAAGATAAACTTGAGTTTACAAGATCATAAAAATTTGGCTGACACTGTAATGGGAAAAAAAAAACAACTAGTTACCTGGGACGTGTGACAGTCACAGGAGCAGCTGCAATAGCAGGTATACTCCAGCTCATATCATGTTTAATATCATACAGAATTTCACTATCTATCTCCACAGTTTGAAGCCGTACAGACAACAGTTTCCTTTGTTCTTGGTGAAGAAAACAAATTATTGGAGCGGAATCGTCATCGGTTGCAAGAAGAACCTGGGAAATATTTGAAGGCAATTAGCAAAAGCAATTTAAAATCTTCACAATAATCACCAAAAATTCATTACGATTATCTTTAATCTCTGAAAATCATATGCCTCCACGAAAACGGTCAAAGTCAAGCTGATACCTTACATGCGGCTGTTTGCGCACCCTTCCCCTGCCATATTCTACGAAACGAGAATTGTTTTGGCAGAACCCCAGAAGGAATTACATCCAATAAATTAGCATTTTCCATTTCAAGGTTAGAATTAATGACTTCAATAACCCACACAGAATGCTGCAACTTTCCTGCAACAAAGTAATGACAAATTCATAACCAAGTTAAGAGCAGAAGAGAAGAATTTGAGGTTGAGAGTTGAGACCTTTGTTATAAGATACCATAAGAGGTATCTGGTCGCTAGTCCAAATTGTAGCCTCGTCGAATTCCTTCATCACACTGCACTTGCCTCTTTCTTCAATGAAAGTCGACTGAGAAGTAAAGTTGAAAAAACGTGTAAACTAAGTAAATTGGAAGATAACACCATATTATACATAAAAGAGAGTTCTGGGCAACTACTTGTGGTTCTTCCAGTGGATCCTTCAGAATCATATGCGAAGACATTGAACTTGTTTCGCTTCTCACGGCAATTTCAAATGCACTGGGAAAACTGGAATTATGATGCGTACTGTTTACACTCTCTCTTCTAGAACGAGTTCGACCAAATAAAGGACTTGTGCATGACCCAGAAACATGAGCTGCTGAATTCGTGTCAGCTTGCTGCTGTACCAATAACCCAAACGGAAGCGCCCATATCGATGTGATGGAGCGTGAAAGAGGAACCGACGTTACTTCCCCTAAAAAAATCAAACTGCAACGTCAAGACGCGTTTGTTTTTCTTGCTTATCGATTAAACATATTTGGAAGGTAGACTTATTTGCTCGCCTGATGTGTTGTACAGTGTCAAAGACGCAAATTGTAAGACGCAAAGAAGAGCTTCAGCCATATCACCCAGACGACACCAACGGGCCTGCAATACGCAAAGAGTGTCATCGTAGCAAGCACGTTATTCTCTAAACATTACAGTAAGGCAACCAATTCAAAACCCCGAAAAAATCTCCCGTACTTTGAGCAAAATGTGTAAATGTTTAACAAAGGTCGGACCATAATCTATATGATGCTCAAAAGAATTAAAGATTTAGCTACATCAGTGTCAATGATTACTTCCAATCAAGTAAATAGATCTCTGATTCGTTTATAGTACCAATGTTCTGCCATTAATGGAGTTCTTCTGAATCGCGTAACAGTACATACCATTACAACAGGAGATGGCAAAGTGAACCTCTTGAACACGCTCGCACCTGCTGCCCATATTATCCTAAAGCAGTGAAAAAACCAGATCAACCATCCATTTCCTCCATGGAAATCAACAGAAATTGAGGTCAGTAGCTCGACCAAAATCAAAACCCTAAATCATCGCCCCTGAGAGCGCGATTCGTCACTTCGCTCTTCCCATTTCCCGAGCAACCGAAGACAAAATTGTCAAGCGGCATTACCGATTTCCTCTGATGAAGAGCTCGTGGTCGCGGTGGTCGCTGAGCGCGGCGTCGGAGGCGTCGAAGTCGTGGTCCCGCTGGCGAGTGAGCGCCGCGTCGAAGAGGAAGTAGTCGTAGTCGTCGGAGAAGCCGTCGTCGTCGCCGGCGAGCTTGCCGTCGAGAGCTTCGGCGATGAGGCCGAAGGGCTTGAACTCGCCGAGCACGGTGAGGCTGCGTTCTCCGATCGACATTCTCGCGACGGAGAGAGATTCGCGCCTTTTTTCTTTTACTCTTTTTTTGTTTTGAATAGAGAGAGTGAACAAGGTGTTACAATTACAAATACAATACATACCAATAATTGAATATTAATTATTACATTTATATTTATAATTTTTGTTATTTAATTTTCAATGTCATAGGTTTTTAATGTAAATTGTATATTAAGAAACTATTGGGTGCGCTTGGCACAGTTTACTTGCTTTTGTTTTTAAAATAAACTAAACCGCTTTTCAGGTGTTTGGTAAAATTATTTTTACAAAAAACATAAAAACGATTTTAGATTTTTGTACATGAATCGTAAAAGCTACAATTTTTAGTTTTTAGTTTTTTCAAAAAATAAAAATATTATTTTAATTTATTTAGTCTTTTTAGCCTAAATAATTATTTTTACCAAACGCTAAATCAGTTTTTGGTACCAGCAACAACTGTTTTATAAAAAATTTACCAAACAACTATCAGTATTTTTAAAAACTAAAAATA
The DNA here is from genome assembly GCA_954871525.1 of Parietaria judaica. Classification (NCBI taxonomy): domain Eukaryota; kingdom Viridiplantae; phylum Streptophyta; class Magnoliopsida; order Rosales; family Urticaceae; genus Parietaria; species Parietaria judaica. Next base: position 6,877,176 of record OX940862.1, read on the forward strand.
ATTTTTTTTAAAATTAAGTTGTGTCAAACGGGCCCATTAACTAATACAGAGAAATTGATTCAAATATTAAGTAAGTTAAATAAAGCTATAGATTTGAAACAAACGCATGCTATTAATTCAATTCCATTCCACCTAGGGGCCAGTCGGGACGGAGGTTATGTTGCTTTTGTCGTATTCCGGGAACGAGATAGCGGACACATTTTCTACGGCTTTCTCTGGCCCGACCTTCTTGACCGCATTATTCGAGTTAATATATGGAGAAGTGGAAGTATCCCCACTTTGTGGGTTTTCATTTTGTTTTGGAAATTATTATCGAAATCAAATATAAACCGTACATTTTATAATATATATATATATATGCGCAAAAAATCTTTGAATCACAAGAAAAACTACATAATTCTCATCGGATTTGGCATTATATATCCATCTTCAAAAAAATTAGTGATTTATCAGGCGAAGTCTCAAGGTAAGTTGTCTTAACTTTCGAAGACCGTTCAAAAAACTTTCAAACTTTACATAAAATGTTCAAAAATTAATGTGAGGATTAGGTAACGGAATTTAATTTTATTCTCGAGTGTATAAATTTATACGTTGTTAAACATTACTTGATTTTGTGTTGCCTTCTTCTTCTTCTTTGTTAAACACTAATGTCTAAATCACTTTTGAGAACTCTTTTTTCGCGATTTGTTCTCTTGTTTTTTCGTCCTTGGGGTTCACAATTTACTAGTAAAATAGTTCTTGAAGTTTCACTCGTGAGTTATTATGAATGTTATGAAATCCACCATCCACAAACTTCAGTTTCGTTCGATCAACACACAAGCGGAATTAGACATCGACAATAATTTATATGATACATATTTTTAATTTTATTAGGTATTGCTTTGCTCTTATTTGTTTAATTGTTTCTAGTCACAATTTATAACCACGTGATCACCAAACATAAGCACTTGAACTTCCATTTCATAAGTACCCAATATCCGGCGTATATTCATATCTAAATCTTTTAGTGGCAATAATACTGAAAGGTCACAAAACAATTTCGAGATTCAATTACTCAATTATGCATGTGATCCGTTAATGTTTGTTTCACAGGGGAAACTTGCACACATATCTACACTGAAACTTCAAAAATATTAATTATAATTCAACACTTTTAGTAAATTTGATATAAGCAGAATCAGACATCCATACTATTTAATAATCTTTTAGTATTATATTGCCGCTAAAAATAAAGATCGAAACATGGCAACAGACTAGGTACTTCACAATTAGGCCAGCTAGGTTTCGCATAATTTTTCCAAAAATTGTACAAAAACATGGGCATGTTCAGTAGTGATATATATACATTTATCAGTATTGATTTATATAAATACAATAACATACTAGTAATTTTTTCTAGTATGCCAACATATTAGGTACTTATGTCACAAATATGCCCATAGTTTATCTGATTATTACATTAGGCCAATTAGGCTTCACAAATTTACCTAGTTTTTGTATAAAAACATAGGCATGTCAATATTGATTTATATACATCTAATATAATACTAGCAAATAGCTAGTATGCCTACACAATAAGTATGAAATTGGGTACTTATATGACAAAACTATAGTTATTATTATTTATCGAGGGATCGACCCACAAATAGTAAAAAAAAAAAAAACTATTACTTACGCATAACGCCAATTAGCTAGGCTTCACTGACTTTTCCAAAACTTGTACAAAACATGGACATGTTCAATATTGATTTATGTACATTACAGCAATGCCCCCGCCTACAACAGATTAGTAGATTGGAGGCCCCAAATTTGTAAATTGAGGGCTCTATGTGGAAGAAAAAAAAATTGTACTGTGTCCTCCTTTTGTTTATTATTACACTAGGAGCCCCAAAATCAGTGTTCGTTTACGGCCCCGACAAATTCAGGGCGGCCCTGGTACCATGTATAAATACTCATGTCATAAATATCTCTATCACGTTATGTTAGGCCAATTAGGCTTCACTGATTTTCCCAAAATGTTTACAAAAACTTGGGCATGTTCAATATTGATTTATATACATTTAATATAACACTAGCAATAAGGTATTTATTTTGTTGCCCCACGAACAACATCATGGTTGTTTGTGAATGTGATGCCACTTTTATTACCTTTTTGAAGTGGGCATTGAACCGATTGTGTTTAATTTATTCACTACGTGTTGTCAAAAGTGTAATATATATATACATAATAATATCATGGACGGTTTATTATGAAGCTTCTTGGCAATGTGAATATTGTTGCATGTTTACAACACTCTGATTTTCAATGGTCAACAATGAATTAATATTTTCCACGTTTACGGTTAAAGTAGTTAAAGTTGTGCACTATCATGTGTACCCTCGAAATCTCCTATTGTATTTAATATACTAGGACTCTAGGCATGCTATGATCTTTATAGGATATATTAGCCATGTGTTTATAGGATATGCTTTTACATTAATTTATATAAATACATATAAATGTTGGTGACCCAAAATCAATTTATGATCTTTCAAATCTCAATATAAATATATATGGGTAATTTGCATCAAAGCACCTTTGAACTTTGATCTGTTTATCATCTCGGAAAAATAACTTTAAAACCTTCTTAATTTTGATTTTTTTGGCATTTACATTATTTGAACTTTACAAATGTAAGAATACTCAAAATTCAGGGGCATCGATGCCAATACCCATTGACATGTGTTGTTATTTCGGATTAAGAATTTCATAATTGACATTTTAAGGTTCATTAGCTGGTAACAAAGTTTGTTTGGCCTAGTCTTAACTCCACTACATGCCTATTTGTAAATTTTGCCAATAATATCCCATGTTCTTACACTGATATCTAATAATGAGATAGTACATTATAACATTAGCCGATAATGTCACTCTATTAGAAAGAAAGAAAAAAAGGTTCATTAGCTAGTGGTCATATTTATAAATTTGAATAATTTAGTGTTTGACGGAATAGATTCCATCCAATCAATCGATGTTTGAAATTGAATTTTTATGTAGAATTTTTTTTTCGTTATTCTTACAATATTTAGTTGAAGCGTGTCCACATATTGAATCACTATATAAACATGATAAATGTATTATTATTCTCGATATGGTATTAGTATTATTCTAATGAAGTCAAGTTCACTTTGATAGACCAAGAATATGGACTATTTTTTTCATGTATACCAACATACATATGGAGTTTTTTTAGTAGTATTATACGATTATTTTATAGCGACGACAAAACTATTTATACACTTAATTCAACAACATCTATGATATTTATGTCACAGTCAGATAATTTTTACAAATTTATATGTTTATCAGTTACAGTCAGTTTTCTTGTATGTGGTCGGCAAGCTCGTATTTTTCACGTTTCACACATAACGTGAAGTGGTGCACTATAGTCTATATATATTATTTAAAAACAAAAAAGTACGTTTTAGGAAATATATAATACTTTATATTTTTTAATTCCTTCCGAGTTCCGACCAAAGTCTGTATGTTAATTCTAATTAAATAGTTTGATTCACATAATATATATTTTTCTTGCGTCTATTTGAAAAAGGTACACTTTTTTTGTTTACTCGATAAGGTATTATTCATTATTATATTAAAGTCAAATACTTATTCTTTTATTTATCAATAATCCATAATGTGATATTATTTATATACTTGCATAATTGCATGATATGTATCATGCGATTATTTGTTTATTCAATAGACGTACGAGCGTGCATCATCCTATATTTTCGGAATTTTAAGAAAATCTTTAGGGGGAATTGTTCTTCTCACAATAACAATAATATAAATGTTTACACTACATGTTGACTTATGTCTTATTATATGTCATGATATTTTTTTACGTAATATATGTATAGATGATTGTCATTGTCGGATATTGAGGTTATTAATCTCTCGTATAAGACTTGGCCAACGGCCGGCAAATTCAAGTGACATGGCGGCCGGTAAACTTTCAAGCTTACCCGTAAGCATTATGCGTATTTAAATTAGGATAAATATATAAAAATGCATATTGCATGTAGAGTAAATATTTACGAATTTCATTAAATATTTGAAATTAACAGGATCAATGTTCTTGATAGCTTAATTTTAATTTGATGTGTGAATACATGAAAAAAGATACCTTAAAACAATCCGCACTCCCTAATTATCTCTCGTGTGCTTTTTTTTCTTCTCCTACTTGGGGCATACCGTGAAGTTCAGACCCGGCGACGCGTCTGGACACGGTCCTTCCCCGGTGATATATAAGAGTTTGAACAAGTTATATATCATATAATATTTCTATATCTTTGTATAAAACTATAAATATTTAATTAATTATAACTTATTGAAACAAAATATAAAACTCTCCTGCTAGCGATTGAGAGTGATGTTATTGTGTTTATAACATGAATTGTCAAATCAGAGGTTTAAAAACGCTCGTTGAGGCTTAAGCCGTGTGAGAAACATGTTCTCTTTTGTCGTTTAAACATAAAGCTCTGTTCTAACTAATTACATGCTTAAAGTGTTAAAAATAGAAACTATGTTGGTTCCTCTTTTACCGTTGTCACTGTCTAGACATTAGATGATACATATGACGCCCTCATGATGCCTTATTATTATCTCATTTTAACTAAATTTTCACGTATTGCCAATGTGTATCACTATTTTAGATAATTTTTTCATGTTTTGAATCATCTACATAATCCCCCAGCTACTTAATCGAATTGACGACTGTCCCCACGGACTAACACGAGTCTTTTCAGCGTGTTTTGTCCTCACTCACACACTTCTCGAGAAATTTCCAAGGAACCCACCCTAGGATTACTCCAAGCCAAGTACATTTAACTTTGAGATTCCTATGAACAAGTTACCGAGAAAAAAAAAGATGCATCTTGTTGACATAGGTAGCACCAATCAATTATTTTAAGTCTCTTCGACCATACAACCCCGTACCTATATGATCTCCAATAACCATGCAGTCTCATACTTACATAATCTCGGGATCGTCCCATGAACACATGCCCTTGCGCAGGCGATGCAAATTGTACATCTTACCCTTTCTTGCCCATCAACTCACGGGATTGACGATTGTCACAAATGAACGCTGTGAATAAAAAGATATTTGGTGATACACGTTGGCAAAAAGTACAATTTTGGTTAAAATTGGATAATGTCGTGGCATCATCAACGCGGCACATACCTCATTTAATGTTTTGAATAGTGACAACGTAAAAGAGAACCGTCAAATTTTCAATTTTTAAAACTTAAGATATTTTTGCGACGACTTTTAGGTTTTAAGAATATGCTTATAACTTTATATGACTTTATGGTATTGTCGCTATTTTCTCTTGAAATAATAATAATAAAAAATCTACTTGAAAAATTGCTCATATTCAATAAAACAGTATATTTATTTTGTTAATAAATATTTTTTTGATAAATTTTTGTTAACAAATATTAATAGAGCATATGTCATTTTTTCATAATTTTAACTTACTTATAATTTTGTAACTTTCGAAGTTTTTCCTCAATAAACATATTTTTATTAGACAACACAACGCTATAACTTTATTGAATTTGAGTATTTTTTTCCACCACAAAAATAATTTAGAGATCCAACAGTTGGTGCAATTGGCTATAATTTAATAGTTTCAGCTTTCAAGTTTCACCCGTATTAAAATTATTTCTTTATTCAAGTTTCAAGGTAAGAACTAAGAACTAAGAAGAGTAAGATAAAGACTTCAAAGAGAAAAGAAACGAAAAAGAAAAGCAATAAATGAATTCCACACAGTATTCTACGTGCCATATTTGACCACGTTACTTTTGTTGCCTCTCTCTACTTCCATTCACACACTTGTGTGGGATCCACATAACATAATTAAATTATTCACGACCCAATTGGCCTAATAAAAATTCTGCAGGGGTCATAGATCTCCTTTTCTTTAGTCACGATTATAATAAAGTCTCAAATTATTATATTGATCAAATTGCAAAATTGCCCCTGAACTTTGATATTCCGTATAAAAATTATATTTACTTTGGTATTATTCACCACCCCTTTCGGTATGAAAATAAAAGTATAATCAATGACCCCTATTTTAGTTTGAAATATATGCTAAAGAAGAATATTCACGTAATTGATTTAGATGGTATTAATTGAATTGTTATAAGTGAAAAACATGCTACACACACGTTAAATAATACATGAATATATCTTACCCTTGTCATACCAATCTTTCGTAAAGTTTAGAACTTAATTAGTAATCAGTATTTAGAATTGAAATAGCTTAACAACTAACATGTACTGTGATGATCGATAGTCTATTTTATTTAGCTCTTAAACTCTTAGTTTTCTCTCTAATATTGCCCTTTTATTTATAAAAATACTAAGCTATCTAACGCAATTAGAAGTGTACGGAGTCTAACTCGATCTTAAAATTTTCAAATCGATGATTACCATGATACACAGAAAGAACGGATAATATTTTCACGTCACATTTGATGTTGGTAGGCGTATTTTCCGTATTATATTATATTTTTTATTTAATTATTACGACAAAATAAAAGTACTTTCATATCATATGTTGTATTCTCCTCCGATACAAACAATATGTTCGATAATATAGAAAACCATCTTTAAGCGAGAGCCTCGGAGTACCTATACAGTGAAGCACATAACTCATTAACGATGCAAAATCACTATAAATTACATGTGCTCATAAATTTACACGCCAATTAATCTCCCAAAACACCTTTTTAAATATAATAATAACCGCTGTAAATTTATGATGTTTGGACGAGAGAATTATATTATACTATTGAGATTATTAATTTATTAATTATTAATTTTCTAAGTATTAAATTTAACGTTATAGTTCACTGACTTAAAAAATATTATTTAATTAAGATTATTTATTCATCAAGTATCAAATACTTATCGAAGTTCTATTTCATCAGTTGATACGAGAAAACAATACAATATGTGTAGCATAATGTCCTTTATTCGCTGATCTTATGTACTCTATTACAAGATATACCCTCACTTTAAATGGTAATATTAATCAATATATATATGTATATAACTATATACTATATATCATATAGGGAATATTGGAGAGTTTACAGTTAATTAAATAAAAAAGATTGAAAAGGTAATTGGAGTGTTGAGATTCAAAGCAGAAGACAAGGCTCTCACGCACACCTATAAAAGAAGGAGAAGAAGCCAACAAGAGGCTGAACTTGCGAGTTCTGATTCTCTCTGATAATTTGTTGTGGCCAAGACTCGCCCTTTCTTTATCTCCTCGAGTTTTGAGGGACACCCAGAAAGAGAGAGATTCCTCCCTCTTATCCTCCCCGTCACCGCTCATCTGGGTCGTCTCCAATGGCGAGCTTCGTCCTCTCGGAATGCGGCCTCAACACCCTCCCCAGGCTCGGCCTCAACCCCAGAAGACCCGCCATGGCCGCTTCCTCCCTCAAGCTCTGCCCCAAACCCAGAGGCTTCGCCCGCGGCGCTCTGCCCCTCAAGCCCTCCCGGAACTGGGCTCTGAGCGTGAGCGCGCCGGCGAGATTCTCCGGCCTCGGGGAGGAGGAGGCGGCGGCTTCCGTCAATGGCGGCGAGGCGTTCGACCCGGGGGCGCCGCCGCCGTTCAAATTGGCCGACGTGAGGGCCGCCATTCCCAAGCACTGCTGGGTGAAGGACCCGTGGCGGTCCATGAGCTACGTCGTCCGGGACGTCGCTGTGGTTCTCGGCTTGGCCGTCGCGGCGGCGACGCTCAACAACTGGGTGGCTTGGCCTCTCTACTGGGCTGCTCAGGGCACCATGTTCTGGGCACTCTTCGTTCTCGGCCATGACTGGTAAAAAATCAATTCTATTCAAACGTAATCTCTTTGAGTAATGCTAGTTCTGTTCTAGGTTTACCGGTGTTCATTTTTGGTGTGTTAAATGAAAAAATCGGCTAAAAGAAATGGAGCTAATCGTCGAGCCGTTCGAAAAGCCGAGCGTTTTTCATTTTTTTGGTTAGTCGCGGGGTGAAGGTTTGAACTTTGAAGATACCAGCTTAAATACTCAACCGTTGAGCCAATTGACCGATTATCGGGACAAATGATCAACTGTCGAGCTGTTCAAAGCGTCGAACGCTTGAGCAGTTGATTATCGAGATTTGTTATTTTGGTAGGTTGAGCGTTTTTCAATGTTTCGTATGTCATAGGGCTCGGACGCTGCGAAAAGTTCTAATTATTGGGATTTGTCCCGAGAAATCAGTGTTATTTTGAAATTTTTGTGTCGCGAGGACTTTGAATATAACAGTAACACTGAAGGATACAAGTTCAAACTTCAAATGCTCGATCAGTTTTGATTGACGTATTTGTTGCTGTTGCAGTGGTCACGGGAGTTTTTCTAATAACGCGAAGCTTAATAGCGTGGTGGGTCATATTCTTCACTCTTCAATCCTCGTCCCTTACCATGGATGGTTAGTCTTTTTTCCTTGTTTTTTAAAGAATGATTGAGATTTTGACTGATAAAAGTGTTATTAGACTTACCTAATTACAATCATTGTCGTTAATTTCAGGAGAATAAGCCACAGAACTCATCACCAGAACCACGGACACGTTGAGAACGACGAGTCATGGCACCCGGTGAGTTTTTTTACTCGGGAATTTGTTATCATTTATAGTATGTTGATATGAATTTTTGAACATTGAATTTGACAATATCTGATTGTGAATTTCGCAGTTGTCAGAGAAAATCTTCCGGAGTTTGGACACGGTTACGAAAATGTTGAGGTTCACATTGCCGTTTCCTATGCTTGCTTACCCGATATACCTGGTGAGCCATCTAACCTTGTTCGATTATTGGTAAATTCAATTTCCAGGTTTCTGTTTGATAACTTAAACGAGCTGAGTTGACTTCTGCAGTGGAGTCGCAGCCCGGGGAAGAAGGGTTCTCATTACGACCCGAACAGCGATTTGTTTCTCCCGAACGAGAGGAATGACATCATCACGTCCACCGCCTGTTGGACAGCCATGGTCGCTCTGCTCGGGTGTCTTTCCTTCGTAATGGGTCCGGCGCAAATCATCAAGCTCTATGTCGTTCCTTACGTGGTATGTCTCGTTTTCTTTGCATTTGAAGTATTTATTCTGCTCCAAGAAGAAACCTCCTCTTATATTTGAACCTCGAAATTCAGATTTTCGTTATGTGGTTGGATTTGGTAACGTACTTGCATCATCACGGCCACGAGGACAAGCTTCCATGGTACCGCGGACAGGTAATGAATGCTTTTCATTCTCGACGAGCTATGCAAATTCAAAATCGTCAATGGTGTAAACGTAAAAAACATTTCCTATATAGTATATATACAATTTTACAGATTACCATATGTAAACATTAAAAAAGATTCTTCGGAATGCTGTATAAGGTTGCCATTGTTAGATAGGAATACTAGTATTAGAAAAAACCTAATAATTTGACGCCGATAGAGAGGAACTTAAGCAAATCTTGAAGAAAGGGCAATTTAGTCAACGGTACATTTACAGAATTCTTCTTTGGTCGAACAGGAATGGAGTTATCTAAGAGGAGGACTGACAACTCTTGACCGCGACTACGGCTGGCTCAACAACGTTCACCACGATATTGGAACACATGTCGTTCACCACCTCTTCCCGCAAATCCCTCACTACCACCTCGTCGAAGCCGTAAGTGTCGCTCGACTTCTATTAATATTTTGGTTTTTTCTTTTGTAAATTTAATAATCATGCTAAAATTCTCCTGAAAAAAAAAAACAGACTGAGGCGGCTCGGCCAGTTTTCGGCAAGTATTACCGGGAGCCAAAGAGATCGGGGCCTCTTCCTTTCCACTTGCTTGGAAGTCTGGTATCGAGCATGAAGAAGGATCACTACGTCAGTGATACCGGAGACATCGTTTACTACAAAACCGATCCCGATTTGTATGGAAAAACCACATCGAACTGAAGTTTATGCGACAGAGATTGTGAATTGGAGGAACGAAAAAAACGACAAGCCATGGATTCTTTGCAGTGTTAAAGCTAACCGAAGCAGTACAAGTACAACCACTGCCGAAAGACGAGAACAGGCGATTCCTGACCTCTGAAATTCATTCTTTCTTCCATTGGCCAAAAGGGATCTTCACAAAGTAGATTATGAGTATCAAATCTACTCAATTGTTTTGAGTAAGAACAATAATATAGTATATTATTCAATTATGAAAGGAAATTTTTTTCGCATTGCTTTGCCCTGGAGAATCCTTTATTATATAATACAAAATCACGACGAACATACAAATAAATCGACACAATAATTTTACTCGGAAACTAAGAATTCAATTTGTGACGGAAGTCCCGAGCAAGGGAAAAAATGACATGTCACTATGGAAGAAGTATAATACGGAAAATAAATTATGCTTTTAATGAACACTAAAACGACAATCACATAAAAGTCGTTAATTCGGAATGTTCTATTCCTCCGCAGAATTCCCAGATGCCGTTTTGGTTCTAACTTAACAATAATAAATATTATATATGTATATATGTGTGTGTATATATATATATGTATATATAATACTTTATAGCCACCCTTACGTACTTGTGTGGCAAGTATAGTTTGAGAAGAGTTGGTGAATGAAAAAGATTAATGGATAGAAAATCTGAAGGAAGCTCTTTTATTGGTGGTGCTAAGTGAAATTGTTGATTATGCTTGTGCAATGTGCACTAGCCGCTGCCAATAGTGTTAAAAGAAAGGACAACCATATGTGGTCTCACATTTATTTCCGCTTTGAGTTTTGATAATTTGATTCTCATAATATACATTTAAATTATTTTACGTGTACTAAGGATTAAGGAATATTTAAAAGTTTAAATGGATGAGATTTTCTTAGGTCCCATGTGCTTCCTTAAAAGGGAGAGATCATGAAAAGCACACTCACAACTATTTAGATTTTACACACACACACACACACACACACACACACACATATATATATATATATATATATATATATATATATATATATATATATATATAAGGGTGAGGCTAAAGATGTGAATGAATTATGGTTGGATAAGATATAAATTACACATTGCATGAAAAAAAAAAAGCAAGAGAATTTTTCAGTGATAATACAAAAGAATGAAAGAGTAAGAATTTATCTTATAATTTACTATCAAAACTATTAAGTCTTAACTAATTCTTCTCATAAAGATTATGCATGCTTGATTTAATTCAATAGAAAAAATTATACAAAACCATATTTAAGTAAGGGTGCGTATATTTTGTCATTCTATGAAAGTCAAGTAGCTCCGCCCCTATGTATTCAATGATCGAAGAAGATGGTGATCTAAGAAAGTAACGAACCCTGATCACTTAATTATGTAAGAAAAATATAGTTAGTAAAACATGTTAAATGTTATTAAAATAATATTTTTCAAATAATATTTTTTTTAGTTGCATTTCTCATTTGTATTACCTCAAATGCTTGTGAGAAAGAAAGTAAAAAAAAAGGCTCAAAGTAGTCTTGTATTTAAAATACTTACTCCCTTACTTTTGTGTGTGTGTGTTTTTTTTTTTAATAACATTATCGATTAATATTACATTATATTTCAGTACTACCGGCGGTCCCGGCGGTCCTTTGAGATTAAATTCAAACTCTTCGGTGACGTATTTATTGGTATCAAACTATCAGTAGACTATGTTCTTGGTGTTATTTCACTCATATTCATATATGATATATGCATATGTTTATAGCCTATATATATATATATATATATATAAATAAATGTAACTATAAATTACATGAGATTAAAATACTGATACATGTATGGCTGTTGCAGTCTTAGCCACACAATAAAGGAGTAGATCTACTAATTAAATATTTTGGAGTTTGGACGAAGAGAAGATGATTTCTACTTGTTATGTGCATTCCAAATCCCAATAGTGATATATATTTTGTTCATATAATAAATGTAACAAATTATCATGTTCAGCTATTCATTTTTTTAATAAATAAATCCAAAGTTTAATATAATTTATTACAATTTACAACAACTTCCTACGATGAAGTATGTATGTGTATATATATATGTATTAACCAAATAATAATAAATGTCAGTCCTAATATGTATGTTTGGGCTTAACTTATCTTGATTAGTAACCAAGCCCATTAGCTCTCAATTTATTATGGGCCTAATAAACTGTGTTAATTTCGTGATGACGTCAGGCCCATTAAAAAGCCCAATATAGGTAAATGATTCAAGATCTGGCCAATACTGGCCCAAAAATATATTTAATCATTCAATGGTCAATTTTATTATATATTCAGCTCATTAACAAGGAAACAACTTGAATCAATAAAATAATAAAAAATAGCCTCTTTTTGCGACTTGTATATAAAGTAAGAATAAGATAAGCTATACGTATATCAACCTTGGAAAATAATTGTGGTCGTTGAGAGTTGACATAAACTATTCTTGCTTACCAAGTCATAGAGGAAAATTTCTCATTAAATAATACAAGGGAGATGAGAACAAAATGGCCAGCTTTTGACCGAATAAAAGATGACGATTTTTTCCTCTTTTTTTTGTACTACTTGTACTCAATTATTATTTTTTAGTTTTATCATATCATTCCTGCAACAAAATAAATTCTCATTATATATATATATATATATATATATATATATAAACAAGATTCAAGAAATAAAATTTGGAGTTGCTTTTTTGTAATTCTGAATTTAGAAACAATTTGGAATCAATATCACTATCCTAAATTTAATAAATTCTTTATTTTCAAGTTATATATATTATTGAAATGGTACTATTGATCAAGATTATGTGTCCTCACATTAGAAGATATATTCTTAGTGGAAGAAACAAATAACAGTAATGACTGCAGTTACATAAATACACAATTTCTGTGTCTTAGGATCGAATCAACACCTGTTTCAAATCATAATTAATTTAGACATTCTGTCTAAATTAATAAGTCATCATTCAAATATAACAATCAATAAAAAAAAAAGTTGAAATATTATTCATGATTATTATTTAAGAAAATAATGAGTTACAAATTATAATTTTCATTTTTTTTTCGTGGGTGAGTTTAGAGTATTAAACTTAAAAAATTAAATTATAAATTTCATTAATTAGTCGTATCTTTATCTCTCTCTATAATTTTATAATTTATAGAAATTGAAAGAAAAACATAATAATATGGTTTGCTAGGTTGAGAAAAAATCTCGTGGGCGGCTCAACCATAACCCTATGTTATTTATACAAAAGATTATATATAAATTAAAACGCATTGTCGTACTCATACTAAGAAAAGAAGTTAGACTAAAGAAACCATTAACAAAGACATTGGTCAAGAGGGTGGACCCCACGCGCCTTTCATTATTTTATAAGACGACAACCTTTTATTTTTCAATTATTTAAGAGGAAATGGGACTATATTTTCCAAGGTTTCTTTTCAATGGTGAATCACTTGAGACTTGAGAGTTCATTCAGACTATAAAGTGATGAAAATGGGAGAGTTTGAAAAAGAAAAATGAAGTTTTATATCAAGGGATTTACGTAATTTTTTACTTTGCATGATAGAATTATGTGTACTTGAGATTAGGAATAAAAATATGATAGTTAGATTATTTATCTCATGGATATAAATAGAAAATAAAATATCATCGACAACTGTTAGTGCCAATACCGATACAATGCCAATAGTCCGAATGTACTTTACAAAATGTGAATATGTCTGTTTTTTTTTCTTTCTTTCTTTTTTGGTATTATCGTGATAGCCGATTACCGTGGATTATCCGTAATCAACAAATAATAAAACAACCCAATATATCGTAGAAACTTAATTCTAAACAACATTAACATAAAAATTTAAAATCTAATACGTTCGATCTTATTCTGACTTAAATTGTCGGATACTGAAAAAATAAAAAACCCACAACTAAAATATTCTAGTTCCGAATTTACTTGAATTTTACAAAAATAGTGCCTATATTTATAGAGTTATTCATATGTAACCAATAATCATTAACTAAAAGCATACTATAATGTATACGCTCTCATGTCATTGAGAAATCCTCTTCAACTATATAATAAAAAAAAATGGTGGTCCATCATCCTCGTGGGTTAATAATTAATATTAAATTAGACGCTCTTAATCTCCCAACGTCTTTCTTAGCCTGCCCTAGACATATAACATTTATATGCTCAAACTTTTTCTACAAATCCCACTAAGGAAGAGTACACTTTATTTATTATCATTATTATTTTGGGCAAGACACTAACAAAGGTAACGTTTTGTGAGAGTGACTATACTCGTTTTTGGACCAAAGGCAATACGTGACATAAATGTGAACTTAGGTGAAGAACAATTAATCACTTTGGTAGTGGCAAAGTTGTCACATTTGACTATTTATATATATAATTGGATGAAATCATTATGTTTATTATAATTATAGCCGGCAATAGGGTGGGTAAACTTGGCCACTACCCCCACTTTAGCTTTCTACAAACCGGAATTTGCCCTATTGCTATAAATACTATATTTAGTTGAAAAAACATATATTTTTATACCCAATTTTTATTTATTTTTTGTAAATATATATTATATAACATAGGTAATCTTAATGAATAGTGTCAGTATTGTAAAATAACATACATAGTCTTATTCAAAATCTCACTTATTCTTACGCTCAATATACCTTTAATCTTGACAAATAATGTAGTATTCTTACGCTCAATATACCTTTAATCTTGACAAATAACGTCACTACAGAGAAAATTTATATATTTAAAATATGTTTTTTAAGTATAACAATATTACATTTCTTACATACTTTATTCATAAACATAATTTACAAACTAAAACCTAACCTTTGAACCATAACTTTTACCTAACCTTTTTACCAAAAAAAATCCCGAGCTTGTCGTGTATTTCTATCTCATCCTCAATGAGCTTCATCGCCTCGGTACCTCATCGTCATCAACACATAACCATTGAAAACTCTTTTATGCTATATGTTGTCGATTGATCGCATTTTTTTGTTGTCAACGCGGTTATTATTTTCTTTTTGTTGCGCCTCGTCGAGTCAAACATCATCTTCTCTCGCAATCCTTCCTTCAAGTTGTTATATAGTAGGTATTTTGCGAATAAATAAGTAATATATCTTTATATTACAAAAATTAAAAGTAAAAGAAAAAATCCAAATCAAAATTGCTATTTATTTATATAGCATAAGATTAGCAACTTTTTTATATCATGTTATATGCTTCTACTTTCCACTACTGTTTTCTTCTTAATTATCAATGCTCCACTTTCGTTCTTTGAACAGTTTGATTTAATAATGCTTTGAGGTTCAAATCCGTTATCCTTTTTTTTTAGATATTTTTATTTTGGTTAACAATTCTATAGAACTGTTTTTTTTTTTTTTTTTTTTTTTTTTTTTTTTTATAACATTTCTATAGTTTTTAACCGCGTTTCTATATTTAGAAACGGCAACCGGTAAAAATAAAAACGATATAAATTTTGTAAACTAAATGCAGATAATAATATCTACTCCAATACAGTATCCAGAAAACCGGAACTCCGGTATAAATACGGAACCAAAAATTTCTGGTTCTGAATCTTCAAAAAATTTGAATTCCAGTTTTTCTTTTGTTCAATCTGTACCGTTGATATTTTATATCCAACGGTCGATTTAAAAAACTAAGAAAAATAAAATAAAATATGGAATGAAACCGGAGCCGGATATTAGGTTCCGGATAAAAAACTAACCAAATTTTATGGTTCCGAAAAAATCCGGAATTAGAAAATTCTGGTTTTGAATTTTACCGGATTTTTATAAAACAAAACCGGAAACAATATTTTATACTGTATTTACAGCATTAAGGATATCCAAACCGGTAAACACAAGCTCCCCGGTTCTTTATCATAAAGTAGCAATTTTTGAACCGGAATGAATAACCGATATTCAAATTGATAACTGAAGATCACTAGATTTTGGGGGTACCGTGAGTTGATAGAAAATCTGATATATGGCGCCATAAAAGGTGCCAAATTTAGAGGACAGAAAGCCCAAATAGGTGGCGATTCATCACGGTTTGTGACCACAATTGTTTGAACAGAATTTTCCGGCGAGAAAAGACACAAAAACAGGTGGTTGGCCATTATAAAAAAGAGATTCTCTTGGCACCACCAAGCGTTAGTGGCTAATAGAGCGAACATCACAATGCTAGATATTTTATTTGTTTCCCCACACACCCATCAACAACAAAACAGAACACAACAATTTGCAACGCTCTCCCATCCAAAACCAAATAAATAATGATATACCTTTTGGTGGTCAAGGCCATACCGATGATGATGCCGGGCGGGTAAAGGGCGAGCCAATCTTGCGTTTTTCGGGCGCGGGCAGCTCGTGCTTGCAGGACAGACCCGGCACCGTAATTTGACATAGGCGCGGGGCAGCCTTGACATACAATATGCAGTTACCTTGACACGACAAGCAATTCATGCGGTTCACGGGGAAAGGGCTAGGCAATCTTGTGTTTTTTCGGGCGCGGGGAGCTCGTGCTTGAATTGACATGGGCACGATAAACCCGGCTCCAAAAATGTTAAAATAAAATCTCACAATATATATAAAAAATAAAATAAAAAAAAAACTGAATAAAAATACGCATAAATAAATACGTGCACTTTCAAATTAACAATTACTGTCAATTACAAACATTTTCGTCAAAAATTAAAATTTTGAGAGCAAAACCCACCAAGATATAAACCTTAAGGGCCGTCCGTCAGTACAAATTACAGAAGAAATAAGAAATTCCGAAGCAGATAAAATAGACAAATCCCGAGTCTTTATTGCTTTCGCATTCGAAGCCAACAATAAACGAAGAACAATTCAATTGGATAGTCAAATACAGAGAGAGAAATAATGTTTTATTAACTATTATTCAAAACAATTTCCAAAAGCACAAATCTTGATTAATTTGACTAATCTCATCCCCTTTGGGGAAAATATTACAGATAACACCCACCCTCGAGAGGGAGATCGAGAAAAGAAATAAATAAACAAATAATATAATATAATGTAATAAAAAAATTCACCATCTTCTTCTTTATCGACCTGTTGACTGTTGAGATCTCTTGGTTGAAATTTATCAGTAATTTGTCTAAAATAAATAAATAAAAAATAAATTATGCCACCAATTGCTCCTGCTCTATGTACAGCTGTTCCACCCATGGCGGAATCACCTCGTGAACTCCCTTGTTGAGCTGATGATACTGTTGCTTCTCCGACGGCACGTCCTTCACCAGCGAGTGGACCCACGACACGTCGGGCTCGTCGAGCGACGGCCTCGCCGGCGACATTGTCGGAGACCCGGGGTTGTTGTAGCCGTTGTTGTTTCCGTACCTGAAAGAGGCGGATTTTCGCAGCTTGTTGAGCTCGTCGCCTTGGACCGCCCAATTGAGCTTCCCGTCCGGCGAGCCCCAGTCGGAGTACGACGAGGACGACGACATCATCGAGTTGGCGGCGGCGGTGAAGCCCAATTGGCCGCGGTCGACGAAGCTCTGGCTGCGCTGCTTGAACGCGGCGGCGCGGGAGTTCATGACCGCGGCGGCCATGGCGCTCGCGGACGACTCGGGCCCGAGCCCGAACGAGGGCTTCCTCATCGGGGAGGAGGAGAGGCTCGCCGGGTAGCTCGCTCGGAGCTGGTTCATGTTCGGCCGGATCTGGTGCCCGGTCGGAGACTGCAGCTGGGTCGGCGTCGAGGGCTTCATCGGCATTCCCTGGAGCTGAGCCATTAGGTTGGGATCGAAAGAGCCGAACATGTCGTCGAGGTTCGTCGGCTTTAGGTCTCCGATCCTGTTGTAGCACGGGGACGAGAGACGAGACATCTCCTCGAACAGTTCCATTTCCAAGTCGAACTCTCTGGCGCAAACTGCGGTCTTTAGCCGGCTGCCCGGGAGCTGCAACGTCGGTGGAGTGAGAGCAACCTTGTTTTGCCACAACCCTCCGTTTTTCGGGGAAGAAGCGGCTGCCAATGGAGACATTGGCGGGGTTGAAGTCGCCGGAAGAGACATGGATGACGGGCCGAGAGCCAGAGGGCTCAGAGCAGCCATCTCAGATGAGCTCATCGCCATAGACCTCGGAGAAGGCATGGCCGAGCCCGTGGAGGCGTATACAGGTCGCAGATCCTCGGGTCTGTGAGCGAAGAAGCAGACTTTTCTGGTGCAACCAATCTCCTCCTTGCAGAGGCGAGTTCGGTACTGGGCCGGGTGAAGCCACGACTCGAACACTCCGTGGGCATACTCGCAGGAATCTCCCTTCTGGCACGACCCTTTGCGGAACTCCGGGCACGGAACGCAGCTGTAAGGGTACTTCCTGGGGTCTCTGCGCCGGGCGTTCTCGCCAGGGTGAACGAAAGGGCACTCGGTCCAGTCGTGCGTGTACGCCCTGGAGCACGGCTTGATCTTGAAACTGTACATCCTGAAATCGTCGGTCCCATAGATACCGTTGTTGATGTCGGGCATGGAAACGTCTACAGGGTACTCTTTCTTCTCCGATTGAGGCGTCGGAATCTTCTGTAGCTGCTCGTCTTCCCCAATCAGCATATCCTCGCCTCTCAGCAGCATCTCCAGCATCTTCCTCCTTGAATTCCCGGCCGAGTTCACCGGAAAGAGTAAATCCACAGGCCTCTTCTCGCAGGAGTTCAGGCAGTTCCGATCGGCGGAGGCATCGAGCAAGAGCTTGACGGCCTCGAGCGACGAGTTTGACCCGCCAGCAGCGGCACAGTGAAGCGCGGTGACCTTGTCCGAGCCGCAAGCCCGGTTGACGTCGACTTTGAGGGACTCAACTATGTACTTCAAGACCTTGGTGCTTCCGAACATGGCGGCGATCATCAGCGGGGTCCGCTCCTCGAACCCCATCTTCCGGGACCCGATCCTCCTCCCGTACCAGAACCCCGCTCCGTCGACATCGAACCCGCCCTCTGCAACGGCGGCTCTAAACGCCTCGACGTCGTCGGAGGCCGAAAACTCGAGCAACAAAGAGTATTTACAGAGGAAGGCATCGTTCTGCTTCTGAAACCCGTTCTCCATGGTTCCCTGAGAAGGAGCGAGCTTGCTCTTCGACCCACTGCACATTCCCTGAACTTCCTGTGATCAATCAGAACAAGAACCCTAATCAATCTCAAATCAAGAGAAAACCCAAAACCCAAATCGAGAAGAAACCCAGAAACACACCATTTTGGACCAAAAACATTCCAAAAATCGGAAGCGAAATCAAAACGAAAGCAAAGAAGAACACTCGAATTACCTTTGGATAATCGATAGAGAGTAAGTATTGTTTTCACAGAAGAGCACAGAGGAGAGAGAGAGAGAGAGGGATGAGATTTAGGAAGAAAGAGAAGGGATATGGGAGGCTTTATATGGAGTTGGGTCGGAGGAAGACGAGAGGAAAGTGAGACTTTTCTTCTAGGCTCCTTCATTTATTTTATTTTAATTATTTATTTTTATTTCCGTTGGTCAAAGTCAAATTTCAAAGTGTGTGGACCCCACCATCTCCATTACTATGCCTCCATTCTTCCTTCCTACATTCTTTCGCTAGAGTAAATGGCTGCCCCTCAACTTTGCATATTTGTCCACTTCCTTCTTTTAATTTCAAGTTTTGCCACCAATACCCCCTATTGTCAATCACTTTGTGCACTAAGTCGCAACAAGAGAAAATACCTAAGTTTAATATATTAGATTATAATATCTTTATTAATTAAAAATTTTAATTGTTAAATAAATAAGAATAAAATTTTAATAATACTTCAAATTTTTAATATATATTTTTGCCATCTTCTAACTTGTAAAAAACAGTATGCTAGTTTTCTTTTTTTTTTGAAGAATAGAAAAAAAAAATGTTTAATTGTCAAATTAGGAAGAAACTCTAAAGAAAGTTACTTCAAAATAATTCATTTCCCACTCTGAGTGTTAATATTTTTTTTCTCATTTTTTTAACTCGAAGAGATCACGTGATTATTTTTTTTAAAATTAAAAGTAAAAAAAGTTTTTAGCTCTCCGAAAAAAGGAAGAAATATTGGAAAATACTTAAAAATTAGTCATGTATTGTCCACGTATTAATATTTTCTGTCACACTTTAATTTATTAAAAACGGTCTGATACTTTAAAAAAAATTAGGATGAAACCTAAGAAAACTTTGAAATAAAATCATGTGTTGCCCGTAAGTTAATTTTTCGGTCACTATCTAATTTGTTAGAGACTGTGTGATACTTTTAAAAAGTTCAGGAGTTATTTCTGCCAAAGTTACTGAAGTTTGGAGGACAAAATTGCAGCAAAGAAGAAAATTCAGGGGCGTTAGTGTCAATTATTTAAAAATGAAACTCACATGAAATGCAAATTCAAATGCAAATGCGAGTGTGTGTTGGTCGTCGCTTGCTTTGGCTACGGGTGAACCGCCTCAATGGATTATGGGTTTCACTTCACGTGCGATTGGGTCTCTGCCTTTTTCCCTACTCTCCTATTAGCGCGTGTACTCAGTTTCTTGTAGCAACTGAACGAGAATATAAAAGAAGCGTATAAATTCTTTTACTTTATGTTTTAACAAAAAAGAAAGCCATTTTAAATGGTCATATGAATCGAATGTAAGTAACACTAACAACACCATGGAAATATACCTTTGTGTCTTAAAAAAGTTGGAATAAGAATAAAGAATTAGATGCTTGTCCTTCGATATTCGTTTTATATAGTGAAAACACGATTTGAAAATATATTTTTGTTATAGTATTTTGAAATTTTTTCCGATCATCTTAAAGCTATGATTCAAAATACTCACTAAATTTAGTATGAAACAAATTTCACTCCACGAGCGTTTTTGAATGATAAAAATTGTATATTAAGAAGAAAAGGAAAAAAATAAGAATTTGAGGTCTTAAGTGAAAATAAATTTGTTTTCAGATTATAGATTTTTCGTTTTAGTCATTGACATATATATATTTTTTTAATTCAAAAACTTTCACAACTGATATTTATACACATGAATATATGTGTACTTTTTTATAGCATATATAAAATAGTTCACTTTTTTTTTTCAGAGACATTATTAACTAGGATTATAAGTAATCGCATTATAAGATATATTAAAAATAAATATAATTGGGCGTAATTATATATAAACGCAATTTTTAAGTCTAACAAGATTCGAATCCATGACCTCATCTATTGCGGAGTTGTATAATGAATTATAATGAATTTACGACTAGCAATTTTATCTCGAGAGAATAACAATAATAAAGACTAAAGAGAATTACAAAGACACGAGTATATAGAGGTAATAAAAATTTATTTGTTGAGTGTGAAAATGCGCGTGAGAGAAAAGGAGATGGTGACCGGGCAATTGTAAATCCGATGTGTCACGCTTAACGCGTTGTGACAGGATATGCTTCACTCACTCTTCCACTATCCACCTTCTTTATTCTCTCTTTTTTATTTATTTAATTCTTTACTTAATTCTTTTTCCTTTTTATTATTTTCTATACCCATATTTATAGCATTATATTGTATATATTATATTAGCACTCGTCGCTTATATTTATTTATTTCTCTTATTGTGTCATCATAACTCATAAGAGGCTCTCGACTTGAGAGTTTAGTATTAGATAAATTGGCACTAATGTATTGTCGTATGTAATAACTTTGTAGCTTTGTGCAATTTTTCCATATGATTTTTTATTTTTTAACGATAATATCTTTTTACTTTAAAATTGACAAAACAATTTAATAATAAAATCGTGCTTGTGAAAAACACATTACATAGTCGCATATATTTTTATCGATTAGTTCAAATTAATATATCGAATTATGATATTATAACGAAACAATTACAAAATCTATTTATTCAACAATTTCTACTTTGAACATCTTGTCAAATTATAGATAAAAAATGGTAAATTATTTTATACTGTTCATCTAAGGTGTAATGCTAAGAGACATTAATCTCAATTACTATTTAACTTATTAAAATACATTGAATAGAAAAATATTAAATTTATAAATTATTTCATTATTATTTTCATCTAATGGGTAGTTTTTTGGGACATTAACCTCAATTAACTCTTTAATTTAGTAATATAAATAGAATATATATATATATATTATGTACCATAAATTAATAGCGCAAAATGTCACTCGTGCTTTTGTCTCGCAAAAGTGTGACTCATTGACCTTGATAATATCGACTCGAGTTTGTGCATTGAAAGCCTAGATGATGTACACGTGTCAAATCCTCACACGTGAGATCCAAAAAGATGGTGATGAAAGAATCCCACTGACTATTCTTGCTAACAGGTTAGCAACAATAATATGTCTCTGCTTGTCACTAATTAAACTCGTTTCACTATTTAGGTTATGTTATGTTCGACTTTACAAATAATTTATTATTAATTCTACCTAATCTTTTGCCACCGCCACTGAATTAAAGGTTCTCTTTAATAATATATAAAGTATTGTGTTTGAAACCTTTATATTCGACTCTCACTAGACAAAAGTCCTAGAAGACACAATTTAGACTTTTTGAATAGGGATATTTAAGGTATATGTTCTTAATTTTTTAAATGTGTTGGTGTATTTTTATTTTTATTTTTACTAATGGTAACAATACTCAAATATTGCAACAAAAATAAAAATAAAATGAAAAGATATTGTGATTCGATGTCCATGTCTTATTAAATTTTGTTCCACTTTAGAATACATGTACGTTTACGATTAAAGTTTGAAAGTATAAATTGCTTAATATTTATATTACAATAAATAGAATTCGACTTTGACATTATTTTGTGGCATTTAAGTACTATTTTAGGTATTAAAAAAACATAGATGTAAGGTATACGTAACATAAGCATATTTGGTATAAAAATTCGGTACTTATGCCACATGTATTACTTTTGAATATTATTATTAGGAGTAAGATTAATGAAATAGTGACAATTCACAAACAATGAAGTCTCGCATTGTTTATTAAGTTGTCGACTCAGCTATTAACAAAGACTAAAGAGGATAATATTAAAACGAGATAGTGCTGATTATTTGTAGTAATCTTAATGCCATTATGACTTAAGATACTTAAAGGATAATTCATGTATACTTAGTTTAAAATTAAATTCAATCACATGTTAGAGAAGATAAGAGATTCACAAATATTTTTATAACGTTTTTTTTTGTTTCTTTATTATTTTGATAAATTATTATAAAAAAATCAGTCTCGGTACGATATTTCTCAAAAAATAGTGAAAGAATTCGTTTTTTTTTTTTTTAATTTGTAATTTGAAAAATTATAGGCTGTCAATAATATATTGATTGTAATTAAGAACACTCTTAATGATATCAAGAAGCTGAATTGTTTCTACTGGGTGCTCTAACAATGAAAAATGTAATTTGTGTTATATATTTACAAACTAATATTTAAAATTTAAAAGAATAATAATTATTATTTACATATCTTTTAAAGCAGAAATTAGTAATAAAAAGCATATAAATTTAGATAGCTATCTCTAACCTTAACGTCAAGCCAAAAACAAATGATTGGATATAATTTGTATAGATTGTTGAATATTGAGGAATATCAATAACAGCAACATACATAATAAATAATTAATTAATGATTCGATGATGATAATAATCTGAAAATTTGTAAAATAAGCCACATATTCCTCTGTATTAATTAATATTTTGTCCACAGAATATGCACGTGATTTAATAAACTGTTTGTTAATATCCTTTTATATGAAGTGGAGTTGTGTCCAAGTAAATTGCCTAAAAAGAAAACAAGTTTATTTTATCCTTACAACGGCATCAAAACATGCAATTATAGTTTATATGCTCATCTGTAATCAATTTATTATTAATTAGATTCCATTTTGTCACGCTGCAATATTCAAACATTTCTTAATATGAAACTATCAAAATTAAAAGTCGCATAAAATGGTTTTGGGCTTTTTTGGGCTTCGTGACCCCATAATATGGGAACTTCACAAACACAAATCAATTCAAACTCACTATTACAAGCTCAATATCTCAGGTCTGTAATGTTACATATGTAATAAATAAATACTAAGGGCATCTCCAACCTTGACACCATATTTGGTGTTAAAATTACATCAAATGGTGTAATTTTAGCACTAAATTTATTTCATCTCCAACCACAACACCAAATTTTACACTAAAAGGAATATTCTTTATTATTATATTATTAAATCATAGATTCTTTTTATACAAGATAAATTACAAAATTAAATAAATTAATAATAAATAATAATACAAAATTAAAAAAAAAATCAAGTTCAAATAAATATTAATTACTCGGAAACATATTACATTAAAATAACTAAAAAGCACACAAGATAAATTACATTGTACTAACTCTCTGAATTACCAAATTCGCTCCACAAATGTTCAATTAGTGCATTTCAGAGATCAAAATGAGGTTCTCTATCCCTCGTTTGTGTATTAATTTTGTATCTATATAAAGTAATATTTTATATTAACTAAAATTAAAAAATAATTAAATTCATTTTTAAGTACAATAAACTAATCACACTATAAATTAAAATTACAAATCATGTAATCACTTTCTTAGGTAATAATACAAATCATATTTAATTTAATACCATTAACTAACTTATTTTAACACAATATTTATTTATTAAAAAAAAATTACCGTGTGAACATTATCCCACCAAATATAGTGGGACACTGTTTAAAAAAACTGCATTACGCTATAATAGCGTTGCTTTTGGTGTCTCGTTGGAGTGAGACACTGTCTCCACTTACACCAAATTTCATGTTTTGGTGCATCCTTGGAGATGCTCTAATACACTATGAATAACCAATATACTCTTTTATTTTTTGGTAATATTGCTGAATATAACCTCAAGGTATTGACAATGAGGACTAAACGCGGGGTGGTGTTTTTCCGTGTCTCGCTTGTCTAGGAAACACGAATTCGGTTACTGTTCAGTCGTATTATATCGGGAATATGACAACATGATTGTGCGACATGATATGCAGGGCCGGCCCAATCATTTTGGGGGCCATGAGCGAAAATCAAATGTGAGGCCTTATTTAATTTTTTATATTTATTTATTTAATAAAAAATATACAATAAAAACATAAATTAATTATCGCAAAAGGATAAGAAAAGAATTATATAATATTTTCTTTGAAAAATGTGTATTGAACATTTGAGCTATATATGAAAAAAACTTAAAAGTTATTTTGTTGTTGTTGTCGGCGGCGGCTTGGCTAGTATTGATAATTTACCTAGTCCCTGTTCCGTATATATTTCTTTTTTCTTGGTGCTCTTACAGAAGCTTTAATTCATATTATAGCGTCCATGCTAAAAATTTACTAAATTTATTATTAAAAAAATGAGTATATAACTATATATTGAAAGAAAGTCAGAGAACTAATCATATATAAAAAAAACAGAGAACTAATTATGAGTAAGCATTGAGCTACATTAGCGCAGTAGTTCTTATAAAAAATTAATATTACTACAGTGGACTCTATTATATAATTATACCAAGGCCTTAATTCGTTACAATTTGAGACCTTTATTTAATAATTTTTTAATAAAAACACTCATAAAAACCTTTCACATATAGTAGGCCTTGGGCCATTGCCCAAGTGGCCCAGTCCTTAGGCCGGGTCTAATGACATGTTACTTAATTTTTTGGTTTCTCATCAAAGAAGGATAGCTCAAATGGTTGAATATTTGAATTTATACCTTTGAGGCTCAAGCTTGGAGTCGCCATTTTTTTATTATATAAAAATACACAATAATCTTTTAAGGAAAAAAAGAAAAGAAAAGAAAAGAGGAGGGGAAGTAGCTAGGTTTTTTTTTTTTTCTTCTTTTGTCGCTTGTAAAAATAAATCGCGTTCCCTTTTTAATTTTCTTGTTACTTTAACCATTTCAGTCCAAATTAATGTCAAAATCATGGTCTTAAAAATCAGGGAATATAGTGGGCACTGGGCAATGCATGCCTTTCTTTGAGTACGGGGATCGAAGGATTGGGCAGGCCTGTGTAATAAAGTTATATACCAATGTGTAATAATATGTAATGAATGATGTTGGGACACAATTTCCAACGGGCCAAATATCATTTGCAAAAGCCCACTGTAGAGAGGTCCAATCCAATGACAAATGACATTCCTGCGTTTGAATTAATAATCTTATATGTAAACATGTAATTTTGAGAATATAAAGGCGGGGCAGATCCGGGATTTAAATCTCCCGGGGCTAAGTAATCGAAAGAGACCGAGTAAGTATAATAAAATAAAAAATACAAATTACAAAATGAGTATTTCGTTTATATATCCTTTGTTTATTTACTTTTTTTTTTTTTGTGGTAAGGTGTAATAATAACACGATTTTGTACGTTTTCCTTATACTTTCCACAACACTTTTTTGGTAACCGACTTGCAAGCATTTGCGCTTTCATTTTGCACAATAGTTTTTGAGAATCGCCATGCAAAGTCCGCATCGTATTCTCCCATTTGTAGTAGTATTTTTAAATTTTTCTTTTTAATCAAGCGGATATTTATGTCAACATCCCGAAAAAAAATTACGTAGCAGAGGGTCCAGACGCATTCGGGGTCGGCCTTTCACAGTTGTCAATTTAATTGAGAAAGTGAGTGGCATAGCTAGGCCGAGAAGAAAGAATGGCTGTCTTTGCCTTATCGTTTTTTGACACTCCTCTAATGTTGTCCAAGATATTCAACATCACTTTTGCTTGAGAAAAAGAACGCCATAATAAAGTTATACGTATATATATATATATATATATATTAATAGACATATAAAAAAACTATATATGACATACTAAGTTCATAAGCATGTACGTATTCGTGTATATATCATTACTTGAACTAGTTGTTGTGTCCTTTTCGACACACAAGCTGTTGAGTCCTAATCGGCATTAATACTTAATTAGCTTCTTAAACATCCAACTAGATCGAAGTCGTTAAATGTTTGTTTAAAGGGTCAAAATTAGTTAATTGATGTTTATTTATCGCTTATGAACGTTGAACACATGAATCATGCACGAACAACCTATACTTGTTTTCATTATCTTTACAATCTAGATGTACATATCAATATTTAAAAAGATAACGAGTTGTCGTTTAGTTGTTTTTTTCTTCATTCAAGTGTATTAAAATCAAAAGATAAACTATGCAACGTTATTGGGATAATTCTTTGATTTAGAAAAAAAAAAAGATGAAAATAATTACTCTCAGCGTAGTAAAAGGTTGATTTTTATTTTTTTAATACACGCATACCTTATAACATTTTATTTTAACCATTCGTCGAGATATTTTTGAATTAAATATGAGTTAATTTTCGTTTAACGTTAGCTAACATATTTTTTTTAAGCGACACGTGAAATAATGAAGTTATGTTAATATATCTCCTTACGATATATTTTATTTATTTTTGTATACCTTACGTTTTTGGTATTGTTTCTTTTTGACCATTTCTCGAAATATTTTGCAATTAGATATATGAGGTAAATTACTTTTAGCGTTTGCTAATAAATTTGATTAAAAACGACATGTGATATCAAAACTACTATAATTTTATCTCAAACATCAATTCACATTATTAATTATTCTCAAGCAAAGTTTAGTCTTATCCAAACTATGGCTAAACATCAACACAATTTAATGATATTTTTGTGATATAAATTCGGAAGAGATGATCAAATTTTGGGATATTATGACGATCAAAACACATAATTTCTAAATCTGTAGTGTGAATATAAGGCTTTCAAAATTTCACGGGTAATCTGTAGTATTAATTATAAGACTTTCAAAAATATCATGGGTAATCGCAGTGGCCGAAACAGGATTTGAACTTGGGGGTTGTTAGATTTTAAATTTTTGTTAAAAAATATATTTTAGTTGGTTATATTTAATTTTTTTGCGAAAAATCGGTGTGTCTAGACAAAAAATTTATGTGAATTAAAAATAAAAAGTGAAGTAAAAATTTACGGGGGTGGTTCAAACTTCAAACCATCCCCACCAACACGGTTCCGCCCATGGGTAATATTGCATTTGTGCAAAATACGTGCGAAAATTTGTGTTATTTCATACTTAATTATTTTATCTACTGATATTGGAAACATAATAGGTATCAAATCTCTTACCAAGTGTTATTATATTTCGAGTCTCTTTAACAATAGCAATGATTATAATACTTAAAGACTAGAAATCAATTACTCGAGATATCCTATATATCAATATTGAATTAATTAATG
The DNA here is from genome assembly GCA_954871525.1 of Parietaria judaica. Lineage (NCBI taxonomy): Eukaryota > Viridiplantae > Streptophyta > Magnoliopsida > Rosales > Urticaceae > Parietaria > Parietaria judaica. Next base: position 6,905,541 of record OX940862.1, read on the forward strand.
TTAAGCTATAGACATGCATACATATCTAATTAATCTGACTAAAAAAAAGAGTAAATGATATTTATAAAATTTAATCGTAGCCGTACATAAAATCCTCATGTATTGTACATAAACGGAACATAAAATTGAAACTCAACATTGATTTGCGGCGTTTGAGTATTATTGTCGTTAGAAGTTAAAGAAATTGAAAATAAGTCGACACATTCATTATAATAATTAAGTACTTGTACCCCTATATTATATAGTTTTATCAAAACATCATATATCTTAAAAATTTATTAAACACGTTAGAGATTTTCAATTTTCTTTTCATCTAGACAAAATATCAATATCAAATTCGTACCTAGCAAGTGATTTATTTTAATATAGAGATAATTATTCGTCTGCTACTACTTTATCTTCCATCCGATTTGACAATTTCCAATGAATATATTGTGAAATATATATTATATATATAATATTATCCAATCTTATTCTTCTCGTTTTTTCAATATTTATGAAACAAGCTAGAGTGCTAAACATATAAAAACAATTAGTATTTTTGTTCGCCGACAGAAGCAAATTCGAACAAGCAATAATCTTATCTTATGTATATTTAATATATATGAGTAGATTGTTTCAATAAAATATTATTTATGCTAATGGTACTTAATTACTATTTAATGATCACATAATTCTTAATATTCAAAAGAAGTAAGTATATATGTACTTATATATCGAGGGCTGAAAATTACTGTTTCATTTTTTATAGATTATAATAATAAAATATTATCACTCTTTATTTTAATTATTGTTCCAAAAGTAATAAACAAATATATGACTTTTATTAAGTTTTTTATTTATTTATATTTTATATCTCATCTGCTTAATTATAGTTCGTGGGCGTGGCTGCAATTAATTATGTTTTAAGTTTTAACACTTATTGTATTTGAATGATATTGATAAGATATTATTGGTTAATAGATAATTCTTGATCAATATATCGACTAATCATTCCATGTAAAACGTACACAGTATCAAATGTTACTGCCTTAGTGGTTATGCTAGAGAGATACAAAAATCCTAAAACCGAGTCACATGAAAAAGTTAATTATACGTAAAAAAATATAGCCGTGCATGCATGAATAGGCTGACATGGCATCACTTTTCTTTTTGCTGTCCGGTAAATCTAAATATGACATATTTGATTGCTCGCAGAAAATCGAAACAGTCAATAATTTGATTAATCATGACATCCTTTGATTTAAGAGATAATCAATAATTATAAAATGTACTTTTTATGTACAGTCATTAAATGAATTTAGAATAATATTTTTAAAACTTTAAATTGATTTACTAATAAATGAACTACCCTGGTATATATATTGTATCTATTTATTTTGTTTAAGGGGAGTTTCTATATGCGTGAATATTTCAATGAGTTAATGATATGATTTTCATATCTTATGGTTATGGAGAATAAATAAATAAATCTATATAGAGTGGAAAACTGTCTATATATCTATAACATTAATTGAGTCGTCAGTCATGTTTTGGGCGTTATAATTTATTATTTATCATATATTTGTACTCTTTCAATTCTAAATAATAAAGACGTGTCGGTAAGGGATCAATTGAAATTAAATATATACAGAATAATAAAGACGCAATAGAAATATAGATAATAATAAATACGCACGCTTCAAATCTATACAGAATAAACACACGCAACATATTTACAATAAGAAAGTTCAATTTTGCGTCTACAGATTACATTAAGATATTATCTTGTCATTTTCTCAAGTCTTGAATATTAATTTATATATTTTCAAATTCAAACTTGAGAATGATTATAAATAACGTTTTCCCAATAAAAAAATCCAAACTTTTTTATCGTATGTAAATATATACCGCGCTGTGTTTATTTACGTGTCGAAGAATATTTTCTCAACTCTAAATTAATGACTCAACTTTGGAATTAATCTGAGGCAGAGAAAAGAGAGAGAGAGAGAGAGCATGAAATATACTTACAATTTGATCTAATGTGCTTAATTAATATAAGCAAAATAAAATAAATAAAAATATAATCACTGATTCACTTTTTTACTGAGATATGAACTGCGTGGTAAATAAGTTGCCTCGTAAAAAAAAAAAAAAAACACTCAGTATAACGATGGGGTAATAGCCACACAAATATTTGACTTTGAATGAAACTGACAAATTGTATTTACTTCACTACTTACGGTAAAATTTGGTGGTAAAGATACATCCCGTCATCTAAATATAGCAAGTTCAAGTTAAACAACACTAAATGCCACGTCATTAACATGCTTGTGATGCTAGGTCAATTCGGTCTCTTTTTTGTATGTAATATGCGAAATATCTAAATTAAAAATGAAATTGTAGTTAATTCCTAATATCTCTCATCACCAAATTAACGGTAAACTACAGGTGACATACTCATCTGTCATGCCACGTCACGTGAGCGCATTTTTTTTTACTCTTTCCCTTCTTTTTGTACTTCATTACCATCCCACATTTCCCCTCAACCATAAGATTTGACCCGAAATGTAAAATAACCAAAACTCCAATCGTCACAAAATGTACAAATGAAAATTATAAATAACGCAGTGACATACGACGTGTTCTTTGTTCATGACATGAAAATACAACTGTATGTATAGTCTTTAGTACGTCAAAACCTAATGTAGAGTCAGCTTACATGATTATGCGGTTGACGAATGCAGTTACCATTCACATACCCAGAATAATAAGAAGACACGCACGATGTTTTAATAATTCAATTCATGTATATCCTATTATCCTTTGTGGATAACATACTATGCGGGACCCGAGATTAATAACCAATCAAACATTTACAAGACACAATTAGAATAACATATAATATAATACCTCTCCCTTCAAACTATAAATAATATAATAACTTGGTCTTGAAATCGGTGATGACGATCTCGATTGTAACATAAGACATATCTAACTGTGTGATTTGTGTATGATTTAGCTGTAGCCACCATTATACTTCACTAATAGTAAATAGTCAACACAGATAAAGTGCACACATCAACTTACCATGAGACATTTGACCATTTCCACTCCGGATTTTTACATTTCGTTGGTTCTCTATAGTCTATCGAATACTACTACTATTATTCTATTTATATATATATATATATATATATATAGAGGGTAAATCAAGTGGCTCACGGCGCCGAAATTGGGACCAATGATGCTTTGGAAAAGACAATTGTAAGTAACACGAGTTAAACATGCCCAAATAATGGATTTTAATTTGTGATGGATGTTCCTCAACCTTGTCTCTTTTACCTCTTCAACTCCCAATCCCATGTCGGCTTCTTCGTCAATCAATCACCACGTCCACTTATATATAAATACTCTCCAACTTGCCCCTACAATACTGCCAAACAAAACTAGTATACAATACATGCATACATACATCTAGACCCCTAAAATATCGCCATATATCCCACGTTCTATACAAGCTCCATCGTACGTGGCCGATACTTACCGATAAACATGGTACAATAACCTCCCAAACAAACAAAAAATAATAATAAAGAAACAGCAGAAGATTGTGATGAATTGCCCGAGGGATTGGCCGGAGCCGATCGTGCGCGTCCAGTCCCTCGCCGAGCGCGGGGAGCCCTGCATCCCTGAGCGCTACGTGAAGCCCGACGCGGAGCGGCCCTCGTTCGACGAGATCAGCGGCGTGGACATCCCTGTGATCGACCTGGCGCGGGGCGAGTCGGCGGTGGGGGCAGTCGGGGCGGCGTGCCGCGAGTGGGGGTTCTTCCAGGTGGTGAACCACGGGGTGAGCCCCGAGCTGATGGACGCGGCGCTGGGGGCGTGGCAGGAGTTTTTTCACCTGCCGGTGGAGGCGAAGCAGGCGTACGCGAACTCTCCGGCAACGTACGAGGGGTACGGCAGTCGGCTCGGGGTCCAGAAGGGCGCGATTCTTGACTGGAGCGACTACTACTTCCTTCACCATCTTCCCTTGCGCTTGAGGGACCAGCGCAAGTGGCCTCACCTTCCACATGGTTGCAGGTATATCTATATCCTTACACACACACACATATATATACATAGAATTATGGATTTATGTAATAAATAAGAGTAAGATGTCAGTGAGTTGAACATATATATACAACCGTATACGTATTATTTACATACCCGCTCATTCCTTGTCTATACTTTTTATTTTACGTAGTAATCCACTCTTATAGTTATCGGAAGAATATATATATATATATATATATATATATATATGATATAGCAAATTTATTTATAGTACTGGTTGTACAAGTACTAATATATTATTATAAAATAAATTCTATAAATTATGATGGGTTATGTATTCTCATAACTTTGAAAATTATGATCGGTTATATATTAGTGCTTGTACAACCAGTACTAAAACTAAATTTGCTACATATATATATATATATATATCTATATCTATATATATAGAGGCATTAGTTTATATTAGAAGCGCAGGAAGATACAAGAAAACTGAGATATTCTAGTGCAACGTTTTCTGTTCCAGTTTTTGCTTGCTTCTTTTACGAGTGTGTATATATATATAGCATATTTTATTTGATGAATATGATATTAATTTATTGAATACAGAGATGTGATAGAGGAGTACGGGAAGGAAGTGGTGAAGCTCTGCGGGAGGCTGATGAGGGTACTTTCAGTAAACCTAGGGCTCGACGAGGACTATCTTCAGACCGCTTTTGGCGGTGAGGACATCGGCGCCTGCCTGAGGGTGAATTACTACCCGACATGCCCTCAGCCGGAGCTCACTCTCGGCCTGTCGCCGCACTCCGACCCAGGCGGGATGACCCTGCTGCTGCCCGACGACCGGGTCGCGGGGCTCCAGGTCCGGAAAAACGGGTCTTGGGTCACTGTTAAGCCTGCCCCGCACGCTTTCATTGTCAATATTGGAGATCAAATTCAGGTGATAACGATATCAAATATGCATTATTCTTTTATTATATATATATATATATATATTGATTTGTTTATTATATTCAATATTATCCTTATAAATTGAAAGGTCATTGTTTGGCTGTGAGTGCACCTTATGCTATCACATGGACTTGTTTTTTTTTTTTTTTTTTTTTGAATTAAAATTATTTAAGTAATATACAATTATACATATATAGTCGATTTTTCATATATAGCTCTAAAAATGTTCACATATTTTTGTCACACTATATCTCTTTGATATCCATGTTTTGCACATGCATTGCCTTTGAAATATTCTTACATTCTTGATCTTTAAATTAATGGAAATTGAAAGAGAACAACAATTTGAATTTCAATTACTTTGTGTCGTTTTCTAGCTACATTAGTATTTGTCTTTATTAGGCATTCTTTTATTGAGTACTGCTAGTAATTAAAAGGGTATTTGTTAAATTTTGCATAGATGCTCATAAAATGCCAATTGCTAAGTTGATATTTTAACCTTGACTATATGACACTTGGCTATAAAAGTATAGACCCTTTATTCTAAATCATTTTTTATCACATTAATAATAATTAGTTTTAATAATTCTAAATTGATATAATCGGTTTACACTTTACGCGTGTATTTATATCATACCATACAAATAGGATAAATAGGATAAGATACTTTTTTCTTTCAATATATTATTCAATTACCATATTTTAAGATCTACTCTTCTAATATTGCAAGTCAGATTCGCAAAGTGTTTCAAACGTGCTTAAAAATTATAAATAAATAATTATATTTATGTACGTATGACATTATTTCCCACTTTTCTCCTACCAACCCATTATTGCATAATAAGTGTCTTAAGATCCTCATAAATAGATGAGAAAGAATATCAACTAATCACATTTCTTATCAAAAGCAACATTTTTATAACCAAAGAAGAATAATCAACATGCATTTTTAAAAAAATATTTTCCCCTAACCCTAGACCCTAGTAAAGTACCCTATTGTATTTAATTACAAAAAAAAAAAAAAAAATCCGTTTTGATCTCCATCAATAATGCAAAAACCGGTGTGTGTGTGTCAGAGTGTTTGAGTGTGTGTGTATATATATAATATTATAGTACCACTTGAGATTAATATAAACCTCTTTACCAACCGAGTCTGATTTTTCTCATTTGCATATGGAAGTATCAAGTCATGCATGCACTCAAAGATATATCGATCGTCATCATGAGAGAAAGAATAGTCAATGTAGTAGAGATCTACACAAACCCTAAATAAATTAATGATATTAATACAAATTTATTAATCAATTGATAGATAGATTAAAAAGTTCTCAAAATTTAGTTTTTCGTTCATAATAAATATATATTTAATTTTAGTTTATGCATAATAAATACTCTAAAAATTGTGATTAACCATTCTAATTTTTTTAGTTTACTCCTTAAATATTTGAGTGTCACAAGGGTTTGAACGGCGAGCTCGCAAATGTACAAGTTCCCGCTTGAGCTATCCCTAACAGTATCTTTGCGTTTATATAATATATAAGGTATTGAGCAACGCAATCTACAAGAGCGTTGAACATAGAGTAGTGGTGAATTCAGGCAGAGAAAGACTATCGCTGGCTTTCTTCTACAACCCCAAGAGTGACATCCCAATAGAACCGGCCAAAGAGCTCGTCACGCCCGATAAGCCTGCGCTTTACACGCCCATGACCTTCGACGAGTACCGACTCTTCATCAGAATGAGAGGCCCACAGGGAAAATCCCAAGTGGAGTCTCTAAAATCTCCAAGATGATCTTGAACAACATTGGATATATATTAAAAATAATAAATTTTATATCATTATTCTTTCAATCAGTACAAAAAAATGTATGTATATTTATCATTGACAATTATTCATGTATTTGAATTCATCATGTGATATCAAAGAAGAAGAAAAAAAGGCAATAGATGATGAAGAGCTTCAATGTGAACGGTGAATTAAATAATGATGTTGAATATTTTAGGTTTTACACAATAAACAAATTGAAACCTCTCTCGGTTATTAATTTTTATTTTGCGACGACTTGTATTATTGTTTATGAATATTGGTATTTTTGTTTGTGTATACATAAATATATAAATATATGGTGTTGAAGTACGTGGGATCCATTGATTGTGGCAACACTCATTAAAGTGGCTTACAGAGCTTCTAGTTTGTTCTATATCATTAAATGTCATTATGGATTTAAATTCTTAAACCTAATACGGTATTATAATTTATAAACCTTAGAGGGTAGAAACCCTAGAGGCTAGAAAGACGTAACTACGGAAATTCAGTGATGTAAATATGTGTGATCTTATATGTTTAGTATATAAATAAATAATTCAGAAATCGCATGAGATAGTAAAATTTATATGTTAATTTAGTCAAATAGTCAAATTTTCTCATTTATTTGCCAAACAGTCAATTAAGTGAGGTGGCTTTTTATTTTCATCTTTTATACTTAAAATATTCTTTATTTTTAGATTTTTAAAATTACATTTAATAATAAAAATAAGAGAAAACGAGTCTCGTCATCGTGTTCTGTAGAAACTTCCCTCGCAAGCCTTCATCACCATCAGGCGAGTTCCGTCATCCATCGGCAATCTCTCGAAGCTCGCTCTCTGGGACTTGAGCAACAACGACTTCGTCGGCCCAATTCCGGCGGAGATCGGTCAGCTTGGAGAGCTTGTGTCCTTGAATCTTCACGACAACTACTTCAACCACAGCATTCCTCATGCCTTCATCACCATCGCCGAACTCGACGACGACGAGTATCTCAGCTCCGTTCGCTGTAGCACCAACTATTCAACCCCAAATCGCGATCGGTAATCTCTCTCGTAGTCATTTTGTGCTTTGTCAACTGTTTTGATTATCAAATTGAGTTCATGTTCGGAGATTGGTGTGAATCATGTGTGGAAGGATAAGAATCGGTGTGTGAATCGTGTTCATCATTCTCAGTTAGCGCATCAAGTCTTCATTGTCTTAGATTAACGATTCAAATTGGTTCGTTCTGTGCATTAATACAATTTGTATTAATTTGTATAAACTCAGTTTATATAAAACCGATTAATACAATTTGTATTAATTTGTATAAACTCATTTTATACAAACCCGATTAATACAATTTTAATTTTTATAAACTCAGTTTATACAAACCCGATTAATACAATTTTAATTTTTATAAACCCAGTTTATACAAACCCGATTGATATAATTTTAATTTGTATAAACTCAGTTTATACCGATTAATACAATTTTAATTTGTATAAACTCAGTTTATACAAACCCAAATTAATACAATTTGTATTAATCGGGTTTGTATAAACTCAGTTTTTACAAACCGATTAATACAATTTGTATTAATTTGTATAAACTCAATTTATACATATTAATTTGCATTTGGCAGCTTGACGACTTCCCTTGTTCGCATGCCGCTGCGGCTTTGTATAGGGTGAATTTAAAGCCGATTGATTTCATCCATGATTATCACTAGAGAAGCGTTTGTAGCTACTTATTCACAGGATGTTATTCCGGTAGCACACGACGGTGATTAGGATTTTCCAAGTGACGCTTTGGTAATCAATACTCCGCTTCACAAACGCCAAGCAAGAAGACCAAAGATGAAGAGATTTCGTTCAAAAGATGAGATGCCTCATCCATACCGCAATCGTGTGGGAACTGTGGAAATGGGGGTCACAATAAGACGACATGTCTAGCCTTGTTACTTTGTAGAGCCTTTTGGTTATGTTTTGTGTGTAAATTTTTTTCTTATTAACTTGGTTAATTCTTCATATTTCTTTTGTCTCATATTTTTGTGTCATTTGTGTCATTTTTTTAGACCGTGAATCTTCGTATTTTTGGTTAATTCATCATATTTCTAGTTTCTATTATTTCTAGTTACTTTGTGGAGCGTTTTGGTTATGTTTTGTAAATAATTTTTTTCTAATTAACGTAGTTAATTCCATATAATTCATCATACAACATTGTATTAACTTTAGATACACAAGTTAATTCTTTTTCAAATCCAATTTACTCAACATTTTCACAAGCTAGGCATATTATTTCACAAGCTAGCATATTATATCCAAATACTAGTTAATTGTGATAGAAAACGAGTTTATATTTCACGTTAATAAAACATTAATATTATCATCATAGCAAAATTGCATCAATTCCGTTGTTTCCACTCCCGTCGCTTCCGTTTCGACTATGGTTGTTTCCAATTCCTTCGATTCCTTGTCGGCAGCCGTTTTCGCAGCACTGGATCTCGTTCTCCTCATAGTTAATGTGGTTAACAGAGCTGCAATAATATCAATTAACCATATTAATACATAATATTCACATTGAAACAAGTCAAACATCTAGGATTAGGATTTTCTTCTAATTACAAAAATAAACCAAATTAATAAGTATAGCAAAATATAAAGAATCATACTAATCCATCTATTAACCATTAACATAACATGAACTAACAACATTGATACATATTAATACAAATCCCTATTTTTACCAAAAACCCAATTATATAAATAACTCAGTTTATATAATACAAATCCCTCAATTTATATTAATTTGTATAAACTCAGTTTATATAAACCCGATTAATACAATTTGTATTAATTTGTATAAACTCAATTTATATAATACAAATCCCTCAGTTTATTTTAATTTGTATAAACTCAGTTTATACAAACCCGATTAATACAATCTGTATTAATTTGTATAAACTCAATTTATACAAATTAATACAAATCCGGTGTCCCGTAAAGAGCTCTCAATTCCCCAGTTTGTATTAATTTGTATAAAATCATTTTATACAAACCTACAAATTGTATTAATCGGGTTTGTATAAACTTAGTTTATACAAATTAATAAAATCCCTCTTTACGGGTTTTGAGGTGTCCCGGAAAGAGCTCATTAAAGAGCTTGAGAGGCACAGAGACGCAACAACGCAGATACCAACGATCAAACACAATGAGGATCTTGAATGAAGATCTAGAAGGCAAAACAAGAACTGAATCCCAGAAAGAAGAGCATAGCAAAGCTTCAAGCGACGAAATTGAACAAAAGAAAGAAGAAACTGACATTGGCGATTAGTTTACGCTCTTAACCTAACCAAACACGCCCAAATTCCAAATAATTTACACTCTCAAGCTTCCATAACCAACAGAGCAACACAATTCAGGCAAATAATCGTCCACGAAGAAATCAAAACCAAATTTAGAAAGATGAAGATGAAGAGGAGAGTAACCTTGACTGATGAGAAGGCCGATCGAGGTGCCGAAGCCAAAGCCGAAGATTCTTCGCAAGAGTTAGGTCATCGTCGTCGAAGAGAAAGAGGGATTAGGTCTTGAACTTGATAAAGATGAACTTTGTCGCAGAGAAAAGGTGAGAGAGAAGGGGTAATTAAGTCTCTAAGGTGATTTATTGACATTTGACAATATTAATTAAAACATTGGCTATTTGACTAATTAATTTTTAAAGTTTGGATGTTTAACTATTAACGCCCTAGAATATATTGTCACAAGTTGGCAAAGTAAATTAGTTTTGGAAAAAAAATCTTCTATATTTATTATATATTGTTTTTAGATCTACATCATCAAAGCAGTGAGTTATAATATTAATATGTAATGAGTCATATCCCACACACATCTGATTGTGCCAACAATTATTATATATATGTATATGTAATGATGATAATAATAATTGTTTATAAATAAGAGACAGGTCGCACCTGCTCGGACTAAAGGAATCCAATTAAAAATGGGAATATATAATTATAGATCAAATTAATGAATAAATTATAGATATAGAGAATATATATAATTGTGAAAGAAAATGCATGGTTAATGGAATTCGAGTTTTTTTATTCACTTGAACACATGATATCTGTGAAACGTGTATCAATCACGACCCTAAGTGTCTTCAATCATGCATGTATATTTAAGTGTCCCTTATACTCTCACTATATATAGAAATAATCAGGACAAAAACACACTTAAATTTTGATCAGTTAGGACGATAGTGATTTAGAATAAAAAATATTTAAAATTAATAAATATTAAATATTAAATTTTCATCGAAATCAATTAAACCAAAACACAAATTTGTAGGTTAACTATGATTTTCGTACATTATAACAAAAAAAAATTCAAAATCCGTTAAAAAAAATAAAATAGCTGAAGAATATGTCGGCTCAACATTTTTTTTACAAACACTTTTATTGACTTTCAATATTTTTTATACTATTTTTTCACTTTACATCTTTTCTCCTCAATTAATAAAAAAAAAGTATTTTTTTTCATATATATATATATATAATGATGATTGATGAGGGAGTTGATGACGTTTTCTTTTGTATTAATAAATAATAATGGTTTAATAAAGTCAATCTTAACTGTTAAGGTTCTTTTCCAAAATGATAGATAATTGCTTATGATATATGAAACCACGTGTTTCTTAAAATATTAAAATATTAATTCGACAAGTTTTGTTTTATAGAGGAATTCTCTGAATAATCCAAATCTATAGATTTTCATTGAGACGAAAATAAATTTATTAATTTTATAATTGGTTGTTAAGTTGTCATAGTCGTATAAGACACTAGTAAAAATTGCATCATATACGGTAATTAAGTTAGTTTTTGAATCAGATTATTTCTTTATAAAGCCATGTTTTTCTCTTATTTTTCGCCGAATAGTATCCGAACTTTATATATTGGGGGCGATTCGCCCCATAACATTTCGTTTTTAACAGTAATATCCTTCTGTATTCTTACAAAATAAAAACTAAGCCTCCACACGCGAAACAATTATTTATTTTATTTTATACCAAACATGCCTTTTTTGAAAGGAAAAAAATGTAAAATTAATGTTAGTAAGCTTCATATTCATCGGAGATCATTGCCAATCTATAAAGACAGTTTCAAATCTACATCTTTGTTTTTGCCATTTGTAAATTCAGTATTTTTTAATTTCATTTATTTATAAATACAAAATGTATATGCCTACCGAAGAGCGGAGCTGTAAAAATGTGTAAACTAACTAGATTTAATTATTTATTTATTTATTTACTACGTGTTTCTGGGTGCCAATTTAGTTAGGAATTGAGATCACATAACATGATATTAGGTCTACATCTTTTATTAAAAAGCATAAGTATATAATTATAAATAAGTTTTTTTTTTTAATTATAAATAACTTCTTATCATATATTTATGGATAAGGATCAGATGGTGTAAGTTTTATATAATTTCATATTCGATAGAATTGGAAAATTCTTTCAAATGCATAAAAATAAAATTTCCATAAATACGTTAACATATTTCATACATATTCGGTACAATCAATTATAAAATAAATAAATTGTATTTTCTTACATCATAGTGGCATAATTAAGAATTACATTTCGTGAGAATAAAATTTAAAATTTTGTTAAAAGTTGCACTTCATACATAAGATACGATTTTCCAAATTATATTAAATATTTATATTTTTTCAATGTCATCGTCGATTTCGACTATAAAATGAAATTACAAAATTTTTTTCTTCTTTTCTTTGGACTATGCTATACAGATTGGGCAATATTATGTAGAGCTAGCACAATGACATCTAAGAGTGCCAATCAAGTATCAACCCTTTTGTGTTGTTTTCCCGATTTCGATTGAAGTGTCACACCATATTAATGTTGTAGACTTGTGACCAATATTTGTCACAAGTTATGTGGTCCTCTTGAAGCTTTAAATATGTTCGAATTTAGTTTGAACAATATAAATTGAAACATATGGACATGAGAAGGTTGATCAATCAATCGACCGTATTGATTGCGGAAAGATTCTTCCTTTGTAGCTTACGACAAGATTCAAAATGGTAGGGATGAGCTCAGTATCAAATTCGATGGTGGCTCGCTTTTCGGATGTATGACTGTTCACGCGCGGATGTTGGCACCTGTCGACACGAGCCTGTGAGCTCGATAAGCTTAGTATTGAACCCAATGCGAATATTATGAACGAAGCGATTGAAAAACCCCTATAGCAAAACAACCTCAGCTAGAGCTAAAACTGGCGATGGTGAAGGACGCATCGCCACGCATCGCGGCGGCCACCGGAGGTTCGCGATTCAGCATCCAAAATCGCGACCAATCGCGACCAAGCTTGGCATCGCGACTTTCTCTCTCTCTAGCCCTCCCTCTCTCTGTCTCACACACAACTCTCTCTCTTTCTCAATCGCGACGTATCGCGAGCTTCCGGGTCACGACTCATCGCGACGACGCCATCGGCGGTTTTTGACGATTCGGTCACGACGGATCGCGACGTCGTGACCTGCAGCTCTAACCTCATCACTATCACTAAAGACATCCAAAGTTTACGCGAAGAGTTTTATAATATCTCGTTTTCTTTTGTGTCTAATGATTGGAACTCGGCCAGACATCCTTTGGCTTCCAAGATTTATTGTTCAAATTTAGTGGGATATTATTTCAATGCCATTTTCAGTTGGGTTGGTTCTTTATTAGTGTAAAATCTTGCTTTGGTTTCTTAATAGAAATATCCGTTAAATAAAACAATCACTAGTACGAACCAAAAAATGTATATATGTAACATTAAGTCTGCCCAAATACTAATTAGCTTAAAATAAAGTGTGCATTGTCAAAATTTAGATCATCACTAACGTAAAGATTCTCGTCGAATAATACCCGATAATTCCTCTTAGTAATACCCAAACACTTCTAAATCGGTAATAGCATTTTGAGAAAAGAAATATTGAAATACCATCGTGCAAGAACGACTTCGCCACGGCGAATTTACATCACCGCGTTTCTTTACACATCGTCACTATGTGTCTGCACGACAGTTTTTAGAATCATTTTTACAAACACTTTTTCTTCAAATCAACGTATACTATATGTGATTGGAAGGGGGGGAAATGTTTGAAGCTTTGAAGATGAAAAAATTACACTAAGCAAAGAGACCGAAATAGGAGTAATAATATTAGTAAAAATAAAATAAAAATGATATTTCACTTATAATAAACATTATAGTTTATAATTTCTTAAAATCTGGTTTAATCTGATTTTAGTACAAAAATATCAGTATTGCTGTCTACTCCAAGTATCACTCTTAATAATAATTTTTGTTTTTCATTTCAATGAGAACTTCATTTTTCTTCAACACTCGAGGACGCAACAATAATAAAGGTTGCAAAAACTTTTCCTGATAAGTTCATTACAGTATATGAAAAAGAAACAATATATACGAGGATTCCATTCACAATTTTTTTAAAATTTTAGCTTTTTCGAATGGTAGAGTAAAATTTTAACAACGGTATATAAGCCTCGAGTAAAATAGGGGGGTCTAAAATTTGTGAAACAGATATCATTTATAATGTTCACTTAGTGTTCTCGAGGTTAATATAGTGTTCTTGATGTTCATATAATGTTTTCAATGTTAATTTTATTTTGGTGTTCTTTATGTTCATATTTTGTACTCGAGTATGTATATGTTTTCCAAAATATTGACCTAAAATTTACAACCAATTCAAAAAGTAACACTTTTGAGGCTTATATATTGGAATTTGACTATAAAAAAAGTTTCATGGAAAAATGTACAAGGATTAAATTGCCGACGATAAATCCTACAAGAAATGCTATAGCATTTATAGTAGCATTTATATATTCTACACAGTTAATAGTCGTCACAACATCAATGGTACTATAAATAATTAAATTTTTTATTTCGGACTTGTATTATATTTGTAATAAGAGTCATAGTCTTCAGTGGGACCCATAACTAAATTCAACTAGTAATACGAAGCATAGATTATACGGCTCCGAATCGTACACTAAAATTTTCTCCACCGTATTTATGATGCCCTAATTTTGAACAATTTGGGTACTTTTGCCCGTAATAACCCTAAAAATATATACACAGAAGAAGTCGCAAGCTAGATCCGGCCACAAACATGATTGACAAAATTAACTGAAACGATTACCAACGACACCAAATTAAAACTTTTTTTTTTTCGAAGGAAGAGACCAAATTAAAACTAATTCCGTGTCAATTTTTTTTATTTTTATTTTCGTATTTCGTTACTCAAGTGTTTAATTTAACTAAAGTTGTTGTCGACTTGAGTTAAGCACGCATTAACTTACGGGTAGGAGCTGTAGTTTTCCGCGATAAAGGGAGCACGTGTAGAACACGTGATAAAGATCGAGGAAACAAAAAGATAAGCACTGCCCTAAAGTGTTGAGAGAGAAGAAATTCGAAAAGAGATGGGACGTTTTGCATCCAATGTGCAAATTTAGGGGGTCTTAACGCTAATAAATAAGTTCAAGGGGGCAATCACGGCAAAGTTATCAAGTTTACTGGCAGTGATCTTTCCAATTACTAAAGTTTTGTCAATAAACAACTCAGACATAGTTAGCACAATTAATATTAATAAAGAGAGTAGCTTCGGATCTATATAAGATTAGTAAAAAACGATCGTGATACGAACACGAGACATGATCATCATCCTAGGCAAAACCCAACAAAAAAATAGAGAAATGTATTTACTACTAATAAGATTCAATGGTAGTATTTATCAATCATACTTAAGTAAACATAACCTACCAAAGTACCAAACTTTTAAATTTATAAAGCAACAAATTATAGTCTGAGAATGAATAATAATACATGGTCAGATAAAAAATTAGAGTTGAATATTACAATGCCTGAGAAAAATTACCCAGAAAACAGAAACCATTAAAAGATGAAACAACCACTACACTGCTATCACCGATTTACAACAACGTGTTCGACTACAATTAAAGAGATTTAATTTCCTCCAAAAGCCTTCTTTTTAATTTAATTAATTGGTTTTACGGTCTACCTTTCTTTGATGTGCAATAAGGGCACTTGTATTCCTTAATACTCTCCGCCTTCGCCGGAGTAATCTTCACGCACTTCCCATGGAACCACCTCTCGCACATATCGCATCCGATCCAGAACTCATCGGCTCCGTAGTTTGTCCCGCAGCTTCCGCACAGAGTGTCGCTGTGCTCGTCTTCCTCGTCCCCATAATTTTCATCAGCTCGGTTGGAGTTGCTCTTGATTTGTCTGTCGCTCGATCTCTGCAAAGCCGTCAATCGAATGACCGATGTTAAGAATACCCTCAAAATACCGGCAAGTTGTCGGGGTAGAGAAAGAGAATGGTTTCACCTTAGTGCTGTTTCTGGACTTGCTTCCGCTGTCCATGCTAGGGTTATCTTTTGACGGCTTCCTTCCCGTTACAACTTCGAATAGCGTGGGCAGATCATTTATCAAGCTAAATAGACGCTTTCTGCGTTAGAACAAGAGAAAAAATTGTTACAGCTCCGCTGAACCTGAACATGAACAACATTATTATTCTAAACAACAAGCAAGGATAGGGCAAAACAAAAGTCGCAATGTACAAAGGGACTAAACCACACTACCCTAACCAACCACATAGGGACTCGGTGTTGAGGATTCTGTCAAGAATTTTGACCTCAATCTCCAATTAGATAACTTAAATGTCAAAATGAAAAAGGACAAGGAATTATAGTGGTTCGCTCCCAGAGTAAGAGGTGCGTCTACGTGCCGCTTGCAAATCTCAATCCAATATAATCTCACTCGTACTTCTTAGTTACACCCTCAAGGCCAAAAAAAAAAAACACTACGTCAACAACAAGCCGTGCGAAAAGTCTAAACTATCCTCACAAAATAACTCTTTGATTAAAATTTGACTACTCCGCACTTGGTCTCTGTAGCATTTCCATGTAGATTAGACTTCCGCCTTCATTGTTACTTTAAAAACTACACAACTAGTCAACTATGATAAGAATCAAAAGAGAAAAGACACCATAATAAACACCCACGACCAAATTCATAAACTCCATTACAGCAATCAAATCAAGACTTTCACATTGGTGACGGTCTC
The DNA here is from genome assembly GCA_954871525.1 of Parietaria judaica. Taxonomy (NCBI): domain Eukaryota; kingdom Viridiplantae; phylum Streptophyta; class Magnoliopsida; order Rosales; family Urticaceae; genus Parietaria; species Parietaria judaica. The sequence goes on from OX940862.1 coordinate 6,922,480, forward strand.
AAATATCGTTATTTCAACATAGGACCCACACAAGAAAAAGCATACTTTGCTGCATTCCAAATCCAAGAGAACCATTAACCATACCACAAAAATACATACCTCTCATTGCGATTGAGCCGCGCACCGAAGTAGAAAGCGACGGAGAGCAGCCAAGAATCGGTGTGCACGGCCACAAGGGAAATCCAGTCCTTCCGCTTCATCCCGTCCCTCGCGAAGTTGATGCCCAATGCCGGCTCGGGGAGCTCCGGAGGCACTTCCTCGGCCGGCAAACCCACTTCCCACGTCTCGTCAGGGTGCCCGTAGAAGCACAAGTTGTCCTTCTCTGAGAAGACACGACAAACAAACCAAATGAACAAGCTCGCTCCTAAGGACTTAACCCATGGAGCTAGATTTCCGAGAAAACGCCAAGGAGAATCAAAATTCGTGATTCGGGAATCCAAATCAACGCCTTATTCGTGTTCCTAAATCCATCAATTCCACAGTACGACAAAGAATCTAGCTCAAAGTAGCTAAACCAAAAAAATAAAAATAAAAACAGTAAACAAACCTGGATCACAACGAGCATAGAATTCATCCACATCTGAAGAAGAAGAGGAAGAAGAAGAAAATCACCACAAATTACAATGAATCACTGGTCCATGAGCGAAAAATTCGAGCAGAGAGAGGGGGAGAGAGAGCGAGAGGAGGAGACCGTAGGTCAAGGCGCGAATGAGAGCCGAGCGGCGAGCGGTGAAGTCCTTGAAGATGTCCTCGACGGTGCTAGGCCTCAGCGCGGCGACAGAGGACGCCATTGAAGAAGCAAGAGAGAGCAGGAGAGAGAGAGAGAGAGAGAGAGAGTGGCTAGTCGGAGAAGCAGATCGGCATTAGAGAAGAGAGAGTTTGCAGATCCGAGAGAAGCTTTGAATGGAATAGAAAATTACAGAGAGAGAGAGAGAGAGTTACGTGATTGAGACAGACCGAAAATAAAGCCCTATATTGTATTATTGGGCCCCCACTTCTTCATTTTGGGCCACTCTTGTACATACGTTCATTCACTTATTTGAGAAGACAAAATTGATGTTCAAACGGTATCTTGGAATTCGGATTCGGAATCCGGAGTTTTGAGATTTAAAAAATATATATATTAAGCTAATTAATCCGGACTCTTGAATAATGTTTACAAAAATTAATTTAAATTCTGGTTTTTCGGAAGATAAGGCACCTTCCTTTTCTAAATTTAAATCCGGAATTCCAGATTCCGTATTTACAACATTTTGTATATATTTTGAAGAAAAAAAAAGAGTAGCTAGGCAATGTCATAAACCTTATAAACTAGATTTGTTGGATGAATATATATGTATATATATATATATATATAGATATCTTGGAAGCTTAGGTTGCAAAACAAAATATAGATATAAATTTGAATGTAATGTAAGGAAAGTGGATGGATTATCATTCAAGTGTTGATCATGGCCATCAATTTTCTTGGTTTAATATTATCAACTAAATCGTCAAAGCCTCAAAAGATTATTTAAGTGCAATACCATCACGTCACCTTTCAAAAATCACCTCAACGATGGGTTAATTTGATACACATAAACTAAATTAAAAACTATTTTCAATAATAGCTCTTCATACAACTAAGCCAAATACTATAATATAAACATCACACTATCTAGTTTATACTATAGAAACATACAGCACACTGACTTACACAAAAACCTAATTAAAGGATAATATAGTACTAGTAATAAACTATATATTATACACTATTTAAATTACAATTACATCATCATTAATCAGTTTATAATGATTTTAGCCGGAAGGTGCACATTCTGTGCTTGATCTTCCGAGCAAAAACCATCGCCATTGACCAGCTTCACTACACACTGATCATCAAGCCTCTTCCTCGCCTCGATTTCTTCGAACGCGTTTCGCAGAACTCGCTCGATCCAATCCTCAACGACGCTGCGCCGGTCCGACAAGTACGCGGCCGCGAGAAACTGCTCCATCACCGCCGATTCGATCTCCAAGCAAGGCCTCGACGGTGTACATTTCGTGAAGACCTCCTCGATCTTGTTGAAGATTTTCCCGGCCATCGTGTCAAAATCGACGGGTTTGAAAACGAGGGACTCGTCGACATGATTTAAGAAGCCCTGAAGCCAAGTCTCGGAATTTTCGGAGGCTGAGTCGGCTTCGTCCTCGGCCGGCAGGTTGAGATCCAGAAGCTCGGACGACACCATGTGAGCGCGCTTTGCGAGCTCCGCGTTGGTTTGTTGAGCCAGGGACTTGCCTGCGCCGATCAGCTTGCGTTTGTTCAGCGCGTTGTTGGAGAAGTCGTCGAATACGATCCGGCTTCGGCTGAAGCCGGCGCCTGCGGAGGCGTGTCGGATAGCGATCGCGATCGGCCGGAGTTTTGCCATCGTGATTCGCTCCTCGGAGTAGTTCGATAAGGTATTTGTCTTCGACGGTGTCGAAACAGTTGTCACAAAGATTATGTTGTTCGTGGCGAATTCTCTCCCGTAAGAGTCGGAGAACTTACCTGTGGCGATCGCGCAGGATAAGGTTTTCCGGACAAGCACGTCGGACTTGTCGATGTTTTCGAGGAAGACGACAGCGAGCGGATTCTTCCACATCTCCCCGGCGATGTAGTCGAGGACATTCTTGCCTCTGAACTTCAAATCATACTCCTTCCCGGTGAGATTGATCGTCCCTTGGGGGCTCAAATCGACGGAGATCAGATTCTCCGCCTTACCGGAGACGATCTCAGCGATGGCTGACGCGATCTTCTTCTTGCTCGGCCGATCCGGGCCAGAGAAGGCCAGCCATATATCTCTCCGCTTCTCTCCTGCTCGGAATCGCGCGATCGCTTGGCTGATAGCACTTATCGCTTCCCATTGCGATCCGACTCTCTCGAAGATGACTCTGAAGAGCGCCTTGACATCGCTAAGATCGGACTGAGCGAAGTCGTTTTGGTTATGATCACCGGAGAAGCTCATCCCGAGGCCCAATTCCGTCATCATGGACGCTGCAGAAGCCGGAGATCTTCGGTTCCTTTCGCTAGCGCTCGAATTCGATAAGCTCCCTCCGAGCTCATCGTCTTTTGAGGATCTCTCGTTCTTGTTCCCGGGAGCTACGGGGAGAACAATGGCAGAAGAAGCTTCCACGAGTCGGGTTTCACCGGAAGAAGCTTCGACGTTTGTGGTTGGAGAATCCGTCCGGGGCTCGGAAGAGCGAAACCCGACGATCGTCGGAAACAGTTTGGCGTTCAATGAATCTCCATCTTTGGCCTGCACTGAAGAGGCACAAACTCGTTTCACACACACACAACTAAATCAATCCTAACAGAGAGACTATTATCAAACCATAAGTGTTATTATAGGTTGTCTGGAAAATGAGACCGGACACGAACACGATTAAATAATTGGTAAAACGATAATAAAATGAGAGCAATTGACATGTACCAAATTTATTTTGAGGGTCGAGTTTATGAATACATGAAAATATAACGAAAATAGTCAATTTAAGAAATATATTTTAATTTATTAAAATGAGTAAAAAAAAAAAGTTATTTATAAAAAAATTACACGTCGAAATGGATAAACTTAACCGGAACAACACAGTTAGTATTTGGAAGAGTCTATATCTCCTTTTTAAACACGATTATTAAATGGAACAGTTCTTAATCTATGTCAATTTAACGGTTCAAATCTAAATTCAGCATAAACAGGTAATATTTTACTTAAAAGTGATACATACCGTCACGTCCAGAGCATTGAGTGAAGCCGTTTGCAGCCAAGAGGGCAAGCCGGATCGGCACGGCCTGACAGCGGAGGTGGAAATTCCCGGAACAGAAGCATTCGATGCGTCTTGGTCGCAATTATTATCACTGCATCGGATCGAGTGTGACGCCCCGAGAGAGAACTTCATGTCGGATGGGGCGGAGAAGAAGCCTCCGAATGGGACAAATGACTCCATCAAGCTGTGTTTTTTGTTTACAAAATACAAGAAAATGTTAGTTTTTGTTTTTCAATTTTGAATTTATGAAACGATATAATTTAGCATGGCCGATCCTGGCTATAAGCAAAAGCGAGTAAGGTTGTGCCCGGACCTCTAATTTAAAGGGGTTCTCACATTTTTTATATATAACTAAAAAAAAAACTTAATTTAGAATAGAAAATATTCATTTGTTTCTCCAAAAATAAAAACTATTTGACTACTCACTAGATTTATGCAGTGAAGATATATAGATCTTTTTATAGACACGCTTTAAAAAAATATGTGAAATGTTTCAATATAATCAACTGAACACATTAGAAAATCGTATCGACAACGAAATATGATTACATAAGTTGTCGATCGAGGGCGCAAAAAATTACGTAGCCTACGGCTACGGCCTCGACAAAGTTCGGACCGGACCAGAGGTGAATCTTAGATTTCTCTTGAAGTATTTCATAGATTCATTAAACTTCATGTTCAAGTTAAACAAAAACACACACATGAAAACAGAGTACTTATTAAATGATCCTCATGCCACATAATTCCGCGTATTATATATACATATACTATTTCAAAATAATATATATATATATATATACGAATTTAATTATTCAAAAGCAAACAAAATACTTTAGTGACACTAAATACGTAATAATACTTTAATAATGTTTTGACACAGAAATCCAACATTAAAAACAAAGCAAAGCCATGCAAATCCATGTCAGAGTATAGAGAGAGAGAGATCAGAGAATATACCTCGACCTTGGATACGATTCTGCCATGGAAGACAAAGAAGAAGAAGAAGAAGAGTTGGACTTCAGAGAAGTGATGGGCAGAAGCTGAAGATCCCAGTCCTTCTCGATCGACGGAAACCGGCTCACGAACTTCAAGTAGCTCTCGTAGCTCGCCGTCGCGCCGATCACCCAAACCCTCGCGCCGCGACCCGCCAACGCCCGTGTGATCTCGCCCACGAACGCCTCGCTCTCCCCGTCGCCGTCGCCAGGGACGAACGCCTTCAGGTTGCCGAAGTTCACCACGATTCCCGAGCCAGAGCACCGCTCGATAGACTCGCTCAAGGTTCGGAACCCGGCAGGGAAGTCAACCGAGACCACGCTCAGGCCGGAGAACCCGGGAGGCAGAACGGCGTAGTTTCGCTTCTCGATCGAGTCTACGAAGCAACGGAGCGCGTCGTGAGCGTATACGCCGACTAGCAGGGGGTTCCTCCCTTTCTCCCTCCCGAGAATCTCGCCGATCCTTCTCGAGTTCCCGTCAATGTCCCCGAAAATGCCGGCGAACCCGAACGGGGCTCGGGTCGGGTATTCCGACACGTTGCAAAGGAAAACCGGCGGGCCGCGGAACCGGGAGTACCGGAGCAGCTGCGAAAACGGCCGAATTATAGCGAGCTTGATCTCGGAGCTCCGGAAGCCGGCTTCCCCGAAGACCCGGCTCACGACCGGGTCGTCAAGGATCGACAGAGTGAGGTGCTGGAGCTCGACCTTGACGGAGGCGACGGAGGACTGACTCTGGATCTGGTGGTTATGGTGGAAGAAGTGATAACTCTCCGGCTGGCGCCTCTGGTTGGCCTGCGAGCGCTTGATGGCGGCCATGAGCGAGTTCGAGATCGGCGGCTCGGCCGGAGCCGCCTGCGGCGGCGCGGCGGCGGAGGAGACGCGGTCGAGGGAGACGCCGAGGCAGAGGTCGAGCGCCTTGAGCTGGAGGCGCGGCGAGTAGGCGGCGCTGCGCGCGCGCGCGCAGGCCTCGCGCAGCGGCGAGGAGGGGGCGAGCGCGAGCAGCGCCGAGACGGCGTGGAGCGACGTGGTCTGCGCGTGGCCGCGGCGGCGCGCGACGGCCACGGCCTCGTCGAGCGCGTGGGCCGCCTCCGGGGTGAGGCACTGCCGCGCCGCGCTCACGGGCGTAGGCATGAGCGAATAACGAGATTTTTGTTCTTATTTTTTTTGGGGAAATTTATTTATAATTAAATAAAAATGGGTAGTTTCTGACAGAAATTAAAAAGAAAAAGGTGTTGAGAGGGAAGTGGTAATAATAATATTATGTTTTGGTTTGGTGTTTATATATTGGATGCTTTTGTTGCTACGGTGGGGCCCACCGAGGAGACTGCTTGAGCAATAGGCTACACAGGTGTGTACAATAGATTCTGTCTATATTTGTGTATTATTATTTATTTATTTTTGAAGAGTTTATTTTTGTGTATTTAATGTTTATTTATTATAGTTAAATTAAGGGAATATTTGTGTAATATATGGAGGTATGGAATCTTCACTTTATCACGCGATCATCGGTGGACTTTTATGGTAACTAGGAGTAGCTATTATAGTTACCAAAACTTGATCGGCATATCTCTGCGCGTTTCATGAGGAGACTTAATAATTGTCTCAAATTGTTGACTAACAAAAGTTTACTGCATGGTTTAGTTGTAGTAGTCACAATTATAATTCACAAAGTAACCAAAACATATATTTAAGCCGCTTCTTCAAAACTTAAAATCACTATATTAAGAGACATGTTAAGTTTCACATGAAAAAATTAAGAATACAATGAGGTCTAACATAATCGCGGTTTATAACCTTGGTCGCTATTTGAATTGAAAATAGAATCCTGTAATACTTGACTATGCATCATCGACCAATATTATTTCAAAACCCTAAGTATAAAAACTATTGTTCCTTCCTTCCATGGAAATCAATGTGATTTGAAAGGGTGATGATCTGGTATATGTGATGATCATGCTTTTTAGAGAGAGGAAGATGCTTTGTCCACTTACTTCTTAGAGTGCGCCAAAAGTGAGTACAGTCAGCTTCTTCACTGTTCGCTTACGTACGTATTATACTTATTTGGTCCGTTCTTTTGCTTTTCAATTTTCATTTTTACTTATTAACTTATAACCAAACTTATAGTATAGAAATAAGGAAGAAAAAAGTATTATAACGCCGAGTTGACTCGGACGAGTTGTTACCTTCAGCAATTTGGCTTTGGTTCTTTGATCGCTTACTAGAGAGAAAAGCACAAAGAACGATAAAATAATTACGATGCTTGACAATTATCTAAAAAACCGGGGCTATTATAAAAGCCCTATAATTGTCTAAAATATTAATAGTTAAAGCCCTATTTCTTCGTCTCTATTTTTTGAGAAAGCAACTTTAAAGCGAGTTATGTACCACGTACATGTGTTATCAATAGTTTTTGAATCATGTATGTGCTAGTACTCTCAATTATAATATATATTTTTTATTGACATAAAGGAGCTAGAAGTACCGAATCAAGCACCCTCAATTATGATAGTTTTTTGCTATGAGCTATTTTGAACAATGCTATTTTTTATTATTAACTTTTCATAAAACATATTCGGCTTCGATTCTTAAGAACTGCAATGCTTTGGCTCACCATGTTTGTAAGTAAATTGTAAATGCTAAAAAAAATCGCCTTCTCTCGACCTTCCTCCGTCGATTGTGGAAGGAGTGTAATTCATTCACAAACTAATGGAATTCTTCTTTATCGAGCAAAACTAGTAATAACTATCGTGTTCATTTGCCATCGTCATCATTGAGATAGAGTTTAAATCAAATTCTGGATAATAAACTTTTGCAATTTACTTACTACAATTAAAGAGTTACCTCTATTATAAATCACTATTTATATTCAACACGTTTGAACACATAAATTTTGTTTAATAATTATACATTGTGAATTAATAATTATTAATTACACATAACACGTGCAATATGCTTCATGATAACACATTAAATATAATAGTCATAATCTTAATACATATATACAAGTCACGATCAATAATATAAAACAGTAAGCGAGCGAGTTGGAGTGAGTAGCGAGTCGGTGACTCAGTGTGGTCCGATCATGTGTTGATTATTTACAGGCCATTGTCTTTTTCAGAGAGAGATGAACCGCACATTTTTGCAGGACCCTCTCTAATTATTGTCTTTGTTTCTTCCTCTCTCTCTCTCTCTGCCATAAAAGTATATGAATTATGAAAGACCTATTACACACATATATATACATAAATATATTATACATATACATATACATATACATATACATAAATATATTATACATTTCATCAGCAAACAAAGTATGGTAAAAATATGTTAACCCTAATAAGTAATAATAATAATAATAAAGCGTCGGATTTGACGTCTTGTTTTGTTGTTATCTACCTTGTGTGTCGACTTTTACCAACCTTTTTAATTAATGGCTTTTTCTTTTTCCTCAGATAGGTCCTTTCATCAAAGGCCAACGAACCCTTTGTCGTGTTGATCACTTATTTGTTCACTAACGTAATATAGTAAATAAATCAAAGGGTAATACTTAATATTAGTATTTTATATAGTATATATTCTAAGCTATACTTTGAGTGAATTATATAATCGTGAAACCTTAAAAAGATTAAATAACAATTTATGTGCCTAGCTAGCTTAGTTTGATGTCTTACTACGGATATATATGAATGGAATTAGGATTTAGACTTAAGAAGGTTGTATTAATTTTAATAGGGTGAAATATATATAGAGGGAAGTAGTTCGTAACTTTAAGAAAATAGTACTAAAGAAGATTAAAAACAAAAAGTTGAACGTACGATTGATAAAAAAATACGCTTAAAAGACACGTATCGGTTTGTGAGAATGAAAAGACCCGGGAAATTAGATAGCTAGAGTTAAATATATATCCTTGTTACGTATTTAATTACACCAATACTACTATATCATGTTATCAAGTTTCGCACGCGACATTTCATGCAAACACAAACACTAGTGATATATAGTTATATATAGTTAGTTTTTCACTATCAATAAATTTGAGTATTATGACGTCATGGTCGCTCATGCTTTGTCGCAAGATCTTAAGATTCTTAACAATAACAATAAAAGATACTTGTGACATAAGTACTTAATTATATGTAACAATCGGTTTTTTTTTTTTTAACGACAATAGTATCCAAATGAACAAAAATATGCCGAAGCCCAATCTTGCTGTATCAACTAAACAGTTATTAAGATCAAGGACCAATAATACATCAACAATATTTTTATAAGTGTTGACTAATTGGTGTTTTTAGAGTTTAGTCTAAGCGTAGACGTTGTGTCCCTCGTGTAGTAAATCTTAAGGAGACATGGACAGAATTGGACTTCGACATACTATGTTATAATTTTTAGGTGCTATTGCCGCTAAAAATTAAATTGAGAATTTGCCGGAGCATTAATATAAATGACAAACTTATGCCGCAAGTTCTCGTAATAATACAATAATGTGCGTCTAAAGCCGTGTTGTTTTCCTTCCCAACCGGTATAAAGATTTACATTCTTTGTCCCACCAAAAATAGTGAAATAAATAAACAATTACATGTGTATATGTATATATAGTTATACATATTACATACACCAACATAGACACAAAGCCTGGAAAGTAAACATGATAGAGAAAGGGAATAGGACAAACATCTGGATTTGAAGATCTCTCCTTTGCGTTTGGAATCTTCGTTCATATTATATATATATCATATGAGAGCTCAACTCAAAGGGGTGGAAGCATGCACGTGCCACTCACGCCTCCATGGAATCTCTCCTTTGAGTTTTCATATAATGATCATAAATATATATAGTAACGATTCCGAAGTTGACGACTAAAAAGGAAATACATAAAGTATAAGATAAAGAATAGAGAGCTTTGTTTGCTTTTAAACTCATAAATATCTTATGAACTTCACTTACCAATTCTAAATTGTTGATAAAGAACAAGGACAACAAAAATGAACTCATTTCGTTGAAAAAAAAAAGACTTTGCATTTAGTGATATATAAACTTAAATCTAACTTATAAATTTTATTGTTACTGTAATATATTTAATATTTATGGTGTATGTCTTAATTTTAATTGTTTTTGCTCACAAATTTATACCTACCCCGGTTTTTTCGTGGGGGAAAATCAGATATTACGCTTCCACTTATTATTTCAAAAGGAAAAAATCGGCCAGAATTTGAAATAGGTGACATACCTTTTGAATATGAGAATTTGAAATCCACACTTTAATATATATATATATATGGCGTATTATATATAAATTAGTATCTTACATAATTCAATATTGATTTTAAGTAATCTTACATAATTTAATATTGATTTTAAGTAAATTCGAGTAGATGAATACTAAAAATAAAAATAAAAAAATGAAATCAAAATTTTATATTTCTGATTTATCCAAATTTAATAAAATCAATATCATAATTTAGCGTTTCTCACTAGATTTACAAGGTTAATGGGGACAAGAGACTTGCAAATTGCAATCAGTTTGGGCCAACAAAAACTCAATTACAGCCACAGCTAGAGCTTTCAGATTTTATTATTATTAAAAATAAAATGAAACAGCAAATAACATCAAAATTTTTGTAGCCATCACTATTATTGGTGGAAAAGTGATTGAATAAAAATAAATAAATAAAAAAGAAAAAGTGGGATTTTATGCGTATGGTATTGTTAGGTATTCAACGTTCACCTCAACTATCAAGTTGAAATTTGTGGGCACCATTTGTGTGAATAAGCTTTCCACAAAAAGATTAATGGTTTTGTTTGACTTCATATTCCTCTCACAAATGGGCCATTTATTTTTCTTACATTATTTATTTTCTCATTGGAACTTTTTGCAAAAAGGAATTTATATTGATTAGTGGGTATTTCTGTGTTGATTAGACGGGTGTGACGACACTCGCATCTAACGTTAAGGAAGTTGCAATTATTACCAAGATGACCAAAATTGATGGGTGGAAAAAAGTGGACTTTTTTTTATTCTCAAATTAAACTACAGTCAGTGAGTGAGTATTATTGACTCGTGAATTATGAAACCCCATGTATTATAAATTTATATAATGTATACTTTTTTTAGCCAAGATAAAAGATTGTAACTTAAGGTAAAAATTCAAAATTCGTATATATTGATTTTGATAATTGGATGAAGAACTTGTTTTAGAAAACTAGTTACCGACAAATAAAACGCCAACAACGAAAGAACTAGGGCTAGCGAGTAGCGAGCCTTATAAGAGATAAAAGTGAGAAGAAACTGACAAAAATCTGAATTTGATTCGGATGCAAAGCGTTTTTCTTATACATAAAGCCGAGATTTAAAAAGAAAAAAAAACATGAGAGGGCCATGACCCCTTTAGCTTAAGTATTGTTTTATTTTTAAGTATCGGATTGATTTTATGATATTATTATATTATTTTACTTAAAGTTGTGTGTGAGCTCAGTGGCGTAGCCAGACTTCATTTCAGGCGAAGCACAAAACATATTTCAATCGATTTTTTTTTAGATATGTAAACAAATAAAAATCATAAAAAAATAAATTATTGATTATTAGACATATAAATAATAAAAAATATTAAGTAAACGTATTCACGTGCAGTTATTAGTGCACATGTAGTTCCACCACTGTGTGAGCTTGCTGCCACTTCAAAAATTTATTGCCAAATTTTATGTTTAAATCGATTACATACTTTCTTTTTACCGATGTAAGATTCGTAGAAAGGAGAAAGATTAAGAATGAGATTAAAATACTTCAAAATACTATAAGAATTGATAAGTCTATATAGTCTTATATCTAAATAATGTTGCTAGCAATCATTAATGGATAGAAATTATATGGCAATTTGCATTGTTATTACAATGATATTGATTAAATGAATAAAAATAAACACTTACCCAAAACAAAGACCAATGAAAGAATTGATTATCTAGAAGAAGAGTAATATTCGTTTAGTAGACACTTACGAGCCAAAAAGAAAAGAGAAAAAAAAAAAAAAGAATTTGACTTCACATGTCACAACTATTAAATAATACTTTTTTTATGCAAGAAAATAATAAGGAATATTTGTCGGAAAAAAGTGAGGTACTTAATTCTAAAACGTGCAAACATTTCACCTGTAAATTATTCTTGATTTTTCTTATAGTAATTTAAGTTTAATCTTGGAGAAGAATATATGCCAGCTCCACGGTCCAAAAGAGAATTTTATAACTATTACATTCAGTGGCGGAACCAGGATTCAGAGACCGGGGGGGTTTAATTTTTCTTTTCCATTAAATTTAATTTTTTGGGGGTGGTTTATGTAAATAAGTTTATAGTATTTTGGTCCTTTTAGTGCAATTTTCAAAACTTTGGGGGTGGTTTCAACCACCCCACACCATAAGGTACGTCCGCCAATGATTACATTTGATTTTTGCATTGAGATGTATTTTGTCCGTTGAATTTTAATTTTTAATCACTATTTTTTTATATAAATATAGTTAATCTGCCAAACTTTGTATTATGGATTATGAGAAGTAATAAAAAAACTGTTGAATAACAATATTTTCAGACAAATTATTTATTGTTCAATTGATTTTATTTATTTATTATAATTTATTTTGTTACTTGTTGTCGTTGATGCGTAGAGTGTGATGCACTAGCTTGTAAACGTAAGAAGGATGAATAACAAATACCGAAGTTCACATACTAAATTTCACGAACATGCAAAAGGTTCATGGAACATTACACTGTTTTTTAAGGAAAATAAAAAAAGAGAACTATTTTAAATTACCCTTAACGTTTATGGAAACCCTCTTGCATTTTTTTTCTTGGTTGATAAGTATCTTCTCATTTACATTATTACATATATTCATACTTACCAAAAGAAAAAAGAAAAAAAAAAAGAGCTATTGAAATGTCTTTTTCATGAGCCATCAAAAGTTTTAAAAGTAAAACCTGGAAAAGGAAAAGCGTGGGGGACATTTGAAAAGGAAAGAGGTCGGTCTTCTGAGGACCATCAATAATAAACACCCAACTTGATATATATATATATATATATATATATATTACAGAAATATTTAAGACTAAAAATTTTTGTAAATGAATATCAATTACAACAAAATCGGTACACAGGAAACACCGAAAAAAAAAAACTTATTACGTATAAAGAATTAGCAGGATTTAAAAGCTATCTCACAAACAAATATCATCCTTAAAGATTTATATTAAATTAAACTTTGATTACTTCTAAGCACGACTTGTAAAAATGACTGATATTTAAAATATAAAAATATATCTTGCACGATTTAGTAACTCTTGAAACGGAATATAGTGGAATGATATACATCACAAAATACTAGATTTAATTAATTAGCATTACCCAATTTATAAAATACTGAGATTTTAATGATAAGTGTGAAAGTAGGTCAATTATATGATCATTTCTTTTTAGTAATTCAATTATTCTCAATCAGTGAAAATGGTGACCAATATATATAATTCAGTGACCCATTTATTGGCCCACCAATATATTCGCGTATCTTTTAATTGAAAACTCCATGGCACCATGATTAGACACGCCTGTCTCTTAAAGTGTGGTTAGATTTGATCTCATTAATTCTTTCACTTCCATTTCCATTTGGACCATTTATATTTCCTTTCAGTTATTGGAGTAACAATTTGAGGCGAGACACCAAAGACGAAATACAAAACAATTTAATCGGGTTTAGATCCACCGTAAATAGATCTTATCGTGTCAAAGACGAACAAATAATACAAAAAGACCCAACTAGACACGATTAATAAACAAAAAGTTATATTTTATGTATCTCATATATATTATAAAGTATTTTATATATAAAAATTATTCATTTTTCTATTAATTATGTCGCTCAGTTGATGGATATGAAAAATTATTAGTAAATATCAAAATTTTAGTTAATATATTTACATAAATTAAGCTGAATTAGTGTGAAAAATTGAATTAATTTACTATCTTAAATACTTAGCTACGTTAACTGGATTAAATGGGTAGACACGTCACACGATAAACATGAATAGTGAATGAGATGGGTTTACATAAAATAAGTATAAAAAAATACTTAAACATTATAAACACAACACAAAACACGAATGGTCAACCTTCTTAAATTATTAGTCTGCCCATTTTCCCTTTAAATTTGACTGCACTATAATAAAAATTAATTATCTATTCATTTCATGATTTCCATCGTCATAATTGGCTCATTGTGATAATAGTTGGTGTTATTGGAAACACTATTTTTTCACCAATTACATCACACTCACACCATGCTTTGTTTTTTTTCTTAACACTAAGCACCATATATATACTACATACTTACATAGTATTAAATATATATGTAAAGTATAAAAACAACAACCATATAATATAAAATGTATATAATTACATAAAACGCTATTTTTTTCCCATTACAATTAATTTATTAAAATGTGAATTTATTCGTGTATATTAACGGTAAAATCAAGTAAATAGTTGGGAAAGGCACCCGGCAGCAGGCCAGCTCAATAATTGTAGAAGTCTTTGAAAAAAATATCAATTTGTTTAATTAATCTATAGATAATGCCTCTAATAATCATGTCTTTATTAAAATATTTTGCATATAAAACTTATTTACTTAATCATTGAGTCCTTAAGTTAAGCTACGGCCTACAAATTTTATGAATAAAACGGATCTTGAAAAGAAAGAAAAAAAACAATAATCTAGTCAGATTACGAGTGTCAAAGTTACTTGAAAAGAGCATGACAAGACATCAATAAGACCCGAAGTTTAGAGCACACAATATTAATTAATTCAACCCTGAAATGAATCATTAAAACCAAGGTTTTAAATACCGCTTGCCGATGTTGTTTCACACTTTTCATTTTACAGATATATCGCTTGTCGATGTGTATCTCATAGGTAAGTCGATAGATATGTCGATGAATAAATCGTTTCGCATATTCTCGAAAAAAGATTTTCGATGGGCATGTCGATGAATATTCGAAAAATTTAATACCTTGAATTTTAAAACCACGGACTCTCTTAGCATTTCCAATTTATAACCCATTAACCATCCTACAACTGCTTATTGATTCAAAAAATCCCACTAACTAGACATTGTAATTGACATATTTGGGACATAAAATCTTATAGTGCTAATTCTGTCCCCATTCATGTGCAAGGTTCTAATTCAACACTCACTTAAGTCAATCTATTTTACAAGCTCTATACACATTAAAAAGAGAAGTTGAAAAACTAGATTTCCATAAACAGAAATGAAATGTCACTGCTGATGTGTGCAAATTAATTGAAGAAATGTTGGGTTAATAATGACAAAGGCATAATTACGGTAGAAGTACCTAATCTAATAGCAAACTTGTGGGTAGATTTTGTATTTATTTTCTGCGGTGTAATAATGCCTAATAGCGATAAGTAATATCGAAGTTCACTTTTGTTTATGTCCCGCTAAAATTTTCTAACATAGATTAAATTTCATGAACATTAATAATTTTATACTTTTTTTTTCATAAATAAAGACTTCTATCTTGACAAACATTAACTCGATATTCGCAGAATCAATCATCGACATTGGTTTGGGGAATTTTGGTGCTGTTGTTGCTAAATTTTTATTTTTTAGAATACTGATATATTTATAATAAAATTGAGTACCCATTTTTAAGGAATAAAATTGAGGACTTGTGCCACGTATGTCTGATTGATATAGAACTAGTAAGTCAAATTATTTTTACACTTGATTTTAAGAATTTAAGCTTATCTTCGGAAATTCATACCTTTATGATATAGTATTAGAGAGAGAGAGAGAGAGAGAGAGAGAGAGAGAGAGAGAGAGAGAGAGAGAGAGAGAGGTGTCAAATGTCCCGAAACTGTGGAAAAAGTTTTTTTGCTTTTCCACGCAAAGATGAAATAATGGTGATGTAGAAATGAAATGAAATAGAAAAAAAAAATTAAAAAAAGTGAGACATAAATCAAAGCCTAAGGTGGGTTGGTGGGTAACTTAATGCCCTACTTCATTTTTATTTTTATTATTTTTATTTTTATTATTCTAGCAAATAGGAATATTTGTTTGTGCTATAGTGGAGAACCTTATTCTTTGGAGATTCCTCACTTTAAAGGAAAAAGATTAATGCTATTTCCGTCACCTATTTATTTATTTTTCTTTTATTTAAGATGTGATGCTCAATGCAAAACATTTTCTAGGGTAAGGCATATTCCGCATATGTCATTTATCATATTTACAAAAATTAAAAATAAAATCATAGAACTTACACCAAATGCCTTTTGCAAAAAGGGAAATCTAATAGATCTCTATAAATGAAAGAGATGACAAAGAAATGACTGGAATCTATAAATAAAGCAACCAGAGATTAGGTCATTTGATATATGAAGTTCCTACCACTCATGTAAACCCTAAATTATATATATATATAAGTACATGTTAAATGGCCCGATTCTAGTTAAACGACGAGATAGGACTACACAATCCCTCCGCCGATATATGGACCTATTAAAAAAGGGTGTTTGGGGATCGTTTAAAAGGTGATGAATAGGGGCGGACTCAGGGAATGACTTCGGACGTGACCAAGACAAATAAAGACCGATAAATTAGAGTACATACTTGTAGAGCATGGACTTCAATAACAACTCGAACCACGCAAAACTCTCTTGTCCACTATTTGTGTTTTTTGGTTGTAATCTAGTGAATCAACAAGTATATCACTATTCCCTTACTTTATCTCTTATTATATGGTCCTTTTTTTCACTTTGACTCTTGAATTTTACAACTGTATCAAAGTATTTTCTCTATATCTCTTAAATATTTAACATGTTTATACCATGAGTAATTTATACCGTCGCATCATCAGTAATTCGATACTATTTAACTGTTCAACGAGTAAACCAATTTTAAAATATCAATTAAGCAAACAAACCGATGCCTTAATAAGTCAA
Organism: Parietaria judaica; assembly: GCA_954871525.1. NCBI lineage: Eukaryota > Viridiplantae > Streptophyta > Magnoliopsida > Rosales > Urticaceae > Parietaria > Parietaria judaica. The sequence goes on from OX940862.1 coordinate 6,939,255, forward strand.
AAACAAGTTAAGCTCAGATCAGAACTTAATCTTGAGTCAGCATAATAAAATACAATTTATAAGTTAAAGAGGTAAAATATTGCAATAAAAAATCAAATGGTAAATATATACAAAAAGAAAAAAAAAGTTATAGAATGATATATATACATATATATACACACGTATATACACATACTTGTGTATATTATAAATGTGTGTGTTTTGGGCTCTAACCATTGTGAATAAAACTAAAGTTGGGTCTTCAAGCAGCCCAAAAGTAATAACTACAAGCTTGTTGATTCAGCCCAATAAATGTTGCATATTAAACCAAAGAGGTCTCTCCGTAATCAATTAGTGAAATCTGCTTCTTATATATTTATATATAGAAAAAGCTAATACATTTAAAAGAATATGGAGTTGATAAGAGCAAAAATAATTGTAAGGAATACAATATTTTGGCGAAAAATATCGAAGCAACTACGTAAGAATGGAGCTATATTTGTCCTTTTTCGTGAATTTATGAACCTACTTTAATAAGTAAATATAGAATTAGAGAAAAAACAAGTCTTAAAGCATATTTGACTTAAAATATAAATAGTCCTTTGAAATGTCATTTTTCAATTATATATAGCATTACCTAATATTCGTTAATGTTCTAGCTACTTTCTTGCAAGTCATTTTCAATTTTTATCTTCAAATACTATTTTCAATTCTTTTTCTTTATCTTTCCAACATCTCCAACAAATTTAACAAATAAATATTCTTAGGAAAGACATGCCCTAAAAAAAATTATGTTTATAAATGGAATAATGAAGAAAAAAAAAAGACTAAAAAGGGTCGTAGATCACTACAAAATTGTTAACTAATTATGATGATTATAAAAACAAACACATTTAAATTCAACATTTAAGTTATTATACACCGAGTTCTTAATGGTGGTGAGCTACATATGTTTGAGACAAAGTTCTTGATTGTGATCTTTATGTTTTAAAGATTTTGGTTTATGTTTAGTAGTGTAATTGAATTTTTATTTCAAGCGGAACACAAGTACTATCGTAGCATTATCACAAACTCTTCCTCTTATAAGATTCAATTGAAGAGAGCCACACACACCAAGATCAAGCCAAGATATCTCTCCTCCAAATTTTTTCTTTCTCGTCGGAGATTCGTTGCAGCAAGGAGGTGTTCCGAATTTTGCTTGCTGCTTGAGGTTCTCGGAACAGCGCTCACTGCCGCAGGTGCATAGAGGATTTGCTCGCATCGCTGCACGGACGGAGGATTCACTCGCGATGCTGATTAGAAGATCGCACAGAGCAGGAACAGAGCATGGAGAAGAGGACTGGGGGAGAGACCGCAGGCCGGTGATCGACGGTGAACTAATGACCGACACCGACAAATTTGTCTGTCGTGCTGAGACCACAAACCACATAGTTTCTTGCTTATTTTTTGTTCCTGAAAACTTGATTTTGATGTTTTAAAATTCTACCATATTAAAATTGACTCGAGTCTTGAGTTTGATTTCTTGCTTTAGAAATTCGTATGTCGTCCTTATTTGTACGTTTCAAATCAGTTTGTTGTTTCAATTTAGATTTCTATTGTTCGGTTTAAGTCGGATATTTCTAACAAAAAAATTTTACAGCTCTCAATTTTATTTTATTTTTTTGTTTTCACGACTCTTATTAGCTAAATACGTACTTCTTCCCACATTTAATATTCTTTGGCTAAGTGTGTCACGTGACGAACCAAAACAAAGAAGCTCAACTAGTTGAGTAAGAGTTCATTCAAATTTCAAAATCGGAAAGAATAAAATCAGCCATACAAAAGCAAGAATACAATCCTTTGCAAAGTAAATTAAAACAAAAACAATAAAGAGCAAAAGAACAGTGACAATATAATTAAAACAATAAAGAAAAGAAACATAATTATTGACTTAGGGTTTCAGGGTTTGTGTCACGGTGGGTCGCATTATATTCAATAATACAAACAAAAAAGATTTAAAAAAAAAAAAAACGAATGAAAGTTGTGAACGTGGTTTGTTAGGAACAAAATAATTAGGTGCAAGTTGGTCTTATTACTCATTATTTTGACCCCATGAAAACTATACCTTATCCCATCACATATTATAAATATTAATCTTAATTATTAATTCGGTAAACCCTAATTATAATATGTCCTATTGACTTGTCTTACGATAAGATTCGAATATACGATAGATGTCATTCCTTTTTATTTTATTTCAATTTACATAAAATTTAAATATATATCTATTTGTCTTTTGTGCATTTTGTATTTTTGTTGTAGTACGGTTTGTGTCGTGAGATTGTAAGTACGTGGACCGGTGAGAAATGTTGCATGCTCGAATGATGTGACTATTACAAAGTTATAAATTGCGATAGTTACATGCATATATAAAATATATAAATAAATAAAGGTAAATCAAAATTAGAAGGTGAATAAGGGTTGTTTAATTTAAAGTTTAAAAAGAAAAAAGAACTAGACTTTTTCTCATCTAAAGAACTATCTCAAGGAAAAAGCACGAGATCGAATAAATATCTTAAGTTGATTTAAGCATACTATACTTCTTCTGTATATTTGAATTTTGAATCTCAACGTTTGAACTTTGAATCTTTAGCTTGTGATTTACGTAGTTTATTTTTCATGTTAATGTAAAATGCTAATTTGTTGACTTAGAGAACCTCTAATTAGTATAGTCAAGTAAATTGACCATATAATAATTAAACTTACCGTCAATAAGTATAATAATTTGTCTTGAAAAAAGAAAGAATAATAAATTGAAATAATATAGTATTATATTTTACGTATTAATACCCTCTTAAAGCCTGCATGGACATGGTTAATGACAACATTCTTGTATTGTATAATGATATTCAATTCCCTTAATAATGAGGCCACATGCTAAAGTAAGTACACCACCATTATTTAAGGCTTTAACGAAAAAAATGGCATTTATTAAACTATATTGAAAAGTGATGCATACAAAGGTTTTGTTTTCAATAACTAAAAATTATACTTGATTATAAGGAACAATTGCGAAAATAGTAACCAATTTTTTAAAAATAATTCGACATATTCTCAAAAAAAATTTATACAGAAGAAGTATAATTAAATAATTAATTAATTAAAAAAATTATACAGAAGAAGTATAATTAAATAATTCGACATAGTCAAGTAAAAATAATTAAATATATAAAATTAAAAAAAAAAAAACATTTTCTGTTAATTTCACATATATCTCAAATTAAAATATTTAGCATAAAAAATCTCAAAATATTACACACTTGAGAAAAATCAACATTAGTACAAGTCTTTGAGTACTTAATCAATACAATTAAAGTTAAACGATCTGTTGCAATTTTTTTTAAAGTTGATATTTTTGCTGCAATTATTATCCGATCCAACTTTGACGAGTTAATTAAAAAACCACTGATTTTGGGTTAGATTAGACCATAATTAAATAAATAAGTTTAGCTGCTTTTGCCGTAATTATTTCACAGCTTCGAGCCTTCGAGGACTTAATACGAAGACCACTGATTTAGGGCTAGATTAGGACCATAATCATATAGATAATCAAATAATTAAACCACTGAAGTGGGTCCCGCACAAGACCTTAATTGTCGAAATCTCTCTCTGTGGGTCCCACCCAAACCCCGCAAAAACCCGCAAGAGAGAGAAAGTTAGGAGAGAGAGAGAGACTTCTCTCATAGTTGGTAAGACACGACCTCCGTTCGTAAGCTTCTCTCTCACACCAGAGAAGAAAGTACACACATATACATGATATAGATACACTCACATATATCTATATAGAGAGAGAGTTATATTCAGTCTCTCTCTCTCTTTGTTCTTTCTCCAAGCATGCAAACCTCGAACAATGGCGAATTCCCCGACTTCGTCCTCCTGAGTTCGGCCTCCGAGCTGCCATGGCGGTCTCCGTCTCCGACATCGAGTCCGTCCTGCGGTTCCTGAGGAGCAACGGCCTCGCCGACGCCGAATCCGCTCTCCGAGCCGACGTGGCCGACAGCTGCGACCTAGGATGCTCCGACTACGAGAAGTTCATGTTTCCGATGGTTCCGCCGCCGCCGCCGCTCCGAATCCCGCCGAATTCCCGGCGATCGGAGCTCGCCGTCGCCGGAGAACCTCGCTTCGAGTCGAGCTCCGAGGACGAGTTCGTTAGCTTGGGCTCTTCCACTTCGGATTTTTGCTCTTCAGGTTCGCTGTTTTTTTGTTGTTGTTGAATTATGATTCATTTTTTATGATTTGAATTCAAGCTTTTGGAATTGAAGTAGAACGATGAACATTGCTTGATAATTTGGCTCCATTTTTTATGCTCTGTTCTTGGTGAATGAGCTTCGTCTAGGTTCTGATGCATTCTCCATTTTTTTATTCTTCAGATCTTTCGTGAATCTTAGAGATGGATTTCGTTTCCTTAAATCGTTTTTGGCAATGCAGAGTTCACGAATCCGTACGGGATTCGTTCCGCGAGCCCGGGGGATTCGAAGTGCTCGTCTCAGTTCGGCACGGCGCGGGATTACCACGACTTCGAGATGCAGAACGATCTGTTTCTGCAGACCGAGAAAGACGAGGGGCGTTTTTTGACCCCGTCTTTTCGAGGGCCGGACTTCTTTGGATGTCCCAGCGAGGACAAGTTCATCATGGGCTTGGATGTGCACAAGGAGTGCGAGAGCTTGTTGGATCTGAACAGCGATTTCGACGAGCTTCGAGAGGACATTGGCGTCGACTACTTTGAGAAGGCATGCCACTTTGGTGTTGTTCCGGGGAGCGGTGAAAATGAGGTCCCGTTGACTGATTTCTATCAGTTTGACCAAAGGGACACGCTTCGAGAAGTTATTGAGGAAGATCCCGGTGATTGTGTCGTGTACGATTTTTCTCATGGTGAAAATCGTCAAAAAGAGAACTACTTAAGCATGAAACAATATGCTTTGGAAGGTTTCGGTGTGAATGTTTCTCAGGCTTATGATGTTGCGGAGAAGGACTCAGGTTTAAACGGAATTAGTCAATTGGGGAATGGTGAGGTTGATGAAGAGATCGATGAGCCTAATGACGAGATTTTGGCGTACACGAACGAGGATGAATTTGAAGTATTCGAACTTAGAATCATACACCGGAAAAATAGGTTTGTTGGTCATACTCCACTTTCTGAATACGTTTTAAACAGACAAAGATTGTTACCGAAACGTCACGAGTCGTTGCTAACTACGCACTAGCTTTAGGCACACTCCAATATGAGCTTCGTGAAATTCTGCAGATTCAGATATTAAATCATTTTACTCATTTGTTGAATCGGGTACAGGACCGGGTTTGAAGTAAGCAAGGATATTCCTATCGTAATGAATTCAGTCATCGCCGGAAGATACTATGTAACTGAATATCTGGGATCAGCGGCTTTCAGTAGGGTTGTTCAGGCGCGCGATCTTCATACAGGTGTCGACGTTTGCTTGAAAATAATAAAGAACGATAAAGATTTCTTCGACCAAAGTTTGGACGAGATTAAGCTTCTGAAGCATGTCAACAAGCACGACCCTGCCAATAAACACCACATATTGAGACTTTATGATTACTTCTATCATCATGTATGTCCCGGCGAACAGTTCCTCAATATTTCGAATTTGAGAAAGTAATAATTTATTTAATTCTGTCGGCGCAAAACATAATTAACAGGAACATCTCTTCATTGTTTGCGAACTCCTTCGAGCAAACTTGTATGAATTTCAGAAGTTTAATCAAGAATCTGGCGGTGAAGCGTATTTCACTCCGAAGAGATTGCAGGTATTTCAATGTAATTATATATCAATATATCTTTATCGTACTTGAACAATGCCGTACTTTTCTCTACAGATCGTGACACGCCAATGTCTGGAGGCATTGGAATTCTTGCACGAGTTGGGGATCATCCACTGCGATTTGAAGCCCGAGAATATCCTCATTAAGAATTACAAAAGATGCGATATCAAGATCATCGACTTGGGAAGCAGTTGTTTTCGGTCGGACAACTTATGCCTATATGTACAGTCCCGTTCCTACAGAGCTCCAGAAGTAATCCTAGGCTTGCCTTACGATCACAAGATCGATATGTGGTCTCTCGGCTGCATATTGGCCGAGCTTTGCTCTGGGGAAGTACGTATTTATGTTTGTATTTCCTAAATCAATTTGCAAATTAGTAGTTAGTAATCTTTCTTTTTCACGCTATAACAGGTATTATTTCCGAACGACAAAGTCGCCATGATCCTAGGCCGGATGATCGGGATGCTGGGACCCATCGATCTCGACATGCTGGCAAAAGGGAGAGAATCAAACAAGTACTTCACTGAAGAACTCGATCTCTATCACATAAACGAGGTTGACTTTTCATACCCTACACTTCTTAGCTTAATTATCTTTTTTAGCAAACTCGTTATAGTTTTCAATTGCCATTGGATTGGTGTTAAACTTAAACTTGACGTACTTATATGTAAAAACTCTAAAAAAAAAAAAAATACGGGTAAATTTGAACATTTAAAACTCTAAAAAAAATACGGGTAAATTTGAACATCTAAAATGGATACAATCTTTCTCTTAGAAAATTTCATTAGTGCCCCATATTTACCAAAAAGGATGCATAATGCCCAATTTTCACGGCTCATGGATCCAAATCCCGGTGTAGCCTGAACTCATATGGTCAAGGACTGAGCTGCAGCCATGTCAACAGTTGGCTTGGTCCCGTCTAGTTTTATATAAATTGTTTAAGTTATCCATTATTATTTTCAAAATTGGAAAGATAGGTACAATTTTCTAAAACTAATGCATTACGCCCCCTCCGAGTTTTCGGAACCTTGTTGGCCCCCCTTCTTTAAATTTTCGTTCCGTCATGGTGTTCACAATCCTTCTTCGTAAATACACTTGAAGTGAGTCAGAACGATTGTTCCGAAACTTTGGCCGAAACTTACAAGAGTCATATGGACATGTTCCATATGAATATGTTGCTATTCATTTTATTTTTCAGGAAACAGAGGAAATGGAATACATAATTCCCGAAGAAGCTTCCTTAGTGGATCACCTTCAAGTTAATGACACCGGGTTCGTTGACTTCGTGAGAGCGTTGCTGGAAATCGATCCGGAATGTCGTCCAACGGCCAAGCAAGCTCTGCAACATCCATGGCTGTCCCAAATTTACTTACAAAATTCACACTGACCCTATTTCCCAATATTTTTCCACTTCCAAAAAATTTTGGTTTTTGTTTACACTTTATATGTCTTCTTTATTGGTAATGTCACCAATAAATGTTTTTTTTTTCCTTCAATTTTTCTTATATACATTCCTAGAGTACCTGTACATTGTGTAATTGAAAAAGAATAAAATTTTGATGTTGATTAAAATTTGTTTCTTATGGCAATTTGGTATGAGGCTATTCAAGATAAGATCAATGTCTCTTCTCTTTGTTTATAATAGATTTTTGTCTATTTAAAAAAATCAATTTTTGTGGGCTAATTGAATACAACGGAGAACTCTATTTTAAAAATTAAAAACGATAAATACTTTTGTTATTCAATACGCTAATACTTTCTTTTTCTAGTTATTCCCACTTCCTTAAAAAAAAATATTTGTTCTAGATATGAAATAATGACAGTATTAATCAAATTAGGCAACCCATTAAAAGTTTTAAATTTAATTTCTTAAATTTACTATAAGCTCGCCATATATTTTGACTTCAATCATCGTAATAGGTATTTTTTAATTGGAGGGCATTAAATATTCACATATGTATAACGATGGTTATTAGCGATAAAAGTACTCAAATTATTTAGAAATGGCAGCACAAAGACAATTAAAAAATTTGTGACAAAATTTATCAAAGTTCACGTTTTTTTAGCTGATCAGTAGACATCATTCACTTTATCGTTAGTTTTTTTTTAATATTTTCATCACTTATAACATAAACAACAAATAAGATCAAACGATCGAACTCACGAACATTAAAATAAACATGAATGTAAACACATATTATTGGAACATCAACAATACAAATTCTTATTTTCTTTCTCCTTTTCTCTCCCGAATTCTCATTTATCTCTTCAAAAGCATCACGACTAACGAAAAAAATTGATGAGGTCTAAAAAGATGAACTTAAATACTTTTATCATATATAACTTTTTTTACTTTAGCTCTATGTCGATTAACTTTAAATTAGCTTAGGTACTTTACCGCTAATAACCTTTAAAATTATATTTATATATATATATATTAAGAGAGAGAGGACAAACAACGTTAAGTCTTTCTTTCTTTACAGAGCAGAGAGATTGTCTCTTCTTCTTTGGCCTTTTTTACATTCAATATCTTTCCACTTTTCACAGCCACCACGTCCTCTCAAACCCACGCGCCTCTCCCTCGCGTTTGACACACGCAGACCCCACGCGTCTCTTCACAAAACTCCACGCGCCCCCACGGCGCGTACATCTCTTTTCTCTCTAGACTTCGTCGAAGCTCTCCATCGCCGAGAAAGCGAGAGAGAGAGAGAGAGAGAGAGCGAGCGCTTCGTTTGATTGGCTTTATAACAGCGAACGAGAGATTGCACACGTTAGCATCGAGCGCACCACAAGCGCATCTTAGCCTCTGAATCGGAGCTCTCCCTATCTTGCTCCGGTAATGGCGGCGGAGCTGGGCCAGAGCGACGCCGTTTACTCGACGAGGACGCTTCAGGTCTGGCAAGCGCTCCTCAACTGGCTCGCCTTCTTCTCGCAGATCTTCTTCCAGATCCTCGGTTACCTTCCGCTTCTGTCTTCCTCTTCTTCTTCGTCGACTGTTTCTTCTGCCGCTTCGTTCAAACCCTTGCCGGTTATCGAATTGCCGGAGCTAGAAAGCCGAGTTGACTCAGCCGTGCAAATCTCCTCCGGTGCTCGCTTCTCCGACTCCGGCGATCGCTCCGAGAAATTCACAGTAACTCTCTCCCTCACTCTGATTGCTTTTCTTTGAGATCGTGAAGCTATGGCGTCTGATCTTCCGTTAGAGTTCGATTTCCTTAGGAATTTCAGTTTGCAGAGAGAAAATAATTGGATTTCGAAGTTGCGTTTGAGCAAATTGATGGAATTAGGAAGTGCAGTCAGTTAATTGGACACATAAATTTGCGCTGATGATTGAGAATTTTTCGCAGGTTGTGCTCGATTTAGACGAGACACTTGTGTGCGCTTACGAATCATCAAGCTTGCCTCCCGGGGTTCGAAACCAGGCCGTCGAGGCTGGCTTGAACTGGTTTGAGCTCGAATGCGTCTCTTCCGATAAGGTAGTTCGCGTTTAAAGATGCTTTTGCCGTAATTCAACCGAGTTGAAACGATCGGAGCTTAACTTACTTCGCTTGTGTTTGATGTTTTCTGAAGGAGTGCGAAGGCCGGCCTAAAGTCAGTTACGTCACGGTGTTCGAGCGGCCGGGCTTGCACGAGTTCTTGAAAAATCTCGGTGAATTTGCTGATCTTGTTCTGTTTACTGCTGGTCTTGAAGGTATCTTCTTTCCTAACCCGTCAATACATTTATTCTTGTTTTGGGGTTTCTTTTGCTCGGCTCTAATCCATTAAGACGTTCAAACAGGTTATGCTAGGCCGCTCGTTGACAGAATCGATAAGGGGAGTTTGTTAACTCATAGACTATATCGGCCTTCGACGTGTAGCACGTAAGTTCTGCCTCTATCTATATTCCCGACACACTGGAAATCTCGGCTTTGCAAATTTTGTGAAAGTTCTCATTTTTAGGGTGCTGTGCTCAGCTGTGTGTCTAGCATTTAATGCTTTATAATATCAGATAAGCGAAATAAAAAGACGGTTCGGTTTTATTCGTCGGGTCTTTTGCCTTTTGTATTCTTAGCTCTTATCAATAGTATCTCAACTTGCTATAGAATTGGTCTCTTGATGTCTGAAACACATGTATTTCTGATTACTTGTTGTCGAAATGGTTCGGTAGTGTACTATAGATCGGTTCTTCGAGCTGAAACAAATTTGAATACGACACTAAAATTATTTAAATTTATAGCATCCTGATTCTTTATCTATGCAGAGAATTTCGCGAACACGTGAAGGATCTTTCTTGCATATCGAAGAACATGGACCGCATCGTCTTAGTTGACAACAACCCTTTCAGCTTCCTTCTCCAACCGATGAACGGCATTCCATGCATTCCGTTCTCTGCCGGCACACCACACGACACACAGGTCTCTAACAATAGACATACATATATGTACATATACTTTTTCTTATTGATCGAAATTTTCAATCTCGTGCAATTCTGACTGTTAATATCCGATTTGTTATCAGCTTCTTGACGTCCTCCTACCACTCCTGAAGGATCTCTCGAAGCAGAAAGACGTCCGACCAGTGCTCTACGAACGGTTCCACATGCCAGAGTGGTTTCAAAAGCAGGGAATCCCGCCTCGGTGTTGGACATAGTCAGACTCAGACAGTTAGCACCGGAGGATTTACCGTGCAACCCGGCAGCCATCGGAGCGGTTTCTAAGTTAGCGAACACAAGTAATGTAAAGCTCATCTTAGCCAAAGGCTTAGCCTAGAGTGCCACTATCTATCTTGCAATGTACATTTCTTAGAAATTATGATTCTTGTGCAACATTGTTTATAGGCTTTTTTTGCTTCAGTTTTCTTCTTTATTTATTTTTCCATTATGGGTGTGACATGTAATTAATTGTTTATTTTTAGTCTACAAATTTCATTTTCAGCATATTTGTCCAATAATTTCCATCCACATTTTAGTAATACTGAAATTAATTTATTTTTTTCTTTATTGACCACTACGAGGGTGACATGAATCTTATCTCAAAATTATTACATGTCATTCTATTTGACCATTTCAATTTGCTGACTGATCATGATTTGTTTTTTTCTGTCCAAAAACAATTATTGAAAATTAAATAAATTATTAGGTAGTCAAGTTTCTTGTGTTTATCTGTTAATTCATGGTCATTTCTTGGGTAACAATCATAAACTTCTGAAGAATAATTGGCAGTAATCAGAGGCGGAGCAAGAGGGGGTGAAAAAATTACATAATATATATTAAAAAATTATATTTAGTGATATAATTATACAAAAATTATTACATAATATATATTAAAAGAATCTTTATAAAAAGAGATTAGTATTAGTATGGAGTGATCATAAATATATATATATATATAATTATGAAGTTGATGGGAATTGAACGTTGGTTTCCTAAGAGGAGGAAGTTAAAATAGAACTTAAATATCCACTATGTCTATACCACAATATTAATTATGTCTCTTTCTGATACATTTTATCTATATTGATAAAACTATATTATTTTTTATTAAAAATAACGCGTTTGAATCAAGTGGGGGCGGCCGTCCCGGCTCTGGCCTTCATAGATCCGCTCCTGGCAGTAATGCCATTGAATTTTACATGTTGGTTAAGTTTATACTTCAAAATTATGATGATAAAACATTGGAGTTTGCGTCCAAACAGAACTTCTCTTAATATTTTTTGTGGTTGCTTAATAATTTCACAATTTAGTATATTGATTTCCTGAACTAATTAATATACAAAATACATATAACAAAATCAATATTTTTTGTCATTTTAGAACGTTTAGGAAGCCTCTGGGCAGAAGTATAGAAAAAATAATCCTTGTAAAATTGAAAGCTAAAAAACAAACACACAACATACACTTAGATAAGCTATATATACCCAATTAATTAAATCAAGAGTATAATGAAAAGCTTGTGCTGATATTCTTTGCATTAAAAATGATAAGAAATTGGATCCTGGGTCAACTTGGCAATAAGAAATTAATTTCGAGGAGTTGAGTGAGAGGAAATTGTTTGGAAGTCTCTCTGTGAATGAGATTCCAAGTGTACAGAAAGTGAGGCTTTTGGTTCAGAAGAGACCGACAAAATGTAAGCACAAGAAGGTGTTGTGGGCTTCAACGAGCCACTTTGACAGCTCTGCTGTGCGCCTAAAGCTGATTCCTAAACACCTCTACAGGCCGCCACACGAATGTAGTGCGGTCCTACCATTTTTATTTTTATTTTATCCGGAGCCGGATTACTCTGGCCCTTTTTAACGCGCTTCAATTATGATCGTTGGATTAAACAATTTTATGGCCCAAATTAAAGAGCCGTTGCCTTTTTAACAAATGTGGAAGCCGGAGTAATCCGGCTCTGTTTTTTGATAGACTCGGAAATCCGGCTACTATCAAGTAATTGTCAATGCTCTAAATTACATGCGGAGTTCCTCATTTTCCCATGTAGGATAAAGTGAATTGTTAAATCAGTTTCGAAAATTTTTAGAACTTGGAATTAATGATTCAAGTTTATTCTTTTCTCAAAAATTAATTTAAAAATAAAATCGATATTTAGATTTGATAAACACTGTTTTTAAAAATTAAATCCAAAATCAAAATTATGATTCGTAACAAAAAAAAATCCGGATTCCATTTTTTTTTCCTTTCTTTCTCATATTAATAACAAAAGGACTGTTTACACTTTACACCATCAGGTGTTATTGATAAGGCAATTCATTTTATATCCATCACTTTTATAAAGCATGCTCAATTGTTTACAAAGAACAGACAAGTTGAAACGACAGCTTTATCCGCACACAAAAAGGAAACGACATCAAATATCTCTCTGTATTTTGGCACTTCATAAGGGACCAAGAATTCCCATGATGGCCCATATCATGTACTTTGCAATAAAACTCAAAACATTCCAAATCATGATTACACACACACATATATATATATATTATATAGTGAAGTCAAAGCATGTGAGGTGTTCTTGATGATCTGCAAGCAAGTTCAAGGAGGCTTGAACTCCAATACTCGAGAATATAATGATTGTATTAAGCCTAGGTTTAAGGGATATGACAAGATTGTGTAATTCTTGATATGATTTCTTATTCACCGGGAAACACAATTATGAATTATATGTTTGTGTTACACAATGTTCATGTATTACACAACACTTATGATTGCTTCAGCCAAGCTTGGAGACTTTATTCTTTACATCAACATTATTAAAATATTTTGAGAAATTGAATTTATGTTTTTTATTTTGGATTCTTATCCATTGTAAGCATTTTGTTAAGCTAATAGAAAAAGCATAAGCGATAGGTTGTTTGGGCATGGTGAAATTTTATATGGCTATTAATTTTGTGGTGAAATTTTGAAACTTGAGAGATAAAAAAATTAGTATATTTTATGTTCTGTAAAAGCGAACACGGGTAACTTTATTGTTTTAACGATAATACATATCAGTGAGAAAAACATGAAAAGTAAAACAATATTTTTATAATATTTATTTACGCACCTATATATAATATAAGAAAATGACTATTTTTTCGGGAATAACTACGCAAGGACAACATGTACCTACTACATAGTCAACGGCTAAATATGAGTATATCCATACATATGTATGTATTCGACATATATTGTATATCGGGATTTCGGTAATCGACCACTCGAATATACTCAAACAAATACCAAAACACTAACTTCTAACTAGTTTTTTTTTTTTTTTTTGCTAAATATTGACTAACTAAATTGACCGAAAAACAAATTAAACAGAAAAACAACACTCAAACTTATTAAATGATGAGATAACGAGAATTTTCCCAGGAAACAAACACGAAAACTTTCCTAGAATCTATTTTTGCAGATCACACTTCTGCAGTCAATTATCTCCATTGAGTAGAACAATGATTTTCCAAAATAGTCAACTGCCTCAAACGGCTATAACCGCCAAATCTGACTTGGACCAATCAAGAGCCTGCAAATTGATGAGCTCATTAGTCACAACCACTAGGCAGCTCAGCCATTTGTCAATAAAACGACAATAATTCACTGACACTAGATATAACAGAAACATTTGACTTTTATATTAGTCGTTTTCTTTTCATACATATACAACACACATTATATATATAGTGAAATGTATGTGTGTGTTTGTAGAATGGCTAATTAATGAAATTATTGGACTTTCATGTAAAATCATATCTTGTTCACACTGCTTTTGAGCATTTTAAAGAATCCATTTTTCAAATGAGAAATTGGGTCAATAATTAGTAAGATTAGTTTCTTGGTTTCATTAAAATAGAGATGTATATAGATATGTTATATGATATAAAGATGCTCATTACTTGTTAATATTGCATCAAATCAAATTAAACAAGCAAGGACTAATATGGTGAGCACACACTAATTATAGCAATTTAGATAGAGCATGTATGAACAAGCAAGTGTTATTTATTATTTTTATAAATTAAACACTAAATTAGCTGGTAAATTGACACATGACTTTTACGTAAAAACTCAAATTGATGAAAGTGTTAAAATGGAGAATAGATTGTAACTATAAAATGTAATTTTTTAAAAAAAAATTGAAAAATACAAACTATGAAAGCAAGTCCCGCAGTTCAATGGACCTTCCCAAATGTCCAACGACACAAAAATTCAAAAACGGGTCATGCCATAGAAGCTGATCCGGGTCACAATCAACTATCTATATGATTTATTTTAATTTATTTTGTCAATTTCTCATTATTACTTTACTTAATACATTTTCTATCATTTCCAATTTTCCATAGCTTAAGTAAGACACTCTTTGGCGTGCCCAATGGACCAATATTTACTACAAAGTATAGGTTTTTTTGCCTTTTAAGTAAGATTTATAACAATAATTGGTTTAGAACCATCAATTTTGAAGTCTTCGAGTTTTGGGAAACCATGAAAACTTTACTCAATTTCATTGCAATGATTGAAGATCATGGAGGTCATGGATTGGTCATGGACTCAATATTATATTGAATATAGCATACTTTAATTACAAAGCATTAATTTGAATCATGTGCCTTCGAATGTGATAATATTAATAATATAATCTTCCTCAAATTAAGCTAAAGTTCTTGATATATAAATGTGTGAATATACATTACTTATTAGATAGAGCTAAAGTATCTTTGTTTTAAAAGTCAAAAGTTTAGCAAAACTCAAGCAATTTTGTTCAATAATAAATGAGTTTCATGCAACTTATTAATATTTTGTATATATATATATATATATATATATATATATATATATATATATATACACACATAGAATACACATAAATATTTTGATCTAATTTTTAAATACTTTTTCTTATGTATCTTAGAGAAGTATTCATAATAATCAGCGTGCCTCTCTAAATACTTAGTTATTTCGTTAGCTAAATTCTGCTAAAAACATCGTATAAAGTCGGTCCGTGCTATACGCAGTGGAGGCGTGCGCTTATGACCTCATATATTAAAATTTAAAGATTGCAAAAAAAAAAAAAAAGTATTTACATGTTTAAACACAAAAATATAAAGTACGCAGCTTTTCCAAATCTTTTGTGTCCTGAATATATTTATAATATTATATTTAAAACTATTAAACACTTCATATTTTAATTATCTAAAAACTTGACTAATTTTCTATGATATCTACTATTTTTTTTATAAAATGTCAAACTATATCTAAAGAAAGCATCGTAAATTTATTTGACGCGTTTAACGAAAAGTCTAACTCAATGAGAGATTAGTAGTTTAGTACGCAATAAACTTGATTATCTCTTTCTCTATTTAGCTTGGCTTTTCATTTTCATTTTCATTTTCATTTCTTTCACAATCTTCAACTACCAAACATCTGTTTCATTTATTTATATTTTTGTTTTTATTCCCTTAAACAGCTTTTTTTTTATTAGCGAGGTGACTAGTTTAGACTAAAATTAATTTCTCCTACTAATCTCCAATATTAATATTCAATCCCAATAATGATTCCTTCGTGAAACACAAGTTAAATAAAATAAACGCAAATCCCATTTAATTTTAACCATCCAATTGTATTTTGATTAATTGGCAGTAATATAATATCCATTGATTTTTTATAATGTTAGGTGTAAAGTTGCTCCTTTAATTTTTAGTTTTGGTAATAATACCCCTAATATTTTTAAAGTTAACATATTATCTCATATGTGTTAAAAGTTATAAAATTATTAATTTACTCACAATGCATGACTTATTCCAATGTATTTATATTGACTAATTACTGAGTGAAGTACTGCATCATTTTTTTAGAAATAAATGAATTTAGTTATTTACTAATGGGTTATTAACGGTAAAAGTATTCAAGTTGTTTAAAATAGGGTAAGATAAAATCAATTTAAAATAATGTGGCAAAAGTATTTAAATTTACCTTTTATTTAGCGGATGAGACACTTTGACCCATAATGGAATGCAAACTAGTTACTTTAGCCGCCAAAAAGAATTAAAAATTTAACTAAAAAAAATTGAAACATTAAATACTTTAGCCTGAAATTAGCCTTTTCCTTTTCCATAACAAATACACTTTTCTTATCTGGCAGCTTTTTGGGTCAAGCACGCCAGCTGTCTGGTCAAAGTATGCTTACGTGGACACGCACGTGCGTGCTGCGAAGTATGCATGTTCGCCCGCTTTGGCGCGTAAATAAAAAGAAATTCTGTGCCACGGTGGCACGTGGTTAATTCAGAGTTCTAATTATTTTTTTCTTTTATCAGTTTAGAGGGGTATTTAATTAGTGCACGTTGTAGTTCAGGTCAGTTACTAATAAATTAATAATATTCCTTGTTCTCCTAACTGATATTAAACGGTTTATTTCGAATTAAAACTCGTTCTCTTTCAATTATTATTTCTCAACCTCCTTTTAATTCATTTAAGGAATTTATGCCCTATTAAGTTTCCATTATAAATTACCTCTTTAATGAGAGTCAAATTATCACTCATATTTTTGGGGAATAATTATGTTTTATTCCTTCTTTTTTTTTTTTTGCTGTAAGAACTAAGAACTACTTAAAAAATCCTAGTCCCAGCCTATAAAAAGTTAAAAACTTCTCATATAATGTATAAATGCCTGCATAAATTAATATAATATATATCGTACATATTGACAAATATATTAAACCTGGAAATTCAAATAACCTATAACAAAATCACACGTAAATATTCTACCAACAGACGAGCCAAATCAGTGGGAAATTTATTTAGCACAACCACCAAATAAATAATAATCGGTATGACAAAAACGTGGAAATAAACATATAATACCTAATACCTTATATTTATTTAACGAGGAAAAATATACATAAATATAACGAGTTTAGTAATATATATAGTGATAAGTTAAGAGAAGATGATAAAAATTATAAAGGAAGCTAAGTACTCATGTATATATAATGTATTATCAACACATTTTATGTAAAAAAAATTTACTGCGCATTATGTAAATAGTGGTGAAACTCAATGTACTATCTTATTTCATTTAATATAAAGCTTATTTTAATTTGAGCTTCTGTTTGATTAGTACATTTTTAATTGGACAAAAGATCTCTACTTAATTATTCTTATTATTTCATCATATTCATAAATAAAAGGAATCAAGATCTTTGAGATGTGGAATCCAAGACCAATATATCAGCGTCCATCGATAATTTAATATTTTTATACTCGTTACATTATATTAAGACAACTACCTGCATAAAATGACACCCAATTCTTATTAATCTTTTTTTTTAATGGAATTCTTATTAATCTTTGATGCTCTTTGAATTATTTTGTAAATAAAATATTTTTATAAGAGAAATTGCATAGAATGTAACGACTAACGATTCCCAATTTTTGCTCCATAAAAATATAAACTTTATAACAAAGAAACGGACTCCCCAAATTAATGCTACTAATTGCCAAACACGTACTTTACGTTTCATTATATTTTCGTTTTGTAAATTAAAAATAAAAAAAGTGGTAATCTAAAAAATTAATGGATAAAAGTGACAAACTAAACTATAATATACATCTATAAATTATAATCGCAGAGTCCAAACTCCAAACTTATATATACTTTTCAAAGAAATACAATTAAATTAAATATATAATAAATAAATAAAAAACAATAAGGAAAAACAGAAAATGAGTCTCCAACTTATATCTCTGACTCTGACCATGAAAGTCTCTCGCTCTTCTTCTCTCTGAGTTTCCACAAAGCTCCGCTCTTTCTCTCCCAATGAAGCACACGATCACTCCCCCATCCCAACCCCTTAAATGACGAAACTACCCTTCCCCTTCGCCGCCGCCATCGTCGCCGTCCTCCTTGCTCTCCTCCCTTTCGCCGCCGGGGCCACGTTGGCAGTCACCTCCTCCGGCGCCGTCTGCGGCATCACCTCGAGCCCATTTCAGAACATCATCTGCCATCGCCGCCTCGCCGGCGAATCCCAGACCCTCTCAATCTACCCCAACGTCTCCTTCTCCTCCATCTCCGGCGGCGAAACCTCCCTCTGCGGCGTCCGCTCCGGCGCCGGTGCACTCCTCTGCTGGGACGCCGTCGCGTCGGCGAATTCCACCGTCGCCGCGAAAGCTCAGAGGGTGTTCTTCAACACCACTGTTTCATTGGAGTCCCTGTCCGTCGGAGCCACCCACGCCTGCGCCGTCGTCGCCGGCTCCGGCGAGGTCACCTGCTGGCGCGGAGGGCCTAACTTCTCTCTCCCGTCTGTCTCCGATCGGTTCTCGTCGATCTCCTCCGGGTTCGGATTCTCCTGCGGGCTTACGGCGAGAACCTCCCGGGTCCGGTGCTGGGGAACGGGGTCGCTTCCAGGCCAGATTGAATCCGGGTTCGGGAACTCCACTGTTGTCGGCTTAGCTTCCGGTGGATCCCATGCTTGCGGGGTTAACGGGACTGGATTCGTTATCTGCACGGGGAGGAACCAGTCGGGTCAGACCGGGGCACCGACCAGTTCGGGTTTTGAATTCTCGCGGCTATCACTCGGGGCGAACCACAGCTGCGGGATTCGCTCCAACGGGTCGGTGGTGTGCTGGGGCGGTGACGGCCGATTCTCTGGGAATGTAGTTCCGAGGGTGTCATTCGAGGTTATCGTCTCCGGGTCGGGTTTTACTTGCGGTTTGACCACCGCGAATTTCTCCGTGATGTGCTGGGGACCCGGGTGGTCCGACACTGGTGCTGAGAGTATCCCGTTGCCGGAGATTCTCCCGGGTCCTTGCGTGGAATCTTCTTGTGGGAATTGCAGTACTTATCCTCTCTCTCAACGGCTCTGCTCCGGCAGAGGAAGCATCTGCAGGCCCTGCTTTGATCAGATTCCGAAATCTACGCTGCCACCACCAGCGCCATCGGGGGAAGATTCGTCGCCACCGCAACATTCGCGGGCTTTGCGGAGAGGCTTGCTAGCGTTCGCAATTATCGGCTCCGTCGGGGGATTCGCAGGAATCTGCACGGTGGCGTACCTCCTCTGGACCGGCGTCTGCTTCGGGAAGAAGAAGATCCACAACTCCGTCCAGCCTACGATCACCCGGGCTGGAAGCTCCAACGGCAATGGTGTCACGACGTCGAACACCTCCCCACCATCTCGCTGCTCGACGATCCGGCGCCAGGGCTCGAGAATCATGCGGCGGAACCGGAGCGGGACCTCTTCGTCAAAGCACGCCGACCGCGCCGAGGAATTCACCCTCGCTGAGCTCGCCGCAGCCACGGGGGACTTCTCCCCGGCGAACAAGGTCGGCGCGGGCAGCTTCGGCATCGTCTACCGTGGGAAACTCCCCGACGGCCGCGACGTGGCGATAAAGCGTGGTGAGACCGGGACGGCGAAGAAGTACCAAGAGAAGGAGACTGCATTCGACTCCGAGGTCGCCTTCCTGTCGCGTCTCCACCATAAACATCTGGTGAAGCTCGTAGGATTCTGCGAAGAGAACGAAGAGAGGCTTCTGGTGTACGAGTTCATGAAGAACGGAGCTCTGTACGACCATCTCCACGACAAGAACAACGTAGAGAAGCAGAGCAATGTCGTGAATTCATGGAAGCTGAGGATCAAGATCGCATTGGACGCAGCGAGAGGGATCGAGTACCTCCATAACTACGCAGTTCCTCAGATCATCCACAGAGACATCAAGAGCTCCAACATCCTCCTCGACTCGAACTGGACGGCGAAGGTCTCCGATTTTGGCCTCTCGCTGACGAACCCCGAGACGGGGGACTTCCGGCCGTCGAAGGCGGCTGGAACCGTCGGCTACATCGACCCGGAGTACTACGGGCTCAACGTCTTGACGGCAAAGAGCGACGTGTACGGCCTCGGGGTCGTGTTGCTGGAGCTTCTGACGGGGAGGCGGGCGATATTCAAGGCCGGCGACGGTGACGATGCGACTGCAATGAGTGTGGTTGACTTCGCGGTGCCGGCGATAATGGCGGGCGAGCTCGGGAGGGTGCTGGATCACCGGGTCGGGACGCCGGAGCTGAACGAGGGCGAGGCGGTGGAGCTCGTCGGCTACACGGCGATGCACTGCGTGAACTTGGAGGGGAAAGAGAGGCCGACGATGACTGACATTGTCGCGAATTTGGAGAGGGCTTTGAGCCTCTGCGATGACAGCCATGGAAGCATTTCCAGCGGTATAATCTCCATTACTTCAGAGTAGGAAGGTAAAAGAAAATGGGAAAAATTTATTTTTTGGGGTTTTTTTGGATGGTTATGATTCTTAGGGGGTATATTGTAAATTTAAATTTTTTTAGGCGGGTGATGACTTTTTGGGCAACGCTAACTTGGAGAATATGATTACAGATTTTTATTTACATGATTGGGTGTCATTCTTTTTAATTTGTGTTCTTTTGTGCCTTCTTTATTTGAGAATTTACAGTACATACATATACCTCTTTTCTTTTCATGCGACACAATTGGCATTTCGTGGATCAAATATAATAAAATTCTTGAATTGGTTCGATTATTATTCATTTTTTAGAATTCGGGTGCCACAGAAAATGTTTGAGGATATTCTTTATGTGCGAGTGAAGGCAAATATCTGCAGGCTTTTTGGCGTTTTTTGGTTTGAGGGGTCAATTTGCATGTGCAGTGAGGATTACGAGGGGTTGCTTTGTTAATTTCACTTTATCCTTTCCACGTGGCAAGTCGTTATCCAGAAGGTGGGGACCACAGTTGGAGTTATCAAGCTTTGGCTGTGTTTGACTCCGAGTCTCTTTTAACCCAGCGGTCAATAGAAATTGGCCCCCGCTGTTTCCTATATAGCTTTTGCCACGTGTACGATCAAGATTCGCTTGCTATCTTATTCATTTGTTCCGTTTTTTTTTTCTTTTCCTTTGAATAATAAGAGGATTTAAAATAAAAGAAAAAAAAGATTATCTCACAAATGCTATTAGAAATTTTGAATCTGGATTCAGAAGAAGAATATTCGGATTTTGAACTTACAAAAAAATTATTCTAACATTTTATATGTAAAATGTTTATCTTAATTCGAAGTAAATCTCAAACGTTATACGAAAATAATAATAATAATAATAAATTATCGAGAAACTTCTTATCGGAATATTGACACCAATTATCGGAATAACACTATAAAAAAAAACTATGGCATTTATGTTCTAAAATTAAAAAATGCATAATTTATTCCAATGTGACACAAAGAGTGATGATTTTAGTCAACTCTCATAATAAACCAGACCGTTTTGGTCTATTTTTTCGCTTCAACGTAACAACCCCTAGAATTTTCTGCTTTATTCTATACATATGCATGTACACACACTATATATGTAAAGTTTGTATTAGCACACCCAATTAATATTATGATAAATGGATAATTGTATTGAATTGAATGTGGGGTATTCCACGTATTTATTAAAGATGTTTGGTTTCAATTTTCACAATATTGTCTATTCTCTATTGTATATGTAAAGAGACTTTTCGAGACTAATTCAAATTTCAATAAGCAATTTCGTCGGTTGGAAATAAATGCATGAATTTTTAAAATGGCTCTAACGCTTTTGCATGATAGTGAAAGTACTAGTTCCTAACTTCATAGTTCATATTATTATTAGAAATAATTGCACGAAAAGTACTCAAATTTATGTAAAATAAAGCGGTATATTCTTCAATTTTCAAGTGTACTGATCAAATAATTTTGGTCGTGAAGTTTGAGGTTTTGATTGATTCTTACTTATACGTCTCCGTAAATTTTGAGTTGTACAACTCGAAATAACAATTTGTTCGTTTGAGAGTTTTCATGTTAAATATTTGTATTTGAGACATACACGTATAAATGTCTTAGTTCTAACGGAGAGATATCGAGAAAAACTAATCGAAAATACGAATTCCATGACTTTGGGTACTTAGTAAATTCAATTATATTACTCAAGGTATTAAAATTTCTCGAATATCCATCGGCATGCCCACCGAAAATCTTTTTTCGAGGATATGCGAAACGATATATCCATCAATATATCCATCGACTTACCTATGAGATACACATAGACAAGCGATATATACGTAAAATGAAAAGTGCGAAACGACATCGGCAAGCGGTATTTAAAACCTTGATATTACATGCTTCTATAATTCTATTGCAGCTATCCATTATTATTATTATGTTGTTGTGGAACATGCATAATTGAATAGTGTTATCTATAAATGAATGATTATCTAAACAAGCATTAATATATTGCTCGTGATTATCTGTCTACACGCAAATAAAATTAAAGCATCCAACCAACTTTAGTGGTTTTAAATTATAAATGAGTTTGGAATTTTATAATCATGCGAGTATATGAAAACGTAATACCTTGTGGAGTCATAAAAAGACGGTACAGACCAAATAAATGAGAAAATAATCAAATAAATAAACACAAAATAGAGAGAGGAGGTTGGGGTAGTTGTTGAAACTTGAAACATTAAGATTGTGTAGGACTTTCATTCCATTTTTTAATGTAATTAAAACTATATAAAATAAATAATGATACAAAACTAGACAACAATCAATTTTGGAGTTTTATTGCGAATTGACAAAAGAAAAGGAAAAGAAAAAGAGAGAGAAAGCCCCACAAGTCTATCAACACCCTATATTATGTAATTCAAATGTGTCATTCAATTAGTAAAATTGATTAAGAAAATTGTATGTATAAGCTCACTATAAATTATGTTATGTTTTTAAACTTTGAAAATAGCCGTATGAGTTATATAAAAGAGTATAATGTTTTTCTCAAAATGACTAAAATACCCTTATTAAAATTGTACGAGGTATATAAAATTTTGAGTTTGAAAGGTATATTTATATTTATCAAACATACGAAAATATCGCTATTTCCATTTTAACTTTGAAAGTTATATGAGTGTCTTATATTCTATTAAAAATAAAAATAAAATCTCACGGCAACTTTTACCTATTTTTCATCAATTTAGAAGCTAAATTTGATATCATACTTTCTAACTTCTTACATAAAATGATATAATTTGTTTTTTAGATCTATGATATCATTTGTTGATGGCTTGATGTTGATGTAGTTTCTTATCAAAATTGTAATCACATGGGAAATAATAAATAATAAAATTCTTAGAGCCAATTTGGAGACATTTGAAAAACAAGACAAAACTCGAGATGATAATGCTAAACCAAGACCTAGTAGTAGTATAGCATAAGTATTTAACATTTTGATTTTGTGTAGTTAAAAAAATGATTTTGTGGTGCTATAAATAATGTCTACTGGATTTTTCTTTCAATTTCGATCCTTTTCTAAATTTTTTTAGAAAATAAAATAGCAGACACTAAAAAATTTAATAGTGAAAAATTGTAAATTACCCTATGATAAAATTTAAATTATTATTTATTTATGCAGCTATTAACTCAAAATCTAAATACTTGACTTAGTCCATCTTATTGAACATATAAAAACATCAATAATTAAAAGAATATATCAAAGTGTTAGTAAAGTCACGTGCGAAGTTGGTTGGAATAATCAGTTTGACGGCACAACAAGTTCAGATTGTTGAGAGAAAAAGTCAAAGTCAACGCGTTAAAATTCATTGACTCAATCTTCACCACATACACAAAGAAGTGAAGAACCATAAACACAAGCAAGAAAGAAGAAACACATGAACAAAAAGACTCATCTTTTGTTGTCATACAATTACTTAGTCCAACACATGATGTTATGGTCTATGTCATGTTCTTTTCCAATTTCTTAATTTTTTCCACTTCAAACTTTCTAGGTTTTCAACTTTCAAAGATTAATCACAAATCAAAGGACTAATAAGTCATTAAAGACTTTGACTTGGCAATCAAAATGAGGATAAAAGGAAAGATACACTAAATTTGTTTTTGTCTGGATAGACAGTCCTTGCATATGTTTCGGATTTGACGATCCTTTTTTTTTGTATTAGCGGAACTCGGATTCTCCGTCATAAAATAAAAGTTGAATGCTCAACCATTTGACTTGTGATAATGATCGAAAGTTCATTATTTGCACCTCTTAGGCTGTTATCAAAAACCTTTATTTTTTACGAACACACTCGGTTTTCGGAGTGTATCCAGACTAAGACCGGGCCATAACCGGCTTCGTGAAAAAAACCTTCCACTACTAATTGCTTTCCAAAACCCAAAAGAAGAAAAGAAAGGATCTTTCTAACATAAAGGCAATGCAGAAAGAAAATAATTGTTCCTTGCCACGCACGCCACAAACCTATATTGAAATCATAAGGGGAAAATTGTTTGCCAATTGAATTTAAAAAGGTTGAAAAATAAATAAATTAGAAAGCACTTAAACACTCCATTAACGATAATCACATGCTTTCTATCAGCAGGTTTATTAAATTCACTGTTGTTACAAAATCAATAATAACGAACCAAGTAAATGAGAGAAATATCTCAAACATGTTTTGTATTGATGCACAATTTGCCGCCGAAAATTTTGCTTTTCTCAGTAAGTGTTCTAACGAACTGTATCAAATGCGTACCTTAAATACTTTTGAACTATATTGCAAAATAACTATTAGACTCGTCGGTACCCTTTTTTTTGTCTCCGATCATCGACTTCATTCATCCAGTCGGACAGCCACAAGACGCCTTTGTAACCGTAATACAGCGCTACGAATAAAGACACCACGAGAATAACAAGTAGAAGAAGCCACTTTATCGCAGCAATGATTTTCTGCAAAGCAAGGGCTATCACAGTTAGCAAGCACACGACCAAATGCTAGTCAAAGTCAACTCTTTCTGGAACTTAATTACTTGGAATCTTGAGGCTTGCTTTATTTCTTTTACTCGCTCTCGCCTTTTTTTACGTTTGGGGCCGTTGTTCGTAACTTCTGGCTCCTTCACCTGTATGAAAACCGGGCAAATAAGCTTTGAAGATTTGTATTTCAAAATCAATCAAATTAGAAATCGTGTTTGGTTCGTGTTTTTGTGAAATTAGTCACGGAAGTTGATATTCTAGTTTCGAATATTTAGTGAATGAACAAAAATTAAGTTCAAAGTTGTTTTTCCTTTTGGTTTTTGGTTCCTTCAGAGAAATAATTAACTATATATTATTGTTTGAATATTACATAATGAATTACACTAAAAAAAAATCAGATACATTTTAATGATAAAAAAAAAAAAAAAAAAAAACTTACAGCCAAATTCAATATAATCTCGATAAAAATAATAATGTGCCGACCAAAGTATATAATTTAGCGTGTGTCCTTAGTCGGGACTTGGGATGATAAAAGAACGTATAATTTAATCGGGGTTTTCAATTTTTCGAGTATTAATTTAACGAAGACCAATTAACAACTATCTAGGAAACAGTTTTGCCGAACCAAAAGCCAAAACCGAAAACTGAAACAGCACAGGAACATATATTAAACCTGCTCAAAGCAATTCGACATTGGAAAAAAAGGAAGGAATAAAAAGTAGATGCATAACAAATGAAAATACAAGCTTGATGGAAATTTTACCTCTGAAACTTTAGATTTACGCAGCTTTAACTCGGATTCAGCAGCCTGTAATTTAAGTTTGCAGCTCGAATCACAAGGTATAAGTCCAAGTCCATATTGATTTTTAGGCACGTCTTTGGAATCAGAACCGGCGTTTAAATAGGTTGCTTGAACGTCCAGACACAGCCACTCCTTTTTCAAGGTTTGACATCCACAGCGAACGGTAACCTTACCGAAAAATAGCACAATTAATGGGAGAACTATAACCATCGAGGCATTAACATAAGTATGATATTATTACTTTTTTGGAACATTTCTCCGGGGATGGGCATTGGCCGGGATGACAAATCTCGGGGCATAAATGGCTACAATTTGGTAATTTTCTGCAAAAGAACCATCTATTAGGAGATAATTTTTTAAAATCTCAAATTTCAAAACTTAAGAAACAAAAATATATTGACAATGATTGTGCTTAAGTGAGCTAAATATTCAACTTATCCCTAAGTTTTGCACAAAACATACACGTACACACACATATAAACAATATATATGTGTGTGTGTGTAAAGTTTGTGACTCGAATGCGTTTATTGGCCCAGCCTGTTTCTTAACTTCACTGAACAGCATATTATTATTGTATATTTTGGAGGCTCTGGTGGAAGCAGATGAATCGAGCCCTTTAGGATGAAGGCCTTTATGTAATTAGCGTTTTAGGCTAATTACATCTAGATTAATTTTTGTTCTCTCTCTGATCCATTGTAACACAATTTCTCGATCATAGTGAATTTTTCTCCATGTCTGGTTTTCTTCCCAAATTGGGATTCCGCGATGATTTCTCAAGACATTTAATTTTACTTTCTCCTGCTTCTGCAATATATACATATATATATATAATATGTCAGAACTACCTGTGGCACGGCCCACCACATGAACGAGCAGCCATTTGCTCCTTTTCGGACATGCTGTTGAACTTTATACACTCAAAAACATGCACCATCGAACCACAATGACACGAACGTTTTACGAGAACCGTGCATTCGGGACAATCTCCAGGATGACAACGTAAAGTACATGGATGCGAACAACCACGTGCCCTGTCCTGAATGGTGAATTCCACATTATATTTAGCAGCTGTGTAAAATCACACTTGCAGCACAATAGACAAGAGCAAGTCGCCCAAATACCTTCTCACACGGAAGATTACACTTTTCACAGGGTTCGCTTCCTGTCTGACTGGAAGACGTCGACTGATTCATAACGGCATGGCAAGTTTTGGTGCAATAATGATTCGTGCATGCTAGAGGATTTCCGCACAAGTTTTCACAGGAAAACCGTGTTCTGTTTGAGCAGACCATCTAAGAAGAAGGTACAGAAGCACTTTAAATTATGAATTCTAAAAATGAACTAAGAAACATATCAAATTTATGTGAAACCGACCATCCTCTCAACGCCTATGTGTTGACCGACACAAGATCTCCACACGGTTTCCGGACAAGGAGGACATAGAGAGCCAGGGGTACCTTCACTCTTATGGGTAAACTTCTTTTTCTTTGGCTTCAATGTGAATTCTGGATTAGGAGGAGGCATAGGGCCGTGACACCTAAAATAATTTTAAGAAAATGGTGACAAAAAGTTACAGCCATAATCGTATACTACATTAACATATGAATCATGTGATTACTGTAAAAAAAATATTAGCATGGTAATCAACTGACAAATATACCACATACCTCAGTTTGCACACATGGCCACAAGGATAATCCTCTCCACAAAGCAGCCGGCACGGTGGGCAAGCTCCGTAATGGCATTTATGTGGCTGGAAAAGTAGTAAAACGCAATCAGCAAAAAATGAAATGAAATATTACACATAAATAATAACATTTCCCGCTTCTCGTATTTTCTACTGAAACTTAATATGAAAAAGATCAATATTCAGAATCTGAGTGAAAATAGATTCTCATGATCTCGGATAATAGAAGTAGTGTAAAGCAAGTAAGGGTAAGGACTAGTCGAGTGACGAACCGGTTAAAGTATCGGAATAAGTATTTACATGTTCAAAATTACGTCGTTTAACTAGCTTAGTCTCTCAATAGAATAGAGACTTGGCTTATCAGAGGGTGAGGCTCGGAAAGAGGAAACATGGCTCTTGTTACGAGCTCGATATCCTGACCCGTATCACATTTCTGATCTACAAAACTAATTGAAATTCGCAGGGAGAATCAGAAAGCAGAGATTGCGTGATAAGGTACCTTAAGACTCGATCCATGCCTGCACAGCGGCTTAATAGAGCATCGCTTAGGACACCTTGGAGGCTTCTGATCCATCTCTGTTCCGCAAGGAACCTAATATAAGATCCATAACACATAATATAGCAAATTCCGGTAAACTAAATCGCGTTTATGTTGTAATAGAGAGGTACTCTACGTGTCATTTAACTTATTTAACACATCAAATCACGACAAATTCTATTAAAAATAGTGAAAATCACACCTCAAAGTGTGTCTCTCCACATTGGCACGATATTGTCACCATTACCGGGCAAGGAGCGCAAGGACCTCTGCAAGAGTAAAGCAATTTACACCATTACGCTTTTTAGTAATTTCATGTTTTCGGCCTGTTTTATTGAGGCATCGAACATAAAAATAACTCACCTATGACAAGGAGAAGGACATTTGTGATTCTTGCATCTAAGCCTCCGGTCACAGATC
Organism: Parietaria judaica; assembly: GCA_954871525.1. NCBI lineage: Eukaryota > Viridiplantae > Streptophyta > Magnoliopsida > Rosales > Urticaceae > Parietaria > Parietaria judaica. Next base: position 6,967,716 of record OX940862.1, read on the forward strand.
TGCAGTTCCAAAAATCATTATAAAGGAAGAAAATGACAAACATATTAATTAAACCTTAATTAAATGGCGGAAGCAAGAGCACAAACCTCGGAGCATGGTGGGCAATCGCCATCACAGCAGCGGCGCCGACAAGCATGGCGCCCGCAGTCCCGCAGTGTCTGGCATTTCCGATCGCAAGCTATATCGTGATAGCAAGGAACCTAATTCACATCAACACTTGTCACTTAACACATTCAACTGCTAATAAAACGAATTATGGCTTACTAATCGGTGATACAGATTGAACTAGGGTGAATGTTTTTCACCGGAAACCGGTTTGTACACTGTAAGCTAGTATAACTGGAAACCGAATAACTTGCAAAATTAGTTTTTTTTTTTAGTAGAAAATAAACATCGATTTGGTTTTTACCCATAACAGGTTTGGTGATGGTGTCCGGTGCTTTGGTATCGAATTTTAACAAGAACCATATTTAAGACGGTTTTACCCCTATAAGCCGTTTACATACATGTTTCCATTAAGCAAGACCAGTACTGTATCTAAACTTCCAATAAGTAAAGCACATTGCCAGATAGTACCTCTTTCTTCAAGCTCCCGCACCGGCAGTATTTAATGACAACCAATCGGCAAGTCTCGACGCAGGCACCGCGGTGACACCTCTCGGGGCACCTGTGGTACCCGCAGCTGAGCGTCTTATCACACGTACCACCGCAAACTGGCACGTCTGCATCACAAGCCGCCCCCTCGTGCACCCTCTTCCCGCACGGGCACGTCCGCTTCCCCTGAAACGGGCACGGCCCGCACTTGCCGGCGTGACACCCTCTCTCGCAAGCATGCCTCCCACACCCCAGCATTTTCCCACAAGGATTCTCGCACCGGAACGTTTCTCGGTCGCAGCACTCCCTCTCCTCCTCCCTCCTCCCGCACAGGCAAGTGTACACTGCCCGGACCCGGCAGGGCGGGCACGGCCCATCGTGGCAAATCTCCGTACACGCGTGCAGCCCGCAGCCCAATCTCCTCCCGCACGCGCTCTCGCACGAGAAGTTCTTGAATCCGCACCTCTTCACGTCTTCAACCCCGCCGCAGAAGCAGCGGGCGTTGACCAATTTAGGGCAGGAAGGGCACGGACCGGGATGGCACAGAAGCAGACACCTGTGGCCACACCCGTGCTTCAAAGGCCGATCGCAGACCTCACCGCACGAGTGCGGCAGAATCCACGGGTCGTCGCTCGGCGGATTGAGCAGTTTTCCGCAGAAGCAGAGGTAGGCCTTGGGGATCTGCGATCGCGAGTACTCGGAGCGGCATTTGGGGCAGTGCCACGGCGAGAGCTCTTCCGCGCGTGGGGCGGAGACGGCGAGACGCGTGGTGACGCGTAGGGCGGTGAGGTCAGAGGACTGGCGCGCCCAGCTCTGGATGCAGACAAGGTGGAAGACGGCGAAGCAGAGCGACGAGCACGACCACGTCGGGTCGGCGAGCTTGATGCGCTCCAGGCAGATCAGGCACGACAAGGCGCCGGAGGACGACGAGGTCAGGAAGGATTGAATCTTCGAGAGGTCCGAAGTGGTCGCTCCGGCGCCGCCCGCGGCGGAGGAGGAGGGCGATCGGCCGGTGAATTGGAAGTAGGTCTTGAAGATGGCGTCGGAGAGGTCTGGATGGCGAGGCTTGAGGGCGTTTGGATGGTCGGAGTCGCTGTCGGAGTCGGAGAAAGGCCGGTCGTGGCGGTGGTCGGCGGTGGAGGGCATTTTGGGGATTTAGGAAAATAAGAGCTTAGCCTTGGAGGAACTAAGGAGAGATGTTACGATCTAAAAAGCGCGGCACTTTTACCGAATAGATAATAGCGGTAAAAGTATTTAATTTATAGTTAACTCCGTAAAAATGCACCATAAAACCTATTGAATCGAGCCATATTAAGTTTTTTTTTTCTATTATTTTTTAAGTATTATAGTCCGTTTTTCAACGTAATATATTGTAAGTTGTCGGACAAATGTCCGATATTGATAAGTATGATTAGTATATTGTTAACAGCTTATCGTAAGTGTATTACGATGTAACGGTGCGATCGATAGACTTTATTATAAAACCGTGTTAGTGAATAGATCAAGTTAGAACAAGTTTATGATCCTAAAACCCTCTAGTTACTAGAGAGGGAAACTTTTTTTTTTTGAGGGAAATCGAGGGAAACTTTAAAGTTAAGAAACTTAAAAAGGGGTATTATTGAGTATAAATCTACTTTCAAAAGCTTTGCAATGTTTATTATTATTTATTTTATTTTCGAGAGAGAATTATAAAGTGAATGTTTATTCTCGTCCTTGTACGTTATTACCGATTTTAAAATTTGATTAATTTGGATTTCGGATATAATCTTCCAAGTATTTGTATGGATTAATACTCAAGATTATTTTTTCTTTAGGTTTTATAATGTATATGCATAGTTTTGGACTTTAACAAAATTACTTTGTGCTTGTTAAAAGTAGGGTGGCAATTTAGGGCCGTACACGAAACACGAAACGGTTACGACACGATTTAAACGGGTCCGAGTCTACCATAAATGGATATGGGTCCAACTAGGGGTGCAAGCGGACCGGGTACCCGGATTTTTTGCCATACCCGCTACCCGGATTCGGAATCCGGGTTTTTTGAAATTGAAACCCGGATCCGGATATTTTTACATAAAAACCCGGAAATCCGGATCCGGGTTAAACCCCGGTTCTAAAAAAAACGGTTAAAAAACCCGGATCCGGATTATAATACGGACTAGAACCTAAATTTTATTTTATTTTTAAAAAAACTTGGAGTAATTATAGCCAAAATTAAAAAATTAAACTATATCATAAACATAACATATATACTTACAAAAAATATGTAATTAACATAATAAATACGTGTAATGTTTTATACTATTAGTATTATGAGAAACAAATAAATGAATATTAGTTTGGAGTTAGATGAGAAACAAATAAATGAATATTTCTCTAGATAGAAATTCAATATGTATTTTTTTTTGTATGAAAATTCTAAATATCTTTATGTATATATTTAATAACCGGGTTTTAGTAAGCTACTATGCGGGTTTCGGGTTTTTTATTCTCTAAATCCGGTACCCGGAACCGATTTAATCCGGATACGGTTTTATAATAAACCGGTTCCGGTTTAATCCGGATTAATACGGTTCCGGTCCGGATGCGGTTTGAAACCCGTGTTTCCGGGTTTTATTTGCACCCCTAGGTCCAACCGTGTCGAACACGATTAATACGATTAAATAACGGGTAAACACGGCACGAACACGATAACACGATTGGACCCAATTAGACACGATTAAAGAGCAAAAAGTTACATTTTATATATGTTATTAAGTGTTTTAATACTTATTATATATGAAATTTATGTTTGTATTTTATTAATTACGTCTTACAATTGATGAACATAAAAATTTGCTGGTAAAATTTTAAAATCTTCGATAGTATAGTTAAATAAATTAAGTTAAATGAGTATAAATTGAATTAATTTATCATTTATATATAACTAAATGAATCTATTAATTGGGTTATACGGGGTGACACGATAAACACGTTATTTAAATGGGGCGGGGCTGGCTCTCGTCTTCTAACACGATTAATGAATGGGCCGGGTCTGGTCTAGATAAAATAAGTAAAAAACGATTAAGACCCGGCGCGAACAGGACACGACACGCAACCCGAATTGCCACCAAATAATCTGTAAACAACATCTACATTGCACTACCAATTATGACACACTATAAAAAAACGACATGAAAATTGTATCAAACAATAATGACTGACCCAGCGACCAGACTATTGAAAAACGACATGATCAGGAAAACGACATGAATTTGAGAAACTGGAATTAATTTGGTACTCCATTAAACGACAATAAAGAAGGTCGAAGATCTTATATAAACAAGCATTAAAGTTCATGTCGTTGTTGCTGTTTCAAGTTCTGTATTTTGGTACTTCATAGTTATTATAATATCGTTAAAGTGTATGTTCGTAGAACGGACTCAAGAATTCAATTCGTTATAAATGAATTTGGGTCGAACTTCCATGGATATTATTCTAATCGTGTCTAGTATAATAAAATAATAGATGAAAGCGACAAGAACCTGACAACGTACAATGGAACACATTTTGCGTTTTATGTAGGTTGTTATGTGTTCTTTTTTTAGAATGTATGTTATTATGTTGTGACATTGATTATTTACAAGATCATATATTCTTTGTTTATAAATTACGGTGTTCATTTGATAAACATTGACATTGCTAATTAGTTTTAAAATCTATTGTGAACAATTATATATATTAATTTATACTATATGATTTATTAAAACATGGTATAACTGTAAAAAGGTGAAATCAGTGTTTGTATGTCCTAGTTTGACAAAAACGGGTCTTGGTCTATCTAGAATTAGTTCAGAAAATAATGATTAAAATCCTACACGAAAGAGAAGAGAATTAATAGATTACATGAATAGTAGATGTTTTGTTGAAAACTACTAGAAGATATCATAATAACATCCAAAATTTGACCAAAAAATAAAAATAAAAAAATAGTCGGGCTTATTTTGAATAAGATATGCTATAGACTCCTCTTACGTTTCTCTACTTCTAGATGGTCAAATTGTTTACCAATAATATAAATTTGTATGATTTGGTTTATTAAGACCTAAAATTAAGAATGGGGTTTCAAATACTTATTTGTTAGGTTTTATATATTCTTCAAACAAAGTATTGTCGTGAGGATTGAACTCTTAACATTTCGAGAAGACAGGGAGATTCAAGACTCAAACGATGAAAGCTTTTCAAAAAAATTTAAGCGAAGGCAAATCTTATCTCTCGATATTATGACACTGTCCCTTTAACTATTTTGTTTTGCAATTTGTTTTACTAAATTTTTGAATTTATTTCAAAATGCTCTCGTTGCGTTATTTTCATTAAATGTAAATGTCAAAATCGTCGTTTTGATACAAATAAAATGTTCAAAGATAAACCCTTATATACAAATAAATAAATAAAAGTTATGAAGGCGGACGAACAATAAGTTCAATAAGTAAACTAATTCAACAAAAATTTAGAAAGCCACCGTGATTGGCCGTAGACATAAGACTTACACCAGAAATAAAATATATTATTGTTGAATATATGAAGCCCAATCAACACATATAGACCCAAATGACAAGGACGGCACAAAACGACGTCAAAGCTGCAAGTGACACGTCGTTTTGGACATTAAGTTTTGGACGAATCTCAGCCATCCATTAGAGCTTGATCCAACGATCTCAAATAGAAGCAATTTCTGGTCTTCTCCTTCAAGAAGACATTCGAGAGACAAAAGGGCAAAAAGAAGAGTGTTGCTCTCTGTAATAGAAATGGGGTTAGGGTTTTATTTTCTCTCATAGTTCTTCCTCTTCTCTTCTCTGTAGCTTTCATCTTTAGGTTTCTCTCAAGGTGGGTGTAATCTTTGGTTTGTGGTGACCGATTTGTGGTCTCACGGTTGTCTCCGATGGAGCTCGGGTTTGAGCGTACGTGAGATGTGTAAAAGAGTATTACGGGTTCTTGAGAGTGAAACTGTGAAGAGAGAATGAGTGTGTAATCGACAATACTTAGTGCATGGCTTCCGGGAGTTTTCGCCGGAGCAAAGAGTGGACGTACGTCGGAGATCGCGTTTCGATCTCCGGCCGAACCACTCTCTAAAATTGGTTGTCTCGTTCTTCTTTTTCGCTTTTATTTTCATTTCAGTTTTGTGGCGATGATTCGATACTTAATCTGTGCTTCATGTACTTGCAAGAATCGATGACAATCGGCGAGAATCGGCACCGATTCACAACAATTATAAACTAGTCCTCTCAAGGGTTAAATTTTGTTTAAATTTATATTTTCTTTTTATACTTGTATATATCACTTTTAATTATACTTATTCAGCCTCTATTTGCATCATGTATCCGCCCCGAAATGATAAATTACTGAGGTATTTAGTATTCTTCGTTAATAAAAACTCAAAACTATTTCATGTCGAAACCCTTTTGATGCTTTACCATTAATCGATACATAGTTACTCCATATTTGAGTTAATAATAGTAAGAAAGATAAGTATTTAATGGAGCATTATTGCATATCAGCATATGGCAATCACATCTGCTCAAGGTGGTTGGTTTTCTTAACTCTCTTTCTATTCAATGCTCTATCATGTTATAATGTCTTTTTCTTTGTTGTATAGACGTACAAAATATGAAATTTCTATTTTCTTTAAAGACGGTTTAAGAGACTTGAATGGTATAAATTACAGTTCTTTCTGGTTGGCCTGCATTGTTTGTGGAACTATAAAAAGAAAGAAGAAGAAAAAAAAGAGACAAGTTTAGTAGGTGGACCTATAAAGGGTAAAGAATTAAAAGGCAAGACATCATTGTGTCTATTGAGAATCAAGGTGCTGAATTTTCCATTTGATTCGGATAATCACTCCTCTTAATTTTCGTAGGTATATCGAAAAGTTGCTCTACATCTAGATCGAGGATGTAAATTGAGGTGGTTAGTATTCGCATTCGTTTTTAATTTGATGATGTCGAATGAATGCCAATCGGGTCGACAACGGGACGAAGTCCGAATTCCCGCATCTTCCTCGCCCACAGTAATAGATCGATATAAAGACATATCAGATACCATGTCATCAAAATAACCGAAGCGAGATCATGTCATCTCGCATGTAAACATTAAGACTACTTTAAAGGAAACAATTGATACTTTTGAAGAAGAAAAAAAAGTGAACTTAGATATTTTTATCATGATTTTTATTAAATTAATTCTATACCATCCTATTTCTAAACAATCGAGTCCTTTGGCCGCTTATAACCCATGAATAAATAAACAACAACATCAAATGACTTAGTAGATCTTAAAAAACAGTGAATTAAAAAAATATTTTCTCTTATTTGTTTTATTTGAGCCTCCTAGTTCTAGCTCTGGTTTTATGATTTAGATTATTCAAACGAAATTGACGATCAAACAAACTTCCGCTCCGTGACTTGCGAGACAATTTCTCGTGTACATTTGGGTACGGGCAATTGATGATTTAAGAGAGAAAGAAAAAAAAAAACTCATAACAACATAAAAATGGTGTTCCAACATTTAATGTCTCCAATAATTCAAAATTGTTTATGTTCTTGACCTAATGGGGGATTTATTTCAAAGCAATCAAGGAAGTCGAAAGCTTATAAATTAACATATTAATAAATATTAAATAGTTTTTGTTGGGACATGAGAATTTACACAGCTATGATGGCTTCGAACTTTGGTCAGAAGCTCATTCAATGTGATTTGGTGTTGGTTGGCCTTTTTGCCTTGTTTGGTGAGTTATTTACACCTTACTACGTGTATGTTTTTGTGAAAAGTCCACTATGTATACAAGTCATCGATCAAATAGTGTATGACCATAACTCTTAAAAAATATCACAAAAATATATTATCTTTAGACTTTACACCAAATCCTAAATATTAACCATAAAAGAAAAATCCCCCTTTTACCCTTAATTCATCACATTGCTATATTTGATTGAAGGGTAATTCTCCTATTTATTTTGGCCACTTGTTTAATTTTTCATCTCACCGACATAATGGATTATATACATTAAGAACTCTTTAATGGATCATAAACACAATGAAAAATGTAAAGAGTCACAAATAAATTCTTCTGCTTCATCTTATAAATTATAGTTATAAGTAGAGTAAAAATAGGAAAATAGCAGTACAAAATAAGAAATTATGATGTCATCAAAATGTGTGAATAAGCTATGACCATCAGCGAGAAATGACTTAATGTGAAAGATTCATATATTTTGAGTTTGAGCCATAAATTGCAAATTGCATCGTCTGTTCGAGTTTAGTCGACTATAGTAGAAATTCGTTAAATTGATACACGATAAATTAATAATATTGATTAAATGATTCAATTTTAACTCTATAATATAATAAAATCTTAATTTCAACTGAATTAATTTATAAAATTTTTAATGTAATGCATTAAATTCTAAAAAATATGATTTATTATTATTATAAATTTCTATGGTAGACTGGAGAGTAAAGGGGAGTTACACTTAGTATTATTATACATTGTTAAATGTCAAAACCATTAATAATTAAATTTCATATTCATTTTCATGTATGGGTTGAATGTAAATAAATGTAAATCACCTATAGTAGAAGGCTAGAAGAAGCCACTTTCATGAACCGTGATAGTTATTTTACTTACCTCGTTCGTGTGGTAGTTTCTACGCACGTGTGACATTAATGTAAACTCAATATTTTTTACATGAATTATTGTTCGAGTCGACCTCCATTTACAATATTTACATTCAATTGATTGTAAATAAAAACCTCTTGAAATTGTTTATTACAAGGCATGAATCCGAAATCGGGATTGCGGTTCCTTTTTTATAAATATTTTTTTAGTTTAAATAACGAATAATTAAAATGGACTAATTAGTTAATAATAATATAATGAGAATTTTATTTATATTTTTTGAAACTGGTGGCAATTTGAACTTAACGGTAATGTGCAAGGGTCCACATTAAAAGACAGGTTGATACTTCAATTGAGATAGTTGTCATAGAGAGAAGATGGAAATATAAAGAGTTTTAACAAAAATATAACCTCATGTATTTTAGCAACACAATAAAATATACGTATTTTCACCGCAAATAATCCTTTTATATTTTAGTCTAGGGATTTAGGTACAAGTACAACACATCAACGTACAACGCGGCTTACATTGTAACAAAATGTATCGTTGTTATTTTCACTATAAAAAAAGGATAATCTCGGATAAAGAATTCAACACTTCAAAGAGATGATATACTATATAGTGTATAATTTTTTTTATTTTTTGCAATTAAAATATTTCACGATGCATTTGTACGTCATTGGGTGGACACGTGGCAGTCTAATAGATTGCCACATGTCAAACTTATGTTTTATTCGTCTCACTCTAACCCAATAAGCTTAGCTTAGCTCAAATCAGAGAGATCCAACAAATTTTCAACATATTGCAACATTAAACAAGCGATGGCTGCGACGACGATTTTTCACGACAGCTGACTGTCCTTCTCGCAAGGACCTCGTCGAATAGCAACTGACCTTAGTCGATTACATAGATGACAGATGTCGCCCAAAGCTTCAACAACGTCTGAATGAACACCTTCATTTTTTTTGGCAATGTCGAGATAAACATATACTTCTACAATTAAACTCCGAAATATCTCTATCTTAACAAGCAATAGTTCGATTTAGACATAATCGGACCTTCTCGCTCTATAGCCACTGGGTCCAATTTCCGCTATATAAAGATACGAAAACTTTTCTCTTATTTCTACCTTGAATTTTCATTTTTAGCAAAAAATAAAATAAAATCGCAAACATCTTGTTTATTTGTTCGTGCCGTGTTTATCGATTTTTATTTTATACACTTTAAAGTTTAAACATCTTCTATAAATAGAATGATGGAAGATGTGGAGAGAGAAAAAAGTAATTACTTTTCCAATTCCAATTCCACGGCCCAGCTAACTCCACCACTCACCAAACCACCATTGTCGTTCACAGCAGAGCTCTGAGGCGATCCTCCTTCTCCGAATCACAGAGAGAGAGAGAGAGAGATGGTGGGACCGGCAAGGCCTCAGTTCGTCCTCTTCGGATCCTCCATCGTTCAGCTAAGCTTCAGCAATGGCGGCTGGGGTGCGACTCTCGCGGACATTTACGCACGCAAGGTAGTGATCTTTGGTTTTCGCTTCTTTGTCGTTCTTCGGCCATTGATGATTTCTTCGGCTTCGTAACGAAAATCGGCGATGAATCTGGTTCGTGTGAAGAAAATGCGATTTTCGAAGCTCTTGATTCATTTCTTCATCTTTCGTTTTGCGCAATCTGCCTTTCTCCATTGATAATTGCGAGAATGCGAACAATTTTGTCAGCATTTTCTAAGCATACTGATAGAAATTGATTGATTGGTGATGTTTAGTGTCTGTAAATTTCTCAGAATTGTGTTCATATCATCATCATCAATTGTGTATTTTTTTTGTTTGTTTGAGGAATGTGCAGGCAGATATAGTGCTGCGAGGCTACTACGGTTGGAACTCGCGGCGCGCTCTCGAGGTCATCGACGAGGTTTTTCCTAAGGTAAAACGGCACATATACTCGCAGGAGAAAGATCAACCATGTCTTGGTTGAATTAACTTCACTAGATTTCAGTGTGTCCCGATTGCTGGAACGGAAGGATACGAATGCAAAGATTTAGAGTTCTGTAATATGTTTCAGAGTTTGCCTTGGTTGATTGTAGTGTTTATGCTCATATTTTGTACTGGTTATGTAATTTATCGATTCTAGGACGCTGCCGTACAACCGTCTCTGATAATAGTTTATTTCGGTGGCAACGATTCAATGGGACCTCATTCGTCTGGCCTCGGTCCTCACGTTCCGCTGCCCGAATACATTGAAAACATGACTAAGATCGCAAGATATCTCCAGGTTTGAGCTCTCCGCGCCATAGTTTCTGTAATATCTTGCATAAATGAAGAGCTTGTTTGTTTATTTTTCTGAATAAAATAGAAATAAACCTGCATTTATTGCGCAAAAGGGAAAGAAAAAAAGGCGGACCGGACAAGAAAAGTTGTGGCTAGTTCATTTGGTCGAGTATCTGAACTTGTATTACTGCTTTTCTTACATCGTCTGATATGAAAATTTTGAAATCAGTGTCTTTCAGCTTCGACGCGAATTATATTTCTCGGTAGTCCTCCTGTCAATGAGGAAACACTCAGCCAAAACGCAAGGTACACACATTTCCCATATCATCAATCTCCATTGATTCGTCTTCCAAATGCCTTATCAGCGGACACTGAAAGCAAATGTTTGGTGCTTAAAACAGTGCTTTCTTCAGCGAGTTAGTGAGAACCAACGAGCTGTGCAGACAATATTCCGAAGCGTGCATAAAAGTGGGACAAGAAGTAGGCGTGACGGTCATTGATTTGTTTAGCGCATTTCAGAGAGTAGATGGATGGGAAGACTCGTTCTTCATGTAAGTTTGCTTGCTTCAGTAGCATCTTTTTACCATCTCGTTTCTCTTTATGATTGTACAAAAACTATTCGAAAACCGAATTTACCGATTATTCAGTTTCACATTCATTTTTAATAACAAAATGCGGTGAAAAATGGTATGTACTATGAACTACCACTCGTCAAATTCGGTACTACTACCGCTTTTTGCTCTCGCTAGCACTTCTAAATGGGACTGCTTCTGCATTTCGCCTTTATTTGAGTTTTTAAATAAAAGAAAACATGTTTTTCTCATTTGACTAATATTCCAAAACCCTGGTACAAGATTATTTGAAATTGTTATTTCGTTATGTTTTACATTTTAAACTTTGTTTGTTTAATTATGTAACATATTTACGAAAATATTTGGATTTTGAACTTTATTATTATGTTATAGGTTTTTTGTGTACCGAAAGTACGATAATACTGAATATTTACTACCGAATTTTTATACTAAATTAAAATCAGTTTCTCGGCATTAATAAAAAAAATATTTCGAATCCGCTCTCGGCCGGTTTTACTTAAAGAAGGTATTGAGTGGAAAAAAATGGTGAAAAGAGCGAACCAAATATCGGACAAATCTCCGACATTGACGTGAATTTACGTTCCTCCACAGAGACGGAGTGCATTTGTCGGAAGCGGGAAGCAATATTGTGGTGGCTGAGATACTGAAGGTCCTCAAGAACGCCCACTGGAAGCCCTCGTTGCATTGGAAATCACTGCCCACGGAGTTTGGTGAGAATTCTAACTATGATTTGGTCGCCGCCGATGGGAAAAGGACGATAAATCCTTCGGAGTGGTCCTTCCACCGCAAGATCCAGTGGGACTAGCGGCCCCGGGATCACGACCTACTGTCGTTTTTGACACGACCTTGAAGGAGAAAGGGATTATGGTTGTATAGTTCATTGTTCTACCGAAGCTAATAAGCCTATTTGTCTATGTACAAGAAAAACAATGTGTGTTAGTGTTGGGTTTGAAAGTTCTTGCATTTATTTCTATATTCTTTTATATATATATTAATTTATAAAGCTGTGTAGAATTTCTATTTTCCTTGGATCAACTTTTTTACTTGTAGTTTATTTATTTATTTATTTATTTGTGATTATTTACATATTACAATATATGCGTCGTTTTGAATACTGGAATGGAAAAGAAGAAAGAATGTACATAGTTAATGTTAGGTTACGTTTAGGCAACAAAAATTGTCGTTCAGGATACATAAACGACATGTAGTTTTTCAAACTTTATTAAGTGTATTTTTTTTAATTAACCACTTAATAGTTAATTACAAAAAACTTCATTTTAAAAACTCTGATGGACTAATAAGATATATTGTTGAATAGATTTCAACGACGAATTTAATTATAAGTGGGAAATAATAGTTTTGACGCTTTAAAAAAATACAAAAGTTATAATAAAATAACTATATAACCTAATTAATAAAACCATTCATTAAAATATTGAATTAATTATTAATTATAATCTGTTGGTAAATAAATCAATACAAATTAAATTATTGACAAAATAATTTAACAAATTTATGCTTTGAATATTATTTGATAATATAAATAATTATTTTATATTAGGTTGCCCCTCCCTTTATACAATTCTCTTTTCCAAACAGTTTAAAAAGAAAAAATATTCATTGCAAATCAATTTGCAACTTCAAGAAATAAATATTTCTTTACACTCCACACCTTGGATTATGATTTATGGCTTACTTCTTTCATACGTAAATGCAGTTTTCGATTCCTGAAAATTAAATAATTTATGTTATTTATTGCTAGCAAAAATTCATTATGTGAAGTATGAAGTTCAATCGTTTTGTATTCTTTCAGTTCTTCTCTTTGTCAAGTTTGGAAGCTTCACAACTCTCAACAATGGCGAGTGTTGCAGGATCAAGTTTCTCCCCGACAAGTCCTCACTTCTTCTCCATAGTCCTACATCAGACTCTTCTCAACAACAGACTCGTGAGCAAACTCTCTGCTTCAATATATTTGACTGTTATATATAGCTGTTATATATATATATATAGTGATGGCCTTTGATCAAATTTGTGTTAGAAAATCCCGAACAAGATTGTGAGGAAGTGTGGAGGCAGTTTCGGAGATGACGTGTTGCTCAAGCTTCCCTGTGGCTCGGAGTGGAAGTTGGGTTTGACGAAAACCAGTGAAGGAAGAGTGTTCATAGACAAGGGTTGGCTTGAATTCTCCAAGCACTACTCTATTGGAAAGGGGCATTTGTTGAATCTGAGATACGACGGAGATTCCCGATTCCACGTTGTCATTTTCGACATGACCACGACCGAGATTAATCATCCGTTGAAGAAGCGTAGTGCGAGTGAAACTCGAATCCATGACAATATTCCCACGATTGAGGAAGTGGTTGATATTAGCGGTAGCGAGGACGATAATCCCACCGAGCCTCCGTCGCCTTGTCCTCGGCCCCGTAAGAGAATGCGAAGTAAAAGGGAAATGTTATTTGAATGGCGGTTTTGGGAGCTCCGGTCCCTCTGATGGATGCATATTGTTTGTGGGTTTTTCAGGTAAACGGGTTACAAGAAGTGGTAATCGTTATGCTCCGCGGCTGAGTGTGGAAGAAAAGGCCAGCGCTCTAGCGCGGGCGAGCTGTTTCGAGTCTAAGCATCCATATTTCGTGCTCGTTGTTCAGCCTTCCTATTTAGGAACCCGGAGATTTTTGGTAAGCCTTTCAAAAAACTTGAGAAATGTTTTAAAGTGAAACCGGGACAGGTAAACTTGAGAAATGTTTCAAAAAACCCGGTTCTAAATATTGTTTCCGAAAAGTAGAAATAAGGTTATATAACCGGAATAGGTTTAAAATACCGGTTCCTGTCCTAGTTCGGTATAAATGTGTTTCTCGGAAAAATCCCGACAGTTTAAATTGATAGGGAGAATTGAGAAGTGGTATAAAAGTATCGCACTATTTGCGATCATATCGATATCCTTTTCTTTAACTTTTGACCGGTTAATATACACCGGCTCTAGAATATTGCTTTAACAATTAATAATCATATAATATCATGACTGATATATACCGATTCTTAACTTGCCCCGGCTCTGGTCATGGTACAAATTTTAAAGCTGGTAGCGGGAAACTGGAACCGATACTCGAATAGATAGCAATAAAAAGGTCTTACCCTAGTTTTAACCTTCATCCTGATTTTACTGTTTTTCAAGAGTTTGCCTTTCCCCTTTGCCCGATCGCATCTCGGCACGAGTAATAAGCAAGTCGTCCTCCGAGATCCCAAAGGAAGAAGTTGGCAAGTCAACTATATAGTTGACGAGGCTGGCCAAAAAAGACAATTTGTCGGCTGTTGGTCAACGTTTGCTCGGGAAAATGGCTTGAAAATAGGAGACGTTTGTGTCTTTGTTATGACCAAATCTGAAGAAACAGGTTCTGCTGTTATTTCTTGTGTTGGCTATTTTGGTAACTACAGCTGAAACATCGTCAGCTACAGTCGTAACTACAGCTCATCATGCAGTCGAAATCGTCTCAGATTGTTGCAAATTTCATGGAAAGTTTACGCGTTTTTCTTCAACAGATTTGAGCGAATTTCATGGGCTATATTCTCTCTGGATTGACTCCAATCAATTAGTGATTTATTTCCAAGATTAATGATTTATATTTATATTTATCATTCCTTAAATCTTGGGAATTAGTTGATATTTTGAGGGAAAAAAGGAGCTACGAATTTGACTTCTTAAATACGTATTATTGGCCTCATTCTTCCTTAGTTCTCCAGGTCTACAATTCAGAGAAAATTCAGAGAGGGCTCAAGAAGGTTGTTCTTCATAAACAACCTAAAATCAAGCTTGCGGTTTTCACGTCATCCACGTAATCAAGCTTGTTGTTCGTCAAGAACATTCGAAGGGACGCTACAGAAGGTTTTCATACTGCACAGATAAGTATCACGTTGTCCCTTCTAGAGATTAACCTTACCATCAGTATCAAGGTTATCAGTTATCACAGAACGGTGTTTTATCATCGAATATTCCTACCTCGGGAGAGGTGTCGACTGCGTTATTGAGAACCAGACTGAAGGAGTCAGTCTAACGTCGACAACATAGCAAGGGGATCTTGCTGAGTCCGATTCCAGAAGGGAAGTGACGGTCGTCACGTATCGAGACTCTATCACTGTTTCAAGACCAAGCCGTGTTACCGGCTGTGTAGCAGGCTGTAGCTTCAGGGGGAGTCCCTTTATCTTAGCTATTTTACTTTCCTAGTAATTGGTGCTTGTAAACTTAATTAGTGATTAATCTGGGCGAGGGTCCCGCAGAAGTAGATAGGTATCGAACTGCGTTACCAAAACATCGCGTGTCTCTTTATTTCTTTCCGCGTTGTGTTTGGTGACTATCTCGTTAATCCGCATAAATCACGTTAACTAACTTAACAAAATCCAATGCAACAGTCATGTTCGAAGTTTCCTTCTTCTACGGCAATGGAGATGTCGATTCCGCTTCAGCACCAGTTAATTTGACACGGGAACGCGGCCATTTCCAATCCAAAATCAAGCTCTTCTCGATTTATATGTCCGCTGCTTACCTAAAAAAATGTATCGTGGTAAGTTTCCTTATTCAGATCCGCAAGAAGATTGCATTGTGGTGTGTCTGTATGTTTATTTCATTAATATTGTGTAATTTGCGGAAATAATATACTCTTAATTGATGCTTAAATTAAATTCTGTGCACAAATCTCATTGATTATATAGAATCAAAATGTGTGATATTGTTAACTAAATAGGGGTGAAACCTGGATAAAATATGCTTAGATTGTTCTTTTGATATAGGTTTTGTGTATTTTTGGTGTACGTGATGTATAAATTAATGTATTTTTTATTTGTCAGTCTCAAGTGTCATTTTTAATACCTTTTTTTAGTTTCAAAGATTTGCTAACCAATCATTGCGTCGCATGCCCGTGACTACTAAAAAAATCGGTAAATTCATCAAGTAAAAATAAATGTTAAAACATGTATTTAGTATATGTGTGTGCATTACACCAGCCCGGACTAAGTATATTGTGCACCGTAAAAGCCAGTATTGAAAAAACTCACTTCAAATTTTTTTATCTGTTTTGGCAGATTATACCAGCCGATTTCGCCAGGATTTACATGAAGAAAACGCTCAATGATATACGACTTTGTGTTTCTGATGGAAGATCTTGGTTTGTCAGATACAATGCTACACGGGAATCGACCGGTAGGGTAACGCATTCTTTCGGCGAAGGTTGGTCTACGTTTAAGCGGGAGAATGGTTTGGAAGAAGGCGATATATGCTCTTTCAAGCTAACGAATAAGGATACCATTTCATTCGAAGTTCGAATTATTAAGCCTACTCATGAAGAATATGAGCAAATGCATGAAGGTATGAAGTGCTTCACTTGCTTGAAAATTAATTTTCTGTTCTATTATTATACTTACATTTCGTTCGTTTTTTTTTTTCAGCCCTCGGGTCGAAACGAACCAAACCACTGCCGATGAAACAACCTAGTTAGGAGCTAGAGACGACCATAAAGGCACATGATTCCACTCTATGAATATTTTTGAAACCAACAAATATCAAAGAATTTACTTGGACAACACTATTTTGGTATGTTTTAAATGGATTTGACATGCGTTTCTTGGATTCCAAGTTATGATATTCGGTTATTCATATAACCGGCTTCACCTTCCATTTATTTGCAAATGTCACTTTAGAGCTTGTTAGTCATTATTAACTCATTTCTTCTCTAAACTAATTTTAGGATTAAAAAAATAATAATCAAGAACCGGCTTAGTTTTCTAGTAAAAGTCGACTTACCTTTTTCATTAATTTCCTTGTACTAAAAACGGCTTCATATCGAACATTTGTTCAAAAACCAGTACCCGCGTTAAATTAACATTGAAAGTTTGAACAAAGGTTTCATTATTGATTTTATCCCCGGATGATGTCGCCTTCGACTCCATCCGGGAACTTATAATTTACCAGCTACTTTTGGTGGGTGTTATATAAAAATGAAAATTTTATTTTGAAATATATACTGGAAATATATCCTTTCACTGTAAGACCCAATCTATCTCTCTATATAATATAAATAATGGTATATTATATCATAACTAGAGCTGCATGTGAAATCGCCACTCGCGATTCGACGCATCGCGATGTGTTTTTGGGAGTCGCGACCCATCACGAATTTTGCGGCAAAAATCGCGAATCATCGCGATTTGCTGCACCCATCACGATGCCTACCCACGCTGATCCGCGCACTCTATCCGACAGCCAGGATCACGCCACGTCATCAATCCGTGTGGTGTGTTTTTTTGTGGCAATAATAACACGTTTTTCACCTGAAATTTGTTCCGTCTAAAAGAACTTAATAATTATTTTCACACATACAAATTATCTTTTTCTATCTTTTTTTACTTATTTAAGTACATTTCACACATTATCTTAATAAAAAAATACCAATTTTTATTTTTTTATCATATTTATTAATTTTAAATTAAATAAATTATAAATTATAAATTTAAATAATTAAATTCGGATAAAAACTAATAAAATTAAATATTGAAAATATAGTAGAACTTTTGCCGCAAACAAAGCATTTGAACACCCTTTGAAATCGCGAGGCGCAATTTGACGACTTTTGCCGATTAAATCGCGACCATGTGCTGTGCAATTGGGTTTGTTGAAAGGATATAGCTGATTTCCAAATATAACTTGAATCGAAATAACTAATTAATCGATAATATTGTAGCTATCGCTTTAAGTGGTCTAAAAGACTAAAATCATGTTAAGGGTCTATCCACTTAAACGACAGCTTTCACAGACCCTGGACGACACGCGTTTCGTTTATTGGGTGTCATTCAACAATTTAAATTAGGGGTGAGCATGGGTTGGGTTGGGCCACCCCGATGCTTTTTATGGCCCGATCCGATCACTTCGGGTTTCAAAAAGAAAAAGCCCGATCTAACCCAAACTTTTTTAATGCCCGAACCAAACCGACCCGATAAAAATCGGGTTGGGTTGGTTTGGGTCGCTATGGCCCGATTATTCAAAATTTAATATTATATAACAAAATATTATGAAAAAAATGCATCAATGTAACTCAAAATTCAAATAAAAATATCTCAAACAAATTTAATCAAATAAACATACACCAAACAATATAAAACATGAAAATGAGAGATTGAATGGTCTTTGAATGTAAATAAAGTTGAGAATTAGAAGTTTTAAACACTAAAGATTGCACTACTTGAAATAAATATTAATATAAAATATATATTAATTATATTGGTCGGGTCGGAGACCCCGACCCGCCCAAGGTTTTGGACCCGACTCCGACCCGAATAATAATCGGGTCCGGCCCGATCCGACCCAATTTTGAACGGGTTAGATTGGGCGGGTTAGATTGGGGTCGGGTCCTTAACGGATTGGGTTAGGCCATCGGGTTGGGTTTAAAATGCTTACCCCTAATTTAAATAGATAGAAAGAATATAGGAAAATTTGCTCTCTTTTTTTTTATAATTATTATAATATATATATATACCATGTCTTTCCAAATTTTTTTATTTTTTTTTTAAAAACGTACCCTGTATTTTTTAAAACAGCAAAAATACACTTTCTAAGTGTAATTTGACAATTATATTTTTCCTCATTTGTATTTACTTTATTAAAATAATAAAAATATTATAATTTACAGTTGGTGATACTTTGATTTTTAAGATTATGATATATTTTTGAGCAAATTGAAATTAGATTATATATTTTCAAAAATAGATTATGAATACGGGGCGATTATGGAATTTCGACTGATAAATGTTTGAACTTGAAGGATGGTACTCTTGGAGGGATGTATTATGAAATTAGCTACTTATTAAAGTAGGAGTATATTTTTACCAAAATTAAAAATAAATTATATACAGTAATAATTAGCAAAAGCCAACCTCTCATAAATAAATGAGATAATTAAGGTGAAAGTACTTAAATTGTAGTTCAATAAAAAAAGAGTACCCAAATTATTTTCGTAATAGATGGAGTACCCAAATAAAACGAAAGTGTGCGAGTAGACAACTTCGTGAAACTTATGTCGCTTCGACTCGGCGTTACAACCCGTTTTGACTTCACATCTATCTAGTAAACTTGGACGGAACTGTATGGTCGCATACTTTTATTTCTTTTGAATACTTAGCCTAAAAAAAGTAAAATAAAATTGGGTACTCTTATTCTCAGTTGACTATAACTTAGGCACTTTTACCTCAATTATCCGTAAATAAATTTTAGAAATGAAATCGCTAATTTGTGAAAACAGTTTTCCCTCGCTCTGCAACGTTTTCGATTATTCTCTTCCATTTCCCGCCTTCTCTCAATACAACATTCTTCTCTGTTCTTCCACTTTCCCAATTCTTCTCTCAATCTTCGTTTCCGATCTGCATTTGGTTTCCATGAGCGATTGGGCTTTGAATCTGGATACGCGTTCGTCTTCGATTCGTAGCAGACGCTGATCAGGCCTCGCAGTTCTTGATTTCGTCGAACTTAGGGCAAGCCGAGCTCTGGAGCTATAGCAATGGCTAATTACTACGACATCGATGATATTCTCGCAGAGGAAGAGGTGAAATTGGAGCTTTTATCTTAAATTTTGTTATTGATAAGCAAATTTGAGCTCACACCTTGCTCGCTTTTCCTTGCTTCTAGTTCGTCTCGGTCGTGTTTCAAAAGGCGGTGAATGGCGTCGGAATTGACCCGAGTTCCGAAACAGACTGTGTAAGTTTGTGGATTTCATTTGGTGTGATCGTGAATGGAGTTTTGCTTGCAATTTTCTCACGAGGGTCTGTGTTACAGGTTGAACCGGGTTCCAAGGTGGAGCTTCCTTTCTGGCTCGCGCATGAGCTACACCAAAGGCAAATCGCGACGATAAAGCCTCCGTCGTGCTTCAATCAAAAGTAAGTGTAGTTCTAACTTCTTCTCGATTGACTTGCGATTTGGTTTATTGTTTCTAATCCGATTCTGGCGTATGATTTATACGCTCGGTATTGATGTTTTGTTCTCGCTACATTTACTAGAACGAGGCTGGAGCTCGGGGCTGATGCTGCATCGGTGGATCTAAGATCCCGGTGTCTGTACTTCTATGAATTTGGATGCAAAATAGTACCACTGTGAGTGTTTCTTTTGCCTATTTTCTGTATATATCATGTAAATCAATTATATTTCACTTGGGAAATCAAAGAAATTCAAATCAGATTAGGCTATTTTGGCAGTCATGCTACTGCACATTTGTTAAAATTGGCCGGGTTTTCTAAGCCCGGTGGGACAATTGTCAATTAAATAATAATAACACACATACTATTGCGATTTGCTATCGTAAAAATTCATTTTCTGTTAGCGTGGAGAGAAATGCAACATGCTTCATTGTCTTTCATTCTAATAAGCAGAGGCCACTAGCAAACAGTTTGAAATAGTTACCAAGTTGAAATCAAGAATATAGAAAATGGTTTTTGAGCATTATTTAATGACATAGTGTTCTAGTTACAGAAGACTAAAATGGTATACACTAATAGAACAAACTTGCTGTTTGGACTTTCATATCCTAATGTGTACCTAATTAGATTTTAGCAGAATGTAACATTACTTGTTTTTTCATTGCTCATGCATCTCACTACTGGCATCGAACATGTTATAATCACACATCAGAATATCTACAATTTACGAGTGAACTGTAGTAATTTCAGAAAATTCGTCTCATTTATTTAGTATCAAAATGTTATTATCAATTATGAATTGTTAACGTGATTTTCTCTGTATAATATGGAGGGCATTACTCCAAAATGCTAATATTATGATAGCTAGTCCTTTATTTCGCAACAACCTTGAGTTATATTATTCCCTTTCGGTCATTTATGAATTTGGTGGACAGAGTCGGCGATCGAGACATGGGGTCGTTCCTCTTGTCGGCGTTCAAGAGCAGATATCAAGTGGTCCTGGCCAAGGCACACACAGCGGCTTTCACTGCGGCCTCCAAATTGTTGACCCTCTTAACCAAAGAAGAAACCAACTGTGAGATTCCTACCATTATATTTTTCAGCATATTATTTGTATTTGTATAAAGTATCTCAATTTGATTGAATTGAGCGCAAATAGCGATACCTCCTCGTCTCGTATTTATCTTCAAAACCTCATGATCTTTTCTTTCGGTGCGCATTTAATCCATCTCAGTTTATATCTGTCAAAATTTAACGGAATCAACATCATATGCATATGTGTATGAGCATTTTCGTCATTTCATACACCAATTCAATTGCCATAATATCTCTTTTTTTTTTTTAAAGATTTTGAAATACATAATATCTCTATATTATTGCTATATTAGCATGTAAAATTCAGAAGTATTAACTATGCTTTATGTTACATTAAAAATTTGTAGTTATACTGAGAGCTGAGACATTGTTGCAGATAAATAAGATTAAAATAACAAAATTACCCTTAATGTTACTCATATCATGCTGAGTACGTTAAAATATAATGGAAATAAAACAGTGTGACGGTAAACACTGGCTAATAATCATATCAGGAGGAATTCGAGTTATCGATTGAAATGGAAAATAATTTACGCTGATCTAGGAAGTATTTCCGAGTTGACATAAAAGGTTGTGTGTCTTAGTGTACGAGGCAGCTCAATCCTCAATGGCGGCGTTTAAGAAATGGCGGAAGGGCGGTCCGAGATTCCAGCGAGCTGATGTTCTCGGAAGAAAGAGGAAACCGACGGACTAATATGCTTCGCCATTATGTCGACATTGATTCTTTCCTGTAAGTTTGAGACACTTTTCACTACCCACTTGTATGAGAAATATCTTGTATTTTACCAATAGTTCAGTGATACATTGTATACGTTACCTCTGAATTATTCAAATTAGTTTTACAATATTGTATTTGGAGATTCTTGACAAGCTTGGATTGAAGATGATGGATTCCTTTGGAATAAGTAAAGTAGGAGAGAGAAGGGCAACTTTTTCTTGCTTGGAGATCTTTTCAAAATATCTTTTCCTTTGACTTTATATGATTTGAAATATTCCTCTTCTAACAATAACTTTTACTTTTATGTGTCCCTAATAACTTCAAAAATTGATATCTAAATATCTTAAATGTGAATTTAACATACTTTTGAATTAATATGGCTACCCGATAGGATCACATCTCTTTGTATCAGTTTAGGTACTTTACGTTTTCATATAATTTATTCTCTAAACTTATTAGTTTGAAACTCATCATCATTTAACAACATCATCGAGTCGTGGTAGTTTTTTGAGATAAGTATGGTAAAAGTATCTAACTTTATTTAAATTTTACTGGATAATTCTAATATACCATATTATAAAATTCAAATTTTCAATAAGTTATTTTATAAACGTCTTCGTTAACGCTACTTATGCCTCATATGAAAGTAAATGCTAACTCGAAAAATATCAAAAGAAGAAGAAATGTTTTTATTTGAGTTGTGCACTCGTCGAACCCTTAAAGTTAATGAAAGAATAAGAAAAAATCAATAATAACGCAAATTTCAAGATCTAGATTACTTATTTTCGTTTTCAAAAAAAAAAGATTACTTATTTTCCGCAATTTAAAACTTAAAATAAGTTTAATTGCACATTCAAGTTGATCTTAAGATTTAATCATAGCTAAAATTAATTGATGTGAAAAGCTGGCATCCAATTCCCAGTTTTGGTGTAAAGGTGACAAATTGGATCAAGATTCTTCAAAGTGGGGATATCCATAACTCAAATGATTCAAAAACACAAGACCCCAATAGATTCCACTACATGTTTTGTTTCTATTTTGTTTCTCCATTAATCGTTTACATAATTTTCAATATATTTTTATTACACACATCCAAATCATTTAGGTTAAGATTTTTTTACTTATGAAATATACGAAATAATAAGAGTTAGATAATGAAAACACTTGAAAGAGTACATATTAATTTTGTGATAAGAATTTGTTTCTCGATTAATGGTTTACATAAATTTCAATTTATTTTTATTACACATCTAAATCATTTATGTTAAGATTTTGTTTATTTACTTATGAAATACAAAATAGTAAGAGTTAGTTATTGAAAACTCTTCAACTTAAAAGAGTAGATATTAATTTTGTGATATGAACTTTTTTTCTCTCTAAACTAAGCCAATTCTGAAGATTTACGATGCGACATAAATAGATATGACCTTGTCAAATTAACTACTTTCGCAATGAGTATCTTAAATGTTAAATAGCGCTTAGCAGTCATTACTGGTGGAACTATCAATCATATAAAGAGGTCAAAGTCACTTCAAACCTCCATTTAAAAATAAATGATAAATATAAATTTATCTTATTTCTCTCTAATTTTCAACGAAATTTAGATATAATTCCTTGTGACAAAAATTTAAATGTAATCTCACAGATGTGATTCCTAATTTCACTATTGTCATTATCTTAACTATTTTTCAATCATCGTTAATTTATATTCTCTACACTATTTTATTTTAAATGAACATTTCCATCTGTCAAAAAAAAAATGAACATTTCCATGTACGTGTAAATTTGTACAAAAGTCTATCTTAAATCTCTCAAACTTTAATCAAATTTTGAATATAGCCCCCAAATGTAATTTTTTATTAAAAACCTACCGCGTGTAATTTCTAATTCCGTTAATGCCACTATCGTAACTATTTTTCGACCGTAGCAAATTTGTATTCTCCGCACGATTTTATATTCCACGTACTCCTAGATGCGTGGATAAATAAATCTACCCACTTCGTTATCTTTGTGCATATTCTCATTTTTTTCCCTCGAATATTTACCTTTTTATCTTTTTTGCCCACACACAAAGATATTTTGGCGCATCAATGAAAAAGAGCAAAAGCGATGCACCTTTTGGTGCCAGCGTGGCATATTTATTTATTTTCCATTTCTTTTATAAATCCAACCACAAATCCCCTTCCAGATATTTATCTCCCGCCACGTCATTCCCCCACTCGCAAATCCAGCGCGTATAACGCACCCAACGCTTCCGCCTCTTCGCGAAATCACACTCGCGCGTGGCTCGCTGACTCGCACCGTCTCAAGATTTCACATATAAATAACGACTGAAGAACAGGGAGACCGGCACAAAACCGAAACGGAGCTCGAAGAAACCTCCGGCACCAAACCCTAGAAGACCTCGGATTTCCCCGGCGAGTTCTCGAGCATGGAGGAGCGACGGAGCGTGGCGAAGCGCGCGGCGGAGGACGGCGGCGATCCGGAGGCGTGGAGGAGCTTCGACCAGAGCTTCAGGCAGGTGCAGAGCGTGCTGGATCGGAACCGGAGCCTGATCCAGCAGGTGAACGAGAACCACCAGTCGCGGATCGCCGACAACATGGTGAAGAACGTGGCGCTGATCCAGGAGCTCAACGGCAACATCTCCAAGGTCGTGGGGCTCTACTCCGACCTCAACTCCAACTTCTCCACCTACATCCACGACCACCGGTCGCCGTCCGATCGCAACGGCAAGCCCGATCGTTCCAACTCTAACTCTCTCCGTTGAATTTCGATTCGATTTTTCGCCTCTCGAAATGAATTATTCCATGTTGTTATTGGTGACTGTTTTGGGATGGATAATAATGGCTGTTTGGATTGATTGATCGATCGAGTGAGTGAATGAGTGTTTGTGCTGATATGGAGTCTGTGTTTGTGTACTTGTGTTTTATAAGGAGGGTGAGACTTAAAGACTGGCTTTCCTCTTCACTCGGTGAGAGACCAAATAAGGTAAATCCAAATGCTCTGTTTCTTTCGGCTTCACTACATTGCCTCTGCTTTTGCATATCATGATTGTGATTTATGAGTACATGTTTGGATAATTGGATTCATAAATCGCTCTTTGGTATTGATTCATTATTATTTTTAGTGAGTGTTGCTAAGGGGACCTTTTGTTTCCTCTCATTAATAACAAAAATATTGAATGGCTACACTGACTTAGGGATGACAATTACGGTCCCGACTGAAATCCGGGAAAAATGGACGAAGAAGAAAATCCTTTTTACAGTTTTTATTTTAAATGGTTATCTTGATAAAGACCAAACTCTAACATGAAAGGAAAAAAAAAAAGGTTACTCGTTAAAGAGAAACAGTTCAATCTCTCGAAAGATCCGTGAGAAAAAATCTGGCCGGTTTAGAGTTTTAATATCATTTCTCCATAGAGGGAGATTCTTTTTGGTACCATAAGCTCTTTTTATCTCAAATTGTCTTAGAAAATTTGGTTTCCCATCCTTAATTACGAGTTTTCTAAAATACGGACATATTAATCGAACACTTTGATGGATTAATCCATTTGATGTGTCAAGTCAAGCCATTATGCAGAAGATTATCATTAGTAACTTGTAGCCCACTAAAATCATATTAAATTTGGGATATTTCAATGCTAACAATCAGTGTGTCAATTAGGTATGAAGAGGATGGGCACATGGTTGGTTTTGGAATGGTTCTAATTAGAGGAACGAGAGGTAGATTGGCTGTGATTAGTGAATTGGAGAGCCAAGAGTTTACTTATTGTAATCTATATCAGTAATTTCATTAATCATGCAATATATATATAACTATGAATACAGCATCAGTTAACTGTGTTCTTCACTTTACAAGAGTACTGGGTTATGTTCAGTAATGTATAAATATATTTGCATTCTAGTAAAATAAGCTTGACGTTTATTTTCTTGTCGAACAAATTTAAGAACACACAAGAACTTCCATTGATCGTAGTTAGTGTACGACTTAATACATCAAGTAGTCAAAAACCCGAAGGCCATATATCTAACCCAAGAACTAACTTTTGACCGTTGGATTTGGTTCCGTACCACATCTGAGATGTTTTCTGTCATAGAGTAAGCTCGCCGCTGTCTGAAATGACGACTTTGCCCTTCGGCGCCCCGTTCTCGCTACCCTCAGCCTCGACCTTATAAACAACGTCCATACCGGAAATCACCTTCCCAAAAACAACGTGCCGCCCGTCCAACCTTCATAAGGACAACCAAATTCACGTCTTTTTTAGTTTATCGAAAAAACTGGGCCAGAAAGCAAACAAGTAAATGTAACACGAGCTTTATCCCTGGAAAAATCTCAGAGTGACCCTCGACCGAATAGCTAATTCATAATGTAGGGTCTGTTTTACTATCTCCGGCCAACTCGTCTGGACTATAACAAGATATGAACACAATTTTCATGTTTCGCCACGATAAAATGCCAAATTACCAGCTAGTCTTGACGGTTGTGATGAAGAATTGGGAACCGTTGGAATCCGGCCCGGAATTCGCCATTGATAATACGCCTGTTGAGCAAGCAGAAGCAGATAATCCTCATAAGCAAACGAAACAACTTTCATTGCGATATCAATTTTAGTTCATAACCAAATACAAAGAACTAGAAACTCGCCTGGCCCAATGTGTTTCAGTTTAAAGTTCTCATCGCCAAATTTATCCCCGTAAATAGACTCACCACCCCGTCCGTCTCCACGGGTAAAATCGCCACCTTGGATCATAAAGCTCGGAATAATCCGGTGGAAATTACTCCCTTTATAGTGAAGAGGCTTTCTGCTTCTGCCAGCTCCTTTTTCCCCTAACAAAGCTCAGCAAACCCGAAAGTCACCAACAGTTACGAGGCCATTAAAATCATGATAGAAGAAGGGAACTTAAGTTTACTTGAATACCAGTGCATAGTGCTCGAAAGTTTTCTGAAATAAAAAAAACGTGAAATGGGTTATCGTCATCGTAAGATACTCGTAAAAATATAGGAAAAAAAAAAATCTTTCATTAACAAACCTATGGTCTTCGGAACTGCATTCCCGAAAAGGCCGATGATAATGCGACCTGAAAGCAGGAAATCATGAAACAGTTGCACATTATTCTACTCAAAAACAAAAAGAAAAATCTCGGTTAGCACAATTCCATGGTGAATATGTTCTTACGAAATTAGGGTTCTAGTTCTACATCCTATCAAGGCTATGAAAATATCCACGGATGCCGGAAAAAGTAAATACACCTTGAATAATTCTCAACGTAAGAAATCATAATATAGCGCCTTATTCGAAAATATAATCAGAATCTTGAAATCGACACAAGTTTTCTCCTTCGGGCGCTTTATTTTGACCACAGTACAGTACAATGTCGATTCAATTTTCATTCGACCTAAATATAGTATCAACATGTAAAAAAAAATCCATTCTCATCACAAATTCACAATTCACACAGATATATACATATGTGTGTGTGTGTGTGTGTGTATATATATATATATATCTTCAGGAGTTATCCTATTAAACATAATTCAGAATACAAAAGTTAATAAGGAAATTACTAATTAATAATCGAATTTGAAGAATCCAGAGTTTTCATACCAATGGGCTTGCCATCAACAGTGATGTCAAAGAAAACCTTGTTTGTCACTTCCTCCAAACCACTCCCTGTTCGCTGTTCAACACTCACACACACAAAACTCCATGAATCTCAGACCAAAAGAGAATCCTTCGATTCTCGAAGAACAGCAACGAATCCGAAGAAATTAAACTCACCGCTTCGCTGTCCACGCTCTCGGCGAAGGATTTCGCCGAAGCCGCTTTCTCATCGCCCAATTTGCTCTTGAGATCGAACGCAGAGCAAGGATCAGAGAAATGGCGTTTCACGAAAATGAAGAGAAGAAGAAGAATTCAGATGATGAAAGCGAAAGGATTCATCAGTTTACCAGAATGAAAGCTAGGGTTAGGAAGAGGAAGAGAAGCCATATGAGAGCCGATGAGATCAGCTTCCTTCTCGTCGACATTTCCGACACCATTTTCGTTTCTTTACTTTACTTGTTCAAGTAAATCCATTCCAGAGCGCTCTCTCTCTTCTCCCCCAATTTTAGGTAAAATTGTCAATTTAACCCCTAAACTATCGGGCATGTTTCAGATCGACCCCTTAATAATAAAACTTACACCACACTTCATTAACGTATGAATTTATCCTAATAAACTCAATCTTGAGATAGAGAGTTAAGCAAGAGTTTGTACTTCTATGGTTGCACTCTATCGTTCGAGACTAGTTGGACATGTCGAGACGTTACTATAGATGCATGTAGAGGAGTTCTGAGTTTGTGCGAAACTAGTTAGACATGTCGATACACTAATGTAGATGCATGCATGATAATTTTGAGTTTGTCGTGTTTGTTGACGTTCTAAGTTAAATAAATTTTTAGAGCCTTTAAAATTTGAAGTTTATATTTTTTTATATATATTTTTATATAAATTCTTGATGTTATCATAATTGGACCTTACAAACTTAGAAGTCCGAAGCTTAAAGCAAGAGCTAGGATTTGGATGCTTGAGAGATCAAAACATGCCTCTCATCGGATTGGCTCACCCCGTGCGAAATGTGTTCTATAGGCTCGAGTGTCGACCTTGCTAAAGAATTTGTTAAGTCGGATGGACCTTGAGCTTTAATCTTGAGAAGGTTGACCCTCATTATTAAGTTGTGTTTTGAAATTATGTATCGTTAATTGGTCATGGGATTGTATATCAACAAAGATAGAAAACTAATTTTCAAATTTAGTTATTTTCTTGAAAAAAAAAATAGTATAAAACTTAAAGAGATAATTGTAATAAAAATAAGTAATTTTCTACTGAAGTAAATATTGTAATATTATAGTTCAAACTCAAAGATTGACGATAAAAATATTTTATTTCACTAAAGTGCAATTAAAAAATTTTCTTTAAAAAATCACGAAATCTGTGACGTTTCATAGGCACAATACGATACGTTTAGATTAATTACGACAAAAATACTCAGACTGTGTTAATTTTCATTTGGAATCACATGAGTTAGCCTATGTCAATTTTCAATACTAATAAAAAACGGTATGAAAGTTGTATAAGTCCATTATTTTTTGCTCTAAAACGATTGAAAAGTGTACGAAATCATAGAATTGCAATCATCTCATGAATTGTAGCTATTTTAGGTAGACTTACGTGGCAGCACGTCCTTGGTTCAACACTTAAACCACGTGCGTTTAAACTCATTGGTCCTTTCAATTTTGTTTGTTTGCTCACTTTTGCACCAAAAGTATTATGCTTTGTATGTTTTGCTCCGACCAGCACATTCAACGTCCAATTATACATAGTTTTTTATTTGATCAAAAGGCATTCTTTATATTTGTTTAGCGTGATTAAAGTCATACTTTTCTGTGACCAAGTCACTACCGAACAAGATAGAAAAAAGAGAGGGAATATAAATAGTGCTCAACAATAATACTTTAGTCTCTGCAGAGTCTTGCAGAGAACTTTCACGAACTAATAAATTGACCATTTATCATCCTTAAGAATTAAAAGAAACAAATAAAAATATTACCGCGTCATTTTATTTACTCGTAAATCATGAACTAAGCACCTGGATCCGTTATGTATATGTCTCTCATGTAACATATCAACACGAATTAATATAATTACGGATATTATAATTATAGTAACGACTAACGAGTACTTAATCTGCAATAAGCAAATAACTAATAATACGAACTGTAAATACTATTTTTCGAGTACTCGCGACTCACGAGATGTGTCATCACAACTCACAAATACCTTGAAAAATAAATATTTGGATAAAGTAGTACCCTTTTTCTTTTATTTTTTTGAAAAAAGTTTATACGGAGAATTAGAAATACAAATATAATACGATTAAGAATAAGCCATGAGGGAATATTGTTATTATACTAAAATAACTAGTGTGTCAGAATAAATTCATTGGAATAATGCTGCATTACTTACTGGTCTATAATTGATACTTTCTTAGAAGGAAAAAATATATATTTTGTCTCAAGAATTTGATTCTCTTATTCACATCCCAATTAGAAGAAGAAAAAATGATGACATTTAGTGAAAAATTATTTCCCGGGGACAGACAAAAACTAATAATATTTGAGAGCTAAAAAAAACGTCTCAGAGTATAATTTTACGAGTTTGTTAATAAATAGTAAGCATGCCAATATATATATTTTTTTTATCAAAATTGAAAAAGCGATGACTTATTATGCCAATTTTTTTTTTTTTTACGTACATATGTGATTTTTGTGATTTTCTATTTTTTAGAAATATGTTTATAATTCATAAATTTTTTTCATATTAACAATTAAATGAAAAGTAGTCTTTCCATTCTTCAACTGACATTCATATTAATTGGCCATAATTAATATTTTTTTTCATTTATTTCACGAGTCTCTCTGAATCAGTCCTTCAACGCTCTTTCACACCTTGGAAGTCTTTCTTTATTCCTTCAGTTCAATCACTATATATATATTTACACACATATACATACATGTATAGATATAGCGTTGAGCCATCTCTGTGACTCCGAAAATGGCGTGCAAGACGGAGAAGTACAAGCTCTTCAACTGCTTCACTCGGAAGTTCAAGATCACCGAAGCGGGACCGCCGACGGACGTCAAGGAAGCGTTCGAGCGATTCTCCGACGGAGAATCCATGTCCGGCGAGCAGCTCCGGCGCTTCATGGCGGAGCACCAGGGAGAGTCCGACGTCACGGTCGCCGACGCGGAGGAGATCGTCGCCGAAGTTCGCCGGCGGCGGAACGATACCGCGAAGGTCCTGGCGACCTACTCCGGGCTGAAGCTCGACGATTTCTTCTTCTTCTTGTTCCTCGACGATCTCAATGCTCCTTTCAAATCCGAGGTCAATCACTCTCTGCTTAATTTCATACGGTCTTTGCTGATCCGCCATTGCTACTGCCATTAATGGAGCTTGGAATTTAGGTTTGACTTGCGATTTTTGCTTTCAGGTGCACCACGACATGACGGCTCCACTGTCGCATTACTTCATATACACGGGGCACAACTCGTACCTCACCGGGAATCAGCTCAGCAGCGACTGCAGCGACGCGCCGATCATCAAGGCGCTGAAGAAAGGCGTGCGCGGCATCGAGCTCGATCTGTGGCCGTCCTCAAAGGATGACGTCAACGTCCTCCATGGAAGGTTTGTGCTCCTGTATACTCGAAGATCAAAGCTCGAATCACCAGTTGAGTAAAGCAATTCATTTACGGTCGATGTATGAACATTTTGCAGAACGTTGACCACTCCCGTACCTCTCGTCAACTGTTTGAAGTCGATCAAAGAATACGCGTTTCATAAATCGCCTTATCCGGTTATTATAACGCTCGAAGATCATCTTACGCCGGATCTTCAGGCCAAAGCTGCAGGGGTTAGCTTCTATTGTTTAGCTTTGTATGTTCTTCTTCCATGTTTAACATACAAATAGCTTTGAATGTAGATGATCACGCAAACATTCGGAGACATGTTGTACTACCCCGAGTCCGATTGCCTCGTGGAATTCCCTTCGCCAGAGTCGTTGAAGAACAAGATCATAATCTCGACCAAACCCCCGAAAGAGTTCCTCGAGACGAAGAAGACCAAGAAGGTGAATGGGAAACAATCGCCGGAAGGAGACGCGTTGGTACGGAACGTGCCAAGCATTGTGATTGACTCTGACGCAGACGATAGGGTGAGCTAGAGAGTTCTCCAATCTTTTGCGACTTTATGTTAATAGTTTTTCGATGATTTTGACTGCCTGATCCTCGGAATAGTTCCACTGTCTACTCTATCGATCTCGTTCGGAAACTAACTGACAAAATTACCCTCGAGTTTGTCATGTGCCTGCAGACCAAGATTCAAAATTCACAACTTACTAAAATTACTCCTCTTTTTCACACTTCTGCATAAGTGGTATCTGGTTTATGCTCATTTTTATCTGGTTCTCAATTGATCACAGAGTGACAGTGATCCAGATGATGAAGAAAACATCATGAGCGAGTGCAAGTCACCGCAGCCACCGGCACCGGAGTACAAACGCCTCATCACAATCCACGCCGGGAAGATAAAGGGAGGTCTCAGGGCGAATCTACGCATTGTGAGCGATAAAGTCCGACGCCTCAGTATAGACGAGCAGAGGCTTGAAATGGCTGTAACTAATTATCCACCTGATCTCGTGAGGTATCTTTTTCAATCTAGTAAGTAGTAAGTAGTATTTAATATTTATCCTTTTCTATGAACTAGAAACTGACTTTGAGATCTTCTGGTCTTGCTTTTTGTAGGTTCACTCAGAGACATGTTCTACGAGTTTATCCGAAAGCGTCACGCGTCAGGTCCACGAATTACAAGCCAATCATGGCGTGGATGCACGGAGCGCAAATGGTTGCGTTTAATATGCAGGTTAGCTTCAAGATTTCACCCGAGGAGAACTTACGTGGAAACTCAATTTAAAAATAAAATCACGGATCTATATATATAGTTAAAAATAAACTTACAATGATAGAGAAAAAAGAACCAAATGTTCGATCCCTAATCTAAGATGCATAATCAGACCCATTTGATCAAATGGTCCCATCTATTCTTTCCATCATAGAGCCTACAAAATATCAAACTATTTTCAAATCGCACAAAAAAAAAAAATGAACGCGCCGGGTCAGAAAAATATATTCGGGTCACAAACTCTAATTTGATCTCTTTAACAGGGGTACGGAAAATCTCTCTGGTCGATGCACGGGATGTTCAGAGCAAATGGAGGGTGTGGCTATGTTAAAAAGCCTGATTTTCTAATGCACAAGGGTCCGAAAAACGAGGTGTTTGATCCGAAGAGAACTTTGCCGGTGAAAACGACACTCAAGGTTTGGCGAAACTGGTTAAAACCTTGAAGGGTATGTGAATTTTGCTCTATTGACCAGTTGTACGTTTCAAATTGAACAGGTGAAAGTATACATGGGTCATGGATGGCGATATGATTTTAGCCAAACACATTTCGACACGTACTCGCCACCGGACTTCTACACTAAGGTCTCTATGATTTCCTCTTCTATCTATATAACAGTTTTGGGGTGAAAATTTTGACATTGAAGCTCCGTTATAGTCTGATCTCGTTCCGAAAGAATCCCGTTTTTGTATAATTTATTAAGGTTTTATTGTTTATTATTTAGCTTTATTTATGCATTATTCAACAATTTGGACTATGTTTATTATTTAGTTCATGTGTTTTATTTTCTCAGTTTCTTAACCATTTAAAAAAAATCAACATAAAAAATGGATTTTCAACTGAGCCTAGTTCCCGATTTTAGAAAACTGGGTTTTCTCGAAACCAGGACGGGACCAGACCGGACTGAAAAAAGGCCAAAACTACGGTACCCGATCTGGAGCTCACTCAACTTAAAAACCCTGATTTATTTTTATTTTACACAAAAAACTGAAATGTGAATGCTAGTATATCATCTTTAAAAAGACTTTAGGTGGTCCTGCTTTTCCATACTAGGCAATAAATCCAATGGTCCAATAATGGAGCTGCTTTAAATTCACCATAAATCTAAATACACTTAATATTCCTCCCCAACAAATCTCTTTATGACCAAACATGATCACTCCGACTTCACTATCTCGAATACAGTCATGGTCAAATGACCATGTTAGATATTAAGGGAATAAAATCTTCTATTTATGTTACTCTAGTCTTTTGTTACGTCTTAAGTTACTTAGGGTATTTTGGGTACTTTTTATTATTTAAGTTAAGTAATTACGGGTGTTTTTGATAGATTATAATTAGTAAAATTAAATTTAGAACTTTAAGTCTAGAACATTATTTCATAATCTTCCGCCTAATAAATGATTTATGTTTTTTTTTTCTTTCTTCAGGTGTACATCATTGGTGTAACGGCCGATAACAGGAAGAAACGAACAAGAATAATCACGGACGATTGGGCCCCCGTTTGGGACGAGGAATTCACGTATCCTCTGACAATGCCAGAGCTAGCCCTGCTCCGGATAGAGGTACGGGAATATGACGTATCCGAGAAGGACGACTTCGGTGGGCAGACGTGTTTGCCCGTCTCGGAGCTGAAGCCGGGGGTGAGGGCGGTCCCTCTTTACGACAAGAAGGGCGAGAAATACAAGCATGTCAAGCTCTTGATGCGCTTTCAATTCGTATGAATATCTAATTTTATGCAATAACCTGCTTTCAAAGCGAGAAGTTGGTTGTAAATATATTAATGAGCTTCGCGAGTGATTGAACTTTTTTGTTTCCATGTGTGATGTGTTTTCATTAGAAAATAGCACTATGCCAGATTATGATGTTGTAAGTTGTAACTATAGTCAGTATATATATATATATATATATATATATAAAAAGTTTCTTTTACTCGTGGAAGATTACACTATAAAATTAAATAGCTACAAATTGACCTACTATGGTAGTTAATTTTTTTTTTAAAAAAAAAAAAAAAACAAAGTACTCGCGACCTTTTGCCCCGGCCATTGTCGCACATGTGTCGTTCAGGGCATATGGGGCATGATGACTTGACGTCATCCTCACCTTCCTCCAGCTTATCACCAATATTACTGGCAGGGTGCTCAGGGTTCCGAACTCAACGGTGGCAACTAAACACGAGGGTTGCACTCGTTGCGGGACTTAACCCAACACCTTACGGCATGAGCTGACGACAACCATGCACCACCTGTATCCACGTTCCCAAAGGCACCCCTCTCTTTCAAGAGGATTCGCGGGATTAAGCAACTCGCGCGAAAGCTATTGCACGTTAGCACCCTTTCTAGCTAATTACCGCTCTCTTTTTTTTTTTTGATATAGACATTATTTAGGTTTCGTAATAGCAAATAAAGGGTCTTGACACCACTTGAATAACGGATGCGCACAACTATGCGGATATGCATTTGATTTTTTAGGAATAGGTATTTGCATTGCCATTGTTAATGTCAAAGTCTTATATTATTTTTATTGTACTTATATATAGACTGTCGGATCGAGATGTGATCTGATGATCTATAATAACTTATTTCTTACCAATAAAATATGTACAAGGATTTCCCGGAATTCGTACTTCTCAAAGAAAGATAAACCAAAATTCCGACTCCGCGTAAAACCGGGATTTGTAATGCTCTAAAAATGATGAAAGGACGAGCGGATGTATTCCGAAAATACATTGGAGACCTACCGACAGATACGATGAATTTCGTGGGGTCTACATTATTGAATACAAGCCAATTCGTTACCTAAAACTAAATCCTCTTAAATATTTTGGACTTTCTTAGCAATGAAAGCGAGGCATCATTTATTAATTTATTTTTGTACCAATCTTAGTCTTTACCATACTCCATAGTCCACACACATCTATACCTTGCCGACTTCCCACCCTTGGTATGGTATAAAGGGCAAAAATGGTATATTCGGATAATAAACCTCCATTTTCATTTGATAAGAAAAAACTATGAGGACTTTTTTTTATATAATGTTTATTGTTTAACACTCCATAATTATATATGAAAATGATTCTTACAATGTTTTTGAGCTTCATTAATTATATTACAGGACAATTTAGGACATATTTTAAGATGTATTAAATAAAACATCATCTTAATGCATGATTAGATAATATAATAAACTTATTTTCAACAGAATAATTTATAAATTAAACATCATCTTAAGACTTAAATACATGATTAAGTTTGGAACAAATTAATAAATAATAAGATTTTAAATAAGAATATTTGCGTCATAAAAACTAAAGTTTACAAAAGTCTAGGAGAAAGACAAGTTCAATGAATTTTGAGTACTTTTGACACAAATATCTTCATTAATTTTTTGAAATATTAAGTTTTTTTAATTTATTTTTTATATATAAATTTGAGTCTGTATACCGCAGAATATAATAGAATTTTTTTCTCGAAACTTTTATAATTTTTGCGTTTTTTATTTCTCTGTAAAGATTCCTTTTAAATACATAAATGATTATTTTGTTTCACAATTGTAATGTGTGTGTTTGTTCTGGTTTCACTTATTGATAATCACGTAGACTCGACACGATCCATTAAAATTCGACCTAAACCGAGCTTTTTGTTTTTTTATTTTCAATTCCAGCAAAATTGTCCTTCACCGCTCGAATTTCAGTGATAAGAAAACTCCAATCTTCCCTTTAAAAAAAAAAAAAAAAAAAAAAAAAAAAAAAAACTCCAATCTTCTAATGACCAAAAATGGCCTCTTTCATCATCGGTGATCCATATGAGAACGGCACGGACAAGTATATAATACACTTACAGATAGATAAAAACAAGAAATAATTGTGGTTATAGCATCAAAGTTTGACTAATTAAGATGACAAATATTTAAAATTTTAAAAAAATAACAATAAAAATATTTAAAGTCAATAAATATAAGACAAATATATTTTCGTGTATTTTTTTTTACGAATATTGGTTAATTTTTAGCTTAATACTATGAAATCATACCTAAGATACACATTACATATTAATGTGTTCATTTAACATGTAACATCTTCTCTCATTTAAATTCGACGAGAAAAAAAAAAGTGCAACGAAAATAAATTCGTTTTAACTTAGTCGATTTTATAAACTTTTCTCACTATTTTTTATTTTTTATTTTGGAATCACCTTATATTTAAAATTAGTCAAATTTATATACTTTTAAGTTTTACCGCAGTTGTCTCTAAAAGTAAAAACAATGCACATTTTTCGAAATTTGACTTTGTACAATAGAGAAACGTAAATTTTAAAAAAACAGAATTAAAGAATACTAAATTATAGTACACGTACATGCTTAAAATAATTTTTTTTATTTGTTTTATATTCATTTGATAAATATTATTTTATACTAAATTACAGACATAAAATATTGTTTCATACATTTTAATTTTATATTCATTTGTGAGGCAACGAGAAAAATGCTTCAAATACTGCATTATTAAATTTGCTTGGTCAAATTCATCATTGACTAGTAAATCTAAGTGAGAATTGACGTAATGCCCCTTGATTTTAGTTTTTGACTAAAGAAAATAGCTTTTCATAATCAAACAAAAAAACGGATATTATATTTAATACATTAAAAAAATGAAAATAAAATATTACTATGCGTGCAGCCGTGCAAGATGACACTTAATGATTTGTTTTTTGATAAATTTGACAATGTTTTTCTTTCTTTCTAAATTTGTTATATTTTAATCTTATTTTTTTTTACAACTTAGATTTTTAAATTTTCTTACGACAATATTGTATTTAGCATATTAATTCCTTTCATGAACTAACATAAAACAAAAACTCTTAAATGCATCGCGTGCTGTACACAAAATATCACTATCCATTATTATTTAGGAATATTATCACAAAAGATAAAAGTTAGAGGATAAATTGTTAAAATACACAAAGTCCAAGGGTATGAGAGACAATTAGTGAATAGAAATAAACAAAATCATTGGTTTGTGCAAGAGCCAAGAGCAATGGACACGGATACATGAAAAAGCAAACACGTAGATCACTCGGTAATCGTAATAATGTGAAGCTATAGGACACAAGATCTTTCTCTCTCTTACTTTTTTAATTACTAAATAAAAAAATATGCAAAAATCGAATGACGTAATTAATACGTCGAAATTGGAAATTGAAATTTATTTGACTGCCTCCTTTAATTAGCTTTCTTATTTTTTCTCATTGATATTTAAAATTAAATTATTAAAATTTCCAGAGCAAAATCATTTGGATAAAATTTTAGAACAATTTAATTGTTTTTATTTAATAAAGAAACGGCAAAATTAATTATTTTGAACTGTCCTTTTCTTAGCTACAATGCCACCACGCTCTTATTTATTAACTAGTATTTGAAAAATAACAAAATTGTAACAAATTTATTTCCGGCACAAGTCATTTAACAACTTGTTGCAAAGAAGTCATTAAACTAGTTTTTTTATGGCAAAAGTTATGGAGCATGTGCATAACCATGATCGAGTATTGCTTGTTCAAACGAAAATTCACCGTCTTTCATATCCGTCGATCTACATCAAAAAGTAGTGAATATTACACGTTTGTAAAATTTAGACGGAGCTCGCCAGTATCTTCCACGTAAACAATTCCGTCTAAAAACCAAAATATTAGCAACATTTCTCACAAAATAGTCAACTACGGCTTCTCTCAACGGTCACGAGATATTCCTTTTTATGACTAAAAACTTCTAAAGAAAGTAGGTCTTTCATCACAGGATGAAATCAAAGTGTAAATAGGAGTGTTCTACTTCGAATCAGGTGGCCTTGCGAGCTCAAAAAAGAATCAATATGACAAGTGGGCAAGTGGCAACTACTCATCGGATTACGTGGAAGATAACGACTAAACATTTCTAATTATTATAAAAAAAAATATTATACTAGTGACTTGCGGCCAAAAATCATGCAAAAACTCGACAATCTAAACGACTTACGCCGCTAATAACCCATAATAATATAATTATCCAAAAAACACACGCAACTAAAATGCCAACGAATCCTATTTTATTGATTCTATAGACAAATGTTGCCAGGTGTAAAGTACAAAAATAACATACAAACAAAAAATAGGACAAATATTTTAGACGCCCCTAATCTTATAATTTTGCTCTTATTTAACTCTTTGATTTGTAATACAATTCACAAACTTTCCACTTTTTATATTTATTTTTATATAATTTTATGTCAAGTCGCTTCTAGTTTTAACATAAATTGAACGTTCAAAATAGTATGTTCAAAGAGCCAAAAATACATAATCATAGAGTACCAAAAGATGTAATTCAAAACAATGTCCTAGATTAAAAAAAATGAATAGACAAAAAAACAAAAAAGGACACATTATTATTAATTACTTGTACTAACTATTAAGAGTATTTTTTCACAAATTTAAATTCTGTTAAAAATCTGGTGGAAATGCGAGATAGAGAAATATATATATATATAGTAAGTGATATTTTGGTCATTTTATAAAATAATGTGCCAAATAGATTCAAAAGCACAAAATGAGGGGTTCATAAATATTCATAATATTTGTTGCGAAAGATCTGAATAGAATATAAAAATATAGATAAGTATTTATAATAATATACCGGGCCCACCGCGAGCCAACCCATGCCCAAACACTTCTTATGTGTCTCCTTTCTCTTTAA
This sequence comes from Parietaria judaica, assembly GCA_954871525.1. NCBI lineage: Eukaryota > Viridiplantae > Streptophyta > Magnoliopsida > Rosales > Urticaceae > Parietaria > Parietaria judaica. The sequence continues at coordinate 7,006,802 of OX940862.1, forward strand.
AAATCCATTTCCAAAATCTCCCAAATCCCCTTCCCTATCCCCCTATCGGAACATCGCTATCCTCGCCAGGGATAACTCCGCGCCATGTCCAAACAGACCTACCGCGTCTGCTTCTGCTTCCGGCGACGCTTCCGTCTCGCCGCGGCGGAGGCTCCGCCGGAGATCAAGGAGCTCTTCGACAGCTTCTCCGAGAACGGCGTCATGAGCGCCGAGCACTTCCACCGCTTCCTGGTCGAGTCGCAGAAGGAGGAGAATGTCTCCCTCGAGGAAGCTCAGGCGCTGATCGAGCGCGCGATCCACGACTTCAAGCACCTCCCGATCTTCCACCGCAAGGCGCTCAACCTCGAGGCCTTCTTCAAGTTCATCTTCTCCGACAACAACCCGCCGATTTCGGCCACTCGCGGGGTAGGGTTTGAGATCGTCGTTCTCGCTGGCTCTTTTTTCGCCTGGTTCGGCTCGGATTGGTGAGCTTTTCGTGTCTGTTTGGCTAGGTTTACCAGGACATGACGGCTCCGCTCTCGCATTACTTCATCTACACCGGCCACAACTCGTACCTCACCGGGAATCAGCTCAGCAGCGACTGTAGCGACGTCCCGATCATCAGCGCGCTCAAGAGAGGCGTCAGAGTGATCGAGCTCGATATCTGGCCCAACTCCAACAAAGACAACATCGAAGTTCTTCACGGAAGGTACGTACGGTCTTTGATCATCAGCTTTCATGGTTTTATCTGTTCGAAATCATATATATATATATATATATATATATATATATATATATATAGAAGCTTTTTGTGTAGATTTTGGTATCTTTTGATGAAATGGTGTCAGCTAAATTGGGAATGCGATTGATTGTGGATATGACCTTGATGATTATGGGATTACCAAATCTGGATAATTGTAAAAAGTTGAGAAGTTTTGATCGAATAGTTTCTAATTTTAGGACATTGACGACTCCGGTGGAGCTGCTCAAATGCTTGAAGTCTATAAAGGAGTTTGCGTTTTTCGCGTCGGAATATCCCGTTGTGATCACACTCGAAGACCATTTGACGCCGGACCTGCAAGCGAAAACGGCTGAGGTGAGTTGAGAACGTGTTCTCGGGTCGGGATTGGAGTTCTTGATAGCTTACCGTTAATATTTTGTGTCTTGAACTGCAGATGGTGAGTGAGACGTTTGGAGATATGCTGTTTTGTCCGGGCTCGGAATGCTTAAAGGATTTTCCGTCCCCAGAATCTCTGAAGAAGAGGGTTATTATATCGACCAAACCGCCTAAGGAGTATCTTTCGGCCAAAGACGCCAAGGAGAATGAAAATGGGTCACAGAAGGAAAAACCGGGAGATGAAGAGGAAGCGTGGGGGATAGAAGTTAAAGACTCAAAATCTGTCAATCCCGGTGATGACAAGGTTTGTAGATTTTACGAGTTCTTCCATATTTAAATACACTATCTTTTAACATGTTAAATTATCGTGAAATTTGATGTTAGAAGATCGTACCTGGAATTGATAACCTCGATTTTTTTTTTTTTCCTCTTTCTATGGCAATAACTTGCTCTTTGACACAGAACAATATTGATGAAGAAAGTGACGGTGATGATGAAGACAATCTCAATTCCCAGCATAATGAAGCTCCTGAGTATAAACGGTTGATCGCCATTCATGCCGGGAAGCCTAAAGGTGGATTAGATGAATGTCTTAAGGTTGACCCTGACAAAGTCCGACGTCTCAGTTTGAGTGAGCCGCAACTTGAAAATGCAGTAGAAACTCATGGCCAAGATATTGTTAGGTATTTAAATCTTTATTTGTGTTTATTACTTTTATTGCTCATGTTTTCCTAATTACACGTTCCACTTAGAAATATCTAGCATAAACTCAGATGTTTTTTACAATTAACGAACGAATCTTAATAGGCAAGCTATAAGCTTTAATTCAATGTTTCTTTTTCCAGTTTTAGTAAATTCGATGATTGGTTCTTTGTAGGTTTACGCAGCGGAATATCCTAAGAGTGTATCCTAAAGGTACTCGTTTCAACTCGTCAAACTATAATCCTCTGCTCGGGTGGTCGCATGGAGCTCAGATGGTTGCATTTAATATGCAGGTAATGATATCAATATGACAATATCGATATAATTTATATGTTTTTGGTGGGAACAGTATGTACAAATTACAATGATCAAAAGTTCGATACTGGTGGGAATATCTAAATTAGCGACATTCTTATTTGCTTTTTGTACGATCTTTTGGTAGGTTTTCTTATTTGATTTTTGACCGCTTATCTTGCCAATGTTGGCTTTGTCCATGTAATAGGGGTACGGCAGATCGCTCTGGCTTATGCATGGAATGTTCAAATCCAATGGTGGTTGTGGTTACGTTAAAAAACCCGAGTTTCTGCTGAGGAGCGGTCCAAACAACGAAGTGTTTAACCCTAGAGCTATATTACCCGTTAAAACTACTCTTAAGGTGAGAATTAGGTTTCACATTACGTGTTTTTCTTCCGTTTTATTTGTGGTATTCTATTCACTGATAATACGAATTCCTATTATGAAGGTTACCGTTTATATGGGCGAAGGGTGGTACTACGACTTTCGTCACACACACTTTGACGCTTATTCGCCGCCTGATTTTTACACACGGGTGAGTTGGTGCAAATGAAACCATCTTTATGTCCCGAGCTAATTTGGGGCTCTAATTAGCATGTGAAGTCAAATCTATTTTTTGAACTTTCATTTTTTTTTTAACTTCCTCATAGTTTGTTTACAACAAAAATAATGAATCCCGCGATTTTTTTAAGTTCTTGACCGCCACTAGTATTTTCCCAATAATTTTGCATTTTCTTACAAAAGATTGTATATCCGAAAATGTTTTTAAATGATAAACCAATTCGGTTGCTTTCACGGGATTAATTATCGGATATACATCAATGCAGGTTGGGATTGCTGGAGTTCCCGCGGACAGTGTGATGAAGAAAACAAGGACGCTAGAAGACGACTGGATCCCGTCGTGGGACGAGAAGTTTGAATTCCCATTGACCGTTCCGGAGCTCGCGCTTCTCCGGATCGAAGTTCACGAGTACGACATGTCCGAAAAGGACGACTTCGGGGGCCAAGCGTGCCTTCCGGTGGCGGAGTTGAGACAGGGGATTCGCGCGGTGCCGCTGCACAACCGCAAGGGAGAGAAATACAAATCCGTCAAGCTTCTCATGCGCTTCGATTTTGTTTAAGAGGTAAAAAAAATCGTGAAAATGTATTATAATGTTTCTTTCATTTGTACGTTTTTTGTTCATTCTCATTCTTTCAATTTTCTTGTTGTGAGCTCGTGCGTCGTTTTCGCGCTTGTTAGCGCCGCTTTAATACACGTTTCTTGTGAGGATGAACATATCATTTACGAAGCCATGCTTGTATTTAATAAAAATGTGAAGCTTGGTTTGATTTTAAATGTTATTTTGCTGTTTTAGAAGAAATGAGGACAATAATTTTGAGCGGATTCCCGGTTCCGATTCTTTGGGACTTCTAAAACCTTAACCTGGCCCAGATGGATAAAAATATCTCTTGAAGTACTACTATTAGTATATAAAAAAAATGTCCAAAAAATGAGGGCAAAAAAAGAAGAAAAAATGTCCAAAAAATGAGGACAAAAAAAGAAGAAGACGCCCACCGAGGGGCTCGAACCCTCGACCACAAGGTTAAGAGCCTTGCGCTCTACCAACTGAGCTAGACGGGCTTCTTGCACTACCTTCCTTCCAGTAATTAAATATTCTTACTTTTAGTTATTTTAATAAAAGTACCCAGAATTATTCGCTCAGAATTTGTATTTTCACTGTAATACGACTCACGAACACCCGAATATATAGTAAACGCAATCTTTCAACAAAAATAAATACCATATGAAATATCCGCTTAAAATTTTGTTTCCCACTGTAAAACAAATATCCGAATATCCAATCCGCTTTTTGCATCTTTCAACAGAAATAAATACCATACGAAATTTTTTCGCTCCAATTTTATATTCATCGCTGTAATACAATTATCCGAAATATATATATTAGTTAACAATGGAAGCCTGAAATCTTGTGAAGCGAACTCGAATTCCAACTAAATAGGCAGTCAAGAAGACAAAAGACAAAGTAAGAAAAATATATACACATTATAGTGATATAAGATTGCATTTAAAAAAAAAAAAGGAACCATATGAATTAATCATTCACTCAAAAAATTTGTACTTTCCACTCTTACAAATATCCGAATATGTAGAGATACAAGTTTGCATCTCTCAACAGAAATGAATACTGTATAAATTATTCACTCAATTTTTTTCATTTCCCGCGGTAGAACAAATCTCCGAGTATATTATTGCCTCCGTAACCTATCCGAATCAGTCGCAATTCACCAATAACATCCTAGAAAGTTATTTTCTTTCTTTTGACCAAATTCTCCGTATAAAGTTAATTTTATACCAAAAATATATTAATGTTCACAATCCCGACCCCAATCTGCATCGACTGTGATCAGCATTGCCAAAGAATGTCGGACCAAAAAATCTATATTTCTTCAGCTCTAACAAGAGAGAGCCTTTCTAAGCCGCAAAATCCACAATGCCACGTGCATTCCGAGGAGCCGAGCTTCCAACAAGATCTCGTCGAACCACACGTTCAGCCAAAGCAAGAGCGACTTCTTTTGTGATAATTTCGCCTCAATCACTGCTTCCGAAGATACCTTGCCGATGATCAAGAACGACTCTAGAGAAGAACCCTGGTACTGTTTCCAAAACATTTATTGCGACGGAAGAGACGGTCAACGGATTTCGTCATTAAATTTTGAATTGAGATTAGTAAAAAAAGTCGGTGATCAAAGAATGATAAAGTTGTAGTTCGTTTTTTTATTAATTAAAAAGTGGTTTGTTTACAATTAAAATATTCAAAGCAATTGAAAGCTCTTGTGAGAACTGAGAACCATAAGTTCATGAATTAAGTTTGTCTTATAATAAGGTTATTTAGGTGATAAAATTGAAATGTATATAACAAAAAGCATAATATAAGGATTAAATAGGAAGATAATGCAATACCAGAATATTATTAACGGAGCGTAGACAATCATTCGTCTTCAGCATTAGAAGGATCACACGTGGCAACCTCCGTAAAAGCTCCGTAATCTGCGGGAAATACTGAGACGCATACATCTGCATATATGAAGAAAAAAAGTAACTTGTCAAGCAAGCAACTGATATCGATGTAATTAAATTAGGTTTTCGAAATTATTTTAGGGTCTATGTAAACCCTACTAATTTCCTGAATGAAAACATCAGAAAGTCAATACTTTTTTCTTTAAGCTGACCTGAAGTTCAGAGCGGTCGCTATCACCGCCTTGAATGACTAAATGGTCAGCCGCAGTATCGATGACTCGATTCCACGGCCTCATAGTTAGAATTCCAGCAAATAAAGCGTACAGATCATCTCCGGCGCCTAATTTCTTACTGTTTTCCTTTATGGCCTTTGCATCCGAAAAAACCAACCCCTAAAATAATAAAGCCGGAAATACAAAAAGATATTTATATTAATAGAAAAGATGGATCACAGAATACCGAATTTCTCAAGGAGGGTATACAAATGGTGTACCTTCCACAGTGCAGCGTAGTTAGTTCTCGTCTGGAAGTCAAGTTCTTTGTACAAACCATGGTCTAGAAGAATCAATTGTGGTTTTCTCTTGCCTGAAAGGGAAAATGGTGGTCTGAGTAATATTAATATATATATTTATATATATGTTTGTAGCATGGAAAAATTCGTTGGTATAGACTATAGACAATGACAGCCATAAATTAAATCTACTTGGATACTTTTATGATCAATTAGACAGCACAAACAGTATTTGGTATTTAGAAATTCTCTAAATTGAAAGATGATTAGCCAATCGAAATTTTCATTGGAACAAATGCCATGTGAACTTAATAGAACAAAAAAATTAGGTGCTATAACTTGGCATGGTTGAAATTTACTATGAAACAAACATGACAAAATAATTTATATTAGCAGTAAGTAGAGTTTCACCTAGAATGCTCCTTCCACTGGAAGGCAAAGGGCGAACTAGCAAGTTTGCTGCATGAGGATCGCAATGGACAAACCCGTGTTTGAACATCATCTCGGCAAACGTTTGACTAATCTACACAAAGTGAGCTTACATCTTAATCTAGATTTACATAATTAATGCGTAGAAGTATAACGGCTAGACATTAAGTATATGGACTTACTAATTTCGCAACATCGTGTGGTTGAATCCCGAGTCCTCGGATGGTCTTCACATCTGTTATTTCAGCCCCGTCGATGAACTCCATGGTTAATAACTTTGTGGTGGAGAGACTCCAGTGAACTTTTGGTGCGTATACATATGGAGCGATGTGTGGAGATAGCTTCCGGAAATTGTCCAAGCACTTCACACTGTTTTTGGCTTCAACCAAGAAATCAAGTTCCTGAAGATTACAGAATTAGATTATCAAGTGGGCATAAAAAAAATATTAAAAAAAATACAATCATATAGATCTCCTTTGACAGAAAATTATAATTCTTACCTTTGGCAAACTTTCACTAATTTCATCAATCAACCATCTGCAAATAAAGCAAGAATTTTTTTATTTTTTTCTTCAGAATATTGGCTTCATATGAGGAAAGAATTCTTTACATTAATTTATATATATATATATATATATATATATATATATATATAGAGAGAGAGAGAGAGAGAAGAATTAAATTTTCAGTTTAAAGTGAGATTGACGAAAATGGGCCTAAAGTAGAAGCTAAAAGAAAGAACACGCCCAGAGAACCTGTAATCAAACGAAGGGAAAAACCAATGCAGCGTGTTCACGATTAATTCCACGGTGGCATGATCCGCGGCTGCAGTATCTGTCATATGAGTGTGCTGAACCTGAAAGGCCAAAAACGTAAATGCACAAGGTCATTCCTATAAGAAGAGCAATTATTACGTAAGGATGAAATAAAAAAAAAAAATTGGAAGAAAGTTAAACCTTCACGGCAACTTTCTCGCCATCAGGCATCCGAGCAACATGAACTTGTGCAAGGGAAGCACTTGCTATTGGAACGGGATCGAAGTCGGAGAAGATCTGCATTGTAATGCGTAAATCAGAAGATCGACACTTAAAGTTCTTATTCATATTCAAAAGAGTAAGAAATTTTCTCTCTGAACTTTAGTTTGCGCCAATAGTACCATATTCTATAAAATAAAATAATAATAAAAAAAAATATACCCCTAGACGTAAAAATTAATAGCAAATCTTAACTTGTGCGCAGCAGTTGGCTTAGCGAGGGTATTTTTTTTCCAATTATTACCAATTAAGATAAATATACTAGATTGTGGAACTATTGTGAAAGAACTCAAAGAGTCCATTTCTGGAAGAACATAGATGGAAATCCCAGTAAACTGGAGAAATTTTAAAAAATTGGCAGATCACGAGTTATTGTTAACATTTACAAGCTAGATTTTGAACGAAAACAAGATATTTCTGCCACAAACTAAAGTTTAGGAGGGAAAATTGCTTTCTCTAGGAAAAATTACGAGGCTATATTGTCAATTACTCTATTAAGACTTCCAGACTAGAAATTGACACAAAGTTTATATCTAGAGATTCAATAATGCAAAATTTATAACAATAGGACTAAAGTATATGACACACAGGGCCTAAATTTCATACTTTCTCCGGGGTGTCTCCGAGCTCTTTCTTGAACACTTCACACACTTGATCGTAAGAAGAAACGGGGCATTTATTCAACATTGACTCTCTCATCGTCTGAACATACTCCTGCGGTACCAGGTACTCCTAAACAACATTAAACATATAACACAAATCAGTACTACTGAAGCGTATATAATGACGAACATACAAATAGTAATCGTATTCGTAATCAAGCATACCAGCTGCCCAAGATGTTGACCAAGCTTGATATATATTCCTCCATTCTTGAAACACAATTCCTGAAGTTTATGCGCCGACCTGAGGTGAACTTCGTGCTTGACTTTCACCTTCTCGTCACTTCCTTCCGCCAACCCCCAAAGCGAGTACTCGTAATCTAATCAAGCAACCAGAGAATAACCCATTGAAGCAAATACCTTCCAGAATAAAATAAAATTTGCGAATATTTCTATCAACTATATTAACGTAATCATTGTATGCTTCTTCATCTTCATCCCATACATGATTTCAATTATAATTTGTCAAAAGCTCGCGGTTTTCCGTCTGTAATGCTGCACCAAACTTCGCCTTACTTTCGAAAATTACATTAACGTTCTATGCTAGCTTAAACAGCAATCAGAAACAATCACCGAGTCTCTACCATAATAATCAATCCATTTTCAGTCTTAATTCAGAGACGCGATCATCGACATTGTAAATCCAGTGCAGATCACAGTCAAATCGAATCAAATTCCTCTTACGCTGAATTGTTCGACCTCGTTCAAGCATCACCAACGCATATATACATAGATACAGATCCGTACATCTACAGCAATCACGCCATAAACTCAAACGAACGAGGAAGCAGAGGCACGCACCGGATACGATACTGGCAGCAGTGACGATGTCGCGGAAGAGGCGCACGGGGACGCCGGTGCAGAGCTTGAGGGCTCTCGGCGGGTCGTCGGACGTGGCGATAGTCGCCGCCACGGATCCGCCTAGCAAAGCCGCGCCGGTGGCGGCGAGCTTGGCTCGGCCGCGCCACAGAGAGCGCGTCGCCATTGTTGACAAGCGAACGGAAACTTCGCGGCCTTGCAAGAGGCGAAGAAGACGAACAGAGGTTTTGACTTTTGACCCAAACGACGGCGTTTTGGGCCTTTTTGTACTTCGTAACTAACTTTCTTTGTTTAGTAAGTTTTGGCGGTTGGCTGCAACCAAGCCAGCTAATTAATCAAAGGGATATTAACGGCAAAAATATTTAAGTATTTAAAAAATTAAAGTTAAATATTTAATTTACATTTTAATAGGAAATATTAATATTTTCTCTCGCGTTATAGACAAGTACCAAACAATTCTGGGAAAAAGTACTTGTCTATGATGTGAGAGAAAAATATTGGTATTCTGTCCGGCTAAAACAAATAATGGGTGTTCAACGTTAGTTTTTCAAACACTTTTGGTATTTGTGCCGCAAATAACTCTTACTTAAGTGAATAATTAATTAAGCTGTGTTAATAAAATGATTAAATTTTAGTTAAGGATAGTGGCTAATGGCTATAATGTATACATAGGGAACGATTCATTTTGAATTATTAGGGAATGTGTACTTATAGTAAATTGTATATTTTTGGTGTAGAACTTTCTCTAATTCAAAAAAGATTCAATTGCGTCGATTCGCTGCAAGTGCTCAAGTTGTTTTTATAATAAGGAAAATATTATAATTCAATTAAGCAGTAATTTTGTCTAATTAATATTAGAAACAAATTAATGAACTGTTTAATTTACTTTAAAAAACATTAATTGAGAGACCCGTGTCACCTTCACACAATTTTCACTTTAGTTTTAGTCTATTTTACTTAAGTATTTTTGTAGCGTGTATTTCAAGAAATTGGACGCAATTTGTCCAAACTACTTTCTACTAAATTTAAGTACATTTTTTTCATTTTAAAATGAGCTTATATCAACACAATTAACTACAACTTGTTTATGTATGATATTATATTATTTTAAATATAATTTTTTAGAAGGATTAAAACGCGTCGTTTTTAAAAGAAACTAGGAACTTGTTCATGAAAGGACCCCATAATAAAGAATGAAAATTGTTACTCCGACATTTGAATTGCCGAGACAAGAGCTCTATATGTGCGTGCCTCTGCATCTAGCATTGGATAGACCTCATACAATAATTGTCCTAGCTCGGTAGACGAAGCAGTAGCGAGAATGTCGGCTGCTAATCCATTATATGTACGATAATATAGTTAGTGAAATTATTTTTCATGTTATTTTTTGCGTAGGACATGTGGTAGAAAAAATTCTAATACTCTTGAGTGACATGTTTATGCATTCATTTGAAACTCGTTTATGATTAAGTAATAAAAAAAACTATACACATAAAACAGCTACTTACTCTAAAAGTTGGCAGAAATAGCTTATTTAATTCAAAATATTGTTACAGAGTGCTCTCAATGTGTTAATATTGTGAATATTTAATGGATGATTTTGTCGCAACAAAGTAAACGACAAAAAAAAAACAACGTTCACAGACAGAATATTGTCGTTTGTATGATTGGATCTTGTGTGAAGCATGAACTATGAAGATCATATATCACAAAGCTCTTCTGACAAAAGCATCTCCATATAAATCACGTGACAAAACTCTTTAAAAAATAATAACTTCACGATGGAGGTCAGAGTCCTAGTTTTATATTGAGTGACAAATTATTACGTAGGAAAAAAAATAACACAACGAAAGGGTATAAAGGTAAAATTTTATACCATGTCTGTTCTGTATTTTATTGATCAAAATAATATTAATTTATACAAATATAGTGCCGATTCTGAATTTATTAGGCGAATTAAAAAAAAAATAAACTCATTGATGAAACACTTTATTTAGTTAAAAGTGATAAATATCACCGAAAAAAGGTTGAATTCATAAACAGAACACAATTGTCTAGCTATTGATACAAAAGATTGTATAAAAAAAAATTGATAGAGTTTTGTGTGTTTTAAATGTATAAGTATAAATAATATTAGATATAATATTTTTGAAGACAATTTAAAATGTAAGGCTCTAAACGCATGCTTCCCTCGCCTATTATAGGTCGGATCTAGCCGACTAGATTGCTTGTTTGTAGTTTCTATACTCTATAACTATATAGTATGAAAAGATGGCTTGGTCACAATTAAATTCCAATAATGTCTTTTCAGACAATCAAACCAATTTGAGGAAACAAATACCAAAAGTTTCCTTCATTTTAACCCCTCGTTCCAATAATTTAAAGTCCTTAGTCCCAACCAACTACCCCTAAGAATGAAAACTGAATCACTACGAGTCTACGATATAGCTTGAAAGTTTTTCATACCTTAATAAATATCAATACAATATAGCTTTAACCTTTTCCTACCCCGCGTCACACACACGCATTCACCACGCGCAGACACATATATGCATATAGAAGTCATTTGAAGTTATAGATATATTATGAAAACTTTAAAAATATTCATAAGAATACCTGCATTGTTAAAATTAAGAAATTCGTTGATTTCTCTTTTACACCGTCACCGGCTGCTCACCGCTCATACGTTAATGACACGCAAGACGCACTGATGAAATCACGTTACTATCTCATTTCACCCAAAATTTCATGTTGTGTCAATGTGTATTACCAGCATTCTTTTCTTCACAACGTGTATCACCAAACGTCTTTTACTTTACGATATGCAATATGCAATGATTCGAAAAGTAAAAATTTGACTAACATACCCCTCATTTAACACTTACATTCCCTTATTCCCTATATATATTAATTTTTTTATATAAAAAATATAAAGCTACTCAAATCCTAGTCTAGCCAAAGAAAGCAATAGTTTACATTAAATTAAACCAAACAATACACAATTCAAAAATTAATATTCCGAAAGAGGTCAAAAGTTGCATGACTTATCTATCATGACACAACATGGCTTTCCATTACGCAACACATCATCCACTTCCCATCCCTATAGTATACTATATAAACCAAAAAGACAGTGACATATGCCTCTATTTCACAAGCTCAACATATATGTATCATGTATGATCTCTTTGATATTTAATCATCTATATTATAATTATTCTATATGATAATATATTTCTAGAAAGCATGGTATGTGTATTAAATAAATAAATTCCATCGAAATCAAGAACTATGATTTTTCCGCGTCAACTACGCGTGTGGGGAGTAGTATTATAAATTTAAGAATATATAACTTAATTAATTTCCCTTCCATGACAAGAAAAGGGTCCACATATTTTGTTTTTCTTCATAAATCATTTATAGTTTTGTTCTCTTTTGTCAATGAAATGAATAATAATCTTCTAAAAGTGTGAAAGTTATCTCGTACAATATTATAAGAGAAGTTATTGATAGTGGTTACTTCTATCTCATAGATTTTGAGTTTATCGCGTGTCTTCAAGATCAAGAGAACACTTTTCAAATATTACCTTTTTTTCTTCTTCTAAGTTTGTCAAATATTTAAATGAATATATGTCGTAAGTAATACACGTAGTTGCAAGCAAATATCTTTGTAACTTTCAACCTAACACGAGTATGTGATTTTTTTTATTTTTTTTTAAACAAAGATGACATCATAATATAAATAAGAAGATAATTAAAAAGTTAATAGTTTTATTGGGGATTATCGGTAGAGATATCTAATTCACTCTACGGATGGACTCACGGTATAAATCCTTTAAAGGTAAATTTTAATTTTTTAAAATAATTTTTAACGAATTACTAACCTGGAGTCTACATACTTCCGCCTATGCACCAGTGGGATTATTTTAGTGTTGCCTAACTATCGGTTTGAGCCCGTCTGCACAATACGGGAAAAAAAACACATAAATTCAAACACAACACAGATTTGTAAAAATGCAACACAAATCGAGATTGTTCTCGTTTTACTTGTGACCTATTGCGAACTTCCCTCTCGGGGCCGCAATTGTGGCGGTCGATGTTTTCCGCCATCAGTTTTACTCCGGTCACTTTCCTCTGGTCAAACCACTTCTAGTCTACATAGCTTTATGCGAACGTCCTACCATTAACGTATTATTTCTTAGCTTAACTCTTGTTTGTACTTATTAACTTATAAATGGGCTCATTAGCAAAATACTCAATTAGGGTCAAACTATTTCAAAAAATACTCAAGGTTTAATTAATTCAAATCATACTCATTTTAAAGTGTATTTTCCAAAAATACCCCTACACCCTCGAGCCTCTGCAGTTACATAAGTGTAACTGTAGATACAATATTGTAACTGCAATTACATAAGTGTAACTGCAGTTACATAAGTGTAACTGCAGTTACATAAGTGTAACTTTAGTACACTGTTGTAAATGTAATACAACAGCCGTTACAAAAGTGTAACTCCATGCTTAGTCCTATACTCATTCTTTTGTTGGTTTTGGTCCTATACTTCTTTTGTTTTTTGCGGGACCTTTGTAATCACATTTGTAGATGTGCTTACAAAAGTGTAACTCTCGTTACAAAAGTGTAACTGCTGTTACAAAAGTGTAATTCCAGTTACAAAAGTGTATCTGACGTTACAATAGTGTAACTCCAGTTACAGAAGCGTAACTTCAGGCTTGGAGAAGAAGAGGGTATATTTGTCCATGAAAGTCCAAATGAGTATTTCTTTAATTTTAGCAAATCTTTGAGTATTGTTTTATAAAAGTTTGACCTTAATTGAGTATTATGCTAAAAAGTCCCTTATAAATGTCATAATAGAGTTACGGTCATTTAAAGTAATTGAAATTAACCGTGACCGTATCAATAATAAAAAAAAAAGACTTAAATGTGACGTTGATTAGACATAGGAATTTTTCCTCTTATAAAAAAAAAAAAAGAAGACATATTAACGTGTTAACTGTTAACGATAAAATGACAAAATGATAATTGTCTTTGAAAGAAAATGAACTTTCCCATTTTTATATATATTTTTAAGAACACTATTTATATTTTTTTCTTACGTGATCAATTGATTATTGAAAAGCTTCAACAACCGTACAAGTGGATAATATCGATCAACTTTTGGTTAATTATTCATTTTGGAATTAAGCCAATCTGTCATTAAGCTTTTTGTTGGGTTTATAATAGATTATCTACAGTCTACACAACTTTTTTGTGCTTAAAATCTTATAATTTCAAGTTTCAACACAAACCATTGTTTCATAGTGGAATTTGCTCTTAAATTAAAAGACATTGGTTGGTTTTTTAAAGCATATAATTCCAAAGATGATTCAATAATATCATCCAAAATAGAGGGACAGATAATATTAGAGCACAAAGGTAAGCAAACCAAGAAATCTTCGCTGGAAAGAAGTTCTAACCTAATTTCAACGATAAAAAAATTAAATTAAAATAAATAGAAATAGGAAATTGTTTTGTGGGCCCATGTGAAGGTTCTATAGGCCCACGATGATGTCTTCAGTCTTCACTCTATATATATATTTTTAATTTATATATTTTCATATTTTCGAGAGTAATTTTTTTTTTTTTTGAAAGAAGATTTTCAAGTGTAATTGTTTGTTTGTAATGCCTTTTAATTTTTCAGGTTGTCGAATTCGCCCTTTAATTTTAGTTTTTGCTACTCATAAACTTTTAATAAGTATGAAATTATTTTTCTTTTCTTTTTTCTAGGAAGAGTCGAGAATCAATCAGCAACAACAGAGGAACACGGTTGTAATAAAATGAACGAGGATTAAAAAAAAAACATAAATTATATGAATTCACAATTTGTAACAATGTAACATAATTTGAACAAACAATTTATATATAACCCGAAAGCAAAGCACCAACCACCATGTTTGCCTATGGAAAAATTTGTAGAACGGAATAATCCACATATCATACAGTAAAACACACGACAGACGACCTCTTACACATTAAAAATGACAAAATTGTTAACTTGTGCGGATACATGACTTCCTTGACAACATTTAACATTTTTATCAGTTAATTATCAGACAAGATCGATATACTAGATTATGAGATGATTGTGAAACAATGGTAAATTAAATTCGTGAATAATAATTATGAATAAAGTCCTAAAAGTTAGAAAAAATAATAAAATTGACGAGAAACGCCATAAGTTTGTAGCATGCATGGTAAAATATTTTAACATTTTAATTCATAGTTAAGTGAATTTTCTATCAAGAACCAAAATTCAGGGGGCAAAGTGTACTAGTGAGTAAATTTCAAGGGGCATTGCCAACAATTTCTACTTTTAATAAATTGGGGTTTTAGCCTAGAGTTTTGATTTGACTTGGAATTCGGTCAATTTTTTTGACTTTCTTACTATTTGACTCTTCAATAGCCCGGCTGAAGGCGGCGTTTATAATGCACTAGTTATGAGCAGCCAAATTCAGTTCCAATTTGACTAATCTCTTACCTAAAAAGCCTAAATATTTTCACATTGAAGCCTACTAAATATAAGATTACGCGAATGAACCTTCCAAATAAAAAAAAATTAAAAAATAAACGCGTGGTCAAAAAATATTTAATTGTTCAAAATTTAGCTATTGACTAGTACTGAATAAATTGTTAAATAAGAAATTATGGCATGAATTAACCTTGTAATTCATATCATTTTGCACCTTCACCGAGCAAAAAATATATTTTGTTTATTTTATTTGTGTATTACGTAATTTGTGATTCGATGTTATCAGTTATATATAAATATTCAAGCAATGACGCTATTTATTGCATCATTCTTCCTTCATTATTATATATGTATTATGGTCTAAAGTGGGATTAAGAATGTCAACGGGATTAACATTTTCTCAAGCAAATATTTGTATGTTTGAGGGGTATTATGTAATAAAATTAAATTAGTAGGGCAATTTTTGTCATGGTTGCATAGTAGTGGCTATAGATTCGCTCAGTGGAATCTCAACCCGACGAGAGAATAAGAGGAATTAACAAAATCTGAGATTGAACTGGAAAGTAGCATTTACACCTATATATATATATATTTATATGTATATATATGTGTATATATTGAGTTGAATTTAACGATCAAATATTAAAAATAAGATAGACAAAAATGTTGCATGTGACCACATGCCCTATAATGGGCGGTTCCAATATACCCGCTTTTGATTGATTTGTATTGTAATCTCATTTGATGATACTCATTACTCTCCAACTAGCTACCTTTTTTTTTATATGTTATTTTTGTTTTATTTTTACGTTTGGTGGTTCAAAATGGTGTTTGTTCCACAAGTATTTATAATGGAAATAAATGTGAACATTTTTTATTGGTGATTTTCTTGATAAATAAATAATATAAATCCAAAAATATTGACGGGAAGTACAAAAATACAATTAGTAAAAATGTCATTTTATACGAAGATTGATATGGGTGTTTTTTTTAAGAATGATATAGATTTTTATAACTTTGATTTTTTTGATAAAAAATTAAAGACAAAAGCTCAAGTAGGTAACTGATATTGAATTCCAAGTAGATTGGTTTCTATAAAAAAATAAATTTATTAATGGAATTTAGAGTAATATAAGTGAAAAATATTTTAATTATATCTGACCAAAAAATGATAATTATTTTATTAAACTTTAAAATTGTTTTCAAATTCTTAACATAAAAATTGAGTGATTTTGTGTTATCCTCAAGGTTATAACAAGAATATGTAGATATCCAAATTTGATTGTCAAATAAGAAAGCGAGAATCATGTTATAAATAATTGTAAGTAGTCACAAAATTATGCTCAACTGCTCAAGTTATTAGTATTATTATATATATATTAAAAAAACAAGTTATTATATAACTATATAAACGTTGCTTTAGCAAAACTACCCATTATTTATATTATTATAAAATAAATCAATTATTAGCTAAATGTATGTACAAAAAATATATTATATAACGTAATGTTATTTTTTTCTATTTGAGAAAAATACTCTAAAATTTTCATGTACATATATACACGTAAAATTACATTATCAAGTGATTACTGATAACTTTTCAACATACACGTAAAATTATATCATCAGGCGAGAATTGATTATCGAATTCATTGACATAAATGATTTATTTAAATATTCTATAGATTTATAAATATATAACTTTATAAGACTTTTATCTTATTGATTCTATTAAAATTGAATGTAACTTAGAATAACTTATAATCTAATATAATGATTTACTTTGGAAAATAATTGTCTAAAATATTTTCATATAAATTACGTATATTGGTTGCACAAATTAAAATATTTTCGATATTTTTTCATACGAAAAATCCTTGTGGAACAATCAACCCCACGAGTCCATGACACATGTGAGTGTCACAATTCAAAGAACCACATTTTTCGTGCGCCTTTACCATCCGCTAGCAGCCAAACCCACACAAGATTTGCCAAGATACCCTTTAAGTTTTCTTGGTAGCTCGTTATCCCCCATTTAGTTTAGTTTATGACACCAATGTTTCTTGTTTTTGAAAAATGAGAATACCGTTCCATAGACATTATCATATAATGAAAATAACGCTAACTAAGCTGCGCCCGACACAAAACTTATTATGTTTAATCTTAATTCGTTTCTTTATAATAGTAACATAGTCTATATGTTAATATTATTCAATAAATCTTAATCACGAGATATGCACAAATGACTTTCTAATAAGTTTTTCTCTTTCATAAACAATTCAGTAGTTCTCTTCTAATAATAATTTTAGATGAAATTAATAAAATGTTTGTTATTTTGAATAACATATTAGTATGAGAATTAAAGTTGCAGATATTTTAACTTGTATTTAGTACTAAATGTACATTGTAGAGTATTTTTTTTTTAAAATCAATTAAAGTGATCTCTGAAATCCTCTACAACAATTTTTTTTTTTAAATTGAATCAGATGAATCATTATGCTCTATAATTGTTTGGTACTTTGTTAAATTTGTATTTGTAAGTCCTACATGTCACTAGAGACTCCCGCTCTCACAGGTGTACATTACTGATTATCAGACGGAGTCATGAAACACTCGATTTCCACCAATTCTTATTACCAAAAAAAAAAATATTTTTTTTTTCAATGAAACAGGTCGTTTACATCATAAACTTAAACTTAGAGGATAAAGTGCACAAATTAATAAAATGAAGGACTCATTTGTAGCTGTACTAATTACTCAAAAATATAAATGTTATTAGTTAATGATTATAATTTGAAGAAGAAAAAGAAAAAACAAATTGGTAATAGTCGTTTAGTTTTAAAGTCGTTTAGGTATTGCCGTTAGCTTTGTGTCAGAGAGAGAGAGAGAATCCTATAATTGACCAGAAGAAACCTCCCAACTCTGAACCAAGCTTTTATACACAGAGCTCTTCCTTTCTCTCTTCACTCCACCAAAAACTCCATGGCTGTTTCTTCCTTCAAAGCTTCGCTGCTCCACCCGGAGACGAGGATACACCTCCATGGACGCTCGATCATGGCGTTCTTCACCAACGAGGAGAAATCGAGGCGACTCGTTAGGGTTTTCAAGACCATCTTCTTCCTCCTCACCATGCTCGTCTCTCTCCTCCTCTTCTCCGCCCCGGTGCTCCTCGTCCTCGCCGACACTCTCCTCCCCTCCGCGATCCTCTCCGCCTCGCTCTCCTCCCCTCCGTCGCCGTCTCCGCCGTCGGCGTTTTCCGTCGATACGCTGGCGTTTCACCTCCGCAACTACGACTTCCGGTACTCGCTCATCGACATCCCTCTCATCTCGATCCTCCGATCGCTCATCATTCTCTGTAAGTGAATCGGAACCTCTCACTCTCTCTCTCTGTGGAACGAATTCGAGTCTCGATCTTGACGATTTCTGATCTTCCGCAGGCGTTTACGGATTCTGCGACGGACCGAGCCTCTCCCGAGGGCCGTACTTGGCGATCACGACGGTCTGCTCGCTCTCCTCGCTGGTGTTCGTGTCGCTGAAAGCTTCGTTCGTGTTCAGCGCCCATGGAGAGAGGTTCTGCAGAGCGACGGAGATCGCTCTGTTCGTGTGCTCGCTGGCTTTGGCGGTGGGGCACATCGTCGTCGCGTACAGGACGAGTTGCAGAGAGAGGAGGAAGCTTCTGGTCTTCAAGATCGACATCGAAGCTGTGAGTTCTTCTTCTTCTTCATGCTCTGTTCATCCTTTCTTCGCTTTGTTGGTTAGATTTGCGGCATAACTACCAATTTTTTTATTATGTCATGTTTAGCGGCAGTAGTATTTAAATATTACTGAAACGAGAAAATACGTATCTATTCGCGATGTTTTAGTATTTGATATGAAACCTGAGGTATTTAAGCACAATTATTGCTAAAAAATATATAAGCACACTTATATAAGATTGGGTACTTATACGGTAAATAAGTCTTTTATTATTAATATGAACGGTTAGCAGTTAATACTTAATACTTAGTTATTACCATTAGTATCGAAATCGTGGTTTCTGATGGAAGTTTCGTGGGCCCACTAAGTAATATAATGAGAAATAGCTTGGAAATTGCATAAATTTAAATGGAGGCTGACTGGGATAAGCGTTGAAATTGAATTTGCCTTCTTCTCCAAGATTAATAAATTCAAGTAATAGGAAAAAATCATTTTAATTAGAAAATAAATTAATTATAGAATTGGGTATATAGTGGGAAAAAAAAGGATTTTTTTTTAATAGACAAGTGAAAAGATTTTTCTCTTGTTCTCAAAGAATTATTAACATATTTTGTTCTTTACTAAAATCTAATAATTTTGTTCTTTAAATTAACTCGAGTATTATAATGGAGTACGAGATATTATTCTTGTCTCGAATGATATTTTCAATACTATAAAGATGACCATCCTTGAAATACCACATGTTACTATGTATAATATAATGTATTTTTTTCTTCATATTCAATTGTCAAATAAAATAAATGTGGGAATAATCCAAGTTTGAAATTGAATAACATGTTGAAGGAATATATTTATGAGAAGAAACGGTCTCAAGTGATGGGCAACTTGGGGGTTGGATTATTTTGACTAAATATATTTGAAAAGTGTGCCCACATCTTTGATATTTTGTCTTTTTTGGAATATTTTCTTTCTTTTTTCAATTTTCTGATCAAGAATCTTCTAGATTCACGGGCCTGTTTTCACACTTCTTTCCAAAGTCATTTCCTCTTGTGACTATATTCTCAATTAACCGGTTTAAAATTACCTAAACAAGAATTATATCATGTGTATCAAATCTGATGTAACTGTTTCGTTGTATTTGCAGGTTTCAGCTTGCAAAAACGGGTTTCCTAGGTATCAGAAGATTCTTAAGGAAGAACGAGCCCAGTAAAAAGATTAAAAAAAAAAAAAAAAAATTAACCACAGATTTTTACTATTTACCAAATGGGGTTTCTTCGTTCGGCAATCAGCTCCAAAGAGTCTCGTCAATTTGGAGTCTTTGGATTTACAGGTAAAGCTCTTTGCAGACCCTCATTCGGATTTATAGTATGGACCCGAAACAAAACTCGAACACAAATTAACGGAAATTTTACCCAATATTTAATGTATAAATAGAAATGAATAATAATTAAAATATTTTTCTTTCAAGAACATGACCCGAACTCATTAAATAATATAATAAGATTAATTTCTAATAAAATTAAAACATGACCCAAAATTTTCTTATTTTTATTTTTACTTTTAATAACAGAAAATAAAACTCAAAACTTATCCAAATGAATTCGAATCTCAAATAGATTAAAAAAATTCTCTTTAAAAATTTTACGTACGAAAAAAGCCAAATCCAACGACTGTCTTTTCTTGAGATCGACGCCTAAAACACAAATTAATTTTTTTAATTACAAATTACCAGAAAACAATCCCTAATAACTTAATTCCTAGTAAAATTGAACCCAATAATCTATTTTCGAATTCCAAAATTTGTTTTGGTTGGCTGGTTAGCTTTACACATCAGCCACGTGGTGAGTCTCTCCAAGTTGTCGCAAATGACTCAACAACACATCAGAACCCAATACCCAACCCTACCCAACTTGACATGTCTGAAACTGAAAGTAGCTCTTTTCATGTTTTAATTTCTTTGTGCAGATTTCTTCAACAAAGGAGTCATGAAAATAGAGACACTGACACTCAGCAGCAGATAGAAGAAGGGCCTCTGAGACACTTGAACAAAACATATGCTTGCATATATACTGTATACATGTGAAATAGTGGTTCTGTTCTGTAGCGCTATAGAGATTCCCTAAATATACTATTCCTTGGTTTGATTTTTTTTGTATACCTAACCAATTGTACAGTACAGTTAGACTTGTAAATCAAGAGAGAAAAGAATGAAACAATTTTGTTGGTGCTGATATGGCTTGAAACAGTACGGTTAGATTTGTAAAGGCCTTGTATGCTCATAAAAATAGGAACATTTTTTTCCAGATATTTGCAGCGTAAGTTTCTTATTTATTGAAAAGTTACCAATATATTCCTTAGTCCGGTTTACGCAAACGTGTTAATAGATCTGTTTTTCTATCAGAAAAGCATGGACGGAAAACTTAAATGTAACGGTTAAGGAATATGGCAGTCACTTTTCAATAAGTTAGGGAGCTTATGTCGCAAATATACTAATATATAATTCTCTTGTTTGATTTTCTTCTTTAAAAATTGTAAGAAATGTCTATTTTGTGTCAAAAGTTTAAGAAAAATGCCCATGTGTGAGTGGGCATTTTTCTTAAACCTTTGACCAAAATGAGCACTTTTTAAAATAACTCTTTTTTCTTTTTCTTTTTCATACCTAACCATTGTACAGAACAGTTATAAATAGTTGCGAATGAAAGTAGAAAGAAAAAGGCTACTATTTTTCAACTGACATGGTTTTTGAATGTTGATCAAATTGTGGTTTGTGTTCGTATTTTAACATGTTTCAAATTGCCTTTTCTCGTATAGTATGTAAATATTTATATCTACATTACATTTAAAATTGGATATAGTTACGAAGCATATTCATCCTTTAGCGTTTCAAAAATGGAGCTTACGGGTGCTCAATATAAATTTAATACTTTTTCGTTGAAAAAACAAAGGTACGATTCTCAAAACTTTTAAGTACTTAAACCATCACTATAAGAAAATCTTAGAAGTTCTGGAAGCAAATATCCTCGTATTAATTAAATAAACAAAAAATCTCCGAAGTAGCAAAACACTAATTAACCAACAAAATTTCAACTGCCCAACAAAATCCATCCAAGCTTCCCAATAAAAAAACTACTAGTCTCTAATAAGATAATCAAACCTAGTCGAAGAGACCGAATCCCATGTCGTCGTCGGATTCCTCGGCGGCTTCCTCCTTCTTCTCCTCCACCTTGGCAGCGGCCGGAGCGGCTCCCCCAGCAGCAGCAGCTGCTGGTGCAGCGGCGGCGGCAACCGCAAACTTGCTCGGATCCTACAATGTCCCACATCATAACATATAAATAGCTAAACCAAAAATCACATGGGTGAAACCGCAACTCGAGTTCAGTTCAGGGATGGCGCTAAAATGGGATCTCACCCTACATTCAAAACCGGAAAAGATTCAAAGCAAATAGGAAGGCTTACCTTGAGGTACTCCTTGACTTCATCGGCCTGAGCGTAGGAGTAGTCTGTGGCAACGGCGACGGCAAGAACGTTCTTGTAAGCGTTGCTGAACATGTGGGGGGCAGCAGCCAGGGTAGGGTAACTGAGAGCCAGCGACAATGACGTCACCATCGACACCCCGGTGGCAAACTTTTCGACGAGGTCATCCTCTGTCAGGTCAAGCACCTCCGGGCTGAAAACGGAGCCGTTGTCGTAGACTGAGAGCACAACTAGACCGTACGAGAACGGCCTGATCCCCAACTTCGCCAGCAAGGCAGCCTCTGAGGACCCCACCTTATCACCCTTCTTGATCAGCTCCACCGGGGTGATGATCTCGACAGTTCCCTTGTTAATCTTTGTCGGGATGTTCAACACCTGCGATTTACCATTCATTAGTATCATAACATAAATTTTCAATCGCGAGTATAGCGATTTCAACACTAGAGACATAGTCGCGAGTCGTGACAGTCGTTTTTATATACATATTCTATGTGACGAGCGAGAGAAGTATACCTGGAAGAAAGAGGTCTGGGATGGGTCGAGACCAGTGTTGCCGGGAGGAACGACGACATCAATCGGAGCGACCAAACCCACACGAGCAGGGGCTCCGACCTATCAAAATCACAGCAAGGTAACAAAATTCAGGTCGATATATTTAAAAGTGGTTTCAGATCAGTCTATTTAGAAAAATCAAAACAAAATCAAACCTTGTATTTGGCAACCTCCTCGCTGACTTCCTTGAGGTCACCTTTAGTGAAGATGAGACCGACATTGCCGATGCAGAGAGGGATGAGGTTGAGGAAAGCCTTGTTTCCCGTCTTCTCGGAGTGGATTCTGATGGTACGCTTCATCATAGTGTTCTTTCCCATAAGAACAACAGAGTCGCCCCTCAGACCCTTCCTGATGTTCTGAAGCTGGTTCGAACCGACATTGTCGGCCGCAACAATCAGGATCTGGCTGTACTCGTCCAGAAGCTGGCACAGCTTCGAATCGTACAGTATCTTCTTCTCGGCTTTCGAAAGCTTGCCCATCGTGATTCACTTGGTTTCGACTGGATCGAAAACTTAAAACACCTAAAAAAAGCAGACACAAAATCAAGGGCCAAGACGGAGGAATTACTCTATCAAGGCGGACAGCAATGCCGTCTCTTTAACCTCTATCTGCCGAACAACAAACAGAGCTTCGATCAATGAAGTTCCGTTAAATACATAAAAATAAAAAATTAAATTCGGCTGAATCTCTTCACATCTATATCTTACCGGCGAATGCGATAAGAAATAGTATGCAAAACTCAAACAAAATGAAAAAAATCCACAACAAATAGTACCACAAAGAGAAGAACAAAAAAAATCTCTATAAATGGAGGTTACTGCAATAAGAACACTCCATGCCATAGCTCAAATGCTAGCGAATCCTATACAAAACTTCAAACAGAATGCAAAAATCCACACGAATACATGATGATACCGTACATGAAACAAGCAAAAAAAACCGAATCTATATAATGGATTTTCATGGCGAAATGGAAGCCATGAAAATCCGATAAGAGCACTTCAAGCCGTAGCTTCGAAACCACATAATACGACATTGTAGAGAAATATTTTGACGGACATGGCGAGTTAGGAGGGATCTGAGGTTACCAGAGAGATGAAGTGCAGAGCGAGAGAGAGACGAAGGCCGAGCTTTGGGAAGTTGACGAAAACGGAAATGGTTTAGGGTTTAGTATTAGCCCTTTTCTGGGCCTCTACAGGTCCACATACAAGCCCGTGTCAAGATTGGGCCAAAGTTCACTTCTAAAAAAGTTTAGGGCTATTCATAAAAAAAAAACAATTTTATATAGTACATGTTTTTACTTTTAAGCATCTATTCTATACATAGTGTTATTATATATAGTATATACATATATACATAGTTTTATTATTTTTATTTTTTAACAATTATGTATATATAGTTTAGGGATACTGTAGAGTACTAGAGTATCAACAAACATAATGAAATTAAGAAAATATGGAGAATTGTTTTTTAATAGTTAAAATTTAGTTAGTTATGGTTCAAATATTTGATTATTTTGCTTTATTGGTTATGAAAATATGTTATTGTTATAATACATCTCCTTACACCGAAAATTAACATAACTATGCGATATTTACAAAGGAATATATTAAACATAATTGGTCGATAGTTACATTTATTCTTACACTAAACATATATAAAAATTCGGGAGTGTATTTATTGTAAGGTTTTAAATGCCGATACCTACACCATTTCGCTCCAATTAACGGGTGCTAGGATTATAGAAAGTTAGGATATAATTACTATTGTAACTATTGTTAGTAAATGACGTCAGTCTGCAAACTAACTGGATTTTTCTCTCTCTGTAACTATCTCTCTCTTATAAATACACGTACCTGGACAATCAATAGTACTACTGAAAGTTATTCTCTTAAACCTCCATTGTTGTACCTTGAAGCTTTGTTACAACGGGCACGTCGATAATTTTTTTTATATAAGTCCAAAATCACTTATTTATTATCATATAACATAAATAACTAAAAAAATCACACTTAAAATTAGACATCAAATTGATGTGCTGTTGTTATATTTATATAAAACTAAAAATTATCTTTAACTTATAGAAAATATAATTATAAAGTTACAATTTAAATAAGATGATGAACATGTTTTAATTATTCATAAAAATAATTATAGTGTTACAATTTAAATAAGACATCATATTTATTGACATGATGTTGTTGTTCACAGTAAGGCTGTAACTATAACGCCCCGGCTGCTCAATCGAATCGATGACTGTCCCCACAGACCAACACGAGTCTTTCCAGCGTGCTTTGTCCTCACTCGCACGCTTCCCGAGAAACTTCCCAGGAGGTCACCCATCCTAGTACTACTCCAAGTCAAGCACGCTTAACTTTGGAGTTCCTATGAACGGGCAACCGAAAAGAAGATGCATCTTGTTGACATAGGTAGTACCGATCAATTCATTTAAGCCTCTTCGATCATACAGTCCCATACCTGTATGATCTCCGATAACTGTGCACTCCCGTACCTGCACAGTCTCGGGAACGTCCCATCAGCACATCCCCTTGCCCAGGCGATGTGGGATTGCACAGCTTACCCGGTCTTGCCCTCGTGGCTCACGGGATTAGTGACTGTCACAATCACCCCACCTAATGGGGGCCCGACGTCCTCGTCGGCCACACTTCCGGCTGGGCTCGGCTCTGATACCATCTGTAACGCCCCGGTTGCTCAATCGAATCGACGACTGTCCCCACAGACCAACACGAGTCTTTCCAGCGTACTTTGTCCTCACTCGCACGCTTCCCGATAAACTTCCCAGGAGGTCACCCATCCTAGTACTACTCCAAGTCAAGCACGCTTAACTTTGGAGTTCCTATGAACAGGCAACCGAAAACAAGATGCATCTTCTTTTCGGTTGCCCGTTCATAGGAACTCCAAAGTTAAGCGTGCTTGACTTGGAGAAGTACTAGGATGGGTGACCTCCTGGGAAGTTTCTCGGGAAGCGTGCGAGTGAGGACAAAGCACGCTGGAAAGACTCGTGTTGGCCTGTGGGGACAGTCGTCGATTCGATTGAGCAGCCGGGGCGTTATAGTAACGAAAACCCGGTACCCGATGTTAAATATGCACCCGTATCCGATTTTAAAATATGAATCCGGAATAAGGATACGGGTATCTGGATCCGTATTTAAAACCGGACACAGATACGGGTTTTGTTATTTAAAAATCTGGATACCCGTATCCGGTTTAAAAACCGGTTTATTTTCATTTTTTATTTTTTTTAATTCATTTTTAGGGTTACTCAAGTCTCAAAGTACTCACTCCCCGTTCGAGTTGACATTTCATTTCATTTCATTTTTATTTTCATATATAATGGAATTGTACAATTTTTTGGTGGTTGTTAGTTAGACAGTGTCAAAATATGTACGGTTTTTATGGTATTGAGAAATGAGACATACGTTTTAACCATTTTTTTTCTTTTTTTAAATCAGATCCGCGTAGAATTTCGGATATCCAGATGATATCCTAATCCAGATTTCAAAATCGGATACGGGTAATTAAACAAGGTTTTGAAAATAGGTATCCGGATTTTTGAATACGGATACGTGTAGTGATTTTCGGATACCCAAAAACCAGATCCAGATACGGGTAGTTCCAAATAAAACCATAGTTTACTTTATTGATTATTGCAAGTATTTAAAAATAAAACAATACTTTTTTATTTTAACTTACAACACCGAAAACGACACTGCGTATAAGGTGGAAACGACGTCGTAAGATTACTAACATTCACTGGTCTGATTTTCGCGGAAAAACAAAAACCAGGGTTTGAATACTCTCGAAATCTCGACCTCCATAGCCGAAGAGCTTCGCGATATGAGGTTCAGCTTCGACCTGCGCGACCCCAAGCCGGACCAGGCTCCGTCGCCGACCGCCACTCCCCAGAGCGACGTCGAATGGCTCCCCCTCCCTACCCACCCCGTCTTCTCCGGCTCCGATTCCAGCTCCGGTGGTTCGCCGAGGAGCCTGATGGCTTGGGACGGCGATTCCAGGCTTTACTTCTGGGACGCCGACCAGCTCATCCTCCACCGGATCTCCCTTCGCCTCGGCGACCCGGAGCCCACCTCGGTCCTCGCGGCTTCGCCTTCCAAGGTCACTCACTCTCCTTCTAGTGTATTGCGATGCGAGTTATAGTTTACATACGATTTTGGTCACTCTTGAGTTCTGGTTCGGTGTTTGGTTGATGAGAAAGTTGGGGTGAACACATGTGGATGTTCCCATTTGTTCAGTGTTCGAGTGATTGAGAGAGGAAAGAGTTTAACAATGTATATCCATCGATTATCTGCTTGTATTGTATTCATGGCGTTTATTCGATTTTGTGTTCGTATTAGACGCTTTAGTTTTCAACTGTCGAGCACATTGTCGAACAGGTACTGCGACCGGAAATGGAGCTTGAATTCGAGGTGCTTAGAATCTCCATCAATCGGGATGGATCGGCGCTGTTGCTTTATGGTTCGGACGCACTCTGCGTCATGTATCTGTACGGGCGATCTTCCTTCAAAGATAATGCCATTATCTGCCGGTACGTAAGCGTGGATTTCCTGAAGTGGTGTTACCTTTAACTTTATAATCAAGCACTTCATTAGATCATAGGGATATGTTACGTTTTTTAGATTGTTTTCGTGTAAAGAGTCATTTCTACAAAACTTGTCGTTACCATTTGCAGGACCGTTGTTGTTGGCTCCGAAATCTATTCTAAAGGTGGCAGTGCTCTACGGGTTTTGCAAGTTCTATGGCACCCTTACAGTGACACCCACTTGGGGGTTCTTTCTTCTGATTCGGTTTTCAGGTACTATACTCTTTCTCATTCAGACTTCCGATAAATTTTATTTTCAGTTTTAGTAAAGTGAGTAGTGTAATCGTTATTAAGTATCTGACGCGATTCTTTCTTAACTTCATTTAGTTGGGTTGCAGCTGCCTTTATTTAATCTAATCATAACAAGTGTGATTTTGTTACATTTCGGTTTTCCGTATTTGTCTTTCCTTATCTTTTGGCTTCCTTCATTTTTTCGATTAATAATTCGTCCTTAATTTCGTGTTTTCTATTATTTTGTAGACTTTTTGATTTGTCGTCAAATCTTGTTCAACCAGAGCAAGAGTATTATCTGCAGCCTACGGAGCCGGGTAGTCACAGGAACGCGACGTCAATTTGCCCAGTTGACTTTTCATTTGGTGGTGATCACTTGTGGGACAGGTTTAGTGTAAGTAACTTATGAAGCTTTTCCCTTTTCTTTAAAAATCATATCTCACCAACAAACTTATCTTTGAGGAGTTTGCTCTCGAGACAAATAGACCTTCTTGAAATCTAAATTTATGTCTCGGCCATTGTTGCGGTCTAGCAGAAACATTTTTTTTCACCATTGAATAATATACCTTTTATTTACATCTTGCTTGCTTTATGGCATTGTACAGGTCTTTATTTTGTTCAGTGATGGTTCTGTTTACATCCTTTGCCCGGTTGTTCCTTTTGGAAGGTAATTATTTACTGATGATTTTTTTTTGTTTAACTTTGTCCTCTGTTTGCTAAGGAAAGGTTGGTATTTGAAGAAGCAATTACATTTACGTCAAGTATTTTCTATATCCCAACACATTTTGCACTGAGAAAATTAGGGTTTGATTTTAAATGGTTGTGAACTTCTATTTGTTATCAGTTTCGTGTCACTCAGGCCGTCACTTTTGTGAGTGGATGTATTGTTTTCTGATAGACATGTAGTTTGAGTATTTAATCTCATATTAAATGTTTGTATATTCTCCTCTATACATTCACAAGACACAATATGATGCTTTTAGGAGCACATTTTGGCAGATGACTCTTTATATTGGTTCTGATGTGAATCTTTTGCAACAGCGTCTATAAATGGGAGTATGTAATTGAGATATACAACGACGCACATATGTTCGGCCTGAACTCTGCCAATTCAGCTGCAGTTCGTAATTCTAATCTGGCAATTTCTTGGTTGGAAGCTACATTTCCGGATTTGGCACACCCATCATCAGAAGGGAACGAATTATCTGCAATAAAAGCTCGTCCTTACGCTTTATTTGATGCGTCACTTTCTCTGCAGGTATAAATGTTCGCTTATTAATAATAATTCCACTTATTCAGTCTGACCTAATCAATCGAGTCGTTTGTCTTTTCGTCACGCTTCTCTGAGATCTCACCAAGTTTCTGTGGTGATGATGCATGATAGTACTACTGAGTAGTAACGCTTACTGACTAAACATAAGTAATATTTACACAATAATCCCTAACTGTCTTCTTTTTTTAATCCCAGGGGCCTTTGAGAAAAGTATCCGATGGAGACAATGATGACTTCACCATTCGTGATGCAGTATGTGAAGGCCGTGCCGTAAACTTTCTGTTTAACACAGTCAGTAAAGACTCAATATTGGTTACAGCCTGGAGTGGCGGGCAGCTGCAAATCGACGCCTTGGCCGATGAAATCCAGCCGATCTGGACCGTCGAATCCCCGCCGCGTGTCCGTGTTGACTCCGCTGACCATATCACCGGTTTGGCCATGATCTGTGAGTCAACTTCGGGAAGTCGCTCCGTTGACCAACCACGACCGCTCGATTATAATACTGTTTGGTTAGGTCACCCTCCACCTCTTCTAAGACTAGCAATCGTTGATCTCGCTCTTCCTAAAAAAGCAGAAGGTAGTGCTGAATCTGCTATCACAATGTTTGCCGATCCACTTATGCCAGAGAGAATCTATTCCGTTCATGAAGGAGGGATAGATTCAATCGTATTGCATTTTCTCCCGTTCACGTGCAGCGGGAAAAACGTCGCCGACCGGAATCCATCAGTTTTTCCCGTTCTGAGTACATGTCAGGGAAAAACCGCCTCATCGTCTACGGTTTCTGGGTGTGTGTCGCTATCGGATTCGTTCGGGTATTCATGGATTGTCGGCGTTACGAGCTCACAAGAGTGTTTTGTTCTGGAAATGAAAACGTGGAACCTTCTGCTTCCCGTGCATATTGATATGGATGGAAAACCTGGTGAGCCTGAATCAGAAGAGAGAGAAGTGCCGGATATTATAAGTAAAGAACTTCTGAGTGGGCCCAAGGTGGTTCTTTTACCTCAGACTCCGTCGAATCTCCGGTCCGTTACTGCTGATTCTATAGAAGGCCGTTCGACGCTTCATATGTACTTCAAGCTTTTCCATGAAAACTATGTGGAGTATGCACATAAGGTAATTTATACTTCTCTCGTTTGAACTGTATCCTTAAATATTTTTTCACAAAAGATGAGATAGAGTAGAACGATTAAGAAGATGGTTTCTGATTTCCGATTGATCAAATTAAGATTACAATCGTGTTTATATAGACAAATTAACGACTAATTTCCTAGAATTAAGAACTAACTACTAGATGGACAAAGTTTACAACTAAAGGTATATAGAAGATTGAATTATTTACGCTAACATATTTTCTTTGTGTTCCTTTTTCGTCACCTTTTTTTCATTTATTTTGGTTTTCTCGTCTCTATCTGGTCTTTCCGCGACAATCCTCTTGTCTTAATTTTCTATATCAAGTTCAGTAAGCTGTTTTAAGGACTAGGTTATAGTCAATACTGGTAGTATGCTCCATTGAGCAATTTTGTTTATTTTAAAAAAAATTCAATCCATCTCCTGTACTTGGTTAGGTCTATTTTGAGATCAAGCATCACGGGCCTCAACTGAAGAGAATGATCGATGACCAGAATGCACGGTTAAGTGAGGCACATGATAAGATCTCGAAAGTTGAGGACAAGCAGTCGAATTTAGAGAACAGAATTGCGAAGGCGATTCAGAAGCATAGTGCCTTGGAAGAGCGGTTGAATCGGTTGAGGAACTTGCCTGGGGCCCACAGGAAACCGCTTTCTAGAGCCAAGCGAGAATTCAAATCTGAGCTTGGTAAAGATCATCGTATTCTAACGCTGGTTAAATTTCATCACGGAAAAATAATAATCAAACAAGCTTAATTTGTCGTAATTTAGTTCATCAACTATCTTATGCAATTCACCTGTACAGATTATTCGGCCAGTGTGTCTAAACTATTCCCGAATGATTAGGATTTCTTGTAGTAGAAGAAACGTAATTATTTGCACATATGGAATGTTTTTGAACGATTAAGCTTAACCAGTTGAAGCCCGTGCAGGCCAGTTTAGCGGTGTTGAGCTCGATGCTCTGCGTGCTTCGATATCTGCTCTAAGTGCGAGGCTAAAGAGGAACACGCAGTCTCCGAACGCATCGGACCAACGAAAGCTAATTGCGAGGAGGAAGAGTCACGCCCAAGATTCTCAAATTTCCGTTCTGAAATCCTCTCTCGAGAAGCTTTCACTCGTCAACAGCCAAAACTCAAATAAGGTCAAGCTTGTCGAATCCGCCCTGAAGAACCGGGAAGCAGGAAGATAAGTACAATCTTATACTCTTTCTCGTCCTTTAGGCCTCGGAATCTCGGTTTGCTTGTTTCATATTATCCCTTTCCTAGTTAAGTTGGGATAGGGGTGTAAGGAAGTGGTCAATTTTGCGGACCATCTTTATTTAATCATGTAAGTAATGACTGTTACAAACTTTAATGTAAAACATTAGGATGCTTGAAACAATAATTAATACGCATTACAATGTTTATGTGATTATGTTAAAAACTCCTTTATTGTCTAAAAAAAGACCTTCCGTTCTAGAAATAGCGAAACGGCCCCTTCATGATTTTAAATTAGTCTATTGATAGTCAATTAACATAAAATTTAACGATCCTATTTTTTTTAAATGTATTTATTTTTATTTTTGTTAACTCTAGTAACGGAAGGGCCAAATCTGCACGTTAATTGTAATAATGGGGTCATTTTTGCTATCTCTGGAACAGGGCCGGTCTTGAGGGTATACATGGTAAGTCTGGGCCTACAAAAAAAATTCACCTAGTAATACTGAGGGGCCCAAATATATATATATATATATATGTCATACACTTAACATTAAAATTTAATTTTATAACTACGAAAAGGACTTTAAAATTGATCTTTCGCCTAAGGCCCCGACAAACTCAGGGCCGGCCCTGTCTGGAACGGTAGGGCTAAATCTAATCATCTTTCGTAAAAGAGGGTCCATAATGTCAATATCTCTTTTTTAATCATTTAAAAGGATATTAAAGATATTTATGATAGTTATCTAATCTTATAATAATTAAGTGTTTTAAATGGAATGTTTTGGGAGAGTTTCGGTCTTGCTTTTAGAGGTGAAACCGTTTTTTTTATTATTTTCTTCTTTCGAGAATATCATTGTCCCAGTGTATTTTCTTTGATTATCAATATTTTTTGCATTCAATTTATTCTACTTTTCATTTTCTTCCATGTGAGAGCACCAATAAAGAACTTGCAGGGCTCGAGGAAGATAATGATAGATCTCTTCTCTTAAATCTCTTTATAACAAAATCTTCACTTCTTTATTTATTTATTTTTATTTATCACACATGCCATGCATTATATGAATGATTGCACATGCAAGCCAAGGTTCTCTCAGAATTGCCTTTCATTTCTGAAAAAGATTTTGAACAAGAAGACCCCACCACTTTCAACATGGAGCTCAAAACACCCAGAGAAAGAAAAGAAAAAATCAATAAATTAATTACACATTAATAATTACTTGAAATAAGCAATTGGTTTTATTCCACAGGGACCAGAAAGATCAACCAAAAGCTACTTACTACACATTCTCTATTCTCACTGATCTTCCTCAGGCTTTACAAGATCAATCTTGATTCCTACGCTTCACGATGATCGGGTACCTCTTTTGCGTCCTCGTCGTCGGAAAAAACACGAGTTTATCCTCTTCGGCCGGTACCCAACTACCACAGAACAACAAACTTTCGCAATTAGCTTCTAAAATTTCAGTTAACGATTTGTTTTGAGGTAAAATTTACGCCTAATTACCTGAAACCGGTTGTCAAATGGTGAAGGAAGACCGAGAGTTCGACCCTAGCGAGCTCGTAGCCGGGGCAGAGCCGAGGGCCGCCACCGAAAGGAGTGAACACGTTCACCGGTCCGCTTGTTCCTCCGGGATTATTCTGCACAATTCAGTCGGCAATTTTAGTCCCCAAAAGGAGCTTTATAAGACGGAAACGGAGGGGCGATGCCGGACTAGTTACCTGCCATCTCCACGGGTTGAAAGTCCGGGCGTCTTTGAAGTGATCTTGCTCCAAATGCACGGCCCGGAACGACGCAAAAACCTTCCATCCTTTCGGGATCGTATAACCTATAATATATTTAATGAAATTAGGATGAATTACATGAAGAAAAAATCCTACACAAGTACGCATTATGTGACGGCAATTTTCTTACCTTTGATGTTGATATCTGTCATGGCCCTCCTGAATACCCCACTGATTATATTTGCCATACGCAGTGTTTCATTAACGACCTAAAAAAAAAAAACTCGGGTAATCAAATATCGGTTTTAGACCGGATCGGAATTTACCAGTTCATATCTTATATAATATCTCAATATATTACTACTTACACACTGGGTGAATGGCATTGACTTGTAATCACTCCATAGCAATGGCTCCTTTGGATCAATCTTTTTAGCTCGAATTTGATCTTGCTCCTCCTGTTAAAACACACCATAGTAAATAAATTGCTCAATTTCAATATTTTTACAGGAAAAATAATTAATCTTTTCTCTATTACAAATTTTGAAGAAAAGGGTTGACCAAAAAACATGATAATTTATTTCAGGAATTTTTTATTTCCAATCCTATCCTTTTCAAAGTAATAAATATATGTCTATTTGCATGTTAAACACACAAAGTGCTCAATTATTTATTAGCATAAATAGGATAAGAAAAAAAAAAGCAAGTGGGAATGGGCCTATTGAGCCCATTTAGTGGCGAGTGGACCATTGGCCATGTGAGCCCTCTACCACTAGAGGGCCCACTTCTACAATCCTTGATGTTAACACCAATAAATTCCAAAAAGAAACGTGCTTTTCTACTTATCCAAAAATACTAGTCACTCACTACATAGGTAATATATTATTATATATATAATAGATGTATCATAGGAATAAAAGTTTCCATGAACCCACGATATGATTTGAAACCTCTATCAAATAACCTTTGTGTTATTTTGTGGTGTGAGTGTGACGAACTAAGAATTACATCTCATATGCTTATAAAATATCAAGCGATAACAGTGACATATATATCTGTATAATCGAAATTTATACGGAGACACACTTTTACTATCAACGGTTTCTATTGCCAAGAGGAAAAATATGAATGATTTTGTACTGTGATGAATTTATCGAGTTTAGGATTTATAGTATAAAATTCAGATGAATTACAACGAAGAAGAGTTACAAGCATAAAAAAAAATAAAAAATCATCACGAATGGGTGGAGTTCAAATTTCTTTTCAATTTATGTTTATAAAATTTTAACTTAGTGTCCTTGTATTTTTATAAAAATTATGTATGGCTATATATTTTTCTTGCTAGTCAAAATCTTAAGAAATAAAACACCTCAAAGTCTTAAACTTAAGTCACAATTTGATGTTACGAAAATGATCCTAGAAATTGAAGTTAACCCTCCTAGAAATCAGAACCACGCGGTTCCCAATATAATCCCCATTGGAGAAATCATAAATGCACGTGAAGTAGGGGCAGACTGGTCATTTAACAAGGGGCAGAAGCCCCCTCGGGTCAAACCCTAGAAAGGGTAAAAGTGAGATCAGAATCTGACAGGGAAACACAAGAAGCAGCTTTTATTTTAAGGAAAGGCGTGGAGATTGGAGGCAAGCAAAGGCAAAGAGGAGTTAGGCATTATATTGTCCACTTCGCACCCTCTTTTCAACTTTCTTTACATTTTTGCCCTCCACTTTTGACCCCAAATGTTACCACTTTCCAACACACAAGGGAAAAAGTGTCTACGTCGCTGTAACATAGAATTCTACGCAAAGCGACCAACTTTTTTTTTTTTTTTTTTAATCCCACGTCAATCACCTTCTTCTTTCACTATTCTCTTTGTGAGAATGTCAAAAAAGTCAAGAGAAAAAGAAAACACCCTTTTTCACCTTCTACGAATAGGGTTAAAAAATTAAAAATTAAAAATCATTGCCCATTAGTCTTGTCGTGAAAAAAAAAAAAACAGGATTTAACTTGAAGCAAAATTAATCACTTTTTAATCTAATTGCACGTGATATTTTGGAAAGTGCTTAGGTGATCTTGATGTTCATGTTACATCACTTTAATTTTTGGATTATTAATTATGTCTTGTTATTTAGTTATATAATTTAAATGATATCTTTGGGTCGCAACACTACTCTATTGATAAAAGAAGTGTTACTCTTATAATTCACACTATTATGAAGTTTTTCATTGCTTTTTACCTTATTTTCTACGTGTGTCTAGAAAAAGAAAAGCAAGAAAGCATTCTAATAATGCTTCTTTTTTGTGAGCCATTGGCGTGACCAAATAATGACATCATTTATATGAAATTGGCATAAAAGATAAGGGAAGAAAAAAAGAGAGAGAACATGTGCATGAACATGGAATGGAACAACACAAAAAAGACACTTATTTTCTTTTCCTTTTGGTTTTTTCCATTTTATATGCAAACGCATCTTTATATATATACGGCCGAAATTTTTTAGATAACGAAAATGAGGCTGCTAAGGATTAGCCTCACTTGTGTTAACAAAAACGCCATCATTCATTTTTTCTTTCAAAAAAACCTTTATTTCTTTTGCGCACAAAAGAAAGCAAGTTATTACCTTGAGTTGAGCAAGAGCAAGCGGGGTTTCAGTGAGGAATTTGACGGCGAGAGTCATGATGGTGGAAGTCGTCTCGTAGCCGGCGACGAGCAAAGCCAACAAAAAGTCGACGATTTGCTCGTCGGAGAAGCCATCGTCGCCGGCCAAAAGAGCACATAGCATGTCCTTTTTACCCTCGTCACCGGACTCGCTCTCTTTCCTTCTTTGCCTCACTATCAAAGTTAAGGCCTCAGCCACCTTTGTCCTAGCCTATAAAATAATGGGTTAATTAAAGAAAAAAAAAGGGTTAATGTTTGATCTTTTTCTATATGACTATTTACTTGTCAAGTAATACTAACTAAATGACTTATGATCCATTTATAGAATATTAAATTATAACTTTTTATTATAAAAAGATAGGGGTAATTTGAGACATGGTCAGCCACTTGACAAGTAATACTAACTAAATCAGTTATGATATGATCCATTATAGGTTTATTAATTCTTTAGTATAAAAAATTAAATGACATATATAGTAAATCTCATTTTGTTGTTGCTAAATTTGCTTCATTGAAAATAAAAAATAGAAAATGAAAAATCACCTTAATGAAATACTATTACATTTTTATTAATTATTACATACCATCATAACATAAGAAGTAATGTTCATTTGAGACATGGATCAACTAATTGAGAAGTAATAGTTACTAAATAAGTCATATGATATAATCCATTTCTATTATAAGAATATAAGATGACATAAATAATTTAATCCCATTTTTATTCGCTAAATCTAGGGCCGGCCGGACACTAAAGTCAAAGGGTTGTTGTCCCTAAAAAAATTGTCCAAATTTCACCTTACAATTTATTTCACCTTTAATTATATATTTTTCATTGATTATTTTTGACGAGAGAATGAGCTAAGAACTTCGTATTTTAGTTGAAAAGTGTTGAAAAGTGCTCAACCACGTAAGTTATCTTTTATTAACACTTATTAAATAACATGAACTTAACTAAATAAGTATAGTTTCGTAATTCCTACATTTTCTTGGACTCGTATTCTAGATCCGCCCCAAGCGGAAATTTTTTTTATTATTGAAAATAAAATAAAAATAGAAAGAAAAAAAAAGATTTACCTTAATGGCTCGTCGGTAAGTGGTGGAGAAGAGAGGAAAAGGAACGGTAAAGAAGCCTTCAATGACTAATAAATACTCTTTCCTCAGAGACTCGGTCCACTCTCCTGGGTCAAAGCTCATTAGCTGCTTCACCGCTAGCTCAAACGTAATCTTCAATAAAAATAAACAATTAATATTTTATTCAAGGGAATAAAGGAATATATATTTGGCAAAGAGAATGACTGTATATATATTTATATATACATATACACATGTCGTTACGTGCTTAATTGTATGTGAATACATATGTAGATGCATGTTTTGTGCCTTTGGACTCTGACTCACGACCAATTGGTTTAACAATCTCGGCGAAAAATTCGTCGTATTTTTTTATAAATACACACAGATGTATATATTATATATAGGTCATAGTATGTATGACACTCATTTACAATATATTCTATATGTGGATATAAACACAGACCACTTTTCCTTCCATATATTCCCCAAGCCTCTTATAAAAAAAAGTCTTGACACATAATAATAAAAAATATTCCTCAACCGAAATCCAAAAAATAAAAATAAAAAATTATGGCACACCAATTATAGCACAAATTAAACACACCAAGCCGTCACTAATGATGAAACCGAATATATGTATATATATATTATCAATAATAATATAAAACTTAAAGGGAAATTACCCTAAACACAATATACTCTAATCACTATATATATATATACACATATATAGCAATATATATATACACATATATAGCAAAACAACACAAACCACTTTTCCCTCCTTATATGCCCCAAACCTTCATGTTAAAACTAAAAAAGACATAAATATACATACAAGTAAAAGTAAAGATAGAAGATCCGAAATACCGAATAAGTCTGCCACCCAAAAACCGATACAAAACTAGAAACGGAACTTTGGCCGAATTACCAAAATCTAAAAATATTATAATAACACAAACCACTTTTTTCCCCCCCAAAAAAAAAAGTTCAAAAACACACATATATATATATATATATATATATATATATATGGAAAGCTAGAAGACCGACTCCGAACAAGGCCGACGCCCGAAAAAACGATACCAAGCAAGAACCGGGACTCGGGGCAGAATCATATATATAGAGAGAGTAAAAGATAGAACACGGACACGAACAAGGCCACACCTGAAAAAACGACACAAAGCAAGAAGCGGGGCTCAACGGAATACCTTCTTGGCCTCCTCCATGAGGAAGATCCGGTGGGACCAAGCGTCCATGTTGAGGCGGATGAGGCGGTCGATGTCGTCGA
Source organism: Parietaria judaica (assembly GCA_954871525.1). Taxonomy (NCBI): domain Eukaryota; kingdom Viridiplantae; phylum Streptophyta; class Magnoliopsida; order Rosales; family Urticaceae; genus Parietaria; species Parietaria judaica. The sequence goes on from OX940862.1 coordinate 7,044,809, forward strand.
GGAGGTGGTCCTTGAGGATGGAGGAGTTGGCGAAGCTCATGGTGAGCGAGTGCATGCGCTTGTGCAGCGCCCCCTTCATCAGCAGCAGCGAGTGCTTCCCCAGCAGGTTCGAGATCGACGCCGGGTAGCTGCACTCGAACAGCTTCCCCTCGTTCTGCAGGATAAACCGGTTCGTCTCCGCTTCCGCCGAGAACACCGTCGGCTCCCCGAACACGTGCGTCGTGAAGATCGCCCCGAACTTCCGCACCCGCGAGTCTATGAACGGCTCCGGGTTCTCCGTCCGGTACGCCGCGATCAGCTGCAGCGTCTCCCCGATCACCGGCAGCCCCAGGCTGCCCGGCGGGAGCCGCCTCCCTCGCCGAGAAACGCGCCGGAGGATTGCGCCGGCGCCGGCGAGGAGGAGGAGGAAGGGGAGGAGGTACTGGGCGAGCATGTCTGTGCAAGCTTTGCGGGCGAGGAGGTACTTGGCTGTGTATATATGTGTGTATGTGTATGCGTAAAGTGTATATATAGGAGTGTTGTGTAGGTTTTGTTACGGGGAATTTGACGGTATTAATTGAGGTTCCATGATCAGGCACACGAGGATCATAATCTTGGAGAGGAGAGAGAGAGACAACTACAATTTGTTTGGACATTAATGTCCGAATATTATAATATGCATACGGATAATTAGGGTAGAAGTATCTAAGTTATAATTAGTTAGTAGCGTATTTGGTAGGTCCCTCTAATTCCGTCAATTTTTTTCTTTAACATAGACAAGACTCAAGTAATTGAAATAAGTGATAAAAATATTGAAACTAAATTAAAATTGACAGAAACGGGACGATCTATTAGTTTTGAATAGAAATTGGTTAAAAAATTTATTTTACTAAACTTACATACTTTTTTAATCATTAAAAAAAAAGAATCTATAGTAACAATTATCTCTAAAATAAATAATAAAGAGAATCTTTGATTTAATAATATAATAATAAAAAATATTCTTTTATTATGAAATTTAGTTTTATGGTTAGAGATGAAAAAGATTTGATGGTAAAAGTAAAAAACAACACTAAAATGGTGTAATTTCTGCACTAAAGTAGTGTTTGTGGTTGAAGATGTCCTAAAGCGCGGGAATACGCATATGTAGGCAACGTACTTATTTATAATTTTTTAGTCAATTGCATTAATATTTTTGCTATGACCATAGATTTACAATATTACAATGTTTTACATAAATACCCTAAAAAAATTAACTCGTTGCTCACATTTGAGCATTTGTGCCAAAACCTTACAAAAATGGGGTGAAGTTTGCCAACAAGCAAAATTCAAGCGCCCAATTTACTCTTACTTTTCATTGATTAATGTTTTGGGTGTTAAATTTCTTCTTTCTTTCTTATTCTGTTCCTCTCTGACGATAGAGACTTTTTGTCTGTGGGAGAAAATGTAGAGTTTAATGAAGAAGAAGAAGACGATATAGGGTTTTGTTATGGTGTGTTAGTTCGTGGGGTGTTATTGTACAAATGTGATATTTTGGGCTGGTTTCTGCCGTTGGATGGGAGATGTGCGGTCCAGATTGAGTTTGATAAGTAAGTATAGGCATAGATATTGTTCATATAGACTTGGAAGCTTATGTGTATATGTATTGTATGGTATAGGAAGTTAATTATTTGGATAAGCTTATCGGAGAGACTAGTTGGGAATTTTCTACTGTCGGAACCGGTATTTTGTTTCCGCTTTTAATTTATAGGACACTAATTATAAACCGTGATTAATTTGCATTTCTTAAATTTAGTTTTAATTAAAGACTTATAAACACAACAATTTTGACCTCTTGAAACAAAACAAATAGAGATAAAGTCAAATAATGACCTGTTGTGTTGAGCATCTAAGAATGCATTATAAATTTTGCATTTTGCGAATACGGCACATATTTAAACAGCCAAAATTACCTCTTTCTAAGAAGTCATTAGGCATAAATGACTCAAGTTCAATTGTTAAGTAGTAAAAATTGAGTATAATAAACTTTTGCAAAGACTTCACCGTTAGCGAGCGCTCTTTCACGTTTTAAACTTTTGTTAGTAAAATTTCTTGTTATTACAAGTTTGTGGCCTTCGCAACATTTAAATGCAAAATAAGATCGTCGACCGTTGATCAGATATTTCGAAACACAATACACAGATTTGTGTTAACTTATTACTATCATATAGAGATAACAGTATTGAACACAAGTGTCAAAAAAAAAAAAAACAGATTCTCAGATGAATAAATTGTGAAATTAATAATATTGCTTTTAATGAATACCAACTTTCAAAAGACATATAAATCATTCATATAAGATGTATTTTTACTCACTTTGTCCAAACAGATAATTAAATATAGTACTAGTCGCAATTCTCAAAGACATTTCTCAACAGTCATTATCTTTTATTAGAAATAAATCTCTTATATGTAAAATAAGAGCTCAAATAAAATACATATTATTTTTAGTTAATCTAGTGGAAAATATTCAAGTGATCTTAGACCATATAATTAAATGAAAAATACAAGGAGCCATGTGTATTGTTGGCCCACGTTTGTTAAAATGACAAGCTACCTTATGTCTTTCTCTATTTAATTTTCTTAAGCTACATATGTGTATAAATGTGGATGTATATATATATATAAATATATACATGTATGATTTCCAATGATCAATATTGCTTTATCAACATAATATTCTTGCCATCTTAGGACAAAAAGATTTTCCCAATAATCATACACACACATTGCACTTCCCATCTTGGGAATTAAGAGAATATTTTTAAGTTGAGAAGTTATTGTCTATCAATTCACATTTAAATTCATTTAATATTTGTGGGGAACTCCGATTGAAACTTTTATACGTATAATTGCATATATTTTAAGGTGAGATAGTCTTCACATTGTCATTCCATAGTATGATCATTTTAAACATTTAGTTGTCTTTTTGCCTTTTTATTTTTATTTGGCTTGAAAATCATTAATCCTCTTTATTTAATAAGTTGACATTATTTTTGGAATATTAGTCTTACTAGCCAAATTTACTTACTTTATAAGAGCTTGTGTGGAGAAGTGTAGCATTGAAGAAACAAAATGATCATTAATAATTAAATTAAACAATCGACACAATACGAGAGTTTGCTACTTGAAAAATTGATAGTTACAAAATATGGGCGGTGGCATAGACGCGCCAACCACGTCTTATAAGCGAAGTTGAGCATGACACAATAAGACGAGAGCCATAATCTTGAACTGTCTTGCGAAGATATTTACCTCGAATCGTTTAGTTATTTATGTTAAGTTTTAAACATTTTTTTTTTTTACGGAAGTTTTAAACATTGTTCGGCACATAATTGTTTCTTTTTTTTTTAATCGCCCTAGCATGATTTATTCTATCTAAAAAATATTCCTAATAATCATATATGATCAACCCTAATTATCATTAGCACGTATAAACAAAGTGATCTCTCTCTCTCCTACCAAGATGTGTGTGAGTCCCTACAAATGGAACTTCTCAAAAGATAACCGATATATTTTCAGAAAGTGAAAAACCGGCCACGTGTAGATAAATTAATAATGAAAACTAGTGTGATGTATATGTATAAGAAGTTGGGCAAAAATTCTTTCTATTTATTTATATTTTAGAAAAGATGTTATGATAGCATGTTCTTCCACATGGTCCCATAAAGGGCCATTTGAGCTCTCCACCCACTAGACATCTCCATAAATATAATGACTCCTATGAAGTACCCACAATAGCTTTTATTTTTTTTTGGACCTTTTTCACAATATATTCACTTTGGTACAAGAAAGAAAGAAGCTTTCTGATCCAACAAATACAATCTCATCAATGCCCTCAATGGTGTCTCATATAATTTTAAATTTTTACACTCCATCACTCAATTAAATAATAACAATGGAAAAGGATCACCGCTAGTCATCATATAGAGATCACCCTTGAAATATGCATGAGAATTTTAGAAACTCTAATTTTAAGTTAAACAATATGGCGGCGGATCTAGGTTATAATTTTTTTTATGGCAGATGAATTTTGGAGGGTACAAATGTTTTTTAAGATAAAATTTATTAAGTTATATATTTAAAGATATTGAAAATTTAACATTTAAAAGTTTGAGAGATTTAGTGCTAAAGTTATCGACTTCATTATTTTTAGCAAATAAGTTACTAACGTTAATTTTTACGGTAAAAATTATTAACATCATATTTATTTGTGGCAAGTACATATTTAAGACGTTAAATGCCACATTTTATGTCTTATCGGGCCACATCACTATTAATTTTTCATTTTGTATGTGGGCTCTTTCGACCGTTTTCCCGACCGTGCTATAATGTCGGTATTCCAGCGTGAGAGATACTACGGGCAATAGAGCGCGGTCGACTGAAACTCACAAATGACACGTAAGCAAAAGTAGTGATGTGGCATGTCAACATGAAGAAAAAAAATGTGCCATTTGATATCGTAAGAGTTTATTTGTAATCATAGTACACAATAGTGACTCTGGCTGTAAAAAAATTATATTATTAGTTACAAAGCGATGAATTCGATGATTTTCGCCACAAACTTTTGAAAAAAAATAAAGTTAAAAAGCGATTGCTCCTATATATTTGCATCGACGTCCGTCCGATCAAACAATCGTTATTAAGATAAATATTTATTTGTTTGGATTTTATGTCCTTTATTAGTGGAGACCTTATGCTTTTTGGTTTATACGAAAAGTTAAGGGGCTAATCTTCACATTAGTGGAGGTATATCTTCATAACCTTAACAAGAAGGATATAATTAATAATATTTATATATGTAGGTTAGTGGTTTCGAGACAAGAATTTATTAGAGTCCCATAATTTTCGAGATCTCAATAAATTTTTGGATTTTGCATAGGTTTAAGAAGGTGGATTACAATGCTTAATTAAAAAGCACTAATCCATGTTGGGATTGTGGGAATCAAACCCTATTGCAATTGATACCTTAATTATTCCTAATCGATCACCTTTTTCCACCCTATATATCTAGATATTGCTGACATTTATGCAATGTTAATTACTTAATTAATAATTGAAACTGATACCGTAATACTTGACCACTTTATTAGCTTAATACATGCTATACCGTTCTTTCATTATATATCGATATATATATATATATATATATGAATTAATTGCGGCATATATATTTAAATTATGGTAAAAGATGGTGGCTATACCCAGCCTCCAAAATTATGGCAGGACAATAGTACCCAAGGAACGTTTGGAGAGGTTGACATGCAGTATCACCGTTTTTTAGCCACCTTACGCCACGTATCTTTTAATGCCTCGCCACCTGTCCAACATGAGATGCCATGTATGCAGCTATGTGAAGTTCGTGAACCACCATTACCTGATTAAAATAAAACAAATCAATTGAATCAAAGTAATTAAAATATTTTATCAATTTTAAAACTCACTATCACCAGATGGCAAATGAGCCATCCACGTGGCGTAGTACAAGTGTTAAATTTTGTCGCTATATGTATTAATTTTACCTCGATAAAATAATAACCTCAATAATATAATAAAATTCTTCGATCTCAACATTATTAATTTATAAAAGTTTTACTGTAATGTTCAAATATTGACTTCCTACATCGGCTACATCGGCTAATTGCGTGTACGTTGTGAGTTCTATCTTCTATGGCAGTATTAAATATCGCTATCAATGTTTCAAATATTATTCTTGCACTTCCTCCAGAAGAAGAAAAATATGCAAATCACGAGCTTTCGTCAAGATTATATTCTCTGAAACGTTAACATATTTTGAAATATATAATCTCTCGAGACAAAGCAAAAATAGTCCTTTTAAGGGTTTAAAACATGCCAAGATATATAATCGAGCTAATTAACAAAAGGAAAACTCCCCACATAACATGAAATCTATTATTGTAGTACATCAAGATATCATCACATTACAGACACACACACATATATATACATATATATCATAAAATAATTAGAAAACATATGAAATGTACATCATGTCAAGTCCTTTTTTCATGTACTGGCCTGCTGTACAATATATATGTGCAATTTGGAACGATTAGTGGCGTTAACAACCCATATGCTTATGACTGAACATTAAACGATGCCATTTATATACTTATGTACATGTAACATATGTATATATATGTGTGATGGTCCACGCGAAAATAGGCCTAAAGAGTTTGACCCACCAATCTTAACGAATCCATCTTGGTACGGCTCTCCGTGCTTCACACATTAATTTGCTTCATGTACAGCTTAAATATAGCTATCAGGTTAGCAATTTATCAATTATCTGCCTCACTACAAGCTGTTAGATTGGTGGAAGAAAAAAAAAAGTTTTTGAAATCGGAATCAGACCGATATTGGGTTTCGGATTTTGTAGGTGTTGTAAGTTGGTCATAATCTTTGTTTTCGGTTTGAACAACTTCTACAAAAATCCGAAGGGAACTGTATGCTTACCGCTTACCGCTTACCGATTTTTATGAACGTTTAATCATACATATTTTTTATGTTTTACCTTTATTTTTAGTTATTCTTATTCGTACGAACTAAGATATGCATAATCAAATTTACTAAATCCCAAATTGAATTAAAAATCTATTACTATTTGCAAAATAATTTGCATGTGATAAACTTAAATAATGAGCTCACAAATCACAACTCTTGAACTCTTAAAATATGCGATCTTGCCGACATTAACATGTATGAAAAAAGAAAATAATTTTCAAATGTTTTGTATTCTTTTTTGGTATATATATTGAGATTTTAGTGCAACTAGCAAGATTTATTTTCTTAATTTTGTAGCAGTAGGATTTATCATTTGATTGCAGATACAAGATTGCGAGGATAAAAATGAAAAATGGGGTTCGATTAAATTTTGAGGTCCCAAAATTAAATGCTTTTTATTTGTACAAATGGAATTGTTAAAATCTACTACGAGGACCACGCGATCTCATCAAATCTTCTATCAATTTAATTTCAAAAAAGGGGACCAATATTATATTTGCATCCCTCGATGTTTTGTAGTTGTACTTACGGTAAAAATTAGTAAGTTATGTACTAACATGACAACCGAGTATATATTATAATTATATATATTGTATACTATGTAACAACTACAAGAAGTCATTAGGTGATGCTTTAGCAAAGTATATGGGATCTAATTATATCAAAGCAAAGATGCCAATGTTCTAACATTTTCTAAAATATAACCATGCATATTTAAATATTCGGTTTTTAAAAACTTTAATACATAGGCAGACATGTGTTACCTCCACGCATATTATTCAGGTTTAATATTTTTTATTAATATTAATTTAAATTATTTGAGTCTTTTGATAAATAGACGAAATTGAATGGAGTTAGTATTTTAACTTTTTTTTTTTTAATCTCGATGTTGACGACTTCTTTTCTTAAATAAGAAATAAAGGTTCGTAAAAAATTGGGAATGGTTTTTAAGAATATCAACTTCAAGCTTTCATTGTTCTTATCCAGATATGATAGTGGAAATTCACACAATCAATACAATATATATGTATATATGTATATACATAGATATATAATGTACTATACTCAAAATCTTTATAGGGTCGATTCACCAAACAATAATGCAAATATGGTCGTCAATAATTGTGTCTGATATTGCGACTTATCATTGAAAACTTTTCAAAAGAAGGACGAGCTTACTGAAATCATTTTCGGATCATAATTCGTTATATACATTTATTAATTAGTGGAGAAGCTAAACAATATATCATGCATATGTTATTAACTTTTACTAATTTTTTAACTTATAATAACTAGTACAACGTACTAAAAAAAGGCTAATTAATGAACCAATCAACTAAAAAATATATAATTTTGATTATATATACATATAATCAGAGAGTCTTAAGTTTTGTTTTCTTTCTTGATCTCCTTCAAAATTTAAAGAACTACCAAATAATATTAATATTAGAGACACTCGCAACGCAGTTATATTATTATCTTTAAGTCCATTAACATAGTCTATATGCTAATATGAATTCAACAATATAAAACAATAGTGTTATAAATTTCTTAATCTTATTTTTTATATAAAATTCTTAATATCTCAATATAATAATAATAATAATAATAACAATAATAATAATAATAATAATAATAATAAAATTTGGCTCACTTATTTTGGACAGATTAATTTACATTTTTAATTAATGTTTATTTGAGTTTGATAGACTTCAGTATTATATTAAGTATAATAGATTTTCACTCATTACTAAGTATCAAGAAGAAAAATGTCTTTTACCAAATTTCTCGTGTATTTTCAAGTAGAATCCTTACAAACAAGACCGGTGATGAATTTGTCGTATTTAGTCGGGGTCTTAAGTTGGAGTATTTTTTTTGAGGCCGTTAAAGTATTTAAAAGTTAATTTTTATATTTAATTAGGCAATAACGTATTACAAAATTAAAACCTTTAAAATTTTGGATTGTCCCAAAACGTTGACCTTGTTCGCCTGTAATCACGACCTGCCTTTCTTAATATCAAACCAGACCCTTGCAAAATTATAAGAAATATTTGAAAGTTGAAATAGCACATCAGAACTCATAACTCATAACCAATCATGGCCGATTATAGGGGTCCTAGGCGAGAATTTTTTTTTGAAGTCCTTAGTAATTTTTGTATTAAAATAAAAAGTTATATTTTCATTTCAATCTGAAAGAAGATATTCATATTCATAAATTAAAATTTAAAATTATATCGAAAATTAAAATGCTAATTCATGAATCTGATATGAAAAAAGATAAGAAAAAAAAATTACAAGAGGAAGTAAAGAGAAAAATTAATAAAATTATTCCTATTTGTAGTCAATTGTTTTTATATAATTTAATGGTATATGAAATCTTGAGAATTAATGTTGAGTGTCATATCAATAATAAAATAAATGTTTTGTTAGGTTAAAACTTAAAAGTAGTTTAATTAGGGGTACACCTATTTTTTCTAACTAGAAATTTCAGAAATAACTTAATATTTAGATATATTGACTTTCTACGTTGAACTAAAACGAGAATATGAAAAATGGACCACACTCAAGTTCACATTTTCCCTATGTCATCTCTTTTACCTTATCGATATTTATACCACACTCAAGAATATTTAGATATACTTGAAGTAAAATAAATAAATAACAATCAATGCAAACTCTGTATCTTCCCATGTCATCTCTCTTACCTTATCGATACAAACTCTGTTGCAAAAAAAAAAAAAGCTTCATCCACCACTCAGCCCTCATGGCAATGGCGTTAGTTTTTCTTTTCAGTTTACGGTCACTTTTTGACGATGAGGCTCTTCTGTCTGTATATCTCGAAAGATTTTGATCTTTATCGTATATATTATTCATAATACATTGTATATTATTAATATAATATTAATTTGTACATCCATATATTCAATTTAAGAAGAAGAACTGTGGTGTGTCAGATGAGTAAAATGAGATCTCTGAGACCACACGTGTGATATTATCAATATATATATATATATATATATCATAGAGTGTATAGGATCTAGAGTAGTGTACACATTCCAACGCTGTGTCTACTGTCTACTGTAATTAGCTTCTTTACCTCAGCAGTTCTCACACGAATGGCGTGTCAGAATTGCACGTGTGGACCGCTATTAATGACGCATTAATTGAGACAGTGAGTCAATGACACTGACCCAAAGCCAGCTGAAATTTTCAGAGTGACCGTAATTTATTTTTATTTCAATATTTTCATTTAAATATAGTTTTTAAAGGAAAAGTAATACATAAATAATGTTCAACATCTACATTTTTGTAACAAAAATATTTATTATTTTATTTGCCAAATTTTTCGGTCAAAATATTAATTTAAATAGAAAGCATATCAGTTAAACCTGTGCAATATAAAAATTTAATATTCGAAAAAAATTAGACTTCATTAAAATTGATGAGTTGCAGAGCAAAGGCTTGGCAAAATTTCTTCACCTAAATATTAGTATTAGCTTAAGAATAAAAAATCAAACTCTGGTACGGATATATTGGTCAACCATAAAAATTGCATCTTGAATACTATTGCCGTTATTTTTTTTATGTTAGGTACACATCACCCATTAATATTATTACCGCAATTGATCCTTGTTTTAATGAAGTTTGTTGTCGTTTTTTAGTTTTTACACTTAGATAAGATTTATACAAAAATCTATACGATGAAATGAACAACATGACTGAAATTCACGTGTAAGTGCGTGGCACAAACAGTTGTTATAGGCCATCTCAATCTCTGTCTCTTTCATCTATTATAGATTTAATTGGATTTCCAATTTCCAATTATTTATTTTTGGGCTGTTTTTTGTTTTTTGTTTTCCATACTGCGATTGACAATCCACCAGCTATTTTAATGATTTTTTTATGTGTGATTGATCTTGTTCCTTGTGTATTTTAGATTTTTTTTTTAAACACTTAATGATATATTCTCCAACAAATACCATTATTGATCAATGATTGAACTAAATAAACTTGTTTAACTCTCACTTGAAATGATAATGATTGGCGAGAACTGAGAACAATTTGTGAGAACATTAATGTGATTAAAAAAGTATTTAGTACTAAATAAAATAGTTTGTTAATGTTTAATTAAAAACGCTAAGTTTGTTGATTACACGAATATCATGCATTATATCCCATTAAAATTGCAAAGTTAAGCAGTTTAATACTTTAACTTTTTTTTAGAAATCTTCATGGTACACTCTTAACAAAAAATTAACAATAACAAAAAAAACATGTTAAGTAGAGTTAACATGACATCGTCTTTTTGTTGTTGTGCAGTTCCACTCTCGATTGTACGACGGTTATTAAACCACTCCCGATTGGACCAGAACATCCTGTCGTTGGCGATATAGATTGTAAGACGATATTAAAAAATTATAAAAAAATATTTTCATACTAAATACAAGATTATCATTAAGACAACAATAACATACCTAATCCTAATTAACAACCAATAAATATAATTCTTGAGTTAATTAGATTAACAATATCAGTTACATAGATGCATAACGGCATATAGTAGATTTTAATATAAAGTATTTCCCAATAAATAAAACGAAGTAGATTGATGCGACATATGGTTGAAATCAAAGACATATTGTAATTGCTACTCTCGTTCCAAAAGTTCCCAAAGTTTTGGTATCTGTCTAACCTCATAATTGATTGATGATTGTGCATATTATTAAAATTTTAACAAATATCACGCACTTTTTCTTCAGCTAAATTGTATTAAAACCAAATAAAATTTGAAAATTTATCTATTAGTCTCTGATTTGTGATTGATTTGGTTAGCTTCGTCGTTCCATATGAAGCACGTGTGACACGTAACTAAACCTACCACGCTTCAAAAAATATAGCCAAAACTAGTTAGGAAAGATAAGGGTGAGCATGGGTTGTGTTGGGCCGCTCCGATGCTTTTTATGGACCTGACCTGCTCACATCGGGTTACAAAATAAAAGGCCGATCCGACCCAAATAAAAAAAATTAATGCCTGAACCAAACCGACCTGATAAAAATAGGGTTGGATTGGTTTGGGTCATCAGGCCCGTATAATCAAAGTTTAATTTTATATTACAAAATATAATATGAAAAATATGTATCAGTGTAACTCAAAGTCACTATCCAAACAAATTTAATCAAACAAACATACACTAAACAAATTCTATAATAAGTTCAAGCATATTCAAATAATAATTAATTATTTCTAACTAGATTTCAAATGAAAACTAAGAATTGTGTTTGAAATTGAAAATGAGAGATTGAACGGCCATTGAATGTAAGTAAAATTGAGAATGAGTAATATAAAAAGACTAAAGATTTTAATACTTGAATAATAATCAAGACGCATGAATATGATCAAATATATAATAATTATATTAGTCGGGTCGAAGACCTCTACCCCACCCAAGGTATCAGCCCATATCCCGAATAATAGTCGGGTCCGGCCCAATCCGACCCAATTTTGAGCGAGTTGTATTGGGCGGGTCATATAGGGGTCGGGTCTCTAACGGACTGAGTTGGGTCATCGAGTTGGGTATAAAGTACTCACTCCTAAGGAAAGAGTAGACTCGTGGTTTTGGGAGGTCACTTTCATAGCAATAAGTAAAAAAAAAGTTTTTAAGGTGATTTATAATTATTGAATCCATAGAAGGAGTATATTATTAAGATTTATTTATTACACTATTAGAGGTTTACGGGTCAAACACAACATCTATGAAAAATAAGACTGAAAATTAAGTAGGTTGTTGAAGACTTATACCTATTCTACTTATAAGTAAATTTTGTTGAACAGATTGCTTATTAGTCTTTCCGAACATATTTAATTGAAATATTTTATTTTCGCATATTTATGATGTATGACATTAATTATACTCAACTAGTCTTAATGTAGCCATGTGAATTAAAAAATATTGATTAATGAGAGTTTAATATGTATATTATTATATTATAAGAAGATTACATTCAGAGTATATATTATATACATGGACGTTAAAGATTGCTAGCTTTGAGTTTGTCTGGACCCTAAGCGAAAAAAAGCTCTATCGATATTGCAAATATATTTCAATGCAATAAAATAGACGATATTTGTATAGCTAATAATTTACTCGTTTAATTACAAGAAGTGTAGCGTTTCAAAGGCAAAAGTGCTTTATATAATCAAGTTTCTCAATTATATTTTTTGATAGTAATAAAAAATAATAAATAGACACACCAAAAAGGGATAGTAAAACATCAACAACATTGATTGGTCATTATCTTGACAAATAAATAGACGACACAAAAATGGGATAATATCCTTAATTCGTCATAAATGAAGTTAATTATATATAAGTAGCTTAGGCGATAAAATATGTAAAGCCTTAGCCACGTACTATAATAATAAGTTAATTTTGCTTATCTTCCTTTTCTCACCACTAATCACGATTATAGGCACCACCTTTGTCAATGTGGGACCTATATATGTTTTTTTATTATTATTGTTTATTGATTAGTTTATGAATGTTTTCCATTAATCAAGAGGTCCTACATTATCTAATAAAATTAGGAAACGATTTTGTCCATTATAACTAAGCATCAAAGCTAACACACGCACCCAAATCATGACATATTATTAAAAAAAAAATTATGGCAATATATAATCCTAATTTTATCTTTTATTGGTGATAATATTTGGAAGATATTATCAATATCTAATCTTTTAAAAAGTTATGTAAATAAAACATGTATATATTTATAACGTATATACATACATATTAATATCTTATAACATAAGTTTTTTTTTTTTTAAGTTGAAAACGTTGAGACTTGAATCACACGTATGATTAACTATTATTTTTTATACATCAAGGACTCCAAGAACGTTGAGTTTGCCTAGCACATACGATACAAGTAATACTCGAACTCGAATACTCATGATTCTGAAAAAAATATATATTTTTTTTATGAAATGAACTCTCACTGACTTTTGGGTAAGTAACCCTCGAAATAGCGAATTAGACATGTTTTTCGAATTACCACTTGGCACACTCGAATACATTGATGCATGTATCTTTAAAGTATTATGATGCAATATCTATTCTCTAATTTAATTTGTCTAAATTAAAGTTTGAATTTAAAATGACGATTTTCAACATTATATATAAATATGCTTAGACTAGGTGGTTATTAAGGTGACGAGTTTGATTGACACGTTGTCGGAAAAATTCTACTCGAATCTTTGCTAGTTAATTGCTTTGTCTCTAATCAAGTGGAATTAAGGTACTAATCCAGTGTTGTCTTGTAATCCCTTATTCCATGTTCCTACTCTTAAGCAAGTTTAATATTGACAAAAATATAATAGATAAATAGTGTAAATTATTAAAATGTATATATTTAATCAACCAAGTCACTCCAAAATCTCCAAATAGGTTTGACGATTTCTTCTAAAACAGTGAAAGCAATGAATAAAGTGAGAGTAACTTTTCTTACTTTGCTAGGGAAATAGGAAACAAAATTGATTAAAGTTTTAACCATTGGATTTTTGATTTGTTTTGTCCCTTATTATTGTCGGTGTGTTTTGCAATACTCTTAAAGTTAAGTGTGGATTTATTAAAGTTTGTTATTGATCGGTTTATTCTTTTTTTTTTTTTGAATTTATTTACATTCCAAACTTCCACTAGACCAGATTACTAATCTAAGGTGTCCACTGGCACGAAAAAAAATTCCGCTGATATCACCGTGAAAAACTGTTGCGGGTAGATTGGCCGTAAAGGAGGGCCGTCGGAAAAGATCACAAGCCAAGTTCGGGCCTATTGCGGCAGCCGCAAACTTATGGCGGCATAACTATTGTTTGGAAATTCTTAAATTTCTATTAATAGATGTTTTATTTAATATGCAGTTCTATTGGTTATTTATTAACTTATTAGTCAAATAAATTCGATTTGAATGAGACAAAACTGATATGGAATTGGTTATATTGCTTAGCAATTTTTAATCATCTTACAAAAGGTGATTTTGAGAAATACACATAAACTCGTTTTTACTTCAACCATGATCACGTGGTGGTGACGGCACTACCAGAAACTTCACCGCAAGATCTCTCCGGCGGTTGGACACCTTCATTACTAACTGATGTAGAGCGGAAATATGGAGATTGAAGAACGCGTCTATGCGAATAAAAATTCTACTCTCATCAAGCAGAGAGCTCAATTTCTTTATATCTAATAGCCGCATAATACCATCACAAAATGATGTTTATCAAGCCTAGGGTTTCGTAGAATTGTGCGGTTCCAACAGAATAGGAACCAACTAAAATATTAAATAATAAAAACTTAAAACAATAATAATTAATAAGCTTAAAGAATAGGAAAGAATCGCGTTCGAATGTTTAAATAATAGGGTTGCCTAGAAAGCTTCGTGAACGGCTCGCTTCTTCGGTGCCTCTGCAATCATTGATGCAACCATTCGAACCTGATTCTTTCCTATCATTTAAGCTTATTAATTATTATTGTTTTAAGTTTTTATTATTTAATATTTTAGTTGGTTCCTATTCTATTGGAATCACACAATTCTAGGCAACCCTAGGCTTGATAAACATTAGTTTGTGATGGTATTATGCGGCTATTCATGATATAAAGAAATTGAGCTCTCTGCTTGATGAAAGTCGAATTTTTATTCGCATAGACGCGTTCTTCAATCTCCATATTTCCGCTCCACATCACTAATAATATATGATCGAATTATCATACTCCTAAAAGTGGAAATTTTTCATGGAGGACTAATCTTTTGGGCTAGGGAAATAATTTATGAGAAAATGGTACTTTGGCCAAAATTAACAACACACGCATAACATATATAAATATATATACCCTAAAACTTCATAAATTTTCTTTCTTTTAGCAAAATAGCTCAACTACTAGATTTTTTTAGTTTAAAAAGTATCTTAATGTATGAATATGTCAATTAACCTAACATAGATAGTTGAACATCTTTCACTTATACCATAAAAAAATGATGTTAGCATATACGTCACATAGTATATTATTAATTATTTGTTAAATGCAAACTACCAAAAAAGAATGAACTTTTTTTTACTGGAAAAAAGAATGAACGTTAAATAAATGTAATATATACAAATTTGCTTAAAAACATCCATAAGCTATAATTTTCTGATAATTATTATTACTGATTTCACACGTGCGAAGCCTTAATCACTTTGGACAAAATTCCGACGACATCGCTAAGTGCACAAAAAAGAGTATTAATTACACTATGGTCCTAAAAAGAGAGGAAATTATTAAAATAAATAAAGCTTTGACTCGAAATCCCACCTGAAACTACATTCTCCAAATGATTAGTGTTTGCCATTATTGATATTTACCGCTATTGAGCCATTTATCCTTTATATAATTATATTATATCACGTAATGAATTATAGTTGCATTGCATGTACAGCTTTTGAATTAAAAGTTACGATTTTAATTTCTTTGAGTTACTATTTTTTTTAGTTAATAAAATTTGGCCCGAAAGATATTTATAATTATAACAATATTTATATATCCTAAAACTTTTGGATGGTGTATAAAACATGTATAAATATTATTTAGCAGTTTTAGTATCTCTCAATTTCGTACATTGAATCTTAATATTGTTATAATTTCTTTTGTTGGAAGCAAGTATATATAGTGTTAGTGTTCATGCGACATACTCCGACTGTCCGACATTAACACGTGCAAATATCATTATATCTGAGTTTAAACCAATATTATCTAAAACTCCATCGAAATTACTCTCTTTCATCTACTTTTTCTCATCATAATTTCCTTTCTTTACAACTAATTACTGTATAGAAAATCATGGTGTTTCCTAACCTAATTATATATGTGTGTGTGTCATGTGTGTGTGTTCTATAATTATTAATTATAATTAAGGGTTTGCTTAAGATAAAGTTTCTAAAAATGAATATTATTGAGGTATAAGGATCATCTCATACAACTATTAGTCTATTACCTATATATAAATATATATAGCTTTATTGCTCAAGATCCAAAATATTATGCTTTATTAGCAAAATAAATAATTGTTTTATACACAAAGATGGCGTTAAAATTGAATAGGAGCATGGAAACAGCTCATGAATTGCTTTTCAGAGATCGCGTTACTTGACCTAATTATTAGGTTCATCACATTCTAGACATTTTAGCATATATATATATTAATATCATATTTATCACAAGCACATATATCATAAAATGTTGTCAGACACATTAGAACTAAGCGATACATGTGAAGCCGAGGAGTGCAAATAATTAAGGTACACTGACTGTACCATTATTGCTAGGTAAAAGTTATGATACTCTAAGAAATATTATATATTTATTACATGAATAATCATGGTTATTTCTTTAGCTTACTCGAACCTTGATAAATTAATAACCTCTATAGATAATAACTTTGTCCGGTCCCAACTCGAAATTTACTAACTAAATTAATAATTTATTAAAATTATAAGATAATAAATTTTTAGAAGTATATAGGTCCCAACTGATATATAAATTAATAATTTAATATAAAAATATTATTATTTATACAATTATAAAATCACTATATATTAAATATAAAACTACATAACTAGTTAAGAAATTATTTTAAATAGAAATAAATTACACTAATTAACTAATCTTTTAGTGTTTTAAATTATGATTATGAGGTTATTTGCTTATTCTTGAAATTTATGTCTCCTTCAACTTCAACTCTAAACTTTAGGATAACATTAAGAAGGTTCTGTCTTGTATTTTTGTAATTCAACAAAAAATTGTTCGAAATAAATGTCGCTACTATATTAAATTTAGAATATTTATTATAATTATAATGATTATATAACTAATACTCTGTAAATTAATAATTCGATAATATATTAAATTTTGGCGGTTTTGGTTGTCCCAACTTCCAACATTATTAATTTATAGAAGTATTATTGTATATCTAAATTATTGATGTTGTTTTTATATATATTAGTAGCGTCCCTTTAAAAATTGTATGAGTTACTTTTGAATATATATTAAAGACATTGAAATGTAGGTATATTTGCCTTTATATAGTAAACCTTGTGCATAAGTATACTAATTGTGTGTAATATTTTAAGTGTATTTTTCTAAATTCACTATATGCCTCACGATCTCACAAAATAAGTCTTGAGTTCAATCTCATTGGAGCGCAAATGCGTGTCTCCTTTAAAAGATGTAAATTTAGCGAATAATATATATTGTTCTTCTACTAAATATATATAAATGCATTGTGACTTTGACTAAAAATGTCATTCTCATGTGGTTTTTTAATGTTAATTTATAGTGATATTATATATATATATATATATATATCACTCGGTCACTCTCGTGGGAAAGAAATGGGCCTATTATGTAGCCCAAACTATTAGACTTCTTGTGCAAAAATTTCAGTTCTAAACTTAATTTTCCTTTTCTTGAAGCATTATCCACGACCATGAATCACGATGCATGTATATAGTTTGGTTATACACATTACACGCGCATATATGATATTGATATATACACACACATATATAAGCAATATAAACGACATGTAAGTATTGCATGGCGAAAGAAGTAAAGGCCGTAGATACAGGGCAAGCGGCGCATTTGTTGTCGTTTAGGGGGTTGTTCCACGCCGAGGCATGAAATATATATTGTCGTTTGGGCATGGATCACGCTCCATATTGATATACTTTACTAT
Source organism: Parietaria judaica (assembly GCA_954871525.1). Taxonomy (NCBI): domain Eukaryota; kingdom Viridiplantae; phylum Streptophyta; class Magnoliopsida; order Rosales; family Urticaceae; genus Parietaria; species Parietaria judaica. The sequence continues at coordinate 7,063,121 of OX940862.1, forward strand.
TTGCATTAAAATCATTTCACTACATGTGAACCTTCACTTGTATATTATATATATATATATACACTCCGTCATGATACAGCAAAACTTTAATTGAATGTTTGGGTACTTATTTAGTGCATTGTATAATTGCAACAATATTATATATATTCCCTTAATATACTTATGATTTGTTTGGTTAAGCTCTTGAAATGTTATCACTATAATGAATGTTTGGTTAATAATTGTAATGAAACTTTTATTGGGGCAATAAATCATCTAAAAGCTCAACTATGAAAGAGGCCCAAAGTTTCTCTATATATATTATCTCAATCAATGTAATGTTAATTTAGCTTTGTTAATTTACATTTGTGAATCGTGATATAATCTATGATGATATGAATAATGAAATCACGCAAAACTATTTTCCAGCCTTAATATCATTGATTTAAATTACCTACATGAGAAATAAATTTATTTTTGTAATGTAAAAATAAAGTATTTTTTTTTATATTCATAGAGCTGCTGTGCAGTGATTCAATTTGACGCTACATTAATACAATATGATCATCGCCTAATTAATATTATATATATATAATATTTAGTTTAGCGGCCTGTAATGATTATTTGATTTTATTATGACTTGTTATGCAAGAAAAGTATTTGAACCTTTGACTTGCGTATACCATGAGTGTTTTACATTGCACTATTTGTCTTCATTATTAAAGTTCTGTTTTCGAATAAAAAAATATATATCCTAATTTTTATTATGATACAAATTTATAATGCTGCGTGTAACTACTACAAAGTAGGGGTGAAATATTTATCCGCCATTCGCTGATCGCAACCGTATCCTATTCGCTCCGCTACGAAATATCCGCATTTTTATCAATTTTTAATCAACCGCTTAATATGGTTATGGATATCCGCAACTGCTTTTCAGAATTGGATTGGTTATATTTTTTTAATTAAATTGGATATCCGCTTTAACCGCAACCAGATTTTAAATATAAAAATAATTAATTAAATATATGTTATATATAAATATTTTTTATTTTATTTTATTAGTGTCATCGGTGGATTGGATTGTCCCTTATATTAACCTAGGTAGGTTATATTCCTACTATGTCCTTTGTTGTTTGATATAGTTTTTATTATAATTCAGATTTCATCTTGGCTTTTTAATCATCGTTTGTATTCATATTTGTATGTTTAGAATATGTAGCTAATATTCTAGTGTTAGACCATATGATTTTGTGGTCTCTTATGTCATGCAAATATAGTTTGGTACTTTGGTTATTTATGAAATATTATTTATTATATATTTGAATGTTTATCTTTCACTATTCTTACTGTATTTTTATATATGATGTATTTATTTTTTCACCAGCAAAATTAATTGGATAATATCCGCTATCCGCCTTAAATTAACCAATTCGATCTGCTAACCGCTAACCGCATTTAAATTGGATAATCGAAAATAAAAATGGTTAATGGATACAATTATTTTATATCCACATATGTGGATACGGTTAGTCAACATGCTCATATCCTATCCTATCCACTTTCACCCCTACTACAAAGTACAAATTAATAATAATAATAATAAACGGATAATTATCTTTATAGTTGATGAAGATTATTGGCAGATGTATCAATAAGTCGTTTTCTAATTGACCGTGTCCAACATTAATTACCGAGTATAATATATTCATTATTAGCACGCGTTCTAATTAATGAGATTAAAGTCTCAAAGAATTAAATTCTGGATATAATTTTGCGTTTAATAAGTGTGATTATTTTTGTGTGCTTTGATCTCTAGAACTATTAACAATCAGAAACGACATTATTCTGTAGGGTTTTTGAAACAAGAATTTCTTGTTTTGTTTTTAATACCTAATAATAAAACATAAAATATGTCTCCTTAGTTACTTTAGTAAAATATTTCTATACTTACTTTTTCATTTCAAATCTTTTACAACGGGAAAAAAAATATACTAGATAGATGTTTTCAATATTTTTCTCTTCATAATGAGACAGACTACCTGAATTTTTTAAAATTTCATTTTTTTTCCTCTCATCCTATTCATATTTATTGAAGTCTTTTTGGTTCTATCTATTTTTAAATATAGACATAAAAATCCAATTTAACCCATTTTCAACATATTATTAAAATTATTTACAAAATTAAAAATACATACAAAATAGAAATAAAAAATTTAAACACTACCCATGCATGTTTTTATATTTTCATTTATTTTTTCAGTTTTCTTTTAAATTGTTTTTTGGACATATATATACATATATGGTGATTCATTTCTCCTCCATTAATTAATTAAATGAATGGATAATTGGAGCTTCTACGAGATGCCATGTGTTTGAGTTATATATCCTCCGAACTCGTGATTTAATGCCACGTTCATATTAACGTTACACTTTAATGAATAAAGTGAAAGGACAATAATAGAGCATATGTTTTTTAATCAATCCTCTCATTTTTTTTAATCGTATTAATTTATAGACGTTCTAGTCTTGTGCCAAGATAGCTCCGCATTGTTGAAATTTGAAACAAAATTGATAATTTTCGAATATGTTTTCCGCGATTAACCGGATAAATGATGATGATGTCACATTAAGTTTGAGTTTTTAATTAGTTGTAGAAGTATATTCTTATCCCTTCTTAATATATGCCATCCATGCTATTTTTTTTTCCACCTAATATATATAATACCGAGAGTAGGACAACATAAAAGTATTATTTTATTAAATTGATTAATTTATCGAAATACCAATTTCAAGAGGTTTTTACCGCAGTATTATTAACTAGGGTAAACTACGGCTAAAATACTCAATGTTTTATTTTTTTTTAATTATGTACCCAAAGTTTTTTTTTGGTGGCTATAATACCCAAAGTTTATTCCGTTAACGCCAAACGAACCCGCCGTTAAATCTCCGTTATTTTTCCCGCGGCTAAAATACCCAATGTTTCATTTTTTTTAATTATGTACCCAAAGTTTTTTTTTGGTGGCTATAATACCCAAAGTTTATTCTGTTAACGCCAAATGTACCCATCGTTAAATTTCCGTTATTTCGCCCGCGTGGCACATATTTTTTTTAATAGGGTTTAGGGTTTAATATAAAATTTATAATATTGTTTATAAATATTTATAAAAATAACATTTATGTACACATTTTATAGATTATGTAATTTATAAATGTAATATATAATATATCTAACATAAAGTTATTTTATATTTTATAATTTTATTTCAATCTATTAATTATGAATATTTACATGGAATGTTATTTATTATATTTTTTAACATATTTTATTATATAGTTATAATTGAACTTTACATGTTACATTTTATAAATTATATAATTTATAAATGTTAAATATAAATTATCTACTTCAAGGTTTTAAATACCGTTTGCCGATGTCGTTTTGCACTTTTCATTTTATGGATACATTGCTTGTCGATTGGTATCTCATAGGTAAATCGATGGATATGCCGGTGGGTATGTTAGGCGTTAACGGAATAAACTTTGGGTATTACAGCCACCAAAAAAAACAACTTTGGGTACATAATTAAAAAAAAATGGAAACATTGGGTATTTTAGCCGCAGTTTACCCTTATAATATATGCCACGCGGGCGAAATAACAGAGATTTAACGGTGGGTACATTTGGCGTTAACAGAATAAACTTTGGGTATTATAGCCACCAAAAAAAACTTTGGGTATATAATTAAAAATAAATGAAACATTGGGTATTTTAGCCGCAGTTTACCCTATTAACTAGTAACTACGTTCAGGTCATTCAATATTGTATAATACTTTTTTTGTTTTTTAAAGTTTAAAAAAATTATAATAAATCAGTATACTGCATAGTATATAGTATACACAAGTAACACAACATTATTGTTTATAAAAACTGTTCCCTTCCTCTCCTTTTATATGGTGATTGCTGACCTTTTAGTCTATTTTTATTTGGTTTTAAATTTAGAATATCAAATAAGTTGAGAACTAGAGATAGATGGAAAAATGATTAGTACGCTCTGTCCCTTGAATTTTTTATTCATAGCAACAATGTCTTCATTCTCTTTTAAAAAGTAGCGTATTATTTATATAAAAAACAATTGACAAAAAATATTAACACATGACTTATTGAATAGTAATCTGTGAATTTTTATCTTAATAATTTTGGGTATTAAAATTAAACTTATTGAGTGCTTGGCAAATCACAATAATAATATAATGAAATATATTTTTGTCCATTAAAGATTTTTCACTAAAAGTATAAGATGATACATATATTTTTAAGTCTATATGGTAAATATATAACGTAATGTTGGCTATTACTGATGCCACTTTTGAACTTATAATGAAGGACATTGCAGTCATAATTCTAACTCAGAGGTCAAAACGCAGCAAAGATAAAACTTGAGGAGCCTCTTGTGCAATTACTCATGTCTCTTTATTGGCTCGAACACTGCTCTAGGTGAGTATTTTCATATCGTGATCCATGAATAATATTAATGCGATTTAGGAAGAAGAAGAAGAAGAAAAAAAATGAAGCCAAATAAATTAAAAAAATAAAGAAAAAGACCGTAATAAACACGTCTTGTCAATGTGCCACTTTTACAGAAGAAGCTTTGATTTATTGCGAAATGCGAAGCCTCTTTTTCTTCACGTTTCTGCCCACTTCACGCTTATTAATCTGCTAACAACAACCAAGGTAATCAATATATATATATATATATATATATATATATATAAATATACTCAACCTTCTTTATCTTTGCGATTTCGGATCTTCCGTTGAGTACCCACTTGTCAAATTTCCTTTCTTTTTGCTGCCCTTATCGGTTTCGCGAATTTCTCTGTTCAGAGCTTGGGGAGAAGGGTCGAGGTCTTGAGGGATGGGAAGGCTGTTCGTGCTGAGTCTGGAGGGGAAGATCTATAGTTGCCGGCACTGTCGGACCCACCTCGCGCTCTGCGAAGACGTCGTCTCCAAGGTTCTTCTTTCCCTCTTGATCGCTTCGCCGATTCTGGGTTTGGGTGCTCTTGATTTGTTGCTTTTGTTTGGTTGATAATGGAGTTGTTGACCGAGTGTTTGCAATCGATGATCATGCAGATATATATAGAAAATGTTAATTTATTATTAGAGAGAGATTTTGCTCGAATGGTTTTCGTCTCTGTATTTAGCTTATTGATTGAGTAATGTGCAATGCAATGAATACTGAATAGCATGGGATTACTCGAGTACATTTGAGTCTTCGGCTGTTGAGGGTTGATCATACGAGTTCTATAATTTTCTTTTTCTAAGAAACCCGATTCGTGCTTTGTTTTGGCGACGTTCGGCTGTAGCTTTCGTACTGGGATTTAGTCGTTCTTGCTGAATCCGAGAGCGTCCGAATTGCATGTGCAGAGTGTAGCTCTTTTCGGTTAGTGAATCGTTCGGAAACTTGTCCGGTTATAGGAAAGATGTAATAAGTTTCGAATGTTGTTTTCTTTAGTGGTGAACTCTTTGAAGTTAGAAACAAATGCTATTTTCTTTTGGCTCAAAGGAGACATTTATTCTAAATATAGGGGCTTATGTTTAGATGCTGCTCTTGGGAGTATTATCTAATAAGAGCATATTGATACTGTTTCCTGAAGGTTGATGATTATTCAGTGAGCTATCACTTTTTTCTTCTTCTCTTTTTCTCTTGCTTTCGTCGAGTTTTCTTTAGAACTTCCCGGGATTGAGTGCCTCTTTCCAACGAGTCCCGAGACAAGAAATACTTTCTAACTGCATGTTTTGCATGTGCTGTTTGGTTCAGTCTTTCCACAGCAGGCACGGGAAAGCTTATCTCTTCAGTAAGGTGTAAGTTCTCTTGATTTGTGCTCCGATACCGCTCAAAATGAACTCCTTTTAACCGGTCTTCCAAATTATTCCCTTTTATTTTCGCTACTGTCTGGAAATTTGAGCCATTTGCTGAGATGAACCAAAAGCTATTTACTAGCTCCCAGTGGCGGAAGTATTTAGAAAGGGGAGGTGGTTGAAACCACCCCCTCCAAAAAAAAAATTGTACAATAATGCCCTATTTTTATTTTTTTTAGTGTAATTTCATATAAAATTTTAGTCCAGCCCCCCCTTAACTATCACCAAAATTTAAATATAACCCCCTCAAGTTAAGTTTTGACAAAAAAAATTATATCTAGCCCCCCCGGTACATAATTCCTGGTTCCGCCACTGCTAGCTCCCGAACGTTTTGTCATTTGTGTGTATTTTTTTATTAGCTTTTATGTCAAGTGATGCGAATATGAAAGGTATTTGTATCTCTTTGGCCTGAATATGAAATGTGACCTGAAAAGTTTGTGAAGATTACGATGCTTGAAGTGCTTCTCGGTGTGATTTTCGCCTCGGTTTTTGACAGAGTTAATGTCACTCTCGGAGAGAGTGAGGAAAGGATGATGCTTACTGGCTTGCATACTGTTGCAGACATATTCTGCGTCGGATGTGGATCAATTATTGGGTGGAAATATGTAAGATTATATATATAACATAACATGTATAATTGTATATATGATAAATTATATAATTTATTAGAATGTGTGTGTAAATATATTTATATATATATATGTGTGTGTGTGTGTAAGTTGCCCATGTATGATTATCGGTAATTGCTTTCAGGAGACAGCTCACGAAAAGAGCCAAAAGTACAAGGAAGGAAAGTCTGTGCTTGAAAGGTGAGTAGTATATAACTAGATAATACTGTATTTTCCGCAAATGCCCCTTATTATCGATTTTTTGTTTTAACATTTTCCAATTGATTTTTTGTTGCGCAACTGCCCGCTCATTATCATTTCTATCAACTTTTACTGAATGCTCAAGGTGTGAAGCAAATGCTAGGGTTATTATGTCAAAAAATTGTGCGGACGAGACGATGTTATATTGCAGAAATTCGTTAGTTATTCTGATTAAACCTTAGATGTTAAGTACTTTGAAGAGTTGAAAACTTTTGTAGTACGCATAGAGCTATAGAATTCATAAGTAGCGAACTTGTAATTAAGGGCAAAAAGGTGTGAATACGCACGAACGTGTGTGTGTTGATTTTAAAAGTTAACGGACTTGGGGGTGTGAAAAAGAGTAGATTAGGGACAATTTAATAAGTGAATCGAGATTAAGGGGTATTTTTGCACCCTTTCATTTGAACTTTTTTTTTGAGTATTTGCGCCCAAAAAAACTCGGGGGTATGTCGGTGTTTATTGAATTGATCTCTATAGGGGTTACGTATTCACGGATTTTGATTTTTGAGTAGGGTTAAGATGGCGGGGCCCGATGGAAACTATTGGGTGAGTCACGAGACGCAAGTCGGAGGAAGCGACGCCGATGACGCTTGACTTCGACTGTTCATATCCAAATTGTACATTCTTCAACCTTTCATTGTAATTGGAAAAAAATAATTCATGTTCACTCCACCATTTCCGAACTTCAGAACTCGATATTTGTGGCAACTCGCTGCTCATATTTCAATAACATGATTGCAAGACATTCTATTATCACATAATCTGCTTCCGGAATTTGGTGTGATATCGTTTCTGCTAAACGGTCGTTGAGCGTTGCACTTGCATATCGGAAACCGATGTTTGCATATCGGAAACCGATTTTTGTGAATAATTAATCTTAACCTGTCCAAAGAATCGATTTATTGTGCAGGTTAAATGATTTTGAAGTTTTTCTTTTTCTGTCAAATTTTTTATATTTGAAAGACTTGATTTCGTAATTGCTAAAAACAAATTAACATGAAATTAAAAAAATAAAATCGTGAATAAATATATACCTGAATCGAGTTCTGGCCTCTCCTCGCCAACCATTGCCAATTTTGAAAACTGGTTATATCTTTTTTTTATGTTCTTCACCAGTTTAAAATCCAATTTTTTCCTATCATTTTTCAGTAAAAATAGAAAGTAAAACTTTTAACTACCTTCAATGAGTCCGTTGACGTGGAAGCGAAAACAATGTGAAAATTATTTTCTTTACGTGGTCCACACTCCACAGTCCACTAGACTAGTCATCACGGGGCGTGGACAGCTTAAGCCTTAAAGTATGTCACTCAAGGTGTACTTGGCAAAAATTCGCTAGTGATTGTGAGCTGTGATACTTTTTAGTAGGTTTGACTTTTTTACGATAATCTTCGATTATCCGTCTTGCCGGTAGTTATCGGCAAGACGGTCATGTCAGTACTTTTCCATGAATTTTATTGAAAATCGGCAAATATCTTGAAAAATAACAAAAATATGGTACTTTTCAAGAAAGTTTACACTTTTCAATGATTTTATTCGAGTATTTACGTATGTGAGACTGAAACTATATTTTATTTACCTATGCTTGAATATGAAATGATTTTATTTTTGGCATTTTAATGTTTTATCAATATTATAAACTTAGTAAATATATTCTTTAAAATATTTTAGTGATTTTTCATCGATAGTCCTCGATAAGTGTCGATAATCCGTCGATAATCCTCGATAAGTGTTGGAACGAAAAATCTACAATGTTTATTAGTTTTCCATCGATTAATCAGTAAGCTAACGATAAATCCGTCGAAAATGGCAAACGATTTATCGGCAAATTCGGCAAGTTGAACCATGCTTTTTACAATATTACTTCGCATATACGTGTATATATATACACACCCTCTATAATTAGTGTACGCTGATCATGTTGGTTCTATTCTTGGTGCAAAGACAAATTCATTAAAACAAATCAATTGGACACATTATTAGCTTCAATAAAAACCAGACTTTTTCAAAACCGGGAGTAGGCCCCAGAAAGCCAAAAGCCTAGTACCCAGTCCCGGTTCACCCCCGGAAAATTGAAACGCAAATACAATAGCAGAAGAACAACTTTGCTATATAGCCCAATTTTTGTAGCCGCAAGAGTAATGTCTTAGGCAACAAGTCATGAGAAGTGTACAACAATTTCATCCCGGTAACGCAAGAACCTGGATATTGATGAAATTACCCGAGTAAATAAACCATCCGCTCACTGAGCTTGCTGCCTACGACCCTCAAGTATCTGCGCATCAGAGTTTCCAAGTACTTTGTTTGCGTCGGATGAAAAGCTCGTTGAACCTCCTGTAATGATAAATATTCACAAATCAGAAAGAAAATAAGCTTAATCGCACGATAATCTTTATCTTAATGCAAGAAAGAATTAGCACATTGTATCTCAGGCTTGATCCTTTCAACCCGATCAACACGTCGCTGATATCTTCCTCGGCCTGAACAGATTCTGAATCACTGGATTCTTCCCCCGACGCATCATCCGAGCTGTCATACACGGGATCGGCCGTTTCTTCATTTTGGTGCATATGAATATCACCAACATCATCGGAATCTAGGGCCATGTCATCGTCTTGCTCAGCACCATCAGGTAGCAACGAAGACTCCCCGGCTTGTAAGAGAGCACAATCCGATAAGATGACATATCGCTTTCTATCGAGGTAAGGCCTAGCCACATCAAACGGGACCCACCTGGAATTGGCAGATAAAAACTAAGGTAAAGATAAAAAAAATAATTAAAAGAATAGGTTGAACCTTAGAAGGTAGCTTCTTCTTAGAAACATCATATCTTGTAATTTTTAATATATAAGAAACCTACTTAAGCTTATTAAAAAGAACGTCGATATCACTATCTTTGAAATATATATAAACCCGAAAGATAAACGGCAAAAATGTTGAGAACGAAAACTTACTGGTAGCGAAGAGGGCAGAGCAGTTCCGAAGGGCGATATGTTGCTTTGTATCTCATCTTATTGCATGAGTGAATGTAATAGCCGAGATAGTAAGATTGGAGATTCGGGCAATGAGTTTGATTTTCTTTCACCCAATTCACTTCTTGCAAAGCTGTATATTTTCCAAGTGATAGAAAGGCGAAATCTGGATCCCAAAATAGATATTTGCTCGACAAACATTTAGGCAAAATGTCAATAACGCCCACCGCAACAAGCTGACCATCGACAACGTATTGCTGATGGAATGAGCCAAAGCCACACAGCGGAACTGTGTTATCACTGGTCGGAGGAACAAAAATTAGGGGAGAATCAACTAAGAATCTTTTGTACGAGCTTTCCGTGACATGATCCGGTGTATCGTTGTGCACTTTAATTTGGTAACGTCTGTACAAATCATACTCTTCTGGATCAAAACTAGACTGTTTCAAATGAATCTCAAGCCTTCTCTTCTTTACAGTGGACGGTTTATGCGTACTTTCTGAAGAACAACTTTTATTTTTTCCATCTAAGGAAGCTTGATAGGCACTGGAATAGAAATTTATGTGGCCGTTGCAAGCCTTGACTGAAAGCCCGGAACTTTCCGGAAGCTGATTTAGTGAGTTCACCAAATTCTGTGCAATAGCTTTGGGAGACAATTGTATAGTATCCTGTCCACCTGGTTCTGCTTGTTTTCTGAGGATGGCCATGGTTTGAAAAGAGATATTGCTCGAGTACAGAAGAGTTTCTGACTTTTCAACATGTAGCTTTCGCTTGCCATGTGTTACTTTCTTAACTATAGCTTTTGGCAATTCAGTTTCACTCGGGAATTCCCCATTTGCAACACATGCACGAACCGTGCTGTTGATTCTGTCAGATAAATGTTGCAGGATCATATCCTCGTTATTTTCTTCTCCGTTGTCACTTCTCAAGCATTCATTCGTTACCGAGGTAGAAACATCAGCATCCGTAGAAGCTTGATGATCCTCCTTCAATTGGGGTCTATTAGAATCCAGGTTGCCATCTAAAAATCTAGGCATATGCTAAAGTTAGTTTTCAGCATAAAATGGCGGTCTAAATATCAAATTCTTCCTAAATCTTGAAGATTTTTTTTTTTTTGACAGCATGAACAAACTCATTTGACTCAGGACAATAAGCATTTGAGAAAGGAAAATGAAATACTTAAGGAGCTCAAACTGAAACTTGAAGCGGGGTTGATGTAAGTTTAAATTTTTTAGCAGGCAGTACACGACATAAGGATTTGCTACGCAATAAACACATGTCGCAACGAAAATACAGGCATACCTTTGCAATCGTCTCGTAACTCGAAGTTGCTCTTTAGAAGGAACAAAATGACCAACATTCAGACGAATGGTGTACGAAGGACAACATGTCTTTTCCATCTCGGGCTTGTAAAGAAAGGAACCCGATCTCCTCCAACCTCGGTCGAGAAGATCTACACTACAAAAATCAAAATTAAAACGAAAAAAGAAAAAGATTGCGAAAGCCCATGACAAAACTTAGAGATAGTAGACTTAACTAACCTTGATAATCATAAACTGTGAGGCTATGAGCCCATAAACCTGCAAATCCAAGAAACATATAGTTACGATTTCCACTCTCAAATCTGAATTGAGCATGCAAAGATAATCAAATTACACAACTTTTTCATACAACATATGATATATTTGCCTGCATGGTAGCTGAATTTTGTGAACTTTACTTCAAGCTTGACTTAACTAAACAATTACTACTGTGATTGATTACATCCCTCTCCAAAACAATAATACTCAAGCTCACTTTCAAGTCGATTATGGCGAAATCATTCAACACGAGCTCTCAAGAAACTGAAAATCCTTCCCTCAACAGAAATTCACAGACAATCATTGACCTAAGAACTACCACAAATCAACGATCATCTCGGCGATCCGCCAAAGGACGCGAACGACCGAGCAATCCGATCGAGCAAAAGCGGCGATCGATCGATCGATCGATCGATCGAAGGAATCGAACCGAAGCGGGATGATGAAGACGAACCGTGAGAGACGCTGGTTTTGCCGGGGGATTTGCAGTAGCCGCATGAGCTCTTGTTCCTGCCGCAATCGACGACCTTGCTCGCGCCTCCTCCTCCGGCGGCGCCGCCATTGGCGTCGGTGGCTCTGGTGCTACTGCTTGCCTCGCTCCTCATCTTCCCTGCCATTTCTGAAGCTTCTTCGAGCTCTGAATCGAAGGATTTTTATTCAAGGACGAAGCTTTTATACAAGCCACTTAACGGCGTCGTTTCGGGTGTTTGGCCAATTGTACTTTCAACTTTCAAAGAGATGAGAGAGAGAGAGTAAGCCGTGCGTGGATAAAACTGCGGTTACATCCCGGAATTTCGAGTATCTCGGAAGAAAAACCCGCACTAAATTATTTTGTTTTACGGTACGCTGACGGGTTACGGTTTACTTATCGGTAACAAAATGCTAATGAAGAGTGACAAATTATTAGTGAAAACCGGTACTAATAGAATTTAAGAACTTAAAAGTGCATTACACATTTTAATTCGCCGTTTATTAGTAGTCCTTAAAACGGTATTTCTTGTTAGGGACTATATTTACTCAAATAATTGTTTACATATAGGGTAAATACGTAATATTATTACTTTTTTTTTAATGCCCGTAAAATTTATCAGTATATATCAATTGATATTAAATTACTTATAATTTGTCATCAGGCGTTGTTATGCCGTAAAGAGTGAACTACCCGTAATTGATATTTAATCGGTATCAACATTTGATATTAAATTACTTATAATTTGTCATCAGGCGTTGTTATGCCGTAAAGAGTGAACTACCAGTAATTGATATTTAATCGGTATCAACATTTGATATTAAATTACTTATAATTTGTCATCAGGCGTTGTTATGCCGTAAAGAGTGAACTACCAGTAATTGATATTTAATCGGTATCAACATTTTAAAGCTTCGCTCAAACTAGAAACAATAAACTTAAAATTGAAATTTGCAAACATACACCGTAATTTTAAAGACAATTAAAATATACTCTCTCATCGTCTATTTTTAATCTTATTTATACCAGATTTTCAAAACTTCATACTTACTCTTATTCATATGAAATGTTGATATTCTTGTCTTTGTGATGTTTTAGTTGCTTAAAATTTAAGGTTCTTGTTGTCGTTTGTGTTCTGTCACGTTCAATTTTAAACTTGTCGTTTGGTAGTTGTAAAAAAAAAAAAAAAGACAAGACAAGACAATACCAATAAAGAGACAAAGTTAGAGGTGAGAATTAAAGTTGTCGTTTTTCATTTCTCATAATAAAGTAATTTTTACTCATATTAATATTATTTTCTGGAAGCAACATAAAAAAAAAAAACGTAGATCTAAATCTAATCTACCTAATATAAATACTTTTTTCTTATGATGATTTGTTTTCGTTGTCTCACTCCTTAATTATAGTTGATTAGATTGGGAAAAGGGCTTTGATGTAATAATACAAGAGAATAGATTAAGCTCAATGATATCCAATTACATATTACTCAATAATTACACTAATGGAAACTATAGATTTGCTTCACTATCAAGGATTATTCGGTAGATATAGATATAAATAATTGAATGGCAATAAACTATATACTAAAAATTAATTATGTCTCGTGGAAGTAATATAACATCAAGGATGTGCAACTTGCACATATATAATAACACATTAATTGTAAAGATAACAAAAAGAAAAGAGACCAAATATTCCTCAATTATTGGTCTATACCTATCCTTCAATTATTGGGGATGATAGTATAAGGTCCAAACAATAACAAAATAATATGCTATAAATGTTTGGTTGAAATAAAAGGGCAATTGCTTCCTTTTAGCAATGCACAAGATTATGTTTTTTTTTTTTAAAAAAAAATGCACAAGATTATGTAAGTATTTTTTATTATTATTAAATATTAGATTCCATAGTACAAGATGATATATTTATCTAATATATATATAAATATACTTTTATATACCCTCTATATCTAATTTATCAAGAAAATATATTATTTATTCAAAAAAGAGTTATAGTATGCTCAAAGTGTACTTCATATATTTTTTTTCTTTCATATTGACCTTTTATTTTAATTTCAATTTTTAGAAACCATAAATTATCGCTTACTCATTTTTTTCCTTTATGCTCTAGTTCCATATAACGCATATGATTTTTTTTTTTTAATTTAGAAACATTACCGATTATTAATTTTTTTTTTATGAAATTAGTTGAAAACTAAATTACTAGAGGTATTAATATTATTGGCAAATTACACATGAAAATTATATTTTGGATTAAAAAAAATAGAAGGTGCATTTTTTCCCACAGTATAACAAGTACAAAAAGTAAATTTTCCTATAAAATATAGTTAACAATATGGAGAAAAAATAAATCCAATGAAAAAGACACACAAGTGACAAGAGTGGGCAAAATACTTGTGAATAGAGCTATTCAATGTGTTCACAAGCATATGGAAATAGATGGTATTTTATTATGGTAGAAACTTTAATTAATAAATTAATAGAAATTAGATAAAAAAAATTACAATAAATGAATAAATCACAATATAATTTTAGGGTTCTTAAGAGTAATAGCCAATCTTGAAAGTGAGTTTAGCAAAATAGCCAAACTTTGGTTAATTTTGTAAACTAGCCAATTAACCATTTAAGTGAATTTCTAATTACATTCTTACCCTTAATAATAAAAAACGAAATTAAAAATAAATACAAATTAACCACGTAATTTGTGGGTTATTAATCTGAAAAAATCAATGACATTTATTATGAATAATTATATTAATTATGAATTCATTTATTTTCATTAATTGAAAATATTGCTATTAATTGAAATAGTTATTAATATGGTAACAACCAAAACCATACCCTTTTTTTTTGTATAATTCAAATTTTAAATTCAAAACATTCATATAATTTTCGGATTTATTTTTTTAAAAAAAATATCAACAAATTAAAGACGCTCATTAACGCAAATCAACAACGAAACAACGTAAATTAACATCGAATTAACGTAAATTAACAACGAATTTACAATGAATTCCTAGCCAATTTACGTTAATTTACGTAAATTAACAACGAATTTACAATGAATTAACAACGAACTTACGTTAATTCGTAAAATAACAACGTATTAACGTAAATTAACAACGAATCAACGTAAATTAACAATCAAAATAAACGTGGAATAATGATGGGCGACTTCAGGCCATTAACGAAACCTTCGCCGCCGCGCCCGGTCAATTCAGCATTGTCCTCGACGACGGACACCATCGGAGCCATCCTCGCCGGCCTTCCGATCAGGTACCCTTCCCACGATGCCCTCGGCTCGTCAAAGGAGAAGCGACGGCACTCATCGAGCGACATCCGAGCTGCAATGTCGACAGAGAATCTCGGATCTGTGTCGCAAGATCTGCGCTCACCGCCGAAACCATACTCCCCGACCTCCGACTGCGTTTCCCTCGCCCTCGCTCTGTCATTGTTTCCGGTCACCGAATCGCCATTCTCTCCGGGGAGCTTCTTCTTCTTCGGCTTTCGCCTCCATTTCGCAAATTTCTTGCTCAGATCTGAAGCCCTGCGCTGCGAGTCGGCCGCGACGTCGTCGGATCTCGGGCCTCCGGAGCACGATTTGCTCCGCCGGAGCTCTGACCAGCTCCGCTAGCGGCGGCGACGGAAGCCTCGAAGCCGAGAGAGAGAGAGAGAGAGAGAAGATCGATGGAATTTTTAAAGATGATTTTTTTATATTTTTTTTTAATTAAACTAATAAGTAATCAGTTACCATGATTTGTGGGATAATGATAATTACCAATTTAATTAATTACGAAAATAATAAACGAAATTGATTAATTAAAGGGTATTTTAGTATTAAAATTTGAATTAAATATGACACCTCATGTTAATTGGCTAGTTTACAAAATTAACCAAAGTTTGACTATTTTGTAAAATCAAAGTTTTAATTTGGCTATTTCGTGCAATTTCTCATAATTTTATGTTTGATAAAAGATGAGAAATAGAATAGCGTGATGATTCTTCAGAATCTGAAACAAGCTTCATATTTACAAAATGAGCCACTTCTCTTCTCTTCTGCTCAACGAGTCATTTCCGTATGATTAAAGCAAAGTCACAACTGTCGATGATGTGAAAACTCCACGAGAAATTATAAACATAATTGTTTACCCCACTCAATTATATTAAATCTCATCTTAGACCCTTGACTTCTAAACATTCACAAATTTTCCAGTCTCCAATCACAAATTTTAGACCCTCAATTATATTTACCGTGTATTATTTTTATTTTAGATTTATACTTTAAAATTTAAAACAATAAAAAGATTTCAATATTAATATCGACTGTAGTAAAACTGATAAGCACAAAATCCACAGTATTTCTAATTTATACTCAGAATTAATTTGCAAAAATTCGACAACATTTTTTATTAAAATAAAACTGACGGGTTGGCACGCTCGCCCTTTTAGACAGTGAACAGCCCGGCACTGCCCATGGAAGCTCGGGCTAGACGGGCAACCCATGTGTGAGCAAAGATGAAAGAAAACAAATAAGAAGGGTCGGATCGCAACTACTAAAATATTAGAGGACTCGATAGCAAAATCCTTCGTTTCAAAATTCAAAAAGGGTACGAGAGAAACAAAACAAGACAAAAAAAGGGAGATAATTTTATTTTAAGAAAATAATTAAAAAATAAAAAAACAAAACAGAGGGTAATCTCGTGATTATAATATTCACCCACCAGAAAGCGAACAACCTGAAAAAACGTAGCCTTTAAGTGAGAGAAACAGCAAGGCACTTCCATTCAATTCCCCATTTCGGACGCCAATTTCCCCATATTTACCATTAATGCCACTCTCTCTTTCACCTCTGAAATTCCCATCTCTCTCTCTCTCTCTGCACATTTCTTTTCGAAATTCATCGCTTCCGAGCTTCACTGAGCTCAAAAATGGCGGTTCAGCTCTGCTAAGCTAAGCATCACAGTGAGGGCTCATTCCTAGTCAACAAGTCCACGGAATGCTGATGCGCACTGCACGCTCTTCGGATTCCTCCTTCCAGATCTGACAGTTTCGCTCGGAGAATCGGAGTTTGGATTCGGAATTTTCGATTCGTTTCGGAGATGAATCGCAGTTTTAGGGCTCCGGAGTCGCAGATGCTGGCGGCGATGAAGCAGAGGCAGCAGCTGCGCGCCTCGGTGATGAGGGAGAAGGAGGAGGAGCTCGCATTGTTCTTGGAGATGAAGAAGCGCGAGAAGGAGCGGAATGATCTCCTTCTCAACCACTCCGAGGAGTTCGACGCACCGTTAGGCAAGAAATTCGAATTCGATTTTGGATAATCAGTGACATTTTTTTGTTCGTTTGCTCAAATTTTTGCTCATGTAACGTTAACTTCGATTCGCAGGATCGAAGCCCGGAACGTCTCCGATTTTCAACCTCTCGTCGACGCCGGCGCCGCCGCGGAAGACCGGCCCTGATGATTTTCTCAATTCCGAGAGCGATAAGAACGACTATGACTGGTAAAAGACTTCACATTTTTTTCAATTTAGTCTTTGATTAATGTATTTTTCAGGTCTGACAATGATATTCTAGGGAATAAAATCGGTTTTGATCAAACTAACACATGCAAGGTAGACTTTTTTGTGTGGAAATTTAAATTCATTGCTTTATTTATTTTTCAGTGAGGAATCTTATTGAATAGAGGACATGTCTTTTGATTATATAAGGTGTATACATGTATAATGTATATTCTATATTATAGAGCTTTAGATTATATAATGAATTGTGCAATGAATTTGAGGTCTGCACTTTTAATAACAAATTGAAACACTGGAGTTGTATATACTAGATATAGATAGAATTTGAGGTCTGCGTGTTTTTGATCCGTTTTTTCAATTTAATTTTAATGTATCAGAAAGACGAAGCGAGTAAACATTTAGGTCCGGTTTACCACATTTTGAATTGTGTGTAACTTAGAATGTCCTTTTGTTTCAGGCTCCTTACTCCGCCTGGGACTCCGCTTTTTCCTTCTTTGGAGATGGGTTCACAGAAGACTGTGATGAGTCAGCTTGAAACACCGAAACCTCGCCCAACAGCTTTAAAATCTAGGGTAAGCAGGCACTTCTAGTCATAATGTGTTCAATGAACAAGATTCATAGTATTGTTATGCACATAGAAGTGACCATGTTTTGTTTATCTGATTTAAGATTTATGGGGACTTACATTCATTTCTAAATTAAAATCCATTATTACCCCCATTTTAAAATTCATTTACCTACCTTTAACGAAGAAAAAACATCTTCCATTAATTAGCGACCCGGAAAACGACTGTTCTGTAGTTTTATTTTATAGTCTGCCATTTTCTGTTAACTGTAACCTGGGTTTCATGCTGCTACTTTAATGATATATTTCATTTGATTTATAGATGGCAAACCCGCAGCTGGAGATTCCTGTCAGAAGCAGCTTAGCACCCAAACAACCAGCTTCATCTCCTGGTTTGAATTCCTCAAGATCCGCTATGAACACAAGTGCTGGGACAAGAAGGCCATCATCATCAGGTGGGCCGGGATCAAGACCCGCCACACCAACGAGCCGTCCCACATTGCCCACATCTAAATCCTCACGACCATCAACACCCACTTCTAGGCCATCCTTGCCTTCAAGTAGGCCATCGCTTTCCGCAACTAAGCCCTCTTCCACAGCCAAGCCCTCTCCCACAGCCAAACCCTCTCCTACACCTAAGCCAACAATCTCCTCAAGATCATCAACAACACCAAAGCCGTCACCGAGATCTTCAACACCGACTTCCCGACCCACTTTGCCCCCGCCGAAGTCAACATCAAGGGCATCAACACCAACTCGTCGACCTTCAACTCCGTCTTCAGCCCCTAGTTTATCTGCTTCACTAAATAGATCCTCTTCTTCAATTACAAAGCCTGCTTCCACGGGAGTAAGAAATCCGGTACCCCCGCGAGCAGCATCTCCCTCGGTGAAGCCCCGGCCATGGAAGCCCTCAGAGATGCCTGGTTTCTCACTCGATGCTCCACCAAATCTAAGAACAACCCTTCCTGATAGGCCATTATCGGCCACAAGGGGTAGGCCCGGAGCACCGAGCTCACGATCTTCCTCTGTTGAGCCAGGACCCCCTGGAAGACCGAGGCGGCAGTCATGCTCGCCTTCGAGAGGTCGAGCTCCCAATGGCATGTCTCATTACAGCGGAGGCTCTGTCCCTGCGGTTAGCCGGTCGGGATATAAGATCAACGACAACGTGAGCCCTGCTTTGGTCGGAACAAAAATGGTGGAGAGGGTGATAAACATGCGGAAACTTGTGCCACCAAGGCAAGACGATAAACACTCTCCTCATGGTAACTCCGGAAAATCTTCTTCTCCGGACAGCTCGGGATTCGGGAGATCGCTCTCAAAGAAATCTCTGGACATGGCTATTCGGCATATGGTATGTCACTCTAGCATTCTCTTCTGCACCCTTTTTATCGCTTGAGACCGAGAGGCATTTGAGCAGATTTTTCTTAATACCAAGATTTTGTTTCTCTATCTTTCTAAAACAAACCGCAGTAACACCCAGATTCCAATTCTCTTTATTTCTCTGAAAAATCTAGTAATACCCAGATTTTGATATCTTGATTTATTTCTCCACAAATTTCCATTAGTAAAATTATTCACCAATTAATTATGCTTACAAGGTTATTGATTTACTTATGTCAGTAGGTTTTGTTATTCATATGTGTTGTGTTCGTTCGTTAGTTAACTATGTTTTAGGTTTTGGATAATTATCTTAAAGAGTTTGGGTCTGTTCCATGGTCTATTAAGAGACCTAAAGTGAAAAATAGTCGCCAATAATCATTCACGAAAAACTCAATCTCTATATCGAAAGAGAGAAGATTGGTTTTTTGAACGTTGGCGAAGCTCTTGTTTTCGAGATTGGATTTTGGGTCATAACTTAATGTAGTTACACCCGTATTTTTATTCTATGATAGAAAACACGGATAATAAAATAGAAGATTCTGAATCAAATTTTCAATGCAGGACATAAGGAAAACCATTCCCGGGAACCTCCGGCCGCTGATGACAAATATTCCAGCCTCGTCTATGTACAGCGTGAGGTCGGGCCCACACCCGGCCCGGAGCAGAACAATTAGCATTTCTGACTCTCCGCTCGCCACAAGCAGTAACGCCAGCTCGGAGCTCAGCGTCAACAACAACGGGCTTTGCTTCGAGGGCAGCGAGCTCGAAGATGATATCGGCAGCGAGAGAGGGGCGAGATCCCCCGCTGTGAGTATGCGCGGACGATGATGCTCCCTCGGGCGCCGCGTTGCATATAAACCGGTAATTTTTAATGTGATTCGGAAAGAACTAACCAGAGTTTGCGGTTCGATGGGCGATGTGAAGTTAATTTGGTGTAATGGTTAGGGTTAGTTTGTAGAGGAGTTGTGGACGATCTTCTTCCTTGCTCATATTTCTACACGTTGTGTCTCCATTGCGAGTCTTATTATTATAAAGCCATTTTTAACTAATTATGATTAACATCTTTAAACATCGAAGTTTAATTTATTATTTAAGCTTTTAATTTATATTTATGTAAGTGTTAATACAAGCTATAGTCGTTTATATGTAGGGTTGTTGGATGCTCTCCAACAATTCCGGACTTATCTAGTAATCAAAGAGTGGAGTTATTCAAAAATTATTTGGGTGAGAGTTCTATAAAATTGGTTAAGGATAGAGGCCGTTTGGTTATGTTTTTTGTGTACTCTTTTTTAGAATTCTAAAAGTAAATTTAGAATTATGTTTTTAGAATATTTTAAATATTGTTTGGTTATGTTTTTTGTTTTACTTTATTAAAATATAATAAATAATAATAATTAAAAATACGTCAAAATTATTGCTTCCCACCCATCGTTGGATTCGTCTCAGCGTAAGCTTTCCAACGGTATATATTATGAGTCCATCTGAGGTTATAGAAAAAGAAAAATGATAAAATATATATCATGTGGAATAAAATAGAAAACTGTTATACATGTTTTTTGCTTTCTTTGTAAATGTCAAAGCCACAAAAAAACATATTATAAATTTGTTTTCTTAATGCATAACCAAACGTGTTTTCTGACACTAATTTTTAGAATTTGAATTTAGAAAACATATCTAAACCGCATAATAAAATATCTTCGAACAATCCATGTTTTGCATATCATTTTTATTTTATTTTAATTTTAATTTTGGTGTTGTTTTGATTTTTGTGTTCTTTTTAATTGGATTTTCTTGCCAAAAAATAAAAATTCAATTGGTAAGAAAAAAGCTCAAAATGCATTTTCGTTCAAAAGATCCAAGTAAATATGCTCCAATTATTGGAAATGATGCACACTTAGCTATGTCTCCATTATATGTTGATAATATGTATATAGTTGTATATATAGTTTACTTGTTTAACTAGTAAACTTAAGTGCGTGTGACATGGACACCATGAGTTGTATTTATTTACCCAAAAGTCAAACAAGTACATTTTAGGGTTCACAATTCACATTTTCTATATATCTTTTTTGAGAAAATAATGGAACTCAAAAGATGGACCACGTTATCACATGCCAATATGAATTTCGAGCCTATACTATATCCAATTCCAAAGTATAATGCATTGGTAGATCATAGATTATGGACCACAAATATACATGCCAAAATAACCGAGCTTCGCAAATGATAAAATCATTGCATTGCTGATCATGTGAATGTCAACTACAACAAGATTGAAGAATCTCCTCTCTTCCATGCCCTTCACTTTCTTAAATTTAAAAAATCTTTTGCACTTTTTCCTCTTGTCTGTTTTGGCGTAATCGCTCGTTAAGTTGTTTTTGTTCTCATAATCGTTCTCGTATCCGAATCCATTTACTCTTTTTTTTTTGTCCGGGGGCCATAGTGTCGCTCATTTTCATTTTTATGTTATCGGTTACGAATAGTGATTTTCTCAAATGTTTTTATTTAGTTAAGCTCTTAAGTCCTTGAATTGAAAAAAATCTACAAAAAATACAAATTCAAATACTCAATCTTATTTACATAGATGGCAAAGTGACGTTCAATGCTATGTTCTGAGCCGAGAAAGTTAATCTAACTTTAACACCGAAACACGGTCCGCTAAACATTTTTCTTTACTATTTATAAAAAATTTAACCATCAACTAATCCAATAGACTAGTTCGCTGTAAAATTTAATGGCGGAATTAGATTTGTAATTACATAACCTCGTGAACATATACGAAAAACTATATTATATTCATAGATATTCCGATGGCCATGGTTCTTTCATTGTACATCTATAGGCAACACCACATAAAACCCTAACCAACTAAAATAGTCATATTACAAAAGAGACGGACAGCGGAAATACTCGGAAAAGCCTCAAGCTACGGCCACGGCCTTGGCTTTGGCGGAGGCGGCCGTAGC
The DNA here is from genome assembly GCA_954871525.1 of Parietaria judaica. Lineage (NCBI taxonomy): Eukaryota > Viridiplantae > Streptophyta > Magnoliopsida > Rosales > Urticaceae > Parietaria > Parietaria judaica. Next base: position 7,085,353 of record OX940862.1, read on the forward strand.
GGCAGCGACGGCTTTCGCATCGGCCGGAGCCGCAGGTGGTGGCGGAGGAGGGGCGTGCTTGAGGTGTTCGGGCGTGGCGTGCTTGAGCTTCACGAGAATGCTGCGCATCCTGGATAGATCGGTGGGCTTTCCGGGCTTGGGACCTTGAAGGACGACGACGGAGGGCTTCTTGTCCTGCTCTTTCTTCTTCCCTCTCTTTTCTATGGTGGCAACTTCGTTGGGAATGAGCTCTGCGATCGCCTTCCAGTACGTCTTGTTGGCCTCGGCGTGGAACTTCTCTTGGTTGGCCACAAAAACCTACAACTCGAAGATACGGTCAGGCAGGATATCAAATTACGGAAACATGCATTCCTATAGCTCCATTTTGCATTAAAGAACACGGGGATTAACTTGGATTCGGAAGCAAAACTTACTATTTAGTTAAGAACTATGACCAAGTTGAAACAAGGAAAAACAAAAACCAAGCTTCATATGAATTTGCAAATTATCGACATATTACATATTACATATTCATGAAAAGTGAATTTGCCACCCAACTTACAGCAGAGAAGCAACAGAAGGACACCATTAAGCAAAAGATTTGAAGCAATTAACATGGCAAAATATCATCAAGCGAATAGGCGTATCTCGGTCTCGAGTTTACCTTTTCCTTCTCCCTGTTGGCAGCTTTGTTGTTCTCGCAAGCGATCTTCTTCTTCTGATAGAACTCGAGTTTGTACTCGTCGGCCTCGTCGATAATCTCGTTCAGCAAATCCTTTTCTCTCTGCTCCTTCTCCGCAAGCCGGATTGCATTCTCTCTGCACAATGTTTCCACAGAAATACTCTTCAGTTCATCAGATTCTACCTAATCACTATACCACGAAGCAGAATTCTTCTCAGAAGAATAACACAACCACCATAATAGAATATATATCTGTATATAGATTCCACTACACCTAGATTTTGCAACATAAGGAAATGAACTAGAGATATACAGACGATCGACGATCGAAAGAGGTAGCGAAACCCTACCTTCTCCATTCCCTGAGAGCGAAACCCTCCTCTCGCTCCATCACCTCCGGCGGAGGCAGAATCGGGCCCTCCAATCCGCCGCCGTACGCGTCGTCGAAGCCCAGGCCGTTGGATTCAGCGTAGATCGAAGCCGATTGCGCCGCCGAGAAGACGTCGTCGCCGGAGCCGTGGAAGATCGGCGAGTCGGAGTCGACGAACTGAGCCGCGGAGTACGAGTCGTGGCCTAGGTAGTCGTAGTCGACGGGGCGATCGGAGGATCCGCCGGAGACGGCGACGACGGGCACGGAGTCGTCGCCGGCCAAGTCAGACGACATGGTCAACGCGAGAGAGAGAGAGAGAGAGAGAGAGAGAGAGAGAGGCCTTTGAAGGGTAAAAGGCGAAAACGTCTGACACTGGTCGTGAGTTCTGACAATGGTCAAAATAAAAACCTGACAATAGTAGAAGAAACGCAAAGGTTCGAAACGGGTCAAGCTCATGAAACGGGTCTACGTCTCTGGGTCTTCCCGACCCATTTCTAAACAAAATCGCCACTATACGGGTGCTGAATTTTTCGTTTTGTTTTCTGAAACCCGGCCTAGGTTCACCGGTTATAAAAAATCACGCCGGGCTCTGATTTCTACTACGGATTCAATTTTAAGTTTCCGGCACCAACCATATATATTTTTTTAAATATACGATTTTCGATCATTTATTCATACGTTTTGTTTTCTGAAATCCGGCTTAGGTTCACCGGTCATAAAAAATCACGCCGGGTTCTGATTTCTACTATGGATTCGATTTTAAGTTTCCGGTACCTACCGTATTTTTTTTTTTAAATATACGATTTTCGATCATTTATTCATAAGTTTAAACTTAAAATTTTAAAGAAATTATATTATCGCAGCTTTATTTTTAATATTGTGAGTAACATTGCAAGTAAAATTTTTATGTAAAAATCTAGATAATTATTATATATATTTTAGTAGATGATTATTTATATTATGTATCAAGCGAGACCTATGTGTAACCTTTTTTATTTTTAGTATTATCTTATAAGTTGATGTTAATAATCAATTGATTAAAATTACTATAATTATTCTGTTCATGTGCGGTTTAGTTGTGAGATGTCGTTTTCGAGCACTTAACTCGTAACAAAATTAGGAAGTATGTAAATGGACTGAATTACGACATCAATGAAAAGAAACGACACAGATTGTAAATTATGAGCCGCTTAACATCTGGGACTTGACAAGTTATGTTCCATTTCATCTTAAGCAAAGCGAACTTTGAAGTATGTCGTTGAGTATAAATAATTTAAAATTCGCCATAAATTCTCCCTAAAAATATGGAGTCATGCAAAAAGGCTTTGAAATAGCTAATTTAAAATGAATGAGTCGTGTTACGTAGCTTGTTGGACAGAAACAAACATAAATTGGTATTCACATTAAGACCTAATATAATTTTAAAAAACAAGTTGAACAATGGTATGATTGAACTTATATTTTCTCTAAATTTAGGACTAAGAATTTGACTATTATACGTAGAAGAAGTCTTTAATCGAATGATTGTTTATATAACTCAAAACATTATTGCTACGTAAATTTTTTATAAAAAAAAAAAAGAAAAAAAAAAGAGAAGAAGATGGAAGCCCGGACATTATTGTTTAACGAATACGTATCACATTTTTGTTAGTATACAAATTTAAATACTCAATTACTAAATTAACTTTTCTAAATGTTTGCTAGTTATTTACCGATTTTAATAATTGAGATATAGATCTATAGTTCTCTAATATTTACAAGTTCGAGTCTAATTCGTTTATCACGATTTCCTTATAATCGATCATTGTTAAATCAAAGGAAGGAAAAACTTATATTATAGAAATAAAAGAAGGTCAACGTGTTCATTACGGGAAATGTACTTAATTTGACACTAAATAATAATCAAGTACCCAAAACAAGTTCCAATGTTGTAACAGTCAAAGTACCCAAATTTCATGGATGCGTTTTGTCCGTGTCTTCTTTTACTATTCTACACTTGCATAATGTTGCTAGAATTCTTTGTGGCCATGCTTTGAATGGGCGGGATAACGGGACGGACTCTATCCACCGGATTTATAAGCATAGAATAAAGATAACAAGTATACCTTTTTTCTTACACAACTTGATTACTTTGGCCGCTACAAATAGAACGGGTGTACATGGCCCGTTATTATCCTTTTATAAATGGGTACATTGGCCGCTATTATCTTGCATTAATTAAGAGAAGAGGAATTACACGAATCAAAAAAAGGAAATCATCAAAATGACAGCGTGGAAAGCCACGTGTCATTGCCTGAAAGCCTATGCAAACAAACGTATTTGGTCTTTCCAAAAAAAAAAAAAAAACCTTTTCATTTTGCCAAAACTCCCGGCAACATTGCTGAACCAATCTCTCTCATCTCTCTCTCATGAAGCATAACCAGACCTTAACCTTCTTCAAGCTTCGACTCTTTTGGTAATTCATCTCAAATATTCATTATTCTTTATATATATGTGTGTGTTTGCGTGTAATTATACGTAATTGTTTTATATATAGAATTTTTTTTTGCATAAATTTGCAGCCTTAAGATTTGGATGATTACTAGAATTTCTGGAAATTGAAGATTGAAGATATATATATATATATATACATACATATATATATATATGCGTGTTTTCATAATATATTGGATCGGATTTCTATTTTGCATGTAGAATTCGAAAGCTGATCAATATTAAATACTACATTGCTTCGTAAACATTTAGACACTATTCGTGAAGAAAGAAGATCAACGAATGAACTAGCTTAACTCTGTTGGGAAATCCATTTGTAGTACGGGACTAGAACTGTCGATTCCTAGGGAAGCCGACTTTCAAAAATTATAGTTTCGGAAAAACCGTCTCATACCAGTTTCTCCCGGCTAGTACCGGGTTAAGGAACGGATTGATCCGGATATATATAACACCATCGGATAAATAATTTACAGGGTCGTTTGAAAAACCCGAGGTGGTACAATTTGTATGTTTAATTTTATTTTTGGGCAAAATTTGCATGTTTATTTTTGACAGAACACTGATCACTATTTAAACAAAGAAATAAAATATTTTTCATACATTGACTTATTTTGATGCTTGGAGAAATAAATCTTAGGACTTCGAAAGAGTATTCTCATTTCATGTTGTGTCAGATTACGAGTTGGAGATTAGTCGTGTCCTAACATGTCAGTTTAGATTGGAGCTTATATGATCTAAGAATTAGAATTATTGATTCCTTAGCCAAAATAATAGTTTGTTATATGAAAAATCATGGTTATATTATATATGTATATATACAATTTTAAATTCTAGAATGATGTCGAGGAAAATGAGACGTCGAACCAATATATTTTATTTCGTAGGTGTTAAAGTAGAAATTCACCAGTGATAAAGGATGTCATTAAGCTTTAAATACTGGGACGACTGTGCCGATCCCGAAGATATGGAAGCAATGTGGGACACTCCGGAAGTAAGCGCCGAGTGGTTAGATGCTGGAGAGACCAGAGGACAGAAAGTCCACCTCTCGCGGGACCCTGACGGACAGCCCTACATGACACAGACGGAAATGAAGGTAAACTGTAACAAAAATTTATGTTCATTTAACCGTGAATTTTAGGAAATTCTGAATACACAATTAAATGTATGAATCTTTGTGATATGGTCGTTTCTCAGGCAGCGGTTGATATTATAATCAGCAGGCATTTCGGGTCCGAAATTGATCCGGTATGTGCTTCTTTTTTTATAACACTTGTACTTTGTACAGTAATAATCAGATTATATTTCTCTACTTCAGATGTATGGCTTAAATTTAATTTTTGTTTTCAGAAACCCCTGAATTTGAATGTCACGGAATCTTAAGTTTGTCCGGGTTGATTCCGGACTTGCCACTTTGTTAGTTCTAATGACTTTGATAATGTTGCAGTACATTATATGTGCCATTGCGGAGCTCGAGAGTGATAGGCGTCCGCTTGCCACACGGTATGACAAAAAATCGAAGGACACACTTGTCGGGGTTATGCAGATTTTTCCAAAAACTGCTGGACGGCTCTATAGGTATTCCATATTCGAATTACTTTTTTTCTTCAAGCCCGATTTCTAATTGGATATTTTTTGTGGTAGAGTATCCTCATGTCAATGTTGCGTGCAGTGAGGATAATTACCGGGCTTATGACGTCGAAGGGAATGAAGAGATTCTGTTTAGGCCTCTCGTGAACATATATTTTGGTGCCGCTCATCTTATATCATTATCCAATTTCGAACAGACGTAAGTCTATATCGTATCTAGACTTCAGTGTGTATATTTTTCGTATTTGACTGCAGAAGTTAGATGGATGAAACCCATTCTTTTTTCTTTCCTGTTTTGCAGAGAAAGAAATGAAGAGTTTGTAGTCAGGGCATATAAAGGCGGCACGAAAAAGGCGAACCACAAATCGACTGCGACTTATTGGCAACGCTATCTTTCTGTCAAAGAAAGTTTACCATCAAGGTAGTTTTTCACTGCATGACGGTGAATCTGTGTGTGACATTGTCTCTGTATTCTGCTCTATACATTAAAAAGAAAGGGATATGTGAGGTATAAGTACCTAAAATGTAGTGTTTGGGGCGGCATGACCCCATAGTTTGTTTATCGCAGATTGAGTACCCAATGTTACGATTTACGTAGCTCTGTTTGTTCCGTTAGTGTTAAGATTGGGTACCTGGGAGACACATTTATCTTAACATTGGGTACTTAGCCCGTGATAACAAGCAACGGAATTATGCTGCCCCAAAACACTACTTAATGGGTAGTATTTATATGTCTGATGGTTATGTATATATTGTTACATGAATTTTTTTGAACATATAGACGTTTCTCTTCACGGGATGATATATTTTTCTAGAAAAATTTTCGAGGATGTATCGCCACCGTTGACTAATGCTTCAGTGCCAAGTACTCCAGCTTCTGTACTATCGGCGGCGTCTTCGCAAACTCCCAGTAATTTTCTTTTTTCCGTGTCTTCCTTTTTTCCTTTACGAAGAAAAGAAACAATTAAACCATGCTACAATATATTTCATAGTTTCTCTTGTGAGATTATAATCTTATTTCTCGTTTACCGAGTTGTTCCGTCGATTTTAGGTGAAGGTGACACATATTACTGGGACACCCGAGCTTCTCCAGACGACATGGAAGAGATGTGGGAGCATCCCGAAGTCCTAAAAGAGTGGACCAAATCAGGAGAGAGAAAAGGAAAGGTCCGCTTCTCCAAAGACGAGAACAAGAGGCCGTATCTTTCTCGGATTGAAGTAAAGGTCGGTTTTTCTAATTCAGAAATCACGCAAACAAACGAATGTGCGCGGATCGTAACTGTAACCGTCTTATCACAGGCTGTTGCAGAGATCATAATAGCCAAACACTTCTGCTCAAAGCGAGTCAAACCAGTAAGACACCGTTCTTTCCTTAACTATTATTTTCTTCTTATTTTATGTATCTTTCGGTCATTTTTGTTGCGCAGGCAGTTCTCTGCGCTCTTGCAGAAGTTGTTAGTCTGCGATTCTTGTGCGGCATCGGACAAAATACCGGGCTGATGAGCATAGACTTCTCCAAAGCTATGTGGCTTTACACGTACGTAGTTTTACTCGGGCCTAATTTAACTAAAATTTCCACAATACATTAATTTATCACTAAAATAGAGGAGTGAAAAAAATGTTTATTATTTGATATCAATTTTACTCGGATCTTTATGAATTTCTGTGTCATATTATTAGCCCCTTAAGTAGGAAGAAATTGAAATGTTTTCAGGGAGTTGGGGTTCAGGGCATACAAGGTTGAGTCCGGGGAGGATCTAACCAAGCCGTTCGTGTCGATGTACTTCGGCGCAGCCTATGTCGTGTGGCTGTGCGAGTACGAAGGAAGGTATAAATTTATATATATAATGCTATCTCATTCAGGCACAAGTACACACACAAACACACACGAAAAATACAAAAATAAAAAATAAAAAACAAACAAAAGTATAGACACAAAACACACGCGCACATGCACACAAACACACAAAAACACACGCCCACCCACGAACACAAATAGAAAATTTGGGCAAAAACACAAAAAACAAGCACAAACATAAACGTACACCTAACACAAACATAAAAAGTTCAAACAGAACCAAAAAAACACAACATAAAACAAACACAAGCACATGCAGGTTGAAACTGATCAATAGTCAAGCCATCTCTGATGATTTATGATTTGCGAAATAACGCGCAGGCAAAGAACTCCGGAGTTTGTGGTTCAGGCCTATTTAGCGGGACCGGAGAACGTGGATTTTCAGGAAACGGGCCCAATGTGGCTCAAGTTTGAGGAAGCTCTCAGTTACTATGGAGAGATCAAGAAGTAGGCCTAACTATGCTTCCTAATGTTTCCGTTTCGTGTTAAACGTTCCTTTTGTCTCTGAAACTTGGGTCTCCGGTTTTGCAGGGAGCCGGTTGGAGGAGGCTGTATCGTCATGTGAGGAACAGAATACATGATCATAATATACATACAGTCACACTCACACAAGCAAATTCTATATTGCGGATTACAAAACTAAAGATCAAAGAGCTAGGCTCAATTCTTTTATGTTATCCTTGTCGAAGTTAATTTATATAGTTTATTTTATATTTTTGACATTGTTAATTTCATGGAATTCGTACTTTGTTTGAATTAATATGCAACATTATCTTCTTGCTCTTTGCTTTGAAACAATTGGTGTATGTAACTCGTACTGTGTGTACACAGAGAGAAGACGATACATACAACTTTTTATAAAGAATCTTAAAACTCAAATTGAATGCAAGTCAAATACGCAATTAGTCCAATACTTTGCTTGAAAGGCAAGCAACTAACCGAGTGAAATAAGTGAAGTGAAAAAAATGATGTGGAGTCATGGTCACTAGGAATAGGATATAGAGTACATAATTGTCACCTTTGTTGTTTCCAGTTGTCTTGTCCTGCCCTCAATGCCCCTTTCAACTCTGTTCGTTGTTGCACTTCGACTTCCGAATTTTTCGTTTTCGACATTAACGCCCCATGGTCTTTCTAGAAGTATCGTTATAATACTCAAAAGTTAATTTTAATTCGTGAGCGACACATGACTAGGCAACGTTTCAGCACACTGCAGGCTGAAATTTACTAGATTATGCAATCTTTATGAAGCAATAAAATGAATCCCGTTCTCGAAGAAAATGGTAGCCATGAAATCCCATGACATTTGAGAGAAAAAAATTCAGTAGAATTTATGAAAACAATCAAATAAATTAAGCATGACATAAGTGAGGGCTTAAAGGTTGTTATGAGCCTTACAGTTATTTTTTATTTTTGGAGTATTTTGTTTCAATCTTTGTAAACTCCTTTGATCGGTTGCTACCACGGTTTTCCTCCGCCATAAGTGAGGGTTTTATTAATAAATTTGAGACAGACCACGGTTTATGTGATTTCCGGCTATTCTAAAAAAAATTAAAAATCAAGCATGGCATAATATCAACATTTTTCTTCATTTTCTTAATGAAGAAGAGAGACCTATCTCTTTTTTATTTATTTCTTCTTCTAATTTTTTTTAAAAGAATAAGGGCATTTTTGCTAAATATTATACATTATAGTTGAAGAGCATTTGTACCAATTATTAATCTTATTAAATCCGTATTATTCTTGTTCTCCATGGCACGCGTGACACAATCTTTGTTTCTCAACCAAGTCATGTCCACTCATCGTCCTCACTGCTCTCCAATCTCATCCACTAATTTTACTTTCATACAGCGATCCATATGTATGTATAAATATATATATAATATCTATATTTCATATAAAGATCTTAGAAATAGGACGAAGTCGATTCATGTCGGAAAGTTGCTACCAATGTGGTCTGGTTTACAAATGGAAGCCAGCTAAATTGCATATTTGACTTTGCATTCCATGCCATATACTTATATACTAATAATATGGCGTATTAACGGCAGTCAAAATCACATATATATATATATATATATATCAATAAAAAATAAAATAAAATCATATATATATATATATTATCGTTACCTACTTCCCCATATTATTACAACCTTCTTAACTAATCCATTAAGTTTAACATTTTAAAAAAGCATCCTTTAATTTGTTATTTATCTGATTTCATCCTCCACGTTCTTCAATTTATTTTAAAATCAATTAAACCAAAGTCAATTCCTTGAGGTAATTGATAACTAAAAAGTGGCCACATTAAGTTAAATAATATCAATAATTACGCTCATCATGCACGACCATAAAGATTGTAACACAAAATGTACATGATATGAAATGTATATCATTATCATTATGATTAATTGATTATGATTTATGTTGTTAATGTTGTCATTACGTGGCGATAATTGTCATGCGAGATAGCGTCAAATAAATTATTTAGGAGAAAATGGCGGCATAAGTTTTCAACTTGTTTATAATTATATAACTCTTCATCTTATGTTTGTTAGCACCTCAAGTTCATGACACTTTGATTTTTATTCGTGAAATGTTCTTTTTTGTATTTATTTTATTTTGTTTTGAGTATTTTTTTTATAAATTAGTTAAAAAAAATTAAGGCAATATTGAGGCAAAAAGAGCTAACGTTTACATCTAATTTGAGGTGCTAATAGAAATATAACAAGATAACGCCGTCGGAAACAAAACTTGAAGATTAATCTATACTAATTACTAAAACATGAGAACTTATGCCGCTATTATTAACCCATTAATAATTAAAATGAGATAATAGTTGCGAGAGCACTAGATTAGGAAAATGGTGAACCCACTATCACATTTCGCCACCTTTTTATTTTATTCCCAATTAAAAGTAAACACCACTATACTATAGTACATGTTTTACTATCTATATCACTTATTATTACATATATAAATAGAAGCTTGCTCGTCCACATTTTAATACATTACAGCAAGTTCATGCACATTATATTAGAGTGTGTATATATATCATAGCATCTATAGCAGATCTTGTATAGGTATGCAGAGATCGGCGATGATCACGTCGAGAAGATCATTAAAAGAGATTACGATGACATCGACGACGAGGGAAATAGCATTGGTAGTGGCGGCTCTCGTGGTGATGATGTCGTCGTCGTCGTCTCCATCGTCGTCGAGACTCGGATTGGGAGTGAGCGGCGTGAGCATGAACTACTACACGATGAGCTGCCCGATGGCGGAGTTCGTCGTGAAAAATACGGTCAACAGGGCTCTCGGGGCCGATCCCACGCTCGCCGCCGGCCTCGTCAGAATGCATTTCCACGATTGTTTCGTCGAGGTACGTAAAATATACATATATCCAAGGTGCACGATATACTAAAGCCTTCATATTTTTACATTAATTTTCATATGTTTCATATATTTCAATATATATATATATTTATATTATATATTATATATTATATATATATAATCATACGTTATATACATTACGATGGCATGCAGGGTTGCGACGGCTCGGTGCTAATAGATTCGACGGATAATAACACGGCAGAGAAGGACTCCCCGGCAAATCTGAGCCTGCGCGGTTACGAGGTCATCGATGACGCTAAACGGCAGCTGGAGAGGCAGTGCCCCGGCGTAGTCTCGTGCGCTGATATCGTCGCTATGGCTTCTAGAGATGCCGTCTTCTTTGTAAGTACAATAGAACTTCTAAATTTAATATTATTAGCTAGGATCAAAGAATTTTATTATATTATCAAAATTCGAAAAGATTAATTTATATAGAAATATAATTTAATCATGCTAATATAATTTAATTCACGAGAATTTATACTGTAAAATAATTACCTGCCTCTTCGTAATAACTATATATAATTAAATATCACGTAGGTATTATACGTTGAGCCCCCGTGCCTTTCTTTGTGTTTCTTGATTGCCAACATAATTAGAATTTGAGTTCACTTAATAGTGATCTCGTACCTTCGTCTTAACTAAAAACATAGATATTACACGTATATACGTGCCAATTATTTATATATAATGACAGTGTCATGTGTATATATTTATGTATATACAAATAGGCAGGAGGGCCAGTGTACGGCTTACCAATGGGAAGAAAAGACGGGAGAAGGTCGAAAGTCGAGGACACCATTAATCTGCCGCCACCGTTCTTGAATGCCTCGGAACTCATCGACAAGTTTTCCAAGCTCGGCTTCACTACCCAAGACATGATCGCTCTCTCTGGTAGAGTACACCCTTCATAAATTAATGACACGAGGACTAAAGACTATCAACATTATTAATTTATCGAGAATTAATCTAATTATTGTTCATAGTCGAGACTAGACAAAACTAAAGTTCAATTGAGGTTATTAATTTACCGAGTATTAATTTAACGGGATTCTACTGTAGTACTTACTACTTATTATTATTATACACACATATATACATATATATACCTAATTAGGTTATAGGAGTGAAAATTTTGTGCTAGACTCATAATAATTCCCGGTTTCTGAGTTCCAGTCTTAAGAAGATGTTTTTTTCTTCTTTTTTATAGAACACCGAGAACTGGCCCATTTGGTCTTGTTTATGAATCAGAAATTGCGTTCAGAAGGAAAAAATGGCTCGGTTTCGATTCATTGATTTTACTTACTTATAAATATTCATTTAATTTAGGGTTTAAACTTTTAATATAAGTTTGATCTCTAAATTTATCGAAATTAATCGATGGTATCGTTTGTACTATTTTACTTTTCAAGTTTGATGTATTTTTACGATATTTTAACATTTTTTAATAACTGGAGTAAATAAAAGATTTTTTTTTTCTCTGGGAAAAAAATTGAACATTTTTAACTCAAAACCGAGTTTGCCAAACTCGGTTTTATCCCAGTCCGCAATGGTTCCCGGTTAAAAAATAAAAACGGCTTTACTGAAATTGATATTTAAAAGCCCAAAATAATCAAAACGGGGCACAAACTAAGGAAAAAGTCCAATATTTAATGTTCCTAGTTTCGTACTCACGAACACACAAACGCAGGGGCTCACACTCTGGGCGTGGCCCAGTGCTCGTCGTTCTCGGACCGAATCGAGAATGCGAACAAGAATGACCCGATGGAAGCCAGCTTCGTCAAGAAACTCTCGAAGACGTGCGGAGGTGCATCAGGAGACACGAAGCAGCAGCCCTTCGACGACACCAGAAATGGCTTCGATAACGACTACTTCGGGGCGGTGATGCAGCGCAACGGCCTTCTGAGCTCCGACCACACGCTCTACATGTCGCCAAAGACGAGGCCAATCGTCGCTGCCTATGCACAGAACCAAGCCATGTTCTTCTTCGACTTCCAGAAGGCGATGCGCAAGATGAGCCTGCTCTCCCTCAAGGAGGGCTCGGCCGGCGAAATCCGCACGAATTGCCGTGCCTTCAACTAGATTTACTTTATGTGTAATTAGCATGATATATTTTATAGGTGTGTATTTAGATATATGGAGTTTACCTTGTATCACTATTTTCTCTTGGTGTGAGTGACTTTGTCCCAATTTTATAATATTATCTGGGATCACTTATGACGGAGGAAAATAATAATAACAACAAAACACGTGAAATTTTACCGTAAAAAATAAAATAATCGTGTATCAAAAATAATAACAAAATCCAGCCAATAAACACTAATCGAAACTAAAGTGAGAATACAACCATAAACATTTTTCTTTTGCTTTCCACTTACTTTGAACGTGAAATTTGAATAATAAAACCATCTCTTCCGGCCTTTAACAGCTTCGTAACCGAATCCATGAACTTCCCTCTAAATATGTCGGAAAATCCATACTAAATTATCAGTTCATTAATATCGATATAATTGAAATATTAAGTTTCTTTGGCTTTTGGTCATTATATTACTAGATAGATGGAAGATCTTTTGCTATCAAGAGATAAAATGACTAAATAAGTACTCACGTGATCAATATCACTTAAGATTAATGGTTAGTAATGCCCCATATAACTGTGCACTTAGTCCCTGATCTTTATGATTTAGCAACAATATTCTCCTAACTTTGAAAAATTAACACTATCCTCTGTTAAAAAAAATAAAAAATCCACACAACATCGAGGGTTATCAATTCATTAGCTAATTACAAAAAGCAATAAAAAGTCTAATTCTCGAAGAAAAATTAATAATTTTTTATTTTTTATAAATTAGAGAGTAAAAAAAGTAGTGAAAAATCTTTGAAGTTTAAGGAGCATTACTACCAAAAATAAATGTTCATGCGAAAAAATGCACAAAAATACAAGGACATTACTGCAAAGTCTGCAAGTACTAACTTTGGGACTTGGTGTCCCAAAAATTAAGAGTGATAAAAAGATGAGACCTTCAAAATGTATTTTACAAGCATGTATAAAAAGCTTGAACCAGAGAAAAAGTCTTTAAATACAACAGAAATCGTATACACGAGTGTATATATATCAGTCCCAGTGCCAATAATCTCATTTACTATAATATCATTATCAATTGCAAGCATGAAAGATAAATTTCTTTTTTCGAATCAATAAGTATTACCTTACCTTTTTTCCTTCTTTTTTTTTTGTTCCCCTTCTTGGACTTATTTTTTGCTAGTCTCTATTCGAGTTACGGCAGCACAACACGGTAAGCAAAAAAAATAAATCGGGGTAAACTGTTCGTCATCTGACCATTTGGTCGTCTTCTTGGCTCACACCGTTTTCCGACAAGTACTCGACGAACTCATCAATCAGATACGGCCATGCACCTTGTGCGTCGTAGTTCGCCAATGAAGGCTCCACTGTCTGCAAAAAAGGTGAATAATATATAAAGCCAGGACAACTTTACGAGTGAGTTTTCCGAAAAAAACCCGTAACAAGTATATCCCGGTCCCCTTTTTTGTTTTTTAAATATACTTTATTTTATTTTTGTTAGACTAACATATTTTTTCATAAGAAAAAATACGGTTTAAGTGGGAACTTCTCAATTTAATCGCACCCGTTCCCGATTCCCAGTTTTGAACAGACCAAATACTGATTTAAACATGGACTTTAATTGGTTATGAACCTGGTTTTTACATAGCTGATACCGAGACTAGGAGCAAAAATTGTTAAAATCCTGGTTCCTGGTCCCGGTATCACACCTCAATATCACAGAAATAAATCTGAACTGAAATTCTCTACAAGTTTGAAGCTTTTTGTTTTTCGAAAAAGAATGTGATTATTTTGGTTCCATGGAGAAAAAAAATCAAGACATGGGCATTTTTTATTCTATATACAATAATCAAGAAAGGAAGAAAAATAGTGTATCGAAGATTAAACTGTTACCCTTGCAAACTCCAATAGTTGAGACCATGTGTCCCGTGAGATCGCTTTATTATGCCGAGCCTGAAACAACACAGTGATTAATATGTAAACGAAATGGAAATTAATTAAAGAAAAACATATAATGGAACATGTAATGGACTAGGGAATTTTTCTTTCTATATACCCTATATTATCAATTTTCGTAAAGATATACCATCTTTAAAAGGGACAACTAATATATACCTTCAAAAAGGAGTGTACTTTTAGTTTCTTTATTATACCATCCAATCATTTTGCTTATTATATCCTCTAGTTTTATTTTTGACAAAAATAAACAAACATTATCAATCGTCAATTTAAGCGGGAGTATATATTTTGGCTGTTTTCGACAATCGAGGGTAAAAAAGAAATTTCTTTCTAAAAGATATTACAGAGCAATGTTTGCGGGGGAATACTTCAGACTTTCAGAGCATTGTTTATGGTAACAAATTTCGAAGAATAAAAGGAGGCGGTTAATATCATCTATGTACCTGTAAAAACTGACACCAGTGATCAACCAACGGCCATTCCCTTTCAGCAAAAAGCAATTGCCACATCCCAATTGCAGTATCCAACGCCAAAGACTTTTGACCCTGATTACAACATTAAAAAATATAAGCCTATGGTCACAGTTGATATTTTCTCCCAAATTTCATAATTCAAGCTAACTAAATTTTATTACTAATTTTTTTTTTTGCACTCAAATTATAAAAATGCATTCTTATGATCAGCATTTCGTGATTACGAATCTACGTTGAAGGGAAGAATTAATTGTCAACCACCTTTTCTTTTGCCCAGCCAAAAGCGAAGTTGTAAATCTCACGGAACTTTTCTGTAAACAAGAAAAAAAGGGTAAGGGCATTTCAACTTTATCATCTCAATATGCTATTTTAATTGCTATACAAACAAGGCAAGGAGAGGCAGAATATATGTATGTATGTATATATATATGTATAAAATTACATACTATAACACATACGTTCATCTTTCAACTCAGAGCGCATAAATAGTAATCTTTCACGGAACTTCTCCAGAGTATCTATCCTGCAATAAATAAACAAAACACTTCGTAAAATACTCAAAGATTCACCAGGTGCATTTACAGTGAAAACGTAGAACTAAAGAAAGCTAGATATGAATGATTTTCGAAAGATCAATTTGCTAATTTTATTAGTTATTTTAGAAGATTAATTTATATCGAAAAAAATATTTTTCCTCACAAAAACTAGTCTACAGAAAACAAAACAAATGAACATTTGATTACCCACCCTAGTGATTGTAATCCACCTATAAACTCCTGCTTGGTAAATTCACACATGGTGGCTGCCTTCATATGCCACGAAACAACTAACTGTTTCAACAGCCCGAGCGTCCAAAAAAATATATTAGTATAGCTTAACAGCAATTATGTCAAATATAAATTGTAAGAAACTGAAAAATGCATCTTGAACCAAAGATATCTGATTTAATATATCGACTAATGAGAAAAATAACCTTGTTTTTTCAGCTATTTAAGTATTGAAAATCGTAGTTGACAAAAAAAATAAAGTATTTTTGTTAAGGTTAAATTTACACTTTCTTCGATATTAATTTATAGTGGAATTACGTTACATGTGATTTCTCAATTCCTTCATTTCGTTCTTTACCTTTTTTTTTTTACTTCCTATTAGATCTTATTTAACTCTCAAATTTAAAGAGAAGATGAAAAATAGTGTAGAAAACGAAAAGAAAAGAAAAGAAAAGAGTGGTTGCTAGGATAGCCTAGTGGTAATTCCACTCCACCTCCAAAGTGGAGGTTGTGGGTTCGATCCCCACTGCAACAAAGCTTCCTTCAAAATAAAAAATAAAAAAAATGCTAGCGCCTATCTCAAAATCTCTCCAAATTTTTCGAATTCGTATGTGCTCTCCTACAGCTGCAATGGACATTTTGTTTTAATATTTCGAACAAGATTGCCACATAACTCGTTTTTAACAGATCAATATTAAGTTTGGGAGATTTGCGTACCATGACTATATCTTGAGGGTCAACCTGCACAGTACAAAGAGATTATATATCATTCAAGTGGAATACGATCATTAGTTACAATAATAGACCACATATGTGTTACTAAATCTTTGGTCTCCCAACATGTGAATTCAAAGCACACAATTTTGATAATAAAGCTATTTCACAGATTATATCACCAACAAATCGCAGGTCTACGTGTCACAATCAGAAAGAGTTACCTGAAGGTCATTGCAAAGGATAGTGATACCATCAGCAAGTATCATATCGGAATAGGGATCTGCAAGAAAAATACAATTTGAGTTGAAAAAATTAAGACGAGTTCAACTACACCATAAATATTATTCACGTTCATGACCATCTAGCGTCCCTTTCCAAAATTATAGAAGTGAAATAGGCTTATTAATCGCCAGTACAAACCCGAACAAATGCAGAACATGAATAATTGAATGTCAATTTGAATGAAAAGTATTATATTAATATCTAAATGGAAGCGAGGCGAAGGAAAAAATAAAAGGTAAACCTTGCCTTTATATCTGGTGTAAAGCTCCTCTAAGTGTCTCGAATCAGTCAATGATTTTAATTGAGGCTGGCTGTAGAAAATATCAAACGCACCCTCGAGATGCCAATCGCTAGCCTTCAAAGCCTGAAGGGCAACTTTTTCACTGCTTAAAGAAAAACATGCACCTCAATCAACACCCGACGCAAAGTATATCTAGTAAAACTAAAGCATAGAGTTGATTTGATTTCTGAAAGATCGAAATACAGGGGAATACTGTGGTCTTTTTCATTCTTTAGACACACAAGTCATGGCTCAAAATTATTATTGAGCTTATGAATCATCGAAGTGAGTAACATACTTTGAGCCCGTTATCATCATGAATTGTTGGACTTTGTCCCGGTGGCCTCTTCCTAACTTGTGCTGTAAAAAACCACACGAATAAATATACTTAAAATTATTATTAAAAACAGTAGAAGCTGAAATAATAATTATAACAAAGAGCTTTATGTCAACTGAAAAAAAAAAAAGAAGAGGAAAAATCAGAAATGGTTAGACTGCAAGCTGAAAAAGAGATGATGAAAATTGGGGCAAAACAAATAAGTAGCTCAAAATCAACCCGAACACCCAAAATATACCGACATTAAACTTAAAATTCAAATTTATAAGGAGACAACCAACTTAACCGAACACATCCACTACAAACTAAAACGAAGACATCAACAAACTTAACCATCTCACCTCATTCTCTGGGAGCTATGAAAATCTTAGAGCAAAAGCGCACAGAGAAAATAAAAATTAAAAATTGTTGCTGACATGAATACAAGAATATGCCAAAGACGGCAAAATGGCCTTCTCTTTTCATAATCAACAGAGATATTAAGCACAGAATAAGCAAGGAGCTAACTGAATCATGAAACTTAACTATATATTAAGTATTTAATATTTTTATCTTTCTGATGTATTAAGAGGTGGATATTGGGGAATTGGCTTGCAAGGAAATTCCGGAACTCGCGTCCTGTGAATCCAACGCAAAAACCATCTTTTCCGGCTATTATTAACAACTAGGAAATCTCTTTCCATGTAAAGACTTGCAGCTAATCAGCAAACCAATCCAAAAACATTCATATATAATTTCGAAAAAGCAGACAATTTCCCCAAAGAACCAAGTGAGATGCAGGACTGCACCGATGAACTTAGCCTTCTCAACCGATGCCTAATCCCTAAACATAATCTGTACGGACATCGACTAAACACCATGTAAAAACTGGTTTTCCAGCTCAAGAGCAACTCGAATTACTGGATAGTATAGAGTGAGAGCGCTAGCGATTTCCGAAGAACCATTGAAGTCGAAGCCTCGGCATCCAAAACAAACAATATACAGAAAAATCGAAAAATCCCCCAAAATCACACATACACACGATTTGCAAGAAGCTCAGAACCGCGAATTATGTGAAATCAACGACGGTACTTACCATTTTGGAGGAAATCGACGACGACGACGACGACGAGAGTCTAGAGAGAGAGAGAGGGGGTGATTGTAGAGAGAGAAAGCTAGGGCTTATCGAGAGCTCTGAATTTCTCTTCTCTTCTCTCTCTCTCTGAGAATCACTTTCAGAGTGTTTGCTTGGTTTCTATTTTCTAAATCTCAGCTCTTTGTAGTCTGTAGAGAGTAATGTCTCTGTCGGATTGTGCTGGCCTTTACCCTTATTTTAATTAGAGAAGTTTGCGGCAAAAGTACCATAGACATAAAGTAACACTTTTTTCCCTCAAATGGTGAAAAATAAATGAAAATTTGAACATTGTTTGTGTGGAAACAAAATGGTAAAAAAATTCCCTACAAAAACAAAACAAAACAGTAAAAGAATTACATATATAAAAAAAAAACTATTGTGCTTCAAAAGTCAAGGTTTGGAACTGATTTTCGAGTACTTAATTTTTGAAAAACCTAAACCTAAAATAGTTATTTTAATCTAGATGCGGATATGTACATGATTTTATGTCAAACCTTTTAAAAAACTACTCATTGTGTGTAAAATGAGTATAAATTACTCCTAAAATGTGTGTCAAATAATTTTTTTAAAAGTTTGCGCAAAATGAGTATTTTATTCATTAATTTTTTTTAAATGATATAGAGTTTGCTTCGACTCGAGTATAAATTACCCCTAAAAAAATCGTCTTTTGTGCCGTTGTGTTTTATTAAGTCTGATGAGATACTTTAGCATTAAACCAAATTAGTGCCAAAAATACAATCGGCTTCGGCTTGATTTTCTATGAAATTAACACTAATCAATTTTATTTTTTTTTGTTATGAGGTAAGATTTGAAAAGCAGTTACTAAAGGTCTAAAACTATTACGAGAATAATTTGTAAGTGTCACACATTCAAGT
This sequence comes from Parietaria judaica, assembly GCA_954871525.1. Classification (NCBI taxonomy): domain Eukaryota; kingdom Viridiplantae; phylum Streptophyta; class Magnoliopsida; order Rosales; family Urticaceae; genus Parietaria; species Parietaria judaica. Next base: position 7,104,602 of record OX940862.1, read on the forward strand.
TCACTTATTATTATTCCTCGAACATTAAATTATACTCAAATGCTGTACTTTGAATTGAAGGCCTTGTATGTGTCACGCTTCTTTTTATTTTTATTTTTATTTTTATCAGAGTTTATTAATTAGTTTTTTCAAATAAACCTTTTATTAATATATTTATGGATCTCAATTCTCAAGTAATATTTTGCTACGACATATCTTTACCTATACCATGAGAAAAATCATATTAATAAATTTAAGATGGGATCTTTGGAATAATTTGTTTTTCTTTAAAAAATAAGAATTTAAAAACTGAATTCTTAATAAATAAAAGAGTTAATCTTAACGAAAACCGTTTGGTACATAACTTGAAAACCGTTTTTTAGTTTTCTAACTTGCATAGTTACACTAAAAAAGGTAAATGATGCTTTGGTGTGTAACTCATCAAATTGAACTCCAAAACATTTCAAGTTTTATTCTGTTTTTCTTAAGGATTTTCAAATACACATTTTTGTTGTTTTCTGTTTTTTCACTCAGTTTTTTCTTTCATGACTCCTTATTTTTATCGACTTCATTAGGAGTAAAATCGGAACCGGGAATCGGGAAGCGAGAAATAACTTTTTGTCCATGTTTCAAAAAAAAAATTGTACCAGTTTCGGTTTTAAAAATTCCTAACTTAAAAACCATATGTATTTTTTAAAATTAAAAATTAAAAACTACAAATAGTATAAACTACGACAATATAAATCTATAATACACTAAAAAAGACGTACTAAAATTAAAAAAATGACATGTAGTTTAAAAAAACTGGGACATATTTTGTTTAGGGCATTATTTATGATTGTATTTAATTTTACATCGTAATGTAATATATGTTATTGTATTTTTAATGTAATAATATTTTTAAATTTATTAATGTATTAAATATTTAATTTTTACGAAAAAATCGAATCGTATTCCAAACAATTATTCTGTTGTTTATTTTTAAAAAGTAAAAAACAAAAATATGTACCAAACAGTTATTTAAACAACTGCAAGTGTTTTTTACACTCCAACTATAAAATTCTGAATAGAGAAAACAAAAACAGTTTGAGTTGTCTACCAAACAGCACTTTTCACTTTGTATTTTTGTCTTACCTAGTATTTCAATTTGTAAAATAATTATATCACAATCTTCACTTTATAGTTTTATCCATGGTTTTAAATATCCAGATATGTCTTCGATATATCCACAACGTGCCTAAAAAATGAGAAGTGCGATACGATATTCGTAGAAAATCGATATATCCATTTATTCGTATTTATCTGTCGGCAAGCGTCGATATCCGTACAATAGAGAGTGCAAAATGACATCGATAACGGCATTTAAAATCGCTCTTCATATTTATATTTGTACTCTATGACTTTATTACAATTCCTAACTTATTTTATTCTATATCGACATTATGTTACTTCAGGTATGACTTTTATGTAATATGTTTGTGTTATATTATGATTTATGAGTGTTTTCTAGGCTATAACTATATGTCATATTTATTAAATTGGTAATTTAGAAACTATATAAAAATATTATTGAAATACTAAAATATTTTCGGAAATATCAGTCGATATATATTTTGATCGGCATGCGATATATCCGCTAAATTATGCGATATTCTTGGCAAGCGATATATCTTTTTCTTCGGATTTATCCATCGGCATGCCCGTCGGCAAGCGATATATCCGTAAATTAGAGAGTGCGAAACGATATCGATATTTAGAACCTTAGTTTTATCTATACGTAACTATTCCATAAGTGTTTAACAAAATCTTAAATTTTTAAAATTTAGATTTATACTTCGTATATATAAGAGGTAAAAGTAGTGTTTAACTTATTGAAAAATTAATTTAATAAAACCTTAATAATGCAGATAAAGGACAAATTTTTAAATTACTTTTATTTCAATTTGTAAAATAATTATATCACAATCTTCACTTTATAGTATCTATACGTAACTATTCCATCAAGTGTTTAACAAAATCTTAAATTTTGAAATTTAAATTTATACTTCGTATATATAAGAGGTAAAAGTAGTGTTTAACTTATTGAAATTTTAATTTAATAAACCTTAATAAGGCAGAAAAAGGACAAATTTTTAAACTACTTTTATGTCAATTACAATTACTTAGTGAAAGAAAGCCTTATTATTTCCTCTTATTTTTGTTGCCAAGCAACAAAGCGAAGTAAAACAGAATCCAGAAGAGGAAACCCCAAGCCACAACCACCAACAGGCAGTACCACTTCTCCAGATCGTCGATGTCTTGGCTTCTCAACACGCCGGAGCCACTCACGAGGCACGTCGAGGCCGTCACGTTAATGCCAGTAGCGGCGCTCAAGCTCCGCAACGATGTCACTTTCGCAGCGAAAGAGGCGTTGCGGAGAGGCGTGTCGTCGAAGATTCCCGTGCCCCGTACGAAACACCTTGCCGTGCCCTCGAACTCGTTCTGCGTGACCGCGCCGTACGAGTACTTGACAGTGGATAAGTAGTGGAACCAAATCCAGTACGGCGGAATCCGGCCTCTCACCACGAAGAAGCCGCTTAAGAGGAAGAAGTACGACGAGACCGACATCACGACCGTGAAAGCCACCAGAGTGTTGCGAATCATGCTCGAGGAGAACACGATGAACCCATTCGCTGCCCAAAAGGAGGCGAACACGACCAACAAGTAGAAGACGAATCCGGAGAGTCCTCCCCCGAGGCCGACCATCCAGAAGGTCACCGCCGCAAAGGTGGCCGACCGGACGGCCAGCGACGGGAGGTCGCCGAGGCAGTGAGCGAGAACGTACGATGAACGACGGTACATGTTGTAAGCAGTTTCTTTGTAGATGATGCATCGTTCTTCGAAGAGAAGTGGGATGTTTCGGCAAGTGTTGTAATACGGTACCATCATGGCATAAGCAAAGAACCCTAAGCGCCTTCGGATTCCGCTCTCGGAATCGTCGAGTTTCGGAAATACCGTGGCTAGCATGAACCCGGTTATTAAAAGTGTGATTAACTGGCTGCAGAATAGCTCCGGCATTCTTCGCGAGCTGATCACCGAGCGCTTGATCAGAACCAGTGCTTCGAGCCAGAATGGATTCGCGAAATTTGAAACTTTGTTGCGAGATTTGTGGTTTTCCCCACCGGAGATGACCTTCCTTTGAGAAATGACTGAACTCAAGGCTTCCGTGAGGGAGAGATGACGGCGACCATCGCCTGAGTTATTCCTGGCGAGTGAATCTTGGTTCAGCCACTTATTGTTGAACTCTACTAAATGGCTATTCCCGTCTGGAGAGTTTTCGAGGTCACAGATCCGATCCAAAGCGAACTCAACATGGTTTGCGTTGTCGGGAATTGGGTGGCCGAAGTTGGAGAAGAACTCGGGAAGTTCCCTCGGAGTTCCTGTGAAGACAGCCCGTCCACGAGATAGGAAGATCAAGCGGTCGAAAAACTCCATTATCCGGTAACTCGGCTGGTGAACAGACATGACCACGACTCTCCCGCTGCGGGCGATTCTCTTGAGGACTTTCACCACCATGAAGGCATTCGTGGAGTCCAGCCCTGACGTGGGCTCGTCCAAGAACAGGAGGATTGGGTCGTGGATCATGTCGACTCCAATGGAGACACGCCGTCGCTCGCCGCCTGAAACGCCATGGTGCGCCTCATTGCCGATGAGGTTATTCTTAACGCTCTGGAGACCTAGCTGCTCAATCAGCCTCCGTACTCTCTCCTTCTTCTCGGAATCTCCCAGCGCGCGCGACAGCCTGAACTCCGCCGCAAACATGAGCGTCTCCTCCACCGTTAGCATCGGAAACAAAAGGTCGTCTTGCATGACGTACGCGGTGATCGCCTTCAAAACCTGCGGGTCCACCGTCTCACCATTCAACGAGACGTGTCCCTTGAGGCTCCCTCTGGCGATCCGGTTGGCTAAGGCATCGATGAGCGTGGACTTCCCCGAGCCGCTCGGGCCCAGCAACGCAAGTATCTCTCCGTCGTGAGCTGCACCGGAGACGTCATCGAGAATGGTCTTCGTTCCCGGATTGTTACTTCTCCGGAGCAGCGATGAAAATGAGAGCTCGGGAGAGAGCTTTACGCTGTAAGTGAGGCTACTGAAAGAGAGTACAAAAGAGAATGGTCGAGGCTCAGGGCTTGGAGTTGCATTGATTTCTTCGATGTCGAGCACTTGATCGTCCTCTTGATGTTGAGCTTTCTCAAGGTTATTCTCGTCCATAATCTGCATAATATTATATATACATTTGTTACTTGGTGTTTCAAACAAACAAAAATAATGAATCTTGTTATTAGAATTTTATGCGACATAATAATAAGTATTGTTAATTAACGCTGAAAATTACAAGCATATAAACGGCCTTAAATTGGATCCGTATATCAGCTACATTAAATAAAGGTAAACTGCGGCTAATGTACTCAATATTTGATCTTTTGTGGGTTATGTACCCAATGTTTGATCCGTTAGATATTTTTGTGTTTTCCGTCAGTTGACTGTTAGAGAGTTATCCTCCTCTATATGTACACTTTTTGTATTTTTGACATAAGTCACTTATTTTTTGTCCAAATTTTATCCACGACCTATGTTTGGAAAGATAAGAGATAGATCTACAACTTGGATGTTTTAAGTTTTGTAAAATATGAAAGTTTAATAACAACGTAAAACTTGACATTAATTTAATGCAAAATATTTGTTTCGAGCAAATTTAATATACTTAATGACTTTTTTTGATGAAACGTAAAACTAAAAAGCTGTAGATAATTTTTTTTGTCTTTTCAATGGGTATTTGTTTATAAAGTTTGGACAAAAAATGAGTGAGTTATGCCAAAAATATGAAAGATCACATCACATCTTTCATATTTTTGGCATAACTCACTCATTTTTTGTCTAAAATTGATAAACAAACACCCGTTGGAAAGATAAAAAAAAATTATCTACAACTTTTTAGTTTTACGTTTCATCAAAAAAAGTCTTTAAATATATTAAAATTTACTCGAAACAAATATTTTGCATTAAACTAATGTCTAGTGTACGTTGTATTTGAAATTTTTTATTTTTCTAGAACTTATTTTACAAAACTTAAACACCAAAGTTGTAGATCTATCTCTTATCTTTCAAACCATAGGTCGTGTATAAAATTTAGACATAAAATGAGTGAGTTATGTTAAAAATACGAAAAATGTACATACAGAGGAGGATAACTGAGTCAACTGACGAAAAACACGAAAATATCTAACGGATCAAATATTGGGTATATTAGTCGCCGAAAATAAACATTAGGTACATAATCCGCAGGAGATCAAACATTGAGTACATTAGCCGGAGTTTACTCTTAAATAAATTAACATTTCTATTAATACGATTGGAACAGTTGAGGTTTATATTTTTATGTACAATGGTATCATTCTCATCATCGTGATCATGCGGTTTCTCGAAGCGATGTAGGGTTGCTATGATTGTTTCGCGCATGAATGTCGAACGACGATCCACAAACTCAAATGTTAGATTTAGGAGGTTGAATTTGTATCTCTTAGGAATACAAATATTTGGGAAGATGATTAAAAAAAACATTTAAGTTTGTACTCCTATCATTTTAACCCTCACAAGGCGAGACAAGATAGTTAAACTCAAAAACAAAATGACAACAATTGATTTGTTGTGCTGTTATAAAAATTACTTATTATAAGTAATTTTATAAAAAAAGTGTTCTTTAATTAAGAGATTTGGTGTTTGTTTTTAAATAATTTAATAATTTGTTTTTAAATAATTTAATAACATTAACTTCTCACTTATTATTGGATTCGTCTCTTCACAAATTTTCCAACACAATTTTTTTATGTTAATCCGAGTTATAAAATTAAACTTATGTCTTTTTCAATTTTATGTGGGGAAAAAAATAAAAATAAATAAAAAGAGAAGAAAGATAGAACCTTCAAAATATATTTTTTTTCAAAAGCATAGCGTGATGCCTTTCAATTTTGCCTATTAAAAAGTAAAAACTATTTAAAAGTAATTTTAATTAACTTACCAAACACAATACTCTCCGTAAAATTACGAAAAAACCAAAAACACCTCCTGGACAACCTCAAACGGGCCCTTAAAAGAGCTCGAAACCCGCTTAGATAATTATCTAGTGACATCCGAAACAAAAGTTATGCCCAGTCAAAATTGGCCCCTCCTTGAGCATCTCTAAAACCCTAATACCAAGACCTATTTTTTTTTTTGTAGGTTGGGCCTCATCATCCATAAAGTAGATTCGGAATAGTTCATTCCGAAAATGAAGACAAGAACATAATATGGAGAAAGACATAAAAAAATGTAAACCTTAAAGCTTAAAAGTTCTCGGAAATCACTTGAAGAACATTTTCAAGCAGTTCCAGTTAGCTAGGACACACGAGTAAAAAAAATCGGCCCTTCAAAGTAGGGGTTCTCTATTCAGGCTAAAAACGGATGTTATTTTCAAGCAGTTCCAGTTAGCTAGGCACCCGAGTAAAAAAAAAAACGGCCCTTCAAAGTAGGGGTTCTTTATTCAGGCTAAAAACTCGACTAGAAACGGATGTTATTTAAATAAAAACGCTTTCAAAGACTCGGAATATTAATTAGTACTATACTTACCTTATTTTTGCTAATCCGCAAACATGCGTGCAGTGAGAAGTTCAGAGAGCTATAATATGGCTCTCTGATGAAAAAGGAAACACAATAAAATCAGCTTGCAGCGGGATGAGGAATAATAAAGGATATATTGTATAAAAAAATAATACCCGTTGTCTTGTTTCTTCAAATTAGTTAAGAGGAAAGATATAAAAATAAAATCATACAAAAATGAAGGGAATCTTGATATCACTGTAATTTGACTTGTTTCCACGACTATACGTGCTTAGAATTGAGTGATTATTACTACATTATATTGGATATTTATTTTAAAAAAGTTCAACGTCATCGGTTTCGGACCATGAATTAGTTACCGCTATCAATATCGTTAACTTAACTTCTATGGGTTTGGCGTGTGCTTTCTCTTGGTCGACATGGTGCCACAGCCCATATATATATATGTATTGTAAATAAATTGCTAACAAAAACAAGGTTTGAAAAATACTATCCCGAATTTTTTATAATTCTAACAATATTTGCCGCTAAAAAAATTGTATGGAGATTGCCCCATTTTTTTATTTATATTGTATACTTTTACTGCTAAAATAAATATTATATATTTACCGCCTCCGTTTTTCTAACTTGTATACGCTGAAAATAAACATAGTATATATACTTGCCGCCTTAATTTTCCTAATTTTTGTACTTTTGTTGCAAATATATATTTTTATTAAGAATTCAGCGTTTCGCCTCATGCATGTCATGCTTTCACCTAGTGTGACTATAAAGATACATGACACCGATTATTCCATGACATTTAATTGAATAAAAACACTTGACAACTCTGTGCATATATATCATCGTGCATAGCACCTTATCAAATTTGGCCACAATCTCTCTTTATTTCAAGATATGTAACATGCCTCAACGTGCTCTGATCTAATTTGTATCTTATCAAATCTTTAGAGGATACGTTATGACTATTTGAAACATGAATATTATTTATACCTAGAGTATTTAAAACTTGATATTGTTTCTATCGTGTGACAATGACTTAATAAATTTGAATCATTCGGTCTTTCATTAATCCATTATTTTTAACAAAAACATTAAAAGGTCAACGTGCTCTCCATGACTTTCTAATACACCTGCATAATTTAGAGGCGAGGGAGACACGTTTCAGGAGGGACACGGGCCTACTCTAATTTTTTGTTATAATTTTTTATTAATATTTTAATATATAAAAATCCAATATTTTATTAAATATATGAAAATCAGTATTCACTCGTCTTTTAAACCTAAATCACGATCTCTTTTCCCTTCTCTCCTAATATTCATCGATTCTTCTTTCTTCTCTCTCCCAAAATCGCACGACGTGGATTTTCTGAAAACCTCGCGTTCAAATTCGATCAAGGCTGTTGCGGGCCTGCGGCGGAGAAGAAGTCCTGAAGGAAATAAGTACTTTTTGCAAAGTTATAAATTGATTTGTCGTTTTCTAGTGTTGGGCAGGGCCGGCCCAAGGTTTTCGGGGACCTTGAGCGAAAAGTCAAAATGGGGCCTTTAAAAATAAAACTAAACATTAATATATTTGATAAACCTAATAATCTAAGTACTTACAGTTACAATTTTTCCACTAATTACTTTCTTTTTAACCTATCACAAAAACACATAAATGAGAATTAGTTCTCTATAATTTCATATTCCAAAAAAAAAAATATAAAATAGTGTTCTTACCGTCTTCACGAAGATAAATCTCGGGAAAAATCATTCTCAAAAGTCACAATTCGCAAACAATAATCTAATCAAGGAGAAAAAAATGAGCTTTTGTGCGTTGAGGTTGATCAGAATTGAAAGAAAAGGGAAATAGAGAAGGAAAGACTAGGAGGCGCAAGAGGGAGAAGTTGAATAAGCGTGGTAAAACAAACAATTTATCAAATTATTATATTTTATTAATTTATGAATATAATAAATAAATGGGCCCACTTACTTCAAATACATGCTAAAAATCAGCTTTTGACTATCACCTACTTTTCTTATCGTTGTACCATTTAGAAATATAAACTTTAATTTTTATTTATTTATTTATTTATTTATTAAATATAACAATAGTTGTTCTGATATGGAAGTTGGGCTTTTAATTGGGGGCCCTTTCAGAGGTGGGGGCCTTGGGCTGCAGCCCAGTCCGCCCTAACTATCAGGCCGGGCCTGGTGTTGGGTGACTCGAATGATCGATTTCCAGGTTGAATCTCATCACGGTTTGTGCTCCATATTATAATTTTATAATTTTGGGTTCTTGGTTTTCCTTTTTGAATCTTGTTTGAAGAGTGTGTGAGAACTTGTGAATGATCGACTTCCGAATGAACTTCTGAAATATAGGTATTTCATGAATCATGATTGTGTATTGAATGATCGATTTCCGAATGATCGAGTTCCAATTTGACCGATGCTTATGTATTGTATTATGATGATTCATGATTCATACATGATTAAGAAATCAGCTCAGAGAGTTTTTTTTTTTTTTTTTTACGAATATTATCAAGACTCGGTTACGAAATCGAATGGTAGATCAATGGATGAATTATAGGATTGTGTACATTAAGAGAGATATTTTTTATTGTACTGATAACGAGAAGATTCTACAATACTTTCAAAATATGAAATCTCGGCGTCAACTTCTGCAGTAAGTATTTAAGTTTTATCTGTTTAAGATTAGTTACGATTATTTTAGTTTTTTTTTAAGATTAATTACGATTAAGTTTTTTTACTTCTTTCAATTGGGAAAAAATTATTTCATGTGACATTAAGATTTTGAGTTATTTAATTTTGCATTATTTTTTCAAGATATTTCTTTTATAAAATAGTGCCCCCATCGGTTGAAAAAGTTAGCTTTGCCACTGCCCGCATCATAATATATATATATATATATATTACCAAAATGGAGGTAATTGTTTCAACTGAAACTTTCAAACCATGATCTTCTCCATCCATCAAGAACAAAATGCCTCACATACCTGAAAATTATCTGCTCTGATCCTAAATTTAACACTCTCTCCAAAACCCTGAATCATATATTAACGGAGACTCTGGGCTTTTACTTGCCGCTTTCGGGGAGGATCAAGAATGAAGTCTATCTATGTCGATCGCTTCGACACGAGCTTCCATTCTCGGAGGCCATGCGACGGAATATTTCAAGCTCAATGAAACTTATTCAAAAAATAAGCTCGTTCCTTCCAGAGGGAACGCATCACAACCGACTTAACGCTGGCTATCCAACCAGACATCCTCGCTTGCAGCGAGTAGCAATCGGACCAGCTTGTACGATGAGTCAATGCATTATCTTTATATCCCGAGGGGTATAACCCGACTATGTCATGACATCTAATCTTGTCAGATGCAGCGGTTCGTTTTCCGGCGGTAAATGAGCCGCCGAAGAAGTATCCAGATCATTTCAAATGAGCTGGGAAGACTCCGTCCCGTGCTACAATATGATCTGGATACTTCTCCAGCTCAGGTAAGCACCTCCTCTCTCTCCGGCGCTTGTCTCATTCGATATAAGCTTCCACACCTCTACTCTATAGCGACTCCAGAGGTCTGTGCGCCTCGCTCCGCTGCTGTCATCTCCGACCACTGGTTATCTTCTGCATTCGTTGAATTTCTCATTGAGCTTCTGCTTGAGTACATAGCCTCCATCTAATTAGTGACCTGGAGTCGAAAGAAAAAAAAATTGTGAATGAATCTGTGAAGAGAACCAACTTAAACCGCAGAACCCATTTGTTGATGTCAGATTTCGTCAAATCCATCCTTAACATAAGGCGTGCCATTACGGCCCAAAAACGACGTCGAATAGAGGCAAGAAATATGTTGACCGTAGTCAACATAAAAGCCCAGTTTGTGAGAAAAGGCTTAACCCATGAAGAAAGGCCCAATTCGCAGAAAAAGCCCAAAGTGAAAAGGCTCAATCAACCCTAACCCTATAAATAATAAAAGAAACCTCATTAAGAGGGGATCCAAGAAAATCAGCCGAGAGACATTCAGCCAAGAAGGAGGAAAAAGAGAGGAAAGAGAGAGAAGAGAGAAGAAAACCAACGAAAAAGAGAAGAGAAAGAATGAAGAGATCAAGCCAAAACTCATTGAACTACGTGATGACCTGATCCTGGTTCACCGGGTACGTAGGCAGCCTCGTCGAGAGCGGCGTGGTGCGGCATCAAATCATATCCTTATCATTATTCTTCGATTGTCCAAGCTAATAAACGGGGAAAACCGAGTCCTTTCGGGATAAATAAATCAGGGAATAATCGTGTATATATTTTTATTGCGTTCTTTACGGTTTTCCTTGTGACTGCAAGGTGGTAAAAATTGCCCTCTACAGTTTGGCGCCCACCGATGGGGCTTAGTTTTTCTCTAGCTCACAGCCAGGAACTCGAAGAGAAGACGACTGACGACGATAACGACAGCACCGAGCGCTGATCTCGTCTTTACCTTTGATAAATAAAATTGTGTTTTGTTTTTAGCGTTTTCTTATAGGCCTTGCCTTGATCGTCGATTCGCCGGGTCATTCGCCTCTATCGGATGCTCGAGGCATAAGTTATGAACATCGGAAGATTGGTCACCGAGGACGACGGCTTCGTAAAACGCCTGATCGTCGCCCGTCACTCTTTGGACCATATCCCCGTCATTACTTATCATATAAACATAATTTCTTATTTTTCCCGAAGATTATGTCTGGAGCTTCGATTTGACAGGTCATTCGCCCCTATCAGACGCTCGAGGAAAAAGTTATGGACGCCGGAAGATTGGTTGCCGAGAGAGATGGCTTCGTCAGACGCCTGCTCGTCGCCCGTCGCTCTTCAGATCATATTCTCGTTTCTATTTATCATCTAAACATGATTTCTAGTTTTTCTCAAAGATTATGTCTTTAGCTTCGATTTGGCAGGTCATTCGCCCCTATCAGACGCTCGAGGAAAAAGTTATGGACGCCGGAAGATTGGTTACCGAGAGCGATGGCTTCGTCAGACGCCTGTTCGTCGCCCGTCGCTCCTCAGACCATATTCTCGTTTATATTTATCATCTAAACATGATTTCTAGTTTTTCTCAAAGATTATGTCTTTAGCTTCGATTTGACAGGTCATTCGCCCCTATCAGACGCTCGAGGAAAAAGTTATGGACGCCGGAAGATTGGTTACCAAGAGCGATGGCTTCGTCAGACGCCTGCTCGTCGCCCGTCGCTCCTCAGACCATATTCTCGTTTATATTTATCATCTAAACATGATTTCTAGTTTTTCTCAAAGATTATGTCTTTAGCTTCGATTTGATAGGTCATTTGCTTAAAACGAACGCTCGAGGAGAAAGTTACAGATGTTTAAAGAGCGCATCACGAAGAGCTTATCACGAAGGGAGGAGCTCGAAGAGCTCATCACGAAGAGCTTGTCACGAAGAGGAAAGCTCGAGGAGCTCATCTCGAAGAGCTCATCACGAAGAGCTTATCACGAAGAGCTTATCACGAAGGGAGGAGCTCGATGAGCTCATCACGAAGAGGAAAACTCGAAGAGCTCATCACGAAGAGCTTATCACGAAGAGGAAAGCTCGAGGAGCTCATCTCGAAGAGCTCATCACGAAGAGCTCATCACGACGAGGAGAAACTCGATGAGCTCATCACGAAGGAGAAGACCCCGAGGAGCTCATCACAGAGAAGACCTCGAGGAGTTCATGAAGGAGGAGCTCGAAGAGCTCATCACCAATAGAAGATCGTCACCAAAAAGAGCTCGTCACCAGACAGCTCGTCATCAAAGAAAGCTCGCCTCCACCGGGAAATCATCAACGAAGACGCCATTACCAACATTTCGAGGAGATCTGATTGAGACGCGCTCGACTATGACGACCCTCATAAAACCGAAGTTTGATGCGGACACGACGAGGTTTATCCTAACCAAGGCGCAAAATCGGCGACGAAGTTGGCTGACCTCATCGCAAAAAAAGGTAACAATATACATATGTCTACAAAATTATAAAAAAACCGGCGAGAGTGCCGAGAAAACATATATATACATTTAGGGTACCGACCAAGCCCAAAACGGCGAAAATGCCTGATATACCAAACAAAGCCGCTCCGGCGCACAGCTGGGTACATAAGCCGCTACGGCGCATACCCCGGCAAACTACAAAGCCGCTCCGGCGCACAGCTTGGTACGTAAGACGCTACGGCGCATACCCAAAAAAATACAAAGACGCTCCGGCGCAAATCTTGATTGATACATCGCGACAGAGCCCGGTGCATACCGACAAGCTCATCGCCGAATATCACAAACTACTACGGCAAATGGGCCAACATACAAAAGAAACTACTACGGCAAATGGGCCAAGCATACAAAAGAAACTACTACGGCAAATGGGCCAAGCATACAAAAGACACTACAACGGCATATGGGCCAAAAAAAACAAATCAGTGCCAAGCACTTCATCGCGACAGAGCCCGGTGCATACCGACAAGCTCATCGTCGACAAATCAAAGAAAATACAAAGCCGCTCCGGCGCAAATTCCGATCGATACATCGCGACAGAGCCCGGTGCATACCGTCAAGCTCATCGCCGACAAATCAGTGCCAAGCACTTCATCGCGACAGAGCCCGGTGCATACCGACAAGCTCATCGCCGACAAATCAAAGAAAATACAAAGCCGCTCCGGCGCAAATTCCGATCGATACATCGCGACAGAGCCCGGTGCATACCGACAAGCTCATCGCCGACAAATCAGTGCCAAGCACTTCATCGCGACAGAGCCCGGTGCATACCGACAAGCTCATCGCCGAATAATCAAAGAAAATACAAAGCCGCTCCGGCGCAAATTCCGATCGATACATCGTGACAGAGCCCGGTGCATACCGACAAGCTCATCGCCGACAAATCAGTGCCAAGCACTTCATCACGACAGAGCCCGGTGCATACCGACAAGCTCATCGCCGACAAATCAAAGAAAATACAAAGCCGCTCCGGCGCACAAAGCCCGGTACGTAACACGCTACGGCGCATACCCCGACAAACTACAAAGCCGCTCCAGCGCACAAAGCCCGGTACGTAACACGCTACGGCGCATACCCCGGCAAACTACAAAGCCGCTTCGGCGCACAAAGCCTGGTACGTAAGACGCTAGTGCGCATACCCCGGAAAAATACAAAGCCGCTCCGGCGCACAAAGCCTGGTACGTAAGACGCTAGTGCGCATACCCCGGAAAAATACAAAGCCGCTCCGGCGCACAAAGCCTGGTACGTAAGACGCGAGTGCGCATACCCCGGAAAAATACAAAGCCGCTCCGGCGCAAATCCTGATTGATACATTGCAGCCACAAAATAATTTACAAAAGGAAATAGAGGAAGTTCAATCATCCCGAACAACTTTGTCGGCGACTTGCTCTATGACGAATTCCGCGCTCTCAACTAGGACATCCATAAGAAGCCTCTCCACCGTGGAATATTACTTGGGGTCTCGCCTCATGAACTCGAGCAGAAATACCCGAAGGAGCCCCTACCGGCTCAGAGATTCCAAACTTGTCGTGTGCTCGGAAAGCCTCATCGTTCGGGTCCTCGGAGAGCGTGGTGACGGTACGCCTTATCAGATCTTTCGAGAAACTCTTCGAGGATGACAAAGTGCCCATCGCTCTCATTAAGAAACGAGGCTAGCACCCCCTCGGCGTACCTCAACGGACAAGAAACGTGAGGAGTCTCAGCGACCTGCGAGAAGGAAGCTGAAAATAGATGGGTAGTAATGAAAGAAAGAATGCAAAAGGAACAACATGGCGACGACAAGGTAAAAGGGAAAAAAGTCTGCTACTTTATTGATAATATTGTCGAAGAAAGAGTCCATCGTAGGAAGAAATTCATCACCGCGATGAGTTCGTTGCTATAGCGAGCTCGTCATCACGAGGAGTTTGTCAAAGAAGATTTCACCGTCATGAGAAAGATGCTTCATCCGACGAAACCAACTACAACTCAGCAGGATTCTGCATCAGCCTCCCAAATGAAATCCACCAACCAACAGATTACGATAAATTTCTCCGACAACATTTCTCGAGGTAAACGCATCAACCAAAGTGGTCAACAAAGCTCGAAATTAATAGTTTGTCTTTCATTTTACCAAGTGTTTCACACTTGATAAAATGGGGGACTAACTGTTGATGTCAGATTTCGTCAAATCCATCCTTAACATAAGGCGTGCCATTACGGCCCAAAAACGACGTCGAATAGAGGCAAGAAATATGTTGACCGTAGTCAACATAAAAGCCCAGTTTGTGAGAAAAGGCTTAACCCATGAAGAAAGGCCCAATTCGCAGAAAAAGCCCAAAGTGAAAAGGCTCAATCAACCCTAACCCTATAAATAATAAAAGAAACCTCATTAAGAGGGGATCCAAGAAAATCAGCCGAGAGACATTCAGCCAAGAAGGAGGAAAAAGAGAGGAAAGAGAGAGAAGAGAGAAGAAAACCAACGAAAAAGAGAAGAGAAAGAATGAAGAGATCAAGCCAAAACTCATTGAACTACGTGATGACCTGATCCTGGTTCGCCGGGTACGTAGGCAGCCTCGTCGAGAGCGGCGTGGTGCGGCATCAAATCATATCCTTATCATTATTCTTCGATTGTCCAAGCTAATAAACGGGGAAAACCGAGTCCTTTCGGGATAAATAAATCAGGGAATAATCGTGTATATATTTTTATTGCGTTCTTTACGGTTTTCCTTGTGACTGCAAGGTGGTAAAAATCGCCCTCTACACCATTAATGGAGTTTGTAATAAAAAGGGAAGATACCAGATTTTTCCACAGGTCTTGTTGTTTGCTGTAGGATGGTAATGGCGATTTTTTTTTTTGTGTGTGAGAGAGAGAGAGTAGTATGGAATTAGAGGATGGAAAAGTGGAACAATTTTCGTTAAGGTTTTTAAGTTGGCTCTTAGACACCCTGCTTTTTTAATTATTTGAGTACTTTTGCCGATTTTAATTAGCATTAGACTATAAGGCATGAGAGTAAATTTAAGGGTAAATGAACGAAATGCCCATTTGTGATTCGAGGTTTTAAAAAAATGCCTAAATTTATTTTTGGTAATTAAAACCACCAACTAATAGAAATATGGACCAATATACCCTTCCTCTTTTTTTGATGTGTGGATATAATAAATAAGGTATTTTTTAATTATTAATTACAGTTTTTATATGTCGATTAAAATTAAATAAAATAATTTTGAATTAATTAAAAATATGTTACTTAAATATAGCATTATAAAATTACTAATTAATTGCTCAAAATACTTACGTAACTATAATTACGAAACTACAATTATGTAACTATAGTTACGAATACGTATATGTAGATACCAACTTTAATCACAAAAAAATTGTAATTACGAAACTACGATTACGTTACTACAATTAGGAATTACAATTACGTAACTATAGTTACAAATACGTATATATAGTTACGAAACTTTAATTACGAAAAAATTATAATACGAAACTGTAATTACAAAACTACAATTTCGTAACTATAATTACAAATACACATATTTTTATGAATACATATATATAATTACCAAATGGTTTTTGTCTTACGAAGACTTCATGTATCATCTCCGAGCACTCTGGCGAACCCATTCTCTTCTCCGACAAACACTGAAATCGTGTGCTTCCACCATGGCGCGGAACGTTTGTGAAGCAGCCTCGCTCTCTGACATTGCCGTCTCCAGCTTCGAGAAGTGGATCGTCGGAGACGGTGCCGTGCCGGCGGCGTATGGATGGGTTGCAGTCAGCCTTTAATCAGAGACGATAAGGCAATAAGGCAAAGGAGAGGTGACAGAGGCAACGGGATGCGACGGAGGCGACGGGAAGCTACATGACGGCGCGAGGCGAGGGGCTGCCGGTGACGAAGCCGGGTGAGAAGCCGCGCGTGGTGGTGGTGGGGTCGGGGTGGGAGGGGTGCGGCTGAAGGTGGACGTGTTGTGTATTAAGGAAATTGTCAAAATACCTTAATTATTAATGGGTTTATAATTAAGGAAATTATCAAATACCACAACTATAGGGAAAATTTTTGAAATTAATATATGATTAATAATAAATAAACAAAAACTAAAATTAATAACTAATAATAAGGGTAATATAGTCCAAACAAAATTATTATTGAGTATAAATTAGTTTTATGAAACTATGGGCATTTCTTTTAAACTTTAAATGTATTTTGGGTATTTTGTAGGTTTTTTATAAATTTAATTTAATAAAAATTATTAATTTATGGGATGTAATATAACTAGGTTGTACTGAGTGGCGAGACCGTGATATATTTATAGGCTAGAATTCGGCAACAAAAAATTCCTAAGATAAACTACTTTTTCTCAGAAAATTTCCCCACACAATTACAGCATGTCAGCACAGCAGTGTACAATATTGAAATAAATACTCACCCAGAAAAAAAAAGAAAGAAAAAAAAAAAAAACTTAGGTGCGCAAACACTACATATCACTCGACAATTATAGAACACAGAAGTCAGAAAACCAACATAAGAAAGTGTAATCAAAGCCTTGAAATGGCTGCTGCATATGGGGAAGCGAAAGCCATGAAGTTGACATCAGATTCCAACGCAGCCATAAGCTTCTTCTCCAAGATCATGGTAGCTTCGATTCTTTTACCCGACGGCGAATCAATCAAATACACCATGTTACTGAAAGCAGGCCCAGGTTTTCCGGCAACTCCAAGCTTCACCAGCTTCCCGAAACCGAAATCGATATCGTTGAAGAAACCTTTCAAGTTGCTGAATCCTATCTCAAATGGCCTTTCACCAAGTTTCTCCAGAAGAGAAAGAGACCGACTGAACCTACTCAGGTGCGCCTTCGAGCCTAAAGCCCCCTCGAAACCTTGTCCGGCTACTCTGTCGAATGTACGGTGATACTCTTTCATAGCTCCCTTCAGCTTCGTCACCAGTTCTGGCAGTTCCATGCTTTCCGCGGCCGCCGCCGCCACTACCGTCCAGAAAAGGTTTCCAATCATAAAATCCTGCGACTTTAAGCGGTCCCGAAGGTTCACCGCTTGGCGCACTAAGGACAACTGTTTCTGAGATCCCGAGGCCGTCTGATATGCCTCCGTCGCGTGCTTCCATATGAAGCATGTCACAGCTTCGTGGCGTGTGGGTTGTGTCACACGCTCGCTCTTCGCCTTTTCTTGCAGGGTTTCCATGGCTTGACCGCTGAAAATAAACGTCTTCATAACGAAGTTTCCTTCCCGGTAGTACAGTGTCCGATTCAAATTATCGGAATAATTCTCCGGCAAATCCTTAACAGCCGGAAAGAGAATTGCTGCATCCGAGAAATTTGGCTT
Source organism: Parietaria judaica (assembly GCA_954871525.1). Lineage (NCBI taxonomy): Eukaryota > Viridiplantae > Streptophyta > Magnoliopsida > Rosales > Urticaceae > Parietaria > Parietaria judaica. The sequence goes on from OX940862.1 coordinate 7,122,542, forward strand.
CATGACTTCTTTGCTTGCTCCTCGGCACATAGCGGCCCAAGAGTTGATCAAAAAAAGCGAAGATACCCCGTCGCAGAGCTTGTGGCACACAGAGACTCCGATTGCTACTCCGCCGCAAGAGAAGACGCTTGCTTGGATAGCCAGCATCGGAACCGGTGTCTCTCTGTCGCGCTCATTTCGGAAGGGAGGAAAATGGAAGAGCTTGTTTATGAACTCGGCGTCATTAAGCTTTAGATATTCCGCCAGGCGACAATTTACGACGGCTTCGGAGAAAGGAACGCCGGTGTCAAAGTGATCGACATAGAGGCCGTTCTCGATTATCCTCCCCGAAAACGGGTAATACAAGTTGAGAGTATCCGACAAGGATTTCTTCAGATGAGCTAGGGTTCGGGAGAGAGTGGTAAAGTTAGGAGTAGAAGAGAGAATATTTGGGTAGAAAGCGATACCAGGTGCGTAAGTCAAGGGAAACAGCTGGTCAAAAAGGCTGAGTTCGTGAGGTTTCTTGTTCTTGATGGACGGACAAGATGGTTTCACAGTTTCAGTTGAAACAATGGTTACCTCCATTTTCTCTTCTAAGGATCATCTGCCTTGCTTCACCCTTATACATACATATATATATATATATATATATATATATATATTTCGAAACCGTGGAGAGCACTTTGCATAAATTTTGGAATTTTAGGCATGGGTTCCGAATTATTACAGATCATTCTAAGACGATTGGTATCTTTAAAAACAATATAAATATCTAAATTATAGTATGTTTTAAATCTTAACTCTTACGAGTTAGTCTAACCAGGGAGCTCGAGCTCGTAGATCCCAAAAACGCATAGTTTATTTTCCCCAGTAGGGGACCGGTAGGTCCTTGACCGGATCCCACACTAGCTCCAAGACCTTGGTCTCTAAAAATACATGCAAATAAATTTTGAAGTACCTCAAAATTTATGGCATTTTTAAAAAAAAATAAGCAAAAGTATTAAATTGTTAAAAAAAAATATTATACCATTATTTATTTATTGCTGCATAAGTATAGTACTTAATTAAGTTATTATTAACAACGTAAACATAATTAAGTTTACTTATATTATTATCATTTATTAGGGAAATGAGTACTTAAGTTACTATAATATTAATGTACATAAAAATATAGAATTTGTGGTAATATTACAAAAATATCACGTGGAGTCTCCAACGCCATTAAATTACACATATTTCACCCTCGATTTTTACTTCTTTTTTTTTTTTTTTTTATATACCGTGCTTAATCTATATATGGTCTTTAATTTAGTGTACATTTAGATACTATTATCTCTTTTAAATATTCGAGTGTATTTAAAAAAAAAAATATCATGAGCATGTTTTACAAGATAAAGGAGCGTGGAGGGCATGTCATATTTTTCATATAATAAGAATTTTCATGAAATGTGCGCACGATGATATATAATAGGCCGAGTCTAAGTATTTTATATCAATTATTTGTCATTAAGAAGACGATAATAGAATAATCGGTGAATCATTTATCTATATAGACACGCGGACGCCAGGTAATATGCGACACGGGACAGGAAAGTTGAGACAAATTAAACACCCTGGAACATAATACACTAGCACAAAACATGAACCGCGTGGTTAAAAATCATGGTTTAAGGATTTAACTTACACTTAATTTCCTTGGTCGAAACTCCCATCATCTAGTTTCAAATACGAAAATTTTCCGTCGTTGGAAAAAGCTCAAAAAAAGAAACATTTCTGTTGCTCGAACGAATCTTGCCATAACGAGTTTGCTCCAAACGACGGATTTTTTCTTCGTTGAGCTCCAAAACGGGGTTTAAAAAATCGAGAACTTTTTTCAAATTTTAAAATTTCAATAAAAGCCGTTACGATACAAACCACCCTAATACATAATAAGATCAAACACACAATATTTTAGAACACATATATGCATAACATATTATCATCTCATACACATAAAATGAGCATAATGTCGTTTTGAGGGCAACATTGAAATTAGGCTACAAAGTAAAAATCTCATGTTTAGCGTGAGTCTAGCTCCGTTGGCCGTTCCCACCCAAAGTTAACTAAGAAAACTTCAGAATCCGACACTTTGATCTCATTTCTACTAGTCAAAATAAGTTTGGTGAGTTTAAGGTTTGAGAGAGAATAAGAGATGAACAAAGAACGAAGAAGAGAGAACAAGAGGAAAAAAGAGAGAGGGAAGGTAGATAGAGACACATGGAAGGGAGGAGTTAAACGTAGAAAAAGCGCATAATGTCATTTAAATTTGAAAAACATCAAACGACGAAAAACAAAACCGTTGGTAAAACTCTCGCTGCGGCGAGTGTGCTTCAATTTCAAATTTTCATTTTTTTTTCACGGAGCACAAACTTTTAAACGACGAAGAAACAAACTGTTGTTGGAATTTAGGTGTTGAATTATACAATCAAGGTGTGTGTTTCGGTTGAAATTTTTTTATATACAGTGGACAGAGAGAAGAAAACCGAGTTTTAAGTAATCTGTTAAATAATCAATTATAAATAATGAGCTTTGGTCTCATTTTGAATTAAAGAAATGTTGATTTTCTTATTAAATTATAAGTGATTATCATCGATCAGTACTTTATGTTAATTAGTTATGTTTTTGTTAAATAATTGATGTTGGTTAACCTGTATGTATTATATCATTAATAAAAAAAATTAGACTGAATATATGGACCAAATAATATCGTTTTTTTTTTTTGGTATATTTTTTGTAAATTTTTTTTTTTCAAAAGTCATAGTATATGGATATGAGATAAATGAGTATAAAAAAATATATTTCATTTCTTGTTAAAAATGGAGTAAGAAATAATGCTGCTGCTACGGTTTCCTATTCATTCGCTCGCTTGCCTAATTCCATTACTATCACCAGGAAGATCGTAGGCTTTTTTCAGATTCACGTGTGCTAGTATTCCAGGCATAAGAAGACCCACTTTTTCTAAAGTCGAAGATGATTTCAGAAGAGATGTGGATATCACACTTTTATCAATTAGCATATATTCAATGCATTGCCTTCTTGGGATCCTCATCAAATATTGAAAGTAGTCGAGTCGAATTCTCTATGCATTGCCTTCTTGGGATCATGAGCCTAATCAGTGGAAGAATGATAGCGAGTGATTGCCATTCATGGGAGAGTATATCAAGGGCCGTATCAAGACATAAAGACGATGAAGATTTGCTTTGCAACAACTCTATAGGACCCGGTTATCGAGGTCTAATTCGATAGAACTTATATTGAGATATTTTGAGAAAATTTTCGGGAGAACACAACTAGCGATTCATAGTGACGTGAAGAAGAACGGGGCGTTCGAACCTAGTTGAGGCAAAGGGATCTTGCAATATCATCAAGTGTAGTTGAAACTCTTCGGTTACACTTTTTAGTTGTAGTCCAATCCATGTATTGTATTAGTAGATGTGAGAGTTGGTATATTAAAATTAAGAGAACCTTTATGCCTTGAGTCTATACGCTTTAATGATTATAAACATCTTTCGCAATCTAATGATTAATTTGAGTGAGATATTCGGTAAAATTAACTCTATAGCAGATGATCACTTTCATGACATAATCCTATCCACAATAAATATGCAAACTCAACAAAATCTCCGAGCCTTATGTACTCGATATCGAACACCTATGAAATTATGAATCTTCAATCCTTGGGCGATATATTTGTAGAAAGAACTTATGACACTTTAGAAAAAAATAAATGAAGAACAATAATAAACAAGAATGTAGGGCTCACAAAAATCTAAATCTAAATGCAAATATCAAATATCAAATAGCAAATCATATAAATTCTTGATCACTTGTGATATATTGATCTAATACAGTCGATCAGTGGAGGATCTGTATAAATTGTAAGACCTAGTTAGACCGTTCAGATAAATATGGGTGAAAGCTGAATCGGGATCCAGCAACTGGCAATTAACATTTTTGTCCATCTCCTAAAAAACCATGAGAGTATTATTTTTTTATCCCAGTTCTTGTTATAAAAAAACCAATTTTTAATTTTTCAAATATGACAAAAAATACAAAATACAAAGTCCAAATTATCGAATCAAATGCCAAATATATATAATCTAAACTATAAAATACATAGTCCAAGATATTATCAAGACAAACAACAATAGCGGGTTAATAAAATTAAAAAAATATATAAATATATTTAAAATCGAAACCGGGAAAAACAGAGAATTTAAGGTTTGTCCCGGTTCCGGTTCCTGGTTTTAAAACTAAATAAAACAATATATTGTACTAATACAAGGTTTTAAACAATGCGTTAATTGAATAAATAATCATGAAATTAATAACAAACAAATTATAGAAAACATTTTTAGTATACAGATATTACAGAAGCAATAAAGCCCTATTTTCTCTTATTTTTGTTACCAAGCAACAGAGAGAAGTAAAAGAGAATCCAGAAGAAGAAACCCCAGGCCATAACAACCGAAAAGCAGTACCACTTGTTGAGCTCATCGATGTCTTGGTTTCTCAAAACTTGGGAGCCGCTCACGAGGCACGTTGAGGCCGTCACGGTGGCACCGGACGAAGCGCTCAGGCTCCTCAGCGACTCCTCTTTGGCGGCGAGAGAGGCGTTGAAAAAAGGTGTGGTGTCGAATATGGACCCACCTCGTGCGAAGCAGCGGGAGGTGCTCTCGAACTCGTTCTGCACGACCGCCTCGTAGGAGTACTTGATGGTGGAGATGTAGTGGAACCAGATCCAGTACGGCGGGATTTGACGCCTTGTCACGAAGAAGCCGCTGAAGAGAAGGAAGTACGACGAGACGGACATCACCGTCGTGAAAGCCACTAGAGTGCTGCGGATCAAGCCGGAGGAGAGCACGACGAACCCATTTGCGGCCCAAAACGAGGAAAAAACAACCAATAAAAAGAAGAGGAATCCAAATTCTCCTCCGTCGAGGCCGACTACCCAGAAGGTCACCGACGCAAAGGTGAGCGAAAGGACGGCCAAAGGCAGGAGATCGCTAAGGCAGTGAGCGAGAATATATGAAAATCGGCGGTATGTATTGAAAGCAGTTTCTTTATAGATGATGTATCGCTCTTCGAACAAAAGCGGGATGTTCCGGCACGTGAGGTAGTACGGTGTCGCCATGGCGTAGGCAAAGAACCCTAGGCGTTCCCGAACTCCTTTCTCGGAATCTTCGAGTTTCAAAAATACGGTGGCTGTTAATAAACCCTGTTATAAGAATTGTGATTACCTGGCTGCCGAACAGCTCAGGCATTCTTCCCGACATGATCGCCGAGCGCTTAATCAGAACCAGTGTTTCGCGCCAGAATGGATTCGGGAACTCCGAAATCGCGCTGCCAAAATTTGGGCTTTTACCGATGGAGAGTATCTTTTCTTGGCTCCGCCGTTTCTTATTGAACTCTACTAAAGGGCTACTTTTATCGGGAGAGTCCTCGAGGTCAATGATCCGATCCACAGCGAACTCGACATGGTTTGCATTGTCTGGAATCGGGTGACCGAAATCGGAGAAGAACTCGGGGAGGTCTCTCAGAGATCCTTTGAAGACAACCTGTCCGCGAGATAGAAAGATCAAACGGTCGAGAAACTCCAAGATCCGGTAACTTGGTTGGTGAACAGACATAACCACGAGTCTCCCGCTGAGGGCGATTCTCTTGAGAACTTTCACCACCATGAAAGCGCTCGTCGAATCCAGCCCCGACGTCGGCTCGTCCAAGAACAGGAGGATCGGGTCGTGGATCATGTCGACCCCGATGGACACACGCCGTCGCTCGCCGCCGGAAACTCCATGGTGTTCTCCGTCACCGATTATGGTATTTGTCACATTCTGAAGCCCTAGCTGCCTAATCAGCGTCCGAACTCTCTCCTTCTTCTCGGAATCTCCCAGCGCACGCGACAGCCTGAACTCCGCTGCGAACATGAGCGTCTCCTCCACCGTGAGCATCGGAAACAGCAGTTCGTCTTGCATGACGTACGCCGTGATTGCCTTCGAGACGTTCGAGTCCACCGTCTCGCCGTTCAACAACACGTTCCCCTTGAGGCTGCCTTTAGCGATTCGGTTGGCCAAGGCGTCGATGAGCGTGGACTTTCCCGAGCCGCTAGGGCCCAGCAGCGCCAGTATTTCTCCGTCGCGAGCTTCGCCGGAGACGTCATCGAGAATGGTCTTCGTCCGAGGCTCGTCGCTGCGCCGGAGCAGCGAGGAAAAGGAGAGCTTGGGAGAGAGGTTGACGCTGTAAGTGAGGTTGCTGAAAGAGAGTAGATAGGAGAGTGGTCGTTGCGTGGGGCTGCTTTCAGAGATGTCTAGAACTTGGTGCGTCGGAATCTCCTCCTCTCTGCCATTATCGTCTCCATGTTGAGCTTCTTCGAGGCTATTTGTTTCCGTCATCTGCATAATGAGTGTCACTTTTGTATTGTAAAAATTTTGTATTCCAAATTTTTGATGCTATAATAGTAATAACTAATAAGTATTAGCATTAATAAAGTAAGAAAAGAGAAAAGATATATCAAGTATCTCGCAAATAATTGTACAAGGGGAACTTCATAAAATAACTCTTACATATTTTCTTATTAGCTCTCAAGTTTTATAATTCTCAAAACTACTTTTTCAAACATCAAAATACCTATTGTCCATTTTTTAGGATGTATTTTAATCCTGAAAAATGGACATATATCGTCGTGAAAAATAGATAGTATTAGGGGTATTTTGGTAACATGAAATTTGAAAATGTTATTTTGAAAATTATGAAAATTTGAGAGTTAATAATATATTTCGTGGTGTATTGAGTTATTTTATGAAGTTTTTCTTCTATAATTGAAGAGGAAAAAAAAAAGATGATTGCTAGTATGAATGTTACACTTATGTACTGTAACAAATTCAAAAAATATATATAGTAATCCTATAGAATATTTTGATTTGATAATTATAATAGTTAAGATTCGGTAACCAAACTAAAATAGTTCTAATAAATTTTATATATGTACTATTTTTTTGAAAATTTGACGGGCTTTTATGTGAGTGTATCAAAAGAAAAATACATATATACTACAATTCATCATGAATTCAATATTTTTTATTTGAAGGATCGTGAATTCAATATTCATTGTTAAGACTAAGACTCAAAATAAAAATTGACAAAAAAAAATATTGATTGTTGGTGAGTATATGTATATTATTACAAGTTCAATATAGCTATATCTAAGAGTATCATTTTTTATCATCATTAGTTTCTAAATTAATAATTGCACTAAAGCTATTAAAAGAAAAACCACGAAAAAACGTTTGATAAATCTAAAAATAAGCATCAGAAATACAATAACTAGTTACCTTATATTTTCGATCCTTCTCCTTCAGCAAAATGGCTGTGAGAGAGTTCTGAGAATTAACGATATATATCAACACAGCACGAACATGCACAAGCTTATACACCAATCAGATTGGGCAAGTAGAGAAACAATTAAGAATATATTCAAAACATATTCAAAACATATATATATATATATATATATATATATATATATATATATATATATACACAGCAAGAAACACGTATATGTTGCTTGACTTGTGTCCACGACCACCATTATAGACATTAAGTGTGTGCATGACTGATTAATTAGAGTTTAGTAAATCGGATTTATATATTTTCCACTGTCTATATACATATAAAAATATAGATAGATCATAGATGTATAGATAAATGATTTATTGAGAATACTTTTATATAATGGAAGATCGCGTGAGAAATTTTCTATTGATCGTGACGTGTATACCATCATAGCCAGTTGTTCCTTTGGTCAACTTCTCATATTTGTTAACAAGTTATATAATTTTATTTAATACTATTTATTATTTGTTTGATAAATTGGACAGACAGGGCACCTTAATATATATATATATATATATATTTAAACTTATCGATTTAATTATACTTGCTTTTGTCTTAAATTAAATCAAACATAGATTATGAGAGTGAGACTAAGACATGGTCATATATGTGGATCGGAAAAGGATCTATAAACGTTTTGCCTTAAGGTCTGACTTTTTTTTTACCAATATATATATCCATCATTTTCCTATGTTTGGGAGGATTCATCGCCAGTTTTACAAGCAGAGATGTGAATATTCTTCTCTTTTTTTCTTCTTCTTAAGAATAGATGTATATAGAGGTTTATATAATCTCACAAGGCGAGCCTGAATTAAAATGAATGGGCATCTCAGAGAACATAAATAAAGAATTTGAGCTTGTAATAATATAATTAATGAGGATATTAATTATACAGGATGATAATATTCAAGAAATTGGCTCATATCATTATTTGGTTTCAATATATTTTTTATTATTATAAACACGTCAAATTATCAAATTAAGGCAATTTCATAACTGGTTGTGCTACTGGTGTGATGTGGTTCGACTCGTGGACGGGCATGTGTTACCTAACGTCGTGCTCCGTCCAAATTGTAACCGTGGGGAACTTTGCTACTAAAAATCGTGTATAGGGAACTGCAACAAATATGCAAAATAAAAATAAAAATTTGTTGTTGGGCTAGTGTGATGTGTCTAACGAGGCTCATTGCGTGGCCGTGGCTTCATCCATTTGCTACATAATAGTAACGCGGATACTTGTACAACCAAATTTTACGTACATACAGTGATATAATTGCGATAAATTACATGCGAAATCAGAACTCCCGAAGTTATTTTACCTCGATATAAAACCGAAATGAGTCCTATAAAAATAGTAATAAGAATTATTCTTTGGAAGTATCAAAGTTAGTATATACCTTTTTCTCTCTTGTTTTGTTGTTTTTTATTTGCCCTGTATGATATTCTTTCTACATTTGGTGTGTAACGAGTGAAATATTATGATACTGTACTACCACCATATACGATTTTCTTTTGTGACGTTTGATTTACTATTAACTATAAATATAAATATAAATAGCGCTTTTGCAATGAGAAAAAAAAAAGGTTAATTTTTTGTTTTGTTTTTTTGACTTATTTATAGAAATAGGCTACTCCCACGGCACAAATATTTGGCCAATGAACATGCATCTAACAAACCAACATTCTTCATGCTTTCTTTAATTAACCAATCTTAATTCTAATTTATATAGTCAAACTCAAACAATTAATTATTCACCAAGTTTCCTTTGTTATATATACTATGAGGTTGCTTAATATTAGTGAAATTGTCTTGGTTCTTCCCCTTTAAAGCTAATTAAGAAAAAATGGCAACAAATGGAGGCGATCTCAGGACGGACTCCTCGGATTATCGGACGGAATTGCTCTCACCAGAGGCTTTGGCCGAACCCGGGAGGGAATTGCCTACCGAACCATCTTGGCGGCTTAGCATGGAAGGCTTCAAGTTGCCTGAAAGGCAAATCAACAGCTCTCAATTTGGCCTCTTTTATCTCCTCAGCTCATTAAGTAGGCAAATACTTCCGTTAATATATAATCTAACGATAATATGATTGCTTTATTTTATTTAGGGATGATGACTGCAAAAGTGTCACAAATTTTATATAAGAGCTTCAAAAGTTCCTTTTTTTTTTTTTTTACAAAAGATTGCCATTTTTTCGTCACGGATAAAGTTATTATTTTGTCCTCCTTCAAAAAAGTTATTATTTTCCCTTAAAAATGTCACTGTATTTGTACGCGATTATTTCCTTAGCTCCATATGTTTTGTATTCGACATTCTCTTAGTAAATCAGAGAAGCATTTTCTCATCCTTCCATTTTCCCATCTTTCTCTCTTGCTGCATCAACATATATTTTGAGTAAGTGTACAAGAAGAAGAGGATCATCGTTGTGGTTGTGCTATGTGAGTATATATTGTGTTCTAGGTTTTCACTTGACAATTAATATTTGCATTTTTCATATTTGGCCACTGGAAAAATCCTAAACTCGTATGTTAATAGACATGTCTATAACTGAATAAAGTACTGAGATTTTCATTAAAAGAAACAAATCTAATAGCAGAATGCAAAATAAGAAGAAACTTACAGATTTCAAAGAAATGTTTATTAAATAAAAGAAAGTGCAACAAACTCTCACATTTTGAGTTTGACCGATCAAATCAAATAAATCTCACATGCAAACACATCACATATATCACTCCAGAATTGAAATTAAAGCATAAAGAGAAGCTGAAGAGAGGAATCAAATGCCTGCATTCGGGGAAGCAAACGCCAAAAAGTTGACATCTCGTTCCAACACAGCCATGAGCTTCTCTTCCAAGATCATAGTAGCTTCCATTCCCTTTCCCGACGGGGGGTCAATGAAAAACACTATGTTACAGCAAGCAGGCCCGGGCTTCCCCATGGCGGCGACCTTGATCGGTTTTCCCCAACCGAAATCAATTCCGTTGAAGAAACCTTTCAAGTTGCTGAACATTATCTCCTGCGGCTTTACCACAAGCTGCTCCAGAAAAGAAAGCCCCCAACTGAGCTCGCTCATGAGAGCCTCGGAGCCCGATCCCTCCTTGTAGCCTTGTTCGGCTATTCTGTCAATCGTTCGGTGGTAGTCGTCCATTGCTCCCTTCAGCGCCTTCGCGAGTTCCGGTAGTTTCAGCTCCGTGCTTTCCTCCACGCTCTCGTCGGTGCTCGCCGCTGCTCTCACCGTCCAGAAGAGGTTTCCAATGCCATTCCGTGACTTGAGGCGGCCCCGTAGGTTTACTGCTTGGGCCGCTATGGAAATCGGATTGCGGTATCCCGAGGCGGCCCACGCAGACTCCGTCGCGTGCTTCCATATGAAGCACGTCACAGCCTCATTGCGTGTGGGCGTTGGGATACAATCGCTTCTCGCTTTCTCTCTCAGGGTTTCCACGGCTTCAGTGCCAAAAGTAAATGTCTTCATGACGTAGTTTCCTTCCCCGAGTATCGCCTGGTCGATAAATACTGGATACTTCTCCGGAATTTCCTTCACGGCCGGAAAGAGAGAGGCTGCGTCTGAGAAATTAGGTTTTATGACTTCGTCGGGTGCCCCTCGAGACAATGCAGCCCAAGAGCTAAGAAGATAGAGCATAGACACTCCGTCAGCGAGCTTGTGGCACACAGAGACTCCCATTGCAATTCCACCACAAGCGAAGACGGTTGCTTGGACACCCAGCATCGGAATCAGGGCCGCTGCGGCTGCGTCGAGCTCCCTTCGGAAGGAAGGAAAAGGGACGAGCTTATTGGTTGCATCAGCGTCGTTGATGAGCATTTCAGCCATGGGACAATTGACGCTAACCTCCAAGAAAGGAACACCCGCGTCAAAGTCATCTACGTAGATGTCGCCCTTTATCCTCCCGGAAAACGGGTAGTACAAGTTGAGTGTCTCAGACAAGGATTCCTTGAGATGAATTAGGGTTTTGGAGGGATCAGAATTGATAGTACAGTTGGGGTAGAATGTGACACCGGTTGTGTAAGTTAAGGGAAAGAGTTGGTCAAAAAGGCAAAGCTCGTGAGGTTTGTTGTTCTTGATGGAAGGAGAAGACGGTTTGATAGTCTCGGTTGAAACTATGGTTGCCTCCATTTTCTGCTCTAATTGATTCCCAACTTTCTAAGGATAATTTGCATTTGCTTCCATATATATACACTCATATACGTGTGTCTGATAATTGTGAGCACGTTTCTCTAAGACTTTTTTTAGAGGATCAAACAGACACGATAGAATGATATGATATGTTTTAAACAGAGATAATAGAGGCAAATGTACTTAAGTTTACGAGAAATTAACGACCACGTATATGAGTTTCATTTGTATATAAAGGTTGAGCTACCCAAGTTGTGTAAAAGTGTAAGGCTGAGTTTTTCGTTATAAACTAATGAGAGTGATAAAACAGCACATACCCTACACATATACTCAATACTTCGAGAAAATATGAACACCAAATATTATTATTTTTTACAAATATTCTAGCGTGTTTAAATATTATCTCTCTCTCTCTCTTTTTGTTGTAATATTCTAGTGTGTTTAAAAAAATATGAACACCTTTAACAAGATTGTAGAGTATGGATAACATGTCATATTTTTCATATAATAAGAATTTTCATGAAAAATGTGCACACGATGATAGGCCGAGAATTCTCAACTATTTTTATTATATGTCATAAATTTAGACTTAAAGACTATAATTAATAGAATAATCGGTGATCATATTTATATATAGACACGACATGAGACAAAACACCCTGGAACCTAATATATAAAATAAAATGAGTTCGGGATAATAATAAAAAAAAGCTTTCGAAAAGATCGATGACCAAATTCAATTAAAATAGTGAATTTCGGTATAGAACGAAACCGAATTACACTAATAACGTGTGTGTTTTGGTGGAGAATTCTTTATATTAGTGGTGCAACCGGGTAGGGTACCCTGTTTTTTCGAGGTACCCGGTACCAGGTACCGGAATTCGGGTATCTGAAAACTTGTACCCGGAACCGGTACCCTAAAATCCGGGTACCCTGTTTCCGGGTATTTGTGTTTTGATACCCGGTACCCGGTTTTACCCTGTACCCTGTTTTTTTTAATATATATATATATATATATTATTTAAAAATAAAAACATACATTCATCTTTAAAAAAAATACATAAAAAAAATAATCTCGCGCATCAAGCATAAAAGAAAAAACAGCCCAAAATGCATAAAAAAAAAATAGTCCGCATCAAGTATAACATAGTCCCGCGAAAAAAGAAAAAAAGAAACATAGTCTCCGGCATCGGAGTGAGGCGGGATTTTGATGAAGTCGGCGAGATGGGAGAGATGTTGGATAAATGAAGTCGAGCCCTAGTGTAGAGAAGTAACTCTAAAAATTAAATTACCATAAAAATAAAAGATAAAATTAAAACAGGGTAATAAACCGGGTACCGGGTACCCGATTTTTTTAATTTTACTACCCAGTACCCGAACCGGTTTCAAAACCGGTTCCGGGTACCCGGAATCGGAATTCGGTTCCGGTTTCGGTTCCGGTTATTAAATCCGGATACCAATCCGGTTCCGGATAATTACCCGCTTTTCGGGTATTATTTGCACCCCTAGTATGTAGTACTATACTACTATATAGTATAGAATTGAACAGTAAATCCAGATTGGAATAATTACCTGACTTAATATATAATTATGTCACACCTATTATATTGGTGAATAATCGAGCTAGGTAGCATCAAAAGTAGTTTAATTTAATTAGTACATATATACATTATTATAATATATAGTATATCGTTGTAATATATAGTTGTCACAAGTCACAAGACTCCTTATAAATATAAAATACATATGCTAAAATGTTATAGGTAAAAAGTCACAATATTGCACTATATATAGTAATATATTATATATATGTATAGAATTAGCCGTTTTGGAGATATAAAAGGAATATTAACATGCTTAATTTATAGTCACGCATGATTGCTATCCGACAGTAACAGTGAAACAGTTCAAGGGTTAAATCAAAATGTGTTATTTTATTTATCGTTTCAGTGTGTCAATATCAAAGACCACATACATGTATATTTATATATTAATGGATCTTAGAGGTGTCAAGTGGGCCGGGTCGGCCCAGGCCCACCCGCCCCGACTCGTAAAAAAAGTGGGTTCACCCCGCCTCGCCCCGTTTTTTTGTGGGCCGAGCTAGACTCGCCCCTATCAAAAGGGTCAGGCTGGGTTATGCTTTTCTAGGCCCGCCCCGAACCCGCCCCGCCCCGCCCCGTCCAAAAAGCCTACCCCACCCCGCCCCGTTCAAAAGCCCGCCCCGAAGCCCACATAAACCCGCCCCGTGGCCAACTCGCCCCGCCCCGTTTAAAAAAGCCCACATAAACCATATTTTCACTTGTTTTACTGTTAATTTTTTTTTTTGTATTGGTCGCTTTCAAATGTCATTGTCGTTTTTTGGTGCCCTAATAAATCCAGTAATCCACCATATCGTCAACTTTTATCATTTTTTCTTTTACAACATTGACAATGTTTAGTAATAATTCAGACGTTTTTGTTTCTGATGTCGTTTGTAGTTGTTATGTATCATTTGATAACTCTATTTTTATTTTATGGCAGTGACTGTGAGGCTCATAAATGATTTATACAAAATTATAATAAAAATATTATAAAAATAAAAAATTATTCTAAATATTTTATTGTTATATAAATTAAAAATTATTTTATTTGTATATATATTCTACTTAATGTAGCTCTTAAATTTTTTAATTAATTTTTTTTAACTTTATTAATCAAAATTCGATAATCGATTATTCTCTAGTTTTAATTTTAGTTTGAGAATGAATTAATCAATTACGACATTGCGTGATTTCAACATAGTTTCTTAATTCACTAGTTTCACCTTTATAATTTATAATTACTAGCCACGTTCATAAATCATCATTCTAATTTTATATTCAATAATTAATTTCAAAATCACTTATTATCATTTTATTATTCAATTAGCACTATCATATTCACTATTTAACATCTACATCTTGAAATTCACGAATCAATTCAACGCTCATTAATTTTAAACTTTCAAGTTATAATTCGCTAATCAATTTCACAACTTAGTAATCAATTTCACTATTCACGAGGTATAGACTCATGGTTTGACGATTCACTAATCTCTTTCATATTAACTTATTCATTTAGATTTTACAATTGATTAGTTTCAAGTTTCAACTTTACAATCTATAATTATTAGTCACGTTTATTATTCACTGTTCTAATTTTATAATTCACTAATTAATTTCAATATCACGTATTCTCATTTTATTATTCACTTTCACTTTGATGTTCACTATTCAATCTCTACATCTTGAAATTCATGAATCAATTCAACATTCATTCATGTTATACTTTCAAGTTATAATTTTCTATTCATTCATTCATGTATTTACTCTCCGTAAAAATCCATCCCGTTTTGGTTTATGAAAAGCCCACCAAATTTGACCCGTAAAAGCCCACTAAATCGACTCGTAAAAAGCCCGCCCCGCCTCGCCCCGCGACATTGTGGGTTCGAGTTCATGGGCCGGGGTGGGCCTTGATGCCTTTTCCAAAACCCGCCCCGCCCCGCACCGCACATTGAACGGGGCGGGTCGAGCCCGCCCCGTTTAACATGCGGGTTTAACGGGTTGTGGGCCGGGTTGGCCCACCCCGGCCCACTTGACACCTCTAATGGATCTATTATGAAGAAGAGACATGGATAATTTTGTTAAAGGGAGATGGACCACAATCAACCTTTGGTTTGACTCAAGACATAAACATATATCTCAGAATCTTGAATTCATTGCCCTAAACTTAGTGATCACGATCGCTATAATTTCGCATTAAAGAGGCCTTGCTTTTTATGTCATAACTATCTTGACATGACATAGAAATACTTGGAAAATAATAATGAAGTTATTCTTTGAAGAACTCTCTCTCTCTCTAAAATGATCATGATATGCTAGAAGAACAAAGAAGGAGACATACTCAAGCACAAGAAAATAGTATAATTATAGTACTACATATATTAACTTTATGGAACAAAATCATGAGAAAGAGATATTTATCTTTAATTGTCACTCTCTTCCTTCAGTGGTTTATAATGTTTTGTATCTTTATAATACTTCGTTAATGCAAAGAAGGGATCAGAAGAAGTAGATATATATATAATTATAAAATGTGGTAGTACTGTTGGATTGATAATATCATATATATAATCAAAAGTAGCCCCACAGGCTCTCTCCGGCTCCGCCGTGGCTACTCCCGGACGAGTAGTTCTCATCCGACGGTGGAGATTGCTCCATCCGCGGCGGGGAAACGAGCATTCCCTCCGCCATCTCAACCAGCAAGCTCGGCATCGAACACCGCTTCCTCGTCCCAGTACTCGCCTCCTTCGTTGCCCACTGACGAATTATTCCCCGCCGCGGCCGCAGGAGCCCTCCCTTCCATTTCGACCCGCTTGGCCTCCGCCGCGGCCGTAGCCGCTCTCCGTATGTCTCCTGCATCAGTGGAAACCGGGACGGGGTAGCTCCGCGCCGAGGCCGGGAAATTGAGCGCGGACACGTCTCCGCCTTTCAGGGCGAGTGCCGCCACGTCGTAGGCAGCGGCCGCCATCTCCGGGGTGGAGAATGTCCCGAGCCAAATCCGTGTTGTCTTTCTCGGCTCCCGAATCTCCGACACCCACTTGCCGCTCCGGCTCCGGATCCCCTTAAACCTAGGGTGTCTCCCGGAGGAAGTTGACGCCATAGTGGTATAGTATTAGTGCCTAATACTATTGGCCTCGCGCGTGTGGATTGAAATGAGAGTTTATGTGTGTATAGCAATGAAGATGAAGAATTGAAGAAAAATGGTCAACTGGTTTGATTGATGTTTTGATTGGTCAACTCAACTGGGTAAGTGTTGAGATTCAGAGGACACATGTTGGTTTTTTATACTATAAGATTAGGGACTTTTTGAATGAAAAAGTAGTGACATTAATGGCGTGGGAATATCGTGGGAGATACCCCAGAAAGAAGAAATAATAATTAATAAATTAACAACATGCAATAGTTTCATACGTACAATAAATAACCTAAACCTAGTTGATACATACATACATACATAATAAGACTCGTTTTCCAAGTCCGTATGTACTGGCTAGGGTTTTTGGACTATAGTTCGAAAAGTGAATACACGCTCTCTCTCTCACACACAATATATGTATATATGTGTACTGTATAGTAAATGAAGGTTTTAATGATAACTAAAATACATGGTTATGACTGATTGGGTGGTTGAGAGTGGGGTCACACACACGTATTATATATGTATATAACTATATATATATATGTGCGTATATCGGGTTTGCTAGCTGGTATGAATCTAAAGAGAGACCCACTTCAAGCTTGTTGAAAGCGTGGTCTTTTCTTCTTCATCTTCTTCTTCAATGGTTTTATTAGGTTTTTGTATTTATTGCCATGCAAACCTAGGATTTCATGGAAATATATGGATGGTAATTGTACTAATTACTGTTTGAACTACTTTTTCTTCTACAGTGTAATAATTAATCAAGGCTAGTAAGCTAAACGACAACGGGGAATTTGGTTGCATATATATATGTGTTTAATGGCTCGAGCATGTAACCCTCTAAATGGTATATTCTAAAAACGGAATACCACTTTTCCCGGATAAAATTCCGGTAAGTCCTAATTACAACTCTACGAGAGGTTTTGGGTTTCATCTAATCGAGACGCACAAATTGCGTATATATGTAAATATATAATCAATAATACATGTTAATCTTGGCTAGTATCACTCCCGTTAAAAAAAGAGGAAGAAAAACATAGCAAGTTTGGCCTAGTGGTAAATCCACTATTCTTCTATTCAAGAGGTCACGGGTTCAAACTCATGAGACTCAGATGAGTGCCCCTTTTACATATTTGTAAACATGGACATATAGTGTCACCTGTTCTTACACTAATATGTATAATAATGCGAGAGTGCGCATTGTAACCTTGACCGCCGATAGTGCTACTCTATTAAAAAAAAAAAGAAATAGAAATGATTATAGAGTTCATATACTTGGAAATGTATATGAATTTTATGGTGAACGGTCAAAACTGTATATATATAAATATATATTAGCTATATATTATATAACATTACTGCTTTATTTCTTGATAGTAAAATCTTAAATTGGCCAGCGAGTATACCTTCATGGCTCAAAAAGTCTAATAAATATGACTTTGAAACTTCTGTACATACATTTTGTCAATTCAATACTAGCTAGTCATTTTCCATTTAATTTTGTTTGAATATTAACAAGCTTACAATTTAAAAGCCTTAATTACTTTCATTTAATACCGAAAGTTTTTGCTTTTAATCGCTAGGTGACGATCAACGTTCTTTGCCAAGTAAGCGAAAATTTCATGTTAAAGCTCGACGGTCACGGGCACGGCTAAGAGAAACATAACAGTTTGCGTTTGAGCTGGGCGATCGTTAATTTTATCGCTAGCATTGTAACATCAATGATTAGTTTGTTGTTTATTGTTGATTCATATGGATGATTAATTTATCCGCAAAAGTACATTATCTATTCACATCGGGTTTTGTCAATGGCGCTAACAAAACGTAACGTTTCTATATTTCTTTTTTCCGTGCATATTATTCCGCTTTTTATTTATTATTCTGCACACAATAAAGATCGACCATTTTGGTTTCGAGAATCAGAAATTAATTAAAATGATAATCACCACTATATCCGATCACATCGTCGACAATCAAGTTTTCTTGACTGACCATTACTTTTTTTTTTCTTTTCGTTTTCATATCATCAAATATTTAGTGCAGTATCATTAATATTTATATATCTACAGTACTATTATGGTTGTATTTTATGTAATTAATAGTAGTACTTTTGGGGATTAATTTCCATTTATTTTGGTTATATTTTAAATAGGAGTTGTTAATTTGTATCTACGTAGTTTAATGGTTATCTATTTGTTTCATTGTCGACTTTCAGTTACCTGCCGTTTTATGGTTCTGTTGTAGAATATTATCGTTTTATGAATTTTTTATACATATTAGAGTGCCTAATTTTATGACCAATTTCAATTAAGTAATTAAGCTCACAAATTATTATATACGATTTAGAATTAATTAAATTAGAGTCTATGCCGTTCTATGTTGTTTTTAAATCGAGTCGTTTAACTTTCGTGTGGTTTTTTCTTTTTAAATTATCAGATGGTGCAAATGTTTTACACCAAAATCGTTAAAAAAATATACTACACCGTATATTTAAGAACGAAGGAGTTAAACCGAACACCGAAAAGCTATCATAACAATATTTCTACATTTATGATTTTTGTTTTACTCTAAATTTTAAACGTTTTAGGGTACTTTTTTTTTACTGTATTTTCTATACATAGTATATAGTGTCGGTTTTACGCACTCTGTCATTCAATAAAACCACATTAAAATTAATAGCCTCTATAGGATAATATTTTTTGATAGTTACGACTCTTACTAACATGACTAAAATTCCCCTCAATAAAATAGTTAAATAATCCGGTCCCAATAATTTTAATTTATTGAGATTTTTTTACTGGGATTTGGAATTGCCTCAGTAAAACATGTCGCTTTTTTTGTTGTTGATAAAAACATGTCGTTTCTTATTTACTGTTATTTTCAGTTTTTGGAACACATTGTCGTTGTCGTTTCATGATTTTATATGTCGTTTGTGGACTTCCTTTATAATTTCATTCCCATTGTAGCCCTAATTATTCTCCCAATTCAAAACCCTAGAACACCTCTCTCTCTCGCCTCAGTCTTCTTCTCGATTCAGCTCTCTCCCATTTCTGATTCATCAACGCCCTCGTAAGCTTCCTCTTTGTGGGGTATTTTTTTCCTAGGTCAAATTCAATTATAATTCATCTGTTTCGTCGAATTTCGTATGCTATAGCTTAGCAGATTATCATTTTTCATAGTTGTGATTGCGAGGCTTCGTTTTGGATTAGTGGGTTTGTCTTTGATTTTGATGTGAACCAGGGCCGGCCCAACCCTTTTCGGGGCCTTGGGCGAATCATTAATATGAGAATTTTTTTGAGAGTCTGTAATACAATATTGCAGGAGCTATTGGATTACAGTATTGCAGGAGCTATACGATATAACAAAACTTATACAACACATTAATAGACTACTCTTTGCATTTCATATACTTTTTTCTTTGCTTATCTCGACTATTTTCTTCACCTCTCACACACTCTCTTTCTCGCCGAACTTCGATCGACGATGTACGTTGAGGTTAACTGGAAAAAAAAAAAAAAAAAAAAACTCAGATTATCAGTTCAAGACGCACACTTGAATCTCCACCGGTGGAGGTACGTAGGTCTCTGTTTCTCAATCCATTTGTTGATCTTATCCTTAAAGCTTTCAAGCGTAGTTTTTTTTTTTTTTTTTGGTTTCTATCTCTTCCTCTGTGTTGATGGTTATGTGAGATTATTCATTTCGTATTCTTTGCTTGAATTGTTAGTGTTTGAGATTAATTGACTTTTACACTGTTTTATTGTGGTTAATGAGATGGAAATATGACAAAGTGTACTATTTTTTAATTTTGGAATTGATGAAACTATACTGTTTGATAAAATCACTCAATGAAATATAAACATTTTAGTTATCAATTTCCTCTTACTATTCTATTAACTGATAATCTCAGCGATATAAACAACGATATGAAATATATTTGTTTCATATATTGTTTGACAATCTCACTTGAATATATAAAGTAGTAGAAAATAAATAAAACAACATAAACAATGATTATTATTCATTGTTGTTACTTATTAAATAGGCGCAAAAGAACGGATGTGCATAGCACATTTGCTATTATGCTGTTTGACAATCTCATTTGACAATCTTTTTTCTAAGTATACTATTACCTACAATACTGCATTAAATTGTTTACAAACATATATAATTTGATCAATCAGTGATACTTATAAGAGCTATATGAATTTGATTTTGCAGCAACAGAAGTCAACCAAACAAAGTATAACACTTTTTAAATATATGCCCAAGTCTTATTAATAGAATAATGCATGTGTATGTATATATTTGTATATATATTTATGAGAAATACTTTTTTTTTTTAAATCGATAATGTAAAAATCTTTTATTTGATCTAAATCATACAGACTTCTTTTTCGAAAGAAATATTGTAATAATCTTTTACCAGATGTAAATAATGCATTTCTTTAAGAAATGATACTTTTATTACGTATACTACTCTTTGTGTCTAATTACATATAAATACCATGTAGTTAAACTTAAAAAAGATTGAATAACAACATAAAATAAAAATCAAATAGCTTTAGTACCATACGCATAAAAAACATTAAACTATCAAAATTTCTCTTTGCTAAGAATTTTAAAACCCGCAACGCGCGGGTTATATACGTCGTGTACACTATAAGAGATTAATTTTAATTGTTTATATATATTTATATATACATAACAAAGAGAATATTTACTATAGAAAAATGAAAATAAATTTTCTATGAATAAGTAAATTATCTAATGTAAAACCGAAAAGATAGTGTTTATGTTTTAATTTTTTTTTTTAAACTCTTCACTAATAATTTAGGGAACAAGAGAATTAAGGTATGAAACTGAATAAGGAATATTAAATTAAAAAATTGTATAATATAGCAGAACAAGAGAAGTTAACCAATACAATATGAGAGAGGGCCCACTTTCGAGAACTTGTATCACAGCTTGTAGATATTCTTTACTGAGTTGTTTTTTTTATTTGGCCTAAAATACGAATTGTTCAATTATTTCTCACTAAGAGGGAGGCCTTGGGCCAACCCAGTGCTTGGGCCGGGCCTGGCTTATCGAATCTTAAACACTCCATTGAAACAGATTAACTGACAGACAGACATCTGCAAGCTCGAATTAGGGTTTGACCAGCGAGGAGAAGAAGGCGTGGCGGGCCAATATCAGCACCGAAGACGCTCTCTCCGGCGGCTCTCTCCGGTGGCTCTCTCTCTGCCGTCCCGACCGAAGAAGTCTTGTTCGTGGACAAGTCCAAAGGTCTGAGATTTTGCTCTCTTGTTTGGGGTATTTGGATTGGAAGTGTTCCAGTTTAAGTTTCAAGCATGGTGATGCGTGTTAGGATATCTTAGACTTAGTGATGCATTGTTTCTATGATGTATGTCGTTACATTCCTTCGGTTTTACAGTTTTCTTGAGTTGTAGAATGGAACTCACTTGTTTTATTTCTCACTAGGGCGTTGCCCCAAGCTGCCCAATGCTTGGGCCGGCCCTGATGTGAACCAAAGTCTGGTTTTTTTAATCTAAACTGTGTGTTGATTTCGTCATTTTTTGATGTTTGTAGGGGAGATTATAAGATGAGGCCTCTCGACGAAGAAGAGACTACGACAGTGTTCGAGAAGCTCTTCAAGTTCACGGGGAACAACCTCAAGAATATCGTGGACAACCCGTCACACGAAGGCCCCGACCCGAATCCGGGAAGGTACTGCTTCCGCCTCAACAAGAACCGTGTCTACTACGTGAGCGAAGCCCTGGTGAAGCGGGCGACGAACATTGCCCGGGCCAACTTGGTATCGCTCGGAACGTGCATAGGCAAGTTCACCCACGGAGGCAGCTTCCACCTCACCGTGCAGTGCCTCGGGCTCCTCGCCCCGAACGCGAAGCACAAGGTGTGGCTGAAGCCCACCTCGGAGATGTCGTACTTATACGGAAACCACGTCTTGAAGGGCGGTCTGGGAAGGATCACCGAGAACATCGCCGTTGGGGACGGTGTTGTGGTGTTCTCCATGTCGGACGTTCCGCTAGGGTTTGGGATTGCGGCGAAGTCGACGCAGGACTGCAGGAAGATGGACCCTAACGGGATAGTAGTGCTTCACCAGTCTGATATCGGGGAGTATCTGAGGATGGAAGAAGAGCTCTGAACTCGTTAAACCGTTGCGAAGAGATTATATTTGCGGTTATATTACTCTTCCTAAAAGATGTGACCCTGGTTTTTACCAGTTTTGATATTTTGTTAGCAATGAAAAAGTTTTGATCTTAACATTTGCATAAGTTGAATTATCTACATTATGCTTGCGATTTTTATTGCTAGATTAATTGTGAATTGTAGCATCTCGTGTTCTTCGTAGTTGAAATGCGGCTGCTCGATTGGATGCTGAATGCGGTGGTCTTTACATCGATTGCGTTGCTCCTGCGATCTCTTCTTGCTCTTTTTAGGGAAACTAAAATGGGAAAAGTGCACTGTTTTTTCCCGGTCTTTTTACTGCAAATTTACACATGCCCTTTATAAATATTGTATTCTCGCTTTAAAAAAATCGGGCCTCTGGGGTTTGCTTTTATGAAACCGGGAATGCTTTTTCCGGTTTAAATCTGAAAACCGGAATTTTCAACCCAGTTTCACCCGAGGTTCCAATGCTTGTACTTTTTTGTTTTGACCTATACGTTGTCGATCACATGTAGATGTAGTGCTGTGTAGTAAACATTTTTATGAAATAGTAATTTAAATGTTCTAAACACAAATAAACATGAATTGCGGGCATAAGTAATTTAAATGTTTCTATCACATGCCTACCTATAGTTGTTATACGCGGTTCTTCCTATGATTATGACGATGAAGCCACGTGTAAGACTCCGATGTTTGTTATTGAAAATTTGCGGGCATAAGTATCCTTAAGTCGAGATATGTTAATGGCACATTTCTAAAACCCGGAACCCGGAAGTTCAACATATCCTTAAGTCGAGACACGTTAATGGCACATTTCTAAAACCCGGAACCCGGAAGTTCAACACAAATTATGAAGTTTTTGTTTCGTTGCCGTTCTTTTACCATTAAAAACTCAGTCATACTTTTTTTGGTTGATTGTCGTTTGACCACAATAAGTGTCGTTTTATATGTAGTCATCACTCACTCATCTTCTCTCTCTCGCTCATCTCCCACTGAAACCGAACCAGGCATCAATGGCGAACTAGGGTTCCTCTGCTTTCCTGCTCGATTGTCTCTCTGTTTTTCTGGGTGAGATTTTGAGTTTAGATGGTTCATGTCAAGACTAATAATTTCTCAAAAGCAGTTTGAAAGGAAGATAACGATTAGAGACCTAAAAAATTCATCGATAATTCTCTAAAACGGCAACCGATTTATCGGCAAAAACGACATTTTGAACCTTGTTTTTTATTATCTATAAAGGAGTTTGAAAGGAAGATAACGATCAGAGATACAATTCTGATAGCTCCAAGAGTGCACAGCTTAAATTGTGCTTTCTTGACTCAGTAGTTTAACGTTATGTATAAAAAAAATTCAAATAAATTAAGCGTATATAGACTAAACATTTTAGAGTAAGAGTAGAGATGAGAAAGAACGAGGCCATATAGAAAGATAAGAAGGATGGACTCATGGAACTGTCGTGCTATAAATTATATTTGATTTCTTTTATTTTGCATAATATTTTATATATTATGAAGAAGAAGAAAAAAGACTAAAATTTTACTAATATTTATCGAAATTGGTACTTTTATGAATACTAAAAAAACTAAAATTGTAATTTTTTTGTTTCCTTGTCGTATACCAACTCAAAACGATTATTGAAAATCTCATTTCATATAGTTAATGACTGGCCATCTTCTTTTAATTATAAATAGTTAATTAGCCATCAAACCATACTATCCCACTGGTTCGCCGACCCGAAATCTATGAAAACCTCGCTGTGGTGCTCGCCCACGATCCTCGCCTAGTGCTCGTTTTCGTCGGAGGCGAAGACGGTGTAGTACATCCAGTACACGGCACTCACAGCTCTGACTTTAGCGCTTGACATGATGACGTCAACCTCAGAGTGTCGGACGCCTAGCGTGTCGAAGTGCTGCGCCTCTCTCCCAGTGTCATTGCGCGAGATCGGCAGCCCGACGGAGTCCGGAGAGGGATTTGAGTTCAAGTTCCCGTGGTACCACATGTACCATCTTTCAGCTTCGCTGCCGAGGAACCGCTTCACCACCGGATAGCCGACCTAGGCGCTGTCCCATGAACTCTCGGCTCCCAAGTAGAACACCAATCCGGTGGAAGAGGAAGAGTGGGGCTGGTCGGTTGTGGTGGGGTTTGGTTTTCATGTTCATACTATGTTGAGAGCTTTGTGAATTCTCTACGTGCTTTTGTATTTAAATAAATAAATAAAATAAAAAAACGTATAAGCAAAATATAGGACGAACATGACAAGCGTCTCAAAATCGCATTAAGATTATTGCCAAATCAATAGATAAAAATTGCAAAATATAATTAATCTCCTTTCTGCAAACGGATCCTAAGTTCGGAAAACTGATCTAGGGAAACAAGAATTATAACAACGATCTGTGAGCACGAGAATTATAATAAATTCCGACGAGCCTCGGAATAGGCCTACCAGCCGAGGGAAGACGAATTTTGCTTGGTGAGTTCCCTCAAAATGTCTCTAATCCTCGGGTTGGCGTACTTCTGCCGGATGAACTTCTGCTCCTCCATCAATATTCTCCCGGCATCCTTCGGGAACGGGTCTGGTGGCGGATTCTTCCCCTGAGATAAGTTGATTTCCTTCAGCTGAGCATACGCCTTCTTCTTCGCTCTCCTCTCCGCCCGATACTCCATCTGCACAATCCACGAGTGTCGGTGTATAAACAGACGATTCCCGCATTTTAGTAAATAAGATAGAGCAGAAACACCGATAATAACAACGAGCAATGTCGAAGCTTTAAGCCAGTGATCACTGAATTTGTTCTCGAATTCCATTGAAATTCGAGTAATACCAAGTATAATTCAGTGATCACTGAACTAACACTGAGAACAACAAAGAGTGTCATCGCTTTTTGACAGTGATCGCGGAATTTGGGCTTGAATTCGAGTATAACTCGAGCGACCACTGAACTAACACCGAGAATAACAACTGAGTAATGTCGGAACTTTAAGCCATTGATCACTGAATTCGTGCTTGAATTCCATTGAAATTCGAGTAATACAAAAATTCGTTTGAAAGAAATGCTTACATTAGCAACGGCCATGGCTTCTTCCTCAGAAACTCCTTGTTTCTTCAACTCAACGACTCGCCAGCCAAACACTTGGCTCGGAGGAGGATTGAAATTATCGAAACTGGCTCAAACAAAAACCAGATTTAAACCCTAATTCACGATAAAGAAGCAGGAATCTCATCGGCGAAAAGGCTTACTTGCTGGAACTTTCGAAGAATTTGGCATCGGGATGGTTACGGTGGAAGATCTTGACGTATTGGTCCTCCGGGAGCACGATCGGCTTGACTTTCCCGTCGCCGCGGCGGAACGTTGGAGGCGGTGCTCTGAGACGTCAAACGGAAGATCGAAGCTCGTGAATTTGCAAAGAAGAGATGAAAAGAGAGAAGGAGAGAGAGGGAGACGGACTGTTCCATGGCTTTGAGCCAGCGAGGCTCGGCAATGGCCATGCCTCTGACGAGCTTTCTGGTCTTGGAGAGAAGATCGCCCTTCACGTACGCCATTGATGCCCTGAGCGAGCTTGCTGCGAGGTTAGGGCCAGCCAAAGAGGCGATGACGAAGAAGAAGATGGCGAAATATAAAACGACGCTTCTTGTGGTGAAAACGACAATCAACCAATAATAATGACTGACATGGTGAAGAAACGACAATGAAACCAAATTTTCTGAATTTGTGTTTAAAATACTAGTATCGCTAACATTTCTTGACTTAAGAATACTTACGCCGCAAATTTTCGAAAGCCATATGAGCGGTTTCATTCTAACGGCAGGCGGAAGTCGGAACCACGTGTAATGCTACAGGTAGGCCTGTGATGGAAACCCGAAATCGCAGGTTTTAAACTGCATCCGAACTGAATTTGTTTTTTTCTTTAATAATAAAAAAAATTAAAATGCATTAAATTAAATTAGTGAAATAATAAGCATTTGAAAAAGTTTTTGCAATTTTATTTATTCTTATAGCATTTAGCGAAAATGCAAATTCTAAACCCCATCCGATTTTTAAAAACTAACATGATTCGACAAGAGTTTGTGCAAATAATGTTTATGTTAATTAATCAGTATTTTGTTTGATCCATATTGTTTTTTGTAGAAATAAATTTTAATTATTAGGGCCGGCGGCATAAATCAATCAGATTTTTATTGGTTTGGTTTGGGCATTTTAATATTTTTTAAGTCGGATCGGGCTTTTTATTGTGAACCCGATGTGAGCGATCGGGTCCAGATAAATCATCGGAGAGGCCAAACCCAACTCATGCTCGGCCCTAACATTTACGATTAAAATATGTTTATTTTCTTGGAAAATACGATGGTTGAAAATTAAAGAAACAGTCTCTAAATTATCGTACTTTTGTATATAAGCGACAAAGTTACAAATATACGGTGTGATGTGAATTGAATTGAAAGGTAAAGTGAATTAATGAATTAAATATAATAAAGATTACAGAAGCAGTGAATCTCTATCTCCTCTTATTTTTGTTCCCGAGCAACAAAGAAAAGTAAAACAGAATCCAGAAGAAGAGACCCCAAGCCACAACCACCGAGACGCAGTACCACTTGTTGAGCTCATCGATGTCTTGGCTTCTCAAGACTTCGGAGCCGCTCACCAGGCACGTTGAGGCTGTCACGGTAACACCGGACGAGGCGCTCAGACTCCGCAGTGACGCCTCTTTGGTAGCGAGAGAAGCGTTGAAAAAAGGGGTGGCGTCGAATATCTCCATGCCCCGTGCGAAGCAACGCGTGGTGCCCTCGAACTCGTTCTGCACGACCGCCTCGTAGGAGTACTTCATGTTGGAGAGATAGTGGAACCAAATCCAGTAGGGCGGGATTTGACGTTTCGTCACGAAGAAGCCGCTGAAGAGAAGGAAGTACGACGAGACGGACATCACCGTCGTGAAAGCCACTAGAGTGCTGCGGATCAAGCCGGAGGAGAGCACGACGAATGCGTTCGCCGCCCAAAAGGAGGTGAAAATGACCAATAGGAAGAAGGCGAATCCAAATATTCCTCCGTCGAGGCCAACTAACCAAAATGTCACCGAGGCCAAGGTGAGTGAAAGGACGGCCAACGGCACGAGATCGCCCAGGCAGTGAGCTAGAACATATGAATATCGGCGGTACGTACTATAAGCGGTTTCTTTATAGATAATGTATCGCTCTTCGAACAAAAGCGGGATGTTCCGGCACGTTAGGAAGTACGGCGTCGACACGGCGAAGGCGAAAAATCCTAGGCGCTCCCGGATTCCTTTATCGGAATCGTCAAGTTTCAGAAATACAGTGGCCAACATAAACCCTGTAACTAGAATTGTGAAAACCTGGCTGCAGAATAGCTCCGGCATTCTTCTAGACATGATCGCCGAGCGCTTGATGAGAACCAGTGTTTCTCGCCAGAATGGGTTCGGGAAATTCGAAGACTTGCTGTGAAAATTAGGGCTTTTACCAACGGAGAGTATCTTTCCTAGGTTCTGCCATTTCTTGTTGAACTCTACTAAAGGGCTTTCGCCCTCGGGAGACTCCTCAAGGTCGACGATCTGATCCACGGCGAACTCGACATGGTTTGCGTTGTCGGGAATCGGATGACCGAAATCAGAGAAGAACTTGGGAAGGTCTCTTGGAGCTCCGTTGAAGACTACTTGTCCGCGAGACAGGAACATCAACCGGTCGAGAAACTCCAAGATCCGGTAACTCGGCTGGTGAACGGACATGACCACGACTCTCCCGCTGAGGGCGATTCTCTTGAGAGCTTTCACCACCACAAAAGCGCTAGTGGAATCAAGCCCCGACGTCGGCTCGTCCAAGAATAGCAAGATCGGGTCATTAATCATGTCCACTCCGATCGAAACGCGTCGTCGCTCTCCTCCGGAAACTCCACGGTGATCCTCGTCGCCGATAATGGTATTTGTCACATTCTGAAGCCCTAGCTGCATGATCAGCGTCTGAACTCTCTCCTTCTTCTCGGAATCTCCCAGCGAACGCGACAGCCTGAACTCCGCCGCGAACATGAGCGTCTCCTCCACCGTGAGCATCGGAAACAACCGATCGTCTTGCATGACGTACGCTGTGATCACCTTCGAGATGCTCGGGTCCACTGTCTCTCCGTTCAACAACACGTTCCCCTTGAGGCTCCCTCTGGCGATCCGGTTGGCTAAGGCGTCGATGAGCGTGGACTTCCCCGAGCCGCTCGGGCCCAGCAGCGCCAGTATTTCTCCGTCGCGAGCTTCTCCGGAGACTTCATCGAGAATGGTCTTCGTCCGCGGCTCGTCGCTGCGCCGGAGCAGTGAGGAAAACGAGAGCTTGGGAGAGAGCTTAACGCTGTAAGTGAGGTTAGTGAAAGAGAGTAGATAGGAGAGTGGTGGTTGCTTGGGGCTGGTTTCAGGGATGTCTAGCACTTGGTGCGTCGAAATATCCTCTTCTCCGCCATTGTCGTCTCCATGTTGAGCTTCTTCGAGGCTATTTGTTTCCGTCATCTGCATAATGAATGTCACTTTTCTATTGTAATAAACTCTAGATAAATTCCAAATCTTGATGCTATAATAGTAATAAGTATTAGCATTATAAATTTATGTAGAGATGTTAGCAGTTATCCAATCTTTACCGGCATATTCTTAGAAAAAGAAGAGAAGAGAGATTAAATATCCCATTATTTGAAGAATTAAGCACTCAATTTTTAGGGGGACATATTCTCACCCTTTTCTTAAAGATTAAATAATTAATTTGAATACTCATGAATATAAAAGCAAGAAAAGAGAAAAGATGTATCAAGTATCTCGCAGAATAATCCTATAACGGAAATTTCATAAAATAATTTTTAATACACCACAAATTTTATTATTAACTCTCGAGTTTCATAATTCTCAAAACTAATTTTTCAAATATCAAAATACCATTAATATTGTCCATTTTCTAGAATGTGTTAATCTTGAAAAATGGACATATATCGTCGTGAAAAACAAATAGTATTAGGGGTGTTTTGGTAACATGAAATTTGAAAATGTTATTTTGAAAATTATGAAAACTTGAGAGTTAATAATATAATTCGTAATGTATTTATGAAGTTTTTCTTCTATAATTGAAGAGGAAAAAAAAACACTCATGATTGCTAGTATGAATGTTACACTTATGTATTGTAACAAATTCAAAAAATATATATAGTAATCCTATAGAATATTTTGATTTGATAATTATAATAGTTAAGATTCGGTAACCAAACTAAAATAGTTCTAATAAATTTTATATATGTACTCTTTTTTTGAAAATTTGACGGGCTTTTATGTGAGTGTATCAAAAGAAAAATAGATATATACTACAATTCATCATGAATTCAACATTTTTTTTTTGAACCATCATGAATTCAATATTCATTGTTGAGACTAAGACTCAAAATAAAAAATTGACAAAACAAATATTGATTGTTGGTGAGTATCTTATTACAAGTTCAATATAGCTATATCTAACGGTATCATTTTTTTATCATCATTAGTTTCTAAATTAATAATTGCACTAAAGCTATTTAAAAAAAAAAAAACACGAAAAAACGTTTGATAAATCTAAAAATAAGCATCACAAATACAATAATTAGTTACCTTATATTTTCGATCCTTCTCCTTCAGCAAAATGGCTGTGAGAGTTTTCTGAGAATTAACGATATATATCAACACAGCACGAACATGCACAAGTTTATACACCAATCAGATTGGGCAAGTAGAGAAACAATGAAGAATATATTCAAAACATATTCAAAACATATATATATATATATATATATATATATATACAGCAAGAAACACGTATATGTTGCTTGACTTGTGTCCACGACCACCATTATAGACATTAAGTGTGTGCATGACTGATTAATTATAGAGTTTAGTAAATCGGATTTATATATTTTCCACTGTCTATATACATATAAAATATAGATAGATGTATAGATAAATGATTTATTGAGAATACTTTTATATAATGGAAGATTGTGAGAAGATCGTATAGTATATGTCTAAACTCTAACGTATTTTCTATTGATCATGACGTGTATACCATCACAGCCAGTTGTTCCATTGGTCAACTTCTCATATTTGTTAACAAGTTATATAATTTTATTTAATACTATTTATTATTTGTTTGATAAATTGGACAGACAGAGCACCTTAAATATATATATTTAAACTTATCGAATTAATTATACTTGCTTTTGTCTTAAATTAAATCAAACATAGATTATGAGAGTGAGACTAAGACATGGTCATATATGTGGATCGGAAAAGGATCTATAAACGTTTTGCCTTAAGGTCTGACTTTTTTTTACCAATATATATATATCCATCATTTTCCTATGTTTGGGAGGATTCATCGCTAGTTTTACAAGCAGAGATGTGAATATTCTTCTCTTTTTTTTTTTTTTTAAGAAAAGATGTATATAGAGGTTTATATAATCTCACAAGGCGAGCCTCAATAAAAAAGAATGGGCATCTGAGAGAACAAAAATAAAGAAATTGAGCTTGTAATAATATAATTAATGAGGATATTAATTATACAGGATGATAATATTCAAGAAATTAATTGGCTCATACATTATTTGGTTCCAATATTTTTTTTATTATCATAAACATGTCAAATTATCAAATTAAGGCAATTTCATGATTGGTTGTGCTACTGATATGATGTGGTTCGACTCGTGGACGGGCATGTGTTACCTAACGTCGTGCTCCGTCCAAATTGTAACCGTGAGGAACTTTGCTACTAAAAATCGTGTATAGAGAACTGCAACAAATATGCAAAATAAAAATAAAAATTTGTTGTTGGGCTAGTGTGATGTGTCTAACGAGGCTCATTGTGTGGCCGTGGCTTCATCCATTTGCTACAAAATTGTAACGCGGATACTTGTACTACCAAATTTTACGTACATACAGTGATATAAACGGATAAATTACATGCGAAATCAGAACTCCCGAAGTTATTTTACCTCGATATAAAACCGAAATGAGTCCTATAAAAATAGTAATAAGAATTATTCTTTGATATCCTATAAAAATAGTAATAAGAATTATTCTTTGGAAGTATCAAAGTTAGTATATACCTTTTTCTCTCTTGTTTTGTGGTTTTTTATTTGCCCTGTATGATATTCTTTCTACATTTGGTGTGTAACGAGTGAAATATTATGATACTGTACTACCACCATTTTCTTTTGTGACGTTTGATTTACTATTAAATATAAATATAAATAGCGCTTTTGCAATGAGAAAAAAAAAAGGTTAATTTTTTGTTTTGTTTTTTTGACTTATTTATTGAAATAGGCTACTCCCACGGCACAAATATTTGGCCAATTAACATGCATCTAACACACCAACATTCTTCATGCTTTCTTTAATTAACCAATCTTAATTCTAATTTATATAGTCAAACTCAAACAATTAATTACTCACCAAGTTTCCTTTGTTATATATACTATGATGTTGCTTAATATTAGTGAAATTGTCTTGGTTCTTCCCCTTTAAAGCTAATTAAGAAAAAATGGCAACAAATGGAGGCGATCTCAGGACAGACTCCTCGGATTATCGGACGGAATTGCTCTCACCAGAGGCTTTGGCCGAACCCGGGAGGGAATTGCCGACCGAACCATCTTGGCGGCTTAGCATGGAAGGCTTCAAGTTGCCTGAAAGGCAAATCAACAGCTCTCAATTTGGCCTCTTTTATCTCCTCAACTCATTAAGTAGGCAAATACTTCCGTTAATATATAATCTAACGATAATATGATTGCTTTATTTTATTTAGGGGTAATGACTGCAAAAGTGTCACAAATTTTATATAAGAGCTTCAAAAGTTCCCTTCTTTTTTTTTTTTTACAAAAGATTGGCATTATTCGTCACGGATAAAGAATTTTGTAACTTTTGGTGATATTATATGATGACGCTGGGAACTTTTTCTATATATTAAAAATTATTAGAAACTTCTGCCGCTAATATGTAAAAGAGTTGATACTTTTGCCGTGATTAACCATTTTATTTATAAAGGGTATTATTTATCGTTTTTGGAACTTTCTTGTTATATCAATAGATTTGGGGGCCTTATTGACGTGTTTGATTTTTTAGGGAGGCAGAAAAAAATTGTGGAGTACTACAAGAAGCAAGATAAACTTCTCAAGGGATATAATGAAGTGGACTCTTTTAATGAGTTAGGCATTTTACCTGGAGCTTTAACAGCGGTAATTATATTTTTTTCCAAAATTATTTTATATATATAGCTTATTAATACATAAATACTTAGTAAAATCCGCAATTACGATCACGGAAAATATTGTCTTTGTAATTTAAGAAGAAGAAAAAAGAGTAAAAATTACTTTTACAATATTACGGAGAATCTTGAATAAGTAACCATTTTTGTACCTTATACGTCATTATAAACTTTTCTATGGAGGTATCTTTAAATAACCATCTAAATAAAATTCAAATGGTTATTCAAAGATAACTTTTATCCAAATTTTATTACGAACCCTCCAATTTTTCTCATGGACCCATGAAGTAATTTTATTTTATTTTTCACGCCGAATTTCGCAAAATCTCAAAAGAAAGTTGTAGCTCTTTGTATTTTCCTTAAAACAAGCAATTTTGACTTAAATGACTGAGTTATGGAAAGAAGAAACATATCAAATCGTACTGTCCGGAAAAAAGTGTCCGGTTTTTAAGACCATAAGTATCCTATTGTCCGGTTATACGGCTTGGATTTCAGTACGGAATCCCTAATTACGTACGTATAATTTGCAGGATGAAATGAAGGAGGTTGCGAAAGGTGAGAAGATGGCAATATATTGGTCAAACATAGCGAACCTTGTGTTGTTCATTGCCAAAGTGTACGCGTCGGTGGAGAGCAGATCGCTTGCAGTGATAGCGTCGACGTTGGACTCTCTCTTGGACCTCTTGTCTGTCTTCATTCTTTGGTTCACTGCCCACGCCATGCGAAAACCTAACGAGCTTCGCTACCCAATCGGCAAGAGCCGCATGCAGCCTGTGGTACGTACTTATCGTTGCGTTATACGGGTTAAAACTATAAATATATAACGTGTCCTCGAGTTTTGGACTTCAATGGCTACTCTGAAAATGATTGGTCTATGCCAGTGGCGGATGCAGTACCTAGCAGTGAGGTGGGTGGTCCAAAAAACCACCCGCTCAAAAAAAAAATTGTACAATAATACTCAGTTTTGTTTTTTTTTTGTTTAAATTCATATGAAAATTTAATTTAACCCCTCTAGTTTTTTATTGAAATTTGAATATAACTTTCTCAATTTAAAT
Source organism: Parietaria judaica (assembly GCA_954871525.1). Lineage (NCBI taxonomy): Eukaryota > Viridiplantae > Streptophyta > Magnoliopsida > Rosales > Urticaceae > Parietaria > Parietaria judaica. The sequence goes on from OX940862.1 coordinate 7,156,300, forward strand.
TTTCAGCCAAAAAATTAAATATAACCCCTATACGCAATTCATGGTTCCGCCAGTCTTCTATGCGCTAATAATTTGTCCCCCTAAATTATTACATCAGAAGATATATATATATATATATATATATATATAAGTATGTAAATAAGTTTTTTTATTTTTCAGGGAATTGTGGTTTTTGCAGCAGTAATGTCAACTCTTGGGTTACAGGTTTTATTTGAGTCAGGTCGTGAACTCATCATCAAGGTACATCTTAATGTGTCGTTTTCTCAACTCTTGTCCTTACGTACTATGTTTATTAACCCTTCATCTTCCGATGTTGCAACTCTCTTTCTCTCGCTCTTATCTCTTGTTGTGCTACACACTAAAACCGTCGGCCACAGGCCTTGTATATTACACGAAAACTAGAGGTACATTCACTGACGAAACCAGGAATTATGTTCTGGAAAGTTAGATATATTTTTTTGTCAAAAACTTAACTTGAGGGGGTTATACTTAAATTTTAGTGAAAGTTAGAGAGTTTTAATTAAAATTTTATATGAAGAAAAATCTATAAATAGAATATTATTATACCAATTATTTTTGGAGGGGGTGGTTTGAATTGAACCACACCCCCTCATAAAGTGCTTCGGCCCCTGGGTACGCCGTACGCCAATTCCTTGTGAAATACCTAAAACTTTCCCTAGCTAAATAAGTTTTTGATCATCTCGATTATTCTGCATTATTGAATCTTCGTACTAATTCCGGTGAATAGGACTTCACAACTCAATATTACACGCTCTGAATTTTTTACTTGTATAAGATTAATTTATTTTGATTTTTTTTTTTCTGTTTTTGCTAGGCTCAGCCAGAGAGGGACCCAGTAAAGGAAAAATGGATGATAGGAATAATGGTATCGGTGACCTTAGTGAAGTTTGTACTAATGGTGTATTGTCGAAGGTTCAACAATGAAATAGTGAGAGCCTACGCTCAAGACCACTTCTTCGATGTCATCACCAACTCCATTGGTCTCGCTGCTGCTGTTTTGGCCATCCACTTCTACTGGTGGATCGATCCTCTCGGGGCCATCCTCGTAAGTCTCCGATAAATTTAAAAAACGTAAATGTGAGAAAAAAAAAATATACTAGGTTACTCTTTATGTTTATTTTTCGCTTGCAAATCTTTATCCACTATATATAGTTTAATATATGAGTTCGTAGTCACGGCCTCAAGCTGGCTCGCTCTGTTTTTCGTGCTACACAATACATAATGACGGCTCGCTGCCAAATATACGAAAAAACCTACGGCAATAACATAAATTATGTGAAAGTTTTAAATACCCTCACGCTACATACCTTTCTTTTAATTTGATTCTGCTTTCAAAAAAAAATGATTCTGATTGGTTTTGACGTGGAATTTCAACAGCGTTTCGGTGTAAGATATTAGGCTTCATGCTTAACATTTGTGGCATAAATATATTACAAAATTCGTATTGCAATTTTGGCTCCACAATTATAGTTTTTGGTTATTATATTTTAAAAATAAAAAATAAAAACGGCTTATTAATCTGATAAATTAATTGGTCGTTATATATGCATTATAGATGTCAAAGTGCACTACTATTTTTTCACCAGTTACAAATGCAATTACCAAAAAAAAAGGATTTCGAACCCTAACGCGAAAAACAAAATTTATGACTTTTTTTTTTTGAAACTCGCAGATCGCACTGTACACAATGGCAAATTGGGCGAATACGGTGATGGAAAATGTGTGGTCGCTGATCGCAAGGAGCGCGCCGCCGGATTTCTTGGCGAAGTTGACATACCTGATTTGGAACCACCACGAGGAGGTGAGGCATATCGAGACAGTGAGAGCCTACAAGTTCGGCTGCGACTATTTCGTCGAAGCTCATGTCGTTCTTCCAGGCGACATGTCACTCAGCGAAGCTCACACTATCGGAGAGACGCTTCAAGAGAAGATCGAGAAGCTTTCCGAGGTCGAAAGGGCCTTTGTTCATGTTGATTTCGATATCGTTCACAAGCCCGAGCACAAGGCCAAAGTGCCATAACAACATTATATTAATGAGATGAGATGATAAATTCAAATAAAATAAAATAAAATCATGTTTTTTTTTTTTTGCATTTTTCATAAGAGAAACTTTTATTGCTATGTCAAAAAAAAAAAAAAGAGAGAGAGAGAGAGAGATTTTTGATATTACGTTCTATTGTAATTTTTAATACCTTTCAGATCATATTTTTTTCTTTCACATATTAATTATGACATCATTTTGATCTATATACCACGACTACTTTTGGGACAATATTAAATCGTCGATCGTATGTGAAATTCAAAACTAACTACATTAAAAACGAGATGTCATCACCAAATAATACATAATATATATATATATATATATATATATATCAATTATCAACTAGTGTACTTGGATTTTTTCGTTTTTACTCATGGTGTCTCTAATTAACGGACATTAACTCGATATAGATGAAAAAGACCTCCACTCTGTTTTGTGAGATTTATTACGAAGGAAAAAAAAGAGAGAGAGAATACAGTGACGTATTTAGTATAAAACTAGATATTTATGCCACAAGTATGAATCCAACAAAATAGCACTACTAGTCTACAACTTTAGAGAAACGCTCTTCTAAGAAATACTTTTATAATCTTCTCATTATAATTGAATTGACTTTGACTCGTTTGCACGGTCCTGCAGGCTGCAGGCCTTCTCCTCCTTTCTTCCTCTCACATTGATTACTACACTAATAAAACAAAATATTTATAAACAAAAAAAAGTACACTAACACATTATTAATTATATTTTTTATGGATCTTGCGCAAGAATTTATCTAGCAACTACAAACAAAATATAGTTGAATGGCGTGTAAAAGACAATGGTATAATGGATGACATTTGAGACAAATTCGAAATACATTTTCAAGATTTACTATGGATTTTTTTAATATTACAATAATAGTGAGAAAATGCATAATTACACGACCTATATATACGCACTTAGAGACGCAAAAAAGAAAAAATACAAGTCAAAAGAGTATTAAATACGATTTTTTTTTATATTCTACGAAATTACCACTTAAGATTACTTACCCTGTAAAACTAAAAATTAACACATAAGTAAAAATAACACATTATGTAGAGCAGTTACATATTAAAACATAGTCATATTGAAAACCCAAATCACACGTCATATTATCTTAGCTAATTCCATGCTGAAGAATCTCAATAAAGACACCACCAGGCCAGGTTCTCGGTTTTTTCGGCCAGAAGGCCGGTTTCGGGCCAAGATTTTCACCCCTAGCAAAACTACTTGTCTACTCACATGGCAGTAAATTGACCATTTTGCCCCCCATCTCCTCATAGCTCTTTGTATCACTCCCTTGGCCAAAGAGAGAGTACACGGGCCCGCCATTGCCTTGGTCGTGGTCTTGCAGTCCCGCCACGTGGCACTTCTCGTCCTCAATCTCCCGGTACTTGCCTAGGTGGGCCTTGAGGGGGGCCACGTAGCCCTCGAAGCCCAAGGTGGTCATGGCCCACAAGAGATCGTCGCCGTTGATGGTCTTCCTCTTCTCTCGGTGGCACTTGTCGGAGGCCTCGCCGGTGATGAAGCTGATGAACTCGGAGACGCACTCCTGCACGGTCTCCTTGGCCTCCTTGGAGATCTTGGCGTTTGGGGGGAGGGACTTCTTCATGATCCTGCTCACGTTGGCTATGGGGAGGAGCTTGTCTTGCTCTTTGGAGAAGCTCTCGCTCGCCATTGGAAAGTCGAAGAGTGAAGCTAGCTTTTTTGGGTTTGAAGAAGTGAAAGTGAATATATAATAGGTGACGAGAGGAAGTGAATATATAATAAGACAAATATTTATTGACACCCCCGACTTTATAATTTGGTCTTCACAAAATAATTATATCACATTTCCAAAAAAAAATCCTATGCAGTCCATAACTTTATACTTTGTACTTTATACAAAATCGTGGGTGTGATATAAAAACGTTTTAACGAAATGAGAGGTGTGCGTAAGTATTTATCCCAGATCAATTAACATAGAAGATTTATAAGTATAAGAATAAGAATGAGAAAGGGATGGTTTAAGATCGGCAAGGAATCTTTGAATGAGGCTATTGATTTTGGAGATGTGTGATGAAACTGAAAATGACACTTTATGCCGTGGAATAAGTATAAGTAGAGCACCATTGGAACATAATTTGTGAATGGGATATATTATTGACCGTGAAAGTCACTAGTTTAACACTTTGTTACAATTACAAAACCTTTTTTTTCTTATGTTTTATGATAGATAGTAACTACCATTATATTCTCTCAAAAATAAAAAATAAAAAAGCTACCATTATATTTCCGTCGAATGTGGGTGAAAGTTCGTTTTCGTCGAGTTTTCACAAAATTTTCTTACTCGCGATGATGAAGAATTTTACAAATTTTCATTCTTATTGCATTATTCGACAGAATTCCAAAATTTCCGTACTTGAATATAATATGGCTTTTTAATAGTTTCCATTTTCCTGATATAGTTTTGCACGATATTAATGCTGTTGAGAATATATGAAATTATTTGTTCTGAGGATTCTGATTTTTCAATCTCCAGCTTCAACCAGATGCCACTGAAAATAAAGCAAAAGAACATAGGCACTATTTTTGTGGCTTCTTTTGTCTCTTCCATATTCTCTCTCTCTATCACATCCATGTTTGTGAAATTAATTTACTTTATCTTTTTAGGGTTATTTTACTCTGAAATTAGTCTTAATTTAAAGTGATACTTAAAGTCTCATACTGATACACATGTTTTTTTTTTTTTTTTTTTTGAGAATAAGACATATAAGATTATAACTTATAAGTAAGATTTTTTTTCTCTTTTTTATTACATACTACATGAAAAAGAACAATTAAATAAAAAATACCAATTGTATTAATTAAATCCCATTTAAATGTGCTTTCGACAAATGGCTTGTTTTTGTTAGCCTCTATTTAATATATAAAACAGTTTTTCATATGGAACAGTTCAATAGTAAAATGAACTTTGACCAAGTATTGTTTTTAAAATAATAATAATGAGACCAAGATATTATAAGTGTCCTAATACTAGCTAGTTAAGTATGATAAATTTTAGGCAATTAAATTTTGGACGAATTTAAAATATGTGTTCCTTCTTAAGTATGTTGTGATATACATCTTGGGATTACTTGATTAAAAACATGGTTTTATTACTTTATTTCATGAAATTTATTGCTAATTTAAATAATTTAACGATGTTAGAATAGAATTTTGTTGTATTTTTAGATTTCAGATTCTAGAGTTTAAATTTTTAAATGACTACTTAATTTCGATCCTACCATCCAGATTAAAAACGAAATGCATTATTTCGGAATTTGGACTTGAGGAGCATGCCGAAAGGCAAACAGAACGTGGAAGAGGCGGAAGAAAGGGGAAGAAAAAACTAATGTAAATTTAAAGACTAAAAAATACTAGCGGACCCTGATTTCAAAGGGTATATATATTTCAAAACCGGAATTGGGATTTTAAGACTATGTCTCGACTCTCTCGATCTCAGTTTCCGGTATTAACATAAAAAATAAAAAATAAATCCAACTGGTTCGAGATTAGAAAGTAGGATCCGCATAGGATTGGAACATAGACCGGAACAAAATCGAAAATTGAATATAAAATTTTCAGTCCTAGCTTAAAGTTTTGGTAAAACCCAGGAAGCCCATATGCATGTGGTTGCACTTCTCCTGGCCCATTATGTAGTGTATTATAAAATCCATAAGCTGCTATGTTTGCTATTGAAAACGTTAAGGAGTCTTATTGGGAGAAGGTGTGGCTAGAAAGTGACTCTAGCTACGTTGTTCAACTTTTTCAGAAAAGATCACGTGAAGTTCCGTGGAAGTTGCGAGCTAGATGGTCAAAATGTATTCGTTTCCTAAACACTATTCAGTTCAGAATAAGCCATATCTATAGAGAGGGTAATAGAGTTGCAGATGCCTTACCTAATTTTGGGGCTCAATTTGCGGGTCATCATTGGTGGGCTTCCCACCCTGATTTCATCGCTTCCTTAGTTAACGATGACATTTGTATGAGAGAGAACTTTCGGTTTCGTTAGTTCTCTACTCTTTCTTTCTTTTGCTTGTAAACTCTTACATTTTTATTTATATTATCATGAGCTCTATTTCTTATTGTGCGTTTCCAGAGCATCGGTCTTTTTGAACTCAGGCTCGCACTATAAGATTATGGACCTTCATCTTTTATTAAAAAAAAAAATACCTAAAATACCTAAAATTGTATGATCGGGAAAGATTAGGCCAAAGTTGACCATAATAAAAGCTCAATTTGGTATTGTTGTGTTATTTCAAAATACTTTGAAATTATATCTTTCAACTTATCATTGGATTCGTCTCGTCACAAGTTTTTCAATGACTTATTTTTATTAGTCAATCGGAGTTATAAAATTAAAAATATAGAGTTCTGAAATTTAATATAACAACAAAATAAAATTATTTAAATAAAAATAACCTTCAAAATAGCTTTCTTCATGGTGAAAGTGGATACAACGAGCTGGAGCGCTAGAGTTTGCCTTTGTTGTATGAATCTTCTGAATTAAGGCTTTTTTTTTTGCAATTAAAGCTTAAATTTTTAGTTAATTTTAGTAATGATTTATTTTCGTATACTCTCTTCTGTGTTATAACATTTTTTCGATCATAACGGATTATTTTTCTTCATCCACATTTGCCAGTTCTCTTTCCACTTTGTGCCAATTTATTTTTAAGTTTTCTTGTGATTGATTTATAAATAGGGATAATAGCGGCATAAGTCCTCAACCTTTACTTAACTGGGGCGGCATAGCCCCAACCCCATTTAATAGCGGTATAAGTATCAAAAGATGATTTCCGTCCATATTTGACTAACGGAAGTAGTCAACGTTTGCGTGGTCAGCTTCTCGTCAACGTGGACGCCACATAATCCGACATGTCACCATACATGTCATCCTCGCGTCATCAAATTTAATGCAAAATTAAGGGTGATGGAGGGATTCAATTAATTTTGCATTAAATTTGATGACGCGAGAATGACATGTATGGTGACATGTCGGATTATGTGGCGTCCACGTTGACGAGAAGCTGACCACGCAAACGTTGACTACTTCCGTTAGTCAAATATGGACGGAAATCATCTTTTGGTACTTATACCGCTATTAAATGAGGTTGGGGCTATGCCGCCCCAGTTGAGTAAAGGTTGAGGACTTATGCCGCTATTATCCCTTATAAATATAACAAATAATTTCATTAACAGTTAAAGTCTCTTTTACACGACAAACCGATGTGTGTAGGGTCGACCGTCAAGTTCAATATCAATGGAGACCAAAGTTTGTGGAATAGAGACGTTTCACTGAGACACAAATAAGTAAATCCCATATTCTAATCAAAAGTTTACTTTTATTTTTTTACATTGCGTTACATAGAAAGAAAAAAAAAATAGACATTAATATAATCAAATATACAAAATTAAATATTTATTAATCATTATATTTTTTAATATCTCAACTTCATTACAAAAAAAAAATAAATGATAGTGTTAGTGTGTGTCTGTATGATGTCACAAACTGTCACAGAGATTAGTTTAGAATTATATAAATTGAGAGATTAAAAAAACTAATGATAAATAAAAATTTATTTTCTAAATTTTCCGAAATATTTTATCCATATAAGCTTGCACGATCAGTTGCCAGTTGCCACTTGCCACATAAGTTATGTCAATTTCATGACAAACTATATATTTTTGGGTTAATTGCGGCAAAAATACCCAACCTTTAGTCAAATTTTCTGCTGTGTATACAACCACCGTAAATAGCGGCAAAAGTACCTAAACTTAGCATTTAGGAGTTGACCGATAATATTTGTCCATGTGGCTATTGGCCTTTGCCATGTGGCACTTGGCCGCCACGTGGCATGCTACGTAATTATTATTTTATTAAATAATTTTTAAAAAAAATATTTTTTTAAATAACTTTTTTAAATTATTTTCATTTTTTCAACAAATTTATTTTAATTTTAATTTTTAATTTTTCAACAATAACAAAAAATGAGTTTAATTTTTTTTTTGGAGAAAAAAAAAGAATATTTAAATTTAAATATTAATTATTGGTTATAATTATTTATTTTTACAAAAGTAGGTATAACGAAGTAATTTTCATCGCTCACGGTTCACTTGAACTCCGTATCTGATCCGGTTCACGCGTCGAATAAAATTATGTAATATGTTTAATAATAATAACTAATAAACACGTACATAATGTTTAAAAATTCAAGACATAAATACACACCACTTATTCAAAAACAAAATATAGTAGTCATATTTATATTTAATGAAAAAATATTTTTATTTGTTTGCATGATATTTTTTTTGTGTTTGCATTTTAGAATAATAATAATTGTTTAATATGTTTTTTATTTATATATTATTGAAAAAAAATTATCGTTAAATAATCATATGATTATTATTGGTTATATTATTAAACATATTAAGCGATTTTGTTTCACCCGTGAACCGGATCGGAGGCGGAGCTTGAGTGAACCGTGAAAGGGGATTTTTTTCTTTATCTATTTCGTTTGATCCACTTTTCTAAAATGAATAATTATATCTAATAATAAAAATCAATAATGAATATTCAAATTTAAATATTCATTATTGGTTATTATGGAAAAATAATATTTATTTTTTTAAAAATAATAATAATAATTATTATGGAAAAATAATATTCAAGTGCCACGTGGCAAAGGCCAATAGCCACATGGACAAATATTCTCGGTCAACTCCTAAATGCTAGTTTGGGTACTTTTGCCGTCATTTACAGAGATTGTATACACAACGGAGAATTTGACCAAAAGTTGGGTATTTTTGCCGCAATTAACCCTATATTTTTTCCCAAGGAATTGTTGGAGATTATTCGCCAAATTTTATTACTTTTTTCATACCATAAAATATGATAAACTATATAACTACGCTAAACTAACAACAATGTCTACGTATATTCAAGTAATTATTCCCCACTTCATTGCCAAAGAAGCATAGACTATATTATTCGACGATGAAATTACATCACGCAACTACATATATTATAAAGATATAATAGCGACCAAAAGATATACAATTTCAAATTCATAGTTCCATACTATTTTTTTATAACGAAAATTTTCAATATAAAAATATTTACTTCTTTTCAAAAAATCATTCACTTGAAAAACTGAAAAATTGTTCTAATCACTACTAAAAAAAATACATGTGATCCGATGCATGTTAAATAGTCCAATCTGTTTCGGAGCAATACACACTACAATAGATTAAGACATAGGCGAAGAAACTACTCTTTCAACAAATGAACCTTTTTTATTTACTCTAAGAATTTAAACCGGTCTCCCCTAGTTCCGCCTATGGTTTAAAATTATTTTTAAAACTGACTTTTCAGATATAAATTATCTTATTGTTTGTTTGTTTTTTATATTCTCTTCGTTCACAGTTTTACCCTTTAATTGAGTTTTTTTACGTAAAAATTTATATATTATTGATTTATTATTTGGGTTATGTATAATTTATGGTAGTGAGTGAGCATGACGGTATGGAAATATAGCAGCATGGGGCACGAAGCCTAACTGCTCATTCGTTGTGAACTGTTAAAATTGTTATGCCTCATTCTTCCAATATGTGACATTTGTGGATCCACGTGGAAAATACCAAACACCCCACTAATTGGTGCCTTGCTGACGTCACTAATGACTATGTACATCGTCCCTTATACTTATTTGTGGTGTAACTGTAACTTGTAAGTATCTAATATATTTTTTATATTAATTTAATTTTTTATATCAAAGTTTTTATGTTTATATTTATATATATATAAAAAACATATTGAAATTCGGTTATATTCATTCAAAAGTATAACAAATTTTAAAAAGGATCATTAGTGAAATACACTTTTAATTCAAAATTATAAGTAATGAAAGGATTAAGAATACTTATATCACTCATAAAAAACAATTTATGCAACAAATGACAGGTCAGTTAATTCTCCACTTAAAAGGATTAAGAATATTGTTACATGTTACAATGGCTCGCGTTTGAATTTCATATTAAAAAAGTACATTTAATCTTGATGTAAACCAATATAGTTATCTTTTGTCATTCGACTCCTTATCCGAGTCTCGACTCTTGATGATATGTATGGTTGAAAAGACTACTCTCGACACTTTGTAGCGTCGGAGTCGGAATTAGCATCACATAAAGATACACTTTATTCACTTTGTGACATACTTAATTAGCAAGACTGTCAATTTTCTAGACTCAAGTACTTAAGCCGATCGATGAAGCATAGAAAGTAATTATTATTTAATGACGTATTTGAAAATTGGAGGACTATTATTAAAATCGCTACTTGCAGCTGATTGGCTTCCCTTGACCCTTAATAACCTCAACGTAAGTTTTTATTACTAAATTTCATTTAATAACGGTGTAATAAAATAAAAATTAATTGGGTAGATTAGGATTTAGGACTACAGTAGATAATAATTGAATACAGATTACTAATAAATTAATAATATAAAATGTATATAAACGGAAATAAGAGTGAGACGTGGAGAGTCGAGCGTGGAGCGTGTCGGTTTTCACTAAGTGGAGTCAGTTTTGATAAACAATACTAAAATAATTGTTTTTATTAATTTGTTGTAGTAAATAGTAATGGGCCTAAATGCTCTCTGAATTTCGATATTTAATGCATTATCCGATATTAATGTGAATTAATTATTAGTTTTTAATTGCCTCTTAGCAATATTTTCATTTAAAAATTAACAATATTACTATATAAGTACGTAATTGTAATTATGTAATCATATACCAACCAAGTGGATCCTGGCATATTTCTAAATTCTTTTAAACAACATAGGACTATATCATAAGACCTATCGAGTTAACGTATGTTAAATTAGAGACAAACTTACGTTTCAAATTTAGTAAATTTATTGGACGATTAATATTTTCATATAGTTTAATTAATAGTACATGTACATGATTAGATTGTTCCTTAAAGAATAATAGATCAAATTAAACCTCGATATTATTTCATGATCTTTTGATATTAATGCGACTAAATATCTCTAAAAATTGAGTATATATGCCGCAAATATCTCTAAAAAAAATTTAATCACTATCTAGTCCTACTCTGGCCATATTTCACCACTTCCCTCATCACCACTCTTCTCTTCTCACTACATATCGCTATATATACACATAGCCTATACACGGATAAACACACATATGTATAAACGATCGAGGCAATAATGGAAATGAAGAGTGGCGGAGGAGGAACTGCGAGTACACCGGCGTCGCCAAACGTCGCGGTTTTGGTCACCGGGGACGAATGCAACCGAAGAGAGCCTCTCCTCTCGCCTTCCCCGCCGGTGGACATCGCCGGAATGTTTCCGGAGAAGAATGCATGGAGGCTCGACCTCAACGACTTCCGCCTGCCGGAGCACAAACCCGACGATGCTCGCTGCTCCGCCTTCGGTTTCGGTCGCCTGCTTCGCACACCACGTAAGTTTCCTGGTCCTTCAGCAAGAAGGTTTATGGACCATGATTTCAGTTTTTAGTATATTCTATCATTGAATATCGATAACTTAATTATTATCGAAAAAGTTATATATTTAGGTTTGTCATTCGAATTATTTATTAGTATTGTTACGTGAAAAAGTTTCCACTAATTATGGTATCTTTTGCCGAAACTTTTTGTTCACTTTGTTAAAAAAATGAAAACTATTTCGAAAACTAAGCAACCATATATAAGTTGTCATGAATATTCTTGAGACCCCAATGTATACAATAATCATTTATTGTTCCCTTAAAAATTATTAAATAGTTATCACAACTAGGGTTGTACCGAAAAGAAAAAAAAAAACTAAATTCGTAGAGAAAATATTTGTTATCGAAGATCCTAAAAACTAATATGATAAGGTCCGGGTATTATTATATGAAGCAAGTCTCTAGTCCAACAAGACCGTATTGATCGTCTTCGACATTTAGAACCACACGACTTTATCTCTATATTTTATTTTATTTTTGTTAGTATTTAGCTATGTTAATATTTCAGTGGTTGTTGATTATATATAAGCGTTATTAAAAAAAATAGTTTTTTGACTTGAGAGCAAAAAATATATATTTGATGTATTAGTATGGATGAAACGTGGAAAATAAAATATCATAGAAAAAAATTGCATACGGTTTTATTTTATACAAACACAAAATCTAAAGAGACTTTAATATAGTTCTACGTCCCAAAATAAATTATCACCAATTTTTATAATTATTATTTTAGATGAATCGATTAATAAAGTCCGTGTCCTTTTTAGAGTAAATTACTTCTTGTTTTTTTATTTTTTATTTGAAAGAATTACTTTTTAAATTTAATTCACTTGATCTATATCACATGGATAATGATATATATAGCTAAAAATACCCTGGCACGAAACTTCTTTAAATGTAATGTGCATGTAATAAGTCTTCTTATAGGACTTTCGTTAGTCATAGCTAGACTATACAATTATATATATTTTAATAATACATGTGACATGTCCATTTCTTTTTATTTGTTACACGTCTCATTCATTATTCCTGTAATTTTTATTTATTTGTTTATTTATTTGTTTCATACATTTCTTTTAGAAAGTGTGTGCCTTAGTGTACCACTAATGCTGTGTCTTTTATGGTTTGGCTTTTACTTATCCAGACCTACTTTTGGTATAATAAAAAAACTAAAACCAAACAATAAATATTAAATACGAATAACATATATTATAAATATCCTCGAATATGTTACACCTTGATTGTTTTCTTAGGTATATAAGGCAGAGTTCACAATGTGTTTTTGGCTTGAAAAGTATTCAAATAAGGTGACTGGATTTATAAGTATAAAATTAGACCAAAAATAATTTTTCAAAATTGCCTCCCAAAAAAATTATGTCGTATATATTTATATACTTTAAATTTAATTATACTCCTCTCAAAATTTGTATCATAAATTCGTTACCATTCCGATTGGATATGTAAAAAAGTAGGTGGGTTGTAGGTTGTGATGAGAAAAACGTTGCGTTAGTCTCATTTTAATATTTGTGACCATAATTCGAATATAATGTAAAGATCTCCTAGAAAACAAAGAAATGTAATCAATTATCTTATATATATTTTGATCCTAAATTGAAAATAAACTTGGATTGTTTTCAGGGAAAAAATACAAAGTTGCGGAGTATTACAAGAAACAAGAGAGGGTTCTAGAAGGATTCAGTGAGATGGATAACATGACCGAATTGGGCTGCATTCCAGGAACTCTTACACAGGTTTTATAATTCTTGTGTTCGCTAAATAATTTTAAAAATCATTATTTGCGTCATAATAAATAAATTAAAGCAGATGGGTTTTATTTCTTTCTCATGAAGGAGGACTGAAAAAGAAAGAAAGCTGAGTGACTCAGATGGCAATAAGTAGTGACTTGGAAAGCAACGAGAACTAATCATTGATATTTGATACTATATCGTGCACTGGTCTGGTCGATACTTACATTACATTACATGTTTATCCATATATATACACATATATATAGCTGAATTTCTCGAGATAAAATTGGAATCCAGATTTGTATATACTGATTAGAGTATAATATAAAAAATAACTGTCGATATCCACCAGTCTTAATTAAAAAAAATAAAATACAATCATAACTGTTTTTTCTTTCTTCAGTTTGGATAAATGTGGAATACCGGATTTTTGGATCTGCTTTTTTTATTTATTTAATTTTTATATTGAAATTCGTTTGAATTTTTTAATTTATTTTTAAGAATAAATTCGTTTGAGCTTAACGAGCCTTGATATCAAGTTGAGTATAAAGGAACTCAATCTACAAAGTAATTGTCTAATACATGAGCTTGCAAAAGCGCGGCTAGTCCATTTATCTTACATTGAAGTCTAATTCAAACAAAATTATTTATATTGTATTGTTAGGATGTCCTTTAATTTCAGCATGATAGTTTTTTTAACATTTTAGACAAGTGTTTGTTTAATCATTTTACGTATTACAAAGTTTTATTTCAAAACAAATTGACAATAAAAAAACTAACCCGTGACTTCATAAACCCGATATGTTTCTTCGCTTTTGTTTCTCATGTGAAATCCTTAACATGTAGTGTACACTCACTTTGTGTTTCTTAGGAAGAAATGGAGAAGTTGGAGAGAGGCGAGAAATTCGCGATCGACGCATCAAACATAGCCAACATGGTTCTGTTCATATCCAAAGTGTACGCTTCCGTCGAAAGCCAATCGCTGGCCGTGATCGCCTCTACGCTCGACTCGCTCTTGGATCTCTTGTCGGGTTTCATCTTGTGGTTCACTGCCTATGCCATGAAAAACCCTAATCACTATATATACCCCATTGGCAAGACTCGCATGCAACCAGTGGTACATAACAATTTCATATTGCTCTCTCTATAGATATAATTTTTTTTTTGGAGAGAATTTCATGCTCTATATTTAATACAAAGTTTTAATATCCTCAAATTAGGGATAAAAGCAGGACAATTTTATTTTTTAAACCCCGATCCGGATTTTGGTTTTGGAATATCAAAATCGGATCTGAATTCTAAAAGCTCAAAATCTAAATTTTTGGATCAAGTTTATAACTAGATTTTAAAACAAATAACCTTAACCCAAATTTACTAATAAATATCTAATATTTCTACTAGAAAAATTCTGGTAAATGCATTTAGTTATAAAAATACTAAAAAAAGATAAGATAAAAACCTCTATCGAATATAAAATATTTGGTAAATGTGGATTTTATTTTTTAATAGTGGATACATTTGTATGTACTGGTAAAATTTCGCAATTCATTTACCGCTTTCTTACATAGAAATCTTCCTCATCAATTTCATAAACAGAGTATCATTGTTTTTGCTTCTGTAATGGCAACTTTGGGACTGCAAATATTGTTCGAGTCTATCAGGCACATAGTCACCAAGGTAAATCAAAATAGCCTAATTTTATGTGTTATTTTGGGATATTTTGGCATAAGTATCCAATTTGGTACCATGTGAGGTGTATACGGTATACCAATATATTCTAAATCTTTTTTGTAACGGCAATAGTACCAAAATGCCACAAAAAAATATCGTTGCAACTCCGTACGTGTCAAGTTAACGTCTATTAAGCTAAAAAACAACGTATGTCTTTAGTTTAATAAAAGTATTGAATAGTTAATGTTTTTTTAGGTAGGACATGAATGAAATTGGACTTCGATATTGTTTTGTGGATTTAGAGTACTGCTAAAAAAATCAGGATGACACCGGCATACTTAGTATATGATTGAGTACTTATGCCTCAAATATCCTTATTCTTTTATGTAATTTATAGTGAAATGGAAATTGTGATGTATGTCTTATTTTTGGTGAACATAAAGTCGAGGACAACGATGACTGAGGAAGAGGAGAGATGGATGATAGGAATCATGGTGTCAGTCACAGTAGTCAAGTTCTTCCTCATGCTCTACTGTAGACGCTTCAAAAACGACATTGTTCGCGCCTACGCTCAAGATCATTTCTTCGACGTCGTCACTAATTCCGTAGGGCTGGTCGCAGCGGTGTTGGCCGTCCGATTTCGCTGGTGGATCGACCCCGCCGGAGCTCTCGTTGTGAGTATTTATTTTTTGTTCTTTGTCTTCCAACAACAAATTTTTAAAAAGTAATTGTCGGAACACAATTCGTATCACGTGACATATTTTAATTATTTATAATTTGTTAATCGTGTTTGAAAATTGAAATAGAAACTCAGGCACACACCATTTTTAATATTACTATCGTCGTCTACCTCAATTAATTGATCATCGTATTTTTTTTAAATAAATAAATTCATTTAGACTCATGTATTTAATAATTTAATTAAATAATATAAAATTGAAAACTTATGTAATATATTTATCATTTCAATTCTTAAACTACTAAATAACCATTATAACGTATAATAAATTCGAAAAGAATTTAATAAAATGAAAATCACGTGTCTACTTGAGTTATTGTGTTCGAGTCTTGTTCAATTTTTCCATCCGATTTAAGTCATTGCAAACTCATTAATCCGTTTTGTAGCAGTGTTGTGTTTATTGTCCGTGCCATGTTGCGACGAGAGAAACCGGATAAATTCAATTACCATCATTGTTTTCATTTTTGAGCTGCAATTCAATGTGCAGATCGCGATATACACGATGAACACGTGGGCGAGAACGGTGATGGAAAACGTGGTATCTCTGATCGGAAGAACGGCTCCCCCGGAATTCCTAACGAAGTTGACATACCTCATTTGGAACCACCACGAGACAATCAAGCACATCGACACCGTGCGAGCATACAGGTTCGGATCCTGCTACTTCGTGGAGGTCGACATCGTCCTGCCAGAGAGGACGATCCTCGTTGAAGCGCACAACATCGGTGAGACTCTCCAAGAGAAGCTCGAACAGCTCCCGGAGGTGGAGCGCGTTTCGTGCACATCGACTTCGAGTTCACTCATCGGCCCGAACACAAAAGGATTGTTTGACGAGGCTCTACGATCGTTCGTTCGTCGAGATCAGTTGATCGACGCTTATTGCTCCGCTTTCGGAAGAGCGATTTTGTTTTCGATTTGTGATTCTCGGTTTCTAGATGGATGAAGGAAAATATGGTTTATAAGAGCCAAAACCTTCGTTAGTAACTTGAATCACTTAATATATAATGGATTTTGTGCTTCTTTTTTTTCTTTCCTTTTTGTGTTAAGTGTTGTTAACTTTCGAAATAGATTTAGAATTAAGAATTAACGACAAAGTTGTATAGAAGAAACAAACGACAATGAGTGTGATATATTATCGTTTCCGAATATCGAGGGCAGTCTGGTAATCTCACCTCTTACTAGGGTTTCCAAAACACCCCTCCCTCTGCTCTCTCTATATAAACCTCGCTTCGATTCCTCTTTCCTCATCACCACTGCGATTTCCTTCGATCGCCATAGCCAAACCTTGCTCGATTACGCCATGGATCTCTGATTTTGCTTGGCCTGTGATGCTTTGATTGTCCGTACCATCTGAGACATTATCGTCTCTGACGAGCTATATCAAGCCTTTTCTGAGGCCTCTCTCTTTCGATCCAGTTTCAGATCTGGTTTCTTCGCTGCGAAGAGGCTGTGATGATTATTCTTATACCATCAAACTTTGAGAGCTTCTACGGAGCTCGTTGATGCTAACCAAACTAGTTTCTGAGCCTTTCTTCTTCTTCTTCCTCATCTTTTTTTGAATCTAGGGTTTAGCAGGCAACAAATTAGAGTCTCTGAAGCGCCTAGTCAATGGCGTTTACAGCGCTATACGTTGCCGAGAGCAATTGGAGCTGATATTCTGGCATGTGCTTCTTCCTCCGTGAGGCTTGTGCATTCATATGTTCCTACAATTCGCCTCTCGAGACTCCATTTTATTACTCAAGTCTTGTTGAATAGATCAGGCAACAAATTAGAGTCTCTGATGCGCCTTGTCAATGGCGTGTACAGCGCTGTACGTTGCCGAGACTGATTTGGGGGCTGAGATTCTGTCGATGGCCTCTCTTGCTAAGGCTCTTGCATTCAGATGTTCCCACATTTCCCATTAGGCGAGAGGGGTTTTCACATGGCATGATCGAGATTAAATCAATTTGATGGAAAATAAAATAAATCTTGATTGACTATAAAAGTTTAACGGAACAAAGAATGGTTTTTTATTTTGTACACTAAAATAATAATTTTAAAACTTGGACGAAAATGTCATCGGTCTGCCAAGTTGATAATAGTATTGGGCCTAACGAAGTTACTTTTAGGCCCACTTTTTTAAATGACGACTTGTTGGCCCGAACAAGGGAAAAAGCTTCCTAGGCCAGAAAGTGCAATATGACCCAGCAACAACAAAATGACAACTTTAGAAAATACGATAGAGAATACTGAATTTTATTTTAGAAAATACGATAGAGAATACTGAATTTTATTTGTGGAAGAACCCAAATTGTATTTTGCAATAGACCAATTGTGCCTCTATAGAATTGACCATTTACAATGCAACAACATGAATATCTTTTGTTCATGGATATGCTTCAGGTTTTTTGCCCTTAACTACGACAATGTATTTTCTTGCGCATATCCTTTCTCAAAAGCCTTGAGAATTTTGTCTTGTAGTAATTATTCTTCTAGAAAAATTATTGAAAAGCATATCCAAATGGCTTTTGATCCCCCTAATCCTAAGGAAATATGATGAGCATAACAAGGGAGAGACAAGGCAAATGAGCCCACCAAATAGGAACAGCTCTTCTCTACTTAGTTCAACTTCAAACAAATGTATCTCAATCTACACTGAACCAGGTCCCACGGGAAACTAAGTAGCTATCAAATGAAGTCTTCAGTAAGAAGCAAAAATCACAAATTTTAAAGGGTTTAAAATGAGTTTCAAGTTAAAATCATCTTTTATTTTAGGATCTTATAATATAATCATTACAAGTTATAAAATTATACGAGTGAACGCTTTATACAGTTCTACCTTAAAATTTGTTTAAACCGTGCATGACCTTATAAATATTGATAATCTATTTATATTCTCAGAATCTTATGGTGATTATTTTAAACTGTTTATTTTAAGTTGAATTTCATTGTTTTCTAATTTGATCTTATTTAAATTTGACGAGCTTTAAAATTTTATCAATTATGATGAAATTCTACAACAAAATTTAATAATAAAAAGGGTACTTCGTGATCTTAAAAAAAATATTTTGCTAAGCTGATTTTTTTTTCTTTTTGATACCGTCATAAAAAGCTATTTAAAAATTTAAACCAATTTCAAACGGACTTTGATTTTCTACTAGTCTTGAAAATTTAAACCATATTTGTGGTAAAAGTACTAACGTGTTATAAACAGTGCGACTTTCGTTCGTGCCGCTTAACTTCTTCCACCTTCTCTCTGCCAGGTCGGACAACATGCTATGAGCATGGACAAGAATTTGATTGTTGATTGATTTAATTCATTGTCATGGATATTGTAAAATAATTCTTACTTGCTCGTTTGCTAGTTGTTTGTATTTCATGTTCAAATAAATAAATATTTAAAAGAAAAAAAAAGATGTTCTTATTTTTCTTTTTATTTGCGTCTAATGATGAAATAGTTTATAATCACATTGATTCCTTAACACGGAAATCATCAATGATCGTATTGATACTAAACATATTAGCAATCTCAGATCTCTCTCAATATTTTCAAGAGTAAATAATCGGACAATTAATCATCTTCTATCTTGTTACAAAGTGTGCTCCTAACTCATTCTTCAATTGTCGCATTTGAATTGGTGTTTCGACAATTTTTTTCTTCTAAAAAATGAATGTTTTCACCTCCATTTAACTTCGAAAACAAAAGATGAAGTTTCCAACATAATATGCCTTACCCGAATAAATCGTTGTTTAACTGCTTGATTTTCCATCTTCGTCATTTCATCGTGAATATCTGTACTTGAATTATTTTTCATGAAGTTATTTGGAGTTGTACTTGTATATGGGAAGTTTCACATCAATTTAAATTATATGGTTGTAGAACTATTTCTTTTAGGTGCATCTAGAATCTTAATAATTTCTACAGCCTCATAACGTGAAAATAAGAATACTAGTGCTTCATCATCTAAGCCAGCCTGGATCGTGTTTTTTTTTTTTTTTTAATCGGGACAAGAGTTGGTTTTTTATTTTTTTTATTGCTAATCATATATATTAAAATGAACTCATTTTTCAAGACTAATTTTATAAGGATTTGCGACTTTTAGCACATATATGAAGGATTATCTAAATAATTTAGAATGTTTGGTTGTTAAGTCTTTGGTTTAAACAAAATACAAGTAATCCTATTAAAATGAACTCGTTTTTTCATGACTAGTTCTATAAAGATTTCCCATGAATTTGCGAGATTCATGAAGGATTGTTTAAATTATTTTGAATAATTGATTGGTAATCTTGGGTTAAAATATGAGAATTGAGAAATGAACTCATTAATTTATAACTAATTTAAGAATTTCACATGTATGAATCGAAGGATTATATAGGGTACTATCGGTACATAATCAAATAAGAAAAACTATTTTACAAAACAGTTAACTTTTTTATTAATATTGTCAAATAGCCAATCAACTATGTTAATAGATTTAAAAGACTTTATTACCCTTATTATTAATTATTAAATTAAATTATACAATAATCATCCATTTTTATTTAAATTAAACCCTGATATTAATTAAATTAAATCCTTAAAATAAGGATATTCAAAAAAGAATTTGAAATAGCAAGGACGTAACGCATTCTCTCTTTTTCTCTCTTCGACGACGTCGAGCCCTTGATGAAACCCTTTTCCGGCTTTTTCTCTATTCGACGACGGCGAATGATCACTAGACGACGGTGAATAATCACCTCGACGAGCCCTCAACGAAACCCTTTTTTTGCATTTTTCTCTCTTCGACGACCGCGGATCATCACTAGACGATGAATCATCACCTCGGCAAAGAATCATCAGCATTACGGCGAAGAGCAGTGCAACATGACGACTGTAATCATCGGCGAAGAATCTGTCAGACAGGTAAAAAGAGGGATTTTTTGAGTTGTTTCAATTATCTAATTCGTTTTTATTCTATTAATTTTAGTTAATCCATGTTGTTAATTATGAACAAAGGAAGATTACGGTTATTATGAATCGATATAACATGAAGATTAGTGGTAAAATTGAGCTTTTTCACATGCATTAACGTATTTTTCCGATGGTCGTTGGTTTCATTGTCCGTGACTACTCAATTTCATTGTTCGTGACTAATCGATTTTGGATTTGTATGATTAGGGTGGATAATTAGGTCGTATTAATCATGAACATGGACGAGTTAATAATGGACATGGTCGATTAGGGTCGATTTTTAAGCTGTATTAATGTGGTTAATAGTCGATTTCATTGTTCGTGAGTAATCGATTTTGGAGTTGTGTGGTTATGGCCAATAATTAGGTTGTATTAATCATGAACATGGACGAGTTAATCATTAACATGGACGATTATGGTTGATTTTTTTGTTGTATTAATGTGGTTAATAGTTGGGTTTGTTTCTATACATGAACATGGACGAGTTAATCATGAACATGGACGATTAGGTTCGATTTTTATGTTGTATTAATGTGGTTAATAGATGGATTAGTATGATTGTTTCTATTTTGCTATATTTATTAATTTGGTTTATTCATATAATTCGAAGAAAAACCTAGAGGTTCCACTTCGTGCATAATCGAGTAATGATTAACCCGGTTAATTAAGTTAATAATCAGGTGTATTAATTTGGTTAATTCGGGTTTTTATTCATTCATATAGGTTGTATTAATTCACGTTAAATCAGATTGTTTCAATTTGGATATGTTGTATTAATGTGGTTAATTTATATATTTGCAGCTGTGTTAAACCCACATTAACTATGAGGAGAACGAGATCCAGTCCTGTGTCAATGGCTGCGGAAACGAAAACGGAAGAGACAGAAATAGAAACAACCATGAATTTTAAATTGAAGGTCCTTAAATTGAATTTTTAAGGTTTCGAAATGTAAAATTAGTTTTCTACTGGAGGCGCGAGCCTACTCCACGTTCCCTGGGACATGTTCATAAAAGTAGTATCTATCTAGATTAGTTTTCGAGTTTTAGCCATTGAGAGGGAAGGAAAATAAAAACACTAAAGTCTAGAAGTTGAATTTTCCAACCCTAATCAGAAACAAACCAAATTGTGGCTCTAGAGAATTTCTTGCGCATATCCTTGCCCTTAAATACGACAAGGTATTTTCTTGCGCATATCCTTTCTCAAATGCCTTGAGAATCTTGTCGCGTACTAATTATTTTTCTATAATTTTTTTTGAAAGGCATATCCAAATGGCTTTTGATCCCCCTAATCCGAAGGAAATATGATGAGCATAACAAGGAAGAGACAAGGCAAATGAGCCCACCAAAAAGGAAGAGCTCTTCTCTACTTACCAATTTTAGACAAATGTATCTCAATCTACCCAAGGGACATTAAGTAGCTAGGTTCTAAATCTTTAGTAAAAAGCAAAAATCACAAATATTAACGGGTTTAAAATGAGTTTCAAGTTAATATCATGTTTTATTTTGGATCTTAAAATTTAATCATTACAAGTTAGAAAATTATACGAGTGAACGTTTTATACAGTTCTACCTTAAAATTTGTTAAAACCGTGCATGACTTATAAATATTGATAATCTATTTAATTTTACTATATAGGATTCTTGGAATCTTATGGTGATTCTTTTAAACTATTTATTTTAAGTTGAATTTCATTGTTTTCTAAATTGATCTTCTTTAAATTTGACGAGCTTTGAAATTTTATCAATTATGACGAAATTCTACAGCAAAATTTAATAATAAAAAGAGTACTTCGTGATCTTAAAATATATATATATATATATATATATATATATATATTTTGCTAAAATCCATTTATCTTTTCTGTGTAGATTTGTTTTGCTATATGTAATAGAAAAAAAAAAGTTACTAAAGTTGTATTAAGTGGAAAGTACAACGATGGCATGTTTTAGATTCTCATTCTAATTTATTCGATACTCTTTGAATCCAAGGAAGAAACGGGTCTAAGAATAATAGACAGAAAAATAAATTTTTTTACTCATGATTTATCGTAAATTGAATATCTATTTTTCTTCTTGATGCCGTCATAAAAAGCTATTTAAAAATTTAAACCAAATCTCATATGGACTTTGATTATTTACTAGTTTAGAAGTAATTATAGTACAAAATGCATTTATCACTCTCAAGGTTCATGGAATTCAAAGTTTTAAAAATATTCATCTCTAAACCTCTAAATGAGGAAAGTTATGTCATAAAAAATCTTGAGAGAATATGAATGTTCTCTCAAGAGTATATAAGATAAAGATATTATGGAACTCTACTAAAATTATAAAATTAAATTTCAATGTAAAATTATATTAGATATTTGTATATTAAATAATTATTCATTCAACTATAACGCATCTAGAGTTTTTAGAGGCAATAGTACTGGTCAATTAGAACTTAAAGTAATTTTGAGGCCTTTAAATTGAGTTTTTGAGCCTTATAAATATGGAAACATTTTTGTGCTGTAGGCGCAAGCCTATTCCGCATCCCCTCGTATTTATTCATAAAAGTACCTAGATT
This sequence comes from Parietaria judaica, assembly GCA_954871525.1. Classification (NCBI taxonomy): domain Eukaryota; kingdom Viridiplantae; phylum Streptophyta; class Magnoliopsida; order Rosales; family Urticaceae; genus Parietaria; species Parietaria judaica. The sequence continues at coordinate 7,179,594 of OX940862.1, forward strand.
AGTTTTTGAGTTTTAACAATGGAAAGAGAAGGAAAAAAAAATACTAAAGTCTAGAAGTTGAATTTTCTATCCTTATAATAAAAAATAAACCAAATAAATATAGAAGTATGTCATGCAAATGCCACACTTCTAGTTTGGTCCACTTTGTTTGAAGCACCACCAAGCATTCACATTACAACATACTAACCAACTCTTGGCACCCTTCTGAACCACTCAAAAATCATACATAATTCAACCAAAAATAGCCAAAATTAAAAAGGCTTAGTCATCGTTCGACGTGGGCCGATGAATGAAAATGACATATTTGTGGTAAAAGTACTCACGTGTTATAACAATATGACTTATAATTTCAATCTAAAAAGATTTTAATATTTTATTTAACTCCTTACCGTGAAATTTCACACGACGATGAATGATCTCTTCATTTTTTGCTCTCACAGATCACATTTTTCTCTACTTTGACTGAAGCGGCAAGACTTACATATAATATTTTAGTTCTTGCCTTGTAGAGTATTTTTTGGCTACTACGCGACAATGTTCTTTGTCAACTCTTTAAAGTTCGTATGGATCATATGGAAAGGTGCGAAAACATGGAAAAAGTATAAGTAATCACGTGAAAGTTCACGGCGGGAAGTTAATATATAAATATAATTTTGTGCCTCTAAAAATAAAAGTGAATACATTTGTAATATAAATATATAGCTACTTTTGCCGCAAAATCCAAATAGAAAACAATCCCTTGAAACCTCTTCTTTATGTCTGGAAAAAATCTAAAACACAGAGACGCATGAATCGCTGAGCTTCAATCCATGGCGTTTCTTCTCCCGAATCTCTCTCCGTCTCTTCTTCTCCACCAAACTCAAACCAAAGAGAAACAACCCTTCCTTCTCCACTCCATAGCCAAGCCCAGCAACAGCTTCTCTCTCTACTCTGCGCTCCAGACCCCTCCTTCTCTCGAAAAGATTGGTGCGCAGGATAGCGGCCCCGGAGGAGAGGCGCAGGATAAGCAGCAACAGCAACAGCAACAGAAAGACGACTTCTATGTCAATCTGGGATTGGCCGTACGGACGCTTCGCGAAGATCTCCCTCTTATCTTCGCCAAAGACCTCAATTACGACATTTACAGGTGAGATTATCTTCCATGGTATTCTGTTTTAACCGGTATTTACAGGTGAAACCGGGAGTTTCAGCGTTTTGCTGCCGGTTTTGTAAAACCCGTTTTCCGCAAACCGGAACTGGTAAAAAGAAATGTTTTTAGTGGTTTTGAACCCAGACAGGTAAACATGACGGTTTAGCCCGGGTAAAACTAGGATCTCCCCATTTTTGCTACTAGTCTCGTTTTTTTCAGGAATTAAAATATATATATCTTTCTGGTCTCAATATCGGTTTTCCCGGGAACCTGTAGGGGCGGTAATTCAACATCGAAATCGGTGTTGACAAGCTCTGAACTTGGACCGAGACTGGTAAAAATGACGATTTATACCCACTGAATGCCGGTTTAAAACGGGAATGTACTGAGTTATAAACAAATTATGTTTAGGAACAAAAGAAGGAACTGGAAATATCGGTTTTTAAACCAGTGCTGATAATCGGTGTAAAACCGGATTCGGGGTTTTAAGCAGTTGGTTGGTGTGATTACAGGGATGACATAACGTTCGTTGACCCGATGAACACATTCACCGGAATTGACAAGTACAAGCTCATCTTCTGGGCACTCCGGTTTCACGGCCGAATTCTCTTCCGAGAGATCTCCCTCGAGGTTTTCCGGATTTGGCAGCCGTCGGAGAACGTCATCCTGATCAGATGGAACCTGAGAGGCGTGCCCCGCGTGCCCTGGGAAGCCAAGGGCCAGTTTCAGGGCACCTCGAGATACAAACTCGACCGGAGCGGCAAAATCTATGAGCACAAAGTCGACAACTTGGCTTTCAACTTCCCTCAGCGTCTCAGGCCGGCGGCATCGGTGTTGGACCTCGTTGCAGCCTGCCCCGCGAGCCCTAACCCGACGTTCTTATGGGGCCCGACGGAGACAGACTTGTCTTCGTGGGTGGAATTCTACAGGGCAGTGAGGAACACTTTGGAGCAAGAAGGTTGCTCTCTTGCGCAAGAAGGCTTTGCCACTTCTTGTTCGTAGCTAGTTAGCAATTATATAGTTACATAACATTACATCTATACAATTGAATTTTTAGCTATTATATATATAATTATATATGTATATGTTCGAGCAATACTTTTGTATGACAAATTGATAGAGGAATTTGTATATAATTGTGGGTCAGAAAGTTTAATTTGAAAAACAAAAAGAGCCGAACCTTTGTACTAATTGTGGTGTAGCGAGCAATTGCAATTTTATACAAATTTTGGTTTACGTAGTGTCATAATCAGCATATATTGTTTTTGCGAAGTGTAATTTTGATATAATAAGCTTAAAGATGCATGCTTATTATACCTTTGTGCGGGACTTTAAAAAGATCAAATTTGCCAGTATTTTCCAAGTCGTGCATGAAAGAATCCGGGAGCAAATCGGGTAACCAAGCGCTACAAAAACCGTAGTTTGATTCAACTAAGCCACACTCCATTCAAACAAACATAAAAATTTGCAGTACAAGAGTATATACGTATTCTGGTTCAGTTCCGTTTTACGCAATTTGCAAAAACTAAAATTGCGATCTGAACCGACCACATTGGAATTTTCTTCCATGAATCAGCTGTTCGTTTAAAATTTCAAGCTAGAAACTCACTACACAACTTACTGAATCACGCTTCGACAACGTTATCTTCACGGCGACTTTCTAACGGCGAGATACTTCAAAGCGGAAGTCTGTCCAGAGGTTTAAGAGTTGCAACAGCGCTCAAATCGGCGCTCATGAACTTGTCGTAAGTCACCTTTAACAGGCTCGTCCTTGCAGCTTTATGGAAACGCAAAATCATCGCAGCACACTCTCTACAAACACAAAAAACTATGTTAGTAATGTACACAAAATGATATAGAACATGGAGAAGTGAAGTGACGGAAAGAACCTTAGTTGCGACTCTTCATAGCATGCGTGTCGGCGAAGCAGCGGTGTCCAAGGAGACAATTGAAGGGTCGATCGTGCAACGTATATTGCCGATGCGCATAACAGAGACGGCTTGAACATCAAAGCTTCATACTCAACCAGACACAGTTCTATGAGGTAATATGCCAAATGTTCAAGCTGAATGACAAGAAATATAGAGAGAAAAAATTAGCGACGTTTTTTTCGCGATAGAAAGTTCTATGAAATTTACCCTTGTATCGGAGCTATGGCGTTAAGTACCTTCGCGTCTGGCTGAGCGGCCTTAAGAAACCTCAACATGAAGACATACGGAGTAGGCGTGTTCAACCGAAACTGTAATGTTTTCAGAATAAGCTTCTCCTGAAAAGAAAAAAATCCAGCATTATACTTACGAGTATTCAGTAAATATTCCGTAATTTAAATAGTTTTTCAGTGTATATACCATGTCAAGCATCTGATCCCTGGTGTATTTCTCAGCTGAGATGGCAAGTAATTCTTGAACCTTCATCAATTACAGCAAGGAAATAAGAATATCCGTAAGTTCGTTTAAACTATGCACACGAGTTAAATGACAAAAAATACCAGAAACATAAAAAGTACGTACCCTCGGATGCCAGAAATCCTCGTACTTAGATGCCAGCAAAAGCGTTGTTAAGCCGACCAACTGCATTTCGGTCTTCTTCACGGCAACTTGGGACAGAAATTGATCTAACAAAGTGATCATGAGATACAACGTCTCTTGCATTAGATCGTATTTATAGTGTACCTGTTTTATGATAAACGATTTTGACAAGTAATTAGCAAAATTACTTGGAATTGGAAAAGAAAAAAAAATGATCTTCGAAGATTGAAAACTAAACTGCGTACTTCGATCAACCAGTTTATCAGCATAGCTCGCATTGAAGGTGTAACGTCGACTTGAATTGACATAAGGTTTCCCAAATGTGGCGTCTGGGCCTGCGAAAATTGTCCAAGCATAAAATTAAAACATATATAAAGCCGTAATTATAAACGGATAACATATAGTAATTATAATGTGAACAAAAAACCAGAAAATCACCTCTGTAACCCAATAATATTGATAAATATCATCAACGTAGTCGGAAACTTCGAGTTGATTTCCCTCGTCATCTATACTTTCATGCTTCAGCGCATCATCATGTTCTTCAAGAAACTGCAGAAATCGAAAAATCTTAACAACGGGTGCAAGCTTAAATGACCAATATAAAAGCATAGGTAATTCATATAGTCAACCTTTGATGTGTAAGACCTCCTTCGACGGGAATTTTTCTTCACGGCTACATCTGAAGTGCTTGCTTTGCGTTCTTTATCAGATGAAGCCTTTTCAGGAACCGATTCTTGCGCGAGATCTTCACAAACAGAAGATATAATTGCCTGTTTGTTCTTTAAAATTGCTACATTTACCAATTTATTTGGACCCTTTATGAGAATGGACGTCTTATTTCTTGCGCTGTCAGTTGTCTTCACGGCGATCTTCACAGTTGACTGGATCGCAAAGGAATAAAGTTACTCACATGCTAACTTAATTCACTTCAAAACATAAAACATTGTTTCTAAAAGTATGTCCAATCATGATAATAGAAGGGGTAATACAATATTAACCTACCTTGATAGATGTCCTCCTCAACGGTACTCGAGAATCCAATTTATTTTTACGCCTGGGACACAAAACATATACAAGCATGATATTATTAGTTACACAAAGATCACGGCTTAGGTGATAAATATAAAACAATTTCGAAACAACTGTAACCCCAGTTAATGTCACCGTATATATCGATCTTCAAGGAGTCATTTTAGCGAATGCAAGTAACCAGCTATTTTTCTAGAGTTGACTTACTATGAGGAATTCCAATGAAATTATGAAGAAAAAAACATGATTATTCGTTATAACTTGAGATAGTTTAGTGTTACTCACATTGTAAAAAAGCCGTCGCTCGCTCTATTCGTCCTCAAATTGGTAATAGGTTTGGTTACTTCTTTCTTGCCCACTGTAACCTTAACTGTTTCTAGAATTTGTAATATTTAAAATGTCATTATGGAAAAAAGAATCCATGTGAGAAATAACTGAATCCTAGAAAATCATATGCTAGTTTTCGAGATACCTACTTTCTCCTTTTTCGTTTTCAGATTTTCCAGAATTCACCTAGAACATAAGTCAAAAGATTAAATTTCAGCTAAAAATTGAAGAAGAACATGTCAGAAATTTTATTAAATGTAGTACCTTTGGAGCGTCTAGCTGGCTCGCCCTCTTGAACACAGGAAGAGACTTCCTTCAAGCGATTAAAAAGCAGAAAAATAATCAATAACTAATGCATCTTGTATTCAAAATGCATAAACTGGGAAGTATTTGCAAACATCAGACCTTGTTAGAACACTTGGTTTCCTTGTTATCCCGCTGAAACATAGAATAGTATGTAAGAGCCAAACAACCATTTATAATTGAAAATAGTGAAATACAGTCCCAAACGAAAATAAATTACAAAAAAAAAAAAAAAAAAAAAAAACACAAAAGGGAAATGCAAGCTATAGCTCATTGATTCAAAAGGTAAATATTGAAGAGTAAAATTGAAAAAACCTGTCATTAGCGACAACAGATTCACGTGTCAGTCTTGAAGGAATGATCCTTTGGCTATCTGAAGGAGCCTTCAAAGCTTTGTTAACAGATGTACAAAAAAACATGATTAACCGATATTCAAATGGTTGATATATGGTCCTATGCTTCTACAGAATTAAAAAGCACCTTTCTTTAATAGAGACGCTTCAGAAACACGTTGAGTACAACCAGCCTGTATATCGGTGAAACAATATATACAGTATCAGAAAGCTGTTAAAATAACTCATCAATTACTAAATAAAACATTACGCGTTCCCTCTTCCAATTCGAAATTTCATACACAAATATTTTTTGTCAAAATCTTCTCTTCTCCATTTTCCCATAAACTCATTCAGCCAGTAAGATCAGACCATACTTGTTAACATTCTCTCTACTTTACATTTTACATAAATTTTTTCAAGATGTAATAAAAATGTTCGGTGTAACAATTGAATATAAGATATGTATTACTACATCAGCTTTGATAAGAACATGCAGTGCAAAATTATATTTTTACCTGTATTGATTTCTGTAGAACCTTGGCATTTCTAGTGCCGAAAGTCGTGGACACACTAGGCAAAGGTAAAAAAAAAACGAGAATTAAACACTATCGAAGATGCTATTCTTACAACAAATATAGGGATAGAAATAGCAAAGAGAAACAATGATTCTCACGGCGGCTTCAAGCTTAAACGAGCTAATCGATTCGAAGAACCACTCTGAACATTACTGACATCAGCAAGTGCTCTTCGTTCTACCATTTGCTTCGCTACAAAAGGGTAAATGAGAAGTCATTAAACAAGTCGTGCACAGCATAGACGAAATTTACAACCCGAAAAAAAAGGTTGATGCCTTACTGGAACTATAATTCTTGCTTTTGCCTGGCTCCGTCCCTTTCCGAACTCCCTTGTAATTTGAAAAAAAATTAAACAAGGAATAAGGAATAATCAGGGCTTGTTCATACAATAGATTTGAAAAAGTAGTGAAAACATCGTAACTTTGCGTACCTTTGCGCAACTTGCACTAGATGTAGCTGATAAACTGTTAACCGGCATAGGTTTTCTTCACCGAAAAAATTGGCAGATAGTTGATGAATAAACAAACCACAATATACAAAACAAGCAAACCCAAATTATATTACAGAACTGAAACTCCAAATACCTGTTCCTTAATTTGGCATCAGGGTTTTCGCTTTCAGAATAAACTTTAAAGCTTCTAGAACCAGTTGTTCCACCTGAACCAAAACCCAAAAATTTAGAAAATGAGTCAAACTTTCAAGAACTTAAGAAACTCTAACAGATAGATAGATTCTTACCTCCAAGGGTTCGATTAGCTCCAACGAGTCCACTCGGTCCAATCCCGACTTTAGGCTATGAAATATCAACAAAAAGCAAGATAAAGTACACAAATGTTGAGAAAAATAAGCCGAAAAGAATACACAGAAACTGGCAAGGGTTTTGCAAACCTCCATTTTGCTCGACAATTGGCTGCGCTTCGTATTGTGTTGCTGAAAATTGATCAAACGCAACGTATCAGACAGTATAAACACGAAGAATCAACCCAAATTCAGGAATCAAAAACCATTTCCAGTAAAAATAAACAACAACAACAACAAATTGGATCGATCTTTCGTGTAATTCTTGAAACGTTGAGTAACCATACCTTGAAAGACGCCATTTCTTTTGAAGTTCCGAAGAGATTTCGTCTAGTTGGAGATGGATCGGAGATTCTCAGACAGAGAGAAGAGAATCGATGTTCTTCACTGTCTCCGAGAAGAACTCGAACGTGTGTCAGAGACGAAGAGCGAGGCGCTTTTCTTTTGGGCGTTATTTTTGAAAATGGGATGCGAATTGACGCTTATACCCCTCGTTTTCGACTTGGAAAATAAAATAAAAAACTGGCCCATACAGGTCTCGAACCTGTGACCTTCGCGTTATTAGCACGACGCTCTAACCAGCTGAGCTAATAGGCCGTTGCGATTCTAGAAGAGTTAATTAAGTAAGTATCTCAATTTCCAATCCCAATATGTTCCTAATCTAATTTTCGTAGCATCATTAGTACCAAAAAGTCATTATCATTATACATCTCCGATTAAACTTCAAAAAATATTAATTTTTCAACATTATTTTTATTCAATTTGAGACATACACTAATTTGATGTAGAAAAAAAAAAAATTAGACCTTGAAAAATGTTTTTGCAGAAGTATTGTGAAGTGTCATTATGATAGGTAAGAGTGAGTTGGTTAAGTGTAAATGAGCGTAGTTTGACCTCAGATATTCTGCTATTTTGTGATCTGAGAAGATGATCTGCGTCACGTCACCTTCGTCTTCTTCCTCTGCCAACCTCCTCTCCTTCAACTACAAGGATCGCCTCCCATGTCCCTCGCGCGTCGCCTGTTGCAGCACTGGCTCCACACCCACCCACCTCAAGTTCTCGCTCCACGACGCTCTCGATTCCTTCGGAATCCAAACTTCCTACGCTCGGGTTTGTCCATTCCCATCAGTTTTCTTGCGGATTTCAGTGATTGCGATGCGCGTTCGATTAGGATTTGGATTTGAGTGAATTGCATTTGCATGAATATAAAGCTTAAATTTGACGGGTTTTTGTGAATCTGATGCATAAGCTTGTCATGTGTTCGGGTTTTTTCGAGGATTTTTCATCTTGGGACGACCTGGGACTTGTTAATTTCTATGGATCTGTTTGGTTATAAGCCCTTCGCATTTGTGATGACGGAGCAGGAAGCCAGAGAAGTATACTGCTCGCAGATTAAGAAGTTTACGGGCATCGAGCGAGGAACCAGCATCACCATCAACCGATGCGTTGACCTGGCCAAAACCGCCTTTTACATTGCAGCAGAGGACGACTGGCTCGTGTCTCACTCCTCGGTTCCTCTCCCTGTCGATGCTTTCGTGGCACGACTCGACGACCTCTCCATGGATTATTGCTCGAGTTACAGCTCAGCGCTCAGCTCGACACCGGAGAATCTCTTGAACAGTTTAGAGAAATATTTGTACGTTGATAAGGTACTAGAAGACTGTTATTATAAGCTCAAAAGCGAGCCTGTATGAGTTTCGATCGCAAAATGTGATGAACAACATTGGGTTTTACTGTGATTAGTGTTCGTCTCAGTACTTTCTAATTTCACAGCAAACATTGTTTGCAGAGATCGTTGCTCTGTAAAATAACCGACTTTTTCCATTTTCAGATCGAAGATCTCTTTGTTGCAGTATCGAATTTGGATAATTATTACACTGGAATCTCAAAACTGTGCATTTTCAGTATCAATTTGGATAATTTTGCCATTTTACACACATCTTTTTTTTTTTTCGTTTTGCTTAATTCAGTTCTTTTTCAGGGTTTCAGAAGAAGCAATATGACTGATAAATCTGAGCCACGGTCGCTCTACCTTCACTCGGTATTGATCTCTGCCCCACACGCTTTACGGTGCCTTTGCGATTATTTCCAGCAATTTATGACGATTCCAACTATTTAGTCATTGTCTTAAAGTTTAAAGTCTGATCATTGATCATTTGTTTATAGGTTTTGACACATCGATCGGGATCAACAGCAATGCTTTCACTCATATACTCGGAGATCCTGAAAATGATACGTCTATGGGGCCTTTTGGATTTCGACGCTGAGATATATGTTCCTCGTGATCTTCACGGTCTTCCCAGAGGCTACCATAAGCAGAAAAGCAAGGAATCTGATCACACTTATATAATGACGTCTCAAGCGATGTTGGTGGAGGTGACTGCTCTTAAGCTGAATTATATATTTATAAAAAATATATATTGTATATTTTTCTGAACTAAGAGTCTGAATGCTCTTGTTTTTCTCGAATTATTTAGAGTTTAGACCATGGTAAATGAAGGTGTTCCGTGTCCGCAGATATTGGCAAATTTAAAGGAGGCATTCTGGCCGTTCCAGCGTGATAATACCGGGAGCTTGTTCTTAAGGGCTGCACACGCTGCTAATTGCATGGAGAAACCGAACATCAAAGACGAAAAGTGTACTTCAATCCGAACTTAGTAACGAGTATATTTTAATTAATTTTGTTCAAGTTTCTCAGCTTTTTTTTTTTCGTTTCGGATTTCGCAGTGGATTTCAGCTAGCATCTGCTAAGGCTGCTCAGCATCGACTCGATCGCGGTGTTTGGACGAGTGTGAAGTTTGGCGATATGAGACGGGCCTTGGCCGGTCAGAATTACCTTTTTCTTCATTCTATTCTGAAAAAACGTTACTAATAATTCAAGTTAGCTCTTTAAGTTGTTGTATTTCTCGATTTGCTTTCTTCGTTCGTCTGAAATTTTGCCGATACAGCATGTGAGCGTCTCATCCTCTTGAATACCGATCAGAAGGAACTGAGAGATTACAGCATTCTTCTCTACCACTGTGGACTCTACGAGCAATCACTCGAATACTTAAAGCTGTATCAAGAATCACAGGTCGATTCTCTCTAGCAACGAGACTGTATTGTGATCTGCAAGTTTTTTTCTTCTTCTTTAATGTTCGTATAATTCCGCAGAGTTCGTCAACCGAGAAAGACTCGCCGGGTTCATTGAGCAGTCTGGAGAAAGGCGCTACTGATAAACTGATTGTGCGGCTTAATCTCATTCTAATGGAGGATGGTTGGAGCACGCCGTCGAACTGTAGGAACTTTCTCGGTAATAACTCTGAACCGTGGTAGTTGTTACTTTGCTCGAGAGAAGATCGTCGCGCTTTCCAACTTCAATTTACGGTTTCTTAGCGAATAGATAAAAGAGGAAACCGAAGCTCCCCCCAGTCGAATAAGTACAGGGACAGTCTAAAATGTGTAAATCTCTGTACTTATCAAGTGCAAATTTCAATTATTCTTGTATATATATGTTCCTGTAAATTTGTTTATCAACCGAGATGAATAAATGAGATAATTTCTGAATCTTTGGTGTTCAGATAAATGTATGAGAATACTTAAAATTTTGGGGAATTTACAAATTACTACGAGTTGTAGAATTCAGCCATGACGAAATAGTTGGCCGGGATATGAGGATCTGGCCCTTCCGTTTTAGAAATAGCGGAAATGGCCCATTGCTTAGAGTTCGGTGCGGATTTTGTCAAGTGACTATTAAAATATGTCAAATGGTATATTTTACTTAAAAAAGTAAAAAACTTAACAAGAAAAAAAAAAGTATTTTTCTAATCTAAAATATTATAAATTAATAGTCACATAATTGTGATAATCGTCAAATTTATTTATAAATTGTTAAATATATTAATTAATACAAATCTTAGAATACTCGTATTTAATTTATTATTGTGAATTAATTCATTATTAATTTCCCGTTTAGCCGTTTAAGTAAAATAAAATGAGGAACCAATAACCCAAATAAGTCTGGTATCGTTCACAACTTCACATGAAATAGAAACTCTCTTCCTTTTTATTATATATATTTATTTATATTTATAATATATATATATATTAATATTAGATTAAAGTAAAATCTTGTTAAATTAATAACAGAGTTAATTTATTTATAAATAAAAAATCGTGATTAAAATTTTAACAAAAAAATTCAAAGAAATTATTTTTTTTAACAAATTAACCACGTTAATACAAGAGTAATCGGGTCTTTCGTGATTTATTAACATGGTTAACTGATTATTTGACAATATTAATTAAAACATTGTCTATTTGACTAATTAGAGTTCAAATTAAATGAACGAAATACCCATTTTGTGTCAAATGTTTTAAAAAAATACCCATTGTGTGTATTTTTTACTCTCACAAACAGGCATTTCATAAAAGATTTGACACAAAATTGAGCATTTCGTACGATTTTCGTACGATTTCCGTTTAAAGTTTGGCTATTTGGCAGTAAAGAGATATTTGGCTATTCGCCCCATTATAAAATTCTCGGAAGCTTGTAGTTTGAGTAGTGTAATACAGCAAACGACCGAACTGAAGACGAGAACAACACAGTCTGTCTGAACTGACAGACACAGTGTCAGTGGTTATGGAAGCTTGATACCAGAATGGCTCAACACCTGACTCGCTCTTCAAATTTCCCGACCGTTGCTCTATGGAACTCCTCCATCAGAGAGGCTGTCACCCACGGCCATTCCCACAAAGCGTTCGCTGTCTTCCGCCACATGAAGCAAGCTGGCTTCGAGCCCGACGCCTTCACGTTTCCGATTCTCGCCAAGGCGTGCTCGAAGCTCTCCAGCGTCGGCTGCACCAAAATGGTCCACGCCCAAGTGGCAAAATCGCTGTTCCGCTGCGACGCCTTCGCACTGACGGCCCTCGCCGATGCTTACTTGAAGTGCAAGACATTAGGGGACGCACAGAAGGTGTTCGAGAGAATGCCCGTCAGAGATACCGCTGCGTGGAACTCGATGATCGTCGGGTTTGCGCAATCGAGTGGAGCCGACGGGATTTTTGGCATGTTTTGGAGGATGAGGTTCGAAGGCATCCGGCCCGATTCGATCACGATCGTCGGGTTGGCTCAGGCGAGTTCGAACTCGGGGAATGTTGAGCTGTTGAAGGCGGTTCATTCTCTCGGGATTCGGAGTGGATTGGAAGGTGATGCTCTGGTGTGCAACACTTGGATTTGTGCTTACGCCAAGTGCGGAAATTTGGGTTTGGCCGAGTCGGTGTTTAATGGGATTGAGTGTCGTTCTCGGACTGTCGTTTCATGGAACTCGATGATCGAGGCGTATTCGAGTTTCGGGAGATTTCTCGACGCCCTAGAGTGCTACAAGGGGATATTGCTCAAAGGGTTTCGACCAGATTCCGGCACTGTTGTGAGCCTGCTCTCATCGTGCGATCAGCCTCGGGAATGGATTCGAGGCGGTTCAGTTCATTGTCAATCAATTCAACTCGGCTGCGACTCGGATGTCTCTGTAGTCAATACACTGATGTCGATGTATTCCAAGTGTGATGATCTGACTTCAGCGAGGGCTTTGTTCGACGCCATGGCTCGCAGAAGCAGTGTTTCATGGAATGTCATGATCAGCGGCTACTCGGAGAAAGGGGACTTAGAGGAGGCGTTGAGGCTGTTTCGCTCAATGGAATCCTCTGGTGCAAATCCGGATGTGGTGTCGTTGCTTTTGTTAGCTTCGGGGTGCAGTCAAACCGGAGCCCTCGAGATCGGAAAACAAATCGAAAAATATGCTCTTTCAAACGGAGCCAAAGATGATATCGTCCTTCGCAACTCATTGATCGACATGTACATGAAATGTGGAAGCATCGACGACGCTTGCCGGATCTTTCAGGCGATACCAAAGACGGAGAAGACAATAGTCTCATGGACTTCCATTATTTCCGGCTGCGCTTTGAATGGCAAAGTCAAAGAAGCCCTAAACCTCTTCACTTCAATGCCGGAATCGGGGCTGAAGCCGAACCACGTAACATTTCTAGCCGCTCTTCAGGCTTGCGTTCACGCAGGTTTACTCGAAAACGGGCTCGAGATTTTTTACTCGATGATCAATTCTTACGACGTAACCCCGGGAATGGACCATTATTCTTGCCTCGTCGACCTGTTCGGTCGAAAGGGAAGGATATCAGAAGCATTAGAGTTTATTCGGAGCATGCCTCTGACACCCGACGCCGGGGTTTGGAGCTCGTTGCTCAATGCTTGCAAGATTCACCGCAACATCGAAGTCGCAGAGTTGGCGTATCATCATCTCTTAGAATTGGACCCGGCAACTGCTGTTCCTTACGTTGAGATGGCGAACGTCTATGCCTCGGAGATGAAATGGGACGGAGTTGCGCTGGTGAGGAAAACGATGAAGCGCAACAATGTCAGGAAATCTCAGGGCCAAAGCGTTGTGGTTGTGAATGGGAAGCCTCGTGCCTTTTGTGTTGATGATCGAAATACGCTCGAGGATTTGTGTGTGTACGCAGTGTTAGATAGTTTGATTTTGAATTTGAAACAACAAAAATATATATTTGTGCATGAATAGGAATAAGTTCCGAAACATTAAATACACAAGACGATGCCGACTTAATGGCTCTAAATAATAAATCGAGTAATGAAAACAAAAATACATCTTTGGCGAATCTTATCGAACTACGGATACGTATCTTATACATGTTACTTACCGAATTTTCACGAAGTATTGCATTATTTTTTTGTTTTATTTTTGTAAATAATATCTTCTCTTTATGAGAGTATTTTCCAGCATCATGAAAATACAATGGACAAAATGAACCACATTCAAGAGAAAAATTACGCCCCAATGACAATTTCATAGTAATATTGAGGAAAAAAACACTTGCGTTCGGGCGAAGGATCTACAATATTCAGTTCTAAATTCCAGAAACAAAGACAGAGTAAGCTAATACTAACTAGGCATCTTCCATCGTCAGCGGAACAAGTTCATCGAAAGGACCGGTTTTGTCTTTCGCAAAAAACACTGCCAGAGAGTGGCATTGGGTACGCTACATATGTGCGATATTACATACTAGAGTGGCCAAAATGTACAAAAGAGAAATTTTAACCAGCATTCGCGGCTGCCTAGGCATTTTCACTACCCGCGACCACCTTGTCGATCGCTCCAACGTGATCCCGGAGAACATTCCACTGCAAAAGAGCATTACAGATGAGTAGTGAACAACACTTTGAGTCATTTCTGAATTGAACAAGGTTAGATTATTACCTGGTCCATGCTGAGAGAGATTCCTGGAAAGAACAGAAACCGTGTTAATCCATTCCCGGTATATATTAATATATTCAGAGTAAAAAAAACACTCAAAAAATACTCAAAATTATAACCAATAAGAACATGAAATCTCCTTCTTTTCCAACTAAGGACATCTAAACTTTTATAACTAAGTGAGAAACGAAAAAGTAAACCCGTTCCGGTATTCCTACAAGGGCAAAAGAACTGAACTGAACCGAGAAATTCAGGAGTCCGAAAATGTAAAGCATCTACAACAACAACGGACCGTGAATCCCGAGTACAGCCTCTCTGAAATCAGTTACTTCCTAAGAGCAAGAGCCCAAATCACTAAGTTTAGCAGCATGATCAGACCTAGGGTTTCGCCATCGCCGAGCTTAGCGCCATGAACTTCTTCCAACTAATATCCACTAGAAAGTGAAGAACAACCTTAACAAGTATGCCAGAAATTTTGGCCAAAGGCGGGAATGAGTGACAGTACTAAGGAACTCGAAGAAGCCAGACAAGAAAAACTAGTCTCGGTATAATTGGAGTTTTGACCAATCCTAGTCTCTGCCTGAAGTGTTCTATGAGTTCCTAAGAGAAGAGCTCGGAATCTAGAACAATCACAGACTAATACTCTGTAACACCGCCATTAGAGTACGGAATCATCAATCATTTCTCATCAACAGTGAAATTGTACTAAGGCTCGATAAACACCAGAATTCCGAACTCAGCGAACCTTTCTTCCCGGGGAGATCCTTGCCGTCCTTGGAGTAGAACTCGCGAATGTCGACGAAGATCTTCCCCTGCCAGCTCCGCACCGAGACCTTCCTGGTCTTCGAGATCTCGCACACGACGACGGTGTCGGACTCCTCGGAGTCGTTGGAGCCTCGCTTGAAGACCTTCCTCGCCGGAGCACCGTCGCCGGCGTCGACGCCGGCGATGTCGTCGCCGTCGTCCTTCCTCTTTCCCTTTCCTGACATTTTTTTGCTGGTTTGAAATCTTGAAAAATTCAGTTTTGGCTTCTCTTCCCTCGCTCGTCGACTCACTCACTTTATAGGCTTCCTTTGGTTTTGGGCTTTGACTGTACCGGCCTTCATGGGCTTTTTAAAGGCCCAATAGGCCCAACTTGTTCTAAGTACTATTCTTTATTGATGAGCTCTTCAAAGGCCCAACTTGTTCCCAACATTATTCTTCCAGTTTTACCCTTTCTATCTCTAGTGTGTGGGAATTGGGAAGTAATCTTGTAATTGTAAATGTTACAAAACCGGAATCCTTTCGGTAATGGTTTATAAGAATCCGGGCAGAAAATTCGAATTCGAATAAGGTCCTGAAAAATTAATTTCGGATTTAATTTTTAAAATTTTACTTTTTATTGAAGAACATGTAGATATAGACCGTCTGATCAAGACTTAACCGATCGGATTAAACAATAAATATTAAAATTCGATTATCCCGTTAGGGTATTTTAGTGCCATGGTATTTTGATTTTCGTAACACCAAAATTAACATTAGTATTGTCTTTATAGTACTATTTTAGTTGTTTTAGTTTATTCTTGCTTTATAAAATGTTTATATGTATTTTCACATCTCGAGGGAGATCTCTAGCACATAGTATATCATATAGTCTTCTGCTTCGACAAACCTAATACATGCATTATTACACTGTTGCATATTCTTATTACATATATATATATATAGTTGTATTTATTAACAGCGAAATTGAGCTCACAATCTCAACAGCTGGAACACAGACAGGCTTGAAATCTTCATCTTGTAGGTTTAGTGGCCTTATTGTCACCACGTTTTTATCTTATATATAAACACAGATCCACAGAGATTATGTATTATAAATAAATATAATGAGATATAAAGAATAAGCATATAATCTATACGCACAGGCGTGATGGCACGTAACGAAGATCACACAAGTTTTTTTTATTATTTTAGTTCTGTAAACTGAATATTCTCTCTTATTATTCAACCTCCAAATCCCAGAAACAATTAATCCTCTAAATACAAAAAAATAAAAAAATATCTATAATTAATACAAAGATTACAAAAGGAAAAAAAATGGCTTGAGAGAAATTGATTTACAATTTGTTAAGGTCATGGCTTTGAGTTTGATCTATATAACTTTTCACTAGTTGGTGTGTGTGTGTCATATATATGTGTGTAACTATAGTTAATGTGGCAGCCACGTCATCAGCAAACGCTGTCGTTGCACGCTCGGGTTCGGCCAACTGTACATCCGGGCGGCCGAGGCGGTCGGCCGTCCGCGCAAAACGGGCTCCGGCATAGTCGCCTCCTCACTCACGCGTCTTCTACAAAAATTCTGAAGATGAAATCGCGGAAGCGCCGCGAGTACTGCTTCGGGTCCACGGCGGAGATCGACGTGGCGTCGTAGTGGAACGACTTGTACGCGTGCTCGAGCTTCTTGCTGATGTCGTAGTCCTGCAGGATGTCGATTATGCTGAAGAACATTATGATCTCGTAGAGCTCACCCGTCGGCTCCCCGACGAGCTGGGCCTCGTACTCGTTTCGCCTCACCGTCCTCTCGGCCCGCGCTGGCATCCCCACGCCTAACCTAACCGGAGCAAACCTGGGAAAAACGGGACCGAGAAACTATCAGCATTGGGGCCGACCCTATTCACAAGTTTTTCATATAATTTCAAAAATCTTAAAATAATTTAAAATAAGCTTAATAATTCATTTTTTGCCCAAGGGTCTGAAAATGTTGCATTGCTTAAGATTGAAGTGGAGAAAAAATCAGTGTCGTGTTCGGGAAATGGATCATACCGACTAGGGTCAACGGGAACCCGGTCCATGTCCGATCTAGAGAGGCGAGGGACCGCTTGTTTCTCCGCGTTTCCGTATCCTGAAGACGACGTTTCCCGGAAATGAAGGCCGACCAAGAGGCTGTAGTCCATGATCCTTTCCTGCTCGAGAAAGTCGCAATCTCGATCCACTTGTCTGCACGACCGAGCTCAAATCCGTCAGAACAAGCTAGACTACTTCGAGTTATTCGACTCTTGAAGACGGATCCGACGCGCAAAAGACGACCAGATCGGAGACACTTACCTGCAGAAATCCCGAAACCAGAGCTTTTGCAACCGGAATACGTAATTGAGATCGAGATCTTTGAGAGTGGTCGTTGCGTCAATCTCTGACTCGGGTTTGACGGTCAGGCGGCCGTGGGACGAGCCTTTTAAGTCGAATCGCCGGTGAATGGTGTACTCCGAGCAGAAGAGATTCCCCATTATGACAAATCGAACCTGAATTTTCGCCACATTCCGGTTTCAATATAGGTCTGATCGCAACGAAATAAAAGAAACGATTTAAGAAACACACTTACCTTCTTCTGCGTAGCTCCGGTTAATCTTACGCAGTGAAGGCCATAAAACTTCGTAACGAGTGTATTTTCGAAGTTATAGACGTGTTTGTAATACGCGGGAAGCATCCTATGAAGAACCTGAGATCAAACCAGAACGAATTGGGATTTCAAAAAAACACGAGAGAACTATATTTCAGCTCAGAATCCGGGAATGTCGTCTCACTTTTACTTCGGCTTTCTTCATCGTTTTGATCATGTAACGGTCGTCACTCGTCAGGTAAAAGAAGCTTCCGCTTTTCCCGGGGGACGATAGCTCCCGGAGAGCGTCGTTCCCGCAAATCGAGAGCATGTAGTCGGCTTGATCCACCTTGAACAGTTTCCTCAGAGCCCTGCAAAATTTCATAAAAAACATTAGCCGTGCCTCCTCTAAGTGTTGGGTTTATGGCTCTCGAACGTGACGGTTTTGTTTCGAACCTGAAAACTGCCGGGCAGTAATCCTTCCACTTGAAGTCGCACGACTGGTGGGGCGGAGTGTATTTGGATCCTTCGGGCGGGAATTTCGTCCAAACTTTCTCCTTGACATCGAACGCCGAGGGCTTGAGATCGAGGGGCGTCGCCGGAGCCGGCTTTCCTATCGAATGCCTGCGCTATGGCACCACATCAGTTACATGTGTTAAAGATGTTGCGGGAAAGCGGTCGAGTATTTGAACTTATATCATTCCGATACCGATACAGGATTCGATACGGCATAAAAAAAAAAAAAAAAAAAAAAAAAACGCTCGCATTCGTATTCGTTAGTACCTGATTCCGAGCTGGAGATTGAGCATGAGCTCGTAGTTCTTGTGCCCTTTGGCGATCGTCACACCCTGCCGCTTCACCGGCTGCTGCCAAACTGGAGCCGGGCAGTCCTGCCCGTAAGGACTCCCCCTCCCTCCACCTCCACTTCCGTCAACCGACATTCTCCTTGGCCGCGCCGCCACCCCCTCGCTCCCCGCCCAGCTCATAACCTTCTGCGACGGGAACACCGGGATCTTCTCGCACGGACACACCCTGCACTCAGCCGCCTCGGCCATCGCCTCCTCCACCCTCATAAACCCCTCCCCTTCCTCCTCCCCGTCCCTCGACCCCGCCACCGACCCGCCCCAACTACCCGTGAGCACCCCGCCGTCCCGCCACCGGAACGTCCCATTCCCCCGCGGGACCCCCTCCTCCCACGCCCCGTCGTAGCGCGTCTCGCTCCCCAACACCACGGTCCCATTCCCGTGCATCATTCCGTTCCGCCACTGCCCCACGTAATGCGCCCCACTCTCAGCCCACTGGTACCGCCCGTGCCCGTCCTGCAGCCCCCGCCGCCACTCCCCCTCGTAGTAATCCCCGTTCGCATAGCTCTTCGTCCCGTGGCCATGCTTGAAGTTCCTCAGCCAGAACCCCCGGTACGTATCCCCGGACGCGCCCGTATGCGTGCCCTTCCCGTCCATCAACCCGCCGGACTTGAACCCGCCCTCGTACGTGGCGCCGGAGGGCCAACTAAACCGTCCCTTCCCGGACGGTTTCCCGAGAACCCAATCCCCGACGTACATACAGCCGTCGGTCCAGAGATACTTGCCGTGGCCGTGCGGGCAGTCGTCAAGGGCGGACCACTGCCCGGTGTAGAAGTCGCCGTTGGATATGGCCTTCTCAGCGTGCGGGAGATTCTCCCCCGGGTCGTCGTCGGCCGGCGCCACGGCGGAGGACGACATGGTGGGGGCTGCTGCTGCGGCGGCGGAGGAGAACAACAGCCCGTTGGGTCGCTTCTTGGCGGCCGTGATGGTGGTGGCGGTGGCAGATTGGGATTTACGGACTTTGGCCTCCCAAGGTGTGGCAATGGCAATGAAGCTGCCCGAGTGATCGTTGCTCATTCTCTGATCCAACATTCATTTCTCCTTCAGAGCCGGTCTTTTCCCTACGCACACCGCGCCATTACCACCTCACGATCGCTCACTTATTTTTAGGACCCAACGCCAATATTATAGGACGAATTAACTTCTTTTTTATTCATTTTACTACTCTTTATTATATATATATATATATATATATATATATATATTCTTTTGTGTGAGGCTATTTTACCTCATAATACATATACATATATAGGCGACATTATTGGTTACAACGTGTGAGACTCTTATTGAGATTTTCTAACCACGAGTGCAGGATAAAATCCACGTTCAATAACAATTTTTCCCAGTTTTATTTTGATGTAATTTTTTTTATTTTAAATTTTAGAATTTTATCCGTTAAAAAAAAAAAAACTTTTAGAATTTTATGTTACTTTTTTATTTGTGTATTTATATCATAAGTTTAAACTGGTTCTAGTCTCTTTTTTTCTTTTTCCTATGAGACTGACGACAATCTCATGAACTTCTAGAAAGTAAATTATAGGACAATGATTAGTCTAATTATTGAAAAAATATGTTTAAGTGTCAAAAAAAATATTTTATAAAAAAAAAACCTCAAATTCATTTTTTTGTTTTTGTTTTAACGCGTAATAGAGTGTGTAATTTTATTTTTTATTATTATTATTTTGTCCATGTTTCAATTGGCATTGCCGAGAATCTAGTAATTATTGCATTGCATGAGCTTTTTCCACCCTTTGAAATTTTCTATCTCCATCCTTTACGCTTTGACTCATGTGTTTGTTTATTGGTACCTTCTTTTTTCAGTTTTAGTATTTTTGCCGAGTGCAAATTCTATGGGTGTAGTTGTAACTTATAAGTGTCATTTATAGATATATGACCAACTATAAAGTGTTCTTTTTTTTCTTTGTAAATGGGTTATAGTTTAGTTTTCTCTTTGTTTGGTTCATTTTGGTGTTTGATTGAGTTATATACATATATATATATATATATATATATATATACAATGCAACGAAATGAGATTCGTAGGTTATGTAACGCTATTGTTAAATATTATCTCGTCATATTCCTAGGTACGTATGAAGTAATGGTTTGGATTATAATAATCCCGAATCAGCAATTTTGGTATCATTCAAAATAACTGAATGCTCTATATAGTATAATAAATTAAAGAAAAAAATTATATAAAATCAAAAATAGCTATTCATAAGGTAAAGTGGTATAGTACAATATGATAAACTCGTTACTCTCGAATTCGTGATTTTTATTATTATTTTAAGAATATGAAATGAATTCTATGATTATAATATTAGTAGCATCAACATCAAGTGCACAAATTTATATATATATATATATATATATATATATATATATTTCCAAATAGCAAGAATCATGTTTTTCCTTGTGTGTATAATTTGTGTGACAAAAATTAACTGAGTGTCGTTTTCTGAAAAAGATGTGTTGAGGCATTATCCATGAAGACAGAAAGAACAAGCTTAACATGAGATATCACAATATAATGACACCTCACAGCTCTTCGATCATATAAATTATTGGTGTTTCATAACTATTTTCAAGTAATTAATCGGTAAACGTAAATAACGAGCGGCATAATTATTTAATATTTTAATTTTTATACTGACATGAATATAACTATTTTTTTCGTATCGTGAAAGTTTTTAAATTCATTTACTTGTTATTACTGGAAAGTGATATGTTTTAGAGAGAAACGAAGTAGTGGATAAAGATTTTGACCGTGAAAAAAAAAAAAAGTATATGCTACCTCAAAAATATAAACAGCGAATACTTATTTCATTAATAACTCTAAATTAATTATGTAATTTGATTAATTGAATGGGATTTTGATTTATCAAACTATGTTATTGGGTCTCACTTTCTTCTACCTATCATGCAGACCTGTCTGTCTGTTTAGAAAAGGAGGTCAAACCCAAACCCTAAGTTCCCTAACAATACTAAATGGAATGGCCCACTTATAGTAAAGTATGGTTTTGTTTGGAGGGAAAGCTGAGAGTTGTCTCTATCTTATGACAACTCACTCATCATTAGTACATGACAAGATTGACAATGATGCCTCTCCTTATAACCCTAATACTATTCTAGTTGTTAATTGCACATTCTACAATAAGATATCACTTAAACAAGTACATAAATATCTCTATTAATACTGATATCTTTTTGTGATGTATTAGAAAATAGAAACTTAAACTTGTCCCTGAAAGTTGGTACGGGTTGCCCGTGCCCACGATTCGTCCAATCATGTCCACCGTGGGTTGTGGTCCTTAAGTGGACAACCCGCCAAGGGCGGACTTAGGCACGTTTGGGGGTGGCGGACGTCACCCCCGGCTCGTCCGGGTAAAAAATATTTGTGGTATAAACTGCAAATAAAATTTATTTCTTCTATATATTTTACTATGTTCTAACATACAATCTGAAAAAACTCTGGTTCAATGGACAAATGATAGAGTAATATCTTCCTTCCCTGTGCCAACCCCGAGATCGAGCTATGCCACTACCATTTTGAACCCACTATTTTCTTTTTTGATATAATTCTAATTCATCCTAGTATTTTTTGTTACGACTCATTTTTCTATGGTTTAATAGTCACCCAACCTCTATATTTTATTCACCACACTTTTGTATCACTATATTCTTTTTATTTTGATTAATCTTTTAAAAAAATATAGTTAGTGAATTCTTTTACTTATATATATATATATTATTATGAATAAAGCAATTACTGGCTATTTAATTTGATAAATATTAATAATATTTTTTAGAAAGTAATATTAGTAAATAAATGGTACTTAATTTAAAATATTATAATAGCAAAATACTTAAGTTGATAGTTGCTTTGCTCCCTACTTAATAAAAATCATTGTTGAATTTAAGAGTCTAAAGAAGATATTATTTTTGTTGCCCACCTCGTAAAAATACAACTGTACATAATTTATTTTATCTGTGGTTCGTCACCCCTAACGCGGAATCCTGGGTCCGCCCCTGCAACCCGCACCGAGTGCGAGTCGGGCTGCCTTGATTGCAATCGACCCACCTATTAAAAAGACATATATATTGTGATGACCGATTGTTCGCCCTGAGAATGAGGTTGGTGGGATTTTTCCGTCCATGAAACACAACGGGTTGCCTGCAAGCCCCAAACACGGGACGATGAGGCTATTTTATAGCCAGAATGATGTGAAGCGGTGAACTTGTAGCAAGCACATACAATTGGCAGTCCGCAGGGCCACGGAACTTTGCTTTTAAAGGGTTATAGGAGAGTGTACGATTAAAATTTTCATCTCAACTTAATTTGATCTAGACCTAAAATTTGGATGTTAACTTATAATGACTATACAAACTTATAATTAAATAAAAAAAAAAAAGCCACGGTATATGTTTAATTAATTAGATTGCTACTTGACCTTCTAATTCACAAAAAAAGAAAAAAAATCTCGTGTGATCTAAATACATTATCAATCACCATCAACATGTAGAAATTAAAAGCGGAGTCAAAACTATATGCACCAATAATTGAAGCGGTAATAATGTATTAATGACAAGCCTAGCAACTATAATATACTTCTGTTTGGCTAGGAGAAACGTGTTAATATATATAGTGGAAAGTTACTTTTCTTTATTATATTTTAATATGAATATAAAGTCGATTTATTTTATCCAAGGAAAATAACAATATATATATATATATATGATTGTCACATGGAGGGGACAAAGAAATGATGATATGATAATGACATGGAAGACGATATTATATAAAGGGAAGGGACACGACGAACGTGTCAACCTTAAGATCCTCAAACACAGAGTGTGAGGATGGGACAATGGAATTAATATATGTTCTTATTCTAATGGTTTTCAGGGAACACAACCATGCAAAAATATTTAGATTTTTCAACGCAGTTAGTTAATATATATGATGAACAAACAATAGAGACCCCTCTCTGTAGTCTTTGCTCTTCATTTCATTTGCCTCGTCTCAAGTTACGTGCATTAGTCTATACTATTAATTACGATCGTGCGTCGTGATCATATATATATATAATATATATAGTTGATGTCGTAACATAAAAAATCCATTACATATATATGTTATTATTTGATTATACATAGCTGCTATTTCTTACGCTTTACGATGGTTATTCAATAATCATCGTTCAAAGTAAAGTAAAAATACGGAGATCTACACGACGTTACGTGCAAAACATCGAAACAAGAAAAGAATATTGAACACTAAATTTAGATAAAACTCGAGTGGATAGAAAATTCAACTAGTTTAGGCGAGAGATTGCAATCAGTGGCATAGTTAGAATTGAGCACGAGTGAAACACAAGTTAATGAAATAGATTTAGATGAAGCACTAGATACATTTCTTTAGACAAATACAAGATAACTATGCACATGTCGACGCCTTAAGTCACTCCGCCAATAGTTATTTAACTCTTAAAACACACATATTTAAAAAATCGTGGATTCGAAGACATATAATAGATTATCGAAGCTCCCATAAACTCGATGAATTTATGTTGTGTAATAATATTTCAAAAATGGATCGGACTTATAAATAAACAGATTCGAGTTACAAACTCGTAACGTATCTTTGTGTGGTAGTATAGTTAAGTTGTACGCAAGTTTTTAGACTGAACACTCGTCTTAGGTCACTTATATTTTGCTTTTTAACTAAATTTATTAGTTTTTCCTTTTATTAATTTAGATTAAATAGAATGCCACTTTATTGACTGGTGTTGATAAGTAGTATTGAAAGATTTTATACAATATGTTAGATGACATGAAGAATACTACGAGAGTTTCTAAACTGTTTGCCAATATAGCCCAACCCAAATAAATGGGCCCAACTTCATAAAACTATAGCCCACAAATGATTTCATATTTATTTTTTCTCAATATTGTTTATCCAGAGATTTTTGTGTCATTTTAAAGATATAAAAGCTCTAAATACATATACAATGTATGAGAAGCTAAATAATCCAAACTCTGAAGTACAATTTAAGCGGAATATTTTATAATTTCTTTAATTATTACGGAGATCGGACTCAACACCTTAATGGTAGAGATTCAACTACTAATTGTTTTGGAGATCAACCACTCGTCGCCATCAGATCTAGAGCGGAAAAAAAAAACATCTGATGAACCTCGTCTCTTCGTCTTACACTCTCATACCATCGGCAAATACATTTTTTATTATTATTACTATCGAAAGATCAAGTAAATAAAAACAAAAATAATTTAACACATTTAAATTCAAATTGAATATAGAAACTATATTTCAAAAACTTTTTTTTTTTCGTGCCAAACTAAACGGAGAAAACGGTGCATGAAAAATAAAAATAAAAACCAAATAAATAATGTACAACCACGCAGCCCCTAGAGATTTATAGTTAACTCTTGATTTATATTGATATTGAATACTGTTTTAATCAGTCGTTATTCTTCTCTCTTTTTTCTTTTCAACTATTGCAACAATTTGTAAATATAATATAGTCGCATGATCAACACAAAATATACAGTTAACTCATGAATAAGCAATGAATAAACAAACAAAATGCATGGCCATTTACACATTACGTATTAGTCATGTGATCATTTTACAATAAAATGGTTGATAATAGATACTAAAAAGGGTAATACTGTGTTGCGAATTCTATGATGAAATAAAATAAAGATTTGAAATAGAAATCGTATAAACATGCCAAATTTTGAATTGATCACATTATAATTACATTCACATCACTAATACAGTATGTTGCATTTATTAATTTGTTTTTGAAAGACATTTATAGATATTTTAAGGAGCATTTATTTGAACAGTGTAGTGGTGCTTACTTATGACGATTTCATAGAAGAAGTAAGAATATTTGTGAGGACTATCAAACTTGTATTTTTGTTCATTTCTCTACTATATAGAGTAACTATAGTCTATATATATATAGTCATGATTTTATGTCATGATTTTAATTTATTTTAGTGCAAATTTACAAATGTACATATCTATGTATATCAACTCAACCCCCGTAATTTTTAATAAAATTAAAATATATTGTTTGGAAGAAAAAAATATTGTCTTTCTAAGATGTAAATTATGGTTCTGACGGCGTGTAAGTGCACTGATAGATATAATTTAAAGATATTATCAATTAAAAAATAACAAAATATTTTAGCGAGTTCGTTAAAAGTTATTAAAAAATACACACAAAAATTCCAAATATATTCTAATCATAATCACAATGAAAATGTTATACACAATAAATATACAAAAAAGAAATGGTCAACTATTACGCTCTTTACGTGGCATAATATTTTAGCATGCATGGTCGAGACATGACGCGTCAGCGTGTTAATTGATTTTTAAAAGCATTTTTGTTATATTTATATATTTTTATAATTACTCTTTGAGTTTAAGTGTTTAAATGTAATAAAAATTAAAATCATAATTAAATAATTTTATTGCTATTAATTATATTAAAAAGTCATTAAATAGTAGGTATTAATAAAAAGAAATGGATAAACGACACGTGACGAGCATTGAGTGGGTTAACAAAAAAAGCAGGGGAAAGATAAATGCCGATGGGTGAATCTGGGCCGTCGGATCGATCTCTCAGCCACTGTCGATTACCATTATCTCCTCTCAGCTTCGCAGGGGTATATACGGAAGAAGATAAATCCGCGATATTATTCACTCTTAAAGTACGAAACTACCCTTTGGATAAGGCCGATACTGTCATACTGCTGCGAGAGAGTTCGAAATCAGCAGGGGCAGTATCGTCAAGAGCGGAGTTTTCCAGATCCTGTTGAATTGAAAGCTTTGTGTGGCTCCTTCGTGTTGGCTCTTTTTGTTTCCCTCTCTCACTCTCTCTCTCTCTCTCTCTCTCTCTCTCTCCTCACTGCGCTTCGTTTCTCTCTCTAGAAATCGCGTCCATGGAGGTCGGCTCTCGGTGCTGAGAGGATCGCCAGCTCGAGGTCTCAGGCTCGTCGTCGACTGTTTCCGGAGGTGAAATTCTCTTTACTTTTCGAGATTTCGAAATCGATTTTCACGATGGTTTAAAACCCTAAGTCCCAAATTCGCCTGAAGCTTCGACGATTTTGCTAGAAAATGTTTCGAGAAAGAAAGATTTTAGTCTGAACAAGTGCTAGTTTGATACCGAGTACTGAATATGACTGTTTCGGCTAATAGATTCTGTGTAGATCTTTTTTCTTATATATATATATTTCCTTGTATATATTTCTTGCAATTATTTTTTAATTTCGTTTTAGAATGCTTCTTTCAAATTGATAGATAAATAGAGTGTAGAAATATAAAGGTTTAATTTTTGTCACTAAAAATGTGATGCATTTTCTTGAATTTGAGTAGATATCGTGTTCATACATCACAATGAACACATTATAAAATTTAACGAAGTCTTTCTTTTGCCATTATCAACTGCACTGATTGCATTTATGTTAGCCAGTTTTCTTGGGAATTACTTAATTATTTATTACATGTACTTAAATAAGGTAGTCGTCCACAATTTAGTGAAATTTTGTGAAGTTCGATTAATATTTGGTCAATAAAAATTAATATCGTCACATTGCTTTAAACTGCAGTCAAATTGAATGGTCCACCATACATGAAAATTTGATGCAAGATATTCAATTTTGGCTAGTGCTTGTCTGTACTTGCCTTTTTCTTGTCATTATTTTCTCAAATATTGCTTCTCTATGTTCTGGCGGTATATATAATATATATATAGCAAGTTTGTAAAAGTAAACATATAAGTTAAACCTCACTACTATTGCTCTAACTATTCTGAAATGCTTCTTCTTGCATTATTTGTTAATTTATGATTTATCTTTTCCATGTTATCTTTTTGTCATCTTATTGGGTTTATTTTCTGCAGGGGTTTCACTGGAATCTGTATTTATATAATATTCTCCGGTCCACTCTACAAACTTTCAAAATTCTCCATACATTTTTGTTTCTTAATTATCGGGTATTGATCGTCAAATATGGACACATTTCCACCACCAGCACCACCCCCATTCCATCCACAATCCACTTCCATCCCCAACATTGATGGCAGCTTCATAGCTCCGATCATTGGCAATCCCGTCCACGGATCCGCTCAAACAGAACTGCAAGTCGGCTTCAACCATTCAGCTGCTGATGAAAGTTCAATTCCACTTCCTCCTCTCGGGGTTGGCAATAATCACCCTCAGTATGCCGAGGTCAGTGTTCAGTTTGTATGATGATTAGAAAATAATAATGATGTAATTCTACAAGGTTAAAAACCAACATTTTTTTTCTTGAGACGAGTTTTGACATTATAACAGATGATATCTGCGGCGATTGAGGCATTGAAGGAGAGGGATGGGTCGAGCAGACGGGCTATAGCAAAGTACATAGAGCAGTCCTTTTCGGGCCTCCCGCCCAATCACGATACGCTGTTGACTCACCACCTCAAGCGTTTGAAGAACAGCGGTCTCCTTGTTATGGTCAAGAAATCTTATAAGCTTCCCAATTCTGATTTTTCCGCTGCCCCTGCCGTTGCCCCTGCTGCGTTCCAAGATCCTGCTCCGCCTACCTCCCTCTCTCCAAGAGGCCGGGGCCGCCCTCCAAAACCCAGGCCCGATCCCAGCATCCAGCCCATAAATGCACCACCTGTCCAGACCATCATTCAGCCGAGTTTGCAACCTATGGGCCAGGCTTTTCCAACGCCAGCTGTTCAGCTCAATGGCCAACTCCCTGCCCCAACTAATGTACAGTTCAACGGTCAAACTGTACCCCAGCCCGATTCTCAGCCCGTACTAGTTGCTCTTGGGCTTGTTGACGAGCCCAATTCAAGTATGGCTAAGAAAAGTCCGGGCCGCCCAAAGAAAGTCATGTCGGTTGGGCTAGCCCAAAGTGGTGGGTCTGGTTCTATCAAAAGAGGGCGAGGTCGCCCTCCCGGCTCCAAAGGCAAGTTCAAGAAGAGCCCTGGGCGTCCTCGGAAGCCGAAGTCAGTTTTGGGAGTGATGGGCCCGAAGCGGGGCCCGGGCCGCCCGTCAAAGGCAGAACCCAAGACGATGATCATCCCATACGCCGCCGCTACAAGTGTACCAGTTACCGGCGGGGTTGACCAGAATGATACTGGTAATGCATCAGTGTTGCCTCCGCGAGCCCGAGGCCGGCCCAAGAAGTTTTTGTCTGGTGGTGTTGTTGGCGGTATCTTGTCTGGTAAGCGACGTGGGCGCCCACCGAAGAGCGCAGGCATCAATAAAATAAAGAAGTATTCCGGTAGGCCTTTAGGTCGGCCCAAGAAGGTAAATCATCTGGTGAATTTTGTTTGCTATTTATTTAGCTAATGTTGGCGTTCTTTAGGATATTTATGTGCTTATGTTCGCTAATATCCTCGTTCTGTAGCTTTCTAAGATGTTCATAGATCTGAATTAAGAGGGAAAAACTAATCTGTAAGACTTAAGGAAAGCTTTTATCGTTACATACTTGGTGTTGCATAGATCGGATTTTAGAGTAACATTTTTTGAAAAATAGCAAAATGAGATTCATTCTGGCAAACTAGTACAATAAAAAATAGAAATAGTAACCTATGAAATTGGTGAAAATTTGTATATTCCAAATAAATACCTGTTTTTACTTTTTACCCTTGCCCAACTATTTTACTGTGAGTTTTGACTCCATTTATCATTACTGTTGTGGGAAAATAGAATGCAGTGGAATCTCCTGCCGCTTCCGAGGCACTGCTTGCTGCGAACGGAGATCTCATGAGAAAACTCAACTACTTTGTAAGTTTTTATTAATTATTGTTTTTTGTTGTGTTTAATGCTTAATTGAAGTCTCATTTTAATACTTATTGTTTTCTGTTGTCGATATTTTTTGTACGCAGCAATTGAAAGTCAAGCAAGCCGTTGAAATGCTGAAGCCGCAATTAACGCACGAGAGCCCCGTCACCGCAATTGCCGCGGTGCAAGAGCTGGAAGAGCTGGCGACGGTGGATCTCGGTGCCCCATTGAGAGAAGAAGTACAACACCCGATGGAGCAAAATTAAGAAAATAATCAGAATAAGATTAAAAACAAAACTCGCCGGCCCGGTAAAGCGAAGGTTTCTGTCTGTAAAGAAAATAGGCGGTAGTAAAACTGACTGTTTTCTTGTTTCGGAGGTGTCCATGATGTCTTGTCTCTGTACAATTCACTATTTAGGATGATGATCGTGACCTGTTTCTTTCTTTTGTGTTTTTTTTTTTA
This sequence comes from Parietaria judaica, assembly GCA_954871525.1. NCBI lineage: Eukaryota > Viridiplantae > Streptophyta > Magnoliopsida > Rosales > Urticaceae > Parietaria > Parietaria judaica. The sequence goes on from OX940862.1 coordinate 7,209,388, forward strand.
ATGTTTATTTCATTTCCATTTTTAGTTTTGGTACATTTTAATGTAAGTGTTTGGATTATTTGGTAACAACTTAGAAGCTAATGTCACACCGCCGAACTGCCGACGGTTTGTTATGATAACCGGCTTGTGCGTATTTATCGTCATGACGCCGAGTCATTAGGTGTGCTGCGCGCCGCGTAATGAATGTGGATCGGTTCGTTTTGTAACTTCGCGAAGCTTTATGACTTATTTTATTTTTCATATTCTGACCAACGGGGTAAATAAATTGGTAAATAGCCGATATATTGTATTTTTCTCATAATTTTTTTCGTAAATTGGATTTTTACTTAGAATTTGTGTCGAATCTGTCATTTTGCCACTTGAAGAAATCGCAAAAAACATAAACACGCTTTTTAAACAACACACGAGATCCATGCTTATTCAAACGCGAGACCCTACATATTTCAGTTCTTGAGCCTCAATGCAAATGCGTGGAGGGAAAGCAGCACCGCCCTAAGCCTCTTCTTGGCGGCCTCGTCGAGCAAGTTCCCGTCGGCGTCGAACTTGGCCGGAGGCTCGAAGGCGTTCAAGGTGAACTCGGGCTTGTTGATAAAGTGAAGGTCGATGAAGATTCCGATTTGGCGGAGGTGGAAGTGTGATCGCCCGCCCCCGAAGTTTCCACCGGCGCTCACTATGGCGGCTGCCTTGTCGCCCCAAACGTTTGGCGGCCGAGACGCCCAATCCAACGCGTTCTTCAGCGATGCTGTAATAGTGTTCTCATGAAATGGTTAGCTCGAATAAAAAAGAAAAAATTGAGTTTAATAGGAATAATTTGAGCCATTATTGCAACATAAACAATAATTTATAGCACTAAGGAAATTTCTAAGCACGCGTCTTTTTAAATCGGTGATTATTTCTTTGAATTTTGTTTAGCATTGCGCAATTTGCTCACAGAATATTCGTTCATTGAAGGTGCACAGAAGCAATCATTGGAGGAGAAAAAGCCCGACAGATAAAGTAAATTGAAAAAATATTTTAGGTAAATGTTATTATTTTTTGGGTTCATGATTTAAAGAAAACTTTTATGTTAACTTATTTTTATTTTCCACGAGGGGTCTACATTTCCAGTTTAGATAAGATTTGGCTATATATTTCCTACCACTAACGTTATTATCCATGACCCAAAATCTTCACAATAATCTTTAAAATAGGACCAACAATAAATGTTACATGCAATGTATAACTAAATTGATTACGAATGTAAAATAGTGATGATTAATAAATCAAACACATTAACACAATTAAAAAACAAGAGCAAACCATTTGCATAAAAATATATATATATATATTATTGAGATTAGATGTTAATAATTAAGACAAAATAAAGAATATTTAAGTTTCAAAACATTCAATCATTAGCAATCATAGTTCATGACCACACATCATATTAAAAAATTATTCATAAGATACAAATCCAAATTTACTTGAAAATTTTACCGTTTACTTTTCTAGTTACAGCAATATATATATATATATATATATATATATATATTAGTGACTTACGGGTGACGGAGTAGTTGTACTCCGGCGAGGCGAAGAGGTAGCAATCGGCCTCGCGAATCTTCTTGCGGAAAGCCTCGACGGCCGGCGGAAACGTCCCGTCGACCTCGAGGTCGGTGTTGAGCATCGGCAACGGCGTTATGTCCACGTACTCTATCTCAATCCCTTGGACGGAATTGCTCACCTCAATCGCTGCCCCAAAACACAGTTTTCATTCACAAGTCGCAACACAATAATATAGTATATATATATATATATATATATATATATATATATATAAATTATAATTACCAGCTCGGACGAGGCCTCTATTGAAAGAGGCTTTTCGAACGGAGCCACAAAGAGCAGCAACTTTGATCAACGGTTTTGCCACTGCCACTTCCATTGTATCACTTCTTCGAGCTCTGAGTTTCTTCGAGTAAAGCTTCAATGGTGATGGAATATGGTTACCCAATTGCTATTGTATTTATAAACAAATTAATGTGGCCATTTAAGTGCCTTTTATATATTATAATATATACATATATAAATAATTTATATATATAATTGTAAACTAATTTTTAATAGTTATTCTTGATATGTATCTGATCTCATGCGATGTTTTTAGTCATGAAGTCGATAACTGTTCAAAGTCTAAATGCCTAATCTTATTGGTTTATTGGTATATTGGTAGAGTTTTGGTGAGATTTTTAATATCGATAACTGATTGTGCTGATCAAATTTACGGGTATACCGTAGTATACCTATACATATATATTGTACAATAATAGTATTTAGAAATATTAGTTTTGATTTATAGATTCGGTGTTTTGATTTTTTTAAGGATTTAATATATTTTTGAAAGATTGTGAAGTCTTACTTAATATAATAAAATATAGATCCAATTAATTAAAATATTTTTATAAATTTTATATTAGAAGCATGGATTTTTGTAGTTTTGTTGGCGGTTTTATAATGGAATTTTATAATTTTAAAATAGATTGTACGGAATTTTAGAGTTTTTATACGTATACCACTAAATTTTTCAAAGAACAAAGGATGTTGTAAAATTTATACCAAAATGATTCTTTGGATTTTCGTGAGATATTGATAGATGAATGGGGGGTTCTTAAACCGTAATCTTATTGGCCATATTTCACTTTTTTTTGTTCATAAACTAATTGATTTTTCTAATTAAATTTTTGGGATTAAATAAGATGGAGAGTGTTGACTGTTAATCATGGTGCAAAGAGCACCAAAGGATCTGGTGAGGATGTACACGTATGCAATGAGGTGGACTCGCTAAAAACAAAACCATTGGAAGATTCGTGTATAGAGCCTTTTCTATTTTGATTGGATGAACAACAACCCTTTGGATTTTACACTTCAAAGATTCTGATTGTGTAGTGTAATAAATATTTAATGATTTATGTTTTCTTTTTCTTCACTAAACTAACGTTATTAGTAGATATTACAATATGTACTCGTATTATAAGATATATTTATAGAGTAGGAACAATTGACATTTTTTGCACTTCGGTTCTATTTAATTGAAAACTTCTCGAAGAATTATATAATAGAGTTATCAATAAGTGAAACAAATTTAATTATCGAATGATTTATGTCAATTTCTTTTTTGGCTACATTACGTATCAAATATAAATGTCGCCGGTCAAAATTTCTTAGTCTATCAAGTCTCCCATCAACTTTACATCAAATCTTATAATATACTATAGGTTTATTTAAATTACTATGAGATAAGTTTTATGTACAAAATTTAATTTTATAGTTGACGTCTTTATTGATTCAAACATTCTTGTGAATAAAGTCTGCCTTTATTGTTACCTTATCACTGAGACAAAGAAAAAAACTAAACCGGAGTTGTTGAAAGCAATCTCCGTGCTTTGCGGGGCTCTCTCTATCATCATTTTTATTTGGTACTGATATCTAGCGAGTTTTTCCAGTTAATTTTTTTTCTTTTTTTATGATTGATAGATTTTGACATGGTTATAGTTTTTTCCTCTCTTTTTGTGGAATTCAATCTCGTCTTATAAGATTTAAGACATCCATCTTTTAAATAAAAGAATTTAATATATTAAACTCTAAATTGAGAATTTGTTCGAGATAGTTTTGCCCATCAATCTTTACCGCAACAATAGTTTTTTTTTGCAAAGGGGTAATTAGTACAAGGTTAAATGTTAAGTGGGGAGTATTAAAAAAGAAGACAAGTTGATAAAGTTTTAACATAAAATTGATATAAATTAATAAATTTAAGATTAATATTTCATTAATTTAATGATAAACATATAATAATATTTGCAAAATTGGAAGTTGGAACACTACAGATCACTAGGATGAAGTTAAAAAAACGTTGTTAGTGCTTATAATATATGAAACTTAGCAGCCTTTCAATTATTTGTATTCAAAGTTTGATTAGCAAATATTTCATTCAGGATAAAATAATGAAAAATTAAACTATATTTCTTTATCTGTTTTTCTTCATAATTTGTTTAGTTGTTGTAGGCTTGTAGTTATATAACAATATTTATATAATTAGAATAATATATAATCGTAATAATTTTTTTAAAGCAGCCTTTCAATTTAGCTGTGATGAAAGTTTGTTTAGAAAACATTTAATATTAGAATAAAAAAGTAAAAGTTATTATTATTTTTCAATCTGTTTCTTTTTCTTCTTGCTCTCATGATATGTTCAATTTTAAATTATTTGATGATTTACCGTGTTAGGGATCAGAGAAATACAGCATTAATAAGTTGGACAAATAATAGCTGTTATGGGTATTTTTGCCCTGCTCAAAAATAGGTCCCAAAATAATAAAAAGTCCAAAATTATGGACGTGCTTGAAATGAATGCCTTTAAAATGGGTTCCTTAGAAATGTGCGCGGTAGAAATGAGCACTTTTGAAATGAGTTCCCAAAAAACTAGCGCGCTTATTTTTTCACAACAATTACCTAATTTCTTAGGGGCCCAATAAAGTTATTTTTAATTCTTGAGAGACCCCTGGACCCTTTTATAAATAGAAGCTTCAAACTTAGAAAAACAGATCCAATCTCATTCGAACTCGGAACTATACACATTTCACTCAAACGCTTTCTTGAGCGATAAAAGCTCTCGAAGCTCACTTTGAACTACGTGATGAACTGATCCTAGTAATATGAGTACGTAGGCAGCCTCGCGACAAATGACGAGGTTTGGCATCAAATATTATCAAATCTCCCTTTTTTTATGCCCTTAAGCATATCATCAAAGGCGGAAATCAATTTCAAGCTCAATGTGACCGCCACACGGACATTGGACACAGCCCAAACTCAAGACTTGGGCCATTTTATTGTTGATCTATTTTTAGACATTAAGAATAACAACTAGCAGCAAGTATATTCTCTTTGAACATTTTGTCACATGATCTTTTCCCTTTGTTCACACCACAACATTATTCACAAGTATTACAAACTAGGCAACTATTATTATTTTTATTTTTGATGTTTTATTTTTATCTATACATCTTCCGTAAATTTTAACAAAAACTTTAATTTGAGTTTTTTTTAATATTTATTTTACAAGTAGCCGAAACTTGTGTTTAATTTATTAAACCTTTAATTTGGTAAACTTTTGAACATAAATGAGCAAATCCTTCGTCCTTTTTTTGTATTAAACTAAAAGTTAACCCACATTTTTTTGCGTTTATCGTTATTTTTTTGTCCTTGTATAGTCATTGACTTTATATCTTTTGTTCTCTTTAATCTCGAGATACCATTATATGAAAAATATAAACTAATCTAATATTAAGCATTAAACAACAATAAAAGAGTTAACTCATGCCATATGGATTACTAATGAAAACATAATCGAACTAATAATCTCTCACTAACAATTTGGAAGGAAATAGAGCATGGCTGGCAAAAACTTCAATATAGAGGGAAAATTGTACTAGATGGAAAATTCAGGGACATTACTGCCAATTATTCAATATTAAAATTCAAGTCAAACCTCCAAAAAATAATAGTAAATTAAAGCCTTCATTAATATTTTCCTTGCGAAATTTCCCCAAAATTCTTTCGATTTGAAGGTCTTCGCTTCTCTGAATCACTTCTCTTACATGCGTGCACGTCAAGGTCCTCGCTCTTCACCTCTCTGCTCTTCGTCTCCACCGCCATTGCCAAGCTCTGCTCTCTCGCTTCATTCGGCTCGAACCCTCGGTAAATCTTCCTTCTGGGTTTTTCGGGACGATTTAGTTCTTTATTGCGATCGGTTGACTTTTCCGAGATGGGTTTTTTATTTTAATGGCTTTGACTTTGCTGGTTCTCTGAATCTCGTGGTTGTTGGTGATTTGGTTGCGTGTTGGTGTTCTTCATTGCTTCGTGAATCTGTGTTTGAGTCGGTTGGTCATGGGGTTGACTTTTTTCTTTGACTGAATACAATGCTCTGAGATCATGCTTATAAGAATATTTTGCTTTCATTGATCTGTTTGTGATATCTTATACTCGATGTGAGTTTCTGTATTATATATCCATATCATTTGGTTAAACACTTGTTATTGCAAATGCTTGAAATGATTTGTGATTACCCGATTACTTGCAGGTCGATTTTCGAACTAGTTCGGGAGTCGCGCGACGGTCCGATGTTCTGAACCAAGAACCGGGTGATGAACAAAGTCCTTCTACGTTATAAATTATAATCCTTTAAAGCTGTAACGAGACGCCATGAAACGAGCTTCGCCGTTTCTTCTGGCCTTCCTGGCATTGGGCTTTTTCTTCGTCACGTATAATATGTTGACGTCAGTGATCAGATATAGATCTGGTGGTAGTGCGGTCGGTGATCATTCCGAGATTAGATTGGTGACCGACCCCATCGTTGAGATGCCGAGAAATGTAGGACGGGTTAAGAACTCGAAGCTAAGCTTCCATGTTGCTTTGACTGCGACCGATGCTCCGTACAGCAAGTGGCAATGTAGGATTATGTATTACTGGTATAAGAAACAGAGGGATATGCCCGGTTCGGATATGGGTGGATTCACTCGGATTTTGCATTCCGGAAAGTCTGACAACTTGATGGAGGAGATTCCGACTGTTGTGGTTGATCCTCTTCCTGCAGGAATAGATCGGGTAAGGCTTTTGCATTTAAACTTAATATATCTGTATATATATAATATTTGATGTGATTATAGTAGATAACAAATTCAAGGCATGCAATTCTTGGTGCTAATGTTTGTCTTATATAAGCTCTCGATTAGTGAAGTATTAGTAAGTTTACGATTTTTTACGTTTTTTTTATTGTTTTACGATAGAATTTAATTTGTTTTATCTAAGAAGAAGAGTTAATATGTCGCGGATGTAATATGATTCTCGATTCTTTTTAATATCTTGTTTGCCACTAGGAATTTCTATCCAACCTCTATACAAAAAGGGTTAATCTGAGCCTTCAGTTACATAATGTTCGGTTTTTTCAACCCCAATTTAACTTCTAAAACTAGAAACACTCTTCATAATTCGACTTTTTAGACTATTTTGACCTGGGTATAATGTTTATGCAGGGATATATTGTCTTAAACAGGCCATGGGCTTTTGTCCAGTGGCTCGAGAAGGCGACAATTAAAGAAGAGTGAGTATTCGTTTTATTTTATGGCAATAATATTTAATCATATTTAACTTCTTTAATTTACTTTCTTATATATATCTGCAGCTACATATTGATGGCAGAGCCCGATCACGTCTTCGTAAATCCACTTCCTAATTTGTCGCATGGAGATAATCCCGCTGGGTTCCCGTTCTTTTATATCACGCCTGGTCAACATGAAAAGATCATTCGGAAGTTTTACCCCGAGGAAAACGGGCCTATCACGGATGTCGATCCTATTGGCAATTCCCCTGTAATTATTAAGAAGGTATACTACTGACACTTTTTCACGGGACTTTTTACTTTTTTTACGGGTCCTTATAATCTGTTTGTCGGTAGTTTATCGTAATAGAATCCGACCAATCAAGTATGGAGAAAGACTAAATAATTCAGAATTAATATAATTCAGGACTTGCTGGAGAAGATTGCTCCGACATGGATGAATGTTTCATTGAAAATGAAAGACGACCCAGAGACCGACAAAGCTTTTGGATGGGTGCTCGAAATGTAAGTGCTCGAAATGGGTGCTCGGTTTCTCGATAAAGCATTTCTCAGTATATTTATTTCTCTGCTTGATATTTTTTTGAACAAAGGTATGCTTATGCCGTGGCATCTGCTTTGCACGGGGCTCATCACATTCTCCGAAAGGACTTTATGCTTCAGGTTCGATATAATTCGAGAAAACCACATTGTAGTGTCTATCTTTCTTACCTTTTTTTCTATTACTCCAATATTATATAATAGGATTAGATTATATTTTCTTTTATTAGGGGTATTTTAGGCATTTTAGGTCTAGTGCTAGTAAAGAGTGTAACAGAAACCGTATATAACGTTATGTTCAATCTCCATCATTGGGAGAGTTCTTCCGGTCTAACTCGTGGACTAGATATCAGGGTTACGTATACCGATAAGCGTTTTTGTATCTCTTGGATTTCTATACGGGCTCTATATAATTGTGTTTGTGGATTATAATATATATGTTTATCTTGCAAATCGCAGCCTCCTTGGGATCTGGATATTGCTAAGAAGTTTATCATTCATTACACTTATGGGTGTGACTACAATTTAAAGGTGAGTTATATTACATATATATTATAAATATCAAGATATGTTTTAACATTTTAAGTTAATCACTTCTTGTAAGTTTCGATTTCTGAAACTACCCTTTACCTTGTATCAGGGTGAATTAACATACGGCAAAATCGGTGAGTGGCGATTTGATAAGAGATCGCATTTACGCGGCCCTCCACCAAAAAACATTCCGCTCCCACCTCCCGGGGTGCCTGAAAGCGTGGTACGTATTTCGGGATTGTTTCTTATGTACTTCATTCAAACTCTGTTAGTTTCCAAATGATAAAAGATCGCTTTTTTCGTTTTTGGGTATACTATATCTTGTTAATACCACTCGATTTTTTGTATTTCGCAACGTTTTATACATCTTATTGTTATGTTTTTCAAGAAACGTGTGAGAAAAAATATAATTAATACTAGAGTTTTGTGGCTCTGATTTATTTGAAATATTTTTCTTAGAATAATTAGACTCTATTGTAAAATAATTTAAAACCTCAGGTATCGTTATCATTATTTGCGGCACAAGTACCCTAAAGGAGTGTTTTGTAATATTTTTTTTACGGGTGAAATACCCAGTGTCATGATTTGTTTACCTCCCTTGGTTCCCGTTAGTTTTAGGTCCATTAGTGGTCACGTGTAAGGCTCCGTTTGTTGACAGTTAACACGTTAGAACAGAGCCCAACGGACTTAAAATTAGCCGAGTCTCACACGAGTCAATTAACGGACTTGAAACTACTGGAGGCACACAGATCGTGACATTTGATGCTTCACCCGCTATAGCACGCCGGCTCAAAATATTACTTTTGGGTATTTATGCAGCAAATATCCCAACAATATATATATGTATATAATTGCTTATAAATTTTTTTGGTGTAGGTTACTCTTGTAAAGATGGTGAATGAAGCGACCGCGAACATTCCGAATTGGGAAGTGGAAGAATAAATAAGTTTGGTTGATCACAAAAATGGCTACACTAGTGAGCAACCAAAATTTTGATCTTAAATCTCAATATTAGCATCTTATAATGTTAATTAACTATGTTGTATACAAACCTCAATTTATGTTAGTGAGACCATAAATTATCAGAACTTGAGCATCTTTTAAGTGTATGTTATGTTAAATTAATCTTATGTCAAGCTTGCACATTATTTTAATTAATCTTATTAGTTTTAGATTACACTTAGGTATCTTGTTCCCAACTTGGCTTTGTGTTGACGGAGATTAAATTCAACACCTTAAAGGCGGAGATTCAAGGCTCGACCATTAGAGCTATAATTTCTCGACGCTTGGCTTCAACTCGTTTTGTCGAAAGTCAAACAAAACATTTCAGACACGTAAAATTGTTGAAGTTATCGTGTTCCAAATTGTGAAATTTAGTGATAAGTATGATGTTTTGAGGTGTTATAATAAGAGCTTTGATGCGTATAATTCAATTCGCAATTCCGATTTTGTATCGCACTCAATCAAATGAAAAATCAATTAAGGAACATGAACAAAACAAGAAAATCAAAATTTTAAATGAGAAATGAAACAACGAAATCAATAGAGGATCGGAATCCCGACGCACTTCTGCGGGCTCGTGTATCCTCTTACTTCTGGTTAAACAGCCGAAATCGCATTGTCACGACTTCATGGCGGTTCATTTGGTGGTTTGAAACTTTGAATGTGGTTAGATAGTAAATTAGTTTATTAGACTTAATAGTACTATTTAATATGGTGATACTTACTAATCGGCGGGTTTAGTATTATTGTATTATTGATTTTCTCATTTGTCTATGAAATATAAACATACATATTTGATTTTTTGAAAAAGAAAAAAAAAAAAACTCTCGTGGAGAGATTTTTGAATGCCGAACCGTGACAAAATATAAAAATAGAAAGGGTTAATGACGGCGAAAATACTTAAAATTTGGTCAAAGAACCCCTTGTGTACCAAAGTCAAAAAGTGATGGAAAAAGTATCCAAAGTCTCATTTGGAGCGTTGACCACTCCATTCTCACAACGCAGTTTATTTACCCTTTAATTCTGGTCACGTGGACAAACATGAGTATTTTTGCCGTCATTAACCCAAATAGAAATGTCGGAAAGCCCATTATCGAAAATATAGGCCCAAATTATAACCAAAGCCCAGAAATGTGAATAGGCCCATCGAATTCAGGGGCAGAATAGTAAATCAACCGAAGCTTCTGTAAACCCCTAGACGTTTCAGAGGCCATTAACAAAACCCCTAAACCCTGATCTTCAACGCAACACCGCTTCTTCCATTTCCATTTTCGCTTTCCTTCGCTATCGATCTCGATCTCGATCGTCCATGGCCACCGGTGCGCTGCTTCGGTCTCTCCGCCGACGCGACATCGCGTCGGTTCCTCTCTCCGCCTTCAGATCTGTACGTTCCATACCCATTTCTGTCCTTTTCCGCAAGTTTTCTGTTCGATTTGATTGTTAGGATTCGATTTGGTCAAGGATGTTCCATTTCTTCCAGTCGCTGATTGAATCGGTCGATTTTACTTTTTTATTCTGAAATTTATCGCGATGAGAACTGTTGATGCTCGTAATATTCGCTGAAAATGTTTGTATGTGGTTTCATGAGGATGGGTTACCAATTTTTTTCCACTACGTTTTTCGCGTAAGCTTAAGCTTCGATGTCCATACCTGTAAAATTTTCGTATGGCTTATCAAGGTTTCATGAAGATTTAAGGCTGTATGAATAGCTAGATTATTGGAGTTTGACTAATCAGATTAATTGTTTGGTTCTTGCTCTCATGTCGATCTGTTGAATTGATGAGCAAGCTGACACTTCTATGAATAGGGTGTTGTACAATACTGTGCATAACTCATTGTCTTATACTCTTTTTTTTATTTTGTTGCAGTTCTCTAGCACCACGAAGCCGTCGCTACTGGGCCACAGGTGGGGAAGCTTGGCGAGACCCTTCAGGTAAATATGGTTCTTTGGTTGCGCTAATGCATATTTGGGCGTGTTTTTATTCTAGGTTTACTCACCATTTTTAAATTGCGTGTTCAGTTCGAAACCTGCAGGGACCGATGTAATCGGTATCGACTTGGGGACTACCAACTCGTGTGTTTCTGTTATGGAGGGAAAGGTAAGAGCAAGACTTCATGACTTTTTCTCATTGTATTGTGAATTGTTTTTTAGGTTGGTTTATTAGTTAACATGTTATGGTTGTTTGTGTTGTGATCTCTATAAATAATACTGTAGAATCCCAAAGTTATCGAGAATTCTGAAGGAGCGCGAACTACTCCTTCGGTGGTGGCCTTCAACCAGAAAGGGGAGCTGCTCGTGGGCACTCCGGCAAAACGTCAGGCTGTGACAAACCCAACCAACACTATCTTTGGAACCAAGCGTTTGATTGGTAGACGGTTTGATGATCCTCAGACTCAAAAGGAAATGAAGATGGTTCCTTACAAGATTGTCAAGGCTCCTAATGGTGATGCTTGGGTTGAAGCCAATGGCCAACAGTACTCCCCAAGCCAAATTGGAGCCTTTGTTCTCACCAAGATGAAGGAAACTGCCGAGGCTTACCTTGGAAAGTCGGTTACAAAAGCTGTCGTGACTGTTCCCGCCTATTTCAATGATGCCCAGAGACAAGCAACGAAGGACGCTGGCAGAATTGCGGGCCTTGATGTGCAGAGAATTATTAACGAGCCCACCGCTGCTGCACTTTCTTATGGTATGAACAACAAGGAAGGTCTTATCGCCGTTTTCGATCTTGGAGGTGGAACATTTGATGTTTCCATTCTAGAGATCTCCAACGGAGTCTTTGAGGTACTTAACTTTTGGGACCTCTTCAATTAAATGTTATTTATCAAAATATTTTTTTTGTAAAGTCCCTGAAACCTCTTTTCTCCGCCATGTAGGTGAAAGCAACAAACGGTGACACATTCTTGGGAGGAGAGGACTTCGACAACGCGTTGTTAGACTTCTTAGTGAGTGAGTTCAAGAGGACCGAGAGCATTGATCTCGCTAAAGACCGACTCGCATTGCAAAGGCTCAGAGAGGCGGCTGAGAAGGCGAAGATTGAGCTCTCATCGACATCTCAAACTGAGATCAATCTCCCATTCATCACGGCTGATGCTTCAGGAGCTAAGCATCTGAACATCACTCTTACAAGATCCAAATTTGAGTCTCTCGTTAACCACTTGATCGAGAGGACCAAAGCCCCGTGCAAGAACTGCTTAAAGGATGCAAACATATCCATTAAAGAAGTCGATGAGGTCCTTTTGGTGGGAGGGATGACCCGTGTCCCTAAAGTTCAAGAAATTGTTACTGATATTTTTGGGAAGAGCCCGAGTAAAGGAGTAAACCCGGACGAGGCTGTTGCTATGGGAGCTGCACTCCAGGGCGGAATCCTACGTGGTGATGTCAAGGAGCTGCTTCTTCTTGACGTGACACCATTGTCCCTTGGTATTGAAACATTGGGCGGTATTTTCACTAGACTCATTAACAGGAACACAACAATCCCGACGAAGAAGAGTCAGGTACGCGTACAGATCAGAAGTAATGTTCACTTTTTCAATTCTAGCACGTATCTTGTAATTCATAAATTACTGGTCTTACTAAAATAAAATAAAAAACCCCGAGGCAAGAAAATTGACTTGAGAATCTCTACTGATTTAGCTGAGCTGGTATTGAATCTACGGAATATCATTCTGATTAAAAATTGACTGGGAAGTTTCTTGAAGTTTGTGTTGTGTTAGTTCACTTCTCTTTTGTTTATTTCGGAAAAAGGATAATATTAACATGTTTGAAACACAATTAAATGTGTGCAAATAATATTTGGATTTATTGGTGTTAATTTCAGAAGCAATCTCAAACTGAAATTCTGTTGATCACAGGTGTTCTCCACGGCGGCTGATAACCAAACCCAAGTGGGCATCAAGGTGCTCCAAGGTGAGCGTGAAATGGCGTCCGACAACAAGATGTTGGGCGAGTTCGATCTCGTTGGAATCCCACCGGCGCCGAGAGGCATGCCTCAGATCGAAGTAACTTTCGACATTGATGCCAACGGCATTGTCACAGTCTCCGCCAAGGACAAGGCCACCGCCAAAGAGCAGCAAATCACCATCCGCTCCTCAGGTGGCCTCTCTGACGATGAGATCGACAAAATGGTGAGAGAAGCTGAGCTCCATGCCCAGAAGGACCAAGAGAGGAAGGCCCTCATCGACATCCGGAACAGCGCCGACACCACCATCTACAGCATCGAGAAAAGCCTCGACGAGTACCGGGAGAAGATCCCTGCCGAGGTTGCCAAGGAGATCGAGACTGCGGTCTCGGATCTTAGAGCGGCCATCGCCGGGGACAGCGCTGACGAGATCAAGGCAAAGCTCGACGTGGCAAACAAGGCGGTCTCGAAGATCGGTCAGCACATGGCTGGTGGCTCCAGCGGTGGAGCTGCCCCGGGCGGTGAGCAGACTCCCGAGGCGGACTACGAGGAGGTGAAGAACGAGGAAGCCAAGAAGTGAGGTAACGAGTTGCCTTTATAATGAGCGGTTTTGTATCTAAAGGTTGGAGTTTGTTATAATGTTTTAGATTAGCTAGAAGCTTAGGCCTTTATTGGATTGCCAATAACGTGAAAGAGGCTCTTTTAACGACGGAAAACACATTGCCAAGTTCATTATGCTTCAATTTTTTTTGAAGGTGGAATTTCTATTATTCGGATTTAATTTTTTCTGAGTATTTTCTTTTATTTTATTTTCCCGTATTGTTGCTGGAACGATTGTGTGGCTTTCTCATTCGAGGAAGAAACGTTGGGTCGGAAGGTTGTCCCCGTCGGGAATAAGAAGTCAAAAGAGTCGTGGATCAAGTAATAATGTTTTATAATAAGCTCTGAGTTGCGGACTAGGAGGTTCAACGCAAGTGAAACTGTATTTGGGTAAAAAATTCCGATCGAGGAGTAAAATGGAACTGTGCTTCATAATTTCGGATAAAAAGTTCGTGTTATTCAGCATAATAGAACAGTTGAAAATTTCGGATGATAAGTTTTTGACTTGCGGATTTGGACGCAATTGAACGGTTCATCCTAATTGCGGACACAAAGTTGCTCAGATTCGTAACAGTGGAATAATTTCGGATGAAAAGTTTGTGTGTCGCGTATTTGGGGATTTTCGGACAACTAGTCGTATAGCTCACTAATTAATATTAGCTACAACCATGTGATTAGAATGAAGGAATACACTTAAATATATGAAGGAAAATATAATAGAATCTCTGTAAATTACTAATGTTAGGACTGGCAATAAATATTAGTTTATCGGATTACTAATTAACATATATACATTAATATGAAGAAATTTTTTATTAATCAACAATAAATTATATAAATATTTTTATTATGAAAAATATATCAATTTATTATATCGAGAAATTTAAATTACTAATATTTAGAATATCAAGACAGAATACTATAATTTAAAAAGATTTTATTAGAGTACCGATGCCAGAAATATTAAAGAGCTCAATTAAATTAAAGAGTAATAACAATAGCTTATTGAAATAGTGATAACTAAAGTTATAATAATTATTACGGAATCATATTTTAAGAACACTGCATTATTAGTGATATAATGTTATCTTTTTATTTAATGTGATTTCATAACTATTTATGGTATATTTGATTTACAGTGATTTTATAATTTATGTAATTTTTTATACTGAATTATTAATTTATATATCACTTGGGATCTATATATTTTCTAAAAAACTTATTATCTTATAAATTTAGCGAATCATTAATTAAGCTAGTTAGGCTCGAGTCGGGACCGGACAAAAATATTATTTAATCGCGACTGTTAATTTATTGAGTATTAATTTATAGAGGTTCTACTATAGTAACAATGTTTGTATCATAAAAAGATCTAGACCATAAATTTGAATCAAAACTGTTTCCATTAGGGGTGCAAATAATACCCAGAAAGCGGGTAATTATCCGGAACCGGATTGGTATCCGGATTTAATAACCGGAACCGAAACCGGAACCGAATTCCGGTTCCGGGTACCGGGTAGTAAAATTAAAAAAACCGAGTACCCGGCACCCGGTTTATTACCCTGTTTTAATTTTGTCTTTTATTTTTATGGTAATTTAATTTTTAGAGTTACTTTTCTACACTAGGGCTCGACTTCATTTATCCAGCATCTCTCCCATCTCGCCGACTTCATCAAAATCTCGCCCCACTCCGATGCCGGAGACTATGTTTCTTTTTTTCTTTTTTCGCGGGACTATGTTATACTTGATGCGGACTATTTTTTATTTAATGCATTTTGGGCTGTTTTTTCTTTTATGCTTGATGTGCGAGATTATTTTTTTTATGCAGTTTTTTTTTAAGATGAATGTATGTTTTTATTTTTAAATAATATATATATATATATATATATATATATATATATATAAAAACAGGGTACAGGGTAAAACCGGGTACCCGGACCCGGTTCTCAAAACCGGGTACCGGGTATCAAAATACAAATACCCGAAAACAGGGTACCCGGATTTCAGGGTACCGATTCCTGGTACAAGTTTTCAAATACTCGGATTCCGATACCGGGTACCTCGAAAAAACAGGGTACCCTTCCCGGTTGCACCCCTAGTTTCCATTCCTGAGATAATACTAAATTTTGCAGGATTCACTTTTCTGTTTTTACACTTGTAATTATAGTAATGGGGTCCATCTCTTGAGTGTCTTACTGTGGAATGAATGAGAAGTAAAGCAAAAGCAAAATACGGAATGAATTTATCAGCAATAAACGACTCAAAAATTTTCACAATGATTAACTACTAAATAAACGTTTCTTTTCTTAATTAAGAAAACACAATTATTATAAAGAATGGTCTTGTTTTGTTTTTTATTTGTCATCTGCCACGATTTTTTTCTTATTAGATAACTAATTGACGCGGGATTTATTGACAATTGGTCAGTAAATTATGTAATATATGTTTTTTTTTCATTTTTATTTGTGATATGAATTTAAAAATACAAATAGGAAAAAAAAAACAAAAAAAATTGGTTATTTAATGTGAAATTTGTAAGTGGAGAGTTCACAAACTTATCTTGATGGACTTCAAAATACAAATAGGAAAAAAAGAAAAGCAAAAACTATCACACCAGAGAAGAGAGAAGTGTCGTCAGAAGTACTATTATAGCACTCGTGACATTTTTATAAACGACGAAAAAATAAAAGTACATTATATTATAGTATACTATACATAAAGCCACATAGGATGACGGATCAAAGCTAAAAAAATTATAAACAAGTATTTTATTTTTATTTTATCTATGGTATGATTCCTGTAATTTTTCCCTCAAATCTTGTCATTAAATATCCATTGCTACTTCGTCTCTGACCAGGTCGCTTGTCGTTTTCTCCAGCAAGCTTTGAAATTTTCTCTGCACTGTCTCAGGACTCAGACTCTCAGACATGGCTACTTTTGGATTTTATTCATCTCATTATAGTGACCTTTTAACTTTATACGTGCTTTTACCGTCTTGCGAGGGAGGAGGTTCGAGGGGGGCCTTCAAGTTCTTTTTGTGGAGAACACCATTGGTGGAAGAAATTATGGGGTCTCCATATTCCGCCTAAGGTCAAACATTTTGTGTGGCGGGCGTGATACGAGATTTTACCTACGTTCGGTGCACTTCGGGGTCGTGGTGTGGAGTGTCTCCCTTTTTGCAAGTCCTGTGGCGCGTTGACGGAAGACACATTTCATGCGGTGTGGTCGTGCGTACGGGCTCAAGCTCTTTGGGAGTGCTCGTCCTTGCATAAATGGGCGGAGAAGACGGCGGCGGTTCCGTTTCGGGAACTCTGCTTAAGGGCCCTTGACACTCTATCCACGGCGGACTTGGAGTTTTTTTGTGGGTTCCTTTGGGCGACGTGGTCCGACCGAAACTTAAGGTTCTTCGAGAACCATGCCAAATTACCGGAAGTGTGGATCGAGGAGATAGTGTGTTGGTTTGCTAGCTTCAAAAAATGCACTAACGGTACGGAGCACTTGGCCTTGGTTCGGCCTACTACTCGTCGGGGTGGTCGGGGGCCGAAGATGGAGGCGTCAAACTCAATGTCGATGCGGCGTGGGACAAGGATACCAGACGAGCGGCATTCGGAGGGGTAGCAAGAGACAACCGGGGAAGACTCCTCGGGTTTACGGCAACGTCCATGGAGAAGGTAGACTCGGTCTTATCCGCGGAATGTTTTGCAATACGCCATGGCCTTCATTTCATTCTTGAAAGGGGTTGGACGGTATCGGAGGTGGAAACCGACAGTTTACGTGCAACTCGCCTTGTCAACGGGGGAAGTCTTAATTGTGTCCAAGGTCCGATTATAGCGAACATTAGGAACTTGACTAGTGTGGTCAAATGTCGTTGGGCTCCTCGATCTTGTAATGAGGCGGCGAACTTTGTAGCTCGTTCCCGGCTTGCGGGACGTATTACCGACATGTGGTCGTGTGTTTGCCCGGAATGGTTTGTAAACACTATCCTTAGGGACTTGAATCCCGATCATTAATTTATGGCTACGTTTTCTTCAAAAAAAAACTTTATATGTGCTCTAATTTTTCTATTTTAAATTTTAAACTTTGATAGTAACAGCATTTATTATTCAAAGACACATTTTCTCTTATAAACGCAGCTCACCCTATTGTATGTCAAGCGAGATTATTGAAAATAATTAAGAAATTTAATTGTAGGATAAAAAAATCACCATATAGTCATCTTATGAGCATAATAATTTTATGTGGATAGATCGAAAAATAGTTTGGGCTGGAGATGAAAAAATATCGGAAAATTTATAGATGGGTATATTGGCGAAGACGATATATAAGTAAGTTGGGGTAAAAATACGTTATTGTGTAGATTTTCATCGGAATTAGCAACACAACTTTTATATTTTTGGCACAAGTCACTAAATTTTTGTCCAAATTAGATGACCTATGGTTGAAAAACTAAGAGTTAGATATACAACTTTTGTGTTTTACATTTTGGCCAAAAATATTTATTGTGGGTTAATTTTTATATATCTTAAGGACTTGTATGATCAAACTTAAAACTATTAAGTCGTAGATATATCTCTTAGTTTTTCAATCATAGGTTATTTGTAAACTTCGGACAAGACAAAAATACAAATATTGTGTAGATTTACTACGAGGTTATCCAAGTTCGGTATTGCTAACTCCAAATTTGGTTTTGAATCAAAAAAATTAGTGCAGTGTTAGCAATGCCGAAGTTAAATTTTGACATAGGAAGTTGTTAACACCGACATTCAGAATTAAACACCGACTTCGATTTTCCCCTAAATTTTACTAGTTATTGAACTTTCCTAAATTTTTTATCCGATTACTATAACATTTTTCCTCTATTATTTACTCCCCTTACCTTTGGTTGGATTCGCAGTCTTGGGCTTTGTATTGAAAGTTGAAAAACCGACTCTTCTAGATCAACTGTCAATTCATTAAGGGCATCCAAGAGGGTCAGATTCAGAATATATACGATGGGGATTTCAGTTGCATATTGTTTAATAAAAAGTCACTTTTTTATTTGTACAATATTGTCTTACACTGGCCTAGTTCATCTTCATCACATACTTTGAATTTTAAAAATAATGTGAGTTCTATTTTAGAAATATAACTAACGAGGGACAATCGGTATTTATCTCTCCAAAGTATATATCAATACCATTTTGCAAAATTTTGAACTAATTTAAATAAAAAAAATATAGATCAACTCAATAAAATTTCGGTAGGGAATTTAAATCTCATTATACTAATAAAGATGTATGTTAATACAGAGCCGAAATTGAGAAGAAATTTAATTTTATGAGTTTCAAGATAAATTTAAAAGATAATATCATTTTTTATATTGAGGAATTAAAATTAAACTGTTAAGACAAGGGTTTCAAATTTATTTTGTGCTTACGGTTCTTTCGAATTCAGGATCGACCTTGTTAATGCATTATATATGATACGATTTTCCAAAACACTCAAACATAAAAATAGATTGTGAATTATCGAATGTATAATCATTTCCTTAGGGATGGAAGAGAGTTGGATTTTCGTCGCTTTTCCAACGGTAAAATTTACCCGTGAGCCAACCTGTTGGCATTTCATAAAGCTGCTCGGGTCATTGTCGATTTTCCACCAACATCATCGAAATTCCGGCATGCCTTGGACGGTGGGCCTACACATGGCAATGGATCTAACTGAATGAAATGGCTTTTTCCTCGTGCAAGTAATATATATTCACTTTTGAGATGAGTTTTTTTACAAAATGTGTGGTTGCATTTTTTCTATTTATAAAAGGGTCCATAAAGTTAAACATTGGTGCTAATGCCACTATATGTAGTAATAATAATAATACATTTTCATTGCAAACTTTTGAGGAAATTTTCAAGTGATTGTCACACTAAATGTCTTGAAAACAATGAAAAGTGAGTCCAAGATTTGAAATCCCATTTCTTTATAAAGTATGCAAATAATTTAATCAATGCCATATCTTCAATATGTGCCATTACTTGAGATTTGGGAATATCTTTCTAAAATGAGAGCAAATGATTAAACGACATATTAATTTCTGTATAACAAAAAAAAAAGTTTTTTCAATTTAAGAATAATTCTCAAAAGTAACACCGACATTGAGTTTGTCATTAATTAATTAAAATCAAAGACGAAATAAAAACTTGGTATATTACGTGAGAATAATAATAAAATAACCACATGCAAGTGAGACTTTACACATATAATGAGAACAGTAATTACACGTCAATGGCGTCTAGACAAAGTTCCAGCTAAATATTTGTTTGGATTATATCATATCTGATATATGTGTACATATATGTATAGATATAATATAATATAAATTATAAATACATGTATATATTTATAATATATGGAGTGAGATGAGCTTGACTACACTGAGAATTTTTTTTTTTAATTTATGGGGCGTTTGTTTTCACATTTGTCAGAGATTTTGAATGTGAAAAATAAGGAAACGAACAAAAACTCCTCGTCACAGACATGCATTTTTTTTATGGAGCTTTGATAATATATATAATTATATATATACATTATTATATCATTTTATGTATGAATGGTCAATTCTTTTTGTTTCTGAAATATCTATTGAAAAGGCTTAACTTAAGGATAACGCATTTATAAAGTTGTTTGAAAATAAAAAATTCGATATGTTTTTTTTTAATTATTATTATTTTATATTGGTGCATAATTTCGTTGCTTTACTATAAAGTAATAATAATTATTATAAGAATAATCTAAGATATAGTCTGAGTTTTTATCTAGTTATTAATAAACTAATTATAGTAGAAAGTTAAATGTGTTAATGTAAACTATAGGTTGAAGATCCGAGTGTTGGTAATTTCACGTTCCAAAATATAGTTGTTGATTAATTATTTTTAATCTACAAATATCTAATTTAAAAATAATTTCATAATATAGTAGTTCATGTTTTTATCTTCTTGTTACCAGAATCATGACCAATATTTCCTTTTGGCTTAAATGTTGGAGAAAAGCCAAGCTATTTGATTAGAACTTATTAGATCTACTTTTAAAAAAGATAAATACTCGATTCTATTTGATTTGATTTCACCAATACACTTTTGTCTTCGCATAATGGTCCAAACAATCACTCTAATATTGCATTAGTCACAGACAAATTATGATACACATAAATTAAAAAAATAAATGTGGAAATATTCTCTTGTGCTTCAGATATGGTACAGTACGAAAGACTATATAATTACCATGAACATGATTATAAACATATATAGTTTAATTTGTTCTAACTTTTAAGAAACTAAATACCATAATTTTTGCTTATGCTTTTGAATATGA
Organism: Parietaria judaica; assembly: GCA_954871525.1. Taxonomy (NCBI): domain Eukaryota; kingdom Viridiplantae; phylum Streptophyta; class Magnoliopsida; order Rosales; family Urticaceae; genus Parietaria; species Parietaria judaica. Next base: position 7,230,457 of record OX940862.1, read on the forward strand.
ATTAACAGCATCTACGATTGTCATTGAAAAAGTGAGACATTAGAATAGTTTTTGGCTTGAATTCAATTCTAATTAATGTGGTTGAACTTTTTCGCAAAAAAATCTTAATAAGGTTTTTGGATAATGCCGAGTCAATGATCTAAGTGTCTTTGCTTCTTCAAATTTGTTAATTTTAGAGCCACACATATCACAGAGAGTGTAATCAAATTTCTAATGCCCTTGGGATCATCATTGGTAAACCTACAGATCTAGAGTTCATTTCATAATTCGTTAATGATAATGTATATTATGTTTGGATATTCTATGTTCGAGAAAAAAATAAATTAAATTTTATTATTTCTCATCTCTTTTGGTTTTGTATAAGAACTAAGATATCTTTCATTTACATTAGCTCGAGTCCGTTTTTTTTTGTTGTTGTTATTTTTTTGCGTGCCAATTTACATAGGATTCGGGATCACATTACGAGATAACAAGATTCGCGCATGTAATGATAACTCAAACGAGGAATAACATAGTTTAGATATTACTAATTTGTTATACTCAATTGAGTTTAGACAATGGAGTATGTATTAAACCAAAGTATATCAACACACAGACACACAGAGAAGCTATAAATCTAGAAGGTTGTGTCCACTTTTTTGAGGCACTATCAGAAGAGAAGACCATACATCTGAGTATTTGATTAAGTGCTCAATCTCCTCTTTCAAATGTCACTCCACTATTTATCATTGTAACATCAATGATAGTTTGAGACTTTGAGTATCACAAAATGCAATCACATTGCTTGTTTCCAAAGCAGTCTCAAGAGTTCAAAGACAGACAGTGATCTGTGTGGTGTGACCCAAGGCATGTTCCATTTACTCATAATAGAGCTTCACCATCACATTTTGTAGTGTAGGACAATTGTCACACTATTATTACTTATAATCATGGTAAAAGTATCGAAATTTTGGCAAATTTAATCGACATAAGTTCAAATTGAAAATGTAGCGGTGAAAGTATTGAAACTCAATAAATGTGAGGCGATAAATTTCTTTCATCCATTTTTTTTTTACGGATATGGGTCACATTTTAAGCATAATGAAATTAAATCATACATAAGATACACATTCATGTGCTCATCCAACTATCTAGTATTTTCTCTTATTTGAATTCGATAGAAAAAACTAGACAACAAAATATATCTCTTCGCATTTATTGACTTTGAGTACTTTTATCGCGATTGTACGGCATTTTTTCCGCAATTTTTCTATAATTATGAGAGAGACCATCTTATTGTGGCAACCAAGGGCCCTAATACAGAAGAAGAGGAAGAAAAAGCATGAAATAATATGGTAATGGAGTACAGTCTGTTAATCCCACTACTATTTTTGGCTATATAGCCCCACTATGCTCTACGTGATGGCCAAAACTATTTAATTTAATTTACTTTAATTATGCGGGGCTTGCTCGAGGTAGCTAATTAATTGGTTATTGCTTAATGAAACTTCCTAATTCCTACTAAATATTACTATTATAACAACTTCATTATGACCCAGCTTAAGTTTTTTTAATGCCTAGATGTATGTGCCTAATTGTTCTCTCTATTTCTCCTCGATTCGCCACAAGATGATGATTAACTGCGGTGGGTTCAGAACATCTCACGAGTATTAGATTTAAGAATCTCGTTAGGGCTCATTATGTTTGAATGAATATTAGTCAAAAAATAATAAAATTCAATTCTGAATGAGTCATTATTTAGTAATTACATGATATATTAGATGTAAAAAGTTTGTAAGATCAAGAGTAGAACTTCATGGTACTATATTATGTCTTAAATAACTTTAAATTATATGTCACGTAAATAAAAAAAGTTTATTTCACTTATATAAGCTTAACCCAACTTAAATAGCTAGTTAGAATCTGTGATCCGAATTTGTTTCGTTCGATCTATTCCAAAACTTCCGGTATGACGTATAATTGATTTGTTTAGCTCGATTACGGATACGCTGGCTATGTTTCCCTCTTCAAATTGAATTTCCACGTGCACCATTGTTTACAATTTTAATTATAGATTCGTAACAATTTCCTTAAGCTATATCTTAAAATACATTAAATCCCATTTAAGGAATATTCCATTATAATCCATTTTCACACTCCGATAGATACACACCAACATTAACATTGTTGTCATAAGATACCAACACATAATTACAAAAAAGCCACTGACACACCATATACATATATATATATACACACACATAGCCTCACTCTTAAACAGACCAAAAGAAAAAACCGTGACTCTCCCACAAATTGCAGCCATGAAAGCCCTCCTCATCCTCACCCTCTCCGCCCTAACGACCCTCCTCGCCACCGCCACCGCCGCCCCGCTCGGCTCCACCGTGAACTTCCTCATCACCCACGGCCCCGCCTTGCAGCGTGCGGCCACGTGGGAGGAGAGCGTGTTGCGCACAGCATTGTCCGGGGACGCCGCCCGGGTGCAGTACCTCACGAGCCTGACCGCGCGGAAGTCGGTGGTGCCCATCGCGTCGGGGCGGCAGCTCGTGCAGAGCCCCGCGTACATCGTGCGCGTGAAGGTGGGGACGCCCGCGCAGACGCTGATGATGGCCATGGACACTAGCAGCGACACCGCGTGGATCCCTTGCGCTGGCTGCGCGGGCTGCCCCGCCTCCGCCGTCGCCTTCTCGCCCGTTAAGTCCACCTCTTTCAAGCCTCTCGCTTGCTCCGCTCCTCAGTGCAAGCAGGTACGTATACGCATATACAATACATAGAGATACATTTATATATATAGATTCAGTTAAAATGTCAACTAAGATCCAAGCTATTTGTATTGTATCTATACATGTTCTGTACGGCCTTATCTCTTTACTTGGATATAGTTTAGTAGTGTGACTAGATAAGTCATAATTAATTTACTTCAACTTTAGTAAAAAATAATTGGTGCATCGTACTCTTTAAATTTTTGTTTAATCTAAATAGCGGTATAAGTTCTTATGTTTTGTTTTGATTAACACAAATTACTAAAAATAAAAATAAAAAATTCAATGCCCCAATGGTTATCTTGAAAACTTTGTCCACTAATCAATTCGCTTTACAAAATTTTAAATGCGTAATTAAGTCTAACAGTTTCATTTTGTTTCTTTAATAATAAATGTAGAATTTTGAAGAAAAATAAAATAATAAACATTAAAATTAAGAGTGAAACAAAGGGTTGTTTAATGATCCTCTGTTAAACAAATTATCGATATAATATCACATTTTAATATTTTTATAATGAAAATCGGATACTCTAACTTAAAAGAGATTGGATCTATATTAAATAAAAAATTACAACTCAGCATACTTGCTGCCATTAATTTACTGTAAACAAGAATTTTTTTAGATAAGTAAAAGTGAATTAAATAATCTTAATGTAATCATAATTAAATTTATTAAATAAGAAAATCAGATCTTGTTCTGCAAATTTACAATGAAATGAAATTGAAAAGGTAAATACATCATTTTACTTTCTTAACAATACTAAAAAGGTGCATTAATTAAATTTATGCTATGAACGGTTGGCCATTTAATAAAATTGTAGCACACAAGAAATCAGTCAAAACGCACCGTCACATTCTAAATTATGTCCGTGACACTTTCAATTCATTCAAAATTCCAAACCGACCCAAGTGCTCACGGGTCAAAAACACCCCTTACACGCACACAGACACGTCATCATTTGTTTTATTTTCTAACTATTTTCTTTTCTTTTCGGGTCGATACAAGTTCAAATGCTTAACCACCGAGTTAACGTTTTTATCAACGGTAGGTCCCAAACCCCAGCTGCAACGCGACCGTGTGCACCTTCAACACGACCTACGGCGGAGCCTCCATATCCGCTGACGTGGCGCAAGATACTTTCAGCCTCTCCACCGACCCCATCCCAGCCTACACGTTCGGGTGCATCCGTTCAGCCTCGGGTGGATCGCTCCCGGCCCAGGGGCTGTTGGGCCTGGGCCGAGGCTCGCTGTCGCTCCTCTCGCAGGCCCAGGACCTGTACAAGTCCACATTCTCCTACTGCTTACCGAGCTTTAAGGCGCAGAATTTCACCGGGTCGTTGAGATTGGGGCCTATTGGGCAGCCGAAGCGGATCAAGTCCACACCTCTGCTGCGCAACCCGAGGAGGCCTTCGCTGTACTACGTCAACTTGGTCGGAGTCAAGGTTGGAGGGAGACCTGTTGTCATTCCCCCCTCGGCTTTGGCGTTCAATGCCGCCACCGGCGCAGGGACTGTCGTTGATTCCGGTGAGAATACTCATTAAATTAAATTTAATACTCAATAAATTAATAGCTTCCATAATATAATATAATTATATGATAGTAATATTATTGATTTATAAAAATTGTAATGATAATAGTGTGACATGTGGGGCAACAAAACCAGTTAGGATTTTTATCTTATGCCTCAAAACATTCCTAGCATTATTCACTCACATACTTGTATTGTCCCACCATTGCTGGTTCATTGCTTTGAGCCATTTTAATGTCACAAATTATTTTGAGTAGTCAAAAGCTCATTCATTTTATTTCTGATCCCACTCTCTTTTGAATTAATTAATTTATTAGTTTAATATAACATATGTTACGCGATCAGGCACGGTGTTCACGAGGCTGGTGGCGCCGGCCTACGAGGCAGTGCGCAACGAGTTCCGCCGCCGGATGGGGACAGCCACATTGTCATCGCTGGGCGGGTTCGACACGTGCTACTCAGCGCCCATAGTGGTGCCGACGCTCACGCTGATGTTCGAGGGCATGAACGTGACGCTGCCGCAGGACAACTTTCTGATCCACAGCTCGGCGGGCAACCTGGCGTGCCTGGCCATGGCGCCCGCGCCCGCGCTCAACGTCATCGCCAACATGCAGCAGCAGAACCACCGCCTGCTCTTCGACGTGCCCAACAACCGCCTTGGCGTCGCCCGCGAGCCCTGCTCTTAGCTGGCTTCGGCGCAGCCACATGCCTCTCTTTTTCTTTTCTCTCAAGATTTGGTTTAAAATGCTGTTGTGTTTTGTTGCTTGTTGGCGTAAAGTGCTGACTCTTATGTTATTTATTATTAAGGTAAGACTTTGTAGTATAAAAATTATGTATTTGTAGCTTTAATTTGGAGGACCATATCATAAATCATGTGTAATGTGTGCGTATGTGTTGCATCACGTTGACGCAATTTGCGTGTACGTTTTTTTGGTTAATGTTTACAACAAGAATTAAATGGATTGTGCAATTTTGGAGATAATTTCAGCAAAAGTACCTATAGTTTTCTTTTAAGTAAGTAAAGTAAACAATAACCTCTTTCGATTTATATCACAAAAAGTTAATGAAGGGATATATTTTATCTTTTAATAATTTTACTTTTTTTTTTTTATTGTTGATTATAATTATTCAAGTCCATCCATTGTTAACGTTTTTGTTTTCAAAATATTAAACAAAATTGTTGTTTTATTGAGTTCCGAGTACTTCTTCTTCCATTGCTAAATTATATGAGTACGAATTGGCACGATTGATTACCACTTGAGTATTTTTGCGGTTATTATTAATTAAATGATTTAGGACTATGTTAAATAAAGAGAAGGGATTAGCAACTATCAATAAAGTAATGTGATTTGTTGAATTGATAATGACCAAATAGCGGGTACTTTCTTCTCGTGGATTGTGATTTTGAATAAAGAAGAAATTCAATCAAAATGCATTTACCTTTGCTGCGCAAGTAGGAGCTTGGAAGAGCCTCTTCGTCTTGGTTTAGGGCCAATATTAACAAAACTTTAAAACATATGTAAATATCTATTAGCAAATCATAGTGATTGATTACCATTTGACATTATTAATGGCCAAAGCCAAAACATTATCCAACAATCAATTGTCTGACTCCCACACGGAATTGATTAGCAACATTTATCATTTATTTTATTTTTTTTCTCTAAACTATACAGTTATATAAAAATGTCTTCTTATAAAATCCAACAATCTCCATCAAAATTTGAACATAAATTCGTTAATTACTTTAGTCTCTCTCTCTGTTATAGCTTATTTCGGTTCCCCAACCTCAAAGCTGAAAACGTCGTCGTATTTTGTCAACGAATAATTTTTTAAAATTTTATGAAATGACATTTTTTTTAAATATACTTTAAGAGTTCAATGAACAAATCAATAAGGAAATGAAATGCAAAGGACAAATTATACAAAATTATAAATTCGTGGACCAACCAAGTACTGAAATAGTTCCGAGAGAGCAACATGATATTGAATGAAAGGAGTCAAACTGATAGAAAAAACAGTTCATGGGCAATTTAGTACAAAATATTAAAGTAAGGGGTATAGTTGATATTTACGCGTTACATAACTTCGTCCAAACTCTCCACCCGTGTCGTGTCCTTTTGCTTGTCAGCTGTCAGAATCCGCTTCGTCTCTCGACTTTCTCAACGCGTCACTCTCCTTTCTCCAGAAATCCCTTCAAAGTTGAAACTCACAGCGATCTTCTTCTTCATCATCATCGTCTCCCAATCAAACCCTTTTCCGATTTGATCCAGGAGAAGAGAAAACCCGCGAAAAATCGATCCTTGATCATCCATGGAGGTGAAGCGGCGCACGGTTCGGTCCCTGGTGTCGAAGCTGAGCTCGGTGTCGGAGCCGACGCGCGCGGCGGCGCTGAGCGAGATCCGCCTGATCAGCAAGCACGACGCCGAGAGCCGCGCGCTCATCGCCGACGCCGGCGCCGTCCCCTTCCTCGCCGAAACCCTCTTCTCCGCCTCCCACGCCGCCCAGTCCGACGCCGCCGCCACTATCCTCAACCTCTCCATCTCCTGCCGCCCCTCACTCGTCTCCACGCGCGGCCTCCTCGACGCTCTCGCCCACGCGCTAGCCCACCACCGCTCCTCCTCCGCCGCCGCCGCCGTGCAGTCCTCCGCCGCCGCTCTCCACAGCCTCCTCGTCGCCGGAGAGGACTACCGCCCCATCGTCGGCTCCAAGCGCGACATCATCTACTCCCTGATCGACATTCTCAGAACCCCGAGCTCGCCGCCGCGGTCGATCAAGGACGCGCTCAAGGCCCTCTTCGGCGTCGCGCTTTACCCGCTCAACCGCGCGTCGATGATTGAGCTCGGCGCCGTGCCGGCGCTCTTCGCGCTCGTGGTGAAGGACGGGCGGGTTGGGATCGTGGAGGATGCAACTGCGGTGGTGACGCAAGTCGCGGGGTGCGAGGAGAGCGAGGAGGCATTCCGCCGCGTCTCCGGTGTCGGGGTCTTATCCGATCTCCTCGACCCGGTGACGGGGTCGAGCCTGCGGACGAAGGAGAACGCCGTTGCCGCGCTGCTGAATCTGGGCCGGTGCGGCGGCGAGAGGGTGGTGTCGGAGGTCGGGTCCGCAACGGCGCACGGGCGAGCCGCCGAGGGAATTGCGGAGGTGGCGGAGGGTGGGAGCACAAAAGGGAGGAGCAAGGCCACGGCGCTGATCGACATGATCGCTGGCTGCTCCGCCGGGTTAGGGGATTCCCGGCTTGATTCTATGCTGAGGAGACATCTGGAGACGTGAAATCTGGTATGTTTAGGAAGAAATGTCGCTATAGGTTTAGTGTTAGGACTTTGAGGGAGGGCATTTCTGCACAAATTTGTGAAATATAGTGACAATATTAACAAGTTTGAGAGATTTGGGTGTTTTTGTTCCGTTAGAAAATTAATCTTTGTTTAAGTCATACGAACGAACTCTTTCTCTGAGCTGTAAATAGCAGATACTTTGTCGATGAACACATCAATATACATTTGATTCTTTGCTTAATCAATGTTTGGAACTTTGGAAGAGGGCATTTCTGAACAAATTTGTAAATTATAGCTGCAAAATTAACGAGTTTGTGATTTGGGTGTTCCTGGTTTGTTATTATGAATCTTTTGTTGAGGATAAAAAATGAAACAAAGGGGGTAAAAATTGATGATAATAAAATTGAGGTAAATTTATAACACTTTCTATAAATTTAGTAGGACTATGATAATACTAGACATTTGGTAATGAGGGTCAAATTGGTCATGTTTATGCAATTAATTAATTTAGTTATTGGATGGGCAATGTCGAATTTGTCTACATTTTTTGGTCTATGGTTGGTGGGGTTTAGAAAATGTTATTTATGTCACGTTTTTGGGAGGTTTGTAGATTACTTGATTGTTTTATTGATAAAAAGTGGATTTGGGACATTTTAATCCCTTTTTCTTCTAAATTAATCTTCAATAATTGGGAATGTCATGACCAAAAATACCATTAGGATAGGTAGATACTAGATATTATGATTATATGGCAAGGAATTTCGTCTTTAATTATTATACTTTCTAATAATTATATGGCAAAAAAACCCTCAAGTGTATTTCATTTTTATTTTTATACTTTCTAATTATTTTATTTTTTTACAAGTTCAAAATCTCTCCTTGTTGATAATTTAGACTTGTATTTTTGTAAACTTTGAAATTTTTATTTTTAACAAAAATATTATATGTTCTTAAAATATTAACAACAAAGATTTTTACATACCATGCATGATTAATACTAAAGGGGGATTATCAAAAAAACTTTAGGAAGATATTTGACTCTTTTTATCTGAAGAAAGAAAATTAAGAATGGAGTGTGAAAAAAATAAAATTTTCCTTATGGTTAAAGTTAATATTAAGAACATTGTGATTGGGATAGATGCCGTTCTCATTGAATAAATCATATGTTGACTTTCAAGGATATTTCAAGTCTCATATTGTCGGTTTTAACTTCTTTCTATTATAATTTTATCTTTTAATTTAACATGATGATCCTTTTAATTTCCGTGTGACAATGTGTACTTTTGCCTCCTCCTCGGTATTATCTCTCAGGCCTATATGTGGTTTCGCACAATAAAAGTAAAATGTATAATTGCATTACAAAATATAAATATATATATATATATATTATATTATTACCGCATCCCGTTAGTATCAAATTCAATTTGTTTAGCCAGCAAACTTAATTCTCTCTTTCTAAATTTGACCTTCGATAAATACGAATTTATTCATAAGAATTGATATCGTATATATATTTAGAAATAGTAAGGATTAGCCCGTACACACGCTCGGTGTGAGTCAATATCACTTAACTACCTTGACAGCCAAACAGAGCTTGATCTTCAGTCAACGCTCGAGGGACTGTATCAAAGCGGCTTTATTGGGTTGCTCTATAAATCCTCGATGAAAGGGGAAAGAGCGGAAAATCATAACAGAAATACCAGACTCAAGAATTCAGAGAGAAACCAGAGGAGAGAGAAGGGAGGCTTTCTTGAGAGAGAGAGAGAAAGGTTACTCCGGCGAATCTCCGGCGTGGCAGAAGGTGGAGGACGACGGATTCTACGACGAAAAGTGTTGATCACCCATCGGTGACACAAGATCATGTGTGTCACAGTCACTTAAAGATAAGGAGCCTATCGGACGATGACATTCAGTCACCATCCGGGGACGATAACGATGAGCTAACGGCTATATAAGTAAAGCTCATAGAGCGGTTAGAAGCAACCAGACCATACAGCAAAGAGAGAGAGAATCAAGAAGAGAGAGTTCTTGAGAGACAGAGCTTCTCAGGCGAGTCAGACGGTGGTTACGACGACGAAGGTGACGACGGAGTACGAAGAGGGAAGGCTCGGGAACGACAGACAGAGGAGCACACTCTGGGGATCTGTCGGAGCTTCTTCGCGGCGTCAAAGAGGTTCGTTCGCACCGGGGTTCTGATCGCCGGCATTCTCTGGGTCTGGTTCATCTCCGATCACCGTGAAGAGCGCTGGAAGACGAAGGTCATCTCGACATCGTATAGCGTAAGGTGGAGTCATCGGAGGGAGCTGTGAAAGGAGCTGTGAGTTTGAATTCAACGGGAAGATCATCTTCTGGAGAAGATCGAATCTTTTGTAACCGGTTGTGTAATTCAAACATCATCGTGATCAATAAAGCGTTAGTCTTTGTCGTCCAATTCAATCGTGTTATTCTGCATTTGTTCGTGGTAATCGATATTCGTATCGGGTTGCTGGGTGAAATCCCCAACAAGTGGTATCAGAGCTCCTTCTCTCGGTGAATCAAGGAAGGGTTCATCGGAGAATCAAGATCCGAGTTCAAGAACCGAACAAGAAAGTAAAGGAGTTCAAGATTCTGAATCTTGACGAAGATCGTCAGAGTCACTCCTGCCAAACGCGATAAGGAATAATGGGACCAGACAAGACAGATATCGCGAAGTTCACCGGCGATGGTGACTTCAACATCTGGAAGATCAAGATGCACGCACAGCTGTGCCAGATGCGCCTCGACAAGGCGCTCAAGGGCGATGAGGCATTCTCGGAGAAGCTGAGTGAGGAGGACAAGGAAGACATCATGACGAGGGCGAGAAGCACCATTATTCTCGCTCTCAGCGATGATGTCATCAGAGACATCCAAGACGAGACGACAGCGGCAGGAATCTGGAAGCGTCTCGATGAGACGTAAAACAGGAAGTCCTGGGCGAACGAGTTGTTTCTCAAACAACGGATGTATACCCTCAAGATGGCTCCGGGATCATCGCTGAAGCAACACTTTATCGAATTCAAGAAGATCATCACAGATCTGAAGACGATAAATGTGGAAGTCTCGTCAAAGGATCAAGCACTCCTCCTACTGAATTCGGTATCGGGGATGTACGACAGGATCCAGGACATTCTGCTATTTAGTGGCAGGGAGACCCTCACCGTCGACGATGTCAAGACGGCCGTGCTAGCCCAGGAGGTTCAGCGCAAGCAGGAGGGCAAGTTCGATGGAAGATCAGGTGGAGCGGAGAGCCTCGTCGTTAACCGTGAAAGATCGGCCAAGCGAGAGAAGTTCAGGAAAGGCTCACCGAGGCGATCATCATCGAGGCCGAGAAGCGGCAAGTGTTACAACTGTAACAAGGAAGGACATTTCCGGAGAGAGTGTCCCGAGAAGAGAACGGGTAAGCCGTTCAGAAGGAATAGCGACGACGGTCCAGCGAACGCTTCCCAGGTATCGGGAGGGTACGATAGCGCTGAGGTCCTCGCGATGATGCCGACCAGCATGCGAACAGCGTGGATACTGGATTCGGGATGCTCGTACCACATGAGTCACGAGCAGAGTTGGTTCGAGGGGATGAAGGCCGACGAGGAGGTCATGCCAGTATCAACGGGCACCGAGGAGATGTGCGCCGTCGAGGGGATTGGGTCGATATCATTAAGACTCAAGGATGGTACACGGAGAACCCTGAACCAAGTAAGGTATGTCCCTGGACTCAAACGAAATCTTATTTCTTTGGGTGTCCTCGAAGAGCAGGGATACTCATGGAAGTCATGCAAGGGTGGCTTAAAAGTCACAAAGGGTGCGATGACATTCATGAGGGCTTATCGGTACAATGGCATATACATCCTGGAGGGTGAGACTGCCATCGGGGAAGCAGCAAATATCTCAACGACAGTGTCGAAGACCACTCTATGGCACGATAGACTGGGGCATGTCATCGAGAAGGGGCTTGATATACTCAAGCGAGGAGGCTGCTTCGGGAACGATAAGGTGGAGAAGCTCGACTTCTGCGAACACTGTGTGTTTGGGAAGCAGCATCGGGTGAAATTCGGCAAGGGGTCTCACACGAGCAAGTCAGTTCTTGACTATGTTCACTCTGACTTGTGGGGACCGGCACGAATAGATTCGCATGGAGGAAACAGATACTTTATCTCCTTCATCGACGACTACTCGAGGAAGCTCTGGGTTTATATGATCAGATCAAAGGACAAGGCTTTCGAAGCCTTTGTCAACTGGCGCGCACTTGTTGAGAATCAGTGCGGGAAGAGGCTCTTGCATCTCCGCACGGACAATGGATTGGAGTATCTGTCCGAGGAGTTCAACGATCACTGCCGGAAGGCAGGCATCCGACGATCCAAGACTGTGAGGCACACGCCTCAACAGAACGGTCTCGCTGAAAGGATGAACCGAACCATCATGTAACGAGTAAGGTGTATGCTCTCGAGGGCAAATTTGTCATCGCGGTTCTGGGGAGAAGCTGTCCATACAGCGGCCTATCTGATCAATAGGTTGCCATCGTCTGCGATAGACTTTGAAGTTCCTCAGAAGCGATGGACAAATCGACCAGAGCACACCGACTACTCCAAACTGAAAGTCTTTGGCTGTGCAGCTTACTATCATGTAAACGATGGTAAGCTTGTACCTAGAGCCAAGAAAGGACTGTTCATGGGGTACCCCGACGGAGTTAAAGGGTACCGGATTTGGTGTTCGGAGTCACGAAAGTGCATCATCAGTCGAGACGTCACTTTCAATGAAGAAAGTTTCTTGGAAGGCAAGGCAACCCCGACAAGCCCTGAAGATCTCTATGAAGGAGACGGATTTCAGCTTGAGGTGGAGCTTTGCGATGAGCCAGTACGAAAAGAGGCTCATCGGGAGTATTTTACCCGAGGAGCTCTTATCGGAAACCCAGAGGAAAATGGCCGAAGAGGTGATCGCGAAGAGAATTTGCGACAAGGAATCCCCGATGAGCATACCCGACAAGGTATGCGTAATGGCCGAAGAGGTGATCGCGAAGAGAATTTGCGACAGGGAATCCCAGATGAGCATACCCGACAAGGTATGCAAGAAGAGCTATCGCGACGAGAATCCCGCGATGAAGAGCTATCGCGACTAGAATCCCGCGATGAGGAACTTTCGAAGTTCCGACAAGGTACCTGCGATGAAGCTTCGTCGAGCGGTAGTAAAGGAAGCCCGATAAGAAGAGATCGAGGAGAATCCAGCCGACAAGATCATCGGGAGCAGGTCTCATCGAACAACGATGAGGTGTCCAGCGAAGAGGACAGCGAGGAAGAGGCTCTCGGAGCCGAAGAGGAAACTCCCGACGAGGGATACCTACTTTCTCGGGATAGGCCCCGACGGGCTATCAGGAAGCCGATAAGATACGCCCACGCTGAGATGGTGGCTTATGCTTTCAACACTGCAGGTGTTGAAATCGACAACGAGCCTCGCTCGTTCAGTGAAGCCATCAGGTCCAGCGACGAGAAGAAGTGGCGAGCGGCAATGGACGAAGAGATGAACTCTCTTCACCAGAACAATACTTGGGTCCTTGTTCCGAAGCCGAAGAACTGCAAGGTTGTCGGCTGTCGGTGGCTATACAAGGTGAAGCCAAGTGCACCAGGAGGCGAGCCGGCGAGGTTCAAAGCCAGGTTGGTGGCGAAGGGATTCACACAGCGAGAAGGTATAGACTTCAATGAAGTCTTCTCGCCAGTGGTAAAGCATACATCGATAAGGGTGCTACTTTCGATGGTTGCGAAGTTCAACTGGGAGCTTGAACAGATGGATGTGAAGACAGCCTTCCTACATGGAGAACTCGAGGAGAAAATCCTCATGCAACAACCCGAGGGGTTCGTGCAGAAGGGAAAAGAGGATTGGGTTTGCTCTCTTAAGAAGTCCTTGTACGGACTTAAGCAATCTCCTCGACAATGGTATAAGAGGTTTGACACATTCATGCAGAAGAATTCCTATCGGAGGAGCAGACACGACAACTGTGTCTACTTCAGAACGACGAGCAGCGGTGTGAGTATTTACTTACTCCTATATGTTGACGATATGCTCATCATTTCCAGCAGTACTGGAGAAATCAGGAAGCTTAAGGACTCATTGAAGTCAGAGTTCGAGATGAAGGACTTGGGGCCAGCGAGAAGGATTCTCGGGATGGACATCCGAAGAGACCGCGCGAGAGGCTACCTCAGCGTCTCGCAAACGGACTACTTCAGGAAGGTCGTCGAGAAGTTCCAAATGGAGAAGGCCAAGCCTTCGAAACAGCCCCTCGCACCTCACTTCAAACTCTGTAATGAGTTAAGCCCGACGACAGAGGCTGAGAAGAAGAGGATGGGACTTGTACCATATACAAGTGCCGTCGGAAGCCTCATGTACGGGATGATCTGCACAAGACCAGATTTGGCCTATGCAGTAAGCTTGGTAAGCCGGTACATGGCTAACCCAGGGCAAGAGCATTGGAATGCCGTCAAGTGGATCCTCCGATACTTGGCAGACAGTTCCGACAAGGGCCTGATTTACTCCAGCGAGGAGACAAAGGAATCAGTGATTCAAGGCTTCGTTGACTCAGATTATGCAGGAGACCTCGACAAGCGAAGGTCTCTCACCGGATATAACTTCAAGGTGTTCGGGAATCTAGTCAGCTGGAAGGCATCGCTTCAGCACATCGTGGCCTTATCGACCACCGAGGCTGAATACGTGGCGATCACTGAGGCTGCTAAGGAAGGGCTCTGGCTGAAAGGGCTTCTCACAGAGCTAGGATTCGAGCAAAGGTCCTTCGACCTTTACTGCGACAGCCAGTCCGCGATACACTTGTGTAAGAATCAGATGTATCACGAGAGGACCAAGCATATCGACATTAGGCTGCACTTCGTCAAGGACATCGTAGAGTTGAATACGATGAAGGTTCTCAAGATCGGAACCGATGAGAACCCGGCGGACATGATCACTAAGGTGATTCCGGTCGGCAAGTTCGAACAGAGCTTGGTTCAGCTCGGGGTTGGTGATACCCAACCAGAGCCGAAGGATAAGGGTGAATCGAGCGCCTAAGCTCGAGGACAGGGGAAAATTATCAATAAGCGACGATGACACAAGGTGGAGATTGTTGATCACCCATCGGTGACACAAGATCATGTGTGTCACAGTCACTTAAAGATAAGGAGCCTATCGGACGATGACATTCAGTCACCATCCGGGGACGATAACGATGAGCTAACGGCTATATAAGTAAAGCTCATAGAGCGGTTAGAAGCAACCAGACCATACAGCAAAGAGAGAGAGAATCAAGAAGAGAGAGTTCTTGAGAGACAGAGCTTCTCAGGCGAGTCAGACGGTGGTTACGACGACGAAGGTGACGACGGAGTACGAAGAGGGAAGGCTCGGGAACGACAGACAGAGGAGCACACTCTGGGGATCTGTCGGAGCTTCTTCGCGGCGTCAAAGAGGTTCGTTCGCACCGGGGTTCTGATCGCCGGCATTCTCTGGGTCTGGTTCATCTCCGATCACCGTGAAGAGCGCTGGAAGACGAAGGTCATCTCGACATCGTATAGCGTAAGGTGGAGTCATCGGAGGGAGCTGTGAAAGGAGCTGTGAGTTTGAATTCAACGGGAAGATCATCTTCTGGAGAAGATCGAATCTTTTGTAACCGGTTGTGTAATTCAAACATCATCGTGATCAATAAAGCGTTAGTCTTTGTCGTCCAATTCAATCGTGTTATTCCGCATTTGTTCGTGGTAATCGATATTCGTATCGGGTTGCTGGGTGAAATCCCCAACAAAAAGTGAAGAGGAAGACTCGCAACGACAAAGAGAAGCGCAGACTTCTTGGGTGCTGCCGGAGGTTCTTCGCGTTGTCAAGAGAATCGACGCTCACCGGGGTTTGTGTCACCGGCATACTCTGGGTGATCTGAGAGAAGTTTCGACGATCGCGAAGGCATTACTCGGCGGTGGCTCAACTGTGGAAGGGTAGTTCACGAGGAGCGTCGAACAAGGGGTGTTTGGGTCAAGTTCATCGAGGAAGAACAGTCTTGGTGTAAATTCTGTATCTTTGAAATCGATTGTAAACTTGAAGTTGTTTGATCAATAAAGTCGTGTACATCGGGTTCATTATTATCGTGTCGGATTCCGCAATATTATTTGTATATTCATCTTGGTGCTCGAGTTGTTGGGTTGAAATCCTAACATATATATATATTCTATTCGAAAATATCCAATCAAGTGCAAAGAATAGAACGACAATAATAATAATAATAATTATTATTATTGGCATTGTTTTCACAAGTGGATGGCCGGATGCCATGCGTGTCACCAACTTAATGTTCTTAATAATAATATTAACATCTGTATCAATATCAATCATAATATATATATATTATTGGAATCGATTATACTACTTTTGAACATTGTCAACTTGGTGAAGCATTGCCAATTTGTTCCATATTAAATATTTATTATTATTCAAGCATCAACGTATTTTTTTAATTTTTCAATTATCCAATAAATACCCATAAAGATGCCGTACATCTTAACATACTGCTGATTGTAAAAATCTCGGAAATTGAGGGCCGCAACCTAAATAAGGACATTCAAAAACCATGAACACCAGACACAAGTATAGAGCAGTTTCTGAAGAAAATTGGAATAAACACTGAATGGGGACACCAGAGAAACTTTGAAGGTGTAGTTCCAAAGATCAAAACAATAGCAAAAACACACACCAATGGGGACTCAAAAATGTATCCACGAGACGAGAGGAAAGCATGCAATGTATAAGCTCAGTTCTTTGAGATGCTGATAAAACATATAAGCATACCTCGTGAATGAGTTGAAACTCACTTCAACAACCAATCACATTCTCAGTCAGAAAGTGAAATATTTCAAGGTAAGGTATCAGTATAACCAATCAAATCTTTTATAGGAATTGCATATATACATTACGATATAACCAATTGAATCTCTACACCGACCTATAGACACTATTTATGTAGCATATGTCAACTAGCAGGTTCAGAGATTGTTTAAGTTCCTTAATCTTAAGCTGTGTCATCTCCCCCCTTGAGAAATCAAAAACCTCCTCACTTAGAAGCTGAAGAAGAAAACATATATAATTATTGAAAGCTGTTGCAGATATCAAAAACAAAAGCAGCGACTAGAATTAGAGGCCAAAAGAGACCCCGCTGACATCCTAAACCTCACGGAGTACCTCACCTTGAGGGCACGCCTCAAAATACCTCGCCAAATATGAGACATACGCCTCGAGTTGAGGCGCGCCTCCGAGGCACCCAATAACCGCCTCACCTCGAGGCGTACGCCACAAAGATTTTTTAAACCATCGCTCGGCTAAGTGTCCCAGTGTACTACCAACAACTATTATAATTTTTCGTTCCATCTCGATCGCTGCTCAACAGGTAATGCATTCCATCTATATTTAATAACACCTTCTAGGACCTGCATATAGATGCAAGAATACCAATACCCACAGTCACGATGACCATCAAATCTTGTAAAACTAACATAGCCAAAAAAATCCACGAAATAACAATTACAATTACAAACACGAAAAAAGGCTTTCATCATTAAAGACAAAAAAAAAACATGTGTTGTATACTTATAATTATAAGTATACAACACATGTTTACACATGTATAAACATGTATTTGAATGCATAAGCATAACAAAATAAAAAGAAAAGAATAATTTACACAATATATGAGTAAACAAATTGAAAATAATGCGAAACAACAATACAGACAAATCATACAATTGTAGAACATAATGTACATGAAGAAGTAATCCATTGTGCTCCTCTTGGTCAACCTAGATTTTCTCTTGATAATAACTTTTGTGGAGCTATTTTGAATATATATCATGAAGTCCATGATTTCCTGCGTATTTGTTATGTAATAAGTATTTAAGCATGTTATATTAAACTATATTATGTAACACATAATATAAAGAAGAATAAAACACATATTAACCAATGTACGACTGAGAGAAAACCAAAATTACAATAAAAAATAATTTAAATAGATTTAAAACACAAACTCGCGAAAATTATAAAGTTTATATAAAAAACTATATATCATCCGAACCAAGGTTCAACTTACCGATGTTACCGATAAACCGATTACCGTTTTCGACGGATTAATCGATAGCTTACCGATTAACCGACGGAAAACCTATAACACTGTAGCTTACCGATTACCGATATTTTTCGATGATTATCGACGGATTATCGATACTTTTCGATACTTTTTGACAGAAAACTTATAAAATATTTTGATAATATCATACCACAAAACATATGTTAAATTATTAAGTGTATAATTATAATATTAATATTAGTTGAAGTGTATAATATTAAATGAATATACATATTAAGTGTATATGTATGTTAGGTGAAGTTAATATGTATGTTAAGTGTATAATATTATTTGAAGTGTGTAATATTAAGTTAAATTATTAAGTGAAAGTGTATGTGTATGTTAAGTTGTGTGATATTAGTTGAATAGCAAAAAGTCCCACATTGATAGATGACAAGAGTTTGGTGATGTTTATATACCAAATATTAGGGACAAGGGCTTGGACCCTTTGGGTCATAGGAGTTTGTGGATGGGGGAGGACTCACACAAATGTTACACCACCACACGCGCGCGCCGCAGCCGTCCGGACGTGGCGTGGCGAGGTGGGGTGGGGTGCTCTTGTGCATATATAATTATTTTTGCCGAATTTTTTTTTACCGAAAAGTCCCTTTTTTTACACTAATTTTACCGAAAATCGGTTGGAAAAGGTTTTATCGAAAACCTCGAAAATCGTCGAAAAGTATATAAAAACGATAAGCATTACAACCGGCAACTTACCGGTAACTACCGAAAAGCCAAAAAATCGGCGATTATCGTCGAAAATTCGAACCATGATCCGAACACTCACCGGAGATGCGATTGAAATAGAATGTTGTGCAAGGTGGTCAAGTCGATTTGGAGAGGAGTCGATGATGAGTTTCCGCGTTCTTTGGAGTCTGGAGAATTGCATGCTCCGATAGAGGAGTCATTAGAGAAAGATAAAACATGAATAGTCTGTTGTTGCATGGCAACTCCTGGAGGGTTGAGAAAGCTTGGGCCATGGCATAGAAAAAGAGGTGATGATATTGATATATATAGTTTCTTTAGAAACACTTGATATACCATATCATTCGTTGGAAATTTCACTCATCATAAGTTCTTCTTTAATGAATGAAATAGTTATTGCATTAAATTTTTATTTTTCATGCACATGAAAGGGCTTAACGGAAATGACTAATTATATGTTTGTATTAAAATGCTAAATATTTACTCACCATTTATTGTGAAGGAAGGAAGTTGTGAAGGAAGGAATCAGGAAAAGATAAAAAGATAATTGAATACATAAATGGTCATTAAATTATTCCTTAATGTCATACATGTGTACGTGATTGTAGTGTGTGGGAAGGAGTTTTGATTATTAACTAATTAAAGAAATAAAAGATCTAAAAAATTAGAGAATGAGGCTAGCTTAGATCGCACTGTGCCATGTCAATGCTCAAAAACTCTCCTTATATATATATAGATTTCTCTTGTTCTGCTATATTATACAACTTTTTAATTTAATATTCCTTATTCAGTTCCATACCTTAATTCTCTTATTCCCTAAATTATTAGTGAAGAGTTTAAAAAAAAAACATAAAACATAAACACTATCTTTTTGGTTTTACATTAGATAATTTACTTATTTATAGAAAATTTATTTTTATTTTTTTATAGTAAATATTCCTTTGTTATATATATATATATATATACATAACAAAGAGAATATGTGAGTATGGGATAAAAGTCCCAAATCGAACTTTTACAGAACGATTCAGAGTCAAAGGTTATATATAGAGAAGATGTGAGTATGTGTTGTTAAAAAAAGTTACCATGTTTAGTGACTCGACAATTAAAACGTTATCATTCCTAAAAAAAACATTGTTGCTACACTTGATCAGATGATTTACCTTAGGTTAGATGGCGTGACGAACGTTTTCAATAATTTATTGACCGGCTTTGAACACTGAGAGGAATACGGTTTTGAAGAGAATATGCAGCACCGTGAAGTGAACAAAACATGAATGCAACGATCAAGGAGTTGGTTAATTTCAATTATCGTGAATATATATTTACGGGGTGACTTTCATCAATCGCTTTTAACTACGAGCTCTCAAATCAATCTTTTAAGGCTAAGTTAAGGCTATAAGAATAACAAAAATGTTCTTTTATCAACTCCGATATTATATTTCAAAAAAAAGAAAAAAAACTTCGATATTAGTTAATGAAATAAAGAAACAGTATCTAAGATGATTTAGAAGAAAAAAAAAACAGAAAAATTAGAAATGAGAATTATTTTAGATTAGATAGTGTCATACTGCCATGTCATGGCCCAAAACTTTATTTACATCAAGGTTCTAAATATCGATATCAATGTCGTTTCGCACTCTCTATTTTACGGACACATCGCTTGTTGACGGGCATGCCAACGGATAAATGAGAAAAAATAGATACATCGCTTGCCGATAATACCGCATAAATTCACGGATATATCGCTTACCGATCGAAATATCGACAGATATTCCGGAAAAATATTTTTAGTATTCAATCATATTTTTATATAGTTTCTAAATTACCTATTTAATAAATATAACACATAGTTATAGCCTAGAAAATACTCTCACAAATCATAACATAACACACACATATAACATAATGTCGATATAACATAAAATAAGCTAATCATCATAATAAAGCCATAGAGCACGAACATAAATACGAACATAGAGTACGAAGTACGAACATAAATACAAAGCATGGTTCTAAATGCCAATATAGATGTCGTTTCACACTCTCCATTTTTTACGGATATATCGTTTGCCGACAGATAAATAGGAAGAAATGGATATATCGATTTCCTCCGAATATCGTTTCGCATTTCTCATTTTCTGGACACGTCGTGGATATATCGAGGACAAATCTGGATATTTAAAACGATTTACATATATAACATATAATATATATATATGATGTCTGAACAATAGTCATATATTATTAATAGTATATACTCTATAGTATATAAGAACGCATGTTAAAAAATGTTTCAACCCATTTCCCTTACATATATATATATATATATATATATATATAGTTTGCTTTTTTCTCAGTTGTATGACTCTGATGCGAAAGTATATAATAATTATTGGTTCTGGGAAAATAATATAATTATTAGCAAAAATTCTAATCATAGTAATTTTTTTTAGTTTCATTCAATTTTTGTTTCCCATAATAGTCTTAATTAATTGCTGTTTGTTGCTCAAAATTTTAAATCTACACGTATTAATGTTGATGTGTAAATTCGCATCGTATTTGGAACGCTAAATTCATTAATTAAATTTACGGTTCAAGTAATTTAAGACCAAAATTATGAATATAATTAAATATTTATACACGAAATGGGCCTTTGAAATATTCAATAAAATGCCCAAAAGAGATTCGAGCAAGGCCCAGGCCCGACCAGGCTCCTCGGCCCAAGACCCAAAGACTCGCCCCGGGCAGAAATTGCCAAATAGGGACCCGAGCAGAAATGCAGCTCCAGCAGAAAAGTTCAAGCAGGAGTGCAACGTCAGAAAGGAGACCCGAGCAGAATAAGTCAAACGCTCCATTCAAACACTCTGAAGCCCAACCAAGAATCGCCACGACCAAGATTCAAACTCCCACGACTCCAAGTCAAAGTCTACCATCGCGCGATTCTTTCAAGAAGTGGCCCACATGTAAGCTCGGCAATGAGTCAAGCCCCGAACTCGGAGCCACTACCAACGTCCACTAAAACCACAAACGGGCAAAATTTGGACGCGTATAAAAGAAGAAGAGTAGCTCCATTTCACTCACGCAAGCATTTATCCTGAGAGAAAAAAAGTATGTGAGATTTGCATTTTTCAGAGTGTTTTTATTCTTTCTTTTCGATCATCTCGGAATCGGCTTGTGGTTCTGGTTGATCTTTCTTTCAAATTCAATAAACTTACAGAGGATGTAGTCAACTACCGCATTAGGACGAACCTCTCTAAAAAGCCCTGTGTTTTTTTACTGCTTTCTTTTGATATTGTCACCGTCATAGTGTTGACGACGCGGAGGTCAAGATCCATGATCATATAGAAAATTCAAATCGAAATCCCATTCACATATTTTCGTGACTGTTGGTGTGCGAAACCACGTCAACAATTAAAACTTCCAATTTTATCGGCAATATTTTCTTGTGTTTCTAAGAAAATTATTAGCTAGAATTTATGAATGTGCAACTTTCGTATTTTAATCATAACTCGTTAGTTTTAGTCCAAATTGTACGATTAAGTCATTGTTGAGTTTGAAGTCTAATCTACATGGAAGCGCTACTGAGACCTGACGTAGAGCAGTCAAGCTACGCATTATGTAGCGAGTGTATTTTAGACTTTTCACACGGGTTATTTGCCCTAGGTTTATTTTTCGCTTATAAGGCTTGCAGCCGTCATTGGTGCGTTTTTTCTGTAGCAGAAACTGAGAGAGACGAGATTGAGGGTGTAATCAGAAACTCCGATTGAGAGATTGATAGTGGATCGAGATTTACAAGTGGCAAGTGGACGTACCTCTTACAATGAGAGTGAACTACTATAATTTTGGTGTCAAGTTTCAATTATTTATTTCTTTATCGTTTACTGATTTGAGAATTAGGGTTCAATTCCTTAACAATCATTGCTTTAAAGATTAAACAAAGTTGTAAGACTTTATGGTTTGATATCGATGGAAAATTGATACACTTGGGATTGCAAACAACAATTCTTGATAAAATATGAGGATATGAAAAGAAGGAAAAGAAAAACACCTTGTGAGGCTAAAAATGGAGTTTGACATATATGAAATTGAATTTTCCTTTGAGAGAGAGAAGTGGTTCTTTTTGTAATCAATAGAATTTGCATATATTCGATGACCGAGCCGAGTGTATTCCATCAAAACAATGACTAGCCAAACAGAATGGGTATCTGCCCAATCCTAAAAGTTTCACATTACCTAAACCTAAAACCAACCTAAATGAGAAACAAAAATACTTATACCCCCTTGAAATTCACACTTTCTACTAGATTGACCTTTGAATTTTTTCAAAGAAAATAAATTAATCCTTTTTTTTTTTTTTCTTTTTTAAATTTAATTTTCCCTTAACTTACAATTTTGTATAAATTTGTCCCATAAGTTATAATTTATATTAATTTGCCATTTATATTTGCAACTCTGACCGCTTGATCAAATTGGCGATTGTCTCCACAGAGGAATATGAGTCTTTCCAATGTGCTTTGTCTTCACTCACACGTTTTCTGATAAAAAAAATTAGGATTGATCTATATCAAGCACATTTAACTTTGGAATTCATTCAAATAGGTTACTGAAAAGAAGATGTATCTTGTTAACATATGTAGTAGTAGTACCGATTATTTCTCTTAAGCTTCTTCAATTTTATAGTCCCATATTTGTGAGATCTTGGAAAACTGTGTAGTCACATAGTCTCGAGAACGTCACATCACACATTCTATTGCCTAAACGATGCGGGATTACACAACTTAACATTTCTTGCCCTATTGGCTTTGCAAATTGATGACTGCCACAATATCACTATAATTTATAGTTTTCGTTAAATTTCAAACGAATAATTGTTTTTATTCAAGTTTCCTTTTATATATATGAACGAAATGAAGAGCTTTAAAGCTTTGTGAACGGCATAAAGCGAGAACTCGATAAAGAAACTCTGGAAAAGAATGTGGGGGAGTTTTTTTCTTAAATAGTTTTTGAGTTTCTAAAAATATAAGGATAGACGCATGTCTCATTGGGTAAGCATAAAAAAAATCACGGGGGAAACTAATACATAATATTTAATTCCTAGGATAAGTTAATACCAAAAAGAGAAATTCAAGATATAAAGTGATCCAATAATAATAAATGTAGGGATTATTTGTGATATATACAAAAAGGATGTCACACTTTAACTTGGTCATCAAGTGGCGATGAATTCCACCAAAAAGTTATGAAAATGGCATAAATAAAACTCAAAATTAAAAGGGAAAGCGCACAAAAATTAAAAGGGCTAGTAGTTAACCCTCAACATGGCACACTATGAATTCGAATTTCTTTTTTCTTGCAATTTTTTACAAATAATATATACTATTTTAAATTTAAATCGGCATATCTCAGTACTTTTAGTTCTGAATTCTTTTTAAATCAATTTTTTTCAATCTAAATTTTTTATGGAACTTAAATTTTCAAACTCCGGATTTATCTAGACTTGGACACAACAAATTGAATTTCGGTTTTTTTAG
The DNA here is from genome assembly GCA_954871525.1 of Parietaria judaica. Classification (NCBI taxonomy): domain Eukaryota; kingdom Viridiplantae; phylum Streptophyta; class Magnoliopsida; order Rosales; family Urticaceae; genus Parietaria; species Parietaria judaica. The sequence goes on from OX940862.1 coordinate 7,254,411, forward strand.
TTTATTTACATCACTAGTGGTACTAGTATTAGATACGAGGAGTTGGGTTTGACTCAAAGGATCCAACGAGCAAGACTAAATGGCCTCGGCTCTCTTGGATCCAGATAAACCAGAATCATAAACTTTTATTCTGGACTTACCTCGGAACCAAAAAACAATGAATCCAAAATTTTTTGATTCAAGACATTCTTAATCCGGATTTTTTTTTTTTAATTTTACTTAGGCATTCGAATTTTCTGAGTACTTTATTTACAAGTTTCTGGTGAGTGACGGTATGATTTAGTGGTTGTGTTGGTGGTGGCGAGTGGGTGTGGGTGACACCCCCACGTGGCTGCCCCACTAACAGTGCAGTGGTTGTCTTCTCTCTTGGCTTGACTTGGACGCAAACAGCGAAAACAAGCGCATTACCAATATGGCATTGCACAAACCATGAAGAGAAAGTTACCATCATTTGACCCAACAAGCCAAAGAAAGTGACCATATTCGGTTTCACGCACTAACTCTCTCCATTGCCTCAATTGTCACACCACTGTCTTAGCCCATTCATTCTATATATACTAAATTGGCATGGCCTCATCAATCTTAAAGGTTGAATTGAATGACCCAATTCATATATATATATATATATATATATATATATATATATATATATCATAATATGTATATATCTTAGAATACCACTTCTTGAGTTGTATATATAGTTTATGAATTATATCAAAGATGTCTTATACGGGAGACTATTTAAAAAAAAAAAAGATTCGGTAAATAAAAAAGATAATGGGGCCCGTATGGCATAGCTTAATTTTTATAAAAAATATTTTTAATTTTAGTTTAAAAAATAAATTGTTTTTTAAAAAAAAACCGGCAGGTGTTTGGTAAATTGTTTATAAAACAGTTGTTGCTGGTAACAAAAACTGATTTAGCGTTTGGTAAAAAAAATTATTTAGGCTAAAAAGACTAAAATAGACTAAAGCCGTATTTTTGTTTTTAGAAAGAAAAAAAAAAGCTACGAATCCTAGCTTTTACGATTTATGTACAAAAATTCAAAATCGATTTTGTTTTTTTTGGAAAAACAATTTTGCCAAACACCAAAAAAACGGTTAAGTTTATTTTATAAACTAAAACATGACTAAATAAGTTGTGTCAAACGCACCCAATATTTCGGTGTCTAGCAGTGTGGCGGAATCAAAATTTAGATCTAAGATGGGTCAAATTTGATTTTTTACTAAAAATTATAGGCTTGTAATCACACAAAGGCGTGGTTCTGTCTATGGGTGCGGACAAGCATTTTAGTATCAGGGATAAAAAATATAAACATGATTCAAATAAATAAATAAATAAACTCAGTTAAAAATCTAAGTAAAATATTCAGATTCTGGATAGTAGGTTATTATTATGCCTTATTGTTTGGGACTTTTCATTTTCAAACCATGTTGTATTTTTCATTTTCAAATTTGTATCGGAACCAAAGCGGTATACACAATATAGATCTGGATTTCAAAACTAGTGTTTCATCGCATTTTTTAATTTCATAATTTAAAATCCGGACACGAATTTCGTTAATTCAAGACGTTCAAAATTCGGATCCGAAATCTCGGTCCCTTATTTTGAAATAAGTGAATTTTGATCCCGATTTTACCCTAACTTAAACAATACGGACAGTTTATATCATCATCAAGCATGACACATTTTTATAAGTTTTTAATCTATACATAATAAAAGAAGACAGACATGAAACAAGAAAGAGAGCAAAGCCTACTATTCGTTGAATAAACAAGGAAAATGATTGGCCACGACAAGCATAGACATGTAGAGTAGTAGCAGTACACCACTGCTAGTGGCTTTCTCTCTCTCTCTCTCCTCCCACTAACCCAAATGCTCTCTCCTTTAACTGTAACGCACACTTTCTCTTAGCCTTGTCTGTCACAGGGCATGGACAGAGAGATCACATGGAGATCAGAGAAGCAACCACCACCCACTTACACCCCGAGAGCTCTCCTCTCAAACCCGCCACCGGCGCAGGTGATCGGCTGAAGCGGGACGAGTGGAGCGAGGGCGCGGTGTCGAGCCTCCTCGAGGCGTACGAGGGCAAATGGGTGATGCGCAACCGCGCCAAGCTCAAGGGCCACGACTGGGAGGACGTGGCCCGGCACGTCTCCGCCCGGGCCGGGCCCGGGAAGTCGCCCAAGACGCAGACGCAGTGCAAGAACAAGATCGAGTCCATGAAGAAGCGGTACCGGTCCGAGTCGGCTGCCGACGCCTCCACGTGGCCGCTATACTCGCGGCTCGACCAGCTGCTACGTGGGAACGGCCCCTCTCCGCCGTCGCCGGTCCCGATCCCGGTGGTTCTCCCGGCGCCAGCGATCTCTCAGGCTCCGCCGGCCGGTAATACTACTATAAATAGTAATAATTTGTCATCGGGTTTGCTGTTGCTGGCGGAGCCGGTGTCGGTGGTGGCAGCGGCAGCGGCGCCGCAGCCTATTCCTAATTGCGGGCCTTCGACCGTCGGAAAATCGGCACAGAATTCGCTGGGATCTAATGGGGTTGACCGAGGGCCCAAGGTCAGTCCTTTTCTTTTATGATTAGGGTTTTTGGGAGAAATATTTAGGTAATTTGTGATGATATATTACAGAAATATATTACGAGATGAGTACGTTATACGTATACATATAATATGTCCGGCACAAGTACCTAATGTTACAGTTCTTACGATTTATGCAACACTGTTAGTTTCCATTAGTGCGCGGCCTAGTTTAGGGCTACGATAAATGAGGCACGCATTTATCTTTCAACATTGACTACTTATTAATTTATGATCAACAAAAACATTATATCGGTCAAAAACACTATAATATATACATTATAACATTAAAAGTCTAGGCGTAATATAGAAGACTAATTTAATTAATTAAGAATTAATATGGCTCTTTTGGTATTATGGTGAGGAATAATTTTGTGCCACTTGCAAGTAGATACTCATGTCATGCCACTCACTAAGACAGGGAAAATGACTGATACCGTATATTACTAACTAAATATGTATAGCATTTTTCTTAGACACCCAAAACTAGGGGTGTAACCGGAGCGGATATCCGGTTTTTCGGAACTATCCGAATCCGGATCCGAAAAACCGGATATCCGAAAATAGATATCCGGATCCGAATCCGAAAAACCGGATATCCGGAAATCCGGATATCTGTTTTCAAAACCCGGATCCGAATCCGCATCCGGTTTTAAAACCGGATCCGGATATTATCCGAATATCCGGATCCGGTTTTTATTTATTAAAAAAAAGTTAATTTTAACGACTAAAAAACCCGTACAAGTCTACATATTTTCCCGTTGTCCAAAAAACCGAACAAATCTAATACATATTGTCACACAATACATATAAAATTAATAGAAACCGGGTTTAAAACATATTATTAAAATTAAAATATTAATAGAAACCGGGTTTAAAACCGGATACGGATATCCGGATTTTATAAAATTAAAACCCGTATCCGAATCCGGTTTTAAATCCGGATCCGGATATCCAAATCCGGTTTTCGGATACGGATTCGGATTCGGAATTTAAGATCGGATACGGATTCGGATACGGATTTTTAACCGGATTCCGGATTTTTGAGACAGCCCTACCCAAAACATTCAGCCAGGGGCAATTTTGGAAGACAATGACATAACTTAGCACCGCTAACTAGGAGTGAAACCGGGACTGCAAACCGGAAATTTATGATTATCCGTCGTGATCCTGGTTTTCGAGAGTTGAAAAACTTCTCCCGGTCTTGATACCAGTTTTGTGAAAAGCGGTCAATCAAGAGCTCGTAACTAACTAGTATTGGGATAGGTAAAAAATACCGGTTTATAAATGTGTATATATAAACCGGGATTGGGAATTTCCCAATTTCGATTTGTGAAAAAGGGTACCGGCTTCCGGTATTTCTATAAAATATGACTATTAATTTTTTATACTAGTTCAAATATTCAACCACGTGAGATACATAAAAATAAATTTGCAGTTAGTTCATGTTTTTAGTATGATTATTATTATTGTCGCAGGCGCTCGAAGAAGAAGCGGGGATGAAAACGGCGCAGTCTGAAGACGCATCCGAGAAGCACACGATCTCGACGGAGGCAACCTCCGGCAGCAGCACGCCGGCTCTGTACAGCAAGAGCAAGAAGGCGAGGCACGCGAAGAAGGCCGTGCGGGGGCGGAGGCGGAGCCGAGAGACAGATATCGCAGAGAGCATCCGGTGGCTGGCGGAGGCGGTGGTGAAGGCGGAGCAGGCGCGCACGGAGGCCGCGCGCGAGATCGAGCGCATGCGCGCGGAGGCCGAGGCCAAGCGTGCAGAGACCGACCTCAAGCGGACGGAGATAATCGCCAACACCCAGCTCGAGATCGCCCGGCTGTTCGCGGCCAAGACGCTGGATTCCTCTCTCAGAATTGGGAGAAGCTGATTTCTTATATATAATAAAAATAAAAAGTCATGGCAAATTTATAAGAGTACTATATTATAGAACAGTACTACTAATTAATTATAACGTATAATCTGAGAATAAAACAAACGTAATATATATTGAATCTGTATATAATTTGTGTTCGATTAAGTGAGGTTTTTTAGTTTTGATTACGCAAATGGCTTTCAATAACCAAATTGAAACGTTTGATTAGTCAAATAGCTATTTTTTTTCTTCTGTAAAATAGCTAAATTGATGAGGTGGCTATTTAATAACATATTTTATACTTATAATACTCTTTTAACATATTAACGTGTATTAACAAAGTTAATTTTTCTTAAAAATAAGAACATTTACATATTTTACAAAAAATCTATATAGCGTGTATTAAATGAGTTAATTTGTTTAAAAATAAAAAATCGTGACTAAAATTTTAACAAAAAATTAATTTGTTTTTAAACAAATTAACTTAGTTAATACACGTTAATACAAGGGTAATAAGGTCTTTCGTGATTTGTTAATATGATTGATTGGCTATTTGATAATATTAATCAAAAAATTGGCTATTTTGCAAAATAATTTTTTTAGTTTAGCTATATGGCTATAGAGCCCGCTAGGTTAAGTTATGATGTGATGATTATAATCCGAGATCCAATCACAAATACGGTCAATTTAAATGAACACGATTTTTATTTTTTTCATTCTGTATCTCTAAGACTCTAACTATTCCAAAGACGGTAAATTGCTAATAAAAAATCATCTATAATGAAGAGACACTTAAAAGCTTTTAATATAACACAATCCATATAAGCATGCTTTACGATTTTTCTCTCTAAAAAAAAAAAAAACACTCAGCGTTGACAGAAGAAGCACATTAGACCGAATCAATTGAAACAATTTCACGATTTGAAATACTTATTCAACACAATCAAAAGCTCTAGTGAAACACATTTTATCACAAATATAATTCACATTTCACAGTTCACACGTAATTTAAGAGATATTTGCGATAAAATTATCACAAATATTTTTTTTACGCGGTATATTTTAAATTTTATTTGTCATGTATAAAGTTTTTTTTTTATATAAATATTACACCATACGAAAACTACAACTTACGGCATGTCTTTTTTTTATTTAGGTTTTTTAAAACTTTACCGCGATAATAAAATCTAGAACTTACTGCGTGATTTTTTTTGTTTACGAAAAATATTTAATTTTATTTAAAAAAAGGCCACAATAATAAAATTTAGAACTTACTGTGTGATTTTTTTTATATAGAAATTGTAAGAAATACACATTTTGTATCAAAGGTTTAAGAAAAATGCCCATGGTGAGAGTAAAAAATACACACGGTGGGCATTTTTCTTAAACCTTTGACACAAAATGGGCATTTTATAAAATTTTGCCACGGCTAGATGAAATTTGTACTATTATGCATACAAAGATATATTTTTGATACTTTTGCCGCTAATATATTTAAATATTCTTAAGAGTTAAGACAATCACAAATGTCGATATCCACGCAACCAAACAGCCCCAACAAATTATCCACCAAAACCCATCGTACTCTTAAACCCCTTCTTCTTCTTCCTTTCGGTTTCTCATCACGCCATGGCTCTCTCCACCTCCGCCATTCTCGTCCCTTCTCTCTCCCACTCCTCCCCCAAGTTCGCCATGAAAGCCCACCTTCAAAGCTTCAAAGCCCCGCTCTTCTCCACCCGCACCGGACCCCTCTCCCTCTCCCCCTCGCCGCTGCGCCCCAGGAGGCTCCTCCCCGAACCGCCGCGAGGGAAGCACGTCAGGGAAGACTACCTCGTGGTAAATCGCCCGAACCCATTTCGGATTTCTCACTCTCCGAGTCTTTTTGGTCTTTGATCTTTCGTCGTTTTGGTTTGGGCGAGTGTAGAAGAAGCTGTCTGCTCAGGAGATCCAGGATCTGATCAAGGGAGAGAGGAAGGTCCCTCTCGTCATCGACTTCTACGCCACGTGGTGCGGACCCTGCATTCTCATGGCGCAAGAGCTTGAAATGGTACGGTTTTTTCCATAACTACAGTAATCTTTACAGTGTGTATATGTTGATGGAATGTGTATACGTTACTGTTTTTGTGTTTGAAATTAGTCCATTTTCGTCGTCGAATGAGAGGTTTTTTAGTTTGAATTCGAATTCCGGGGTTATGTATACTGAGGCTTTCTGTGTATAGTACATTGATGGAATCTGTATATGTTTACTGTGATGAGAAAGAGAAAAGGCACTGCATAAGTGTTTGTAATTAGTCCGTTTTCGGTGTCGAATAAGAGATTTCTCGGTTTGAATTCGAATTACGGGTTTAAGTATGCTGAGTGTGTGGGATAATTCATGGTTTAGATTGGGTAGTTATAAATTTTCGGAATTAAAGTTGAGATATGCGATTAATGTTTTCGACTTTGAATTGGATTATATATTTCATGTTGAGTTGTGAAACCTAACTAGCCCACTCGTTCTTTTGAGCTCAAGTTGGAGAAATAGAGAGCTTGTAAATTCTTTTACCAGATTTGATCATAGAAAAGAAGATTTGCAAGTGGCAAGTCGATGTGCCTCTCGCAATGAGAGTGAACCACTGGTGTCGCTTTTTATTCTAGTTTTTTTATTTGGCTCAGGGTTTAACCCCATACATATATATGTATTTGTTTGTCTTTCTCCAATTTGGTTATAAAGGACTTAGTGTTTCTTTGTTCTGTAGCCATTTAGTTTTCAGCAAGTAAGAGAGGTTTTCGTGAGAGAAATTTTCACGTGGATAGTCGGTGCCCCGAAAATGCAGGGAAAACCCGATTTATGTTTATTTTCTGTTATTAGAATTAGTGTGTTTGGTCTATGCGTATCAAGAAATCAAGAAAATTTAAGTTCTTATTCAGATCATAGCCCATAATTGATCTCGGATTTTCTATTCTTATAACAGCTTGCAGTGGAGTATAATAGCAACGCTATAATCGTCAAGGTCGATACGGACGATGAGTACGAATTCGCTCGTGACATGCAGGTTCTTTTTCTGTTTTGTTTCTCGATTCAAAAAAAAAAAAAGTTCCATAGTTTTGTCATCGGATCAACGGCTAAGAGGGAATGCAAGCGAAAAAGTTCTCAAGTTTTGCATCGCCGTTGTATTGCAGGTGAGAGGATTCCCGACAGTGTTCTTCGTGAGCCCCGATTCGGGAAAAGACGCAATCCGAACAGAAGGGCTCATCCCGATTCAGATGATGCGAGATATCATCGACAACGACATGTAGCTTAATGTTGGAGATATAATTTTGATCTTTATTTATTCTTTTGTTTCCTCGATTTTGTATTGGGAGAGTTGTTTCATAGATTAGGTAGGATGTAAATTCTAAGTTACATAAATGTTTGCATATCAATCCTTCCATTTCAATTAAACCGACTTCTTGTCAAGAAAGCAAATGCATGCAAACATTTACCTTGTTTAAGGGACAATACCCGATTTTGATCAAACTTGAGTAAATCTGTAACTAAATCCGGGTAAATAGAGGACTACTAAATTCCGATTCCTAGAAAAAATTGGAATGTGAATATTTTAATTTGGATATATTTCCGCACTTTTTTGTATCCAACAACTTAATTTAAGACATAAAAATACAGAACACTATTTTTTTCACTGCAACAAAAATGGTTAGATTCGGATTTTTATGGTTAAAATTTATATATTTAGTTCGAAATTCAAATTTCATATCTACAGCATTACTCTTACCCTTGAGATCAAAGGTTCAAAAATCAAACTTGTTTGGTCAAATAGAAAACTCACTTCAATACTCGTAGGTTCAATCTCAGTGGGACGAAAAAATTGCGTTCTTGGCCGATAGTGTTTGCGGCCAATAATGTCTATTTGTCTGACATTGCGAATATATCTTGTAATGCGAGTAATATAAATAAATAAAGATTCGGGCATCATAGTCGTATTAAAATAATAAAAAATACTATTTGTTGTCGACTTTAGTATGAATTTCTTCTACTACTTATCGTTGATTTAGAATAATCTCATACGTACATAATAAGGTTCGAATATTTTTTTAATCTTTTTTTTATCATCATTAGTACTCAAAAGATTATAAAACAATATCGAAGTCCAATTTATCTATATTTTTTTACTTCTGTTGAGGTAAAAGATGCATACATCTACGGTCTAATAAAAACATTGAATAATTGATGCTTTTTCGGAGTTAATCGTAGACATACACATGTATATTTTAACGAGATATGAGGAGAATCGAACCTTGACATTATGTTGTGGCCTTTAGGTGCTATTGCTAATGAAAAGAAAAATATTGAGAATGTGCTGACACACTTAGTACAAGATTAGCAACTTATCCGCCAATAAAAATAAAGCTTAGCCTACAAGAAATATTATACTAAACAAACTAAGAAAATCAATGATACTATAGGCTCGAATCGATTCTTCAAATAATTTCACTCTCGTTCATTAATGATACATTCACATTGATATCAGAGTGGACTCGAAACTCAAAAGTCAACGCAGCTTTACAGAAACAGACATGCCATGACAGTACTGTACTGTATCTATCTATGATCTATCATATATGACTGAATCTAGAGATCAAAAACATTACATGACCTTGTCAAGAGACAGAAACGACACCTCGGGCTTCAACCGCCGGCGTTGGCCTCGGCGGAGGGCGAGAAGGCGAGCATCATGAGCGCCGCCATGAGGCCGACGGGGAAGAAGAGCAGCATCAGCGGCGGCGGAGGCAGCGGCGGCAGCACGAGCGGCAGCACCGCCATCGACGCAGCCACCGCCACCAGCACGATCACAGACGTCACGCCCAGACACCGCACCACCATATCTCATCCCCCACACACACGTACCCCTCTCTGCTATCTGTGTATGTGTATCGTTTGCTGGTTGATTCTGTGTGTGGAAAGCTTGGTTGAGAGGCTTGAGAATGGTGATGAGAGTTATAAGGAAGGAGAAGTGTGTGAGGTTTTTGGGGCGTTGGTCCGAATCAGACACACAATCACAGCGACGGATTCTCAAAGATATTCACCTTCTTATACTATACTATTATATATATATATATGAGAGAGAGAGAGAGAGAGAGAGAGAGAGAGAGAGAGAGAGTAAACTACGTTTCTTATTCTTTGATGTACAATTAAAATGTCGTTTTTATTTGACCGATGTTTTCTTAAACTAAGTAGGTAAAGGTACGCGGCAAAAGTATCTTTAAGTAATTACGAATTATATTCATATTCTTTTGTTGCGCCAAAAGTATATAATGTACAAAAAAATATCTTCCCTTGGTACCCAATTTCATTCCGTTAAGGTTTTCCCGTTATTCTCGTTCTTCGACTTTTTCTTCTCGTTCTTCATCTTTGATTGTGGTCATTTTCTTTGTTTTTTATTCCATGGGTATTTCATTAAGGATTTAATTAGAGAGAGAGGGTGAAGCTCACAATGCACGTGGACCACTTAAAAGCGCATTAAAAAAAAAAAGCTTAACAAGTTGAAATCGGGTACCAACAGAAAATATTTTTTGTAACTTGTATATTTTTACCGCGATAAAAAAGAATGAGAATACAAGTCAACTTTTAAGTAACTTATGGGTACTTTTGCCACATCTATCTCTAAATAATATAATGATTTAAATCTGAATAAATTTATATATATATACATATATTTGTATGTACTATGGGGTGATGCTAAGAAATCTCCTCTTTGTTTGAGAAGCATCAGCGTTACTTTACATAGTAATGGGAAACCTTAATATTATATGATAAAAAAACATAAAAAAATGATTAATGGTCAATTTCAATGTATTTGATTTGACATATTTATCACTAAGAATTTAGAATAAGTAACTTGACTGTGATAATTTTTTTTATTTTTATTTTTTTGTGAAAGAAAAATTAACCTAATTTTTTTGGAAGCTACTTATGGATGAGGTAGTTACATAAATGGAGTAAATAAGAGGTTTATGATATTAACAACTTTTTATTTTATATTGTCGAATTAAGTGACTTGAGATGAGGAAATGTATGTTAAAAATAGTAACTTAATTTTATATTTATCATTGTTAATCTCGTACAACTAGAAAGTACACTAAAAATTTATTATATTATTAAATACTAATTTGGTAATTATTCTTGAATTGAGATCGAACAAAAATAAAATTTATAATTTAACGAAGATTTATTGATAATTTCAACATTTGTGTAATGAAGCCCCCAAAATATTCAAACATGACTGTTTTGACCGACCTAAAAACCTTTTACATGTTTTATGATTCGTTGAAAACTTTGGTTTGACCTAATGATGAAATTGTTGAACTTTTTGTACTACTTTAATAAGAAAGAAGAAAGAAAGAGACGGTACATATTTCTTTTGAAGATACATCAAACATTGAGAATTTTATTTGGTTAATGCATGCATGGAATTAAGTTATTTGATCGAAAAGACAGATTAAGATTAGATACAAGTCATGTAGCTAAACAGTCAAATAATATCAATATGGCTAGTTTGATATTTTTATCAATAATTAGATAATCTAATTATTTATGGACATGTACATTGAACAATTAGATTGAATAAACATTATTAAAAATAATGTTTCTCAATTTACACACAAAATATGACTAGCTAGCGTGTACTCAATCTTATTATTAATACTTACGAAATATCTTTCATGAAATAACGCCAAATCATTTTTCATACGCATAATATATATATATATGGGATATTTGTGAAGTATATATTATGTTTTAAATATTTTTCGTAATAGCAAAATCTACAATATCACAAATTAACACGTCATGTCGAGTTAATACAGGTTAAACTAGAAACAAGCATACTTTTCTAATCTAATAAAAGTATTATAAGGAATTTATATTTAAGGAGTTTAATAGAAGACGTAAACAAGGCCGTGCTTAAGGAGAGGTGGAGTAGGCGTCAACCTTTCGTAAAAAAAATCATCTTAAATTTAGTGGCCCCAAAATTATTTAAATTAATTTTTATATATTAAAATCACTTAAATTAAATTTAAGGGCTCTAAAAACCACTCAACTTTTATATTTGGGTCTTTAATTTCTAAATTATTTAGGGGCCGTAATTTATTTTTAATTATAATCACTTATCTTTAATATTTGGGCTCCCAATTTCCAAATTAATTAGGTCTGTTATTCCCATTTTACTCTAAATTTCCTTACCCCATTTATTCTCCTAATCCCAAAATTATTTGCTCTCTTTATTTCACCTAATTTGAAGTGATTGTTTTTTTTTTCATTTATGTTTGAACAATCTTAAAAATAATTTGGACTTTTACTTGATTTGAAGAAACTAAAAGTTGTAAATAGATATTTTGAAGAGTTTTCGAACCAACCTTACAAAGGTAAAAGACTACAATCAAGTTTCAGATATTGATGCGGATGTTCTCTTGAAGTGTGAACGTGCCAACCAACAGGAAGAGAGCGATCGATGTTTTGAATAACATACAAAAATTGGATTGTAGTTATCCAAATGCTTGGATTGCCTGCGTAGTTACAATTGCGCATGCAAAAAGAAGTTTCTCGAAGTTAAAGTTGATTAAGTCTTGTCTTCGATCAACCATGTCTCAAGGTAGGTTGAGCGGTTTAGCTACATTGTCTATCGAAAAGACATGGTCGAGAAACTCGATTATGCATAGTTGATTAATAATTTTGCTTGCTAAACTGCTAGATGCACCTTATTTGAATAAAAAAATAATTTATATATAAATATGTAAATAATTTTGCATTAAAATTGAATTTTACAATTATGATAGGGGCCCCCAAAAAATCTCCTCGCCTAAATACCCGAAAATCTCATGCATGGCCATGGTCATGGACTTGCATGTGTTAGTTCTACAACATGGCACATGTGAACTTGAATTTTTTTTTTTTTGGATCCCCATACCGTTTTTTGGTCTTTTTGTAATATTGCCTCTAAAACAAGAGATTGAGAACATTGCGCAATAATTAGTCTAAAATTAGATATTTATACTGCAAATATCTGTGTGATATATAAAGACAAAGAGTTTGTCAACTTAATCTTTTCCCGCGACCCATTGTAATTAAGAAGATTTACAAGTGGCGAAAACATATTTCTCGTGCTGGGAATGAATCACTACAATTTATAATGTCATTTTATTTTCTTTTCTTTTCTTATTATCATTTTTGTTATGTGGGAAATTCGGGCTAATTAATCCTACACTATTATCAAAATTTATACACAAATTGTTTTAGTTAATAATATACTGCTGGCGAACACAGTATTACAGCTAGTATAGGCGACAAGCGCTCACATGCGTTATGGTTAATCATCATCCATTATTCTGTAAAAAAAATACTTCTCACATTCTTACAGATAATCAAGTTAAACAATTTATTATTTAATCACTTCTAAGGTGTTCAAAAATTAAAGATTCATACATGTCTACATACAATACAATAATATTAAAAGACAATCAATATTCTCACATTGTTTACCGATAACCAAGTACATTTTATGATATATATATGTGTTAATTTACTATATATATATATGATATTACATGACATATATATTATATTTATATATATATATATATATTAATGTACGTATTTAACACCTTAATTCGAAGATCTATGTGTTGATAAACGTAAGTTAATTAATTAAAGTAAAGTTTCAAAAACACCAAGGAGATTTCTTGATTATTATTACATATTAAGAAGAAGATTAATAATGGTAATTAAAGGCTCCATATATATTGCATATTAAAGGCTCCATATATATTGCATGCTTGAGACATTTAAGTGCACGTAAACACATGCCAAAATCTTCTCATAATTTGCATAAGATATCCCATGGAATTCATGTCGAATAATTATGCGTGATTATTGGCATTAAAAATATAATTATATATGTGAAGTCACATGAGATGAACAATGTCTCCAATGAAGTCTAATTAATATCCTACATAACTAGAAACTCTTATTAGCAATGTCCATAGCCATGTGCATGGGGTACAATACTGTAAAGTGTTAACATTCTATATAATATATAATATCGATGAACCAAACATAAGATTGAGATTCTAATCCAATCTCAATCCTTACCACATCCATTGAACATGCCACATATTATAAATATATATATACACACATACATACATATATGTAAATTTTGAGAAATTGGGTATTTTATGTTTAATATAACCTTTTTATAAGATACATAATTTTCGGATTGCGTAATTGATTTTCGTTAAACCGTTGGTTGCAATCATAGACGGAAATGTGTTAAATACAACATAAATTTTGAATGTGTAATTTTTTATTTTTTTATTTTAGTTTAAAACTATCTATTGACAACCAAGATACAAAATTTAGAGGCAAAAAATCCTAACGTGTGTCATAAATGGTAAGAGAGAAAAATAAGACATGAAGGCAAAAAATGAAAGAATGCATGAATCATGAATGTGGGGCTGTTTTAATGAGAAAAAAGCAAAAGAGAATCACACTTCACACAGTTCACAGAGCATAAGAAGATATGGTATGATGAGGCCTCAAATAAACTAAAGTAATTACAAGATTGGAGATTGAAGATTGAAAGTGAAAGGCAAATAATAAATTAAATTAAAATAAAAGATGCTCCCAAAATCCAAGAATGCTGGGGATTTGATTCATCAACTCAAAATAATGATTGAGGGAATGCCAAATTGGTCTTATTTTTTTTGGACCAGTGTCTCAGTTCACTGCATATCATGGAAGCAATGCATTTTTTTAAAATATATACTATATAGTTGAAAGCTTTATGTAGTGTTCCAGAGCACAGAAGATTAGATATGATGAGATGTCTCTGAACAAGAGAATATGTGTATTATAATATATATATATATATATATATATATATATATATATATATAGCACAATTGGGTGATTGCAAGTTGGTAGTAGAATTACAAATGGTCTTTCATGATTTTGGGGATTTGGTTTGGTTTGAGTGTGCAAATGCAATGTATTTTGCCCTAAGTCTCTCTTTCCAACACATACCTACTACTTGAGGACTTTCTCATTTATGTTCTCAAGTTTTTTTTTTTTTTTTTATAAATATTTTCATTTTATTTGTAAATTTAAAAAGTTTATTGAAGATTATTTATTGAAAATTTATGTTATTTTTTATTTTAAGTTAATATTTTATCAAGCGGTATTTAACAATATAAGCCGACATGAGCAAACTGGCGGGTACAAATTGCTTGTGCTCCTAACGAGAGTTCGCCTGTGATTTGATTTCGCAAACACGGGCCGATCGGCCCATTTTTTCAAAATGAGCATGCATTGTCTGTTTATTTTTTATGGACGCTCACGGTTTTATATATAAAAGGATTATACGTAAAGTCGGGCAGTGTCTCTTGAAAAACCGAACAAGAGATGCCAGCACTCAAGATAAGTCTAGGACGCTTGCCCGGTTTAGATATAAGTACGTTACTTAGCTAAAATAGTTTTTTAATATTATTTTATTATTTATTATGGCCGGTAATAAGATAGATAATTGGAAATGTTTCTCATTAAAAAAGTTTATTGGAAAAATAAATAAATTAGTATGTCACTTTTTGCAAAAAATCTGCTCGAAATCATGAATTCTTGACTATGAATATCATTTGATAGTTTTGATGTTTGAATTTTGTATTGATGGAAATTCCAAACAGAGAGATTTGTATCAAAGACTAAGCATACTTCAAGATATTGGGTTTCTCTTCTTTGAGAATTCCCAAATATATCTTTGAATTCATTAATTTATTTTATTCTTATTTATCTCAGGCTTCTGGTTATAATATTATATTGAAGTCCCTCCAATTACTTGATTTTTGAAAGAAGAAAAAAAACCTTAACAATAGAAAAATGAAACCAATAATTATTATTTAACTAGACTGTGGATTAGAGAAAATGTGTAAATGTTGAACAATTTTAACAGGTAGGTATAGCTGAGCTGTTTTTGGTACATTGGTTTGCCTACATTTAACTATCTAGTGACCGGATTATGTTCGGATTTTTGTTACACCCCGTTAGTAATAGTAACAACCCGAATATTGATCTCGTAAAATTGTTTCTCATGAGATATAATTTGCGCGATGATCTCGATACACATCGTAGGACGATAAAACCCCAAAATATTTTCCAACTCCGAACCTCTATTTTATATAATTACGGTGTTAACACGGTAGGATTCAGTTTTTTCTTTACCCAAAATGCATTAATTATCTAATTAATCTGGACCGTTCGGTCGATACTCAAAATATAACTATCTATATTTACTAACCGTTTCTAAATTACAAAAATCCATTTTTGCTTTTTAAACTCCTTCGTTTTAAAAAAAAAATAAAAAAAAATCATCCTTACCATATTGATAGTTTTAGTGTGGTCAAAACTAAATCAAGACAATAAGCTCACGCTGAAACAATTGGTCTTTGTGTGTGTATACCACAAAATGGCAACTCCAATTGAAAAAATTCGCAATAAGTAAACTAGTAGCCTCATATTTACATATTTCAGTCAAAAGTATCTCTGCTTTTTTATAGTTTATACACTAATCCAAAATCGGTTCAAACACGGGTTCCGAGTTAATAAACACAAAACTTGTCAGCGGATAACACAAAAAATCAAGCGCGTCGTTTGCTGAGACGCCAGGAGTTGGGCTCGTGGTACCTGTCGTAGAGCGGCTCAATGCGCTCTTGCCGTTTGCGCTTGCTCATCTTGGTGGGGTCGGAGACCTTGAAGAACCGGGGCGCGAGCTCTACGAGCCACTTGGGGTCGACGACGGTGACCTCGCGCATGTACTCCTTGGTTGTCATCACCAGCTCGTGGTAGATCACCCAGTCGGGCTGGCGCTGGAAGAGCGCGCTGCTCGGGTGGATGTACACAGGTTGGTTCTCAACGAGCGTTCGGTAGCCTTCTTGCGGGTCTTTTCTGGCAGCGTGAAAGAAGAATCCGGCGGTGATCGCCTTCCGGATCTTCGTGAAGTTCTTTCCAGCGGTTACCACATCCAGCTTGTACCTGAAATGGAGTGGTAACAGATTTATGAAGAGGAAAGAGCCTTGTATAAATGATATTATACAAGATTCTAATGATGTTTACATGAAATGTATACGCATGAAATTTAATATTACATACATGAATTTCAAGATTCCAATGATTTTGACATGACATTGAAAGATATTTTACACGGAGCCCATATGCATGAAATCCAATTATATATACATGAAAAAGATTATAAGGATAAATACTTGCTCTATCTAGTAGGAGTTGCGCCTACTAAACTTCACCAGGAATCCAATTTTATAAACATGAGCGTATATATACTTGACATTTTTATTTAAAAAAAACTGCTAAAAATTGCGCATAATTATTTCGTTTGTTAAAGCGATTTCGGCCTCAAACAATATACTTGACGCTTGACGCAGGTATGTAAAACAAACAAGGAAAAGAAGAGAAAAAATAAAAGTAAGATATTAAGAACCTACTTGTCCATAATGCTGAGGAGCTGTTTTCTCACATCCTGTGCTCGCCTTAGGGATCGGGATTGCACAAAGTTTTCAAAACACCATGGCCCAGCAAAGTTCTTCGCCTTCCAAGCCTCATACACAGCGAGTAGCGTCAGGTGGTCTCCTTCCGGTTGGAAAAACTTGGCCCGCTTCTGATCGGCTTGGGCTTGTTTTTCCCGAGGTCTGTAAAATATATTTCCCGTTTGAATCATCGCAATGATGGTCAAGATCTCGTCGCTGCATCCAAGGTCAACACTTGCAAGAAGCATCTTCGATAAGGGTGGGTCGAGGGGAAACTCTGCCATTTTCCTGCCTAACTTGGTCAGAAGCCCTTCTTCATCAAGCGCTCCTAAACTGTACAGTTGCTCCATTGCAGAAATTAGGGCTTGCGGTGACGGTGGGTCCATAAAATCAAACGACAGAAGATCGTTGATACCCATTGCCTTCATCGTAAGTGTGGTGAACCCGAGATTGATCCTCTGTATTTCGGGGATTGATGTGGGTGACATCTCATTCCGATACGCGCTCTCTGTGTAAAGGCGGTAGCATTTTCCCGGACCCGTTCGCCCGGCCCGCCCAGCCCTTTGCTTGGCTGAAGCTTGCGAGATGGGAGTAATTATGAGCGAATCGAGCCCTTGCTTTGGATTGTAGACATTTTGCTTAGCGAATCCAGGGTCAATAACATAATATATCCCATCAATAGTCAACGATGCCTCTGCTATGTTTGTGGCAACCACCACTTTCCTCTTGCCCGGAGGAGCGGGGTCGAATATCCTCGACTGCATTTCACTAGGAAGGGCACTGTAGACGGGTAAGATAATGAGCTCAGGAACGCTTTTGTCCAAGCCTTTCATCCTCTCATAAAGGGATTGACAGGCATAATCAATTTCCTCTTGTCCGGTCAAAAACAAAAGGATATCTCCTTCAGGTTCCGTCAAGTGGATTTGTAAGACGGTGATCAGCGACGCGTCTAAATAATCACTTTCGGGTTGCTTCGTGTACAGGATCTCCACAGGGAAAGTTCTTCCCGGGATGGTGAATATGTTACAGTTAAAGAAGTAACCTGAAAACTTCTCAGCATCAAGAGTGGCTGAAGTGACGATAAGGCGAAGATCTGGTCTTCGTTTCACGAGTTTCTTTAGTAGCCCAAAGAGCACATCTGTGTGTATAGTTCTCTCGTGAGCTTCATCGAGCATGATAACTGAGTACTGAGATAGATTCTCGTCAATCAGAATCTCTCTTAAAAGCATACCATCAGTCATGTACTTGATGACAGTGTCCGGTCCAGTGCAATCCTCGAAACGAATTGCATATCCGACTTCCTCACCCAAACGACAACCAAATTCCTCGGCAACCCTTTTGGCAACGGACATTGCAGCCACACGGCGAGGCTGCGTGCAGCCGATTTTTCCCTTTGTTGTGTAGCCAGCTTCGGCGAGATACTGAGTGACTTGGGTCGTCTTTCCCGAGCCGGTCTCACCAATGACCACGAGAACTTGGTTATCATGCACTGCCTGAATGAGTTCTTTTTTCAGCTTGTAAATGGGCAAACTCTGTCTTTGCTCCTGAATCGAGAGCTTTGACCTCTGCCCAAAACCCATCGTATTCCCAAACGCGTCTTTCTTCCAAGCAGGCATGTCGTATGCTGACAAGCCGACACCTCTGAGCTCTTGTGCAAGATGCCTCTCGCCCGTCTCTGGCATCGGATCTTCCCAAGGACGATTGAGATCCTTCGGAATGGAATCAAGCATGGTTCTTTGCTGTTGCTCCCTCACTTCTCTACGCTCCTTTATGAGAGCGGATTGGAGAGCCGCCGCTCTGCTCAAGGAACCTTCCGGATTTTTGAAGATTTTAACTGGTGACATGTCAACAGAATATCTGCTTTGGCCGTTCAGAAAAGCTGGTTCGTCCTCGTTCAGTTCAACTTCGAGCTCTTCCTCTGCACCCTCTTCCTGGTAAAGCATTCCATCACCTTCATCCTCATACATAGGATACTCACTAACAGACAATATACCAGAGGCTATCAACTGCTTGGCCTCCCATCGTTCTGGAGAGCTCATTCTCTTCAAGGGTCGGCGTGATGGCACAATGTCATCTTCTTCTACAATCCTAATTCCCGATAAACCGGTCCTACCCACAGGTCCCTCCCTAGATGATGATGATGATGATGATGGATTTGTCCTCAAAACATCATTCTCTGGATTCCTCTTCAAGGGCAGCAAGTCGTTCCCCGTGTCCTGATCGACGTCCCTCATTGAAAGACTCAATTTCTGACCAGAAATTGAGATCACCTTGACGTAAACCTCTTGGTCCCTCTTCACTACTTCCTTGGCATTGGCGATCCGCCGCGTAGCGATCTGGGAAACGTGAACCAAACCTTCCTTGCCCTTGCATTCACTCAATTGAACAAAGAACCCAGAGTCCATAACTCTTGACACCCTGCCTTTATACACCTTATAAAGTTCAGGCTCGTCGGACGGGAAGCGTCCATTACCGGACTCCTTTTTACCTCTCTGGTTGTGGTCGTCTCCCTCGAAATCCACATTCTTTTCATACCCATCTCTCCTGTCTTTCTCGTAGCGATCCCTGTGTCTTCCTTTATAATCACCATTATCATCTCCGTCTCTGCGCTTTTCTTCATCGTATCTGTCCCTTCGTCCATCCCGGTCTCTACCTTTGCCTCTATCTCTATCTCTGTCTCTATCCCTATCCCTATCCCTATCCCTATCCCTATCCCTATCCCTATCCCTATCCCTATCCCTATCCCTATCCCTATCCCTATCCCTATCCCTATCCCTGCCTCTATCTCTCTCTCTATCCCAATCCCTCTCTCTTCCTCTATCCCTGTCTCTACCACTACCTCTACGCCTATCTTCTTCATGCTCTTCGGTTCGTTCTTCTCTACGCTTATCTCGGGTTTCCGACTCGATTTCCTTCTCAAGCTCTTTCACTCTCTCCTTATCGTCAGTTATCGCCAACGCTTGAAATTTACCCTTCTTACCGTCTGAACCGGTGTCCTTCGACTCTGACTTGAGCTTCGGCGGAAGGATCGCGTGAATAATTGTCAACAATGTCCTGACAAAATAATCAGGCATTTCAGCTCCATGGTCCTTCAACTTGGTATCGAATTCTTCTTCAGTCTCACAGTCCCGGCCCAGCTCAGTTACGAACTCGGCGAGAACTTTGTCCCCAAACCCTATATGGGTCTCGAGCTCAGTGCAGACCTTGGAGACCAAGGAAAGGTATTCGAGCTTCTTCAGACCTTCATCCGTGGCAGCCATAGATGCAGGCCCGGCCCAAGCACTGGGCAGCTTGGGGCAACGCCCTAGTGAGAAATAAAACAAGTGAGTTCCATTCTACAACTCAAGAAAACTGTAAAACCGAAGGAATGTAACGACATACATCATAGAAACACCCCTAAAGCAATGCATCACTAAGATATCCTAACACGCATCACCATGCTTGAAACTTAAACTGGAACACTTCCAATCCAAAGAGAGCAAAATCTCAGACCTTTGGACTTGTCGGCGAAGAAGACTTCTTCGGCAGAGAGAGAGCCGCCGGAGAGAGCGTCGTCGATGTCTTCGGTGCTGATATTGGCCCGCCACGCCTTCTTCTCCTCGCTGGTCAAACCCTAATTCGAGCTTGCAGATGTCTGTCTGTCAGTCAATCTGTTTCAATGGAGTGTTAAGATTCGATAAGCCAGGCCCGGCCCAAGCACTGGGTTGGCCCAAGGCCTCTTGGTGAGAAATAATTGAACAATTTTTATTTTAGGCCCATATAAAAAAAGAACTCAGTAAAGAATATCTACAAGCTGTGATACAAGTTCTCGAAAGTGGGCCCTCTCTCATATTGTATTGGTTAACTTCTCTTTTTTTCTGCTATATTATACAATTTTTTAATTTAATATTCCTTATTCAGTTTCATACTTTAATTCTCTTGTTCCTTAAATTATTAGTGAAGAGTTTAAAAAAAAACTTAAAACATAAACACTATCTTTTCAGTTTTACATTAGATAATTTACTTATTCATAGAAAATTTATTTTCATTTTTCTATAGTAAATATTCTCTTTGTTATGTATGTATATATATATATATATAAACAATTAAAATTATTCTCTTATAGTGTACACGAGGTATATAACCCGCGCGTTGCGGGTTTTTTTTTTCTTAGCAAAGAGAAATTTTGATAGTTTAATGTTTTTTTTGCGTATGGTATTAGAGCATAGTTATATACCTCGGAGGCCAAAAGAGACCCCGCTGACATCCTAAACCTCACGGAGTACCTCACCTTGAGGGCACACCTCAAAATACCTCGCCAAATATGAGACATACGCCTCGAGTTGAGGCGCGCCTCCGAGGCACCCAATAACCGCCTCACCTCGAGGCGTACGCCACAAAGATTTTTTAAACCATCGCTCGGCTAAGTGTCCCAGTGTACTACCAACAACTATTATAATTTTTCGTTCCATCTCGATCGCTGCTCAACAGGTAATGCATTCCATCTGTATTTAATAACATCTTCTAGGACCTGCATATATATGCAAGAATACTAATACCCACAGTCACGATGACCATCAAATCTTGTAAAACTAACATAGCCAGAATCGTGAACCAGTCAAACCAAACTAACCTGCAGCGCAAAAAACTTGGTATTTAGGTTCTTCGTGTTCCGGAGGATGTGCACGACTTGAAGCCACATATCGGGATTGTTTTCGAGATCCCACATATCTCACTTCACCTCTCTCTCTCTGATAGAAAACCAACCAGACATTTTATAAAACACATGAACATTCAAAACCACTACATGAAACCAACCAAACATTTTATAAAGGATAGAAAACCAACCAAACATTCTATATATGAATCCAACCATCAAGAAGAATGAGAATTCATTTCTCACACCAAAATACCGATCTCTAAGTCAACTATATGGATGATGAACATGCAAAAAAACCTGGTTCATCAAACGATGTCTGATACTCCGTAAAAAAATTATGTCAACGTCTAGAACTGATAATCTGAGTTTTTTTTTTCTTCAGTTAACCTCAACGTACATCGTCGAGGGAAGTTCGGCGAGAAAAAAAGTGTGTGAGAGGTGAAGAAAATAGTCGAGATAAGCAAAGAAAAAAGTATATGAAATGCAAAGAGTAGTCTATTAATGTGTTGTATAAGTTTTGTTATATCGTATAGCTCCTGCAATACTGTAATCCAATTGTTCCTGCAATATTGTATTGCAGACTCTCAAAAAAAGTCTCATATTAATGATTCGCCCAAGGCCCCGAAAAGGGTTGGGCCGGCCCTGCATAGATGAAGCAAAAAAAAGCCAATACGAGCTTCGCCAACAACTAGGGTTTTGGCCGATTTCAACAATTACGCACAGAAACTAGATCCAGTATCAACAATGGCGAATTCCTACTAAACACAACGAATCAACAAACGCTTCCAAAATCACACCATTAACAGAGAGAGAGAGAGAGATAGAGAGGTCTTACGATTGAAATGAGAAGATGAAAATCCTAAGATAGTCGCGCGAGTCTCGAAATCAATAGAGCAGAGACGAACCTAATTTTGTAGCAAGTGACGAATTTCTGAAAGTTTTAAAACGTTATAAAATAAATAAAATATAATTTATTGTGTTGGAGGATAAATTGTTTGTCGATATAATAATAATCGTTTGCCCGTTATCTAAATTTATCAAACTTATTAATGGATTCATCGGTTATCGATGGATTTATTTATAAAAAACCTATAACATTATTAACAATGTTACAAAATGAAATTATTTATTAAAAAAAAAGAGCTGGCTCACTTTGAAAAATTTCAA
This sequence comes from Parietaria judaica, assembly GCA_954871525.1. Classification (NCBI taxonomy): domain Eukaryota; kingdom Viridiplantae; phylum Streptophyta; class Magnoliopsida; order Rosales; family Urticaceae; genus Parietaria; species Parietaria judaica. The sequence continues at coordinate 7,277,230 of OX940862.1, forward strand.
AAAAAAAAACATGCATTTTTACCGCAATAAAATCACAATTCAAAAAACATAAATTAAAAGAAAATATGTCAAATCACACTTTATAAATGATATAAAATGTGATAAAATGAAATTAAATTAAAAAACCGAAGAACCGACTCAATTTAACCAATTTACAAAAAATATACACTTTTTTCGCAATAATTGGACAATTCAAGAAACCGTTAAATTACAAAAAAACAAATATGTCAAACTCACAGTCTCTCAGTATTATACAATTTCAATAAACGAAATTACATCAATTTTTTTGAAAATATAACTCAAATTCAACTTTTTTTGAAAAAAATGATACTTTTACCGCAAATATATAACAATTCTAACAAACCCTAAAGTACCACCGAAATCTGGAAAAAAAATTTGAAAAAAATCACACAAAAAATCAATTTCATCAGCAATATATAATAAAAATACAAATGCGCAACTTTTTTATTAAGAAAAATAACACAATGCCAACTAGACTCATATAAACTTTAATTTTCAGTAGACCTAATATATTTTAAGAAAATACTACAAATGTAGAATAAAATTATGAAAATTTGTCAGGACTTATACATATTCAACATTTAAACTTCAAAATTTTCAAGATCCATTAATTAAAATTAAAAAAATACTTTTAAAATGCGAGTTTATAATTTTTTGGAACTTTTGCCGTGGTTTGAAATTTTATACTAAGGTTGACTTATTGTTTTTGACCGAAAAGTCTTTCACTTTTCAAAAATTTGCACTTGAAAAGTTTGCTCGATAAGTATTTTAGTTTTCGACTTGAAAAATCGCGATAGGTATAAAAAGACAACGATTAAAGGAGATAACTTACCAAGATCATGCTTTTTCAGCGATAATCGCTAAATTCAAATCACTGAATCATATATATATGTATATATATATTCTATATTAAAAAAAAAGGATGGTTTTTAAGTAATACTCTGAAGTTCGAACGCGTTGCCCTTGTCTTTCGAGAAATACTAAAACGAAGTATTAATTATAACAAAACTACACAAATTAGATAAAATTATGTATAAAAATAAAATAAAATATTGTTAAATTAATATGTAAATCAATAATTTTAATTGAATAGTATTCAGTAAACAATTATGTGAACAAATATGGTAGTCTTTGATTATATATTTTTCGTACATGAACTCAATGACCCATAGTTTAAATTATTGAAAACTTGAAATCATCTCTCACATTTTTTATTGTAAATTTTTGAAAACTTAAAATCATCTCTTCACATTTTTGTATTCTAAATTTAAGACAACAATTAACCTCCCTTATCAGAATTATGATTTTGTCACTGTCTGCGCCAAGCAGTAGAACGACGAAGGCGAGAAGAATAATATGAATCCAAGTGCCACCAAAATGGGTGTCTCCGGTCTAGTAGGAAGCCCTCGGCTCGCCCGATCATATAAATAGATCTATTTTGACAAATATACGAAACCCGAATGTAAAAAAATGTTTCTTTTAATCTTTTATTATAAAAGGATTGAGGTTCAAATCCTTATCAACATCTAATGATAAGTAAAAACTAAGGGTGCAACCGGAATCGGCAACTAGGAAATTAGTTGTTTCAAGGAATTTTATTTTTGTACTGATTGATTTTTTTAATTTTTATTTGGCAAACCGGAACCGGGAAAAAGTAAGAAAAGATTCGAGAAAAAATTAGCGAAAATCTGAGACCAACTCCGGGACAAAATCCGAAACAAAATACAAAATACCATGTCTAATGAATAAAAACATCCAAAATAATTAAACCATGTCAGTTATTTTTCTTTAATTTCGCTTTGTCCTTCTTTTTTCTTGTTCACATTACTACTACCGCTGGTAAGAGCGGAGGGAGTGGTGGGATCGGAAATTGAAACGGGTTGAGAGATTGAGGAGGAAGAAGGATGAAATGAAATAAGTGTAAAACCCTAATTTTGTAAGGGAAAACGACATAACAAATACAGAATAAAACGACATGTAGTTTAAAATCAAAATTGATACTAAAAATCGGGAAAACAAATTTATTACTGATTTCTGGAAATACCTATTTTCCAATTTGGTAAGAAACCGATATCAAAACCGGGACGAAAATGAAAAACAGATACAAAATTTTCAGTACAAATGGAAGATCCTTTATTTTTCGAATAGAACACATTAATGGCGTCGAACCACAACAAATTTACCGATCTCCACTTTCTTAAACACGCATTTAGCTTACTAATAGTAAAAAGAAAAAAAAAACTAGCCAAACATCTCTTAAATTTGGTTGAGTCAATATTTAATATTTAGACTCTTGATTTTTATAAAACTCGTCAAATTAGTTTTATATTCTTCTTATTCACAAAGTGGTCATCACTCTCTTCCCATCTGTAATTAGAGAAAGTCATCACCAATTTACACGAAAATATAATAAAAATGCAAAAAACATAAAAGAAGTGGAAAAAATAGAAATATTCAAAGTCAGCAAACTTCCAATTTTACCCTCGGCGTTAACCAATAATGACAGCAACAAACAAATCCTTGCACAGAAGCTCTCCCTCTCTCTCTAAAACCCCTTTCCCACACTCTTTCTCTCTCTAGATTTCTACCTGAATTTGATTGTTCGTCCGGCAAAAATCACCACTTTCTTCGCTTCTGAGCGAGCCCCATTTCCATGGATCTGCCAATCGAAGCCTCCGAGATCTCCCTCTGAGCTCCGTCGCCGTCGCCGGAGACTCGCCCCCAACTTCAATCGGAATCCGAGACCATCGCGAAGAGAGAAGCAGTGAAGATGAAAGTGCCGTGCTGCTCGGTGTGCCAGACGCGCTACAACGAGGAAGAGCGAGCTCCGCTGCTCCTCCAGTGCGGCCATGGCTTCTGCAAGGAGTGCCTCTCCAGGATGTTCTCCGCCAGCCCCGACACCACGCTCCCCTGCCCCCGCTGCCGCCACGTCTCCCTCGTCGGCAACTCAGTCACCGCCCTCCGCAAGAACTACGCCGTCCTCGCGCTGGCCGCCACGGCGGACGCGGACTGCACCGACTCCGACGGCGACGGCGAGAGCGGCGACGACGACGAGCCGCGGCGGCAGGGCGGCGCGGCCGCCTCGGTCTCGTGCGGGCCGGTGATCGAGGTCTCGGCGCACCCCGAGCTGCGGCTGCTGAAGCGGATTGGTGAGGCGCGCCGCGCGGGCGTGGAGATGTGGACGGGGACGGTCGGGGCCGGGGCCGGGCGGTGCCGCCACGCCGTGGCGGTGAAGAAGGTGGCTGTGGCGGCGGACGAGGAGGGTGGAGGCGTCGAGGGCGGGGTCGAGTGGGTGCTCGGGAAGCTTGAGAGCCTCCGCCGCGCGTCCATGTGGTGCCGGAATGTGTGCACGTTTCACGGTGTGACGAGGGCGGAGGGCTCGCTGTGCCTCGTCACGGAGCGGTGCTACGGCTCCGTCCAATCGGAAATGCAGCGCAACGAGGGACGCCTCACTCTGGAGCAAATTCTGAGGTTTGTTTCGATTTCCGATCACTGAATTCGATTAGAGCTAGGCCTGAATTAAGGGTTTTGTTAGAACAGATCCTTATTTGACATTTTTCGCATGGAGATTATTGTTTGAGGATATGAATCGAGAGTATTAATGCCGATGAAAGGGATTTCAATGAGTTACAGGGACGCCATTAATGTCCGATTTCACGAGAAATCTCTTAGGAAGTTTTGACTAGTAAGCAAGAAACAGAATATTAAAGTGCAAAAATAGGTTTAAAGTTGAAATATAGCTTATCGGCTAATTAAGTTGGGTTTTGTTTCGATTATGTCTTACAAATCGAACTAACCGTGTATTATTGCTTAGTTCAACGAGAATTCAGCTCATGTCATGAGTAGTAGTTGCCACAGTGTAAAATTTTGCTTGGGCCCGTGAATTCTTTTCCTATTATTGTTCAGATACGGGGCTGACATAGCACGGGGAGTCGTTGAGCTTCACGCAGCAGGCGTTATTTGCATGAATTTGAAACCTTCAAATCTTCTCTTGGATTCAAGCGGTCACGCAGTGGTTTCAGATTACGGGCTTGCTTCGATTCTCAAGAAAACTTCTTGCCGGAAATCTCAAACGGAGACTGAAAAAGATCCATCGCGAGTCCACTCGTGCATGGAGTGCACGATGCTCAGCCCACACTATGCTGCTCCTGAGGCCTGGGAGCCGGTTAAAAAGTCGTTAAATTTGTTCTGGGACGATGCCATTGGCATATCTGCAGAGTCAGATGCTTGGAGTTTTGGCTGTACACTTGTTGAGATGTGCACCGGTTCCATCCCGTATGTATCACAATATATATATATACATATATGTTTTTATAGAACTTTTACAAGTTTATATATTATATTTTTGTTCTTTGTATTTTTTTTTTCTTCCAAAGAATTTTATCCCTTCATTTGATTTTTGAAACCAATTTTGGATTCCGAAACAGGTTTGAAAGACATACAACCACAGAATGTTTTTTTTTTGGTTTGGCACAACTTGAGTTGACAGGAAAATGTTTTTACAAAACTTAACCAAACACAGTCTTATATCCCTTTACTTATTAAAATATAGATGTTTTTAGAAGAAAAAAAATCATCTTCCTATCACTTATAATTGCATTTACTTTGTAGGTGGGCCGGTTTAAGTGCTGAGGAGATTTATCGAGCGGTTGTCAAGGCCCGGAAATTGCCTCCGCAATATGCCAGTGTAGTAGGTGTGGGTATCCCAAGAGAATTGTGGAGAATGATCGGTGATTGCCTGCAGTTCAAGGCTGCTAGAAGACCGACTTTTAACGCAATGCTAGCAACTTTCCTTCGCCATTTACAAGAGGTTCCTCGTAGCCCTCCTGCGAGCCCGGATAAGTAAGATTTCTTGCTTCTCTATTGATGTTTTATCTTTAAAGTCGAATTTATGAACAAGTTTTTATTTTCTTGTTCTTCATAATAGTCGGCTCTATATCAAACCCCATTTTCGAAAATATAGTTTCCATTAAGAATGAAGTGGTTCAGACATCAGGTTTCCATTTCTCAAACACCGGTTATGTGGTTCCAGTTTCAAAAAGCAAAAAACGGTAGCCCATACGGTTTTGCCTCACTGTTGTGTGGTGATAAATTATAACGATTTATATTACTTCTAAAAAGGTTTTGCTTCCTTATACATTTCTATATTTAGTATTTACATGATATATCTTCATTTAGCCACAGTGATAATAGACGCTCTGGATCACACGTAACAGAATCATCTCCCATGTCCGAGTCAGATGTTTTTCAGGGTAACACCAACCTTCTACACAGGCTTGTGTCGGAAGGGGATGTGAATGGCGTTAGGTATTGCATAATCGTAATCATAAACATCTTTATTTACGTTTTGCAAAACCGCAACGATCTTCATATCTTTCCTATGAAATTTATTTCAGTGATCTGCTTCTAAAATCTGCATCTGGTATTGGCGGCGGTGCGTTGCGTTCATTATTGGAGGCTCAAAATTCCGAAGGCCAAACTGCCCTCCACCTGGCGTGCCGGCGGGGCAGTGCCAAGCTCGTTGAGGCTATATTGGAATACAGAGAAGCTAACGTGGATGTTTTGGATAAGGATGGTGACCCGCCTCTAATATTTGCCTTAGCCGCGGGATCTCCGGAGTGCATACGCATCCTCATTGAGAGAGGAGCTAATGTGAGATCTAGTTTAAGGGAAGGCTTCGGTCCTTCCGTCGCTCATGTTTGTGCATATCATGGTCAACCTGATTGCATGCGCGTACGTCTTTTCCTCAAGCAGATATTCAGTATCTTTAATTCTTATCTTTCTTGTGTATCTGATATTCATCATTTTTTTTACTAATGGTAGGAATTACTATTGGCTGGAGCTGATCCTAATGCTGTGGACGATGAAGGTGAAACTGTGCTGCACAGGGCAATTGCCAAGAAATATACGGACTGTGCTCTCGTGATACTGGAAAATGGTGGCTGTGAATCAATGACAGTTCCGAATTCAAAAAATTTGACGTGAGTACTCAATTAAACACATACTTTCTTTCATCAAAATATCTTGTTTGTTGATAGCTGTAAGAGTTTCTAACAACGGACGAAATAGTACAATTAGGAATTCCGATGATGATAATTTCTGTTTGATTGTATTTCAATGAGGAAGTGTTTAATTAGAAGAAAATATAATCAACTAATAACAACTGATATGACTAAGTACACAACTATTTACTACTAATTATTGACCCATCCTATGATTAACACACTTCTAAAAATTTGTTTATGCTAAAGTCTGTATCCTAGTCATATAAAATCTTTTTTATTCGTAAAGGGCAGTGTTATATTTTGATCATCCATCGCCATTGGCTCAAGGCTGATTTTAGTATCTTTAACTATGTGTCACCATTAAATGTATATAACTGTTTCAATTAAATTTAAACTACATTAAAATTTGCTTTGAGACGGTTAATATAATGTTATGCTCTCGTAATTTCTCAGGCCATTGCACTTGTGCGTGGCAACATGGAATGTGGCTGTTCTAAGAACGTGGGTGGAAGTTGCGACTCCCGAAGAAATTGCCGATGCAATTGATATACCCAGTCCTGTTGGTACTGCATTGTGCATGGCAGCTGCTGTAAAGAAAGGTCACGAAATCGGTAAAAAAGGCATTACAGTGTTGATTTAATCCTTTTCTTAAATTTTTTTTATTGAATATACAATGATTAGGTGATGTTCAGCTAGTTAGAGAGTAGCGCTTGGAGCGGCAATGGAGGTTTTTAGGAATTAAAAGAAGAGAAACATTGAACTCAGCTTTATATAGTCATTCTTCCCACTTTATCTTCAATTTTACTATATCCATTGCCGGTGAAGTATATAATTACGTAATTGTTATTTGCAAAGTTATCTAAAAATGATTTCTTCTAGGGCATATACTTTAGGTATTTTATTTAGCTTTTCAGCAGTTTCCTTTTATTGCCTTGTTTGTAGAGCGCTCGCCTTGTGTGCTTGAGTTATACTGACATTTGATCGGGGCAGACTAAGAATATACGATGATCTAGATTTTGCTTGTTGATTTTTTTAAATTTAATTTACAGTATACGGATTATTTATTTACTCTTTGTTCGGTTTGCTGTATTAATTGTGTTCTAGAGGGGAGAGAAATGGTGCAGATACTGCTTGCTGCTGGAGCAGATCCAATGGCTCAAGATTCTCAGCACGGCCGGACCGCGCTGCATACGGCTGCAATGGCTAATGATGCTGACTTGGTCAAGGTACATATGTGATACAACCCCGATTGTGATATTGTACGGGATTCATGTTTCTTGATATCCTAGACAGAGAATAAGCTAGTTAGACACTGAGATTTTTGGTATAAGATGATCCTCATTGGAAAATGTGACCTATTTAGTCATGTAAAAAACGATACACCCAAGCCTACGTTAAATAGATTTAATCTAAACACACTAAAAAACGACATACGTAGAATAGAGAATTAATGCTTAGATAATAACTATCGCAAGACTTCAAATTGCTGAATTTAGAGTAGCCTAACTTGTTCTCCCCAAGGTTGTCACTCACACAGACCAATTCCCGAGCCCATGTTTTGACCCTTCTGTAATTCTTACCATGGAAAACATCAGTAACAATCCGATCGGCACTCTTTTATTGGTGATTTTATTTTTCAATCAAAACTTTGAAGTACATAGTTAACTTTTTGTTCTTTTGTGTAGATTATTCTGGATGCTGGAGTTGATGTAAATATTCGGAATGAACACAATACAATTCCCCTTCATGTAGCACTTGCAAGAGGAGCAAAGTCGTGTGTCAGTTTGCTTCTATCATCCGGGGCAAATTACAATTTGCAGGTCTTTCACCATTTTTTTTTAAATCTTGATTTAGAATATCTGCAGTAAATTGACTTCACCGTTGACTTACGTGTTTGGATTATGCTTTGTTGATTATGAGTTATAAGCTGTCTAATGGCTTCTGCTCACTTCTTTCCAGAACGACGAAGGTGATAATGCTTTCCACATAGCAGCTGAGACGGCGAAAATGATTCGTGAAAATCTTGAATGGCTTGTTTTTATGCTACGGAACTCAGACGCTGATGTAGAAGCCAGAAATAATAGGCAAGATCTTCCTTTTGTTTTAAGAGATCTTCTCTATTTTTTGCGTATTTACATGAATCTGCACACCGCCAAAGTAGTAAATCTATTATTCATCAACAATAATGAGAAATGTTCTATTAGGAGTAATAATATGTTTATGCTAGTGGTACAGTTGCGTAGCCCATAATTAATTTCCATAAGATAGGAATTATAATGAGACCCAGACAAAAAGTCCAAGAGAGACAAGAACATTTTATTGATAAACGTGACCCCGGTCTCTAATTCGAGAGTTAGACCAATAGAACTCTCGCAATGATGTTCGATGGAAAATGCCAATAATCAAACACGGTGGCTAACCCTTAAGTGAGCGCCTTATATGGGCTTAGACACTCTTTATTAACCCTAGACCAATACCCTTAATGAAATAGTATAATCTTAGGAAATTTTTAGCATTTGCTTCGTGAAGTAATCAACAGAAAAATTCTTCATCTATCAACAACAATCTCTAGAAAACTCAAGGTTCATGCTTGTCACAGCGGCAAGACGTTACGTGACTTCTTGGAGGTGCTTCCTCGTGCATGGATTTCCGAGGATTTGATGGAGGTGCTTGTAAATAGAGGAGTTCATCTCTCTCCTACGATGTAAGAAAAACAGATTATCAGTAATTTCTCTCATGGCTTTGAATCCTTTCAAGCACTTAAATTTTCTTACTTTTTTTTTACGTATTATCCTAGATTTGAAGCGGGAGACTGGGTGAAATTCAAAAGAAGCATTACTTCGCCCACATATGGTTGGCAAGGTGCAAAGCCAAAAAGTGTTGGGTTCGTTCAAGGCGTTCTGGATAGGAGAACCCTAATTGTGTCATTTTGTCCTGGAGAGGCTTCTGGAGAGGCACGTGTTTCGGCGTCCGATGTTATAAAAGTCATTCCACTTGACAGAGGACAACATGTACAGCTTAAACCGGAAGTTAAAGAGCCCAGGTTTCTTTTTGCTCTGATATCTGGTTTATTGTTTTTATGATTATTAGATTGTCAGTCTCCTATTCAGGGTTTCAGCCCTAGTTGTAGTTGGATATGCAGTTTTAGAATTCCTTTATTAGTTACAGTCACCTTTGAATTTTGTAATATATTTTAAAATTCACTAATATTATTGACGGAGCTCGTTCTACTGTTAGATTCGGTTGGCGAGGTCAATCACGTGACAGCATCGGAACTGTTTTGTGCGTTGACGATGATGGCATCTTACGGGTAGGGTATCCTGGGGCTTCAAGAGGATGGAAAGCTGATCCTGCGGAGATGGAAAGGGTTGAAGAATATAAAGTGGGTGACTGGGTCCGGATCCGACCCACTCTTACCACAGCAAAGCATGGATTGGGATCTGTAACGCCCGGAAGTATCGGTATAGTTTATTGCATCAGACCCGACAGTAGTTTGTTGTTGGAATTGAGCTATCTTCCAAATCCTTGGCACTGTGAACCAGAGGAAGTTGAGCTTGTAACCCCTTTCAGGGTAGGCTGATAAGAAGTCTTATCTTTTTATTTTGGATTTCTTTCTCGTTTGCTTGGTTTGATGATACGTTTTTGTTTGTAGATTGGAGATCGTGTATGTGTGAGGCGATCGGTTGCAGAACCGAGGTATGCGTGGGGCGGCGAGACCCATCACAGTGTTGGCCAAATCAGTGAGATTGAGAATGATGGGCTTCTGATTATCGAAATACCGAATCGGCCAATACCATGGCAGGCTGATCCTTCTGACATGGAGAAAGTTGAAGACTTCAAGGTAAAATATAACCACAGTAATTGAAGACTCGATTAATTAATAACCTCAATTGAATTATACCTTTTTCCGGTCTTGTTTGAGGACCAAGTGGTAAATTAATAAATAGCATTATAATTTTTTTGTTGAAAGAAGACATAGGTCTGACTTGCTATATAATTTATAAATCTAATAACAATATGTAACATAGTAAGTGATTCAGTTAGAAGGTTAATCAAATATTGTTATGTTAATATGATTAGGTTGGTGACTGGGTAAGAGTGAAAGCATCGGTACCGTCCCCGAAATACGGTTGGGAGGACATAACGAGGACGAGCGTTGGGATAATTCATAGCTTGGAGGAAGATGGTGACATGGGCGTTGCTTTCTGTTTCAGAAGCAAGCCATTCCGCTGCTCCGTTACAGATGTAGAGAAGGTACCTGCTTTCGAAGTTGGCCAAGAGATTCATATCACGCCGTCGATAACGCAGCCACGGCTTGGATGGTCAAATGAGACTCCGGCTACCGTTGGGAGAATCGATAAAATTGACTTGGATGGAGCTATAAATGTAAGCATATTTTTTTTAATGAAGAAATGCTCCAATATTTTGTTCAATAATATGATAAAATAAATACTTAACTAATTTTTGTTTTTTGTTTTTTGTTTTTTGCTCGATCTGTTATTAACCAATTCTTTAATTTGGGTAAGGTAAAATCAGAAATTTCAAAAGGAAAAGATTAAAAAATAATAATAATAATACAAACTATCTATATAGCTGGTTAAGTTTTTGTTTTGGTATAATTTATCCTCTAAACTTTAATTTCAGTACAAACTACTCCCTCTCTGTTAACGGATTTTATTCTGTGGATTAAGTAAAAGTTCGGGGAGAATGTGCGTCATAAATTAAAGTTCTTACTTCTTTTAATCTATCGGTTGGAAGTATCCATAAAGTTTAAAACTCTTCTGTTAAAGAAATTAAATATTTCTACGCTGATAAGAAGCTGTTTCCACCATTTCGATGTAGGTGAAAGTTCCCGGTCGCCAAAGCTTATGGAAAGTTTCACCAGGCGATGCTGAGCGGCTCTCGGGTTTTGAAGTTGGCGACTGGGTACGTTCAAAGCCGGTCATTGGAACCCGACCCAGCTACGATTGGAGCATTATTGGGAAAGAGAGCATAGCTGTCGTTTTCAGCGTACAAGAAACGGGTTGGTTAGAGCTAGCCAGCTGTTTCCACAAAGGTCGATCGAATACCCACTTCACAGATGTCGAAAAGATCCCATGCTTGAAAGTCGGTCAACACGTAAGATTCCGGACGGGAATCACCGAGCCCAGATGGGGCTGGCGTGGGGCCCGGGCCGACTCTCGAGGCGTCGTAGCCAGTGTTCATGCAGACGCTGAAATACGGGTCGCTTTTTTTCATTTGCCGGGTTTGTGGAGAGGTGATCCGTCGGACTTTGAAATGGAGGAGGTGTTCGAGGTCGGTGAATGGGTGAGACTAAAAGTCAGCGCTGGAAATTGGAAATCGATTTGTCCAGGGAGTATCGGCGTAGTGCAAGGACTCGGCTACGAAGGTGAGGTATGGAATGGGACCACTCTGGTTGGGTTCTGCGGTGAGCAAGAGAAATGGGTCGGGCCTACTTCCCATTTGGAGAGAGTGGAGCGGCTCACGATCGGTCAGAAGGTTCGGGTCAACCCATCCGTGAGGCAACCACGGTTCGGATGGTCTGGCTACAGCCACGCGAGCGTCGGAACAATCACGGCAATCGACGCCGATGGGAAGTTGAGGATGTACACCCCCTCTGGGTCAAAGTCATGGATGCTCGACCCGTCAGAGGTCGGAGTGGTGGAGGAGCGGGAGCTCCAAATCGGCGACTGGGTCAAGGTCAAACCGTCGGTTACGACACCGACCCACCAGTGGGGGGAAGTTAACCGATCGAGCATTGGGGTCATCCACCGGATGGAGGGTGGGGATCTATGGCTGGCGTTCTGCTTTTTGGAGCGGTTGTGGCTCTGCAAGGTGGACGAGGTGGAGCCGATCCGACGGTTCAGAGTCGGCGACCGGGTGAAGATCCGAGACGGATTGGTTTCGCCCCGTTGGGGGTGGGGAATGGAGACGCACGCGAGTAAAGGGCACGTCGTCGGGGTGGATGCTAACGGGAAGCTGAGGATTAGGTTCCGTTGGAGAGAGGGTCGGCCGTGGATCGGTGATCCCGCGGATATCTCCCTCGACGACGACACATCGTGACCCTCCATTGCAGCCACCATTAACTTTTATCGAGCCTCGCTGGCTCGTGATTATTGGGCCCCAGTGCCGCCCGAGCGCGCGGGGGAAGCAATCGGCTGAGTAAGGCTCGGAGGGCCTCAGATTGCGTGGCAATTGATTTGTTGTTGAAAATAAAGAGAAGGATGAGAATAGATAGGGCAAGGGGTTGCTATTAATTTATAGTCAAACACTGAGAGAGAATAGCATATATATATATATAGCAATAGGCCATTGCTCCTTTTATATACACAAATTACAAAATCTGTTTTCTTTTTTTTGGTGGTTGTAGATTTATTGAACTATTGGTGTTGACTTGAGTCATTACATATATAAATTACATGCTAATTATTCATATCCTTTGTCAAAATTTAATTGCTGATCGTCATCTAGGACTAGGCTGATGCCAAATAAATTCCCTTATAAAGTATCCGGGGATAAAAGTTTTTTTCTCGTATTAAATACACGGGAACCCCAAAATTTGGTTTTGGCCACGTCCTGCTCCGAAAACCGTTTATTACAACAAAGGAAATACGGGTTCAAGTGCGCGGAACCAAGACAAGCGCCCATCTCTTAGTTTTTATTAAAAAAAAGGGATAATAGCGGCATAAGTCCTCAACCTTTACTCAATTGGGGCGGCATAGCCCCAACCCCATTTAATAGCGGTATAAGTACTAAAATATGATTTCTGTCCATATTTGACTAACGGAAGTAGTCAACGTTTGCGCGGTCAGCTTCTCGTCAACGTGGACGCCACGTAATCCGACATGTCACCATACACGTCATCCTCGTGTCATCAAATTTAATGCAAAATTAAAGGTGATGGAGGGATTCAATTAATTTTGCATTAAATTTGATGACGCGAGGATGACATGTATGGTGACATGTCGGACTATGTGGCGTCCACGTTGACGAGAAGTAGTCAACGTTTGCGCGGTCAGCTTCTCGTCAACGTGGACGCCACGTAATCCGACATGTCACCATACACGTCATCCTCGTGTCATCAAATTTAATGCAAAATTAAAGGTGATGGAGGGATTCAATTAATTTTGCATTAAATTTGATGACGCGAGGATGACATGTATGGTGACATGTCGGACTATGTGGCGTCCACGTTGACGAGAAGCTGACCACGCAAACGTTGACTACTTCCGTTAGTCAAATATGGACGGAAATCATCTTTTGGTACTCATACCGCTATTAAATGAGGTTGGGGCTATGCCGCCCCAGTTGAGTAAAGGTTGAGGACTTATGCCGCTATTATCCCTAAAAAAAAGAGGCTTTTCCAAAGCTACAATTTGAAAGGCCTAAAAACCGGGATTGGTCCGAAAAATGCCACAAGCCCGGTACCGGTGATGTATAATTTCTACTCCATATGCTCGGGAACGCTCCATCGGAAATACTCGGACTGAAATACCCAGATTCCGAGTTCCGACTGGATAGCTCAGGTTCAGCCTCAGATATATAGAGTTAAAAACTAATAATTAAATAAAACTAGGTGAGATATTTCCAGTTCCAGCATGTGTGTATTGAAGGGTATAATAGGAATTTTGGTCTTATCCGTTCCTTTCTTATCCTCTCTCCTTCCTTGTGCAGTTGGTAGTTAATAACTGTAATCTTCATCTTCTTCCCATTCGCTCTCTCTCTCAGCTTTCTTCTGCATCAATTCATTGTTTTCACCATTCTCGCAGCTCACTCTTCAGAGAATTTGCCATGTTTAGCTTGAACAACTGAGTTTGCTTTGAATCTCGACTCTCCAAACCCATGCCATGAAAACCCCATTCACGACAATGGCCTCATCTTCACCCCGTTTCTCTCTCCCGCCGCCATCCCCGGCGACCCTTTATCCAGCTCCGGCGCCCGCGAAGGTCTCTCTGTCTGTCCCCAAAACTCCGACGATCCGGGCGCGGCTCAGCAAGCTCTGCCAGGAGGGGCAGCCACACCTGGCACGCCAGCTGTTCGAGGAATTGCCTCGCCCGGCGACGGTCCTTTGGAACACCGTGATCATTGGGCTGATCTGCAACAACTTCCCCGATGAGGCACTCGAGCTCTATGCGCAGATGAAGAGCTCGGCGCCGACCACCTGGTGCGACTCCTACACGTTCTCGGCGACGCTCAAGGCCTGCGCCGAGACTCGGGAACTCGCCCTCGGCCGGGCGGTGCATTGCCATGTCATCCGGTGCTTGGCCATCCCCAGCAGGATCGTGCACAACTCGCTGCTGAACATGTACTCCGCCTGCCTCAGCGAGCCCGGGTATGGCGAGGTCGGAAACGGGAACGACTCGGCACTGCTCCGTAAGGTGTTCGATGAAATGCCGAAGCGAAACGTGGTTGCATGGAACACGCTCGTGGCTTGGTACGTGCGGACTGAGAGGTATGGCGAGGCGGTTTCGGAGTTCACAAGGATGTTACGGGCGAGGGTCAGGCCGAGCCCGGTGAGCTTCGTCAACGTGTTTCCCGCATTGTCGGGTTTGGGGGATTTGAGGAGCGCAGTTTCGGTCTATGGGCTGTGTATTAAAATGGGCGATGAGTGTATGAACGATTTGTTCGTTGTAAGCTCGGGTATATTCATGTTTGCCGAGCTTGGTTGTGTCGGTTTAGCTAGGAGGGTCTTTGACCTCTGCCCTGAGAGGAACACGGAGACCTGGAACACCATGGTCGGAGGTTACGTTCAGAACAACCTTCCGCTCGAAGCCGTTGAGCTTTTCCTCCAAGCGTTGCAGTCCGAAGAGGCTGTTCTCGACGAAGTCACGTTCCTTTCGTTTTTGACCGCAGTTTCTCAACTGCAGAGGCTGGATTTAGCTCAACAATTGCACGCTTACGTCGTAAAAGAACCGAAAGTAACGTCCGTGTTCATCGAAAACGCTGTTATCGCGATGTATTCGAGATGCAGCTCCATTGATACGTCGTTCAAAGTTTTTCATAAGATGGCGGAGAGGGACATTGTTTCGTGGAACACCATGGTTTCTGCACTCGTGCATAGTGGATTGGACGACGAAGCCGTAATGCTGGTGCATGAAATGCAGAAGCAAGGGTTCAAGATCGATTCTGTTACGGTAACCGCCGTTCTTTCTGCAGCGTCGAATCTAAGGAACCCTAACGTAGGAAAGCAGACACATTGTTACCTGATTAGACACGGGATCGAGTTCGAAGGGATGGACAGTTACCTCGTAGACATGTACGCTAAATCGGGTCTCGTCGAAAATTTACAAACAATCTTCGAGAAAGGCTCTGCCCATGATAGAGATATTGCCACCTGGAATTCGATCATTGCAGGTTATACTCAGAATGGGCTGATCGAGGAAGCATTTGTGGTGTTCAGACAGATGCTCGAACGAAACACTGTACCAAATTCAGTCACTTTAGCTTCGGTTCTCCCTGCTTGTAGCCCGACGGGGAATGTAGTTACGGGGAAGCAGTTACACGGATTTTCTATTCGTCGATCGCTTGATCAAAATGTCTTCGTCGGAACCGCACTGATTGATATGTACTCCAAATCCGGCGAAATCGCGTATGCCGAAAATGTTTTCCGAGCAACCACTGAGAAGAATTCCGTCACTTACACAAATATGATCCTCGGCCTCGGCCAACACGGAATGGGTGAAAAGGCTCTGTCTCTGTTTCAGTCGATGGAAGATTCCGGCATCGACCCTGATGCCATTACCTTCATCTCGATCTTGTCGGCTTGCAGTTATTGCGGGTTGGTCGAAGAGGGTCTTCAGATATTCGAATCCATGAAAGAAAAACACAAAATCCGACCATTGATCGCGCATTACTGCTGCGTGACAGACATGCTCGGAAGGGTTGGGAGGGTCGCCGAAGCTTACGAGTTCGTCAAAGGGTTGGGTGAAGAAGGCAACATGCTAGAAATATGGGGATCTATTCTCGGGGCTTGTCGGATTCATGAGCAGATTGAGCTCGGAAAGGTCGTTGCAGAGAAGTTGCGAGAATTCGACGTGGGAAACGACGTGACAGGATATCGTGTTCTGCTCTCGAATATGTACGCCGAGGAAGGCGAGTGGGAGAACGTCGATCAGCTGAGGAAGCAGATGAGAGAGAGTGGACTGAGGAAGCAGCTCGGCTGTAGCTGGATTGATACTTCCGGGATTGTAAACCGTTTCGTTTCCAAGGATCAGAACCACCCTCGACGGGACGAGATTTACGACACGTTGGGGCATTTGGCAAGGGAGATGAAAGCTTCTATTGTGTAGCATTTCGGACTCTCTGATTCCGGTGCGTAACAGCTGTTAGCTCTGAGCCGTTCACAAGCAAAGATCGGCTCGTGATGCGGAAGAGATTGACGGTCGATTCGGTTTCGGGTTCTCCATGATGAACTCGAGAATGGCTCGAACACTTTCAGCTAGATCAGCTCAGGACTATTATTTTGTAGAAATCAATATTCATATAAAGTATATATATGTTGTGTATATGCACATATTATACATCACTGACCATTTTTGGGACATTATTATTTGATGGAGTAAATTATTATACAATTTTGCCATTAGTAGATAGAGAAACTTGAACACCAAGTTACAGATTTAACATGTGTTATTGGAGAAATAATTTGAAAAAGATTTTAATGTTTATCCTATTTCAGTATATACTAATGTTCAAATACCGTTATCGATGAGAAATCAATGGTTCGATTTTATATAATAGTAGTATATAGTGAAAGCTCACTCAAGCCCAACCAGCAAAAATCTCTCTTGCCCCGCTGAGTCTCCATTGGCTTACAAAACCCGCTCCGCCCTTTACATTGGCCGGTCCCGCCCAGCGGGCTCGGGGAGTTTAGTGATTTGTGGGCCAGGCCAGCCTATTTTGACACATGTACCTTTGATTTCGTTGAAAACCCTCGAATAGGGAAATAGTCGAAGATAATATTAACATTTCAAAAAAGGTTTCAAGATATTGTGAATCTTGTTAATACGATAATAATAACTTTTGATTTTTAAACATACATATATGAGAAATCTTTGGCTTTATATTTCCTCAATTTCTTCTAAGTTATACTTGCATGTATATAAACAATTTATATATAGAATGTATTTTTGTATATAAACAATTTATATATAGAATGTATTTTTTTTTATAAATTAATATTGGTGCTGGTAGGAGTAGAACCACAAAAATTTTATAATATTATTAAAGCTAATAATTATACAATATCATGCACAAATATTATTTAATCAATATTATTAATTACTTGTGTATTAATTTTAGGAAGTTCTATTATAATACACACCTGATTCTCTCAAATATTAAATACAAAATAGTTATGAGTTATGACATATTGAATAAACAGTTTACATACTATTACTTAGAAAGAAAGAAAAAATCGTTTAATTTATATATATATATATATATATATATACAGCAAAAACCGAACAATATACATTGTAAACGATTCATGGATTCTACGAAATGAAATAATATCCGTGACATGACCTAGCTGAAAATGATCGAACCATTTCCGAACTCCATGGAAAAGTCAGCGAACCCGAATTCAAACCCGTCGAAGATTTCGTCCCGACCTCCGATATCCTCCTCGACCCTCCGCTTCAGATGATCCGACCCGTCAGAGAGCGCGTCTCCGGCTGCGCTGAAGGCCCTCTCGGCGTCGGAGTGTCTGCCGGTGAGCTCCTGCACGAGGGCCCTGAACTCCGACGCCGTCGCCTTGACCTTCATCGGGCTCGATATGTACACCACTTTTATTCCCTTGTCTCTCCGGACCCGCTTCATCGGCTTCCGGGTGTTCACGGCTCGGAGATCCATCAGAGAAGAAGAAGACCTAGAGTGGTTGATGATCTCAGTGAGGTTGTGTCTGTACGTTCTCGGTATATAAAGGGTACGGAAATGGGGTGTTTGGGAGGTGGGAAAGTGAAGGAGTGGATTTTCTCGGAAAGAGAGGAATGAAAGATTTGATCTTTGATGGATTAGAAGGAAGGTAATGAGAAGTTGGGGAATAGAAGCTTCTTCTGTGGAAATACTTGGAGGATCCGTAACCAAACTTTTTATTTATTATGTATTTATGTGTGTAAACTATAAAGAGATATTATATATATATTTTTTTAAGAGGCAAGCTTCATCATTTTTTTTTTTTTATTTGAGTTCCCCAAAACGAGCGCGGCTCAAAAAGGAAGAATAATAACAAAAACCGATTACAACCGAGATCCTTCAAGAGCGAAGAGTACACTAGTTATTAGTTAATAAATATTTTCTCTAAACTTAGTCGCGAGTTCTGCGAGATCATGCTCGACTTTATTATTTACGAGAGGTATTTTTAGGGAAAATGTGACGATATATGGCCAAAATTTGAATGAAGAATCCTAGAAAAGATCAATGGAGATTCTTATTCCTTAACAAGTTTCTGTCATATGAAGATATTAGGGTTTCTTTTTCTCGATAAAAATAATATGAATTAAAGAGTTAGAAGGAGGTGATGGGACTTTTTTGGAATGTTATAAACTTGAGGATAAAGTACCCTAAAAGTGAGATCAAAATCGGAAAATCGAGTATTATATTTAGTATGAGTATTTTTTTTCTTCTTCATAATTCTTTCATTTTAATTCAAGTCCATGCAAAATTCATTTCGAGATTACCATAAAAATCTACAACTTTCACGTGCAAGCATGAAATTAAGTTTTAAAAAACACAAACAAAAAAAATCTCCAAATGAAAACTTGCTTAATTCATCCATCGCTGGTTTTTACAAAACTTGGCGATTGATTATTGATTATATAATTTTTAAGGAAAAAGATTATATTTATTAATGGTTTTCAAATGGATATATGTACGTGTATTATGGAAATTGATAGGGATCATTAATTAGTTTCATACTAATGAAGTATAATAATATAAATAAATTCAATGTTCAACTAAATCTTGAAGACAAAATGATATTTTATTTTCTAAGGATCCTTTCAATACATTAAAAAACAATTGTATGCTCAATATGAATATGTTTTCCTAATATTTAGAGTTTCTTTCATCAAAATAATAAATTAATTATAATATAATACCCTCAAATCACCGAGCTGACTGAAAAACATATCATTTTTCTTCATGTTAGATGTGACACTTAGACAATAATGTCATGGATTTCAATGATGATATCATATATATATATATATATATATATATATATATATTGGTGCGGTTAAAAAAACAATTCTTTTGAGTAAATAGATGCGATCGCAGATGAAATTCCCACGTTTCGCAGCCTCATATGACTTGGAATTATTATTCAAGACGACTTCGATACGTGGCGATCAATTATGCCTCACTTTCTTCCTACACTTTGACTTTGACATAAGCTTCCAAGTTTGTGCTAATAATATCTTTGTTCAAAATAAATAAATTATTAATTAATAAAATAGTTCCGTACGATTCTTGGTCTCTTTATTGGGTCACTAATGAAAAAAAGTGTACAACTAACTAAGGTCGTTCATGAGTTTATCGGAGCCATATTTGATAAATAAATTTTAGATTTTTATCCAAGTTATAAAATTAAACTGAATGTAAAAACATGTAAGATATTTGCATAATTAATAAGTTGTAAGCACAATCTTTTATTTGAAATAAAAAATGTAATAATGAGATAAAAACGTTACATCATCAGTATATCTTACTTCTTTTTAAGCATAAATGGCATGAAAAATAAGGAGCTTTATTTTTGAGGATTTCTCGATTAATTACATCTTAAATTTTGAAAGTGGGTAATTAATCTTTTGAATGCTGCTCTTAATGTCATCACCATGCAAATGTTTAAGACTAATTCTTTTTATAAATATTATTTTTAAGCATTATATTAATTTAGATACTAATTTCACTATCATACTTGACCTTCTCAATGTTAAACGTTGAAATTTGGCTCCACGTGACTAGACCAAACTATCATCAAAGGGCCATTCTACACTACATCTTCACGCATATTTCATATTAATTAAATGTAGTTGTACCAATTCAAGGGAATTGTACAATTAAAATATGATTTGTTTTGCCAATAAAAATATATATTATTCTCAAAATAGAAAACTCGAAACCCAAGTCAGTTGTGAAGTTTAATTTACTAACGTGACAAAAACTTTACTATACTAAGAATAGTTTAGGAATTTCACATTTATTTTTGAGCTCAATACTTCTAGCGTGAGTTAGAGAGAAAACAAATGCGAGATTGATCATATATATACATATATTTGATTGTAGTAAGAAAAAAAATACAAGTGACAAGTGGACGTCGCTCACATAAAATTTATTATAATTCTCCAATGTCACATTTATTTTTACTTTGTTAATTTAATATCCGGATTCGGACATTAGGGTTTGATCCTAATAAAAACATCTAGAAGTCAATAGCAAACGCGTAGTTCACTTGGTGATCGCTTGCAAATTGCAACTTCGGATATCGCAAATTGTGAGTCTTCAATATATAGTATTATATATAAAATACAAAGGAAAAAAAAAATAAAATTGATTACAGTGTGTACAATCAATCTACAAGGCATCTTAATTTATTAAAAGTCTCTCTTTCTCTAGAAGCTTTGCCATTTATGTCATCATCACTCTTTGTATTTATTTATTTATGCACTTTGGTTATTATTCTACAATGTCTCATGCTCTTCAAGATCCTCTTTCTCTTCTCTCTTTCCTTCAATTTTGATGGCAACAAACCAATTCGGAACCGGAATCATGATCGTGATCGAGTTGCTGGAAATAATACTCTGCAGTTATAATGTAAAGTGAAAAAATAATCAGAAAGATTGGAACTTCCAAGAGATATGATCATAATTGATTTACTATAAGCACCAAATTTATCTTTCAAATTTGGGATAATTAAGAATTCGATACCTATCGAACTTAAGAAAATTAAGAGTTCCGAATAATTAAATAGAAATTTGGCCGAAATCTTTTATAAATATACAAACGACAAGCTTCGTTAGTACATTATTATCTAAGCAAATCGCAAACATTAAACTATTGCTAGCTTAGTATATTAACACAAGTTTAGCAAAAGCCTTTAAAGAGACAATTGAAACCAATATTTTTTATAAATAAATTATTAGAATCTCTCGAACGGTATTTAACAAAGAGTATGTACCTTCGGGTGTGAAGACGATCTTGAGAATTTGAAAACGTGGGAGAAAGAGAACGAGGAGAGGATCCGGAGCTGATTCTTCAATCTTTCTGGAAGAAGAAAAACAAAACAAAAACAAAAACCAAAAAATAAAAAATGAAAATAAAGAAAGCAATCAAGAAAACACACTTGTCAGATCGACCAGAACAAGTGACTCGGTCGAATTTATACAAGCTTCCGCTCTTTTATACGGTTATGTACTCGTTTCTGCTTCACCACAACCACGACCCCAATTTCGATCACCTAGCTCTATCGTAATTCATATGTACACCTTGTCTTCTTCGTTTCTGCGTGAATCTCTGGAAAAACTTCAGACATCAACCTCCACCGCTGGCATGTGTCCATTAGAACTAGCCATATGGTTTTGGTTCTGCCCTAACTGCATATCGCCATTTGATTCCCTACTCTTCTCGGAACCGGTAGAGATTTTCGGTTTTTTGTGTTTGGAGTTCTTCTCAGAACCCGGAGAGTTCTTCGTTACTATTCTCGGAGAGCTGTTGATTGCCCTGTGCAGTTTCCGAGCCAATTCCTCGTCTTTCTTACAATTCTCAACGGGCCGGTATTTCGTGTACAACAGCTGAACTGGCACATGTTTTTTCAACTTGTTCTTTCTAGGGTTTCTCTCCTTACAGACCATTTCTTCAGAAAAGCAGGCGACCAAATCCAAAGCGCTCTTTGCAGCCGCCACCGCCTTGGCCGCCTCTGCCGCCTTATCTTCGGCAGTGGCTCTGGCTGCCCCTGCCGCCTTGAGAGCGGAAATGGCAGCCGATTTCGAGGCAGCGACGATCTCCTCCGGTGAGAGACCGGCGTGATGAGAAGAGCTCAAGAGATTGCTGAGACGGGCGTTAAAATCATCAGAGGAAGGCGATGACGATGACGACGATGCCGATGCAGGCGAGGAAGAAGAGGAAAGAGAGATCTGCAGAGAATTATCGCCTGCGTCCGAAACCTGTTTCTTCAATCCTGCAAGCAGACGCTTCCGAGGCGGCAAAATCACGTCGGTTTCCAAATGATTAAGGTCGCATATATTGTTAGCCTCCATTGTTATGTTTCCAAAATCTCCGGGCTCCACGAGAACAGAAGTGCATTACCTCTGCATAAAAAATAAAATAAAAACGCATGAATCCAAGTCTTCCGAAGTCAATGCTTTCACGCTATATTATGAATATCATTACTGTATATGAAGTGTATCATTTTACTTGCAATACAAATCAGAAGAGTCCATTCTCTCTCAATTCTATACAATACAGAATTTTATCTGTATTGAATTAGCATTTATCCCGAGATCATCTTGAATCAATAAGAAACTAGAATTATAAATTATAACTCTTCTCAATGTATAACAGAAAGATAATTCAACAATTTAAAAAGCCAAACAATGCATACACGACAATGGAAAAAACCGGAGTTTCTTTGTTGTCGCAGAAAACAGGAATTCGGAGTCTAATTAAGCTCCAAAACATACAGTGCATCCGAATTACTATCAATGTGAAATTACAAAATTGCTCAAAAAGGAAATTTTTAGCCGAATTCATGGTTTCCAAAGAAAAAGAGTAGAACTTTACAGTTGATATCAGAAAAAATCTACAGGGCAATATCTCAAATTCGTGTTGAAGTAGAATTATAACTAAACCTAGAAATTTTCTAGTATTTATTACAATTTAAAGAAAGAAATCTTACCATATTCACTTGATTGATGTCAAAAAAGTTAGATTTGAAGATTCCCAAACCTAGCCTGCAAAACAATCACATTAATTTTGAGATAATTGAGGAAGATGAAGATTCCAGAGATCATTGAATATTTGAGGATAATAAAAATCAAGTATAAATTAAGAAGATCATTGAAATGCAGCATCAACTTATTGCCTGCCTCACTACCAAAAAGGAAAACCCAATTCATTGAATTTCACTCAAGCAAGAATCTAAGACTCTGATCATGCTTCAAAATTTCTCCTCAATCCAATTCCGCCTGAAATCTCGATTGGACAATTCAATTTCGCAATCACGATTTTCCGCATTCGCACGAAAACAATTGACCGCTCCAATTCTCAGGACAGGAGGATTATCAGAAGAAGAAGAGAGAATGAATGATCCACAACAACAAGCGGAATCGAGAGCTAAAGAGAGTAATCTGGGAACCTGAGGAATCAAGCAATCAATCAATGGTAGTTGGGATCATGGTTGAAGAAACGATCGAGAATTCTCTCTCTCTTCTCTGAAATTGAAGTCTTGAGTCTCTTCCGACAGAGAAGAGAAATGGGTGGAGTCAAAACGCGCGTTTCGGGGGTCGAAACGCACCGTTTTATCTGCTGAGACGTGGACGAAGGCCATTGTTCTTCTTGCTCCTCGCTGACTAGGATTGGATTGCTATCATGTCATCAATTCATAGCCGTATTACTCTACTTTTTATTTTATTTTAGTCAGGATAATTGTGGAAAAACTACTTCAATTTTTATCTAACCAAAGCTAGGACTAGGAGGTATAAAGTAGAAAATAGCCGCAAAAGTATCTAAATCAATAAATGTGAGGCAACTTGTTTCTCCGTTTAATATTTTGGTCAATTTTTTTGGTAAAGTGCTGCTAAATCATCTGGTTATCTAGCATCTTCTCATTTGAATTTGACAGGAAAAAAAAATCAGACAAAAAAATGTGTCGCCTCATAATTATTGACCTCGTATGCTTTTATCACTATTTTTCATTAAACTCATGCCTTAAAATATTTTTACCTGGACTTCCCATTATCCCCACTTGATTAAGCTTGAAAGCGGAAAAGAAGCAACTTGTCTTATTTATTTTAAGCTTCAATTATACTAATAAAAAAATAATGTTATGATAATAAAATAACTATTTAAGATAACTACTGATCAAATTTTATGAGTATACGAATGTCCGACACTAGTATTCTATAAGATAATAATATTTAAATGACAGCATTATATTTGACATGTACAGTGCTTTTGTTAATTTTAATCTCAGGCAAAGGTCAAGCTCAACCACAACCACTCCTTTATATTTTCAGAGTTTTATTCCAAGATTCACCACTTTTTTTTTTCATCCACCTATTCCCTCCCACAATAATTTATAACTGCATGCCACATGATTTCAATTAGCAAACTAATCATCTTGCCAAAAATCCATAGCTGGAAATCGCAATCTCGAAAGCCTGCATTCTCTCGCCGCGAGCGAGGCCGTTGCGGTCGTAAAATGATATCTCGTCAATCTTCAGATCGCCGCAGGCCTTGATGAGCTCTTCCCCAACGCGCTTGGCGGCTTCCTACGGGGTCGATAAACCAGAAGAATGAAAATTACGATCTACACAAATATACACGATGGAAGCGAAATGCTTACGATGGTATCACAAGGCGGATTCTGACGGATCGATTTCTGAAGAGTGCTTCCGTAGAATAGGCACTTGTTGTTCTGATCGTCGACTAGCGTAGCGTACAGTTGCTTCTCCGAGCAGAACACCGAGAGCCTTGGTTTCGTGGCCGTGCCATTGTACTGAGCAAGAGTGTAACGGTAAATGCGATGGGATAATTTACAACCAAAACATAGGATATCGCATTTCCGATATTTTTCCAAGAAAATTCGGTGCCTCGTATTTGCTAGAATTATATTTTAACCGTATTTACCGCTTCGAAAATTTGACCACAAATTATAACATATACTATAAACATAGCACATTCTTAAAACCATCTATATTAAATTAAATCTTGTCGAATATTGAAAAGATAACAATATTGTAAACCAATGTTATATCAGTAGAAATTTTATAAATGAATACTGTTGGAACAAAGAATTTTAGGAGTGATAATCTAGTAATGATAATTAAAGTCAGGACTATATAAATAATAAGTTAATCGAGGTTATTAATTTAACGAGCTTCTTAGAGATTAATGGACAAAAAGACTAAATATTGAATTTTTTTTTAAAAATAAAAGCCGAATATCGGTACTCAAATATCGATAAAACTGGTTTTAGCCGTTAGGGCAACATGGGAAAAGCAAAGCTACCTTCTTCTGCGCTCGTCGGTTTCGGACCTTGGCGCTCTCCGTCCTCGTGTTCGCTCGGGCTCTGACCACCCACGGCCTCAAAGCCAAACCTGTCGAAACCCCTTCGAGATTCGCAAAGCTTAGGAAAATCTCTATCTCCATATAATATACACGAAATTGAAGGTTTATACTCACTTGTGCTCCGAACTGGTCGGAAGTCAAAGAGAGTTGACCAGATCCTAGAGACATAGCAATTTCCCAGTAGCGACATTTTAAGTCTGAAACTGAAACTTGACACTTTAAGTAACTAGAAGATGAACACTCTGTCAGGATATTTGTCGAGCAATTTGCAAGTCTTTTCTTTTCTTTGCATATCCGGAGAAACTGTGATTAATAATCCAAAGAGACGGAAAACTAACCACGGCGGCGAGCGGCCGAGCACGACGGCACCGGAGCACCGGCCAAAGGGGCGGCGGTGGGAAGAGAAATATGAATATATATCTTGTAGGATTTACGTAACTTGTATTGGGAAATAAATTTGCCTTGTTTAGTTCTGAAAAAATTAAATTACTTTTTATGTATTTGGTAAATTATTTTTTTAAGAAACACAAAATTTATAATTTTTGTATATATATCGTAAAAATTAATATTCGTAATTTTTGAAATTTTCTGAAAATAAAAATATTTTTTAATTTATTATAATATTTTCTAAATATATTTATTGTATCAAACACTAAATAAGCTATTATTATTACTAATAGATAGATAATTTACTAAATATCTATAGTAAAAAAAAAACTAAAAATATTTTTTAAAACAAAAGTACAAAACTATACCAAACACCCTTATGCTCTCTTTTATGACTTGTTAAATTTATATACATTAATTCTATGATTTTTATCCAAATAATAATAATTAGAATTTTCAATAGTCAATTCATTGTTGATAAACTTTAAAGATAAATCCTTAAATAGATTCTCTTTAGACGATCATCAAATATTATATTTTTACATAATATATTCGGAAACTTTTTTTCATATGATTAGGATAAATGCGCTTAAACTTTTTATGACGGAGCATTTTATTCTCTGTACTTTGAATTTTAAAAAGTAAAATACAAATTAATTAATTAATTAATAACAGATAGACCACCAAACGATTGCGATGACGTCCATATACTCGAGATCTATTTTGACCAAATTCTCACAAATTCGGTCATTTTAATACACAAGAGCTACTTTCTGAGCAAATAAAACTAAATCCTGCAAAGTCCAGGAAGGAAGGGACTACAACCAATTACCCCTTTTTATATATTTTAAAAGACTTTTTAATTGAATATTGAGCATTGCATTTGCTTCACATAAAAAAAATAAAAAATAAAAAATCTCAAGCTCAACAAAATTATGAAAATTACATCAAGATTAAAACTTCACTAATCCAAATCTTCAATACACTGATTCTATTATTGAGAACAAACACAATATATATGCAGAGAGTTCGTCAACACCATTTCCGGATCACGAAACAGCGGAAAAAGAAGAAAAAAAAAACAACTAATCGACATTTCAGTACAATAATGATACAGCGGACATTTCTGGCACCTAAACAGACGAAGACGGAAAAATTGTTAAAGACGATCGAGTGCGAAGTACCTCTGCTTGAGCTCGATCCTATCCAAGAATGTCAAATGAGTGATCAAGGTCTGTTGCGGGAATCCGGAATCTTTGGATTCAATCAGCTTCAGGGAAACTACAAGGGGATTTTTTTTTTAAAATCTTTTTATTTATTCTCTGGGACGAGCGAGCCAAAGGGAACTAAGAGCACGGAGCCGGGAGAAATAATCGTGTATGGCCAGAAGCGCGCGAGCTGACTGACGCGTGGTCAAAATCCGGTGCATCTGTTGCAGCGTCTGTTGCCGCAAATTGTCTGCCTGTTTTTTTTTTTAATAACAAAAAGTGAAAAACCGACGCCTAATGTGTTGAAAGTTTGAAACGGGCAATAAACTCGGCATGACGTAAATTCAAAGGAAGATCATGGCGAATCTAGTCTCTTCAAGTTCCTAACTTTGAAACAAACTTGCAATTGTTGCAACGTTTTTCTTAACCTGGTTAAAATGGAAGAGCTTTTCTTTAAATACATTTTGACCCTAAATTTACTTTTTTTAGCATCCTAGTCCTTCCTAAATCCTAATTCCAAACTTTTCTATATTCAAATCAGAAAACAAACTATAAGTTATAAATCTAAAAAGATAGTTTCTATATTCAAACAGCGAATGCTTGTATTCCTTGGCAGGAAAATTTCGGGGACATGACTGTAAATTACTCTAAATATAATAGAACTTTTGAAGCTATCGTGACAGGGTATATAACGGATTTTACCTGGCGGATGAAGCCTTCGAGTGTGCCGAGCTTACCCATCGCCATGGCCATTTGGCCCATGTAGTTTGCCACGTTTCCCGATGAGCCCGATGACCCGAGGTTTCCGCTCGACAACGTCTCCGCAAGCGATTGCTGTAACGCTTCCATGCCTTGCGATAATGCGTCTTCGGCTTGTTGGGATGATTGCTGCAAGTTCGTAATCCCCACCAATTGCTGCTCCGTTAGAGGTTCTACTTGGTTCATGAGAAGCTGCAAAGTGAAACCGCGTTCTTCGAGATTAATTCGAATCTCCTCTATTTTGGTTGAAACAGTTACAAAGATTCCCTTTTGATTTGATAATTCAATAACAATGGATTGAGGACGGATATTGAGTAATTAAGCGAGTTTATGTTGATTCTGAGCATGGATATTGTGATTGTAATACATAAACCAGTTTTCTTGATTTGGGTTTCGGTTTCGGTTTAGAACAGAACAAAACCAATACCATGTATTGGTGCGATTTCGTGTTGCGGAACCAGTTTCGAAAGTCAAAATTTTTTTGTTACAATATTTGGTTAAGGAACCGAGAATCATATTAAGCTACTTTTCATGTTTGTTTATTCAGAGAACTAGCTAAACAAATATTTATTCCGAGTGACAAGACCTGTCCCGTCACACAAAAATTCAAACCTATGTAGCACAGCACAGATATTCTCAGTAGATTTCATGTATTATTGTGATTGTGTTACATAGATTTGTTTCCTAGATTATTATCTACTAGCGAGGCATAAACATAAAATAAATGCTAATAGGAAAATGAAAGAACGCAGTGAGAGCATACCTTGAGGAGCTCTGAGGAACGGAAACCGCCGAGCCATAAGAAACAGCGTTCGGCGGGTGTTTTCCACATGCCTGATAACAAATGGAACACGTCAGCCTTTGCTGCAATGCCCTTCAGCCTGAAAATGTCGTCGTAGTGCGCCAATACGCCATCGATGATGATCCGAAGCTCCGTGTCGCTTGCATGAGAGTTGACCGCTGATCTCAGTTCGTTTACTTGTCGGTTTTGCTCTTCCAACCACCGTGCGTATTCTACGTCAAACGCCATGGCGCCTGCAACAAGAATTTGGTGAACAAATTCAATGAAAAAATTTAAACTGATTTAATTCTTTTGGAGATTGAACACCACATATATTAATTACAAGATGGTACTCTTATGATGACTGGATTTATTTTTTCATGACGATTCTATTAGATTAAATACTGACAGAACTACAAGTTCACAATAATGACATAAAAGAAAAATTCATTTACGTTAGACCTGTCAATATGCATACATAATTCTACAATTTTCCGGGACTAGTCTGCATTGCCATTACTGTCATCAACACATTTCAATATTCCAACCTCAAGAAAGAAATACCATTTCCACTCATAGAATGAGCCTGGTCTCCCGAGCTTGATATGAATATTCCCTACAAAAAAAGGTGGACGAAAAATTAGATTAAAATCAATACGTAACGTATGAAGAATAAACTTTCTTCGTACGGGAGAATATAATCAAGCCGGCCACGGTTTCTGACCTGCTGTCGAGCTCGTTGAAGCTCCTGCTCCAATTGAGTTAGCTTCAAACGACTACTCTCTAGCTGTTGGACATATGCCTAAGGAAAATACATATATATGAATGAGACATACGAGTCACAAGGTTGAAGATATCAGGCTTAATTCAGTAAATAAATGGGATTGTTTGTTAATGGTTTTAAAGTCGCTTGTTAGAGCTTTCAACACGAACAATAACCACGCCTGAAATCTCGCAACATGATGATGATTTCATTAAAGACAATATAAATCATAAATTACTCTCTCTTCCCCATCATTTCATAAGATACAATACAATAAATATGGTACCAGAGTAATGGAAAATTTGAGTTGAGAACATACGAAAAACACCCCAAAAGCATGATAGGAAGACTAATTAAACCGTGGTAACACTGAATTTTTCCGGTCATCGACATCATAACTTTGCAAAATAGATCGTGGAACTAAGATTCACAACAAGAAGACGAGCATTAATCAAGAAAAAAAACAGCATTAAATACGAACACGAAAACCGTACCTTCTTTCTCAACCGGCTTTTCCTCGCGGCCTCGCGATTCTGGGCCAGCCGACGGAGAGTCTGCAAAGAACAAAAACCAAATCTCATCAGTTTCAAATACATTATACACCCGTGGATTTACGTATCTATCGACGGCGGGGAGAACTCGAAGCTTTACCACCTTTTGATCCGATTTATCCTTTGATCTATCACTGGAATCGGAAGCCACAGTGAGAGCATACTGACCTCGATCATCGAACTACACACCACAAACAAGAGAGCAATGCAATTAATTACTGAAGAGTTCATTGAACCCAGCTTCATGAACATCTAAAACCCTCAATAGCTAGCTAAGAGTGTAATGAAATAGTGAGATTCTCTTACTTACCCTTTGATTCTTCTCATCCGTGTCCACATCTGTGGAGATATCAGTCCTCGGACTGCCATCGGCCATGGCAGAAGCTTCCCAGGTCACTGTATCTATCGCCGGAAACGGACCAGATTCAGTGGTTGACTCTTCAGAAGCCGCTCGCTTGTGGGTTTTTCATAAACCACCCAAATTCACAAGCTTTCTCTCTCTTCGCCCAAATCTCAAGAAGGAAAAAGAAGAGAGACCCAAATCGAAAGGAGAGAACTTTTTCAAGGCCTTGAGCGAAGAGGATCCATAAATTCAAAAAAGCTTTTGACTTGAGCAAAAAAAGGCACGGCTTTTCTTTTTTCTTTTCCAATTCCACCCACGAAAAGGTGGAATTTTCACCGGAGAGATTGAGAAGAAGATGGGTTTTTGGTGTTGGAGGGGAAAGTTGCGATCTTTGTAAACTAAATATTTTTTTGCAGAAATATGATCGAGTCTTAGCGAGGGCAAAGACAGTCACTTTTGGCAATACTAAAGAGTAGGGGTGAACAAACAAGTCTTCGGTTCGGTTTTCATACTTATTTATATAGATTACCGCATTTTCGGTTTTTCTAATTTTAAAACCGAAAGCCGCACTATTGAAGTTTAAAACCAATTTTACCAATTACCGATATATCGGTATTAAATTCGGTTTAAATTCGGTTTTAACCGTATTTTTATGAAACGCAATATAATCATCATATTTTTGAAAAATCAAATTAGTACTACACAATCTAAGGTATAAAAAAGAACTAATTGATGAAATAATTCAAATAGAGTCGATTCTCTTGGCATGTACTCATAATTATTCAAATGGAAAGAATAATTACACTAATAACAAAAATTATTCAAAATAAAATAAGATTAAATGAATCAATGGATGAGAAAATACATGCCAAAACATTGTTATATAGATATTGAATGCTAAAAGTCTTACATTTATCTATTTTTAAATGTATAAAAACATACAAATTTAATATCGGGTTAATCGGTAATCGGTAGCGGTTTTTACCGTGAAACCCGTAACCGCTACCATTTAGCAAAAAGCAGTAGCGGTTTAAACCGCATCTTTCGGTATTTTAAAAATAGCATAAATTTTCGGTAGTGAAAAAATCGGTAAATTAATGTTATCGGTTTAAGATTCGGTTTAGGGTCTTTTTTGTACACCCCTACTAAAGAGCTAACAATCTCTTGTCGACAAATGGATATAGTTTTATTTCTCGATTCATTTCTTCGAGTAAAGCATTGGTGAGTGCACGTGACGAGCCCGTGTTTAACTCTTTGTCTTTTACCAAAAAGCTAAGACCAAAACCTGCAATAATTACAAGAAGAGCACTCTCTCTCTCTCTCTCTCATCGGATTTGACACGAAGCTCCTTCAAAGAGAGAGAGAGAAGTGACACAAAGCCAGAGCTCAGATGTACTTGTATTGTGTGGTGTTTCTTTTCACCAACTTTATAGTATAGTATAGTATAGTTGTCTAAATAAAATTTAGAAACAAAACAAGCAAATTTATAAGGTTGAAAAATATGCTTTACATTTTGATTTACAAATAGGTTTAGAACTTAGCTTCATATCTATCAAAATGTGTTTGAGGATTATGCTCTCGATACGTTTAAAATTACCCTCAACGTATGACGATCCTGAGCTGAACATATTATCGTTATCGCAGAAAGGTATCGCGACATGTTCATGACATTCATATCATGAAAGAAAGAAAAAATGACGATTTTCCTTTGCAATTATGGAAGTGATATCCCTAAAATATGATTGTTGGTGATGATTATTTGGCTGATGAGACAAGATTTGAAGAAATCTCACCTGTGTTTATAATGGAGAATGATGGTAATAATGAATGAGGATAATTAATTAATTGGTGTTTTTCTCTTTATTGGTTGAATAGATGTCAAGTATCCAATGGCAATGAATACTTCACACTCATAGTCATCATAGATGAATGGATCACTGCACACTCCCTAGACGTCTTTCTATCTATATAGCATATATATATATATTATATAAAGTTATAAACTATTCCCCAGAAATATGGTTATTTTACTTGTTTTCTTTAATCGGTAGTGATTTGACAAGAATCCATTTGTTTAGTTTTGCTTTTCTCCAATTACGTCAAAGAAGCAATCCTAAAAAAGAAAAGAGGAAAAAAAAATACCACTTAAATTAGGTTAAAATTAATGAGATTCTAGTAATCTAGTATAATAATACATTATGATTTATGTTTAATCTTCAGAAGAAGTCAGAACTAAAGTTTATAGTTCATAGGTCATGAACACAGGATACATTTCATTACACCATATTTATTGGTTTTTTCCCATTTAACATATATATTTTGAGCTTGGTCAAATTGCAAGCATTCAAGCTAATGTTTGTAATTTGCATAATTCTTACTAAGAAGCAAATTGCGCAAGGATTTAACTGAGCCCCAACCCGAACCCGAACCCGAACTAGCTGCAGACCAATCATGCATCATAAAAAAAAATACAAACAAAAAAATGAGACCGAAACCAGACGAGAACATGAGCCAACGGGGCCGTACATTTTAATCGGTTATATGATGCTACAATAATGTATGAAGTCAGGAAAGTAATAAAGAGAAGAAACTGTAACTTGAGTTACAAAACCATGGTTCGACATCGATACCAGAAGACGCGACTGAATTATGTCCTTCCAACAGAATGATACAGAAGCAATTGCGAGAGCGTCTTTATTTCAAAACGGAACCAACGGACACAAATAATTCAGTGTTCAGAAGTAATTGGTTTTGTAGAAATCTTTGAGGAAACTAGAAATTCCTTGATCCTGTGTACCCCAATCCTGAACAAGCCCTTCCTCGCCTACCACGTATTGCCCGATAAGGTGATGGCGCTGTTTTGCGTGCTCCAAAACGTTATTCAGCTCTTCCGTTCCCTTGAAAAGCAGCATATCAATAACCTGTAGATTTATACCATTAGAACGGTATGATAAAACAAAATAGACTAGAATGTAAAATAGCAAGCTTCTATTTTATTTGTTTATAGAAATAGCAGAAACCCGACAGCACCAATGTGGAAGTAAGTTGAGAAAGATCAGTATTATATCACAGATGTCTAAGGATGATCCAACTATATGATAATTCCGATCCCGATCATATGCACGGAGAACTAAAAACCAATAAGGCGAAACATGTGCACCCAAAAAGGACATGATCTATATATGCTTTATACATTCGTACAAATCACCAATACGAACTAGAACACGTGACCCCAAAGTGATGCAGTATATTCAAAAGCATTAGTTAATATCATGATCGAATCACTAGTTTCTTTGCTAAGACCGTTCCGAGTTCTAAACAAATGCTTAAGCTAAGCTAAACTAATAGCTAACGCATAACATATGAACGAAGTCGGAACATTTCGAGATATAAATAGACTGGAGGTAATTCCTTTTCCAAATTCAGCTTCAGAAAAGCTATATCTATATGTATGAATGTCTTTACATTTTGTATAAACCCGAAACAAGCACCACAAATATAATCTAATTTTTCAAGAAATCATCTTTTAAGTTCCTTCGGCTGAGAGTTAACACTCTCACTAGCTGCCAATTTGCCATAAATCTTCTCGATTCACCATCGAAGAACGCCGTCCCCCAAACCCGGAAATGAACCGCCTCACAGCTATCTTCTAAACAGCATACACAATGCCATAACAACAATGCTAATTGCTCCAACACAAGTAATTAGCACAAAGAGAATTCTTGTAATACTGAATGGCTTCAATTCAAGGGCTTTCAATAACCCTCGATCATTCTGAAAAATCCCTAATCACTTCACTGAAACTTCTCAGCAATCCACGGAATTTCCCGATTCCAATTTCAGGAAAGATAAAAAAAAAAAAAAAACTAATCGGCAATTGAAAACGAGAGAGAGAGAGAGAGAGAGAGAGAGAGTGGGACCTTAGGGTTTTCGAGGTGGGAGTTCTTGCGGATCTGGGCAGAGATGGAGGATCGGAGCTGGGAGACGGTGACGACGTCGTTGAGATTGTAGATTTCGATGACGGAGGGGATGGAGCGGCAAGCCAACCGGAAAAAGTCGAAGACGCGGTGTCTGGCTTCCTCCACGGTCGCCGAGTTCGCCGTGACCTTCAGGGCTCTCCCGAACGACATCTTTGCAGCCCTAACTGCTTCTCTCTCTCTCTGCGAAGAAGACGAACTCACTGGATGGATTCTACGCTACGCAAAACGACGTCATTTTTTACTATATAATTTTGACAAAAGTACCCAAACTTTGGTTCAGCGAAGCAGAGGTTTAAACGGGGAAAATTGCAAAAATAATCTTAAGTGGGATCTCATTGCAATCTATATCCTCCTTCCGCACTGTTCATGTTTTTTTAGTAGTGGGCCTAATAAGAGTATAGACTGCACAAAAATTCCAAGGGAGTTCTTTTAGCCTGTTTTTCTCGGTTTAAACTTTAAAGTGGAAAAAGTGGCAAAAATATCTATATCAACACATGTGAGACGACACACTTTGTTGTTCAATTATTTTTGTCAACTTCAAACGAGGGGGTACTTTTTAGTAGATTAACACGTAAATGTATATCTTAAATAATATGATTTAATAATATTATTCTAAAAAAATCAATGTCCGTAAAAAAATAAAATGGAAATACATCACCTTATATCTTATTGGCTGTAAATACCTCTATCACAAGTATCACTTATCATTTCACTTTAAACTCTTACTACTTCATTAACAATTTCTGAATATTTTTATTTTATTTTTTAAAATTATAAAAAAATCCCCACTACTTTCCCGAAATTTCAATAAACTTAGAGATTTTTGCCCTTAAAATTATTTGTTTTCTTTCTAAGCTTCAATGATTATCAGATTATGTTTACGTGAAAACATTTGAGCAATCTCTGCAAGAAGAGACTCACAAGTGTATCACTATCACTTACTATATAACTCCATTGTCTAAAAACCAACTGGCTAGGATTACTCATAATTCTCTCAATATCATCATCAACTAAAAGCTTTTACATCTCTCCACATTCAGAAATTACACAAGCTAATTTCGGCTTGTTGTTCGGTCCGGTAGCCACATTTTCGATCTTCCTTACGACCAGAAGCCCGTCTCCAAGAACTCTCTGCATAAAGACCCTCAACAATTAGCGCTCTACGAGCAATTAAGCAAAAAGATAAAAGAAGACGGTTGAGCCGAGCGTACCCCAAAAACGACATGTTTGTTGTCAAGCCAGTCGCAC
The DNA here is from genome assembly GCA_954871525.1 of Parietaria judaica. Lineage (NCBI taxonomy): Eukaryota > Viridiplantae > Streptophyta > Magnoliopsida > Rosales > Urticaceae > Parietaria > Parietaria judaica. Next base: position 7,312,563 of record OX940862.1, read on the forward strand.
TTAGCGCAAGTAAGGAAGAACTGCAATCGAAAAAGAAATAGTTATAAATAATTCAAGTACCTCTAGATTCTTCAATACACTTAACTATAAATAACAAACTAAAAGCAAAGAGTTATGTGCTTTTGCGAAGGAAATCAAGTCAATTACCTGACTGCCATTAGAATTCGGTCCGCTATTTGCCTGAAATAGTCAACAGGGAACATATTGCATCAGTGCAGAAATCATTTAACGAGACGTACTCATTTCGAAATAAAATTTCAACGAAATCGGTAGATTCAAGAACGGGACTATTAGTTTGGACAATTACTGTAAAACCTGCATCTACAGTGTCGTCTAAATGTAGAACACATTATCGACGGGACGATAGAATAAACATCTGAGCCCTACTATGAAGACTTCCTCAGAGAATTGTTTTAACTCCTTCGAAATCATTAGAAAAAAAGGAACAATGTTCGGAAACTATACAGTTGATTTCAATAAATCCAAGCTCCGATCTCCATTGAAAAACAAGTCGCTCCAAATTAATTCTGAACAAAAACGTCGACAAATTTAACCTTCTTGAACTCGGAACATAGTTTATTTTTGCAGTCGACGAGAACCGAGAACAAGTTGTATAAACAAAGTCAGAATACTTCAAAGGAGCTCCTAAGACGGTCCTGTTTCGATTAAACCGACAAGATTGGCACCGGGAATCCCGACAGATTTCCGCATTGTCAGGACATGTCCCGGGTTCGTGCTCTTCAAACGACTAAACCACGAAAACTCAGTCTTATAGCTAAGAGCTTATTCAGAAAAACTTGACAACGTAATGCAAAGATCTAAGAAGCTGAAATCACTACAACGAACTAAAATGGAAGCAAATTGGTATGTACCATTGACAAGAGACCAGGACCAGTGTGCTTGGCGATGAAGTTCTCGTCGTCGAACTTATGGCCGTAGATTGAGATGCAGCCACTGCCATCGCCCTGCGAAAGCCATGGAGAGTTTTTCAGAGTCTCGCGGAAATTAGGGTTTGAGAAGAGGAGAGAATTTTTGGGGGTACCTTGAGGAAATCGCCGGCTTGGATCATGAAGTCCTTGATGACGCGGTGGAAGGGGCAGCCCTTGAAGCCGATGGGGAGGCCGGCCTTGCGGAGCTCGCCGGTGCAGAACTGGCGGAAGTTCTCGGCGGTGCGGGGCGCGATGTCGGCGAAGAGCTCCATCTTGATGCGGCCGGCGGGGATGCTGCCGATGGTCACGTCGAAGAACACCACCGGGTTCTTCGGGTTCGCCGGGCGCACGTGCCACTCCACCGCCATCGGAGAACCTTCGATGACCTCGGAACTCTCTCCCTTTCCTCTTCGGAACCTGCCTGTATAAATTATATATATATATATGTGTATCTATAATAAATAATTATATATAGAGAGAGGAAATGCTGCTGAAGAATCGAGAGAGATGAAGAACCTGAAGAAGGGTGGGACCCACTCTTTGTGATATCACAATTTTCGGGCAGGACGGGCTAGCCACCGGAACGCGGCCCCGTTCCGAGCTCCTCTAGGGCTCGGGTTATCCGTGTCCGTTTTTTTTTTCTTCATCTAAATCTTTTCAAAAATATATAAAAATCAAGTAAAGAATAAAAACGGGGCAGGCACGCGAACGCCCGCGCCGAACAGGACGAGGCTTCGGCTGCCTGCGCCACGAATGCCTTTGGAAACACCATGATCATAGCATGTAAATGATAATTCAAAAAATATTTCAAATTTCTTTTCCGATCGCTCGTAAACAAGAACGCGATGCGATCAAATTAGATATGATTAAAGAAAAAAAATGTATAAATTTATGTTACTATTCATTATTATATAATTAAATTAAATGAGTCTAAAAATAGTCTCATAGTTACCCAACAAAATAGTAAAGTAAACCATTTTGAGCAATTTAAACTTTTTGAAACTTAATCCTTGATAGATTAGCCTTATTAATGCAAGAAACTTTATTTATAAAACCGATTATGCATAAGATGTTGTCATATTGGATACAAAGTAAGCAAAAATATACAATATAAAAAATAACATGAAAATGAATTACAACTTAATTTTATATATTAATAAACTACCACAAAATAAAAAAGAACAAGGAAGTGTAACAGTGTATACATGCTTTTCTTTTTTTGTGTTTGTTTGTGTGCAGTTTAAGCAGTGGATTTGGGAATCTTGTACTGTTTCTTGACGAACTGAGAGGCCTCGTAGTCGGTCCGGTGACACAAAATTCGCAACAGCGTCTTCGCATCCGCTCCCAGTTTACTTCTGCTTCCTTGCATTTCCAGTCCCCCGAAAGATCTTAAGTCGTCGATCAGTTCTCGGGTCTGCAATATTATACAAAACGAAAAAACTGGAATTGGATTTATTTCATTATTTTTTTTATTTTTTTTGTAAATTCAAAAGAACTCGAGTATTTTGTGTGACGGAATGCGAAAATAAGCCTACCTCGTAGCCTTGCAAGTTTATCACATGCCGAACATTTGCCACCTGATTTTCAACTACTCCTCGAGGGAGCCCGTCACCGCCGGAAATAAAGAATTCCTATGAAATTACTCCATAAATTAGATATTTATAGAAGTAATCCATAAAATGAAATTATCGTTTTCGAATTTAGTTGGATGGAAAATAGTATTTTCAAATCCAATTCAACGTCACAGTTTACATACCTTCAAAACTTCTAAATCTTCTTCAAAAAGTTTGGCATCACTTATTGTGAAAACCCTAGCCGGGCCGCCGTCTAAAAGAACTCGAAGTAAGCCATCCTGGGAAAAAGGACACATTTTTCCTATAAATTTAAGTCGATTTTTTTAACACAATTTTGTAATAAAAAAATGAAGGTACTTGCCAGTGAAGCTTGAAGGAGGCTTGTCACTACGCGGTCTCGGAGTGGCTCTACGATAATATTGCATAGTTGACTAAGTTCCTGCACAAAAATTTAGGTTCAGACAAACTCAGTTATTGGTTACTGGTTCGGGTCAATGGAAGAATCTCTTAAATCAGTTCCCAAGTTCGATTAAAATATTGGTTAATAATCGGCTAATATTTGGTTAGAACTTGTTAATAATGTATTTTATCATATACAAACGTAAGAAAACTATATATTTTACATTAAAAAAAATGTTTCGACTATGAGCTGATCACCTGATTTTGCCTCAAACCACAACCAATAACGCCAATGAACGATCAATTCGGTTAATCGGGTTCGGCAAAATATTTGATTTTATCGTGTTTTTGGCAAGATAAAACCAGCAAGCACGAATATAGAATAATGTACATAATGGGTAAATTTTAGTGCATGGATAGGTCTAACCAGGTCAAGAGGTTCGATTACTGCCTCGAATCTGGAGAGAGAGACACTCGGTTTATATAGATTCTCAATGAATGGCTCCCTTAAATCCCAGAACACAATTTTGGTTCCTGTAGCAAATTGACGTATACGCTATTCGGTGACTGATAATTTATTAACAAATAAACAAAGTATATGTAATGTAGATAAAATAATTACCGGTGAACTCGCAAATGCGATCAATAGCGGTATTTATATCTTGTCTACTCCGATCGAACGAGTCCTTTTGTGCGAAGCTTTTGGATTTCTGATCCATAGATTTCTCTACAAAAGAGGACAATATCTAAATTGATTAGGGCATTTTAAATAAGAAGACGAAAAATAAATCACAAACTAAAGATACGCACTTATTGACTTCTCATTCGGCTTTCTCAATGACCATCTCTCCCAAATGCTATCTTCCAACTTATTAAGCTGACTAATCGCATACTGTACACACCAAGACGAGTCTTTGTTTGTCAGTTGAAAAAAAAATAACTGATAAAATAATCCTCGGATTAATAACAACTTCAGGAAAAGCTTCTGGATAATTAAATCTCAAGCTTGTACTCACATGGAGAGTGTTTGACTGAATGCATAGTGTCTGAGTCGTTAAAACATTGATTTCCGTGGATTTTCGCACATCCGGAAGCCTCGGGTCAAACAGTTCTTTCTTTACGAAAGCCTTGATTCCCGATTCCTTACTGTATCGAGTGAGAATCGGTATAGGAGGAATCAAATCTTCCTTGCTAGCTGAAAAAAGATATAATAATATCGATAGAAAGAAAAAGAAATAAACGCGACTTTTCTTCAAAAGAACATGAGTTCTAGAAAATATTAACACGGTATCTAAGTATCTTTACCTAGATTGCCAACAACGTGATTGGCATAGACTTGAAACGCGTTATCTACGCCACTAAATAAGCTGCTTAATTCAGAAGATCTCATCGGAACTTTAAGGGCAAAAAATTGATCAACAGTCTGTAAAAAGAATACATAGAACCAAATAAATTGTTATCATCTCGCAAACGCTAAAGCCTGTAAAATTTATTGAATGCATATTTAGCAATATATCTTTCAGGACATGATATTAACGTAATAAAATGTATCTTATTCTTTCTTACTCATTTAAGCTTTTGTTGATTCCAAAAGTGGATTAAATCAAATGAAGAAAAGGGAAAATTAATACTAAACAGAAAAGTTCTAACCTCCTCCACGATCCTATACACTTCAACAATGGAACTCCCGTGCCTCTGCTGAGGTGATATCGGTTCCCAACGCTGTTCGAAAACAAACATCATACGGTAAATAAATAAAGGATCAACCCAACCTAAGAATAAATAAATAAGTTAAATGTAAATGTACCTCCTGCACGATTGCCCTTTCAACCCAACCTAAGATTCTTCCAAGTTGCGAATTGACCCAACGCAATACCAACGTACCGGATACAGATTCAATCTGGAATGATTTCCCGAGAATGAGTCAGATTATCGAAGATAAATAGGATTAGGAAATCAAAGTACATCATCATTCACCAAGATGGAGATTTACTTCAACAAAAAAAGTTAATGAACATTATTTCAAATGACTAGGCAGGTTGTATAAGAGTTTTTGTTCTGCTATTTTTATAATTAAAGATTTATTTTTGATTGTTTTCCCTGTGGGCACTATCCTTGTGCACTTATTCTTATGCCTATATTTTCTCCTCTCCTTTTTATGAGAAAAATAAATAAAATAATAATTCTGCACCTGATAAAGTGACAGTCTTTTGCATAAGACCTCTGCATTTTCCTCTTTACACGACGACCTGATAAGTGCAATAATATACTGCTCAAGGGCATCGGCTATCGGAAACACCGCTACTACATCTTCAGTTAGATGTTCAGCCCCATCAAGGAATGGTTTCTGAAGAAAGGAAAAAATAAAGAATTATTAAAAACACTGAAATACACTGACCAATTAATAATTATTAACTGAAATACACTCACCAACTTGCTTCCATAAAGCCTGTGGAGAAGCGACGCCGAGACAAAAGCTGCTTGTGGATTCCTCTTGGATAAAATTGGCATAAACACGGCCGAATCTTTTTTCAGTAGCTTCTTGCTCTCTTCTGCAAGCAATGCCAAAGGATGATCATGCGTCGTGCCTTGTTTGTCGACATCGTGCAATATCTGTGTGTAAACAGAAGCATATCAGAAAAGAAAAGGCTGTGAACAGTGACGGTAAATCTGATTTTAACTGGTTAATAATTCTACCATATGAAATTGTTTTTTATATCGCTCACTGTAAACAAGAATTACAAACTAATTAGAATTTCGAAACCCAAGTGTTTGGTCCCGAATTGTGGATCTCATAACCGGTTTAGAAACAGGTGAATCTAGTTTTCTCTATTGTGTCAACCCTAAATTCAAGAGAGATACAAAGCTAGCAAGCCAAACTAAATTACTAAATACTACTAAACCAAGCATTATACTTACAGTCATGGCCGAACCATAAATGAACCCTAAACAAAATTAAATAATACAATATTTCAATAAATATGAATAATGTAACATAGATGTACGTCTTACCCTCGCAAATGCATGCTTGATAGATGATGATATGTACGACTCTATCTGCTCTCTATCCGTAACAGACTGCATAGCTGCCTGTTTAAGAGGTTAAATGTCTCGACTTTAGCTTATTCGAAACAGATCATCCGTAAATTCATTTAACCAAACAAGAGATTAAATTGAAAATCTCAAAAACACTAAAAAAATATATAATATTCTATTCGATGAAGAAGAAGTTTCATAAGAGCCCAGTACATACTTCAGGTTCCTCCATTAGTAGCCTCCGAGAAATCATTGCAACCATTACTATTTTCTCCATTAGTACCGAATCCTGCAAGGTAGTAGGATTAGATTTATTATTATCTCATTATTGCTGCAATATTAGAAATATAATTTCTTAAATTAGAGATATTTTTAGCATATTTTTTTTTTTTTTATCAAAAGTACGTTGCCTTATTTGAATAACAACTAGAAATCTTCCGACAATGATTTTAGTGAAAACTTAAATACTTGACGCAGTTACCTCAGAAAAGTGAAGATGATAGTCTCCAAGGTGCTTATCTGCCCATTTTCTAATGGGCAGTAAAAATGCTTGTAAGAACGAAAACTCTCGGGATTCGCCTTCCACTTTAGTAAGCATATTTTTCAACTGACTTCTCTCTTGTGATCCCCGTTGTTCCTTCAACGGTATTTTCTTCAACTGCTCGATTGCATGTTCCAAAATTCCTTGGTTGCTCGTAATAACAAACTGTGAGGGAGCACAATCATTTTCACAATGACAAAGTTAGATTACTCAATTATACACTCCAAACCTATTTATTAATAATTTAAGATAAATAAAAGTTACTTATAAGCGAGACATTTACCTGGCGGAATAATACCCATGCGTAACATGTATGATGTATCGTCTCCGTGATTCCTAAAACACGCCATGTTGACTTAAAGAGCTCAAGAACTTCTTCTACTTCCTGATGACAAATAAACAGGCTGTAATGAACAACCAAAATCTATACAAAATATTTTTTACAATAAGATCATTTTTCACCCCGTAAGACCAAACTATGACAATCAACTTTGAAGGCCCTTCATTTTGTACCTATGACCCTATTTGGCCCCTCGATTTGCATTTTTTTTTCTTCATATTTGGTTCATAATTTGGCCCCAATATATATAGCTACCAACCAAAAATACAAATTTTCGTTAAAATTGACGGAAGGGCTACATATGGACAAAAAATACAATGTCGAGGGTACAAATCAGCCATTTTACGAAGTGGGAGGTCAGATAAGAACAAAAATACAAAGTCACCAGCATTTGTAGCCTCCATAGATAACTGTCCTTTAAATTAGTTCATATGATTAAGTAATTTGTGTTAAAGATACTTTTTCTTGTTTTTTATCGGTGCTGGTTTATTGCAGACAAGAAGAAGAGAACCAACCTCTGCGAGACTTCCCTCATCCAATACATCAAACACACTGAGAAGCAATTTCTCGTAGAGCCTAACATTGAGGTGATAGCCATCGGCCCAATGACACACTTCCCCTGTTAAGTCTCCCCGGGCTGGTCTCTCAGCCAAAGGAATGCTGATGTCTTTCAGAGATCTCAAGCATTCGGTTCTCTGGAGTTCGCCACTCGAAGAAGGAAGAAACTGAATAGGAGAAATACCGTCAGAGAAAATTCCTTTCATAAATCACTAATTTGTAAAGAACAAATCATAGGATAGGGTGATCGCAATGAAAAGAATCCGCAAGATTGATTGGACCTGAATCAAGAATCAAACACGAAGCAACATGATCCCTAAAACTAATTAGTAGTTCATAAAGGTCTAATGACGACCCCTCAAACGACATTTATAATGGGCAGCACAATTTATTCAAATCTCCTGTAATCTAGATGATCCCTGAAACACACCTCAGATTCCTCAATCTTGGCCAAAAGAATCCTAAGTTCGCTCGCTTTGCGTCCAGATTCCCCAAATCCGACAGCTGGGTGATTAATTAGCCCTTCCTCCAGCATATTTAACTGAAACATTAGCAAAGCTTTAGTTCAATGTGTAAAAAACCACTTTATATAGCCATTGTATATAAATCCGTGCGAAAGAGGAAAAAAAAAAAACTTACCTGCCTTTTTTGCCAACGTATAAAGGCCTTCTTGTCAGAAAATTCCGTACGTGAAATACAGCATAACAACTCCAGTGGGACAAGTAGTGAATCCATTCTCTTCCCCGTTTTTCCTGAAAGAGCGTTTAGCAATCCTTGTCTCGTCCTGATATCCATCGCCTCGGTTATCTGCAATTATATAAACCCATTACTCTATAAAACATAAATAATTGAACAGGTAAAAAACCACAATTCACTTAAGGAAAATCGTGAAAGAATCATAACAAATAATCACGGACAAGCTGAGACATTTAAAGATAATATTATTTTCGTACGGAAAAATCACATTTTCTTCGAAGATTGCGTTGAACGTTATACGCGAAAATAGATGCTTATATTTACCTCCATCTGGACACGCATGGTTTCCAACAAACCAACCAATCCCGTAGCTCGTTGATCAGATTGACTAACAATGCTTTCGGTTTTACTACGGCCAAGCTTCCTCATAAGCTTGGATCTCTTGTCTTTCTTTTTCTCCTTTGAGGGCACAATCAGACCCCTGTTTAGCAGGTTTCAATATATTAAAAATCAAGAATGCCGGAGGTAAAGATAGAATATTAAAAATAGGATATAAAATCAAGAAAATTTTAGATATAAAAATTAATTTGTTTTCAAGAAGACCACATCTGCGATTCTATTATTTCATTGCTAAAGGAACTTGCAGTTCAAGGTATCGGGGAGCGACTTTCACATATTTTACACACGAATGCCGGTATATAACTTATAACAAGTCGGCGAATCTATACCCTGAAGCACCGGCACATGCCAATAGGATCTCATAAGCAGTCTCACGGAGATCATCGTCTGTGATACCTAGAAGAAATAAAAGAATAAACAATACTCAAACCAGCGTAGAGATTATGATTAAATAATTTGGACAGTAAAGGTTAATATAAAAACTAACTATTCTTGTTAAAGTCCGTGATCGAGTGCGATTGTATGTGTGTTTATCAAAACATTCGTATTTTACTAACTATGAAGCAAGGTTAAAGCATACATGTCTGGATTCATAACCTAAACCTAATTAATTCCTATATAATGAATGAAAATATCTATACATGTTTACAAATATATATTAAGAAGTACCTGTCACAAACGAAGGTAACCCCACTGCAAGATCCGTCGCATCATTCCGGTTTCTTCTCGACGTCCTGATATTATCTTCTTCGATATCGTCGTCGTCCTCAAAATCTTCAATGTCATCAACGGTAAGCTCTCGAATTTGTGCAGAGTTGAATGACTGGGATTTCGACACACTCGATACACCGTTTAATAAATCATCATCGTCATCCTCATCAGGTTGTGGGAGATCACACGGTTGAGAAAGCATGGTGGGCGGATTGAAAACACGAGGCTGAGTGAAGGCCGGGGCAGGTGGCGGCGCCCTTTTAGGAGGAGACCCTGAAAGCTTGGAATCCGTAACCAGAAAATATTCACTGGCCGAGCCTGAATTATTCTGGTCAAATTTCGGAGACCAGGCAGAGAATGACATGAACAAAACAAAAATGAGAAAGCTCATTAACAGGCGAATAAACAAAGGGGGATTACATCAACATACAGCTTATACCATTTGCGGTAAACCGACATTGTCGTGATAATCTCGAATCGCCTCCGAAAGCTCAAGCATTCCACCTGCACTCAGCGAATAACTTATCAGAAAAAAACTTCGATTCGCTCGGAATCACGGATGCGAAAAAGCTCTACCCTTTTTGGCACAATTGAGGGTGTAATCGACGCTGACTTGATCCAGATCCACGTCGTCGAGCGTCACGGCCCCGGGAGGCATCACGACTTTCTTGATTAAGCTGCCGGAGAGTATGAACTCGAGAAGAATCCGCCGGTCCCGGCGGAACTTCTGAAGAAGCTCCAGAGAACTCTCGCTGCATTCATCGCCAACCTTCAGTCTTCCAACACAATTTGCACAAAAAAAAAAAAAAAAGAGAGAGAGCATGGAAATAGAGATAGAAGAAGAGACATACTCTTCCATCTTGCAGAGAAATGCTCAGTAATCGCTTCAGGGAAAGGAGATACGCAGTTCGAGCTCGAATTCCTCCGACATTGTCGTCTCCAACCAAGGTCCGAATCCAATCCCTTTCGATTCGGTCGCGGAGCGAAAATCGGAGATTCGAACGAGCAATTCACGTACTGACAGTGACGCTCCAAGCACACCAATACAGAAACATATATGACGATTACTATGGTCTCTTTACCTGAGATTTTCCCGGGAAACAAACAGAAAGCGGCGATTTTCTTGAGACGAAGGCGTTGAAGAATAAAGATTCGAACTTGGAAGAATGGAAGTAAGTGTGAAAGAGATTGGATCCAAGAACAGCTTATCTGTCTTTTTCTCTATTTTTTTTATATTTATTTATATCGACAAACTATTCAGTAATTTTGACCTTTAATTGACGTAATTATTGGGATATTTAGATTTAGATTTAAATTTAAATTTATTATTCAGTGATTATCTCACACTCACTGTCGGCTAGATTGTATTATTAATTATGTGTTATAAATTCACTAACTTTGCACCTTGAATTTAAGTGGTAAGAAATTTGGTGAGTGGGGTGTTTTTTATGGAAAAGATGATGGAGAGAAGTAAGATGTGAGTGAGATAAATGTAAGTGTAGAAATGTGAGAGGTGAATTTTATTCATCCACTTAGGGGGGTATTTATAGGAAATTTGGAGCATACAATTATTGACTAATATAGTGTGAAAATAAATGAGCATTTCACATTATACATAACACTCCCCCTTGGAATGCTCATTACAAGAATTACGTGTTCATGCTGCCTCATTAAAAACCTTACTAGGAAAAACCCAGTGGGATAAAAACCATAGTAAGGAAAAAAGAGTGCAGTCACGTAAAGCTCCCCCTCATGCTGACATGGGTGATAAATTCTGTAGTCTTCGCATCCCGATGTCATGAACATGTTTTCTGAAAGTTGAAGTAGGGAGCGCCTTTGTGAAGAGATCCGCCGAGTTTTCGCTGGAACGAACATACTGGATACTGATGACATTGTTCTTTTCCAGTTCTTGAGTAAACGAGAAAAACTTCGGAGGAATATGCTTTGTTCTGTCGCTTTTGATAAATCCTTCCTTCATCTGAGCAACACACGCAGCATTATCTTCGTAAAGTATGATGGGATCATCATTTGTTAGAAGACCACTTGTGGTTCTGATATGCTGTGTCACGGATCTAAGCCACACGCACTCACGGCTAGCTTCATGTAGTGCGATGATCTCAGCATGGTTTGATGATGTCGCAACGAGTGTCTGTTTCTGGGAGCGCCAAGAAATTGCAGTCCCTCCGCAGGTAAACACATATCCCGTTTGGGATCTCCCTTTATGTGGATCTGACAAGTAACCTGCATCTGCATAGCCAATCAAAACTGGTTTTGTATTGTTAGGGTAAAATAATCCCAAATCAATTGTTCCTTGGAGATAACGAAACACATGTTTAATCCCATTCCAGTGTCTTTTAGTAGGAGCCGAACTGAATCTTGCTAATAAATTAACAGCAAAAGCTATATCCGGTCGAGTACAATTAGCAAGGTACATAAGAGCTCCAATTGCACTGAAATATGGTACTTCTGGACCAAGAATCTCTTCGGATTCCTCACATGGACGATATGGATCCTTTCCTACATCAAGGGACCTTACGACCATTGGGGTACTCAATGGATTTGATTTATCCATATTGAATCTCTTTAAGATTCTTCTCGTGTAATTTGATTGATGCACAAGTATCCCTCTTTGAAAGTGCTCAATTTGCAAACCGAGACAATACTTTGTTTTCCCAAGGTCTTTCATCTCGAATTCTTTCTTTAAGTAAGAGATTACTTCCTGAATCTCTTCATTGGTCCCAATGATATTTAAATCATCAACATAGACAGCGATAATCACACAACCAGATGTTGTTTTCTTGATAAAAACGCAAGGGCAAAGCGGGTCGTTAATATATCCTTTTTGTAATAAATATTCACTTAGTCGGTTGTACCACATGCGTCCGGATTGCTTTAACCCATATAGAGACCTTTGCAATTTGATTGAATATCTTTCTCTGGGTTTTGAACTTGATGCTTCAGGCATTTTGAATCATTCAGGGATTCTCATGTAAATATCAGTATCAAGCGATCCGTATAAATAAGCGGTAACAACATCCATGAGGTGCATATTTAGTTCCTCATAAACAGCTAGATTGATCAAGTATCTGAATGTAATTCCATCCATGACAGGAGAATACGTTTCCTCAAAGTCAATTCCGGGCCTTTGAGAAAAACCTTGTGCAACAAGTCGAGCCTTGTATCTCACAATCTCATTTTTCTCATTTCTCTTTCGAACAAATACCCATTTGTATCCAACAGGCCTCACATCTTCAGGTGTGAGCACTATAGGCCCAAAAACATTGCGTTTGTTAAGTGATTCTAATTCAACATCAATAGCCTTTTTCCATTCAGCCCAATCATGTCTATTTTTACATTCGGTAACAGACCGTGGTTCAGGATCCCCATTATTTTCGTCCATAACATCGCATGCCAAATTGTAACAGAGTGCATCATCGATGTCCATATTTCGGTTCCATATTATACCTGTAGTGGCATAATTAATCGAAATTTCTAGATTTTCCTCATTGCGTATTTCTTCAGGAATACGTTCCTCCATATTGGGGTCATCTTGTTTCTATGCTCCTTTTCTTTTTCGAGGATTTTTATCTTTGGAACCGAGTGGTCTCCCACGCTTCAGGCGTGTTGTGATTTCATGGGTGACTTTATTTTCAATTTTCCCTTTTGGAATCTCTATTTGGGCAGGAGCGTTCTCAGCTGGTATATGAGATTTAGTCCCTCTCTTTGTGTCTGTAAATGCATCAGGAAGTTGATTTGCTATATCTTGCAAATGCAAAATTCTTTGAACTTTTCCTTCACAATCTTTTGTGTAAGGATCAAGATGCAATAATGTTGGTACAGACCATGTAATTTCTCTTTCCAGCTGTTTTCTTTCTCCCCCTAATGCTGGGAAATTTTCTTCATCAAAGTGGCAATCAGCAAAACGAGCTGTGCAAATATTTCCAGTTTGAGGTTCAAGGTATTTAACAATAGATGGGCTTTCAAAGCCTACATAAATACCAAGACTTCTTTGTGGCCCCATCTTTGTTCTTTGGGGTGGTGCAATAGGCACATAAACAGCACAACCAAAAATCCTTAGATGGGATATATTTGGTTCTTGGCCGAATACAAGTTGCACTAGGGAGTATTTATGATATGCACTTGGTCTGATGCGAATTAATGCCGCAACATGTAATATTGCATGACCCCATACCGAAGTAGGAAGCATTGTTCTCATTATCAATGGTCTAGCAATAAGCTGGAGGCGCTTGATCAATGATTCAGCCAGACCATTTTGTGTGTGAACATGAGCAACAGGATGCTCGACATCAATCCCAACTGACATACAATAATCATCGAATGCCTGGGATGTGAATTCACCGGCATTATCAAGTCTGATTTTCTTGATCGGATGATCGGGAAATTGAGCTCGCAATTTGATTATCTGAGCGAGTAATTTAGCAAATGCCATATTGCGAGTTGATAATAAACACACATATGACCATTTGCTAGAGGCATCTATCAATACCATGAAGTATCGAAATGGTCCACACGGTGGGTGAATTGGCCCACATATATCACCTTGAATACGCTCAAGGAACATAGGTGATTCTGTTTCAACTTTTCCCGGTGAAGGTCTTATGATTAATTTTCCAAGAGAACAAGCTTTACAATGGAATATTTTTCCTTGAGGGATCTTCTGGTCCTTCAATGGATGTCCATGTGTATTTTCAATAATTCTCCGCATCATGGTTGAACCAGGATGACCTAGGCGGTCATGCCATATGGTAAATATTGGAGGTTTGGCAACTACCATATTTGATTCAATTGCACTTATATACGTAAAATGCAATCCTGTGTGGAGCATTGGTAGTTTTTCAAGTACGTATTTCTTCCCCGATTTATGCATTATAATAAACATATATTTCATGGCATTCTCAGTTGCAGACTGAGTATCAAATTCATGAGAATATATATCCTTGAAACTCAACATGTTTCTTTTAGATCTTGGGGAGAATAAGGCATTGTTTATGGTAAACATGGTGCCATTTGGTAATGTAAAATTCGCTTTACCAACTCCTTCAATCAGATCTACAGGACCTGATATTGTATCCACACTGGCTTGTGTTGATTTTATGTTTGAGAAAAACTTTTTATCCTTCAATATTGTGTGTGTCGTTCCACAGTCGAGTATACAAAATTCTCCAGCTTCACGATTAGCTTTGTCCATTTGAAAAACTTTAACTAAAAACAAAACACAAATTTTGATAAGAAAGGTAATTAATTAAACATGAGCATTAGTCTATTACACACCTTAAAAATCATGACATATTCTAAAAAGAAAAGACAAACAAACATCGGACCATTGGGCTTCATTCCCAAAAGGAATTACATAATTCATATTAGTTCCCAAAACACAAATTTTGATAAGAAAGGTAATTAATTAAACATGAGCATTAGTCTATTACACACCTTAAAAATCATGACATATTCTAAAAAGAAAAGACAAACAAACATCGGACCATTGGGCTTCATTCCCAAAAGGAATTACATAATTCATATTAGTTTCCACTAGTCGCTTGTTCAGCAAAATCGCCAACTGTGTCAATGAAATCACCATTGAAGTCGGATGCTTCGAGATGAGTGGATTCGTTATTGTCAATAAAGTTGACTTCTTTCTCTTTCCCTTTCCCCTTCATGGACTCTTGGTAGAGTTTGCATAAGTGTGGTGGGGTTCGGCAAACTCTTGACCAATGCCCTTTAGTGCCACATCTGAAACAAGTGGTTTCAAAGCCTTTTGGGGAGATCATCTCTTTTCCCTTTTTAGAAGGGTCATCGTGGCTCCTCCCGTGTTGCTGTTTTTTATGATAGTAGTTAGCGGACTTATAAGAGGGATTATAACCACCTCGTCCACGTCCGTAACTACGACCACGACCTCGACCTCGCCCACGACCTCGGCCTCGCTCTCGACCCTGAAAATAGTTCTTGGGCTCAGGCTCGTCAGAGTTGATAGCGTTTGCTTCAGGAAACGCTTTTGAGCCGGTCGGGCGAGATTGATGATTTTTCATCAGCAACTCATTATTCTTTTCTGCGATAAGGAGACAAGCAATTAGTTCAGAATACTTTTGAAAACCCCGTACACGATATTGTTGCTGTAGGGTTACATTTGATGCGTGGAAAGTAGAAAAAGTCTTTTCCAGCATTTCAGCGTCAGTTACCGTTACCCCACAAAATTTTAAGTGGGTCACGATTCTGAACATTGCAGAATTATAGTCTCCGACTTTCTTGTAGTCTTGGAACCTTAAAGCGGTCAATTCATCGCGAAAAATGGGGAGCATTACATCCCTTTGGTGATCGTATCTTTCTTTGAGATTTTTCCACAGCTCACTTGGATCTTTCACAGTGTGATATTCATTTTTGAGGCTTTCGTCAAGGTGTCGACGAAGGAAGATTAAAGATCTCGCCTTGTCCGTCCTTGACGATTCGTTTACCTCCTTGAGTGTCTCAAGAAGATTCATTGATTCCAAGTGCATCTCAATATCCACTGTCCAAGGCATGTAATTATTGCCAGTGATATCAAGAGGGCTGAATTCAAGCTTCACAAGATTTGACATAGTGGTAACTAACATGAAAATAAAATAATTCATTAGATTTAATTCAAAATATAAAAGTCTACAAATATTGTAAATAATAAAGCAAGATACATGAATACAACCATCTTAAAGGAAAAATAAAATTCCTCCGGTGTAATATGAAAAATGAAAATACTAACATTAAATACAAGGATCATTATGGCTATAAAAACTAACATTAGTCTAGTCATTTTTCGGCTAAAACTTGGAGAGAAAATATGAGGTAGAATAAGAGATGTGAATTTTGTATGGTTTGATAAACTTGTATTTATAGTGTAAAAACTAGCCGTTTATAGCCGTTATATAGCCGTTGGAAATACACAAACATAATGTAATTAAATGCTATAATTAGGTTATTGATGATATGTCATAAAATGAGATGTAAAAATAGTCAAACATTATACATATATAATATTAATCATAAGCATATTGAAAATGAAGTAGTTAAAACTAATCTCAATAATAATTTGATATTACTTGAAGATAATTTTTTTTTTAAGATGTAAATCACATCATTTTATTATAAGGTGGCATAGCCTTCCATTGTATAATAATATGATGTTATACATAAGAAAGTTAAATATTATAAATCATATTACCATAAGGTGGCAAAGCCTCCTGTGTATGGTAAGATGATGTTATTCATAAGAATAATTAATTATCATAGATCCCATCACATTACTATAAGGTGGCAGAGCCTCCTGTATATAGTAATATGATGTTGTACAACGATAATAATAATTATAAAATTTTCATTCCACAGTTTAATATACCGTGTTCTGAGCTTACCGTAGAGTGATCGTGCTGATAACGTGTTATAAATTCACTAACTTTGCACCTTGAATTTAAGTGGTAAGAAATTTGGTGAGTGGTGTGTTTTTTATGGAAAAGATGATGGAGAGAAGTAAGATGTGAGTGAGATAAATGTAAGTGTAGAAATGTGAGAGGTGAATTTTATTCATCCACTTAGGGGGGTATTTATAGGAAATTTGGAGCATACAATTATTGACTAATATAGTGTGAAAATAAATGAGCATTTCACATTATACATAACATTACGAACATTTGTCAATTATATAGTTTTTGACTTTGAGTGATGTGTAATAAAACAATTAAAATGATTTAAATATAGGTGAATTATGAAGATAAATAAATTTTATCTAAAAGAGAACCAATTTCGTAATTGTGTTATCTGATTGCAATAGAAATTCTACTGAAATGTTTAAGACATCGTTCTTATTCGAAGTGTATGTTATATATTTTTAATGAATTTATACTTTATTATATTATTTTAGTGACATAAATTTCAACATATATAAATGTCGTTTGGTATAACAACGCGTAAAAAAGTGGTGACTACTTTGTATAAAATTTTATGCGAAAATTGGAATCCAAACAGTTACGAGAAATTTCAATAAATAAATAAAATAAACACTACTAATTGAATTTTATCTAATTAAATATCAAAACTCTAAAATTACTCAAAGTATTTTTGAATAAATTTGCTTCTATCATTTATCTTTTAGAACTATCTTAAATCAAGAGTACGGTTATTGACTTTTATTTTTATTTTTTTTAAATGCTAGTGTTTGATTAAATAAAAAGGCCATTAATGATGCTTTGATATATATGTAATTATGTATATATATATATTCAGATTTCTCAAATTTTAATATAATAATCTTTCTAAATAAAATCACCCATTAATCGAGTCTTGTTAAGGTAAAAATGTAATTTTAGGTAGTTTGATTCGGAAAAAAGTGTGCTTAAATCTGTAATTTTAAGTAGTTTGATTAGAATAGAAAGAAGAAGAAAAAAGGTGATATAGCTTAAAAAACCAGAAAGTAGAAATATAGGGGTAACATATGCACCAAGCAACACCATAAATGAAGAGCATAATATTTCTTCTTTATCGAAATTAATTCATATCTACCTAAGACGGAAGTTCTCGACCGGTCCGAAAGGTTAAAACCACGCAACCCTAATTTCTGACTCGGAAACAGAAATTATTACACGTCAGCAAATCAGAGAAACTAACTTACATCAGCGCACGGTAGGGGCCGGGACCCGTGGCGGCCTCTCTACAATAACATACCGCTCATACGATTCCCCGACCCTTGCCGGCTCATACCGTGTGGACTATCAGAATTTACACGCAAATAAACAGGAGTTTACGAGTCGGGCTGCTCGGTCTTCAACGGCTTTCCCGAAGATGACATGGCACTCCCGTTCTGAAGGTAGAGGCTGTTGGCTACCATGGAGTCGCTGACCAAGCCGACGTCCACATCGTCGAAATTGAGTGTGCCTCGGAGCTTCCGGGGGCTGAAAAAAGGGAAGTGTTACGGATGAGATGATGGTTTTCTAGTGTCAAATTAAAATTGAGCGACTTAACAAAGAGCTTACCCGTGCCCGTTTAAGCGGTTATTGATTGCAGACAGGTCTTTCGATGGGCTTTGATACGCATGGGTGCTCTCGCCGAGACACGCATAGTAGCTCTTCGAGCTGTGGGAGATGAGCGCGTCCATCTGTTAATGTAAGACAACTGGGATGTAAATATTTAAATAGGAAACACATCAAAATAGTGTTTCAACTTGAAGACCAAAATTAAACAAAAAACCTAACCGAACATTCTGATACATTTAAAAACAGCGTAGGACCAAAAACCCTACCGCAGAAAACCTAACTAAACAGCCGCACCGAGTCTGAAATCTCAAAAAAGTAAGAAAGCTAATGTAACCCTACAATGATACGGAACCACAAAACTCGTTCCTATCACTACAGGATGACTGAAAAACTAGAGCTATTTTACTTTCTCAATTCAAGGAAGGCATCTTCTCAAAGGATGACTGAAACAAATGTAACAACGAGCTTTAATATCGCCAAAAGATTGACGGGGAAAAGGTATATGGCGTGATCTATAAAGTCATAACTAATGCGAAACTTAAGGCCAAACAGCTTTGAAGATTATGTATAAAAATAGATAAAAAGAAAGAGGCATATCGGGATACGAAAAAAATGATGCGAATACCTTGGATGATCTCAATGGAGATACGTATACATTGTGTGTTGCAGAGACTTTCTTCGGGGACATATCAGGTAGGCTTGGAAATGGCGATACCTTGGGCGATCCAGGACATTGAGCTGTAATATATCATAATGATGACAATATTCTTATTGGGCGATCGATTTGAGGGAAAAACGTTCATCAAAGAAAAAAAGAAAATAAATTACCATCATTGTTAGGGTTCATCTCAGGAGCCCTAGTTGTTTTCGTGTTCGTTGCTGAAGGCCCAAGCTCAACCAACAGAGTTTTTACGGCCGGAATGAAAACTTTATTGTAAAATGTAATGATGTCCACATGATCTTGAGTCAATATCTGCTTTTTTCAATTATGGTTAGACTTATAGCTTCCTACAAACGAAAATAATAATAAGAATTAGGGTTCCAACTTCCAATAATGTACCCCGTTGCGGCGTGCTGATGAGGAACCAACATACACGCTTCGGAAAACTTGCGATTTACATTGCGGTTGTTTGCTGTAGGTGAAAATTATCTCCTTGAAGGTGAGGTCCAACTGAGAGATCTGTAAGCCAAAACACAGAGGGGTAAGTAACGGGAAATGCCAGTCGGAAATTCCAGAATCTTATAAATTGTTGGCGAAATAGACCTTGGCCACTCCATAGAAACAACACAGGATAATCTGGTCAATGTGGAGGTTAAAGAAAACCGATGTTCGCTGACCAAGTATTTGCTGAAAAAGATGGTAGACACTTTCTCTTATCTGCTGAGAAAGTTGAAGCCTTTCAACCATGCCGTTGATTCTTACTGCAGCCAACTTGGTGATCTACAGCACATGATACGAGACATAAATCAGAGTAAGAATGAAAAAACAAAGAACTGAGAGTGAATTTGTTAAGACATTGTTTATGTTTGTTTTAATCTTGTAATTCGGTATTTTCATTAACTAAAGGTATTTAGCATTGATTTGGGTTTAGCGGTCTTGTTTGATTAGTAAAATCAGCTGCTGAACATCATTGAGAGAGCTTTTCTAGTCTAACTCAAGAATTTGAGAGTGGGGTTTATGTGGATATGGTCGATGATTGTCAAAAGAAACTTTCCGTCAAATCCGGAATAAATATATAAATAAAAATAGAAATTTCAGTCCTGGCACATCTGACAGGAATTATACCTTGCTGAAGAACACATTGATCCCTGTCTCTGCACATGTTTCTCCTCCACCACCTGGAATCGGCCGCGTTGGGCTGTAGAATGAAGAGTATTATCTTAAAAACCTTAATCAACAGAGGAACAAAGAGCAAGATCATCCGTTGTGCATTGTACCTCGCGAATGCAGACTGCAGCGGCGGGAGTTTTGGTTTAAGATTATTTGACGCTAAAAAACGATCCTTCACTGGTGACGTAAACAAATTCCGCTCCACTAATACGCTTCGATATTCTGAGCTTGGTCTCTTTGGAGATCTCATATCCCCATTATTACCTGAAAAATAACATCCCTAAGTCAGATACATTTGAAACCATGTGTATGTCTATGGTGCGGGCCGGACCGATCCAGGAAACCATTATATAAAGCTCCTATATTTTTTTTAAGGAATTTGGGAGTTTAGTGGGTTTTTTGGGTTGGCCCGGCACACTGAGACCTATAATTAGTTCACTTGATGTAATCTAATTGAACGTCCACCTGGCAACTCATGTTTCGGTAACGAAGGTAAAGGAGGAGATACTCCAGAAGAGAAGTTGATATGCAAAGCAATCGCATCCAAAGACGCCATCGGTTCTGCTAACAAACCCAAACGGTTTATTTCTGAGGAGAGAGAAGGTCTGGCGACAGTCAAAGAATTGTACATCGACGAGCCCTTTTCCCACACCATGCTCTCCAGAAGCCGTTCCTCCAAGGAATTCAAATGCCGCCGTAATTCTCTCGGGAGAGATTCTTCGTGACGAATGAAACTCTCTATTACTTTGCTGAGGTCGAAAGCGGTAATTCCTGTCCTCTCAAGCACCGCCGGAAACAACATGGCGACGGTCTTATGGGTCGCTAGAACTAGCTCAGCAGAGCACGCAAGCATGCATCTATGAAACCTCTCATTCGTTAATAAAGAGGTTAAATTACACGGATGCAGAATCTGAGCCTCGGCTCTACACATTGCCTCCAAAACCCGATAATATAACTTAAGTGCTTCGAGTCGTCGTTGTTCTGCCCATATTCTGTCCATGAGATTGGTACTTTGCAGACTGTTTGCTACACAGGAATCACCAAGGGCCGTGCTAGGAAATATAGCTTCCAGTATTATGTGTGCCCTTCGTGTCACATCGTTAGTCACATCCTTATCGCATGAAACAAGGAATCGTTCCAGCTCAGCAGAGGGTTTTGCAGGGAGCGGAGAAATTATGGTTCTTAGCCACTTTGCAGTTGTCATTGCAGTGCTCACAGGGGTAGCGGTTGCGTTTGAGTTAGGACGACAAGCATGAGAGGCAGGAGAACGATGCGGTGAGAGGGGACTTGTGATCGTTTTCGTCGGCGAAGCTATTGAATCAAATTTCCTCTGCACATAAAAAGGTTGGAGGATTATGATAAAATCCTAATAAAACCACTTTGGGAAAGGTACATGTGCAAAGAAACTTTCTAATTTATAGAATTATGAGCACAAACGAACTATCTGATATGTGTGGAAATGACCCATGTAATCAGAAAATTGCACACATAAACCCTGGAAATACCTATAGCACAGTTACCTTGTTTTTTATGT
Source organism: Parietaria judaica (assembly GCA_954871525.1). Lineage (NCBI taxonomy): Eukaryota > Viridiplantae > Streptophyta > Magnoliopsida > Rosales > Urticaceae > Parietaria > Parietaria judaica. Next base: position 7,334,125 of record OX940862.1, read on the forward strand.
TTCGTTAAAAAATAACAAATTTATAAATAATTGATGAGAAAAACTCATTTGCACAATTTTAAAAAACTTGAAAATAAATATTGTTATTTGCTATATAAGACTTTATAATAAATTATCAAAATATAATATGTTAATACAATAATATGGGAAATTTTCAGATTTGAAGAGTCATTTGCGCACACATCGTATATAATATATCATATATCAGAAGGGTCATTTCTGCCCAAAGCTCTTATTAAAAGATGCAACACAAGATTATGGGCAAACCTTGACACCAGTCGTACTTGTGGAACCTCCAGATAAACTCCTCGATTGAAGTAAACTGTCATCCTCATTAATAAACACTTTCTCGTCCAACTCACCATTATTCGAAATTGCATCGTCGTAGTCTTTTTCTAAGATTTCTAAGTTGGACGAAAAAGATGTGTCCATCAGATCTTCAAAAAAGGTCAAACCATCTGCTTTGAGAGAATCCGATTAATCAAAACGGCAAAAGAGCAGAATGTAATAATAATTTATGACACGGAGCTTTTAAATAATAAATATACCTGGATTAATATTCTCTAGATTTTCATTCTTGCAGTCAGATGCTGGACGGGGCTCCTTCTTCAAAATTTGAGCTATCAAAGAGTTGGCTTCTTCCATTCTCTCTCTTACTTCATCTTCTGAGCTTTCATACATTTTGCAAAGTGATGCAAGAAGATCCACACCTTTTCCTTCTTTTATCACTGGAGTAGAGATCAGTGTGGTCAATATCAACGAAGAATACTATACTGAAGTAAGAAATCTGAAACCATGTATCCAGATTTCTAGAAGTCCAAAAACATACCTAGTTTAGAAGAATCGTAAATGCTAAACTTTCTGTAGCGGATAGGGACATGAATTATTAGAATAGCCTGCAAAACCAACGAAAGACTTCAATAAAACAATAAGAAGAAATTGTGAAGCATATACTTATAAAGGCTTCAAAACGAGTATAAAAAATGACAACTAGATATCCCCTTCCCTGTGATTTTTTTTTACACTATCATTTAGATTGCAGGTACTACTTGTCTTCTTGCTTCCTTAAGCTGTTTTACATTTGACCAAGACTTAATTTTCTTCTTTTTTTACGTTCTTTCCATTATACCTAAATAAAGTGAATTAAATTATTTAGTCATAATGCATAGAGCATACGCATCTCACATGTAAGAAAATTAGTGTTTAGAAAATGGATCAAGCATCTACAGTGTGAGTAGCTTATTATCCTGACTTAAGCATCCACTGGTAATAATAAATAATGATATACACTGACCAATATCGAGCACAAACAGTTGGTGCAAGTGACTAGGTCTTTGTAGCGGCTGAAAACACGCGTGCGAAAAGCCAAGAACAGCAACCATCCAAAACGATGGTACTCAGAAAGATAACTGGTAGGGTGCTCACCACTACCAGGTGATTGCTTCCCCATATTTGCATCACTTGCCAAGAAGAACTCCAGGTATGCTCGTTTGTAGAACCTTAAAGAAATAACCAAATACATAAATATCAAGGCAACACCAAAATAAGCTGTAGTAGTCGGAAAAAAAGTTGTTGAGTGAAAAAGGATCAGAAAAACAAAATGAGATGTCCAATGAAGCCCTAATTCACATTAATTCATGGATACACAGTTCAATTTCGCCAAGAACGCTTGTAACCCACATCAACCCTTACTTACCCCTAACCCAAAGATGAAATGTAGACAGCAAAAACAAAAACAAGGATTACGTTGGAACTCAGAATATTAGATTGAACCAAATACTCCTAGTCAGCACTGAATTATCCTTGAGCAAGTCGCGAATCTCCCAATCATGAAAACTTCTCTCTCTATCTAATTTTCAGAAAGCTGCAAGTACTACGGATCACTAACAAAGATCAGATCACGAGTTGGCAACACCGGTAAGTAACAAAAACCCTGTCCTTTTTAAACACATCATGGTTCCGTCTTCAAACCAAATGCCTAACAATAATGGTTCCAAATAATGGTTTGAAGTAAGAGAATTCAAAACAAAATTTGTGAGGGCGGACAAATATTAAAAGCACTACACTCACTTGCTTAGTTGGTTCATGAGAAAAAAATTCGCCTGCAACTCCTTTGCCTGACAAAGCAAAAATAGTATCCAAACTAACATCAGCAAAAATGGAGTTTCATAAGACCCTCAAAATGCAAAATAGTTTCCATCATCAAGCTAATACCTCGAGTCTGCTCTCCCAATCTGCACCGTAGAGACTGCTCAAAACCGAACCCGCTCTAACGACAAATTGAGGAAGCTCTTTGAAGAATTCCACAATGCTGATAAACAACAAGAAAATTAAACACAGACCCATAAACAAACCAAAATCAAATTTACACCGGTCCGTGTCAACTCACTTCAATTTCGCAGCTCGCAATATCTTCCATAGAGTAACCCTAACATCTTTAGAGTATTCTCGGACTTTATCATCATCTTCGCCACCCTTTGAGCTCAATCGCTTTGCGGTAAACAAAACGAACGCAAACCAGAAGCGCTCTGCTTCCTCAGGCTGACAAAAAGAACAAAGAAAAAAACATACATTTTTTTAGTTCAAACGAACAAGAACAATCTCCCGCCAAAATTTCCTTCCAACACCACAAAACCAACCCACCGTTCCCGTTCCGATCAGCGAAGCGTTGCTCTGCAAGAGAGGCTTGGTTTCCCTGAAGAGCTTCACAGCCTCGGCGAGCGCGTCGGGATCCAAACCGAGTCCGGTCTGCGATTCAGAATCACCAAGCTCAACGACTGATCCCAACAGCAAATTCCAAAGGAAAAAAAAAAAAAAAAACCTTGATGAAATCGGCGAAGCGAGCTTCGGCGGGGTCGGCATTCCCGCCATTTTTGGAGTCGGCGCGTGAGGGGGACTCGGGAGCGGGAATCGAAGCTTTGGCGGAGTCCGCCATGAACGGTGGTCGAGACGAGAGGTCTCCGACGCCGAGGAAACCCTAAACCCTAGAAGCAGCTCTGGAGAGAGGAGAGAGAAAGCGTTATCTGCGAATTGCGCGAGGAGAGAGAAAGCGAAGAGGCTGATCTGGGACTGAACCGGGAGAGAGAGAGAGAGAGAGAGATGGGTTTTGGATTCCTTCGAAGGGTTAAAGTTGGAAGGAGGGAAAAAAATGGGCGAGATGACGATATTGCCCCTCTCTTTTTGGGCATTTTGGTGAAAAGACGGGAAAGCCCTTGGTGATATTTACTCCAAAAAGTGGTAGCGGAGGAGCTACTGATATAACGGCGATGTTAAGATGAGGAAACTCGCCGTTTAGGTTTAATCTCGGTTACAGAGATTTATATTATTACTATATTATATTATTATATTATAGTATATTATTATATATCATATTACACGTGGATAATATTAACAATACGGAAATTTTATTTACGTATCCTTTATTTTTATTTCCGTGAAAAATTGTATCTTCTGTTTTTGAAAATAGTCCAAATATACTCTTAGAGTTTTATTTTATTCATTTTGATTTTCTAAAATTCAAGTGTTACTTAGAGTTTTAAAATTTGATTTGATTTTATAATTCCCTCTTTGATATTGTTTATCAAGTTTAGAAATGAATATGTTCACCACCAGGTAACAACTCCTAAATAATAAATGCAAATCCAGTACTAATAAATTTGTGACGTTTCTAAAAGTACGGCCTATAACGACACTTATATAAAATTCAGGGCCAAAAATAAATTTAACTCGTATTTTCAGACACATTACATTACACCTCCATTTGGAGCCAAAAATAAAATAAAATTATCCGATTCACTCTCCCCAGACGCGCCGGCGGCGAGTTATTGCCCACGCGCCGCCACACCCTTCGGAGCCCTGACTCCACGGAGCTTACAAGCAGGTTCGCAAGTTTCTTCATTCTTCGATTACATTCATTCATGGTGTTTTCTGTTCTCGTTTGTTTCGTCATTGCATTCGTTTTCGCTCCTCTGAATCCTAATGGCATTTTTGGGCGATTCGATTCAATTCGTTTGTTTGTGTCGATTTCGGTGTTTCAATGTCTGTTTGATCAAATTCGAACTTGCGATGATCTCCTTGCAGAAGATTGGTTGAATAAGAAAGGCCATTTCCTTGCACATACTGTCAGTAGAGTTCGTCATTTTCATTGCTGTTGAACTGTTAGGGTTTACAGATAGGTTGTGTTTGACCCGGGCCGTTTCGTAGCTGCACGGCGCGACATTTTTTGTTGTTGAATATTATGGGAGTTCTGTCTGTGGTATGAGCATTTCGGATTAGGACTTTAGTGTAATTGGTGTTTTCGGATTAATTAAACGTAACTGTCGTATATATTCGTAACTCTCTCTTCATTACCGCGGTTTTCTTCCCAAATTGGGTTTCCACGTAAATTGACATGTCGATTTTGTGTTTGCTTTAGAACAGTCCGCTTTATTTTTTCGTTGTCAAACTCCTCAACCAAAGAGTATAATGGTAGTCTTTGTTTGTGTGTATTTGATGCTTACTATTTTGATTACTGGACTTGATTTGGGTCAAAGAGAATTAAGCTTTACTTTTTCCGGGTACAAGTAGTTTAACGGTTTTCCATTTCAACTCTAATATGTAAATTAGTAACTCTTAAATCTTGGGTTGTACTATTTTGAAGTTTGTTGAATACTCTGATTTCACGATTTCACAGATATTTGCAGATTGATTGTTTACTCATCTACCGAGAGTTAGCACTGACTAGTGTACAATATGGTAATTTTCGTGTTGTAATTTGTTTTATCAACCCGAAATTATTTTTTATGATTATCACTATCGATGATGCCGATTCTTGAATCTCGCAGGAAGCTTTCAAAAATGCTATACTACAGCCGGGCCCGCCTGAGACTTTTGCTTTACAAACAGTTCAAGAGCTTATAAAACCTCAGGTACCCGCAAACCTCAACCAAAGAACTAGTTTTCTTCTTCATTTTTTTTCTTTCTTTATTATATACTTATTTGTATTTGGATTAATTTATTGACAGAAACAAACAAAACTAGCCCAAGATGAGAATCAGTTGTTAGAGAATATCCTCCGAGCTTTGCTTCAGGAACTGGCGGTATGTTTATCTCTTGATGTTGGAATTAAAAATGATAGCACTCGCAAAGTATACAGTGGCTTAATTTTGTTATTTTTATAGGTGGCAAGTACATTTTCCCATTCTTGTCGTAGTAAACTTTAAGTCTACGACTGATTGTTGGTTTACCCATTGTATATTCTTTACTTCAAAATGACTATAGTTTCTTGCTTGTACTAGTCTTCGGCAGCTCAGTCAGGGGAGCCAATAATGCAATTTGGGCAATCGATAGATGAGGGAATAAGTGGACAGTCTCACATTCCTCGTCTTCTAGGTCTGCATATGCTATCATTTGTACAAACAAACACACACACACACACATATATATTTATACATATAAAATTCGAACATCTGTTACACTCACAGTGGTATAGTATAAATTCATTCTTGTCGCTACCCTATGAGTCTAATATGTTTTCGTGTTGGTTACTCCATATATACTTAACTTTTGAAATTATAGGCTTATGATTAATTTTTTCAGAATAACACATATATATATTGAGTTTATGTAAGGCTTCATCTCTTGTTCGGTCTTTCTCACAACATTTCTTTTGTCATTCCGTCGTTTGAACAGATGTTGTGTTGTATCTTTGTGAAAACGAGCATATCGAAGGGGGCATGATTTTCCAGTTGTTGGAAGACTTAACCGAAATGTCTACAATGAGGAATTGCAAAGATATTTTTGGCTATATAGAGAGTAAACAAGACGTTCTCAGGAAGGTTTGTTTACCTTTATTTTCTTATTGAAAAAATATCTATGAGTTTGGATCTTCCACTTGGTTTTTATTTACAAAGTACCCGCAGGTCGAGCTTTTTGCTCGAGGTAAACTTGTAATGTTAAGGACGTGCAACCAACTTCTTCGGCGCTTGTCAAAGGTACTCTATTGTTTTTGTCTTTCACTAGTTTAGAATAATTTCTGCAATAGCAATGATTTAATGCTCAATACTTGAGCCCTTCGACCATGTCAGAAGAAGATACTCGAACACGAACCATATATATTTAGAATTTTAGATAAGTCAACACAATTTATAACTTGGCTTGAATCAACAATAATAATTGGGAGATCTCATTTTTTGGCTAAAAAATTATAATTAAACCAGCACTTATTTAGAATTTAATAAATGTGTTTACAGGCAAACGATGTGGTATTCTGTGGACGAATTCTTATGTTTCTCGCGCATTTTTTTCCATTATCCGAGCGTTCAGGTATATTTCGTAGTCATAATTCGACTATATCACATCTCTCCCACATAAGGCCTTTTTCTATTCATCTATTCAGTATTTTGTATTGAACTTTTATTATCCTTTTTACTACTTGCAGCCGTGAACATAAAAGGAGTTTTTAACACATCAAATGAAACGAAATACGAGAAAGACCCCCCAGATGGTACATTCTAGTTACACCGTTTCGCGATGATCTCACCTTTTTTTTTGTTTGCAGAACACGTTTATGGTTTCTGCAACAAAATATTTAACTTTTTAAATCTTTTCTACGGCTTTCAGGCATTTCCATTGATTTTAACTTCTATAAGACCTTTTGGAGTTTACAGGTAAGCTGTGAACTTTAGATTATAGCTTGTACAGAGAAATTGGAATCACTTTCCTATATATTTATGTTTCACTTTCGTTATATTTCTATATCTTTATTTGCAGGAACACTTTTGTAACCCTACCCCCCTAGCTATTGCCCCTACCAAGTGGCAGAAGTTTGCTTCCAGTTTACTGGTAAATCTTATTAACCATTTTATTTACTTATTTTCACTGTATTTCTTAACTACATATCAGAAGTCGTATCTTGATTTTTGAGCTTTATAGGTTGTGCTAAATACGTTTGAGTCTCAACCCTTAAGTGATGAGGAGGGAGATGCCAATATTTTGGAGGAAGAAGCTGCGAATTTCAGTATAAAGTATCTCACAAGCAGTAAACTCATGAGTTTGGAGGTAAGAAGTGCATAAAAATCTCCTGCCAATATAGCTTCAGTCTTCTGATTGACCTAATTTCCCGTGTTTGCTCGGGTAACAGTTAAAGGATCCAAGTTTCCGACGCCACATTCTTGTGCAGTGCCTCATAATATTTGAATATTTAAAGGTTCTAGCAATTTTGCAAATCTTCAGAAGTTTCTATTTTTTGACCGTACTTTCTTTGACTTAGTCTGTTTTGCCTATAGGCCCCAGGAAAAACTGATAAAGATTTGCCTTCTGAGAGTATGGTAAGTGGTATCTTTTTGTCTTCTTCCAAAGAGCCAATAGTCGTTTGTCTCGTGATCCCATCTCAAATTTATTGATATATTTCCGCTTATGGCGGACAGGCGGAGGAATACCTTTGTTAGAGTAGGTTACCCAAGATTTACAAATAGCTGAACAAAATCATATTGTGTATCAAAATTAGCAAGTAAACAAACAAAAAACAAACTAATTGTTATGAATTTCGTTAAGTGTCGTTACCTTTGTTTTACTAGTTATTATTTCGGTATTATTTTCCCGTATTTCTGCTTTATTAGTAGTGACTTTTCTTTAAAAAGGATTACGTATGGCTTGTGTGCGTCTATGAAGGTGTGGACAATACTTTATAATTTGCTTAACAACAATCTTACCTTTTTTGCAGAAAGAGGAAATAAAATCTTACGAAGAGCACGTCAAAAAGCTACTTGAGATGACTCCACCGAAGGGCAGTGATTTTCTTCGCAAGGTTGAGCATATATTAGAACGCGAAAAGAATTGGGTAAGAACATATCAGTGCCTGTTGACTTTCAGACTGAAATTACTACCGAATGTGGCCGAGCTTACAATGCATGTTGACTTTCTGTGTAGGTATGGTGGAAACGTGACAGCTGTCCACCGTTTGAAAAACAATTGGCTGAGAAGAAAGTGGGCCAAGATGGAGCGAAAAAACGGTATGAAGTTCTGTTTTCAAATCCCGATTCTACGAAGCACTTTCATACCTTATGTTTCTGGTTACATTACATATCAATTTTTTTGAACCTAGATTTGTGTAGGAAATCTGCTTCTTGATCTTTATGGGTTTTTACTAAATCTGTGCTTCAGGAGGCCGAGGTGGAGACTCGGGAATAAAGAACTCTCCCAGTTATGGAAGTGGGCAGATCAGAATCCAGTATGTTACTTTTTATTATTACTTTGTTTGAAAAAGCAAAAAAGAAAAAAAAAACATTTATATATCTTATCTTGAAGTAATTAATAGACTGAATTCTGAGCTTCGAATTACTCTTACGGGGAATAGTCGATTTCTATCCTTGTATCACAACATTTCACTGAAGCCAAGGTCTTTCTGTTGATTCCGTTATAGGTCAGATTTTTTTTTTGTTCACAAAAAATTTAATCATAGCTATGAAACTTTGAAATTAATCACAGAAATAAAACAGCAGAAATTCATAATGCGAGAATGTTCGATTGCGTTTTTACTTGACTCAGATACAAAAGATGTATCATAGAATTCCTAGTTCATTAAATATTTTGTTTTCTTGTTATTGCTGATCTTTTCAGAATGCTTTAACTGATACTCAACGAGTTCGAACGCCTTCCATTTCCGAGTATTGGAAACCCTTGGCAGAAGACGTAAGAAATCGTATTCGCTTGATAATAGCTATACATAGTTTGATGCTCGTATTAGGCTTTCTCCTAAGCATATAATGTTTCATATCATGTAATATACGTTTTAAAGTTAAACTCTCACTGTTACAGATGGATCCGGCCGCAGGAATAGAGGCCGAATATCACCATAAAAACAACAGGGTGCGTTTAAAACTCCTATTAAGCCCTTATTGCAACTTATTCTTTCAATCGTTTTTTGTTCTAACAACGAGTATGGAATAATGACACCGACTTTCAAATTTGAATTACCGAGGTATTGCTTACAGATAAAGTCTGTTTGCTTACAGGTTTATTGCTGGAAAGGTCTACGGTTTTCGGCTAGACAAGACTTAGAAGGATTTTCTCGAGTAGGTCTACCATAGCAACTAATTTCCGACGTATGGTTATTCTATAGTTTCCGGTTTTGCAGAGCCTGAAGATATATTGTATCTATATGTTACTCAGTTCACAGAACATGGCATTGAAGGAGTAGTGCCATTGGAGCTTCTACCTTCCGATGTTCGCCCCAAATACCATGCTAAACCGAATGACCGGCCCAAACGCACAAAAAAGGAAGAAGCGAAAGGCGCAGTGCACCAAAGTGAAGATAACCAGGTGCAGAAACTCAGCATGATTAGTTAAATCTCTAGCGGTTTGCAGACCTGCATGTTTTAGCGGGAAATTCCTATTAAACATCGTTGTGAGAGATTTCCGGTCTAGTACTTGATTAGAGACCTGGTTCCTTCCTTTTCAGTCGTTTATCCGTTCGCTCTACTAGCTGAGATCTGTTTTTCATTATTTTCTCCTATTTCTTTTGAAGATCTCGACGCCTGTGAATGAGTTAGATGAAGGGACAAGGGCTGATCTCGAGGCCTCCGCTGCCCCGATGGACGCAGAAACGAGCGCCGGTCCCGGCGACGATGAGAACCAGAAGCAAAGCTCCGACACCGAGGCCGGCCAGCTGGATGCTGACGCGGACACCGAAGTCGAGGCGGGGATGATTGAAGGTGACGCCGATACGGAGGCAGAGCTCGACACGACAACCTGACACATCGACCACTTTCGAATTCGATTCAAAATAGATGGCATTTAGTTCTCCTTCCGGTATCGCACGCCCAGCTTTGTGGCCTTTATTCTGCCTAGTCGCCGGATTCTCTTGACCGTGTGTGGATGGCTTGATGGCAAATTTATGTACTAATTATTTTGTAGTCCTTTTAAAATAAATGTTGTAAAATTATTTGTTTTAATACATTCTTATATTGGGCATAAGAGAATTAAACTTAGGCCAAAAACAAATTGCTTTTTGTTAGGCAACAAATAAAGAGAGTTAATTTCAGAAATTCACTCGGATTACTATATTAAAAATAGGATTAATAAGCTTAATAAACGAAATTGACTATTTTGTATCAATTTTTTTAAAAAATTACTCATTGTGTTATTTATTTTTACTCTCACAAATAAATAATTTTTAAAAAGATTTGACGCAAAATGAACATTTCATACCATTTCTATTTCTATTAAGAAAAAAAATATATAAACTGTATCAATTTCCTCCTTGAACTTATAAATTGTAACAATTTGTCATATTTATAACGCGAATCCACGTCCGTCTTTTTATAAATAGTTCGTGTCTTAAGAAAAATCCTGAACTTATCCTTTCTAGCCAGAGAAAGCAATCCCTATTCCGAACATCTGATAAACCCGAACAAGAAAGCTTCAAAACCGCCATAAAAAGCATAAAGCAACTTTAATCCATTACATACAGCTCGTATCCCATCTTTATCACACATTCATACTTATAACGAAGCTCCATCGACGTGTATATTCGTAAAAGATTCAATTGCGATCCAGCTCTTCCACGACCGGAACCGCATCACGGTTTCTGCAAATGAAAATCCGTTAGCTTGGCAGTGAGAAACATACGCTGATCACACTCGATAAGACTTCAGAGAGTTTCGATGAGTTTTACCGCAGCCGGAAGATAGAGCTTGAACTCCGGGGGAAGTTCCTCCTCGGAATACAAGCGGTCCGAGAAATATATACGCCTCAGACGGCAATTGGCGTGAACCTGCACCCGCAGTGTCTCTACGTAGTTCGTCCCGTACGCTCTCCGGGTGAAGTCAGATAGATTAAACTGAATTTGGTTCCAGCCCTCGTCCATCTTCAGCGGCATCGTGCAGATATACGGCTTCACACGCGTCACAACCTGCAAAAAACACAGAAATTTCCGTAAGCTAACCGTCCCTAAACAGGAGTGAAAAGCCGATATGTTCTTCGGAAAGAAAAAAAAAACAGTAACCCGAATTTCCCAGTCCCGGTATTTTGCAGAAGACTAGTAATCCATTATGTCACTTGACATGTAAATGACAAAAGAAATTGAAAAACTCGGCTAAAACCGAGAAACTTACACACTTGATAATTAGAGGCCCGGAAACGCCGCCGGACATTCTTATCATCCAGCACTTGAATCTCAAACGTGAAGTATTTCTTCAAATTCTTCACAATTATAACCAGGAACGGTAGTTTAATCCCGAGCGTTGCATTCGGATCGGCCGGGCAAGTGATGTACGTCGACTGGATATTCGTCCCGACGATTTCGAGCACGTTGGACTGTATGTCTTCGTCCTGAGGCCGTTTGATATGGCCGCCATTATCAACTGCTCAACACAAATCAATCGCAAAACGGTAAAATCTGACGATACTACCAACCTTCTGGTTTCTTCTCTAAACCCTAATTTCAAGCTCATGGACACAATCACAGCCTATTCATAGATTCATGGAAGAAAAAGCAAAGCGATTCTCACCTTCTTTATCCCAAATCTGCAGAGGCTTGCTCCTGAATGAAGACGAGGAAAAATGGTGAGCTTGATGAGCATGCAATCAAATTGATCCGAGCAGGAAACACAGAATCGAAGGTAGCGAAGCACAGGAGAATCCATGGAAGAAGGAGCTTACCCGAGACTGTAGAGAATGGAGAGAAAGCCAGATTGGAAGGTGTTCTTGAACATCTCTCTCTCTCTCTCTCTCTCTGCGTCTGAATCTGAATCCAAAGGAGAAGAAGAAAGAAAGCGACCATCTTTGACAACCCAAGAACCAAAACGACACCGTTCAGAGACAGCACTCGGAAAATCACGACAGAAAAAACATGTCGTTTTGGAGAGTCACGATGCGGAGGACCACAATTCATGGATTCACTACAGAAACGACAACATTCAGAGACTCTCAATAGAAACGACATTAGACCAAGGAACAAAACGGAGTCATTTTGAGTCATTTTATTCATATATATATATATATATCGTGAGAGCATCAGGATTCCTTCGGTATTACACGAAAGTTATAAATAAAATCGAACTTTAAAAATTTGTGACCGTTTCGAAGAGCAAGGGTCAATAAAAACAAGCTTGTTTGGCCTAGTAATAACTTTACTACTACATACATCTCCAAGAGGTTACAGGTTCAAACTTTATTGGACACAGATGCGTGCCCCTTTATACACGTAAACTTGGCAAATAATGTCACATGATCTTATTGAATAGATCTAATAATGCGATAGGTGCATTGTAATCTTAGCCAATAACGTCACTTCATTACGAAAAACCTAAGAGTCAATAACTACCATTATTATTTACTTTTTAACTTATATATGTTCGGTTCTTCATGGGCAGCGACGTAGCCAGAGTTTCATTTCAGGTGACACACAAAGTATATTTCGATCGATTATTTTTCAAGTACGTAAATAACAAAAAATAAATGCATTAAAACTACTCTTAAATATATAAATAAATAATATTACTTTTAAAAAGATAATAGAATAAATTTATAGAATGAAGAAAGGACGTAGCTCCGCCTATGTTCATGGGAACTCCTGGTTCAAGAGTTACTCAAAATGATATATTATTCAAACTGATCATTAATAATAAACTAAACATAGTAAATTAAAATTATCATTCATATGAATTGATCCAATATATAATAATAAGAATTGATCAATATTACAAGAAAAATCACACTTGCCATTAAAGGCTATGATCACTAAACCTCTAGACATACAAGAATTAATTAAAATCACTCAACACATGCCAAATAATTAAAAAAAATACAAAGAGAATTAATATATAGTTTTTAATTTCTTATTTGGTAATTAATTGCCGATTTAGATAGGCTAACGCCTCAGAGCCACTCGAAAGAAAACGATTTTCTCAAGCCTCTTCTTCATTAGTATTTAGTAGCAACTAGCAACAAGGAAGGTCTGACACGGCGACGTATTAAAGCCGTTGAAGTTTGACCGGAACACTGACGAATAGGCGCCCATGTCGGGAAACACGAGCCAGTCGTCCACCTCCAGCTCCGGTAGCCGGTAATTCTCAAGTACCAAGTCGTGTGAATCGCACGTGGGACCAAACACCGTTGACGCGTACTCTTCCAAGTCACCATTGTTAGGGCTTGCATGGAGAGCCAAAGGCATGCACGTGAGAGCGTGGTTCCGGTTTTTGAAAACGACAATCCCCATAAACGAGCCGTGAATCCCGTCATTTATCCAGTACTGCCTCTCCCCGCCCCGGACCCGCTTCCCCACCACCCGCGCAGCCAGCGTGAACACCGTCTCCGTGAAGAATCGCCCCGGCTCGGCGATCAGCCTAAGCTTTACGCCCCTGAAATGCTCCTTCACAGCGCAATCGATCGCAGAAGCTGCCTGCTCGAAGGCTCGGCCGCCTGCGAAGAATCCGCCGCCCACATCCAGCACCGTCATTGGCGGCATGCCAATGGAGGCAGCTACATCGAAGGCCGACCTTGCTGCTGCAACCGCAGCCGCGTAGGCGTGAGTGTTTTTGGCAGCGCTGCCAACGTGAAAGGACACGCCAATTACGGGCAAGTTCGCCGCACGTGCGGCTTCCAGGAGCGGCTTGACCTCGTCTGGGACGGCGCCGTACTTTGACCCCAGCTCCACGGCCGCGCCGCCGTCCTCGGGCGACTTAATGCGGAGGAGAAGGCTGCATTTCGGGTGCCACATCCGGATCTTTTCAACCTCCGCCTCGGAGTCGAACGTGGTCAGGTTGACCCCAACAGAGGCGGCATACTCGATGTGGGACTTGAGCTTGCATGGATTCGCAAAGACAATGCGGTCAGCGGGGACACCGAGTGAGAGAACTGATTCGACCTCCGCCTTTGTGGCGCAATCAAAGTTCAAGCCCATGGCAGCCAAGGCGGCGAGGAGATGCATGTCGGGGTTGCTCTTGACGGCGTAGAACGGAACGACTCCGGGGAGTGAGCGGGCCCAGCGGTCCATTAGGGCTGCGATGACGCCAAAGTCGAGCACGTAGAACGGGTCTTTGTCGGTCTCGCCGCTGTTGAGATCAATGAGAGACTTAACAACGTTGGTCACAAGGCCATCTTTGGGTGAAGAAAGCTTGAAGACCTTGCCTTTGATGCTTGGCGCTTTCATTATAGCTTGGAGGAAGCTCTTAGGGCTAGTAATCCAAGCCATATATAATTTGAATATTATAATACAAAAAAGAGACCAACTTTGTACTACGTAAGAGAATGGTGTTGCTTATGGTAGCTTGTGCTTTTGATCAACTATAAGCTCGATGAGCAGTATATAAAGATAAACCCTAACTGGGCCAACACTATATTTATATATAACTTGCCGAAAAACTTAATATTATATATATATATATATATATATATATATATATATATATATATATTCAAATGCCCGCAAACCCTAAATATGACCACAAGTTCAATTTTATGAGTAGATCGAGGGTCCAATGGGGTATATCAATAGAATTATTGTGAGATTTTTATAAACAAGTATAAACTGATAAGTATACCGCAAAATCGATGAGTATATCAATAATTTTTTTTGTAAAAATAAAAAAAAAAACTAAAATATATACACAAATATTTTTCTTCGGAATATCAAATTAAAAGAACCAGCTAATTATTATGGGGTATGCTCATCTTTTCCTAACGTCATTCTCAATCTCTATAGAACTTACAAGACGCTGCCTATATATATATATATATATATATATATATATATATATATATATTTATAAGAATCATACAAAAATATTGAAAAGTCAGAATCATACATTTATTGTATTACAATTATTGATATTGAAAAAGTAGAATCGTACAATTATTGTATTGTTCAATTAATAATACGTGTAAGTTGTATTTGGAAATTTTTTGATAATAATTAAATCAAGTAATTTTTTTAATATGCACTATAGTATCTTGATTTGTAAAGATAAGTACACTTGGCTCGCTAAAAATACCAATAATAACATATATATCTCAGTTTTACTTAATTGGTACGGATCAATGATTTTTTTTTTTTCATCTTCAATTTTATTGTGACATTCATGTACCCAATTTCAGCTTTATTTTTGTTTCAATTCATTTCATTCACTGTTCACCATGTCTCACCGAGTTCTCCAGCGACGCCGACAAAAACGACGGAGACTGTTGTGATGTGGCTGTTACCGCTGCTGATGATGGTTCGTCCACCATAGATGGGTCGGAGGTTGAGATCGAGTGTCTTACGATTTTTGAATTTCAAAGAGAAAGAAGATGTTTCGAATAAAAAATAATATTTAAATTTAGTGACACTTATTACTTCCATAAAAGGCACAATAAAACTGAAGTACTTGAATATACCTATAGTGCTCAAATTAAAATACAACTTAAGTAGATATATACGAAGTAACGAAACCATTGATTTAACATTTGGCTCTTCTTTGTTTAAGATTTTCACTCTAGATAATTAATGAGAAACAAACTTACGTAAAAGTCTAGTCATAACTCATAAGAGAATGAGTTTTTTGAGTGCCTTCGAATATGTCAGAGGAGGGAGAGAGAGTTTTTGCAATGATTTTGCTTGTTGTGCACAGGGGAGAGAAAGAGACACGTGAGGTAAATTGAACAATACAATTATTTTTGTTTCTTTTTAAAAATAGGGTACGTCACGTAAACTCAAGTCTTTTGTTAAAAAAACCATTTTTTTTTTAGTTTGTTATAATGCGCAACTCTCTTTCTCTCCAAACAGAGCACAACAAGTATTGATTGATGTACAGTACTTTGTGAATGTGTACCGGGATGTGCCAGCTGAATGCTAATAACGCTGACACCAAAGTCGAGGCGGGGATGATCAAATGGGACGGAGATCGGAGGCGGAGCTCGATGCAACAAACACGTTAATAGTTTTCGTATTCGATGCAAAAGATATAAAGTTTCATTGGTTTCGGCACCGCCACTTTTATGGCATTTATTACAGCGGGCCGTCGGGATTTCTTGACCTTGTCTTGGTAGCTTGATAACAAATTTAAGTACTCTTGATTTTTTTTTTTAGTCCTTGATCATGTCCCTAAATTGGAATCTAGTTAATTTGTTGTTATATTGGGCATCAGAGAACAAATTGCTGACAAATAACGAGAATTGATTTGGGATTATTACTGGTTCACTACATTACTATTTAATAAAGTTTCTAAGAAAAAACAAGAAGAGAGAAACATCTATTTTAAAATAATCTTGATAAAAACTTATACTCAAAAGTATAAAAACAGGTATAAAATTATTTAAAGTTGAAAAACATAAGTTACCTATATTTTGGTCCAACACTTATTTGACGGACGTTTTGTGCAATGGCACATCGTGCTCATTAGACTGTCATGTAGCGTTGTCACACTTCATATACTTAACAGAAACTCGACGTTAATTGTTCATTTAGTGACGGTAACTCAAATTCTACAGAAAATAAAACATTATTTTTATGCTGGCAAAATAAAAGTAAAAAATTGGGAATATGCGTCTAACAAAATATAATCACAGGGCCTTTATGCCGCCATTATCTCTAAAATATTTAATAAAACATACAATCAATTGACGTGGAATCCAAATGGATTTGAAACAAACGAAACACGAAGGAAGAAGAAGCGTATAATCGAAAGGGGAAAAGGAAAAAACCATCTTCGTCGACTGAAGCTACGATATCAATTTCACATTGATGTCAATAATCAGTAATATTTTGTGCTCTGTTTAATAATTAGTAATAATAAATATTAAGTTCTTTGAGAGAAATATATGTCAAGTTGTATTGACCAGTTGTTTCATATAAACATTGCTTTCGAAGACTGTATATTGACCAGTTGGCAAGAAGCGGTTTTGACTTTTTGTTGCCGTTTATCTTTCAATGGCAGATGTTATATTATCAACGAGAAAAACGGGGTTTTAACTCTAATCATTGAGAGAGAGAGAGGAGATGATGATGAATATATATAGTAGGTCACCGACACGTGAAGACTTTCCAGGCTCATGCATGGAAGCGAATAATTATTAAGAGTTATTCAAACAACGCACGAGGGATAAATTAAACGGCATGAACTCATCGTACTCTGTTTCAGGCAGCCATGAGCTATTAGGGTTTGCATGACGAGCTAAAGGTATGCTTACACCAGGATTGACGTTATCTTAATATAAACTTATTCTTTCAAAAATATATTGGTTTCCTTTTTTTGGTTTTTTCGAAAACAATTATATTGGTATACTTGAATAATTTATATATACTAAAAGAGAGATCGTTCGCTGCTTTTGATAATTCTATAAATTAATACCCAATTATTAAAATTTATATTTTAGTTAATAATTTAATATAATAAATTTAGTGGTCGCAACTATATAAATTTACAGAAGTTCTACGGCTTATATATATATATATATATAATGAATTTTGGTGGACGTATAAATGTTGTTGGAGTATTAAATTAAATGCAAATGATATATTATTCTATTTATAAATCAAAACTAATTATGTGTCAAGAGAATGAGTCTATGGGAAAAAAGTCTCACATTAATTAAATTAATTAATCTCTAAAAAATTGTAGTATTTACAAATGGTTTGCCATCTATTGGAACACAATTATTTATCTTCAAACTGTCAAAAAAGTGTTTCATTTGTCACTTGACCGAATTCTCTCAACAAAATTTTTCAAGAAAAAATGTTCACAAATACTATTCTTTTAAGCCTATTGGACAATGCCAACATATATAGGCTTGACGTATCGTAGCTCTAGACGTTCTATAAAAAGTGCTCAAAATACTATAAGAAAATTATTTTCGTATGTGTCACATTTGGAAGCTCGTACGCGGTTGGTTGAGCACGTATCTATCTGAGTTGGTATGTGGACAATTGCTTTCTGTGGAGGTTTTAGCATTTAACTTTTTGGATGCGATTATGAATTTCTATATTTGTCTAAGACTTTGAATGTCGGACAGACCTATAAATACACATGTTATAACTTGGACAATCGAAACAAAACAATATATCTTAATAAGGAAAAAAAAGAGTAAATGAACAATTTATCTTTAAAAACTAAAAGAAAAAAAAAAGATTCCAGTAACATAATCGAAGAGAGATCGTTCACATATTATAAAAATCTTAAGGTAATATTGATCAAATCGGCTCTTTTTTTTTTCCGAGGAGGGGAGCACCGATATGATATATGCCCATAACCGGCCTCGATAGAAAGACCTTTAAAGTCAATAACTTTGAAATACCCCTTGAAGTGTTAAAAGGGTAATTGTAATTTAGATTAACTATTCTCTCAATTAGCGAATTAGGGCTACGTACCAACTAACTTCTATTCATAATTCTAAATCAATCATGTATTGATCATCTAATTATTATATATATACACATTAACTTTTTATAAACTGAATAATAAAGCACATTTTTATTTTTATAATTAAAAAAATGACAGAATAAATGGTCCATATAAGAGATAGAGAATAGAGATACAATGTTCCACACCACATATAAAAAATCGAAAAGAAAACAAAACGAAAAAAAAAATGGTCACCGATTATCCAAAGAGACATCGGGCTCTAAGGCAATGCCCTAAGAGTTATTCAAACAGAAAACTTCGAGCAATAATAAAAGGTTTAGTACTCTAGTTACTCCTCTTCATGAGTAGCAACAAGGTAGGTCTTAAACGGCGACGTATTGAAGCCGTTGAAGTTTGACCTGAACACGGACGAATAAGCGCCCATGTCGGGAAACACAAGCCAGTCGTCCACCTCCAGCTCCGGTAGCCGGTAATTCTCCAGAACAAAGTCGTGCGAGTCGCACGTGGGACCAAACACCGTTGACTCATAGTCTTTAAATGACGCCGTTTTAGCCACTTCACCACTCTTGGGGCTTGCATGGAGAGCCAAAGGCATGCACGTGAGCTCGTAGTTCCGAGCTGCCAATACGACAACCCCCATAAACGAGCCGTGAATCCCGTCATTAATCCAGTACTGCCTCTCTCCGCCTCGGACCCGCTTCCCCACCACCCTCGCCGCCAGCCCAAATGCCGTCTCTGCGAAAAATCGCCCTGGCTCCGCAATGAGTCTCAGCTTCATCCCTCCAAAATGCTCCTTCACGGCTCCGTTGATCGCTGACGCCGCCTCCTCGAACACCTCACCACCTGCGAAGAATCCACCACCCACGTCCAACACCGTCATTGGCGGCATGCCAATGCTGGCTGCGACATCGAAGGCCGACCTCGCGGATGCAACTGCAGCTGCATAGGCATGCGTATTTGTGGCGGCACTTCCCACGTGAAACGAAATGCCAACTACAGACAAGTTCGCTGCTCGAGCGGCTTCAAGGAGCGGGGTGACCTCCTCCGGAACAGCACCGTATTTGGTCCCCAGCTCCCGAACGCCACCACTTTCTTCAGGTGACTTGATGCGGAGGAGGAGGTTGCACTCGGGGTGCCACTTCCGGATCTTTTTGACCTCCCCCTCGGAGTCAAACGTGGTCAGGTTTACTCCGACAGAGGCAGCATACTCAATGTGGGACTCGAGCTTCGAAGGATTGGCAAAGATAATGCGGTCCGCGGAGACGCCGAGCGCGAGTACGGCTTCGATCTCCGCCTTTGTGGCACAGTCAAAATTTGCGCCCATCTCGGCCAAGGCGGTGAGAAGATATGCATCGGGGTTGCTCTTGACGGCATAAAACGGAACGACCCCGGGGAGCGAGTTGGCCCACCGGTCCATTAGGGTTGCGACGACGCTCAAGTCGAGCATGAAGAACGGGTCTTTGGTTGTCTCGGGATTGCTGAGAATGAGAGACTTGGCGACGTTGGTCAAAAGGCCATCTTTGAGTGAGGAAGGCTCGAGGACATTGCCATTGATGGTCGGAGCTTGCATGATGGTTTGGAGGAAGCTCTTAGGGCAAGAGATGGAACCCATTGGAAGAATGAAAAATGGAAGTCTAGGAAAAGAAACACTGACTTATTATTAGGAGTGTATTGTACTAGTGCTTATCGTTGCTAGACTTGCTCTTTCCAAACCTAGCACCGTGATCTTTATATAGGCCCCAAGAATTTAGCATTTAGGGTTATGACGCGGACAAAACCAGGCCTACAAAATTTGCTCAACCACTTTTGACAATAATATATATATATATATATATATATATATTATGTACAGAAAACCCACGTTAAAGTAAAGTTTGAAGACTGAAGATACATGTGTGAATGATTGGAGTTGGAGGTCGATAAATTCGATTACCTCATAATTGGTTACTTTTTACGAAATTTAAAAAATAATGATGATATTAATTTTAAGGTTTAATAACTATGTAAATATCAATTAAAACGTTTCATTTCGTGAACAGACAATGAGACAAGTATGAATCAATTAAGTGGTGTGATAGCATAGATATTTCAATGGGTTTAGCCCATTGAGTATACCATCTTTTGACATGAGCACAGGCAAAACACACTTGGTAGGGAATGTTTCCAAAATTATATTTGACAAAGAAAATTTCATACTTTCTTTTACGTTTTCAAATCAACCCAATCCTGCATGCATACATCGAATTTGTTAAAATTTATGATATTGTTTTTGAATTTTTATATATATATATATATATAATTATATACAAAAACTTTATTGGTATACCCACTGATTTTGTGGAATGCCCATTAACTCGGATCGGAATTAGTATGGATTTTTAAAATCCTATGAATATCTCATCAATATGCTGTACCGCCCTAAGTATACTCGTTAATTTGACTTATATTTAAGTGGTTTGCAATAAGCGATCTCTAAAATATTGTCTTCGAGTCAAATATAATCCAACCCCACATAACGAACGCAAGCCGGACACATTTTATATCATCAGCCCACGAGAATAGCTCGTCGATCGTCAGAAACTTTGGATCCTCATAACACGCATAATTAATCACAAAACGATTAAGTAATCCAAAATCATATCTCTAGCTTCTGGCTTGGTTGTACTCTCGTAATAGTGAATCTTATTGTAATAATGCTCGTTTTTACTAAAATATCAATAAACACAAGAACGCAACCAAAAATGAACTAGGGGTTTACCTTATAAAACATATTTGTGTTATTTCTCTTACGTACATTTCAATGATTCTATTCGTTGACCAAGTCAGCGGTGAAACAATATTTATACTGTATTTTAGTTGCATATAAACTTAAGGATTTTTAATTAGTACATGTAACGCGTTACACATTATATATATATATATATATATATATATATATATATATTAGACAAGAATAATGCTATACTTACTCCATACTTCACAATAAGTTTCACGTGATATATTATCAAATTGACCCAACCATTCTTCTTTTCATTATTCCCCAAGTTTAGCATGATTCGAGCCAGGTACGTAATTATGCATCGCGTATAATTATTTAAAAAATATATATTTGACAGGCTTAACTTGCTCCTATTTAAATATTTACACTATTCTAATCTTTAAGGTCTAGGGTATATATTTAATTAAAATAAAAGTGCTAGATCGTGTATGTAAATAAATAATGGCTACATATATATAGTTGTTATGGCTTAGACTAGCTTGTTGATTTCATTGCAATAATACTGGGGAAATGCTTATGATTATTCGCATTTATTTTTCTAAATATTTTAAACTAATTTTCTTTTTACAAACTGGAAGTACTTAATCAGGTCATATTAATACAACAGTGCCAATCGTCTACAATTCAGAGAATAATAAAAATAAATTTTCATATTAGGATATTCAAAGCATAAAATTCCCACTATATATATGAGCATCACCCATAATTTATCATGGGAAATCGATTTTCTTTTCGACCTATTTTCCGTTCGCTGGAAAGTGAGTTTTAAATCAATCTATTGGATTTGGAACGATAAATTAAGAAGTTATATAACAGAACAAAAACCCTGCCCGGAACAAGAAAATTCGACCAGCACCGTCGAATTTTTAACACCAAATCGTGGAAACTTTGATCGCACCAATTTTTTTACTATGTGAATTGTCCGCTTTTATATGATGATATTGAAAGATTTGCAGTGACTTAAAAAAAATAAAAAAAAATTGCAGTTATTAATTAAAGCATTATGTACTTTTGCCTGTCATCCCTCTATTAATATAAATCGATATTTGTAATTGTATATTGACCGCTTTCGAGCTAACCTCTCCTCTATTTATATAATTCTTTGACATGCATACGTACTAAATACACAAATTAGTTGTCTAGCTATTGGTATAGCTACTAGCTAGCTCTACGCAACAAATTCGATTCCGATCATTGATAGCATACCAAGGCAAATTAAAGATATCTGTTTAATATCATATTCAAGGCATCAAAATTCCGATTCCGATCAATCTTCGTACTCGAATTTTATATTTAAGGCATCAAAATCACGTTCTTTCAAAAATATATAATTAAAAGAAAAATATATCATGTTTTCAATTTCAAACAAGCTTACAACCAGCGAAGTAGTTACTCAATAGTTTTGTTAAAAGAAACATTAAATTGAAATGAAAAATGTCGTTTTTGAGATCTCTTCTGACTGAGAAAAAAAACCGTCAAACTTGAGCGAGCGTCATGGTCCAAAAACGTCAAGGCTTGCTATAAATATAATTTGTTTGATATAAAATATATATATATATATATATATATATATATAGAATTTATTAAGCACGTGATTTCGAGAGTAAGTCGGTATAGCTGGAACTGATCAGGTAGCTTAATTAAAAAATAAGTGTAGAATGAGAGGCATGAATTGTGAATACGTTTGTTTATGATGAATTGTAAAATATTATACATTGATTTTTGCTAACTATAGACTATATATAGACTGTCAATTATTATTCTGATAAAAATAATTAAAATCTTGTACGTGTGAATCTCTGATTGGTGCAATTCAAGAGTTGTTGCACGAGGCAAAAAGATCCGAGGGACTATATATACGCACAAGATCTGAGTAGTTCGACAATCAATTTGTTCTAATTATACACGCTTATTACAACATTTTTTAATGCTAATCATTGTATTTGCATCGTTCAACTTACTGGTTCTGTTTTGTTTTTACATGAAAGTTGATCAAACATAACTTCTAGAACTTTATCCACAAAATTTTATTTACTACTGCAGCTTCTCACATCACTGCTTTTACTTACTTGTCATAATTGCACGTTAAACAATATTACTATGTTATTGCGTTTTGTAGTTTAGCAATTAGCATTTGAATTTGTATACTTGTGAGGTTTAAATTTCAAACAAATTAGTAAAAAATTGAATAACATACTTAACTATCTAAAAAAATATACTATGTCCATAAGGAATATATATATATATATATATATATATATATATTTACATAAAGTGAGTCAAACCTATGATCATTTGCTCTTGAATCTCCTTGCATGTTTGTAATTTTGTAATTTTGGTATTGGCTCTTGTGTAAACTCTAAAATACAAGGGCATTATTGTAAATTAATAAATATTAAAGAAGTTGTCACGCCTATAGTAGACCTTGGTTCGACGAACTTCCAAAACTTGAGCTATGTTAGTATAACGGCAAATTTGTAGTAACTTCATGTATTAAGGGTTAAATTGTAATATACTAATTATATCCTTCCAGCTCCGTGTTCGGGGAAACAAACTTTTACAGCTCGGCGTCAGTGACTGAAAAGTCATGATTTGTGGAAAACGCAAAAAGATAGAGGAGGCCCGCAAGGTTGAGTTATATATATATATATATATATATATATATATATATATATATTATAGGATTGTTGGAGCTGTCCGAGAAGGTCGAACTCAGCTTACATCGGAAAATTTGGTGGGGCCACGGCCACGGTCACCGCCACCCTAACCTTGGTCGTAGATCCGCCACTGTTGACTACTACATTTTTTATTTACTTTTTTTTTCTTGCTAGCCGAGGCTAGGTGATGTAGAGCGGAAATTCTCCATCACTAGGTAATTCTTACACTGCATTTGACTTTCGTTTACCTTTCTACAATATTGGTTTAAACGATATTTTTATTAGTGTTAAATATTCATATTCTATTATGAATCTAGAGTATTCTATTTTTATTAAAAAATTTAACCAATACCTCTAAACTCTAAAGCTAAGTCGTGGTTTCACGCCACTTTTTACGCATAGAGTTTGCAACGACTCGTATTATGCAACGACTCGTTTTACAACGAAAAATTTTCGTTGTGTAAACTTTAACCAACGGAATTTTTTCATTGTTTGTGTAAGTTACTATTAGTCTATTTGTACTAGTGTATGTTGGTGTGTATTTATTTTAAATGGCCATTGGTCGCTCTTATGGTCCCCCGCAGTGTACTTTGGATGCACGCCAGGGCCGACCTGTTGGGTGTGCGAGTTGGGCGACTACCCAAGGCCCTTAATATATGTAACGGCCCCATATATTATATAACTTCAACATAGAAAAAAAAAAAACTGAATTAGAAGAAAATTAGTAAGATAAAATGGCCTCCTCGTTGCTGTCACAAGCAATGCAACTTGAAAAATCAAGAATAAAAACATGCTTAGTAGAAAAATTAAGAAGAAAAAAAATATATTCCGTGGAAGAACGATAAATATTTGTATTTAACCATATTATGTTTTATTAAATATATTATTATTAAGAAATTAAAAAAGACTTTGTTTTAACCTTTCACCGAAGGCCCCTGAAAATGTTGGGCCGGCTTTGATTGCACGTAATGAAATAATTTTCAAGACTTGATCGAATGTATATACAAGCAAGGGTGAACATAGGAATTCAAGTCCGCGGCGACAAAGTATAGATATAACAAATTATAATCCCTTTTAATAATAATAAAAGTTAATCATTTTTTTATCACTTTTTAAAAAATAATCTATTATGTTTCATAATTCTCAAAATTATATTCTTAAAAAATTCAAGACATTTTCTTTTACAAAATTTATGACAAATTTTGTATAAAAAAAAATCATTTTTAGAATTTAAAAAACAAGCTAGCATGAAATAAGGCATAAATCATTTGTCTAACAAAATATTTTTAGAGTTTTAAAAAATAAGGTATAAATTTAAATAAAGAATCATTTGTCTAAAAATATTATTTTTAGAGTTTAAAGATCAAATTAGGTATAAATAAAATGAAAGAAAAAAAAAGAAAAAAAAAGAAAAAAAAAAAGAAGAGAAGAGAATAGCTTGTATGCAAGTGAATGTGGGTCTACAATATTTATTAAAACTACTCCACGAGTAACAATTTATAAAATTTTACTGACATAATATATATACTAAAATTAATATACATCACAAACACCAATTATAAAAGAAGGAATAATTATGTGGGCCCTACCATACTTCTTTCCTTCCCTACCCATCTCTTTCTGAAAACGAAGCCCTGTTTCTTTTTTCATGGCGTTGTCACATGCTCTGTTTGTTCTTCTCTCCTTCTCTACCCTTCTCTTTCTATAATCGCATTTTTCTTTGAGCTAGGAAATATTGGGAGGTTAACTTGTAATTTAATAAATGGTAAATTGCGGCTAAATGTACTTTATGTTTGATTTTTTGTGAATTATATTTCTAATGTTTATTTTCAGCGGTTAATGTACCCAATGTTTGATCTGTTAGATATTTTAGCCATTCCGTCAGTTGACCGTTAGAGAGTGATTCCTCCTTTATATATAAACTTTTTGTATTTTTAACATAACTCACTCATTTATTGTCCAAATTTTACACACGACCGACGGTTGGAAATATAAGAGATAGATCTACAACTTTGGTGTTGTAAGTTTTGTAAAAACATATTTTGAAAAGTACGAAATTTTAATTACAACGTAAAATTGGACATTAGTTTAATGCAAAATATTTGTTTTTAACGAATTTTATTATAATTAATACTTTTTATGATGAAACTTAAAATTAAAAAGTTGTAGATAAATATTTTATCTTTCTAACGTGTGTTTATTTATAAATTTTGGGTAAAAAATGAGTGAGTTATGCCAAAAATATGAAAGATATGATGTGAAATAATCTTTCATATATTTGGCATAACTCACTCATTTTTTGTCCAATTTTTAAAAATAAATACCCATTGAAAAGATAAAACGTTTATCTACAACTTTGTATTTTTCCATTTCATCATAAAAAGTCATTAAGTATATTAAAATTTGCTCGAAACAAATATTTTGCATTAAATTAATGTCCAATTTTACGTTGTAATTAAAATTTCGTACTTTTCAGAAACTGTTTTTACAAAACTTAAAAGACTAAAGTTGTAAATATATCTCTTATCTTTCTAACCATAGGTCGTGCGTAAAATTTAGACAAAAAATGAGTGAGTTATGTCAAAAATACGAAAAGTGTACATATAGAGGAGGAATCACTCTCTAACGGTCAACTAACGGAATGATGAAAATATTTAACGGATCAAACATTGGGTACATTAGCCGCTGAAAATAAACATTAGATACATAATCCGCAAAAAATCAAACATTGAATACATTAACCGCAGTTTACCCTTTAATGAAAAAGCACTTTGCAATAATTAATTTTGGGAGTGTTTTCTAGACGATATCTAACTCAACTATATATATATATGTAATATGTATATATATTGAGAGGGACTTCATATACTGAGAAAGATTATTAATAACAAAGCAGATTTATTTATTTATATCATTTATATAATAACAAAATAATTGTGAATATATAAGATCTAGCTGGAGTTACAACGCACGAACCTCATAGACAAACAATAATTGAAATAGCGCTCAACTCACCCAAAAAAACACTCAGTTACCGATTTATCCAAAGATACTATCGAATAGATAACATTGAATAATAGAACAATGGTCTTCGTTCTTAAACTTCTTCATGAGTAGCAACAAGGTAGGTCTTAGACGGCGACGTGTTGAAGCCGTTGAAGTTTGACCTGAACACCGATGAGTAAGCACCCATGTCCGGAAACACGAGCCAGTCGTCCACCTCCAGCTCCGGTAACCGGTAATTCTCCAGCACCATGTCGAGCGAGTCGCACGTGGGACCAAACACCGTTGACTTGTACTCCTCCAACGATACAATTTTGTCCACGTCGTCGTTGTTAGGGCTTGCATGGAGAGCCAAAGGCATGCACGTGAGAGCGTAGTTCCGAACTCCCAAAACTACGATCCCCATAAACGACCCGTAAATCCCGTCGTTCATATAATACTGCCTCTCTCTTCCCCGAACCCGTTTGCAAACCACCCGCACGGCCAGCCCGAATGCTGTCTCCGCAAAGAACCGACCCGGTTCTGCTATGAGCTTTAGGTTATTCAAGCCGTCGAAATGCTCCTTCACTGCGCCATTGATCACCGAAGCTGCCTCCTCGAAAACCTCGCCGCCTGCGAAGAATCCGCCACCGACATCCAACACCGTCATTGGTGGCATGCCAATGCTGGCCGCAATATCAAAGGCTGCCCTCGCGGCTGCAACTGCAGCCGCATAAGCGTTAGTGTTTGTGGCAGAACTGCCAACGTGGAAGGACACGCCAACCACGGACAAGTTCGCCGCTCTTGCGGCTTCCAGGAGTGACGTGACCTCCTCCAGAACAGCACCATATTTTGTCCCAAGCTCTCGAACCCCACCGCTTCCCTCAGGCGACTTGATGCGGAGGAGGAGGCTGCATTTAGGGTGCCACTTGCGAATCTTTTCGACCTCCGCTTCGGAGTCAAACGTGGTCAGGTTGACGCCCACAGAGGCAGCGTACTCGACGTGGGACTCGAGCTTCGAGGGATTGGCAAAGATAATGCGGTCAGCGCAGACGCCGAGCGCGAGAACAGCTTCAATCTCGGCCTTCGAAGCGCAGTCAAAATTGCAGCCCATTTCGGCCAGGGCGGCGAGGAGATTGGCATCGGTGTTGCACTTCACAGCGTAGAACGGAACGACCCAGGGGAGCGAGTTGGCCCACCGGTCCATTAGGGTTGCAACGACGCTCAAGTCGAGCATGAAGAACGGATCTGCGTTCGTCTCGGGATTGCTGAGAATGAGAGACTTGGCGACGTTGGTCAAAAGGCCACCTTTAGGCGAAGAAGGCTTGAACACCTTGCTGCCATTGATGCTCGGAGCTTGCATGATAGCTTGGAGGAAGCTCTTAGGGCAAGAGATGGAACCCATTGGAACAAGACAATGAAAAATGGAAGACTACAGAGAGAACAATGTAAGGAATGAGTAATGACTGTGATTAAGTGCTTATTTTGCATGGCTTTATATATGCGAAGAAGTTAGCATTTTGGATAATGATTAAAACTGGCCGACAAAGGATTGGTTCAACTACCATGCCATAATTGTTATTAATAATTAGATTAAATTTGCAGATACATGATAATATTTTGACGTCGCTAAATAAAAAAAAATAATATATCATAACTGGTTCAATTTTTAGAGACTTGATCAATTTTAAGTAATGATTAATCTCTAAAAGTTTACTATAATGATATTAGTTTTAAAAAAAAATAATCAATGTAAGCATTAACCTAAGAGATCCCAAATAATAAGGGGAAGTATCAATCCTCTCCAAATTATTTGAAAAGAAAAAAAAAACATAATAGCAATATTCGCAAATCCCATAATAAGCCAAACACTTAAAAAAAGTTCTTTGATAGCTCCAAAATCCAAACAGCATCTAACGTCTTGATATAAAAAAGTAGATTGTTAATAAGAATTTGAGAATTAGAATCAAATTAACAATAATTTAAGTTTTTGCCTTGGTTCAATGTAAAGCTTTTTTTTTTTTTTTTAAGACTATGCGCTTGTGCTACACGAATTTAGAGAAATTTTCACGCTGAACTAAAAATACGCTTTCACGAAAGTTGTGTCGTAAATATCCTATTATTTATAATATAAGGATCTATTCTTCTAAGAATAAATATAATAATTAATATTTTAGTGATAAGATAATTTATTAAAAATAATTATATGGTAGATATACTTCTGATAAAATATATATATATATATATATATTCGTTGAATTTGCTTGTCATGATCATAGAGATATACTACTGCTTTATTATAAATTTGTAATAAAAAAGAAATTATAATAGTGTATTGCGAATTTCACACACACGCACACACGTATTAATATATAATTAAAACTTTAGGAATATATGTTTGTGGGTGTGTAAACGCGTGACATGTATGTATATATGTTTATACTAATATGGAAGGTTCAAAACGTCATTTTCGTCGATAAATCAGTTGTCGTTTTCAAAAATTATCGATTGGGAGGATTATCGATGTAAAACTACTAAAATGCAGCTTATCGTTACCGACACTTATCGAAGATTATCAATGGATTATCAAAACTTATCGAGGATATCGATGAAAAATCGTTAAAATATTTTTATAAAAAATATTTACTAATTGAGTTTACATATGTAAATAAAATATAGTCTCACTATCACATATATAAATACTCAAATAAATTAATGTCATATATACTCAAACAAATGTAAATAAAATCATGCCATGCTCAAACATAAGAAAATAAAAACAAGATCAGAAGATACTTCATAAATTATCGTACACGACATATGTAAATAAAATATAGTCTCACTCTCTCATATGCAAATACTCAAATAAATTCGTGTCAGACTCAAACAAATGTAAATAAAATCATGTCATGCTCAAACATAAGAAAATAAAAACAAGATCAAAAGATACTACATAAACTGATAATACACGTAATTAACTATTTGGCTTTGTGGAGAAGTCCCACATGGAGCAAATAGAAATGAATGAAAATTGATAATACACATTTGTTCGGATTTGAAAAGTCTCACATGGAACAAATACAAAGAAAACAATAACATTGATGGTAAATAAATAGCAATGTTATCCTCCCCGGTCTTCACTTATGCCGGTGACAAAAGGTGGCGCATGCATCTTAAGGGTGGAGTCCGACTTTTCAATGAGAAAGGGTGGCGTTTGGAGCCTTCGAGAACAAGGTATGGCTTGCTTACCATTTTGTAAAGTTTGTGGGGCCCTCCCGGAAGATGTCCTCCATGCAGTGTGGGGATGTGATCGGGCTATGGAAATATGGAGATGCTCTTCCTTATGCCGGTGGGTGGAAAAAACAGGGATGCTTCTGTTTAGCGACAAAATGCCTCTCTAATTTGGCCATTGATTATCGGTCGTGTACCTATCCTGTATGGCAGAATTTTTTTTGTACAAAGGGACTTAGAACCCTGTTAATATATTGAAATATCGTTTCCTTAAAAAAAATAGCAATCTCCATGTTCAAACCCAAGCAACTCAACATACATATCTAGGCTTTTAGGCTAAGATGATGTATATATTTATCTTGATATTTGGCTAGTAGCCCACTTGAAGTTAATTTTTTTTTTCTCGAAGTACATATCTTAATACTTGGCTACTACCCACCGAAAATTGTTTAAAAGTGCAAAATTCTCAAAAAGTACCAAATTCTTCATAATTTTTACACTGTTTTTATGGATAATCGTTTGGCAAGAAGCTTGCCGATTTTCGACAAAAATCATGAAAAAAGTACCAAAACGTAACTATTGCAATGGAATATTTGTCGATGACTACTGACCAGGCCGATAAGCGACAATTATCGACGAAAATTCGAACCTTGCAAATATGTAAGGTAGTGAAATAATCTGTGGTGAAGTTTGGAGATATAAGTTGAGAATTATAGTTCTTTAGTTTATAATAAGGTTATTTGCACTAAAAGTACTTAAGTTATTTAAAAATAGAGCGATGTAGAGTCAATTTAAAAAAATATGACTAAAATATTTAAGTTAATTCACCTTTATTGACAGATTGATGGCCCTTATGAACATTTTTTGTTTTTTGTTTTTACAACTATTTCTGTGTGTAATGATGTTAACGACGCAAATCACGATGATATCGAGGATGTGAACATAGAATTCGAGAAAGAAAGTGAGGAGGAAAATAAGAATTTGATCGTTTAAATTTAATTATTTATTGTTGACTTCATCACTAACCGAAAAAAAAAAAAAACTAAAGGAAATAATTACATCCAATTTTAGAAGACACTCACAAACAAAGAAAAAACCAACACTATTGAAGAATAAACAAAAAAAGAATTGGCAAAATAAATAAATAATTGATGGCTAGGTCACGGGTTTTACTTGTTTTATTCGAATAATTGGCAGTCTATCTATATATAGTTTATACTCTATAGTTAGCAAAAAATTGTTTTATTATTATTCATTAATCCAAAAGCTGATCTATATCACGGGTTTTAGGTTCTTAAAAATATTGAATAAAAATTTATGATGTACCGTAAAATTACACACAAAATGAGTCAAGACATGTGAATATTTTCGGTAAAGAGGATTCATTAATCCAAAATATTGATTTCTTTTCGTCAAATACGGTTGATAAATAATACGAGATTGACTTGATAAAACAATTGGTAGAATTCTTTAGTAAATTATATAAATTATAATTTTGAGAAAATCTATATAATTCTTGGACATACGTATACACACGTATGCGTATATTGGTAGATAGGGAGATAGATGATAGATCCGATTTGTTCGAAGCTATATATGCATAAACAGTGAAAGGCATGAATCATGATCATTATTCTTATTTAATGAATAAAAAATAAACAATTTTTTGCTAACTATAGAGTATAAACTATATATAGATCATAGACTGCTAACTATTATAAAACCATACAAGTTTGAATATCTAATAATTCGTGCAATTCAAGACTAGTTGTTGCACGAGGCAAAAAGTTAGCATTCATATATGAACAAGATCTGGAGTAGTTCGACAATCATTTTTATTCTAACTATACACGTTTATTTAATATATATATGTATATTTATATATTAATGCTAATCATTATATATGCATCGCTTTATTTACAGGGTTCTAGTTAAAAGTTTATTTTCACATCAAACATAACTTCGCAAACTTTCTCTATCTATAAATAACATTTTCTCCTTTATTATTTTAATATAGTTTTTTGTTTAGGATGAAAATTGACTCAATCAGTCACGACATTAAACGTGGTAACGTCGATTTGTGTGTATGTTCCGGTGAAAGATAGGGCCGCGTGCTCCTGGTAATATCGCTCTCATGTGTAATTAATAGCAAAAGGAGGACAATTAATAAGTACAAATCTCTCATTGATTTTTGTGTATTCTTATACAAATGTGTTGAGAAATGCTCAAGTACAAATTTAAATTCTCTAGTACAACAACATAATGAAGAGAAAATGATTTTTTTTTAGATTCTTGATTGTGGAGAATGTTTTAAATGATACCGTAATGAACCCTAGTTACGAGGATAACCCTAGTTGTCCCCTCGTAAGCCCAAGTCGATGTGCTCTGCCTGATGTGGCGATCTTGTCCGGCCTTCGAGGGACAAGTCCATGTGGGAGAAAACAGTGGCGGAGCTAGGATTTCAAGTCAGGTGGTGCTTTATAAATTTCTTTTATAAAAAAATCAAGCATACAATTAACAACAATCAATAATAACATTGTAACATATATATAAAGAAAAATTTTATCTATATTTTTTACGAATAATAATGTATCCATATAATAAATAGTAAATATAATATTTTTAATAATATAATAAGTAAGTATAAAAATGCATTACATATTTTAATAACTGAAAAGAAATAAACAAAAAAAAGCATAAAACTTAGAAAGAAAAATAAACAAAAACTTTGAAAAAATAAACAAAAACTTTGACTAGCCTAAGAGTTGAACTCAAGCCCTCTCTATTTGGAAAAACACTTTTGCTAGTTGGGCTGAATGTTGTATGACTCCCTATTTGGGCTCATAAAATATTAAAATGATATATAATTTTTTTTTTTTTGCTAAAACACTATTATTTTAATATTTTTCACGTTTTCAGGTGGTGCCCGGACGTACACTAGGCCCCACATAGCTCCGCCTTTGAGAGAAAATATTGGTGTAGTGTCGGGCTTGAAAGTTTCTCCATCTTGTGCTTGCTCCTTCTCAGCACATGATGCTCTACCCGACTATAGGTATTATCTTATGTGCAGGCAAAGGATTCTCTCGGAATTCTTCCCTTTTCAGCATGTCATCTTGGTCAAAGGTTTTGTTGACTTTTGATCAGAGTAAATTTAGACCCAACAATTTTTAAGTGTTTATAAAATTGGTATTATATATATGTAATCTTGTTTAAAAAAATAGTCCTATATTTATCAACTCATATAACTTAAGTCTTCAATAATGATGTTTCCCTTTATAAGTTCACAATATATAACAAACAAACAAAATTATCATTTTTATAGTGAAGAGGAAGTACTATTCCAGCACAAAAATAAAAATCTATAAGAGGTTAAATGCTACAAAATACATGATTAGTTTTTATCTTAAATTGACTACATTTCAGTTTTTTTTTTCTTCCAACAAACTTGATCAGATAATTTTTAAGAATTTTTTTCTTTTAACTTTTGTAGTCATATATTTCGTTACTTTTTGAACAATTTTGTAGTTATTTATACAGTATACACAATAATTGGTTTATTGATCAGCTTAATCACACGTGGTCCAATTGCTTCTATTACTTACCAGTCAGAGCCAATGTAATGCCTAAGAACCACTCAACAAGAACAACTAAATTATTGTTCTTCATATATATATATATATATATATATTATATAGCAGCGATTTTCATATATACCAATTATTATTTTTTCTGAATATGAACAATGAAACTAAATACTGCCAGTCTTCTCTAATATAATAAGTAGCTGCAAATAATACGCATATTGTATTTTTGGCTAGGGGACTAAAACTCGGAAATGAGGGTTTTAAACAATATTCAGACCGGATTTGTTTTTGAAAAAATCGCATTTGAATTAAAATCGAGTTAAACTAAATTTGCTTTTTCAAAAACCCCATCCGGTTTAACCGGATCCGGGTTCCGGTTTAGCGGTTCAAAAACCTTGAACCCCGATTAGAGGTTACTCAAATCTGATTCTCAAAATATTAATTGGTTGACGTGTGTAAGAAAAGCAAAGAAAAATACTAGTGAGTGTTTTTAAGAGAAACGACTATAAAAGCAGGAAGTTAAATAACAATAATCGTAGTGATTATGATCTAGATATACACGATTTCGTTTGGAATTCGATTTACATACTTAAAAAAATTGACGGTAAAAATATCACGATTTATTAAAATGTAAAAAGATTGCGATTTGGACATTTGAACGCCAAGTTGCATGCCGACGTTTCATGCCACATGCATCACATTTCATGTCAGGTTATAAGGCTAGATATTACACACACATATATAATACATCTATATATGTGACATTATATACATAATGTATAATGTAGAGGTGTGAATTGCATCGGGCTGGGCAAGGCCCACCTACTCCGACTCGTAAGAAAAGCGAGTTTGCCCCGCCCCACCCCTTTTTTGTGGGCCGAGCAGGGGCTAAGCTCGCTCCTGTCAAACGGGTCAGGTTGAGTTATATTTTCCTAGGCCCACCCCTAACTCGCCCCGAAGCCCACATAAATCCATCTCGTTGTCAAGCTGTCCTGCCTGTTTAAAAGCCCATATAAACTATATTTTTATATTGAAAAAAACTATTAAATTGTAATATTATTAGTAATGAAAATATATATAAAAAATTACTCTAAATATTTTATCGTTATATAATTGATTATGCATATTTATATTAAATATTTATTACTTATATATATATATATATATTCTACATAACTCTTTAATTTTTTTATTAAACAATTTTAACTTCATTAATCAATTTAAAAATAAATGATTTGAGCATTCTCTTGATTTTAAGTTTAGTTTTATAATGAAGTAATCAAATACAACATTCATCGACTTCAAGTATTATAATTTCATAATTTACAAGTTTCAACTTTATAATGTAATTATTTGTCACTTTCATAAATCATTAGTCTAATTTTATTATTCAGTGATTAATTTTAAAATGATATTTTTATTTTTATTATTCACTTATTACCATCATATTCACAATTAATCTACAATTTTTTTGAAATTCACGAATAAATTTAAACATTCATTAATTTTAAAATTTTAAATTATAATTCACTAAACAATTTTATAACTTACTAAATAATTTCATTAAGGTGCCCGCGGGTAATTTTAGGATTAGCCATTAGCATTAGTAAATATAGGTGGACAACTGCTTGCTCTTTTATTTTATACGCTTTATTATACATATAATATTATAGCAGGTATCAACTTCATAAAGAAACCTAATCGTTTCAATAACATTCTAATATCTACCTGTAAGGAAAAGCTTGGTAGTATTTCCATCATTATTTAAAACAAGCTCCTTAGATGGTAATATATATATATATATATATATATATATTAATATGATCATATACGAATATAATATTTGTATAAACAACACGCAATGAAACCTCAAAAAACTTGAAAAATTAAAACGACAGTCAAATATATGTAAACGACACGCAATTTAAGAACGTCTAAAAGCTCACAAAAATGTTCAAAACAGAAAACGGCAGATTAATAAGAAAACGACAATATAATATAAATGTGAAAATTGATAGTTGGATTTTGATAAGATTTGCTAGTTAATTGATCTATATATAAAACAAGTTCAATAGAAAAGCATGATGAACCATGTAATATATCTTTACTAAATAAGTAAGCAAATATATATTCAACAAATAAGTAAACAAATATATTGCTACATTTTATTGATATGTAAGAGTGAGCATGGCTAACAAATAAACAATAAAGTGAATGAACATAAGAAGATCTATTTATAAGCTTTACATCTTATCGGTAAGATTGGCGATGAATAAATTTGCAAACATACACTAGAAAATAAAACGAAACCCCGAGGCGCGCCAAACGCCTTCTTTAAGTTGATTCGCCTTGAAACGAGTTTGAAGCTCGCCGGCTAGAGTCGGCTTCCCATGCATAGAACAATTTGATCATGTATTGATCTTTTATTTCCCAAAATTTACTTTGTAAATTATTTATTCTCGAAACATTATTTTCCCATTCACCATTTTATTCACGATTTTCAACATATACATTACGTTGCGTAAAGAGTAGCGACAAGGTAGGTGAGAAATGGTTCCGTGTTAAAACCATTGAAGCTGGATTTAAATACCGAAGAATAAGCTCCCATGTCGGGAAACACAAGCCAATCGTCCACCTCTAGTTCCGGTAGTCGGTAATCTTTCAACACCCGGTCGCACGAGTCGCACGTAGGACCATACACGGTTGACTCGTACTCTTCCAACGACACTGCTTCGGCCACTTCCCCAAGATCGGGGCTTGCATGGAGAGCCAAAGGCATGCACGTGAGATCAGACGACCCAAGCCGCAAAACGACAATCCCCATAAACGAGCCATGAATGCCGTCGTTTATCCAATAATCCCTCAATCCACCCCGAACTCGCTTCCCCACCACCCTCACTGCCAACCCGAAAGCCGTCTCCGCAAAAAAGCGTCCAGGTTCCCCGATGAGCCTCAATTTCATGCCACTGAAATGCTCTCTCACCGCGTCCTTGATGGCTGACGCTGCCTCTTCGAATGCCTCACCACTTGCCAAGAATCCGCCACCGACGTCCAATACCTACTTCACGAAAAACTGAATAAC
Source organism: Parietaria judaica (assembly GCA_954871525.1). Lineage (NCBI taxonomy): Eukaryota > Viridiplantae > Streptophyta > Magnoliopsida > Rosales > Urticaceae > Parietaria > Parietaria judaica. Next base: position 7,370,757 of record OX940862.1, read on the forward strand.
CGACTATTTTTCAATCGCTAAATCTTGCTTTTAAATAGTTCGATTTATTTATTTTTTCCCACTAGAAAAACTCTACAATTTTTCCCTAAAAATACTCAACAATTATTTATTTATTAAGACCGGTTTATTCCTCAAATTACGTTAATTTTCAGTCACTAGAGTTTCATTAGAAAATTTTGGCAATTAATTATAATACTATTTTTCATTATCATTGTGAGGTTCACTCCTAAACTTTTTCCCCAAATTATATTTCTTAATTAGTCACTGAACGGCCCGTTTCCATTACCGTCATTGGCGGCATTCCGAGATGGTTTGCAGCGTCAAAGGCCGCCCTTGAGGCCTCCACTGCGGCTGCAAACGCGCTCATGCTTGTGACGGTGGTACCTACGTGAAACGATACACCAACAACGGATAGGCTCGCCTCCCTGGCAGCTTCCAGGAGCAGCTTGAATTCCTCTGGTACAGCGCCGTACTTGGTCCCAATGTCCCGGACGCCGCCACTGTTCTCCGGCGCTTTGATACGGAGGAGGAGGCTGCACGTGGGGTGCCACTTCCGGATCTTTTTTAGTTCCCCCTCCGAGTCGAACGTCGTCAGGTTGACCCCGACGGAGGCTGCATACTCCATGTCGGACTCGAGCTTGCAGGGATTCGAGAAGACAATGCGATCAGCGGAGACGCCGAGCGCGAGGACCGTTACGATCTCCACTTTAGTGGCACAGTCGAATCCGGAGCCCACCATGGCCAAGGCGGCGAGGAGATCAGGGTCGGGGTTGCACTTGACGGCGTAGAACGGAACGACACCGGGCAGTGAGTGGGTCCAGCGGTCCATTAGGGCCGCGACGACGCCCAAGTCGAGCACGAAGAACGGGTCTTTGACGTTGGTCTCGCCGTTGGTTAGAATGAAAGACTTGACGACGCTCGTTAATTGGCCTGACGAAGCTGGCTTGAACACCTTGCCTTTGATGCTTGGCGATTCCATCATGGCTTGAAGGAAGCTGTTGGGGTTAGGGTTTTGGATCGAAGCCATGGAGATTGATTACAGTGCTTGAAACTAAGCTTGAAAACTATACTGATGAACTATAGATGGGATACTATCATCATATGGAAATTGAAATGATTTAAGATAGAAATGACAGCATAGCAAAGTTATCAGGCTACATATTAAAGGCAAAAGTATCACAAAGTATCTTTTATAGGTAACATATTTCAAATTTAATATTTTCGCGATAAATTTTTTAAGGAACTAAAAAATTCTAACGTGAATTTTAAATTTATTTTTATTGTGGCAAAAGTTAAAAAAAAAACGTAATTTCTAAATTTCTTACGAAAAAATTATAACTTTTTTTACTTTTTGTCACGAGAAATAAAATTTAAAAATATCTTAAATATCTCAATTAATTAACTCTATTTTAATTGATGAGACACTTTGTGGTACTTTTCCCGTAATAATGTCCCAGATAATTAACTCTATTATATGGGAAATTAATAATAGTTTTCGACTTATTCTCCATCCATTCACGGGTATAATCTTGAAATATTGTTTCTACTAAAGCTGCAAAATATTTATTTCATCATTAATATAAGCTTTGAATCGTGCATATGCTTAATTGCTTATTAGTATTGTGAATCATGTATTATAAATAAATTAAATATACATATTCGGATCAAAATAAGTAATATCTTGCAAGTTTGAAGCCTTGATTGGTCATTTCATAAATCCCTAATTATTGGTGCAATATTTTAATTTATTGGGGATAACAAAATCTGTAGTGGTTCGACTGTCGTTTTTATTATATTACTCACGCATGTTATAGGTATTTTTTGTATTTATATTTATGTTTTTATAGCTAATTATTGTATATGCATCTTTTTAAATTTTAATTAGTGGGTTCTTTCTTGTTTAAGTAAACAATTCTTCTTCTCTTTCTCATTAAATATACAATTATCCAGTATAATTCCCAACCCTCTAAATATGATATAAAATTCATTTTTTTTAAATGTCAAGATAGAAATAAAAAAGAATTAGAAGATTCTTAGCTCTTAAAAAAAAAAAAAACCGAGAAGCTGAACATTTAATATTTCCACGAAATAACTTAAATTTATTATATCAAGATCAAAGGCTGAAATTTAAAGATAAGAAAATACACATGCTATTTAAAATAATAATAAAAAAAAAGCTAAATCAGAACATTATGGTTTGGAAAAAATACACGAAATAAAAACATTGATTTATGCAGTAAGTACAGTATAAATATATTAAATATAATTGAAACAGCATCATGAATCGTGAGTATGCTTGATAATTAATGAAATAATTTTTTTTTTTGCTAACTATATTAGTATAAATTATAGACTATATAATATTAGAATAAATCCGTAATTGATCATTTGAAGAGTCAAAATGTTTCTGTTGTATTTCATCGATTGTAAATTTTTTTTTTTTATATTACTAAGCAATTACACTGAGTTGAATACAATCATACACTGACTGATACGAATCGAGACAGAATTGGATGGCTGTGATCCACTGAATTGGACGTCTGGGATGGATCATGTGGTGATTGGAAACTGATCTCGCTCTCATCAATCAAAATCCAAGTCCTCGATCGTATTGAATTGCAAATGATTTGGTGGCCGAGCATTCCCGCTCGGGGCCGGCTCCGACTATAAACTAGCAAGAGACCCGTCTCGAACTCTAAAATTTTAAGGGTTTAGTTTTATGAGATTTATTGTGTTTTTTAATTTAAAGGTAAACTGTGGTTAAAATACTCAAAGTTTCATTTTTTATAATTAATACACCCAAATTTTTTTATGGTGGCTATAATACCCAAAGTTTATTCCGTTAACGCCAAACGTACCAACCGTCAAGTCTCCGTTATTTTGCCCGCGTGGCATGTGCCACGTGGACGCCACGTGTCATTTTTTTTACCTCCCATGGGCCTCTCTCGCTCTCCCTTATTCCAAAACTTTTTATTCCAAAACTCAACCACCTGAACCATTGTCATCATCATATTGTATCTAGATTAAAATAAAGATTTATATACAACTTATGTACATAAAATATATAAGATATAACATGTAACATTTAATTAGATTTAAAAAATATATATCATGTGCATGGACATATAAATTAAATAAAATAACACTATATTTTTCAAAATAAAATAAGATTATATTGGATATTTTTGAAATCAAATTGTTAATTAAAAAAAATTAATAATAAAGTGAATATCTATTTAATTATGTCATAGGATAATCTATATAATGTAATGTAATTTTAATATATTTTTAACAATTAAATAAAATAAATTATCCATATTACATTACATATATTCACTTTAATATTTTTTTTAGATATAAAATTTTATTTTAAAAACATCTAATACAATATTATTTTATTTTAAAAATACAATTTTATTTCATTCAATTTATTATATGTCTATGTACATATCTTTTTTAAAATCTAATTAAATGTTACATGTTATATCTTATATATGTTAAATTATTTGTACATATTATTTTAGCCCAGATATAACGTGAGATTATAATGGCTCAAGTTGTTGAGGGCTTGTATTTTACGTGTGAGGGCATGGTTCGAATCCTATTAATTCCAAAAAAATTTAGAATAAGGGAGAGGCGAGTGGGGCCCACGGGAGAGAAAAAATAATATGTGGTGTCCACGGAGACTTAACGGGTGGTTCGTTTGGCGTTAACGGAATAAACTTTGGGTATTATAGCCCTAAAAAGAACTTTGAGTATATAATTAAAAAAAACTGAAACATTAGGTATTTTAACCACAGTTTACTCTTGATTTAAATATGAAAAAAATAAATAAATAATTGAGGGGCTCCAAAGATTTACTTAGTCTAGTGCAACGAGTATAAACGACAAACTCAAGGCCGACTGTTCCCAATATTAAACTTTGAGTGGTTTTACGACTAGAAGTTGAGGATGTTGTGATATGGTAATTCAATTCGATTGCTTACGTAGGATCGGTGTAACTCAAGTTAGTTGGATATAGCTGACGTAGGTGACTGTGATGAGAGGCGGTGGAGCAAACGAGACTGGCGAGGCTGACATGGCAACCTCTGTAACATATATATATATATATATATAAATACCCTAGCAAGTATAATTAAAAAAAAAGCTTAACAATAAAAATTAAATACAGCTAATTTCAAGTAAGAATTATGTTACAATAATGTCCTAGGTATCTTATTTTTTTTCTTTCTTCTACCTTGTAACTTCTAAGGAAAACTTCGGTATGTCCATCAGAATTTAAACATGCTCACTTTTTCTTTTCTTTTTCCCGAGGAGACAACTTGGTGGTACATATGAGATCATATTTCATAAATCAATATCAAGTTTGTATAAACGACAACACGCAGACAAAAATGTCAGAAAGCTTGCAAACGACAGCATGCATGGATGAACAAGAAGTTAAACGACAGACATACTTGGGACATGAAAAAATGAGAAGTGAGAAATTGAGAGTTAACAGTGAGCGTGAAGGGACATAAGAAATCACATAAATTTGCAAAATAACACAACAAAATAAAACGGAAACCTAGGCGCATCAAACGCTTTCTTTAAAGTTATTTCCTCCGTCTCACGGGTTTGAAGTTCGTCGGCAAATTGGCTTAGCGCAATACGTAGAACAATTCAATGTATACAATTTATTTTCAAAATTCATTTTCCCATTCGACATTTTAATTATCTCGATTTTCCAACATTACGCTGTGTCTTGAGTAGCGACAAGGTAGGTCTGAAACGGCATCGTATTAAAACCATTGAAATTGGACTTAAACACGGAAGAATAAGCACCCATGTCGGGGAATACTAGCCAATCGTCCACCTCTAGTTCCGGTAGCCGGTAATATTTCAGCACCAGCTCACCGGAGTCGCATGTGGGACCAAACACGGTTGACTCGTAGTCTTCCGACGACACTGCTTCAGCCGATTTCTCAAGATCAAGGCTTGCATGGAGAGCCAAAGGCATGCATGTGAGATCATATGTTCGAGTCCGTAACCCGACGATCCCCATAAACGAGCCGTGAATACCGTCGTTTATCCAATACTCCCTCAACCCATCTCGAACTCGCTTCCCCACCACCCTGGTTGCCAGCCCGAACGCCGTCTCTGCGAAAAAGCGTCCTGGTTCACCAATGAGCCTCAACTTCATGCCACTGAAATTCTCCCTTACCGCATCATGGTTTTAGCAACTATAACAACTCAAGCTATAAAAGTTTTATTTGAAAGTTTTGGCATGCAATTGATCTTTTAACCCCCATCTATTTTCATAATCTTAATAAAGTTTACACTAAATATTTTTCCCAATTAAAAAAATCTTAGTCACTAAACCCTGTTTCCATTACCGTCAACGGTGGCATGCCGAGACGGTTTGCAGCATCAAAAGCCGCCCTTGCGGCTGCCACAGCGGGGGCATAGACGTTCGTATTTGTGACGGCGCTGCCTACATGAAAAGAAACCCCGATGACCGACAGGTTTGCCTCGCGAGCGGCTACCAGGAGCGGTGTGACTTCCGACGGTATAGCGCCGTATTTGGTCCCCAGATCCCGGATGGCGCTGCTTTCTTTCGGTGACTTGATGCGGAGCAGGAGGCTGCATTTGGGATGCCACTTGCGGATTTTTTTGAGTTCCGTCTCGGAGTCGAACGTCGTCAGGTTGACACCGACGGAGGCTGCATGCTCGATGTGGGACTCAAGCTTACAGGGATTGGCAAAGACAAGGCGGTCGGGCGAGATGCCAAGTGAAAGAACAGATTCGATCTCCGCCATCGTAGCACAGTCAAAGTTCGAGCCCGTGGAGGCTAATGCTGCAAGCAGGGCAGGGTCGGGGTTGCACTTGACAGCGTAGAACGGAACAATGCCGGGCAGTGAGTGTGCCCAGCGGTCCATTTGGGTTGCAACAACGCTCAAGTTGAGCACGAAAAACGGGTCTTTGACGTCGGCCTCGCCGTTGGTGATAATCAGAGACTTCACGACGCTAGTTAATTGGCCATCTTCTGAAGTAGCTGGCTTGAACACCTTGCCTTTAATGCTTGGCGCTTCCATCATGGCTTGAAGGAAGCTGTTAGGGTTAGGGTTAGGAATGGAACCCATGAAGATATTGATATAGTGAAATGAAGTACAATGCTCGTTTGTTACTTCCGAAGTAAGCTTCAAAATTGATATAACTATATAGATGAAAAAAAACGTACAGATAATTGGAATGTTACAAATTTTCAATTATATATATATATGAAGTTTAGATCTATATTAATATAGGCCCCCAGAATCACAGCTGGACAATTATTATATATATTATATAAATTTGAATCTTATAAGTTAATTCTAAGTTGTGATACTTATATATATATATATATATATATATATATATATATATATATATTTATCCGATATCAATCGAGGAAGCAATGCTATATATATTATATTCATCCTTTTTAATTAGATTCAAACTTGGATTTGACTAATGAACTAATTCACCCAACAACTTAATTAATAGCCAAAATGATTATTATAATGTATCAAACTGATAGGAAATATTGAATTGATTATATTGTCACCGATCGAAACGACAGAAACAAATAAAAATATATAGCAAAGATAAAGATAACAATAATTCGAACCATACGCATATAATGCATGGTAGAATGGTCACGTACACTTCATAATTGGTTGTGGGGCCACTGGCCACTCTGCTATCGTTAAATACGTAGGGCTTAAATTATAATGTTTTTTAAATTTAAACTATAATTTTATTTAAGTCGACTTCAAACTGTCGTTTCAACTTGAACAAGTGATGAACGAGGTCGTTTCAATTTGGATGCATGCATGCAAAACAAAATGTACAAAGATCACCTGTAAAAATCATTGTCGTTTATCCCTAACTCGAGCAATGTCATTAACCTAATTTTCCTCTGCATATTATTATCTCCGATTTGTTGAAATCGGGTGTCGATATTTCAATAAGCTTGACATCTCCGGGTCGCTGTAGCCATGGTTAAATAAAGAGGTGGGGAACTTGTTTTCACGATTTATGGAAGTGAAGGAACCCGCATCTGTATTTGGTATATCAATTAAATGGATTGAACGGGTCATACACATTTTGACTATTGTCTATAAACACGATTAATGAATAGGACAAGTCTAAGTATATATAAAGTATTAATAAACAATTAAGACATAGCACGAATACGACACTAGAGACGTGAAGAAATGCCACTCGTAGTTCTTTCTCTAAATATGAATTTTAGAAAAGATGTTTGGTTATTTTACTTAGAAAACGAATTTAGAATCATATTTTTTTGTTTGCTTTGAAATTTGTATAGAAAACAGAAAATAAATCAAATGTGTTTTCTACTTTATTCTAAAAAATTTCTTTCTAATCTATCTCGCTCATAACATAACTATTTTAATGTATATTATTATTTAATTTTTACCCAAAATTTCATCTCTTTTTCTAAGAAACTCGTATGGACTCGTATCCAGCCCTCGTTGGAAAGTGTATGCCCAAAAGAATCCAATCATAAGTGGGAAAGCAATAGTTTTGACATATTTTAAAAAGAAAACGTGATATATAAATTATAATTATAAAGCATAACAAAAAATAATTTCATTTTTTTAATATTATTGAACAAAAACATAACCAAAAACATAACCAAAAATATTCTAAACATAATAGTAAATTTATTTTTGAATTTAAAAATAAAATACAGAACAAAAAACAAACAAACACCCCCCAAACGACAACGTGAAGAAAGCAAACATCAACAAGATAAAAGCCAAGCAGGAGCAACGTAATGTCATGAATAACCAAAAACGACAAAATTAAAATGAAACGACAAAAACAAGGAGGTATGTGAATGAGATTATGTAAGAACACTACAATCAGGGTCAACGACATGTAAGTGGTATGAAAAAAAAAACGACATGTAAGTGGTTTAACAACCAGGTAATACTCATACAAAAAACAAAAAAAAAAAACACCAGGTAATACGATAAATTATATAAACGACATGAAGAAACAGATTGCATTAAGCACAAACGACAAAAAAAAAAAAAAAAAAAAACCAGTTTTGGAACCACATAAGAAAGAGATGATAAAGGCACAAAACTTACGCCAAGGGAGTTCAATGATTAAGCACATGTGAAAAAACATAAACTATTTAAATAAAAGTAGTTTCGCTTTAGGCGTCCTAAAGTTTGTATATTGTTACATTTTATCCCTTGAACAATTTATTTTTTTGAGATTACTACTCTAAATGTTTTTAAATGTGATAGTTCGTGCATTAGATTTCATTGCTTTGATATTTTAATTTATTATAACGATCATGGTAAAGATAATCTGTTATTTCTTAAAAGTGTTTGGGGGGCTATCCTGTCAATAATTAAAATCTAAGGATTGAATGTCACCAATAGGTATAGTTTTGGGGCAGTACAACAATTACATCTTAAATGCTTGCAACTTACAAAAAGTCAAGAATACATATACTCTGTCTCATGGTTCAACTTACCGATATTACCGATAAACCAATTACCGTTTTCCACGGATTAATCGATAGCTTACCGATTAACTGACGGAAAACCTATAACACTGTAGCTTACCGATTACCGATACTTTTCGATAATTATCGACAGATTATCGATACTTTTCGATACTTTTCGACAGAAAACTTATAAAATATTTTGATAATATCATACCACAAAACATATGTTAAATTATTAAGTGCATATGTATAATATTAATATGGGACAATAGCGGCATAAGTCCTCAATCTTTACTCAACTGGGGCGGCATAGCCCCAACCCCATTTAATAGCGGTATAAGTACCAAAAGATGATTTCCGTCCATATTTGACTAACGAAAGTAGTCAACGTTTGCGCGGTCAGCTTCTCGTCAACGTGGACGCCACGTAATCCGACATGTCACCATACACGTCATCCTCGTGTCATCAAATTTAATGCAAAATTAAGGGTGATGGAGGGATTCAATTAATTTTGCATTAAATTTGATGACGCGAGGATGACATGTATGGTGACATGTCGGACTATGTGGCGTCCACGTTGACGAGAAGCTGACCACGCAAACTTTGACTACTTCCGTTAGTCAAATATGGACGGAAATCATCTTTTGGTACTTATACCGCTATTAATGAGGTTGGGGCTATGCCGCCCCAGTTGAGTAAAGGTTGAGGACTTATGCCGCTATTATCCCTATTAATATTAGTTGAAGTGTATAATATTAAATGAATATACATATTAAGTGTATATGTATGTAAGGTGAAGTTAATATGTATGTTAAGTGTATAATATTATTTTTGAAGTGTGTAATATTAAGTTAATTATACTTACGCTCTTGTGTAAGTATAATTATTTTTGTCGAAAGTTTAATTCAATTTTTTTATTTAACCGAAAAGTCTTTATTTTTTACACACATTTTGTCAAAAATCGGTTGAAAAAGATTTTATCGAAAAGTTCGATAATCGTCGAAAAGTATATAAAAACAATAAGTATTACAACCGGTAACTTATTAGTAACTATCGAAAAAGACGGTTCTCGTTGAAAATGCGATCCTTGCTCTGTCTATCTTATCTAGTCAGGGGTAAATCAATAATTTCACAAGTCAAATATTTTAGTGGTTTCTCCTTCGCCCAATGCCACGCGTCACGCTAACAAGCGCGAAAACTGCCACGTCTCATATACACTAGGATAGCTCGCTCCTCGAGCAACGAGATTTCGATTCCGTGAAAGTGACGTGTCGCTGCAAGAGTGAAAGACGACACTACCCACCACCCATCCGACATATAGCCGAAACTCGCGGTGGGCGCTTTCGGGATTTGAGCACTCTACGACACTCGCTTGTGGTCCAGAGTGATCCATTCCCACGTGCTCTCGCCCAAAAGTGGGACCACGCGCTCCACGTGGACCAATGGGATTCGGGTTTTAGATGGGCGATCCTGAGCCACGAATTTGAGCCTCACTTCTCAGTCACACATTAACGACCCCAAAAAGGAAAACAAAAAGGTTTATTTAATTATTTAAAAAGCTTTCCAATAAGAAACCGCCACGTAGAGAAAAGTGACGATACGTGACGTCATATATCTGCCATTAATATGACAGAAAGCTGACTCTTCCCAATCTGTGAAGAGATAAAACCGAAGAAAACTCACCAAGCATTTCATTTCATCCCATTTCTCTCTCTCTCAACGCTCTTTCTCTTCTCTCTGATCAAGAACTGCGTCTGATTTGGAGCTTCTCTCGGATAATCAATCTACAGGTATGCTTCTTTTAGCATCATTGTTTGTGAATCTTGAAGTCTAGGTTGTTAGGGTTACTGTGTGCGTCCAGTCTCTGTAATCGAGCTCTGGTTTTCTTCGATTTGCTCCATGGAGCTCTTGGAAACCTCCAAATCGAAGCTAATTGGAGTCGGTAGTGATGTAAACGAGAGTAACGGAGTCTGTGAGTGAATAGTTTGACTAGAAATTGAGACCTGATAGTTCGTTTGGGGTTTTATGAAACTGAAATTACATTACTATGGAGAAAATAAGTCATTTTCGCGAGTGGCTTAAGAGATTTGATGTGTTCTTGTATGCAAGAACACTTGATATTTTTTTTATTTAATTTTTGTCTTTTGTACTAAAGATTTATCTCTTGCTCTTTTGCTAGGACTAGGATGGATTGTTATTATGGAAATGGCTATGATGAGCTTGTTGTCCCGACCGATGGAGTGATGTCGGATCGCCTTCCCTCGCCGGAAAATTGGACGGACTGGGGAATAGGCGGGCCCGAAAGCGTCGAACTCCCCTACAAATCTGGTGCTTTTGAATGGAAGGTTGACGCCGAAGAGGATGATTTTGATGCAAAAAGCGTATGTGAAGATCTCGATATGGCCGCAGGAGAGTACTCCGATGACTCTTTTTGGAGAGCAAGAGCACAGATTGATGGACCCAATTATCCGATTGATAACATGGCAGGATCGGGATGGATTGATGAAATGTTCGTGTACAAGCGTAACTTCTGGGATTAAGATTCATATCAAATGCCTGTAGGGAGTTGAAATAACTTCTTGTTTGAATTATAATAGCTTATGGTGTAAAGGAATTCAATAGTGTTTTGACCCCTCTATTGCCTTTCTTGTTCATGAAAAGACCTATACTTCTGTTTTTGGTAATATACTCTCGTTTTTTTGTTAAGTTTTTCCCTGAAAAAAAATAAACTGAGAGGACCAAAAAGAGATTATAGAGCTTTTCAATTGCCAAAGGATGTTATATTTGATGGCATACTACCTTTTTTTCTTATAAGTTTTTGTGCTGACCGGTCGTGCCTTTTTTCAATTGTAGGTCTGCCTTGAACGGAGATTTTTGGGGGGCGGAGAATCTAGACCAATCGTTCTGCTATTCTCCTAAACAGCAGCGTGCGAAATGCAATAATTATGACAGCGACATGAATTCGAAGTTGCCAAATGCTTCTTCAGATGTTACGAGTCTTGGAAGCTCAAGATATCTCACGACAAACCCCTTGTCTCCAACGTTGGGCTCGGAAAATGAATATTCCCAGGATTCAGAGTTTGCTCAACATAATTTCGAGTATGAAGATAGCCCTTCAGTCAAGGTAAGCTACCTACTGGTTTCGAAGCTTAAATACTGGGAATTCAAATATTCCCTTGTTTTTATTTAAAATTCTGTACTTCTTATTCTTATATTCAGCACTTGGATTTAATTTGTGAGAAATTCTGTTTTTAGGACTCATCTGATGAGACATCCCTGGAAGCAGCTGTACTGATGGAGCTTAAAATGATAATGGGTCAAGTAAGTTCCGAAATACTATTTAGTTTTACTAAAAATTTGATTGGCGAATGGATTTACATGAAGCTTCCTTATCGTGACTAACACAATGCTTTGATTTGAAATGACCAGTTCACAGATAAAAGCCGAATATGCTTTCGTGATTCCTTGTACCGCCTTGCAAAGAACTCCGGTCAGCATTGCCTCGTACAGAACCCGGACGGAAACGTTTTCATGGATATCCCTCCCGCAACACTTGATTCTGAAACAAAGAGGTACCCTAAGAAATTTCCATGTTATTTTCTTGACTTTTATTTAGCTGGGGATTTGGTTTTTGAAGCAAGCATTTGGATGGACGGTTTTCGTTCGTTCTCGAATTGTTTCTTTTTGTGTGGCTGTTTCTGCCAAAATTGAAACGGGTGGACGGAAACTAAATTACCCGTTGCTGTTCTGTATTTTCTCTGCCCTGGCTATACTAACAGACGGGCTCTCTTCGTCAGGTACGGGACACAAAAAGGAACAGAGTCGGAGACCAACACGATCGACAGAACCATGGCAAACCTCATGTTTAACAAGATGGAGTTCAATGCACGAGATCGTCCCAGTAATATCACTGCACCGTCACACTCCAAGTCTCGTAGTCGCAGCCACCAAACTCTACAGGATGACGCCGAAGTCCCGATGTTCTTGTTTCCGAGGGAGAACAAGTCTATGGTGCTGGAGTTTGGCTCGGTAGCCTAATGGTTGGACAAGGTTTCTGGTGTAAATATATAATAGTTTTGTGTAGATAGTTTTGGTGGATTAGGGTTTGATAATACTCGATTTTCTTCAGCTCAGTTTTGATCCACTTTCTAAGCTTTGAGTTATATAAATAAAACCTAGCTTTTTAAATATAGTTTATTTGTACAAGAGTCATCATATAATGGCATGAACTCTTCCTTATTTTCTTCTCATGTATCAATGTTTACATGAAACCGTATGTGAATAGAATGAAACTTTGATCCGCCTTCACTAGTCCTTTATATTAAAAGTTATATGTATATATATATATATATATTGGTGTCGGGAACAGTCACGCCTCGTCTGAGGTGGGAACGTCTTGTCTGAGGAGTAACGCCGGAACGCAAAGCCGATTCACGAACTAGGTTGCTCTTTTTTAAGTGTTTCGCGGCTCTGTCTTTGATGGGTAAGAAGCCAATGATTTTCAACTCTTAAAAATTCTAACTCTTAAAAAATGTGACATGTGCTAGCTCAAAGTAAATCACCGTCTTTTTTATTATTATTATTGCAATATTTCGTATATGACGAAGATCGCATCTATAAGTTTGAAAACGTTACTAAACGAGTAATTTTGTAATAATAAAAAACGTTGCATTAATTTGTCATCATTAATGTGATATATATTGAAATGAAATTTCAAGGATGAATTTTAAAGCTATATTAATACTTTGTCAAAATAATAAAATAGAAATTGTGGATTTATAAATATGAGACCAAGTGACTTTCTAAAAAATAAAAATAAATTTAAAAACCATACTTATAAGTCTATGCGAGTATTGGTTTATAATTTCGTCGTGGTGCTTTTAGTATAAACTTTATCATAAATCATTCTTTCTATTATAAATTATTTACTCCAATATGTTTTCTTTATTAGATCTCAATTGATTCTGGATAGACACAACTAATAGTTTATTGAATAAAAATTTCAACCATATTTTATTTAATGTTTCTCAAGATAATACTATACAAGAAAATGAACAACAAATATATAAAATGATCTAAATTTACTCATTTATTTTATTATTTAGCTTAACCTATATATTTTGGGTCTATTATTAATTAGTGGACTCCTTGGACTTAAATTTGCAAAATATTAATGATTGATCATGAGGTATTAATAGAGTGTTTTCTTTGTCCGAATATATAATTATTATTTAATAAGTTAATTATAGTAAAGCAGATGTGTAAGTGTGACGTGGAATTTAGTGAGTTGACTCTGAACATTTCACTTCTCCACGTCGAAGCATTCGGTGTATACGGTCGTCCGACCGTATCAAAGACAAAAGATTCATGGTACAACATATATATATATATATATATATATATATATATATATATATATATATATATATATATATATAAAAGCTTAAAACATTTTTTTATTTCATATACAATTTTTTTTATCTAATTAAAAGTTCAAGTCATAATTTTTTTAATCTTTTTTTTTTTGTAAAGTTAAATTATGCTTATTCACAAAAAAAAAAAAAAAAACTAAAATGAGTAATTGGTAATTCTAATTCGTTGCATCTTGTCCTTGTTGCAACTCTTAATATTTTAATTTTTGGCACGGGTCAATGCCCATATACTTTAAAGAAAAATGACGAAAAAAAATCGCTAAGAATATTATTTTTAACTAATCAATTGTTTAGATTTTAAAAAAATAGAATTCGAGCAAGATTGGAATAAATTTGATCAAGTATTTTCAAACAAATTATGTGTCGCAAAAAATTAAATGCTTTCGCTATTTTGCTAGTTTTTATAAAATATGCTAAAAGCCTATAACTAAAATTCAAAGGTAAAAAATGTACTCATAAACAAAATTCAAGGCATTGATTTGTTCACTTCTAACTTATTCAACTTATCAACAATTAGCTGTTAATGAGCAATAATCAAACAAGAAAACCAGAAATGTGTACATTTGTATCTAAATACGCATCGTCAAATTTATATCTAGGATAAATTTATTTACGGCATAAGTATGTAATCATGTACTAAGTACGCTACATATTATTAATTTATTCTTCTTCTTCTTCTTGGTAAGTCTTCGAAGCCATAAAAGAGTGTGGAGATCTAATTCCGGTGTCATCTCGTTAAGCTTAAGATAAAGTAAACTGCTCGACATTATTTTATGGTTGTTTAAGTACTATTGCCAATAAAAATAAAATTAGAATTTTTCACACTTTCATCTAAATACACATCATCCGAAAATCAAATACAGAATAAAGATATTCGTAATATAATTATTTAATTTTGCCAACATATTTTCAATATTGTACAAGGATTAAGGACTAGCTCCGTAATTATCCCGTTAAGGTCTTACACGAAAGACACCTACACTACATCTACAAAAAAAAAAAAAAAAAAAAAAAAAAACGAGTAAATTTGAGGAGTATACATGTCTCTATCTTAACATATGTAAACTAAACATGATCAAAACTGGATGGTCAATACTATTTTGCGATTTAAGTATGATTGGCACTAGAAAAGATACCGGAAATATGGTGGCTCACTTGGTATTAATTACTTATGCCGCTAATATATTTACGCTAAATGCTAATTAAATACTAATCCACGAGATGCCTAAATATAGAGTTAACATCTCAATTCTCAACTACCCACATAAAGAAATCTCTAAAAAACATTCCCAAAATCCTGAATAGAAGTTTCAACTCTGAACAAATCAAGCTCCCAAAAACGTGCGATCCACAAACAAAGCCCTTATAAGAAGACTCTCCACCAAATGGACGCCCTCAACTATTCTATCCCCTCGCCGACGCCACCTGTCCATCGCCGGAGATGCCGGTGCTCCCGCCCCCGTCCCCGTCCCGGCCCCCCATCTCCCTCCAGCCCTCGCACACCAAACGCCCGGCCGCCAAGTTCGTCCGTCGCTTCCGCTCCCTCTTCCGCTCCTTCCCCATCATAACCCCAGCGGCGTGCAAGATGCCGGCCCCGCCCGGGACCCGCTCAGGCGACCACGTCCACGGCGCGACGCGCATGACCGGCACCCTCTTCGGGTACCGGAAATCCCGGGTCAACCTCGCGATCCAGGAGAGCCCGAGGTGCTTACCGACGCTGGTCCTCGAGCTCGCGATCCCGACGGGGAAGCTCCTGCAGGACATGGGGACGGGGCTGGTGAGGGTGGCGCTGGAGTGCGAGAAGCGGAGCCCGTCGGAGAAGACGAAGATCGTGGAGGAGCCGATATGGACGCTGTACTGCAACGGCCGGAAATCGGGCTACGCGGTGCGGAGAGAGCCGACGGACGACGACTTGACGGTGATGCAGCTGCTGCACGCGGTGTCCATGGGCGCGGGGGTTCTCCCGACGGAGTCGATGGCGGACGCAGCCGCGGACAACGGCGAGCTGACGTACCTGAGGGCGCATTTCGAGAGGGTGGTCGGGTCGAGGGACTCCGAGACGTACCACATGATGAGCCCGGACTCCAACAATGGCGCCGAGCTCAGCATCTTCTTCGTCAGGATATAAATTTCTACGTACGTAATTTTTTTTTTTTTTGGGATTGTATGGATGTAAGTGTAACATGTATTGTATATGTATTGTCTAACTAGAGAAGAGATTAATTAATGGGTTGATTAAAGTTCTATATGGTTTTAGTTTCTGCTAGATTAAATTAAGTTTTATATATAATCGATGTTTAGTGAAAAAGTGTTAAGGCTGCCACGTGTCCATCACTAAATTCCGTAAGTCGATTTTGAAAACGAGGCAATTTGAAACGTACCAAAGCAGATGCTCCGTTCATTTTCATCGTTAAAGTACGGATTAGCATCATAATCCGGACAAAGATTAGCGATGAAAGTGCACAAAGGCATAGAGTGGCGGATTCAGGATACAGTTACGGACCTTAGCCCGTAAAATTTTGAACGATGGGCTACAACCCATTCTTGAATTGAAAATTGATTTCCATTCATTAAGTTAATCTAATATGTAAATTTTAATAAGTGATAATTAGATGAAAGATTCAACTTTTTCATGAATCAGATCCATGCATATGAACTAAATTCTCATTTCTATATGCATGAAATAAACATTTGATTCCATTAATGACTCAAATGTGACGAATTACTAACGCATTACTTTTCTAGGGATTAATGCTAGAATATTATTTTAGTATTTATTTCGCTCGTTTATCACATTATTTGATTTTTCTTTCCCAAATACACTGATTCACGTGGATTATTATCTCGACACTTTTCTTTTCCTTTTTAATCATGATCGAAAGAATTTTCAGAAATTCTAGTGAAAGCTATGAAAATTATTCTCACTACATTAATTTTAGCTCGTTTGTCACACCAATATTCTTATTTTCCAACCCAAATACAGTACTACAAACATATTCATATATACCACCTCCGTCCTTAGTAACGGTGGCATGAGCAACTTTGGAGTGCAGAGATTTTGATGGAGGTATCAATACGGATACAAAATCAAAGAATTGGAATTTTGTCCAGGAAAAAAACTGGAACCTACTAGTCCATTTTTAAAAGTATTGGAACTTTTACCGTGATTAACCCTATTATAATCATGTTCATACTCATACTGCACCTGAAAAACGATATATATATATATATATATATATATTTGTAGCGACAAATATTTAAATAATTAATGTGTAACAATTTATTACAACGGAGCTCGCAACATCCTACAATGTATGTAGGCTAGAATTCTCTCATATATTAGACTCTTCTATATTTATCATGTTTTTTTCTTCTTCTTTTCCCTAAGCTTGTTTCATCATTTTTTTAATCTTCAACCGCAATTTTCTACAGAGAAATTATTTAATAATAATAATAATAATACTAATAATAATAATAATAATAATAATAATAATAATAATAATAATAATAATAATAATAATGAGAACTCTGTAGGGTATGTAGGAGCAATCCGTGATTCAGTTCCGTGGCCGAAAAACCTAGCCGTGACCAGTTTTCATACCCGGGTTTAGGTGTGAACATTTGTAGGTTCCAAAATCCAAATTGTGAAGTGAACTTTATAAAAAGATGTGGACCCAAAAACAATACCCTACAGATAAAGCATTTCAACTAATAAACATTTCCTTGTAAAGAATTTCAGCTTTATACCATGATCCTCCAGAAGTCAATTCAACTAGTGCAGATCGGTCCCCTCCTGAAATCATTCTCTCTTGGAAAATATTCACAAAATAATAATACACAGGAAGAATAGTAATGATAACATATATTATACATATATATACAACGATAGTAATTTTACTGTACAATATTTTAGTAAAGCAACGGATAACAATATTTTAATAAAGCAAGGGTTAGTTCGGTAATGGGGATCGGATTAGTGTTGAAAAGTGATAGACCAATCTTAGTGCCGACACGACTTTTTTTTTTAAAGCAGATTCATATATCATTAGCAATAAGACCATTTTTTTTTTAAACATCTTAATGACACTTAACTCATCTTATTCCGTCAGACCTAAAATCCACACTTATTCATTCAGACCCAATTTTTTTCCCCTCTCTCTCTTTCTTCTCATTCTTTCTCCCTCTGTCGTACCACCTCATTCATCAACTCTGGAGAAACTTGTGGCCTCGCTCCTCCAACCGTGGTCAACTTCCGTCGCTGACCTTTCCCAGCCACCACCGGCGATCTTTCCCGGCCACCGTCGCCGACCTTACTCAGCCACTGTCGCCGACCGTACTCAGCCACCATCGCCGATCTTATCCAGCCACCGTTGCCGACCTTACTCAGCCACCGTCCCTGACCTTTCTTCACCGATCATCGTGGTGAGTTTTCTGGTTAATTTTTTTCCTTATTTTTTCTAGGTTTGTTTTTCTTATTTTTCTAGCTGAGTTTTTTTTTTTTATTATTATTATTGGTGCTGTTCAACATTTCACTATAGAATTTATTTTTTATTGGCTATCAGATTCATAGCTCGAATCAGGTTGAAAAAAAAAGGTGGTATTATAAGATGTTAAACATGTATGTCGTGTGAAATTCTAATGGATGATGTTTCTTTTTATTCTTCTAATTTTCTAGCCAAATTAGATTCAAGTCGATGTTATCATAATCATTCTTCCAATTATGATATGTTCTTCTATCGGAGATCTGTTTAAAACTTTCATAATGAATTCTTGCCTAGGATTATTTGATTCACAATTTTTTTCTTGTTCTTTAAGTAGTTTAACATCTCATGTATTTTGGGCATGTACTCTGTATATTATATATTTGATTCTAAATTTTGGGTGTTTTAAGTTTGTTGATGAAGCTTTATTTCTTAACATATTACATGTGTTTTCAAATTGAACGCAATTATGCAAATGATATTTGAAGAAGAAGTCTCGGAAGAACAGTCACAAGACAAATCTCTTTGGAGAGTTGAAGATGCACAAGTCATGGTCATGGATAATTTACGAGCAGATCTTGCACTCAAATTAATGCGGAGAAGAAATAAGAATAAATATTTGATGTTTGATGCTAGTTTTTTAAATTACTTTTGTTTAATATTAGTTGTCGTTTATTAAATATTTTGTGAATGAAGAATTCTAGAGCTTAATATATCAACATCTTACTATGAAGTATTATTTTTATTTCAAATATTTTAAATAAGTAATTAATCAATTATTTATATATATATGTATTAATTGTTTTTTTCTCAATTATTTATATGTATTAATTTTATATATACATGATCCAAAGTATATTAATAATTGTAAAGAAAATTAAACTGCATTAAGACCTTAAAAAAACAAACAGACTTAATTTTTCATCATTCAGATTCAGATGTGCATTCAGATTCAGACGTCTTAATCTTAAAAAAAACAAATACAACCTAAGTCCAGGGAACAAGACTTATTGACTTAATATTGTCACTTTGTAAAACACATGTGCGGAAATCATTCTCTCTTGCAATAATATTAGAGTTATTGACTTTAATATTGTCACTTTGTAAAACACATGTGCGGAAATACTCCCTTTTATTACTGTTTGGTAAAATTTTATAAATTATTCTTATGTTTAGTTCATTTATCTTTGAAAATAATTGTTTTCAACCTCTAAAAACTTCATCTTATTTATTCAACTATTAAAAATGTTATTTTATCATCAATTTCTTCCCTAAAAGTATTTTATCATAAATGTAATATTGTAAGTATAATTACTCTTGAACAAAGATAAGGGCATGTGTAACTACAGTTAAAGTCACTATACTAAATTGTGTGCATGTTTTGCAGTATTTCAGCATTTTAAATGTGCGAAAAGCATATAGTCTAATTAGGCTTTATCTTTCACACATAAGTGGAATATGTTGCAAAATTGTTGTTGACATCTGTCAAGTTTAATAGTGTGCAATTATATGACTATCGAAAGTCTCAGTACTTGAAATATGTCGGGACGAAAAGTGGTACTAATAATAATGACCCAACTCTATGAAATTCTCAAGCATCTTAATTTACCTTTTTTATTTTACACAGAAATGAATGGATGGCAAACTAAAACAAGTCCATGTACATAAAAACATTTATTTCTCTATATTATTAAGATAATTAGACCCTAATTTTTAAATCCGAAAACGAGATTGACAAAACAATAAATGATACCAGGAACTATATGCCTTAGATTTTAACCATTAGGTCCATTACTTAGTAAGAGCATATCATTAATTAATCTAAGTGAGCGCTTTAATTAACTAAATAATTTATAATAATTATTCCACTAATAAAATATCGCGTGTCTAGATTTATTATCATTGGGAATAAAATTTAAATTCACACATATTTTTAAAAATAATATTGTAAAATATAATATTTCTTATAGATAATAATTCTCCCTACATAAGATGCTATTTTAACACAACACTCACCTAATATGCTTGATTGCTTTCCGTATGAAACATGATAATTGATATATATAGGAAAAGCTAGACATAATGACATAGCGAAAAAATCATTAAAAACCCAATTAATTCGATCACCGACATCTGAACGAATCAAAAAGATCTAATAATAAGCAATAACATTGATAAAAATGATAAAATAGTAAAAGATTAAAATACTAAGTGTGCGAGATCGACGTATGAAAAATATGCTAATTCATACTAAGTTTGCTTATATATTTTTAATATTTTCAACACTTGTATTACAAGTCTCGAAAACGATGTTGATGTTTAATTTCACTCATATATATACTGGTATTAATTAAGCTAGATAAATGCTAACTAGTTTAAAAAAAAGTAATAAGATGTATAAAGACTTAAACATGTATTCCTCGTGTGACCGACGATAATGAGACTACATGTAATTAATGGACTACAATATATTGTTTTATAGTCTTTAAATACTATTAATGCTAAAAAAGAGATATAGAATAAATTATTCGTAATCTAAAAGATTTCCATGTTTCTCGTTGGCAATTAAAGCCACTCTCTCTATTTTATTAATGATTTTGTCACGCTAACACATGCAATGAACGTGCACAAGCACAACCTTTCACACGGCCAAGATTCATACATATCCACTCCTATAAATACGCTCATATCAATCTTTCCATTCACAAAACAACTTATTCTCAAAGCACCACTTTCATTCTTATACATATCTCCGT
This sequence comes from Parietaria judaica, assembly GCA_954871525.1. Taxonomy (NCBI): domain Eukaryota; kingdom Viridiplantae; phylum Streptophyta; class Magnoliopsida; order Rosales; family Urticaceae; genus Parietaria; species Parietaria judaica. The sequence continues at coordinate 7,391,935 of OX940862.1, forward strand.
TGATATTCCGTCATGGGCATCACCAAAACCCTCCGAAACGACGTCGTTCCATCTGAGGAGGAGCTAGGGTTGACTGAGGAGTGCATGCAAATGCTTGCCTCTCTCCCCAAAGAGAGAGGCTGGAGAACTTCCCATCTCTACCAATATCAGAACTTTTGGTGCCAAGCCGCAGAGATTCAAGCCGTCGCCGCTTTCCAGAAGCACTTCCAGGCCCGGGACGACGACATTGTCTTATGCACCATCCCAAAATCTGGCACCACCTGGATCAAAGCCCTCACTTTCGCCATCCTAAACCGGGACAAGTTCCCGGCGGTTTCCAACCACCACCCTCTGCTGTCCTCGAACCCGCACGACCTCGTTCCGTTCTTCGAGTACAAGCTCTACGCGAACGGCGCCGTCCCCGACTTCCCTGACCTCGCCTATTCGACTAGGGTTTTCGGGACGCACGTGCCATACAGCTCTCTTGCGAACTCAGTCAAGAAATCCAACTGCCGGGTCGTGTACCTGTGCCGGAACCCTCTGGACACGTTCATCTCGTCGTGGCACTTCATCGGCGCGTTGACGCCATTCTCGATGGAGGAGGCGTTCGGGATGTTCTGCGACGGGGTGGTCGGGTTCGGGCCATTCTGGAAACACATGCTGGGGTATTGGAAGGCGAGCTTGGGGAGCCCCGAGAAGGTGTTGTTCTTGACCTACGAAGACATGAAAGACGACACGCCGTCTCAGATGAAGAAGCTCGCGAGATTCTTGGAGTGTCCGTTCTCCGGCGAAGAGGAGAGAAGCGGAGTGGTGGAGAGCATAGTGAAGCTCTGTAGCTTCGAGAATCTCAAGGAGTTGGAGATCAACAAGAATGGCAAGTCCATAAAGAACTTCGAGAACAAGAAGCTGTTCAGGAAGGGTGAGGTGGGAGATTGGGTCAACCATTTGAGCCCTTCAATGGCCGCGAAGATGGCGAGAGTCGTGGAGGAGAAGATGAGCGGTTCGGGATTGAAGTTCAAAGTCTTTAGCAATTCGAAAGATCATCCGCCGTAACGCCCCTAATAAACTTTTTATAATATTTCGTCACTTTAGTTTTAATTTTTAGCAGCAATGCCTTTTCGATTTTCAAATATGTTTTGCGTTATGAAAGAATAAAAAAATTAATTTTGTGCACAACTTACGAATTTTATCAAATTTATTTTCTAATATAGAATAACTTAACTCACATATTGCTTCAACATAATCTTGTATGGCGATTAATCGAAGAAAAAAAAATACATCCGTCTAAGTGTAGTGAACAAACTGCACCAACACGTAAAGTTTTGATTAATCGAAAAAAATACATCCGTCTAAATGTAGTGAACAAACTGCACCAACACGTAAAGTTTCGGGTGAGATATTACTGCCCGACCTAGCATATATAATCAGACGGATATAACAGAATATTTTAGTTTGTTGGACCATATATTCCAAGTTGCTTTAGTGTTTAGATATAGCACTAGTAATGTCTTTTGTTACTTCCCTTGTTTTGTTGTTGTTATCATTGCCGTATCTAATTACTACCCTCTTATGTATCATATATGTTAAAAAGTACTTTATTTAAGATCTAGTTGGCTGGCTGACATGAAACGGGTTCACTTCGAGTACTGATGGCGATTTCCTGTTTGTGCCGGGTCTTGATCTTTTATTTTTACTAATCTAAGTGGAGAAAAAAAAAAGAAATAGAAAAAAACCTAAACCTGCCCTATCTAATAGTCGCAAATAATACCCGGAAAGCGGGTAATTATCCGGAACCGGATTGGTATCCGGATTTAATAACCGGAACCGAAACCGGAACCGAATTCTGGTTCCGGGTACCGGGTAGTAAAATTAAAAAAACCGGGTACCCGGTACCCGGTTTATTACCCTGTTTTAATTTTGTCTTTTATTTTTATGGTAATTTAATTTTTAGAGTTACTTCTCTACACTAGGGCTCGACTTCATTTATCCAGCATCTCTCCCATCTCGCCGACTTCATCAAAATCCCGCCTCACTCCGATGCCGGAGACTATGTTTCTTTTTTTCTTTTTTCGCGGGACTATGTTATACTTGATGCGGACTTTTTTTTTTTATGCATTTTGGGCTGTTTTTTCTTTTATGCTTGATGTGCGAGATTATTTTTTTTATGCAGATTTTTTTAAGATGAATGTATGTTTTTATTTTTAAATAATATATATTAAAAAAAACAGGGTACACGGACCCGGTTCTCAAAACCGGGTACCGAGTATCAAAATACAAATACCCGGAAACAGGGTACCGGTTCCGGGTACAAGTTTTTAGATATCCGGGTTCCGGTACCGGGTACCGGGTACCTCGAAAAAACAGGGTACCCTACCCAGTTGCACGCATGTCTACATGCATGACACTGTCATTGTATTGTGTTAAAAAGATAAAAAGTTATTTATTTTGGACTCTTTTAACTTAATCAATATAATTACATATTATAATTTTGTTTAATTATATCATTGACACATGTAGCTTTTTAAGATAATTACTAACATACATGAAATGCATATTTTATTCTTTAATCATGTTTTATTGGGTCTCAGCATATTAGCATAGTATTGTGTTCATGTTATGTCTTCAACTGTTATTTAATATGTTCAAAACGATTAGATTTAAATGTATTTAATATTGATCCATTATCGATTACATCATATTGTTACCAACTTACCATGTCGTGTCTCTAGGGTCGACGTGCCTGAAGGGAGTCGGAGTGGGCCCGTGCTTACAATAATAATAATAATAATAATAATAATAATAATAATAATCATCTGGCAAAAATGAAGGAATGTCCATTTTGCGTCAAACTTTTTAAAAACTACTCATTGTGTGTATTTTTTTACTCTCACAAATAGGCATTTCTTAAAAGGTTTGACACAAAATTAGACATTTCATACAATTTCCTTAGTAATAATAATAATAATAATAATAATAATAATAATAATAATAATAATAATAATAATAATAATAATAAAATTAAAATTTAGGGGCTCCAAAAAAACTCAACTTAAAGGTCCCGAAATGGATCTAGTGATTTAGCTACATTGTCTATCGACCGTGTTTACAATAATAATAATAATAATAAGAAGAATAATAATATTCATATTTAGGGGCTCCAAAAAAACTCAATTTGAAGGCCCCGAAATGGATCTAGTGATTTAGGAACGTACTATCGAAAAAGATATGATCAAAAAACTCGACTATATCAATTTTATTAGTACTTATGTCTCCAAAAATGCTAAACACGCCATATTTGAATGAGTCATTATTTATGATTCAAATATTTTATATATCAATTTCGGAATTTCAATAAGACCTCCAAAATAACTCATTTTGTCGAGCCCCAAAATTAACTGGCACGGCCCTGCGTGACTGCGTGTTAGTATCCAGACCGAAATGGCCACTCATAAAGACTTCAAGGTATCCCTATGGAGATTTGACCCGGCTCATAAAATCCAGTGGAGATACAAGAATAGGTTACCAAAAATATATCGAGAGAGGCCCAATGCTCATTAGAGTAGTCTAATATCCAAAACACACAAAGCCCGGTAATCCAAGAAAACTAGAGACCTATATTTGCATTTCCACAGTATTTGCTTGGTTTAGGAAATAGTGAAAAGTTTGTTAATTTACAAAGTATACAAGTTTGGCCTTTTAACTGCCAATTAAAAAAATATAACAATTTTCTACTTTGAAAAACATATAAAAACATTCGACAGCAAGATATGGGGAAATAAAAAAATATATATTAATTAACGGACATAGAGTTAAATCCACATTAAAAACATATTATTTCCGCTATTTTTTGAACGGATGAGCCCAGGGGCGAAGCCAGAAAACTTCAAGAGTGGGGGCGAAAAATAACATAATGTAGTCTTTTAAAATAAGATAAAATGTTAAAACGCGTAATATAATAACATATATTGCATTACAATTATCATTTATAAATTTGTATCAACTAAAATAATTTATTTATCGATACAATAAAATATATTTTTCTTAGATTCTTGTACTTAATTCTTAATTTTTTTTTATGAAAGATAATTTTAAAAAGATTGTCGAATATTCAGTCATTGTATGATAAATTAATATTTGAATAACATGAGTATGGGATAGTTTAATGATGTATGTGTTAAAATATTTTTTAATAATAGACTTAAATAAAATGTGTGTGAATTATTAAATATATGTATTAGTTGTGACGGATAATATTTTTTAACTTTTTAGTAATTTATATAGATTTGCCATTGAAAATAAAATATAATGAAGAAGGAAAAGAATGTATATTTATGTCTATGGTGGGAATTGAACCTTGGACCTCACATCAAAAAGTAAAGTTAAGTTGTACATCGTTTTCCACTACACCACAATTTAAGATTAAGAATTTAAGGAGTAATTTTTTAATAATAATGATCGTATAAATATTTTAAAATATTAAAAAATTTAACTCGGAATCTCGGACTGAGTGGGGGCGGCCGAGCCCGCTCGGCCCAATGTAAAATCGCCCCTGGATGAGCCATATCCGCACATTCATCGTAATTTTTTTGGGTTATTTCGGAAATAAAGAGAAAGAGACCCAAAACATGCACTTTTCATAAATAAATAAAACTATTTAACACTAAGAAACTCTAAAATAAACCGTAAATCCTAAACCTTAAAGAAAAAGCTAAAGAAAAGAAAGGATAATATTAAATAAGAAAAAGTAGCTAGTGTTGGCTTGGCTCCAATCCCTCAAGCATAGGAAATAAATACTACGTACGAGCACACAATACTACATTAGAAAGCAAGAAGTGAGATTTTGATACCCTAAACCAAAAGCCGAAAATTGTGTCAACATTAGCATCATCATAAACCAAAATATTTTGGTCCCACAAAATAGACCACTTGATGATCAGATATTGCAAGTTGTGATCAATGAATAACTACACAATAGAAAAAGCTACAAATGGAGCAAGCTCCCAATCATAGCCACAAATGAGATTTTATATCGTATTGCTAAAATGACCTTTCTATTGCTCAATGAGGTGCTCACTGCTCACCTAGACACACCAGTTTCCTCGTCCATGCCTCTTTCTATTGTATATCACATTTATTCTGTTGGCTAATTACATTATTGCTTGTTTATTCTAATATTAACAATATTAGATCCAATCCTACATATTACGATTATTGCTATGATTTATGATAAGACCCGATAAGTAATTCACGATGTGAATAATTCTCAACCAATCGTCATCTTTATGTCGAAAGAACAATTTTATAAGTTATTTGTAGCATATCGATGACTTTACAGTGACGAAATCAGAATATACTTTGCTCAATCCGTGATGAATAATTAATCGAAGACTTATCGCTACAACCCATTATAAGATTTGTTCCACCGTTGAACTAATGCGTGACTTCAACAATAAATTACCAAGTAATTTGGTTTATATTTTGTTTTCTTTCAATACTATTATTTAAAGTAAATTTTCATCTTTTTTTTTTTTAAATAAAATAATTAGGTGGCACTATTGGCCAAGATTACATGTACTCACATTACAAAATATTTGTCACGGTAAGAGCAACCGGCATTATTGGCCGCAGGCACTAGCGGCCAAGATTACATATATTACGCAATTTATGCGTCTCAAATGATCGAATCCAAAACTTCATGGACGAGTCTTACTGTAGTGAATTTACCAATAGGTCAAGCAAGCTTGGTTTAGTAAATTTTCATCTTTAATAGGGTAATTTTCTGAGTGAAAATTGTTCATTAAAATTTTTCTATTCATATAAAATTATATTTTGGTTGGATTCAAGTTCTTATTTCATTGGTATAGAGGTTTTGAATGTACATAAGATATCTAGGATCAAACCATGGCTTCTCAAGACATTAATGACATTTTATGAAACTATGAATGTTATATACATATTAACAATGCTTTTTTTTTTTTTTTGAGACGACTGAAAAAGAGAAGAAACTATTTGTCCTTTATTAAGAAAAAATATATTTTCACTCCAAATAAAATGAGTGGAGAGTGGGGCTACCATGGGCCCATGGCTAGTAGTGGTCTTTTATGTATAGTGTATACTATTTATAGTGACGTATGGAATCAATTATATGAAACTATTAATTTTCTAATTTAGCGGTAAAAGTATTCGAGTTGTGCTCAACCGTGACGATGTAAATTCAAGTTCATTTTTCAGTAACCAAATTACCCGAATTCAAATTTCATTCGTCTTCAATTCATCACCATCGTTAAATGTCAGCCACAACTTGAATACATAAAAGCACGAAAGTCGTACTCAAATGTGGCGGCATATGTACTTAAATTAGATGTAGCTCACACTTAATGGTAGTGATGGATTGAAGAAAAAATTAGCAGTTAAACTTTGATTTTGATTCGTAATTAGTCACTTCAAATCGAACTTCAATCTATCCGGCGAAAGTTGAGTACAATATTTTTTTTGCAATTAACTCTTTAATAATTTATGTTTACGTCATCATCTACTAAATTATAGTCAATAATGTGGTTATTTCTTTCTGTTTTTCGTTTTAATTTTTTTATATTAAGGATACGTCATCAGCAGTATTTTATGTGGGACATATGCTAATCATCCAATCTTTATTACCTAATCCAAACTATTTATGCTTAATTCTTAACTCACCTAATAGTGTTGCACACTATTCGACTTATATTGATTAGAATGCATTGAAATTAGGAAAATACTCAACTCTTTTTTTTTCTTAGTTGGTGACCTTATTTATTTATTATTTTATTTTTTATGTCGTGGGCTCAAATGATACACTTCAAAAATACGATTTCTACTCAGAAACTTATACGTTAAACATGATTTTGAGAAAATATGATTCTTCGTAGGAACTCCATATTTTATTACAAGCAAATTTTCATAAAACCCAAAGATGCCCTTAAATGGACCAGTGTATAATAACTCACAATTAAAAAAAAAAGGATTTTTTTAAGTAATATTGTCCGTCTTGCAATTTTAATTACCTTATAATCAAGAACATAAATTTTATCACTAATATAGTATTTAAATAACTTATTGTTCGAGTTAATAAATAGTCTATTTGATATACAATCGAAATCATCCTCACAAGTAGAATTATGAGCCCACACACAAGACTTTTTATCTACAACTATATATCGATTCCTTCAAGTGCATGGTTGAGTTTTGTTTGAATACTTCCCACCCAAATACTTATATATACATGATAGAAGTGGATTAATAATTCCAAAACAAGAAAGAGAGAGCTAAAAAAAAAACAAATATGTCTTAAAATAAAATAAAAGTTTAAACAAAGATGTCTAAATCTTCTCGCGGCGTTCTGGTCCTTCATCACATGTCATCGTCATTAATCGTCACAATGTTCTCCAAATATTACTAATTTTGTCATCTATTTAAAAAACATATATCATATATATTTTTGGCATAATAAGTATTAAATCGTGTACTAAGTGTATCGGGATATTTTCAATCACTTTTGTAACTGTAACACTACTAAAAGATCGGTACAATTTTTTCCACGTAGAATAATTAATATTTTTAGAGTTTAGTCATAGACAAAACATGTGTCCATGTGTAATACTCTTCAACGGGCCATAAACGAATGTGGAATTTTGACGCACTTGGTAGAATATTAAATACTTATGTCGCAAATATCTCAAAATAAATTGATATTTTCCACAAAATTGATGAACCTTGAAAGATGTTAATAAGCCATCACTTATTTAGTTGGAAATATATATGACTCTGATATTTCTATTAATTCTTACATAAACCATCCTTTTTTTTAAAGAACATTGAAAAAAAAAAAAAAAAAAAAACTCATTAGTTTCATTGAAAAATTAAGAACATCTAATGCAAAGTTTTACTTATTTATTATTGGTATTGGTGGGTTGACAATTATAGCAATATTGCCATATAATGTCATTGTCATGGTCCTCGTCTCTTCCATCCAACCATCAAAGGAGCTTTTTTGTGATGGAGACTCAAACTTTGGCAATAAGTGGTGTATATATCTCTTCCTTTTTTATATAATTTTTCTGTTCTTTTGATTATTATACCCTGAAAATTGTGGATGACCAGTCTTGCCCATAGGCTATAAATTAATACTAGTCATTGATTCCCAAGTAAGAGAGCATATACTTTCTTGTGATGTGAAGTTTTGTTTCTTGTGATAGATTATTTTGTCATAAATCATATTATAAGTGATCACCGGATTGCATTGTAATCCGGTAGTGCATCTCATTAAAGAGAAAAAAAAAGATAAGTAAGAATATTGATTGTAGGACCAAATATTAATTACTACAAAGCTATAACATCGTTTAATTGGTCCATAAAAGATAAGAGATGATGTTAAAAACCACAAGCATCTTGTGAATACGGTTCCGTAAAGAACATAAATGGAATATTTGACTCATTTTAATTAAATAATGCTTATTTGGCATTCTTTTTTTTTTTTTTTATAATAAAGTCTCCACTCTCATTATGCAATTATCTTACTATATATAACCTATGATGATGTTTTCATTTTTCAAGTTATTTAGTTATAGTAGAAATACTAGCGGCCATAACATTTAAATTATAATAAATTGATATTGGGGGGTTTAGTGCAAAAATTAATAAAATTAAGAGATTTTGCCACTAATATCACAAAATTAATTTATTCAAACTATTAGAATCCGTAGGCGTGGACCACTTCGTATCGTGAAGTGCCGTGCTAATGTGAGAGCTAACGTTGGATCCGGTTCGAAATGTGTAATAAACGAGGGGGGTTCTCTTGTCAAAATTGAAGTTTGAAGAGTTTAGTTAATTATTAAGCAAAATTAAGAGGTTTTACCACTAGTATCCCTTAAATTTAATATGCATTAGAGGTAGTAAAATAATAATAATAAACTGAATTTTTATGTAGAATATAGCCTGGGTATACAAATTGCGCAAAAATATGCATCTCCACATTTGTTGATTTTAAATATTTTTATAGAGATTTTTTTTATTTTAAACCCTTGTCGTCTCAACTCTCAACTGGTCCAAGAATACTTTTACCGCGGTTATTCTTTATTATAAGTAAATCATCTCATGATCACGTGTAAATGTAATCTTATATATAATCATATTTGTTTAATACTCTATTATTGTTATAAAAAACATTAATATTACGTCGGTAGACAGGTTAGCTAATTGCAACTCCAAGTTCATTGGAACGTGCCAGACACGCGTGTAAACCTGGGTGTGGGCTAAAATGTGAAGTGATGCAGTCGTCATCTATCCTTACTTGAATAGGGTTTTCTCTCTTCTGTTCTTTTTTCATTTGAAGCTATATTATTGGTCGGTCTTTGCAATTACTTAAACCAGACTCGTAATTGGTCTTCTCTCTCGACTCTCGAGTCTCAACTCTCACACAGTCATCATCAATCATTGCCTTATCTGATGAGCACCCAAATCTCAATGCATTTCTCTCTCTCTAATGGTGAGTTTCTTTTTTTCTTCTCGTTTTCATGGTCTCTTGAAGCTCTATATTGCAAGAAGAGAACAAAGTTCCTTACTTTGGTGTTTTATATATAATGGGTTCTCTTTATATATATATATATATATATATATATATATATATATATATAAATAAAGAGATCTTGAAAGGGCTTTTCTAAAAATGGAAAACAGAAGTACAGAGGTAACTACTAGCCAATTTGGAAATTTGTCATCTATGATTTTCATGGTTTGTTTCTAATTAAGAATCTGATCTGTCCATTTTCCTATTATATATTTTTATTCATCTTGAGACTTTGTTTTTGTCGATGAATTCTCTGATTTGATTATGAAGACTTTGTGTCTGTTTTTGCAGGACATTTAAACACTAATTAATTAGTTCATGGGATTAAGAAGAAACCCTTATTGATTCTCAACACACTGTCGAAATGTGACTCGTCTTTCGCCTCTGATTCCCGCTGTTCCCTCGTTTAATGAAGCTCGGCTTCTCACCCGCCACCACCATGAACCGCGACTTTCTGAGCATCGGATCGGAAGGACGGAGCGGCTCGTTCCGCGGAGATTGCTCGTCGCCTTTCATTCGCGCAAAGTCGCTTGTGAGCCCTCCTTCCTCTATCGAACCGACTTCGGGGGTCGACCCTCCTAAGTATTATTTAGGATCCGAGCCCTCGAAAAGTGTGTTTTCCCGTTCCTCAGTGTTCTGCACGAGCCTCTACCAGTCGAGCTCGGAGGCCCATCGGCAGCTCGGGAACTTGCCTTTCCTTCCTCCTCCAACATGCACGCAGCCAACCTCTGCGGTCGACTCGACCACATCTCAATCTGTTTTCAGCGAGGACTTGAACGGATCACAGTACGAGGAAGAGCAATCCGAGTGTCTGATGAGAGATTTCCTCAGTCTACAAGGAGACACGTCGCATTCTCACTCCGATTTTCCCGCTTTGAGCTGTGAAAATGACGGTCTCGAACTCACGGACCAATTGGATCTACAGTTCTTGTCTGACGAGCTCGACATTGCCATCACCGAGCAAGGAGAGACTCCGAGGCTCGATGTAAGATCGTCTTATAGCTAAAACAAAAATAACGATTTAAACACGTTTAGATACAAAATTATGGAAGAAAAAAAAATCAAGATAGTATATTCTAGAATTAATTAACACTCGAACATCAATTTTTTCGAGGCGCTGAGTGATTATTTTCGTCTCTTGTTTCGTATTTGAAGGAAATCTACGAAATGCCTGAGGATTCTCCGAAACCTTTGGTGGGAGTGTCGTGCAGCCAGGGCTATCGGTCCGCAGCCCCACCGCCACTGGATACTCTCTCTAACCAGCCGTCTCCAGCTGTGCCAGCTAGCAGTGGTGCAGCTCATAAACCACGGATGCGATGGACTCCCGAGCTCCACGAGCGGTTCGTGGAGGCTGTAAACAAGCTTGATGGAGCCGAGAGTAAGCAGTTCTTTTTGTTCTGTGGTCAAGTTTCTTTGACTATTTCGATAGATTCGGTTTCTGATTTCGTGTTATTATGTCCATTCCGCTCTTGTTTGATCGTAGAGGCTACTCCGAAGGGCGTGTTGAAGACTATGAGCGTCGACGGTTTGACCATTTATCACGTGAAAAGTCACTTGCAGGTAATCATTCCCCGGCCATTCTCTTGCGCCCGACACTACCGTTCAATTTTGCTTATCTATTTCATGTTTTTGCTGTTCTAGAAATACCGGCTTGCGAAGTATATGCCGGAGAAAAAGGAAGGTAAGAAGAAGACAAAGAATACATAAATTTTCGTTTGCGAAAATGAGCTTATTTGCATTGATAAACATGATAATTGTTCTATCGCTAAGATTGCAGTTTCATGTTTCATCGTTTCTCAATTTATCGGTAGTTCGTCGGTTTTAAAATAATTCTATGTTTCGGATAACAATCTTAGCATGTAATTGAATTTGATCACGGTAATGGTGCGAAATATGTTGGATTTTACCGCTCAAATCTACTGCAATTTATGCTCTGTCTGGTCACTTTGCAGAGAAGAAGAGTTCGAGCTCCGAGGAAAAGAAAACGGCCTCAAGCTGCAGCGAAAATGACGGTCGGAGAAAAGGGTCAGTGCTTTTGATCTCTGTTCGGACAAAACATATACAACGAACTTCTTTCGATCTATTTCTCCGACATTGTTTGACGCGACAAACTGCAACCTTAATCTAGTTAATGTCTCGTTGCAGGAGCGTTCAAATCACCGAGGCACTTCGGATGCAAATGGAGGTTCAGAAACAACTGCACGAACAGCTCGAGGCACGACATTTGTCCTTCGTTCTCAACATTTTTCTTCCTTACTTTTCGCTTTTACGATGTTAAAATAGTTCGAATTCTTCGCACAGGTTCAACGAGCCCTGCAATTACGCATAGAGGAGCACGCGAAATACTTGCAGAAGATCTTGGAAGAGCAGCAAAAAGCCGGGAGCGCGTTGATCTCTTCACAGGCTTTGTCGTCGCTGACAAACCCAACTAGCTGCCATGACTCCGAGCTTCACGAGCCTTCGCAAACGGCAGAAGTGTCATCACCGAAACTCGCAGACTCGAAATCCGACTCTGCATCGTCCTCTCTGATGCGAAAGCAGAAGGCAAGCGAGAGTGAAAGCGACTGCGAGCAGAAAGAATCTGCTAAAAGACCGCGTCTCAACGAGTAGGAAAGATGTTGACTGTGTGGGATTATGTAAATCAAATTTAATTAGTAAGAAAATGTAAAGTTTGTAGTAAATTTCGGATTTAGATTTGATTTACATTTGATTTGAATTATCTATTTTTGACCCTCATATTTAAATGAGAATTTATGTAAAAATTTTAACTTGTATGCAACTTATGATTTACTCGCGTACGGGTTATCATTTTCCGTCATCTTCAATTTTCATGTTAGGGGTCATAGTGTTCCTTTTATAAGTTTAAAGAGTATTTCTGCCGGAAATCAAAATTCCGAGCCCAATTGCACCAGCGAGCAAAAAGTTCCGGGTCATTGTTTCTCATGTTCTGATACTATCCTTTCATGTCATCTCTTATATTTTCCTGTCATTTTCAATCTCTTGTCGTTTCATAATTATAACCGTTTGATATTTTTTGTTGTCGTTTATAGTTTCTTTTTCTAGAGTCATTTTTACTTTCTTGTCGTTTCCTGATTATAGTCGTTTCATATTCTTGTTGTCGTTCATTGATATGTTAGGTTTGTACATATTCATTTTCAAGGGTTTTATTTTCTGGCAGTCATTTTAACTTTCTGGTCGTTTCATATTTTTGTCGTTTTATGTATATTTTTGTCGTTCTTAACTGATAGGGTTATTGCATATACATTACAAGATAAGGGGATTATCTACTAATTTATAGAAACTTGAGGTAATTAGTGGTGGCTAGCTATAACTCCGAATTTAACATAAGACAGTTTCTTCCAGATATTATAATATATAATATTAATAAATGTTTGATAAGTTTTGTTAGACATCAATGTATAATATGACGCATCTAATGCTATTAGAGATAAAATTATTAATCAGATATGTATAGTAAAATCTATCGATCATAACTTTTTCGATATAAATAATCAATAAAAATCGATATCAAGGTTAATTTTAGGGGCTCTTAGTTTTGATTATTTTTACGGTAAGCGTGGGCCTATTTCGGCTCCCTTTTGATCTGATTTAAATCTCGTGCGGGTGCTATAAATTCCGAAACGTAACAGTCAAATCAATGCTTTGAACAGTATCTTGAATATTATGTTATTCTTTATTTTAGATGTATAAACTAAACGACAAGATGTGTTTGGTCTAGTGATAATAAATACGTTACTTAATACATTAAATGTCTTGAGTTCGAATCACCATGAGAGTAGGTGTGAAATCCAAAGATTCTCATATATATAAATAAATAAATAAAATGTATAAACTAAACACAAATAGAAACGATCCTCATCTTCCTTTATGGATAAGCTAGATGATAAAATAGATATGAAATGACCAGTACGATATGGATAAAGTGAATATTTGTTCTGTTATCTTTTCTTGGATATAAAAAAAAAAAAAAAAGATCCTGATCTCCATCTATGGATAAACAAGATAAAATAGAAATGAATAATAAAATGAATATTGGTCTCAAATAATAATAAAAAAAAGAATATTTAAGGTCATGTGTTCTAATTATTGAGTTGCTCCACCAAAAAATTAATCGTACTGCTTGCATTGAAAGCATACTACGATACTATTTTACTGTTTATTCTTTTGTCTTACTTGATTACGTTTTTTATTTGAGAGTTAGAATAAAAAAATCCTTACTAATTGCCCACGTGTTAAGAATCAATTACAACAATCTTTTATTCTTTTTTTTTTCTCTTTCTATCGTCGACATCAAACTTAATTATTCTTCCCAAAATATATTTTTCCTTATGATTGAGAACTTAGATCGTGACAATATTGAAGTAAATACCAACACTTCGATACTTTTTTCAGTGCATGAAGCGAAATTGTTTTCCAACACTTCAGAAACAAACATCAAAACTAATAACATAATCAAGCGTTACATTTCTTTTCCTCCATTCTTCAATGGATAAGGATGAATATTATCCATAATATATACACACACATATATATATATATATATTTATATAGTGTATAGATATAGACATACATTATATCATGAACGTAAGTACGTACGTAGCACATTTTTACGCTCACATGCATGCACACAACACGACAAACAATTGCCATACTCTCTCGCAGTCGCAGATTAGGTTTTCACTTTGAACTCGAGTCCCGAACCACTAATCTTGTCGTCCAAAACTCTCGCCATCTTCGCGGCCATTGAAGGGCTCAAATGGTTGACCCAATCTCCCACCTCACCCTTCCTGAACAGCTTCTTGTTCTCGAAGTTCTTTATGGACTTGCCATTCTTGTTGATCTCCAACTCCTTGAGATTCTCGAAGCTACAAAGCTTCACTATGCTCTCCACCACTCCGCTTCTCTCCTCTTCGCCGGAGAACGGACACTCCAAGAATCTCGCGAGCTTCTTCAGCTGAGACGGAGTGTCGTCTTTCAGGTCTTCGTAGGTCAAGAACAACACCTTCTTGGGGCTCGCCAAGCTCGCCTTCCAATACCCCAGCATGTGTTCCCAGAATGGCCCGAACCCGACCACCCCATCGCAGAACATCCCGAACGCCTCCTCCATCGAGAAAGGCGTCATCGCGCCGATGAAGTGCCACGACGAGATGAACGTGTCCAGAGGGTTCCGGCAAAGGTACACGACCCGGCAGTTGGATTTTTTGACTGAGTTCGCAAGAGAGTTGTACGGCACGTGCGTCCCGAAAACCCTAGCCGAACCGGCGGGGTCAGGGAAGTCGGGGACGGCGCCGTTCGCGTAGAGCTTGTACTCGAAGAACGGAACGAGGTCGTGCGGGTTCGAGGACAGCAGAGGGTGGTGGTTGGAAACCGCTGGGAACTTGTCCCGGTTTAGGATGGCGAAAGCGAGGGCTTTGAGCCAGGTTGTGCCGGATTTTGGGATGGTGCATAAGACAACGTCATCGTCCCGCGCCTGGAAGTGGTTTTGGAAAGCGGCGATGGCTTGAATCTCAGCGGCTTGGCACCAAAAGTTTTGATATTGGTAGAGATGGGAGGTTCTCCAGCCTCTCGCTGTGGGGAGAGAGGAAAGCATTTCCTCCTCAGATGGAACGACGTCGTTCCGGAGGGTTTTGGACCTTTGGGTGATGCCCATGAGAGAATGTCAATGGAGATAATATAAGATCTGATTTGAGAATAGGTTGTTTTGTGAATGGAAATATTGATATGAGCGTATTTATAGAAGGAAGAATCGTGCTCTACTTATAAGGATATGGACGAGTTTTCGTGTAAAATATTGGGCACGTTCATTGCATGTGGTTATTGAAGTGATAGAATAATAAAGAGACGTTGGATCGATATAAACGATTTAATGTAAATAACGAAAGCAACAAGTTGCGGTGGAATTTAAAAAAAATAAAAAATATGAAAACTCATTTTTTAATATTAAAATAACCATAACGATAAAAACGACATTAATACAAACATGAAAAATAAGTTTAATACGTAAACAATGTGAGAAAATCCGATAATTCATACAACTAATTATAAGACTAAGATGCTCACATATTCAGATTTATGCACGATTATCGTCGCCGATCTTCATGAGTCTTCCCCCAACTTCAATCAAACAATCACGATGGAATCAAGATTATGGCTTGTATGATCAAGAGAGAAAGGAAAATAGAACTTTTTCTTTTGTCTTTCAATTCTCCAAAATATCAACTACATAAAAAAGGAGGAGAACCGTTTTATGTATATGTTTAGGTAACTACAAAAATACGCCTCGCTCGTGATTTTGAAGCATCGAACTTCAAAGTGTTGTAGGTCTAGCTCGGTGTCTTCATTTAAGACATCAATAAACTCTAGAGTCACAACTCTCAATTGTTGGTTATGCCCGAACCCGATATTGTATCTCTCGGGTTATCGGATATCGACCCGATAACCATAACCGACATAATGGGCCCACTCGGGCCCAAGTATTAATTATGATTCATATTAATTAATAATAGATTAATTAATTCATGATTGGGCTTTTAGAAAGCCCATTAAGTGGGCTTTTAGAAAGCCCACTAGGTCAAGACCATAGGGTATTATAAATACCCTATTATGACTCATAATTAAACATAACACACATCAGAGAAACCCAAGCCCTAGAGAAAATTCGAGCTCCCCTCCCTTGGTAGTCGAATTTTGGCTTGCTCCCCGGTTCATTCATCGGTTGATCATCTAAACACCAACTAGGATCTAACCTATCCTCCGAGGTGTTTTCCGGTCATCTCAAGACGTTCCCGAGTGACGTGGTGTACGAAATAGAGGCGCAACACTTGAGGCGCTAAATCCTAGAAATCGACAAGCTCCAGAATCAAAGGAATCGGCAGTTATTCGGTACAGTTGGCAAAAGTACCGAAGTTTGGTAACGATCTCTAAACTGTATCTTAATTCTCGTAATTATTCTAGATCTTTATAGTTCGATGATATCCCGTGATTTCCGCCTCGGGATTGAGAAAAGTCATCGAAAAACCCAACAATGGTATCAGAGCCGGTCTGAGTAATTTTCGAAAATTAGATATGTTAACCGAAATAATTTTAGAAATTTTTTGGTGTGATTAGATTTTCAGTGGGAGCGTTAGAAAATTAATTATGATTAATTTTTGTGTGTTGATTCGGAATCCGATTTAGAATCGGGATTGATTTTTATTTAATTTTAATGTGTATTATTAAATAAGAAAAAAAAAAGGGAAAAACAAACGGCGGCACCACCACCGGAACCGGCGGCGATTTCACCTTCGGCGCCATGATCCCGGGTGGCGCCGGTGTTTGTGGCTCCCATTCGATGGGAGCCAATGGGCGACGGCTAGGGTTTCAAAACCCTAGCCAAAACGAATTTTTTTTTTTAACCCAGCCCACCCACGATTCGGGTAAGGGCCTGATTGGATCAGGCCCACGGGCTGGGTTTAACCCAGCCCACCCACGATTCGGGTAAGGGCCTGATTGGATCAGGCCCACGGGCTGGGTTCTAACCCAGCCCAAACCTGCCCAGCCCGGATCGAATTGATCCGGGCACACCCAACCCGGGTCTGACCCGGGTACCCGACCCGGGTTGGACCCGGGGCTTCAGCCCGGGTCTGCGCTGACCCGGGCCCACACCGAACAGACCCGGATCCGGGTCAAAATTAACTTTTTCCCGGGTAAGGGCCTTCGGCCCTGCCCGGTCTCCCCGATCCTGACCGGGGTTGCCCGAGGGCAACTCGTACAAGCTCGGGTCTATCCCGAGCTTGTATCCCGGTATTTGATATTTAATTATATTTATGTTTAATTATTTTAAAATACGATTTAAAGTGTTTATTTTATTTTATTTATAATTATTATAAATATCTTTAAATATAAGATTTGAAAATCTAATATATATATGATATTAATTTATTAATAAATATGATTTATTCAATGTTATTATTATCAATCTTATGAAGTTTGTTTCCATTATTGTTTACGTTATTCATTTATTGATTCACAAATTGTTTGTTAATAAATTTTATTTATAATCAATAATTCTTAATTAGATTAAGATAATAATTAATCTTTTATTATTATAGTAATAGAAAAGATCTAAACTTTAATGGAAATAAAAGATATATATATATATATATATATATATTGTGATTAAAGATAGTTTATCTATAAGATAGTTATTTATCTTTTATTTTGTAATATGACAAAGCTTGATTAAAGATATCTTATCTATAAAGATAGTTATTTATATTTTACTCATTTATAGAAAAGATAAATCATGAATTAAGATATTTTATCTTTAAGTGATTTATCTATCTTTTAATTAAAGATAAAAGAGTTTGTCTTTAAAGATTTCATAATATATATATATATATATGTATACTTTCAGAAGTATATTTAATTCAAAATAGAATATGTTTTACCAAAATAGAATTGTATATTACATATTCATTGTCTTAATTCTTAGAACATTTTAATTAGTTAAATATGTTTAGTTTAAGACAAAAGTTAGGATCACCTTAAACCCCTCAATAAATATTAGGTATAATGTCTTCCAACGGCTGGGTCCTCGATCTAATTGAGAAAAGTTTTGAGTGTGTCTCTAACCCAAGGGAGTACTCTTATACCCTCTTTTAGACGCGTAGGGCGACCTATACTGTCCGCCGATTCACCCCTTGGGTCTACCTAAACGAGTATTCTAATTAGATTAGATATCGTAGACAATTCTTTTGAAACCGGTTAGAATGATAAATGAAAAATTGTTTTTCTTTTCTAAACGTCAGAGATAATATAGGATATTAGAGCAATTGTTGACTTTCTCTGAGTGACTAATTAATGGAATTGATGAGGGTTACTTTTCCATTAACAAATCACGAAATATTATATAAAGCCCTTATAATATATACTTTTATGTAACATCTTTATTATAATAAGTAATTTATAATTTACATGTAAATACTAGAATTAATATTGTGCTTATTCAGTTTTTATTTAAAAATTGTAGAAACTGAACAATGTCTAGCAGCTCACTAAGATCTATCCTTGAGAAGGAAAACATCTTAAACGGAAGAAATTTTCCTGAATGGCAAAGACGCCTCAAAATTGTGCTCAGGCACGAAAAGAATGAGGTTATCATTATGAATGAACCTCCAGCTGAACCTCCTGCTACTGCATCCCGAGCAGACAAAGATGCTTATAAGAAGCATACTGATGAAGCCGCTGAAGTAGCTTGTCTCATGTTAGCAACCATGACACCAAATCTCATGGAGCAACACGAGAACATGTCTGCCTGGGAAATGATTCAACATCTTAAGAAGATGTATAATCAAGAAGCACGTCATACAAGATTCAGGATAATGAAAAATTTGCTAAGAGCAAAATTAACCGATGGAAACAATGTACATGATCATGTTCTGAAGATGATCAGCTGGTCAGAAAGTCTGACCAAACAAGAGATAAAGATCCCTGAGGAAGTATACATTGATATTGTGCTCAACTCTCTCCCCGATTCTTATAATCAGTTTATACTGAATTATAATATGTCCCCTGAATCAAAGAGTCTTCATCAGCTTCACAACATGTTGCAAACAGCTGAGGGTAATGTACCCAAGGGACAGAATAGAACTATTAATGCTATAAATAACAAGTTCAAGGGAAAGAAGCAGTATGTTCAGAAGAATAAAGGCAAGGCTCCATATAACTTGAGGGTTAAGGCTCGTGCCATGAAACCCAAATTTGGAGCCACTCCCGATCATAAGTGTTTTCACTGCGATAAGAAGGGACACTGGAAAAGGAATTGTCCTTTGTACCTTGCAGAGATCAAGAAGTTGAAGAAGAGTTCAAACTTCTCCACAGGTATAAATGTTATAGAAGTCAATCTTACTACCTCTAAAGATTGGGTATTAGATACAGCATGTGGTACTCATATTTGTACTGACATGCATACTCTGAAGAGAAGTAAGATGCTGAGGAAAGATGAGACCAACATGCGCGTGGCAAATGGAGCACCAGTTGTTACAAAAGCTGTGGGCCATGTAGATCTCAACACCTCAGCAGGAATGATTTTAGAATTAAATGATTGTCATTTCGTACCCTCCATTACCAAGAACATAATTTCTATTCCAGAATTGGATGTTTTAGGTTTTGATTTTAAAATTGGGAACAAGCGTTGTGCGGTTTTTAAGGATGGTATTTGTTATGGTATTGCTTATTTATCAAACGGTCTTTATTCGTTGAATACCTCTGAAAATCATGTTTATAACATCACCAATAAAAGAGTGAAACCCAACCTTGTTAATATGGCCTATCTCTGGCACTGTCGACTTGGCCATATAGGCGAGAAGCGCATAACTCAGCTTCACAAACAAGGAAGACTGGATGATTTTGATTATGAATCTTATCACACATGTGAATCTTGCCTGGTCGGGAAAATGACAAAACCTTCCTTTAAAGGAACTTATGAGAGAAATAAAGGACTATTGGACCTCATACATTCAGATGTATGTGGACCAATACCCATTCAGGCTAAAGGAGGTTTCAGGTATTTCATCACCTTCACTGATGACTTCAGTCGATACGGTTATGTATACCTAATGAAACACAAATCTGAATCGCTTGAAAAGTTCAAACAGTTCAAGAATGAAGCTGAAAATCAGTTAGCGAGAAAAGTTAAAGCCATACGATCTGATCGAGGTGGCGAATACTTGAGCGATGATTTCAAAGCTTACCTCCGTGACATGGGAATCATTTCATCATTGACCCCTCCAGGTACACCTCAACTAAATGGTGTATCTGAGAGGAGAAATCGAACCTTGTTGGACATGGTTCGATCAATGATGAATAAAACTGACTTACCTGAGTCCCTATGGGGATATGCACTTATGACAGCAGCTACCACACTGAACTGTGTACCATCTAAGACGGTTCCTTCAACCCCATATGAGATATGGACAGGAAGAATACCGGATTTGCATTTCATGAGAATCTGGGGATGTGAGGCATATGTCAAGACTCTAATGTCTGACAAGCTTAGTCCCAAATCGGTTAAATGTAACTTTGTGGGATACCCAACAGAAACTCCTGGGTATTACTTCTATAAAAAACACACAGGTAAAATAATAGTTGCCAAAACCGGTGTTTTCTTAGAAGAAGATTTTCTCTCTAGAAAGTCTAGTGGGAGAAACATTGTTCTTAATGAAGAGCAAGAACCACAAGATACTCAAGAAAAAGAAATGGACACAGAAGGTACTCACACATCGAGTTATGAACATCATGATCAGATCATGATTGATAACCAAATAGAAAACGTTGTTCTAAACGAAGAAGTTGAAAATGAGATTGTCAATGAAGAACCTCAAGAAAATATAGTTCTATACGATGTGCCCATACAAGATGGGATAAATGAGCAACCAGATTACACACTGACATCACGAAGATCAATTAGAGAGAGTCAACCTCCTCTTAAATTGAACCTTCTTGTTTCAATAGAAGATGAAACTGTTCATGAAGACAATGGTGAAGAACCTGAATCTTATAACGAAGCAATGTCGGGAGATGACTCAGACAAATGGCTAGAAGCCATGAACTCTGAAATGGACTCCATGTATAGCAACGAAGTATGGGACCTCGTTGATGCTCCCAAAGGGTCGAAACCCATTGGTTGCAAATGGATCTTCAAAAGGAAGATCGACATGGATGGCAAAATACAAACTTACAAAGGAAGATTAGTCGCTAAAGGTTATCGACAGATTCATGGTATTGACTATGATGAAACTTTCTCTCCTGTTGCCATGTTCAAGTCCATAAGAATCTTGCTAGCCATTGCAGCATTTCATGATTATGAAATCTGGCAAATGGACGTGAAAACCGTGTTCTTGAATGGTGTTCTCGAAGAGGATGTGTACATGACACAACCTGAAGGTTTCATAGACCGCAAACATCCAAATAAGGTTTGCAAATTGAAAAGATCAATTTATGGTCTTAAGCAAGCATTTCGAAGCTGGAATCGTCGTTTTGATGAATCAATTACTGATTTTGGTTTTGTTAAGAACAAAGACGATCCTTGTGTATACATCAAATCGAGTGGGAGCAAAATAGTTTTCCTGATTCTCTATGTAGATGACATACTGATAATAGGAAACGATACATCTGAACTCCAGAGCGTGAAGGAGTGGTTGAGAAAATGTTTCTCAATGAAAGACTTAGGAGAAGCCGCCTATATACTAGGCGTAAAGATTCAAAGAAATAGAAATCAAAGAATCTTATCTCTAAGCCAAGGTACATATATTGACAAAATTGTTAAAATGTTTAAAATGGACAAATCGGAAAAAGGTTTTACACCGATGACCCATAAGACATACTTGACCAAGAAGCAATGTCCGGTCTCTTCAGAAGAGATCAAAAGTATGGAGAAAATTCCATACGCTTCAGCTATTGGTTCAATAATGTATGCAATGATATGTACTAGACCAGATGTAGCTTTTGCCTTAAGCATGACAAGCAGATTTCAATCAAACCCTGGTTTTAACCATTGGACAGCCGTTAAGAATATCTTGCGTTATTTAAATAGAACAAAAGATAGATGTTTGACATACGGCGGTGCAAAAGAATTAACTTTTGAAGGATATTCTGATGCAAGCTTCCAAACAGACAGGGATGATTTCAAATCTCAAACAGGATATGTATTCTGTGCAAATGGTGGTGCTGTTACGTGGAACAGCAGTAAACAAGCTACGGTAGCTGATTCAACCACAGAATCTGAGTACATCGCTGCATCTGATGCTGCGAAGGAGGCTGTATGGATCAAGAAATTTGTTTCTGATCTTGGTGTAGTTCCTAGCATTGGTGATCCTGTGAAGCTTTTCTGTGATAACAACGGAGCTATAGCACAAGCCAAGGAACCAAGATCACACAAGACAACAAAGCATGTACTCAGAAAGTACCATCTGATCAGAGACATTGTTGATCGGAAGGACATAGAGATGAGGAGAGTAGACACTGAAGAAAATGTAGCAGATCCGATGACAAAATCTTTATCGAAAGAAAAACACTTTCGTCATGCGGAAAGAATTGGGATAAAGAACCCATAAATGTCTGTTACGATTTTATTATCTGAACCTGATTATGGATCAGAGACAAATTTTATGTAATCATTATATTTGATTAAATTTGAAGCACATTATTATTTTCTTTAAAAGGCAAGTTTCATCATTTAAGAGCTAATATCAATATCTTATTCAAAATCATTGATATCAAGCTATACAAATGTAGTTCCTAAGATGTCTTCAAGACATTCTTGAATTTCCCCAGTCAAAGAAATCATTATGAAGAAACAAAGAGGGACTAACAATGATATTCATAATTGACTGGTACATGTTGTTAAGATAAAAGGAAGGGGTCCTTGATATCTGAGAGATATTCTTATACATGTAGGCACTAGTCGGAATGACTAGCAGTGCTGGAAGACTCGCACTCTAAATATTCTCACATGGATTCAAAACCTTGATATAAGGGGACACTGAGAAACTTAGAGATATGAAGAGACTCCAAAGTTTGAGAACATCATGAGTCCATCACTGGGTAAGTTGCATGCTTAGATTACAGCTCAACGCTTACCGTAACTGGAAAGTCATAACAGTTGTAGTTGGGCATGTGATAAACCTTGTAGGATGGAATGTCGTTTCAAGAAAACATGCATCCCCCCATTCCCATTGGGGCTATACACTCGGGGCCTTCTGAATAGGATAAGTATTATGAAATCTGTGGCCACAGGCAAAACAAAAGAGTTTCTGTTTTGATGTTTCAATACTTATGCCCGAATCAGAAAACATTAGATCAGGCTTAACAGGTGTTCCTAACCATGACCTGTGCCGCATCTAGAGATGTAAAAGGATGTCGAAGGAATCAGTCATATACCATATTTTAATCGTAAAGAACCACATGGTTCACCACGATTAATCTATAAAAGAGGATTTAAAGTTTTGTAGATTGGGGGAAGTTAAGTCTAGGTGGAGGCCACTTACTTCTTGCATACTCATATGAGTATGTGGCCAACACTACAGAATCCTACAGAGTCACACCGAACTCGCAACGGAAACGGAGTATGATGATTAAGTTACAATGAAACAAACTTCACGTGTAACTTTGATAAACCAGGCATGAGTAGCTGAGAGAATGTACATCTAACCCAAGGCGGCATTCTCGAGTAATACTTTATGTGCAGTGCGTGCACGGAGATAGCCAATCCGGTGCGTTCGTCCAAGTGGGAGATTGTTGGTTATGCCCGAACCCGATATTGTATCTCTCGGGTTATCGGATATCGACCCGATAACCATAACCGACATAATGGGCCCACTCGGGCCCAAGTATTAATTATGATTCATATTAATTAATAATAGATTAATTAATTCATGATTGGGCTTTTAGAAAGCCCATTAAGTGGGCTTTTAGAAAGCCCACTAGGTCAAGACCATAGGGTATTATAAATACCCTATTATGACTCATAATTAAACATAACACACATCAGAGAAACCCAAGCCCTAGAGAAAATTCGAGCTCCCCTCCCTTGGTAGTCGAATTTTGGCTTGCTCCCCGGTTCATTCATCGGTTGATCATCTAAACACCAACTAGGATCTAACCTATCCTCCGAGGTGTTTTCCGGTCATCTCAAGACGTTCCCGAGTGACGTGGTGTACGAAATAGAGGCGCAACACTTGAGGCGCTAAATCCTAGAAATCGACAAGCTCCAGAATCAAAGGAATCGGCAGTTATTCGGTACAGTTGGCAAAAGTACCGAAGTTTGGTAACAATCTCTAAACTGTATCTTAATTCTCGTAATTATTCTAGATCTTTATAGTTCGATGATATCCCGTGATTTCCGCCTCGGGATTGAGAAAAGTCATCGAAAAACCCAACATCAATATCACAAGATCAGATATCAATAGTTTATTCAAACATTTATTAATTGGATACGATTGCCCATCGATCCTTAGATTACGAACTGTTAGTTTTAAACTAATAAAGAAGAGGTATCTTGTTAAATCTGTACTTAACTCTTCTTTTGTTGTTGATAGTTTCAGGTGTAGACAAATATGTATAAACAAAAACTTAAATATATAAGAATGAATATTTAATCTTTATCTAATTCTCAACAAAAAAAATTATCGTATTATTACATCGAGTACTTTATTCATAAATTATTTTATTTGCTAAAAAGGTCATTGTTAACCAAAATTCCAAGAAGGGCATATTCTCGTGAATGTTTTTTTTAATTATTAATATTACTATTATTTATCGTTCCGTTTTAATTATTTTTCATCATTTACTTTGTATTAAAGTATTCTTTCTCTTAAGAATGTTTATTACTTCTGTCAAAGTTTAAAGATAATTTTTTCTCTTCTAAGTCTTATCTGTTAGAATTATTATTATATCTTTAACATAAATATTTTGGACTTTCATTATCTAGAAAGTCTGAATTCCGTCGTTTTATTAAAAATAATCATTTATTTCTTAAATTTTAGTTGAAGTTAAATATTTGACAGAGAGTGGAATATAATTCATATAAATTTATAGGGAAATTTGATGCAAAACGAGACAAAGTAATTTACTACGTAGTGAAAAAATTAGTGGGACAAATAAATAAAAATAAATTCAATTTTAATTTCAATTTTGATTAAGAGTAATAAATTTTAGGGATATAATATTAGTACTAGTCTACTTCTATTACTATTTTCATTTTAAGTGCTTTAACTACTGTGATGTTTATTGTCCTTTTCTGTCGCTTTTAGGATAATTATTATCCTGGAATCCCGAATGGCATATTGTTATGAATTCAATTCACTTTCAGATCACGTAGAAGATTTTGTCTTCATTTGCAAGTACGTTAAGGTATAGTTTTTTATTGTTTGCTTTCGTATATAAACAAATATAGGTAAGACATCACGTCATAAAAATAATTATCTATAATGATATATATATATATATATACACGTATGCAATTGCAAACTAGCTATAAATATAATATAATCATCGGTGGAAAGTTGGGCACGCTCATTGCGAGCATGCATTGAGATTTTCAGAGAGCCTAAAACAGGGGAGAATTTTATAGTCTCTATTAAATTATAAAATTAATTTTGATGGAAAATTAAATAAAAATTTTGTTTTATAAATAATTATTCATTTAAATATACGATTTTAGTATTTTAAAATACTAGTAAATATTTCATTTGATTTAGTAAATATTATTGGACATCAATTAATGATAGTATATATTAATAATATATTATATAAACGCAGTAAGACATCACTCCATGAAAATAAATAACTATAATATATAATTAATACATGATATAAGCATGCAACCGATCCTAACTTGTATAATCCGACATTAGTTTGTCAATGTTATTATATGTCCTTTTTATTATGCAAAATGTCCGAGCATGGTTGCAGATTAATGTATATTTATTTACCAATCGCTAAATCAACTTTTATTACCAATAATAATTGTTTTTTTTTTTTTTTTTTACAAAAAAGGTCGCTAAAATACTCTTTCACTGGCGCAAATGTGATGCCGATAAAGAACATGGGTTTTGCCGGCACATATCACAATAACGCCGGCAAAAGCGTAAGATTCGTCGGCAGTTTAAAAAAAAAAACGCCGGCAAAAACCTAATTTCTTGTAGTGAGCTATATATATTTATACACGTTACCTATATTCAATTGATCGACGAACTGAAAGCATTGAACCATTATAATTACGAATTTTGAACAAAGTGAGAATAGTGACTATATGTGATCAATCGCCGATATCATAAGATTTAGTGGGGTATATTATATTTGGATTATGAAAAAGGACGATGAGTGTGTGAGAACACAAGAAATTGGTATAGATATAGAACTATATAGAGAGACGAGATCAAATGTGAATTGACCGACAAAAACAAAAACTGCTTGGAAGTTAGCGTCGACATATACGTACGTGCTTTGAGAAGAAAACTAACAACAACAAAAGGAGAGAGTGAGTGTAAGAAAATAAATAAGGACTAGAATTGCCTTAAAACGCAATTACATAACGAGTAAATTGTGTTGATGGTCCATCAAAATATTTGACTTCAATAAATTGTGTTTTAAGAGTCCTTTAGTTAATTTTGGTAGAAATTAATGATCTATTTAGATTCGGTTTTGCATATATTTATAGTCATTGCAGCCATTTATAGTTTTATATTGTAAAAATCGATTTTATTGCTCCAAATATACACTTTTTTTTTACATATTCATCTATATTTTCGTCAAAACTAATCATGCAAAACCGTCAAAAGCTATATATATGAGAAGGATTATTGACACCAATTTTGTTTATGAGGGATCATTGGCGCAGTAATCCTTTATCACAGGAAGTATTAGTATCAATTTTATTTTCGAGGGACCATTATTAAAGCACTAACCATTTATCACTGGACCCAAAATTTCTTACATAATAAAGCGATCTATACTTTCACCAAAGAGGACTTATTATCTCTTAAAAATTCAATAATATATTTGCTTCACCACGAAATAATGATTTGAATGGGCCTGAAAAACTGAATTTGAGTCACTGAAGCTTGAAAGCCCAACTATTTGATTTCTTACTCATATTTGATGTACAGTATTCTTTTTTTTTTTTTTTTTTAAATCGAATATTGTGTCCATGTAATATATGAATCTTTCGATTTTCACGGAGAACAACGGTTTAAAATGAGAAATCGGTATAATCGATCGCTATGTAACGGTAAAGTCGGTATTCTTTATCTAAAATGATCAGTTAATGTTTAGTTGGCCTCTATTTGAAATAAGTGTCCTCTTCGACCAGCTCACTTCCATTTTGTTAATTTTTCTAAATCGCAATTCGAAGATTCTCTGTCCTCTTTGGATGAAAAAATACCTTGAGAAACCTAAAACGTTCACTTACTCCGCCAAATACGGATTGGCAAATGGTTGATCAATTCCAAAAAGAGAAGTACTGTTTTACGTATATATGGGTTAAAGTTAATCATAATTCTCTCTGTCACACTTTTTCGATAACATGGATTCTTTTCATATGTGAAATATTGACTATTATTGGCAAATTGTGTTTCTAATTATGGGTTGTACTCAAATTTGTGTTTTCACATGTTATGCATCGAACTATTTTTTTTTCGTTTAATTTTAACAATTATAAAATAAATATATATTATAACACTTACGTAGTAAAATAATGACAACTTGGCAAAGCATATAATTACTCATTCATCTCCATTGTAGTCATAAATCTAATAGATAGAAAACCACAAATTATTATACGCACACATGCTCATTTCAAAATGAGATATATATATATATATATATATTATATTGGCTAGATCTTATTTTTGAAGGATAGACCGGAACCACTCAGTTTCTCTTCAACGGTGTCGTTTATGCGTTCAGCCGTGGAAGCGCTTAGGTGGTTCACCCAGTCACCAACTTCTCCTTTTCGAAAGAAACTCTTGTTCGCAAAGTTTGGCAAGAGCTTACCGCTCTTGTTCACTTCCAATTCCTTCAAGCTCTTGAAACTGCAGAGCTCGAGGATCTGCTCGACGACTCCTTCGTCGCACTCCTTCGCCGTGAAAGGAGACCCGAGAAACTGAGCGATCAGCTTCAACTGCGACGAGGGCTCGCTTTTCAGCTCTTCGTACTTCACGAACAAGACCTGTTCGGGCTTCTCCAAGCTTGCTTGCCAAAACCCTAGCACCTGGTAGTGTTGAATTAATTTGATCATCATCTTATAAGTAGATGCATTCCCTCTAAAAAAAAATAAAAAAATAGATGCATGTAACTGAATACAAACATATATATATGTAACATTATAATTATTGTCAAATTAAATTAGTAATCAATGTGACTTAAAATGTATAATTGTCATAAATTTACTGTTTATGTAGTAGTGGATAATTATAGTAACATTGAAACCACTATAATATCCAAAATATATACTTAATTAGTCCTTAATCTTTAAACGGTTAATAATTCAAATGTACCAAGTTATATACAATTAGGGGAATCGGTGACAAATGTAGCCAAATTTTGGGACATTTGTACATTTAAGCTGAAGTAAAGCGGAACTTGTGTACTTTCAAGTCAAATCAAAGTGAAATTTAAGTACATATTCTACTTAAAAAAATTTAGTCTATGCCGATCCGAATTGAGTATAACTTAAGTATATTTGTCACCATAACCCATCTTTACATAAGGTCAAGGTCTCATTCTATCATGGAAATTTAACTCATTAGATTCTTGGAGGATATACAATATAGATACATATATTATTGTAAAGTCAAGTTCCTTATTATTATAATTCTTGATAATAATAAACATGTCAAAAGGTTTAATAAATAACTCTAGCACCTGGCTCCAGAATGGCCCGAACCCGGACTCTCCTCGGCAGAAGCTCTCAGCGTATTCGTCAATTGTCCAATCAGCTTGACGCTCGGGGTGGTTGTCAATCCCGAAGTGCCAAAACGACACCAAAGCGTCGATAGGGTTCCGACAAATGTACACTATACGACACCGCGAGCCCTTCACGGATTCAGGCAACAACTCATAGGGTATGTGCGTCGACAACAACCTAGGGTTCGGCGCCACAGCCGTCTCTTCAGCCATGAAGAGCGCGTTCTCGACGAAGGGCACAAGTTGGTGCGGGTTCTGCTCGAGCAGAGGCGTGTCGGACACACCAAAGCGCGAGCGGTTAATGATGGAGAATACGAGGGCTTTGAGCCACGTTGTGCCGGATTTGGGGCACGAAGCGATGATGATGTCTTGCGGGCGAGCTCGGAAGTGTGTGTGGAACGCGACGGCTTTCAGGAGCAATACGGTCGGGCACCAAAATCCTTGGTATAGAGTGAGCGAGTGAGGGCCTAAGATCCCTTTCACTTTGGGAAGGTGGGATAATGGATCGAAGGGCTTTCCCCCATTGCTGATGTGCTTATCATCGTCGTGACTTGCTTTTGTTCGATCTGCGAGATCCGAGGACTGAGTGTGACTCATTATAGCTCTATGTTTAGAATTTGGGTACGTATTTAGATTGCATATATATGAATATATATATATATATATAGGAGTATATATATAGATATATTATAAATACTTGACAGGTTGTCACGGATATCCTTATGACAATGAGGTTTGGTTTGCATGCATGCGCTCATTCATGAGATGTACAACTTGTTGTATATCTATTAATATAAAGCTTACACAAATCGAGTAATGATACATATTTCGAAAAGTTGCTCTCAGAAAGTGAGTTTTCATACGACACACTCATTTAAAAAAAATCCCTTAGATTGCGATAAGTTACAACTATATAGGAGTGCATGCACTAAGTGGGGTCTTAAAATAATAAGGAATTATATTATATAGGACTCGTCAATTTATACAGTTGTGTTTTTTGAAAGATACTCTCACGTTGACAAAGAATTTTTAAACCAATCGTGAATAAAAAAATGTATTACAAAGTAAAATATGTTAAGAGCAGTAGAAAGACATCGAAAATCTCACATATAGAATTGGAAACGGTTCATCAAAACTAAAGACATGTGGTTATAATATACATAAAAAAATTGAAGAAAGACTTTCTGGTTGCATGAGAAGTTAGGGTTTGCTGATCAGTGATCGCCATATTGAAAGGATTGTATTCTTATGCATTTATGGAAAAAATAGTAAACAAGATATAGTTTAAATACTCGCAAATGGCAAATCGACCACAAGATTAAATTGCGGTATAACCGATGAGATTTTTATGAGAATTTTAAAATCTGTGCCGATGGACAATAGGTATATCGGTGAAATCTTCGTAAACAAATTAAATATATCTCAAAATTTAACAATAGTGTCGAAGATTTTAAGGAAAAATAAATAGATTCAATTTCTTTCTCTAAATGAACTTTTGGAATTGTGTTTGAGAGATTAAATAAGAGATGAAATGATATGTAAATATTTAAAAATTATAATATTTTCTTAGTAAAAAATTAAACTTAAAGATCAAAATTGATATTTAAGATAATCGGTACTTATTTCAAAAAGTGGTAGCGTAAAAAATCGTACTGCCATATACAGTGGACATGCCAAAAATTTTAAAACCTTATTATTGTTGAGAAACTTCATAAAATAATACTCAATATACAACAAATTTTATTATTAATCCCAATTCTTTAATAATTCAAAAACAACATTTTCATTTACCAAAATACTAAAATATCTCTAATACTGTCAATTTTCAGAACGCATTAATCTTAATAAAAATAGACATATATCGTCTTGAAATATGGCCAATATTAATGGTATTTTATGACATAAATTTGAAAAGGTTATTTTAATAATTATAAAAATTAGAAAGTTAGTAATAGAATTTGTGGTGTATTGAAGATTACTTTATAATTTTATGTTTTTTTTATTGCTCTTATTTAAAAAAAAAAAAAAAAAGTAACGAATAGACGAGCACGCTGTATAAATGTATTTGGGCCACTATTATCATTTTCCACTATTAAAGTGGCAGCTTTTATGTCTTTCAAAATAAAAAGTGACAACTTTTACGTTCTCCTATATATGATTACTTAGGAGTTTGGACCTCTTTAATCATGAATATTGGCTAACAGCTATAAATTCCTAAGAAAATAAGAGAAATGTTGTACAGATATACATTTACAAAAATTTCATTGAGAAAAGAAGAAAATATATATATATATATATATATATATATACAAATGAGAAATGATTTAGAAATTGAAATTAAATAATATTTTTACAAAGATAACTAATATTACTAAATAATACTTAATTGAAGTTACCATTTATTTAATGGGTATTAAAAATTAACCGATAATTAGATGTTAAAGTTCATTTTATTTTAGTAGAATGTGATAAACAGTACTGCTAAAAGACCATGGTCGACATAATTAATTTTCATTTTTTTTTTAAATTAAATTCGAAGAAATCTCTTCCCGTATATTACCATTCCATGTAGCTAGGCTCACTTGCTCGGTGAACATTGATTATTTATTTATTTATTATTGTTGTGGAAACGACAAGATAAAAGAAAAACGACATGAAACATTATATCCTTTAAACCGACAGCGAGAGGCATTAGCTTGAGAAATAATAATAATGAAAAATTAGAGCGACCTTAAAACGACAACATACGGGAAGCTATGCCGTTCTAAATGACAGCCAAAAGAAAACATATAAAAAAAAAAAAAAAAAAATCATCGGTTAGACAAACTCCAAAAGTCTAAATTGCAAAATATATTTAATTCAATGCGCGACTTGTACACCAATGTTAATGTTTTAAACGTAAATATACTTAGTTTCAATATTTGTACCATTCCTTTCTAAATTTTATTTAAATTGAGACTTGGATATATATTTACGGTAAAGAAACGGTTTCGATTTAAAGAAATTACAATCAACATCTACACCTTGTCATTGTCTAAATTTCGAACCGGCCCTCGGAACCACTTCCTCGCATCCACCACCCACCATAGCATAATGAGACCCAGCCCCGCCCCTAGTGCGATCGGGGCATAGTTGAACGTGTCCCATTCGATCGGGTACAAAGTTGGCAAGAGGAAGACCGAGCACGTGTAGCAGATCCACAGAAACGCCACGAGGCAGATGGGCCTGCTGGCTCGGCCCAGGTAGAAGGGGCCGGGCCTGAAGTTGCTCTCCGTCATCACCATCCTCGCGAAGATCGGGACCGCGTAACCTCCCACCCACCCGATGGTGCAAATGGAGGTTATGGCGGTGAACACTACGTTCACCTTGAGGATTGGGAGGCCGAGAATAATGCAGATCGCCGCGCACAGCCACACTGCGTTCGACGGGACTTTGTGCTTCGGGTGGATTTTGCGCCACAGGTGGGAGTACGGGACGCCTTTGTCCCTCGAGAGGGCGTACACCTGAATATATTCGGGTGGTTAAGGGGAGTGTCGAACGTTAAAGATTTATTACGAGATTATGTCGAAAACCGATCGTGACATTAAGTAATTTAAATTTGCTCTTTTATATAATGCAATCATTGCCGCTAATTAATATCTCTATATAATATTTTGAATTTCAGAAATAATATATATATATATATATTTACCTCTGAATTTCTTTATCTTTTTGAAATTTTCAATCATATCCAAAAAATTGCCATGAATTAATTACTACATTGCGGTAAATTGAAAATGGCAATCTTTGTTTAAGAAATATGGTGAAATTTTACCACTCTCGCGGCGCTTGTAGTGATCGAGAGGCCTCCGAAGAAGAACGAGCCCCATATGATGAACAACAAGACGATTGCCCCGGCGCTGCTGTTATACCGCCCGTGAAACGCGTCGTACAGTATCTGAGCCGGCACAAACGCTCCGGCCGTTTCGTTGTTCACGTCGTAGAGGTAGCCGAAATCCTGAAACAAATTATTTCAAAATCAAGAAGCTTTTACTCAAAAGCTAACTTGTGAAATACTCTACCTGAATGCTGAAAGTGAGGGCCAAGATGTACGCCCAGCCAAAAACCGAGATGATCCCGATGCTGGAGAGGATCGCGATTGGGCCGTTCTTGTCAGCGCCTTTCGTCTCTTCGGTCAGATGCGCTGCGGCGTCGTACCCGTAGAGAGAGTACTGGCTTACGAGAAACGCGAGAACGACCGCGTAGGGTTTGCTTGAAACTCCGGTTTGGTCGGAGTTCATGTCAAACTTGGTGAACACGTAAGAGGCCGATTGGGTGGTCTGTGCCACGAGAGGAAGCATTATCACGATCACCACACCTCCGACAAGCTGCAATTTGTTCCGGTATTTAACAATTTATTAGAAAGAGACTCAAAATAATAAAAATGAAAATGAAAATGAAAGAAGCCGGGCTCAAAATAATATAAATAAATTATATCAAAAACTTACCTTACAAACGAAAAGAAAACTAGCTAAATGTGAATGCTCAAACACATATAGGTTCACAATTGACAAAATTGACAGAAATGTGAATAATTTAATAATACATTTTTGCCAAAATTGATAGGACGTGGAAGGATATATGAAGTATATATATAAAAAATCAACTTTAGAAAGATATGATATGAATTTGAACCTAATAATTAATAGTATTCTTTATCCATTTATCACCTTAAAAAAATATTTTACAACTGTTTCGAATTTACATCTATCTAATTTTGTGATTAAAGAACATCAAGCTGCGATCACTATAGGAAATAATATTATTTTTCGTAATTGTATTTAAACATGTTAATTATGTTCAAATCGTGTTTAGAGCATATTAAGGAGAGATCATTACCTGCCACCAGATAGAAATAACGTCGATAAAGGCGATTACTTCTAAAGCAAAAGTGTTGAGAAAAGCCCAGATGAGAGTGAGGCCAATGTACATGCACAAGAAGAGCCATTTGGGGGCAAAGTAGCCTCCATCCTTGTTGGTCCCAGTGCACAGCAGAATTATGCTCTGTAGTGTTTGTGACCCTGCAAATGCCTATCACATGCCAATTCCGTTTCTGTTAAGAAAACCTTAAACCGCTATTTTTACCCGTCTTGAAAAAAACATATCTGGTCTTTGATTTCACCCCTAATTCGCTCTATAAATTACCTGGGTGCCGATGCCAGCAATGAGGCCTATTGTCTCGAGCCAAGCGCAACACCACGATGCAAATGGACCCCATTTCGGACCGGCTAAATGGGCTGCCCAGAAGTAGAGGGAGCCCGTTGTCTATGCCATCATGTTGTAACAACATCAATTATATTTATATTTAGGAAAAGAAAAAAAAAATCGATCAAAAAGGAAAAACAATATCGTATATTCTGATCACTTTCTATTTTTGTCTCCACGTAGCTTAAAATAGTTGTATTACAAAGTTTGACTTTTGGATATATTTGTCTATATACGTTATCTGTTTTTTTTATTGTGTACCCTAATTAGTATATAATATATCAGCTAAAAAAAAAATTAAAATTGCATTTCATGTATGATATAAACTGCATTTATAAAACTATATAATTTGTATATTACGATCATTCATTATAAAAGTGAGACCGAGTCAAAAAAGACAGCATGTAGTTAACGTCCTAAAAATACAAATAAAAAATTGAAAGAAAAAAATGTTCTTGGTCATTTTATTCTATGTCATTGTGTAAGCTAATATCTGCTTGAACATATTATAATAGCAAAGGGTATTAGGGAGCTTACTGGGAAAGAAGAACAAATCTCAGCCATGGCGAATCCTACGAACCAAGTGAAAAACGACACGACAACCCATCCCCAAACCAGACTTGCCGGCCCCGAGTACAGCAAGCTTGACCCGTACAGAGGAGTGATCCCGGTGAAGAGCGTCATCGTCGAAAACGATATCGCCAGTGTCTTGAACAGATTCTTCATCAAGAACAAGCCGTATTAATTAACCCTTTATATATTAGTTAATTATAAATGAAATCAACACAAAAATTAATGTGGAAACCAAATTTTTGAAGAAAAAAAAATTAATACGGCTTTATACCGAATGTAGGATCGATAAAGAGTTACAAGTACGAAAAAATATAAATGACTAAAAAAAAAACCTAAACCAAAGATCATATATACCGGCCACTCGAAAATATATAATAGCTTTACGTTGCAACACAAAGTTACGAAACGGGTCGGGGCAAGAGCCAAGAACTCTAACAAAATTGCCAAGTAATTATATATATGAAGTACCATTTCTCTTCTGAGCTCTTGCTTGTAGCCAAGCTCATTGAGTCGCTTCTCTCCAGAATCCATTTCTTCGTGATCAGCTTCTGCCATGGAAATGGAATCAATGGAATAGTCCCTTCTCTTCTTCCCTCTTTTGGCTGATCAGCGTTGACATATATAGTTTGAGTTGGTATATGTTGATGTTGTGTAAAAAGTCAAGCTAAGAAAAGAAACATTCAACGGTTTGAAAAGTCCGTTAATTGTGTCTTCCAAGATCCAAAGCAAAGATATTGTTTGGATATTTGTGGCATAAATACTCATAGTTAAAGTAGTATTTTGTGCGGCAACGGCACATTATTAGTATTAACTTTGAATGGTACATATATATGAACGTATTTATTAAAATATTAAGTACATTAACTAATGATAAATGAACAAGGAGACTATGCCATCCCAATTACACTAATTTATGGGTATTTATTTGCAGACATCCATTTTATTTTATGGTAATCTTGGTTAATTATTTATTAAATGCCTTGTTGCTTTATAATATCACGTTTTTAATATTATATGACTGATTGCTACCTTTTAGGTTATATAATAGGAGTGTGAATCCATGTGAGCAATATCATTTTTTCAAATTCTTGACTTCATGTTCCAGTATTTGACTTTCACACATATATAATGTATATATATAGCCAGTTGCCACATCCAACAAATTTTGTGACGGAACAACTAGCAAAATGTAATTTGCATATGACTCGATTTTACCTTGAATTTAAATTGTGGGCAATATATACCGTGTGATAGTTTTTAATTGATTAAATACGAATAGATAGAAATACTACATTGATATATATGTTCTTAACTTTATTGTCTTGTTTCCACATTTAGTAACTTTCATAAGGAAAGAAAAAAAAAATCTTTTAGTCTTTGACTAACAAATAATTGAAAATATATTAAGATATAGATAAGTAAGACGTCAAAGCGGACCAAACCCTTTTGACTTTGATAGTGAGATACAAATATATATATGAACACTCTATTCACATAATACAAAATCATAAACAAACAAGACAAGTGAATAACGTTGAAAAAAGCTATAGGAACCTAATAAATTAATAATTATTAGTTCAAACAAGCCTCAAAGCTTCAAATAGCATGATCGGACATGAATACTCATAGCATTATATTAATAATCATAAAGAGTAGCAACACGCTCCATCTCTTCTAGTGCAACAGTAGGGCAAGCAGAACGTGCATGGATTTATGGCGCTTGTTCTCGGAGGATACCGGAGAGCCACCAGCACGTACCAAAGGCAGTTAAAGCATGTCAACACCGCCAAAAGCCAGTAATAGTTGTCCAAACGGCTCTCGTTGAGAGTGTCGGCGAACCAACCTTCCGTGTTTTGTCCATTTTCCATGACCTTGTCGACCACGTAAGCCAGCAAGACGCTGAGGATCTTCCCGACACCAAACACACCGATGGCCGAGTCGACCATGTAGGGTTTCAGCGACGTGGGAATCTCCTGGTCAGAGAAGAATCTCTCGATGCTCTCGTAGGCTACACCTGGAGCCAGAAAATAATTTAGAGAAGATGGAATTTTCATCGTATAAGTTCCGTAAAAAAATTCTCGATCTACATATTTTAATGAGATTATTCCCATTGTTCCGCAAAAAATTCAAGTAATGATTATTCTAAGACTTAGTAGACTAATATAGAATTTCTAATGTAGAATAATTCCATACAATACATTGAAATGATAATTTTTGGACTTAATAGACTAATACAAAAATAAATTAATCAAGGTTATAATTGTAACATATTTACCGTCGAGGCCTCCTAGGAAGACAAATTGCGGCACTAGGAAGAGAGCGTTCATCGAGACCGAGCGGTTCACCAAGTGTAGCCTCCGCCTCTCCATCCTCGAGGCCGTGATACAACACAGAAGCGCAAAGAGCAACGAGAGTGCAATGCCGACGCGGTGGCACCACCGCCTCAGGCACCGGAGGCACGGAGGGAGGCAGCAATCGATGGTGCAGAAATAGAGCCGGGGAAAGAGCCACCGTGCAAGGTAATAAATTCCGGGAAGTATCACCAAAGGAACCCTAAATTCGCCGATGATCTTTGTCTCCATGTAGTTGCCTTGTTCGATGAAATACGTGTTTCCGATCGACGACACGATTCCGAGCAAGCACAGGGGAAGCATAGACACAAAGAATTTCACCTCTTCGCGGGATTTTAGGAGATCTCGGAGCCTGCCGCTTGGCTGTTGATTGTCAGATGCTGAAGGAGGAGCAGTATTACTATCTTCCTGCTGGGAACTGCATGCATGCAATACTACGTTGACTGAGCGTTGGAAAATTTTGACTCTACTTACCTCTAATTTAGAATACAGGTTTTGAAGGCGCATAGATTTAGTATTTACAAGCTTCAGGTATATTTTAGATTTTATAAAAAGTTTATTTAGATTAGATAGAAGTTAATCGCTCGTGAGATACGCATAGATCATTACTTTTTCTACTCTATTAGATAAACTATTTTTTGAAGTTTGTTTTTAATTGAGGAAAAAATATTGAATATTTTGTAGTTTCATGTGTAATTTTGTTACTAAAGTATTCGTCCGATTTAGTCTATAAGGGAAAATTACTTTAATATATTCGCGATAGGAATCACGATACCTGAAGAAAAAAAATGTTGATACTTGAGATACTGAAACCAAGTTCGAGTTTGAATTTTTTTTCAATAGGTTTAAGTTTCTTAAAACATAATTGTTATGGCTAGGTTTTAATTTACGACAAATATCATTCTTGAACACTCTCCATTTGTACGTTTATATTTATATATTACTATCACTCTCCATTTGTACGTTTATATTTGTATTGTTTTGTCTATATATATGAGTCTTTTTCAGTTTTTTGTATTTGACACAAGATTAGTTCCATAGGTAGAGAAGAGTATAAAGTAATTTAGTCATTTTATTTTAAATACCGTATGATAATTAAGAACAAAATTACAAAATTGATTTGGGGTCTCACAGGAATATTAGTCCTTTAGGGAAATGTATATCAAATAAGATATTTGTTGAATTGGCTAGTTAGTTGCAAAGCCTGCTAAGAGAATTAAAACCTGGAGAAAGATGGGACACATCTTGCTATCAGATTGTACAATCTACCAAGGAGGCCTCGCTTCCCTGCGTTGTGCCGGAACGACGCAAATGAAGTCAAGAAAAGAAAAGCTCCGACGGCCATGCACACGGCGGGGAATCCAAACCTAGTCGACCACCGCCAAATGATGTATGGGATCCCTAGGGCTCCGATCAAGTGTACGACAACGATAGCCGGTTTGCCTAAAAGAGGAAAGAAAAATATAACGAGTCTCAAAACGTCAATAAGGAGGCCTAAGGTTCAAACTCTCGTGATACCAAAAAAAATCTTGCCGATAAAAAAACACGCAAGTATATTTCTTGGTCGGTGAATTAAGTGGTTATGACATTTTTATCGATTCCAATACCTACTAGGCAGAGCAAGATTGTGCTAGTTATGCCCGATAGCTCGCTGATGAGGTCATCCAGAGAGGCCGTGAAACCCGATTTTCCGATCACTGTCAGAGGTAAGGCGGCAAAGAAGAGTGCCTTCATTGCTGCGGTGACGCATTGGTCTTTGCTGTTAAGCCTGCTTACGCTGCATTTTAGGTTCTTTTTCGACGTATCCGGTGCTGACATCGCCATAAATCCTAATCCCTAGATTTTCACAGAGGTTTATAATAATTTTGTCATGAAAAAAGCTTTATGCTTCTGCTCAAAGTTTTTTGTTGTCTAAAAACTAATCTCCGTAAAGTGAGAATCTTGCACATATATATACAAATCGACCTGATGATTCAATCGTGTAAACTAAATAAGTAAATGGTCTTGGAATTGAAACAATATATCTTTACTCTAATTAAGAGCTTGTATCTATATTCAATATTATATTCTCAGTCTCCAATATTATATTCTCAGTCTCACTACGAAGTATGTAAGAACAGAAATAGCATTTTCTCTATATGATATCTAAACGAGCAACCGATACATTATTGGTACGTTATTTTGATTTTTAAACTACAAGCTCATCTATTGGGTATTTGACCACCTTGAATATTTTTTGACAAAAATACCCTGATATAAGATAAATAACAATTAGTGTGGTCTCATACTATAAATAAGTTTTGGTTTTTAAACTTCATATTTCATCTTTCTGGATATTGTCCGCATTGAATATTTTGGACAAAAATACCTTTGTATAAAATAAAAACAAGTAGTTTGGTCTCATACTCCAAATAAGTGAACGACGTGATGTTTAAAAACCAAAATATGCCATTTTTTGTTTTTAAACTACATGTTCATCAATTTTGGGTATTATTTGACCATCTTTTATATTTTTGGAAAGAAAAAAAAAACACCCTTGTATAAAAAATAAAAAATAAAAATCAGTTTGCGTCTCACACCCCAAATAAGCGAACAGCATAAGTGATTAAAAACCAAAATATGTTATATATATAAAAAAAAAAAAAATACATGTTCATCAGTATGGGTATTTGACCATATTTTTGGATAAAAATACCCTTGTATAAAATAGAAACAATCATTGTGGTCTCATACCCAAATAAGTGAGCAACATGGTGTTTAAAAACCTAAATAATATTCTCAAATTCAATTTCTCTTTCTCTAATATATATATATATGTTATATATATACATATATATATAAGAGTCTCTATGTATAACATTACAGTAATAAATTAAATAAAACCGGGAATTTCAGCAGTTGTCCTACTCCTGATTTTTCTGATTTTTTTAATGAAAAATTACGGGTTTTTTTTTGTACAACGATTCGGAATCATGATCGAAATCGAAAACCGTGTACACAAATTTTAACCCAAAATCAAGAGATATATATTATACTCACGGTTGTGTATGCGGAAGTAGAGAGAAAAACTATCCAAAGGTTGCGGATTTTAGCAGCATCTTTGAGAGCTCTCATGGCGATTGGAAGAATGGCAACAAGCCCCCAAAACACGTTAACGATTGCCGCTGCGTGCCTGAAGTTGAGCCCCCATATGTTCGTCAAGTACTTTATCATCATGTACAGCGCGTACTCCGCCAAAATGTCCGACCATTTCAGAACTGAATTGAAACCATTCAACACAAAACACGCACATATAAATCATACGTAACATGTTAACAAAGGAAGGAAAAAAAAAACATTGAAACTTCTTATAAATATTTGATGTCGTTTACCACTGAGTGTCCAAGGAGATGCCATGTCTGTACTACGTTGTGCTCTTTCTCCGTACTTACTTGGAAAAGATGATAAATAGTTGTATACTACTAAAAGTATATTATATATATTTATATATATTAATTGTAGTGTTGACTTCTTACTAGAGGAAAGGATTGTTCTATACTTGCCAAGAGAGAAAACACATTTTGTTTACATTTGTATGAGAACTGAGAAGAAGAATGTACTAGCTAGATGATATGGATTTATGTATTGTTCGGGGAATTTATAGAGAAGAGTAACAAAGTATCAAATGCATTGACCTATATTTACAACTGTAATTATCTTTTAGGTTTTAAAGAGGTTTTCTTATGTCATTTGCAATTATATTATTCTTTTGTTTTAGTGCATGGTTTTATGCGTTTTTTTGTATTTAATTTTAAATGTATTTGTTCGTTTTGATGCCCTCGAGGCTCAAGCTCCCGCGTCGTCACCATCCTCATATATAGAAGCCACCGGGTTGACCCCGAAGGCTGGATTTATTTATGTATAAATAAGAATTTGTAAAAAATTAAGCTTTTTTAAAATTTAAAAAAAAATACGAAATGCCATGTGCTAGCTGAATGACATGGCAGTACCCATTGGGCTTGCTTTGACTGCCACGTACGCATTGACTAGCGGTATTAAAAGAAATTGGATGGAAAGTTGATCAACTCATTACTTTCTATTGTTTATCGTTGAACCTATGTCGCACTAGTTGACTATAAATAAATATGCCGCGATTATCCCAAATAACTATAGAATTTGCCACATTTAGATTCTTTTATTAAGGAAAGAAAAAATTAGGATGACTTTGACTAACAATTAAATGAAAACATTAATATATAAACATATAAACATATATATAGGACGTCAAAGTACATTACCACGCAAAATCACTTAGTGTACTACTGTACACATATATACACACTCTATATTCACATAATACAAAATCATAAACAAACACAACAAAAACAAATGAACAACGTTGAAAAAAGCTATAGTAAACTAATAATTAAATTCAAACAAACCTCAAAGCTTCAAATACCATGATCGGACATGAATATTCATTATATTATTTTATTAATCATAAAGAGTAGCAACACACTCCATCTCTTCTCGTGCAACAGTACGGCAAGCAGAACGTGCATGGATTTATGGCGCTTGTTCTCGGAGGATACCGGAGAGCCACAAGCACGTACCAAAGGCAGTTAAAGCCGGTCAGCACGGCCAAAAGCCAGTAATAGTTGTCCAAACGGCTCTCGTTGAGAGTGTCGGCAAACCAACCTTCCGCGTTTTTGCCATTTTCCGTGACCTTGTCGACCACGTAAGCCAGCAAGACGCTGAGAATCTTCCCACACCGAACACACCCATGGCCGAGTCAACCATGTAGGGTTCCAGCGACTCGGGAATCTCCTGGTCGGAGAAGAATCTCTCGATGCTCTCGTAGGCCACACCTGTAGTCGAAAAATAATTTAGAGAGGGGAAATTTTGGTGCGGGAAGAACTCAGCTCGCATCATATTTGGTTATTTTCGCTTGACGTAAAATGGTAGAGAAACTCATTATGTCTAGATTTCCGTAGAAAGATCGAGATACACTAATCCTGATAATTCCATGAAACAATCAAAATAATCATAATTCTATGACTTAGTAAACTAATATAGAAATTGATAAATCAGGTTTATAATTCCGACAATACCGTCGAGGCCTCCGAGGAGGAGAAATTGCGGCACTAGGAAGAGAACGTTCATCGAGACTGAGCGGTTCGCCAAGTGTAGCCTCTGCCTCTCCATCCTCGAGGCCGTGATACAACACAGAAGCCCAAAGAGCAAGGAGAGTGCGATGCCGACGCGGTGGCACCACCGCCTCAGGCACCGGAGGCATGGAGGGAGGCAGCTATCGATGGTGCAGAAGTAGAGCCGGGGAAAGAGCCACCGTGCGAGGTAGTAAATCCCGGGAAGGATCACCAAAGGAATCATGAAGGGGCCGATGATCTTTGTCACCATGACGTTGCCTTGTTCGATAAAGTACGTGTTTCCGATTGACGACACGATTCCGAGCAAGCACAGGGAAAGCATAGACACAAATAATTTCACCTCTTCGCGGGATTTAAGGAGATCTCGGAGCCTGCCGTTTGGCTGTTGATTGTCAGATGCTGAAGGAGGAGCAGTATTGCTATCTTCCTGCTGGGAACTGCATGCATACAACTACGTTGACTGAGCGTTGGAAATTTTGACTCTAATTATCTCTAATTTAATTTTCGCAAGATAGTGATTTAGTATTTACAAATTCTAATTATTTTTCAAAGCTTATCAAAAAAGTTTATTTGAAATATTAGGTAGAATGAGTACCGCTTATCGCTTATGAGATACATGTAAGTTACTATTGTTTTCTACACTAGATCCTAAGCGTTTTGTGAGTGTGAGCGCGATGTTATGCATAAGTAGTGAACGGGATAAGATACATATAAGTGATTTATGATTCTTTTGGGGAAAAAATGTTGAAAAATTTAAACTAATTTAAGGGTTTTAATTTCCTACAAATATTCTCAAACACTCCTCTGTTTGTGTTTTATATTTATACGAATTTTTATGTAAAATAATTTCATCAAACCTCTATTGGTTATGTTTTTGTGTGTAATTTATTTTTGAATTCTAAAAACAAATTTAGAATTATGTTTTTAAACATTTATATTTTTTTTCTCAATTTTTTTAAGTTATTGAAAGCTGGTTCATTTAAGACAAGTGTAGAAAAGTGACTGGTGATATATTTATAATTTTATGAATTATTGAAGAGCGATAAGATAGGAACAAGATTACAAAATTAATTAGGGGTGTCATATGAATATTTTTCCTTTAGTGAAATGCATTACAACTGAGATATTTGTTGAACAAGAATTTAATAACCACATATTAGAGTATTTAATTTGTTGCAAAGTTTTTATAAAAGAGAGAAATTAAAACCTGGAGAAAGATGGGACACATCTTGCAATCAGATTGAACAATCTACCAAGGAGGCCTCGCTTCCCGGCGTTGCGTCGGAACGACGCAAATGAAATCAAGAAAAGAAAAGCTCCGACGGCCATGCAACTGGCGGGGAATCCAAACCTAGTCGACCACCGTTTGATGATATACGGGATCCCTAGGGCTCCGATCAAGTGTACAACAACGATTTGCCTATTATTAGAATAGAGGCGACATAAAGAAAGCAAATTAAAATAGAATTAAAAAAATATAACGAGTCTAAGGTTCAAACTTTTGTGATACGTCTTAAGAAAAATTAACTCACTAATAAAAAAAACTATGTATATTTCTTGGTTTTTCAATCAAGTGGTTGAGTATATAAACGTATATCTTGATTGATGCTGATACCTATGAGCCAGAGCAAGATTGTGCTCGTTGCGGCCGATAGCTCTCGTATGAGGTCGTCCAGCGAGGCTGCGAAACCAGATCTTCCGATCACTGCCAGAGGTAAGGCGGCAAAGAAGAGTGCCTTCATTGTTGTGCTACGCATTGGTCTTTGCTGTCAAGCATGCTTCCGCTGCATTTTTCATTCTTTTCCGACGTATCCGCTGCTGACATCGCCATAAACCCTAATCCCTGGATTTTTACGGAGATTTATAATACCTTTGTCATGAAAAAAGTTGCTCCATAAAGTGATACCTTGCACATTTACAAACTGACTTTTTTTATTTATTTATTCAATCGTAAATGAATTAATAATGGGTTTTGACATAGTAAATCCTTATTTTCCGTAGCTTTCATTATAAATTCAAAACGAAATTTGTAAAAATATTCTTCCATATATATGAACAATAAAGTATGCAAGAACATGAATGAAAAGAAAGAAGAAGAAAAAACATTTTCAATATATAATATCTAAAGTCTAAACAAGCAACAAAATATACAACTTTTTTTTTTTATCTTATATACATATACACAGAGAATATATAAATATATACGTAATCTTCAATATGAGACCATTTAGCATGTTATTATGGCAGAACTGAATTGATGAACCATTCAACACAAACACACATA
Organism: Parietaria judaica; assembly: GCA_954871525.1. Taxonomy (NCBI): domain Eukaryota; kingdom Viridiplantae; phylum Streptophyta; class Magnoliopsida; order Rosales; family Urticaceae; genus Parietaria; species Parietaria judaica. Next base: position 7,436,581 of record OX940862.1, read on the forward strand.
TTACATAGATCATTCACATGTAACATATTACTAACTTTCAAAGAAAGAGAAACAATTGAAACTATTCTTAATTATTATATGATGTTTTTCATACCACTGAGTGTCCAAGGAGCTGCCATGTTTGTAGTGCTATGTTGTGCTCTTTCTCTGTACTTAGCTACTTGGGAAAAGATGATAAATAGTTGTATACTATTAAGAGTTTATACATATATATATATATATATATTATTTATTAATTGTAGCATTGCCTTCTTCTTAGTAGAGGAAAGGAGAGTTGTTCTACACTTGCCAAGGAAGGAAATGCATTTTGTTAAGAATGTACAAGATGATATGGATTTCGGTGTTGTTCCGCGTATTTATAGAGAAGAGTAACAAAGTATTAAGTGCATTGACATATTATGCTTAGGAACGCTCTAACTATATTTTATAAGTTCTGTAACAATAAAAAGAAATTCGTATATCATATACGATTATAGATTATTCTTTCGTTTAAGTGGTTATGCGTTATTTATATTTAATTTTTAATGTGTTTGTTCGTTTTGATGCCTTCAAGGCTCAAGCTCCCATGCCACCATGAATCCGAAGGGTTGACCCTGAAAAGACTTTCCTTAGCAATCAGGGGCGAAGCCAGGAAATTAAAATTATGAGAGGCGGCGAATTTTTTTATTTTTTTTGAAAATCAAACGAGTCGACATTGAAATTACTAACATTTATTGTAATATAATTATCTCTACGAAATTTCTTGGAGTGGTTTACAATTTCTTATTATCATCAAAATTTTCCTCAACGAATTTTCATGTTTGTAATATTAATATAAGATGATTTCTCATCTAAAATTAAAGACTTTTTACATAATGTAAATTATTGATTAATGGTGCACAATTTTTTTAAGTATTAAATATAAAATATATCTATTGAACAGTAACCGAGTTAAAATAACAGCTGAGACATTAACTGATTACATCTACATTATAATTTCTTAATATTAACTTTTTATAACTTGTTGAAGTATAAAGATATATCATCATATTTATAAAAAACAGTATAAAGATTCAAATAAAATAACAAAACATAATCTATCTAATTAACTATCTTGAAATATAATATTTATTTAAAGAATCGTAAAAAGATAATTCAATAATTTATTATAAAAAACTGCATATTGCTATTCTTTTTAAGAATAGAATTCAATATATTTTGAGAAGCTAAATATAATAAATATACTCCAAATTTGAGAAGATAAAAATATGCGTGTAGGTTGCAAACATACTTTTATAGTGTTATTCACAACTAAGTAATGTAGAAAAAAATGATTTTTGCTTACCTACATATCTTAATTCTAGCTTTCTCTATTAAGTATAAAAAAATAAATTAGGCATTTTAGAAGTAAAATGAATCGAACCCACATCTTCCATGCATAAAAGACCTTTAAAAGCCACAACTATACCATTGAGACAAAGTTGTTTACTTAGCATTGCAATTTTTACTTAGTAAATAGTATTTCTTTAAAATTGTATATATATTAAAAAAAAACGCGCCGAAACCGAGTGTGGGCGGCTGATCCCGCTCGGCCCAACGTAATTTCGCCCCAGCTTAGCATCATTCATATCAAGCACACACTTCCTCTAAGAAAGACGAAAGAAAGGGCAACGAAGCGCACAAAAGCAGAATTATACATAGTAACATAGAATAAATCCTTTATATATAATTAATAATGGTAGTATTAAAGCTTATTATATTATGGAAGATATTATTTTTTTAAGGGTAAACTGCGGCCAATGTACCCAATGTTTGATCCTCTGTGGATTATATATCCAATGTTTATTTTTGGCGGCTAATGTACCTAATGTTTGATCCGTTAATTATTTCGTGTTTTCCGTTAGTTGACCGTTAGAGAGTTATCCTCCTCTATATGTACATTTTTCGTATTTTCGACATAACTCACTCATTTATTGTCCAAATTTTATCCACGACCTATGGTTGGAAAGATAAGAGATTGATCTAAAAGTTTTATGTTTTAAATTTTGTAAAATAAGTTCTAGAAAAATACGAAATATTAAATACAACGTACAACTGTACATTAGTTTAATGCAAAATATTTGTTTCGAGTAAATTTTAATATACTTAATGAATCTTTGTGATGAAAATTAAAAGTAAAAAGTTATAGATAAATATTTTATCTTTCTAATGGGTTTTTATTTATAAATTTTGGACAAAAAAAGAGTGAGTTATGCCAAAAATATGAAATATGTGATGTGAAATAATTTTTCATATTTTTGGCATAACTCACTCATTTGTTGTCTAAAATATATAAACTAACACCCGTTGGAAAGATATAAAATTTATCTACAACTTTTTAATTTTACGTTTCATCATAAAAATTCATTAAGTATATCAAAATTTGGTCGAAACAAATATTTTGTATTAAACTAATGTCCAGTTTTACATTGTAATTAAAATTTTATATTTTTCAATTTTTTATTTTACAAAACTTAAAACACCAAAGTTGTAGATCTATCTCTTATCTTTCCAACCATAGGTCGTGCATAAAATTTGGACAAAAACTGAGTGAGTTATGTCGAAAATACAAAAAGTGTACATATAGAGGAGGATAACTCTCTAACGGTCAACTGATGAAAAACACGAAAATATCTAACAGATTAAACATTAGGTACATTAGCCACCAAAAATAAACATTAGTACATAATCCGTAGAAGATCAAATATTGGGTACATTAGCCGCAGTTTACCCTTTTTTAATATAAAAATTAATAAGATTAATTCGGTCAGTGGGGATAGAATAAATATATTATTCGATCAAGAACATTTAGTTTATCGAGTTTTCATGTTATTAAGATATTCTTTCGCTAATTATTATTTAATTACTTTTAAACGTGATTCACGGAGGCATTTATGTCCAAGAAGTTCTGTACAAAAGCGTTTTGGATAAAGTTGGAGGCACTTTATTTCTAATGGGAAACTTGCAGGGTTGTTCGAATTTATTCCAAATTTAATTTGATTTCGACCTAACACTGAACTGAGTCTGATTATATACAATTAAGATTATCATTTGGTAATTTTGGTTAATTACTTGATTATCGTTACTGATATATGTGGTGCTTTCAAAAAATTATATAGCGATTGTATTTAATATTTTTCACATAGTTCTGATGTTGTCTTGCGTTTTGAACTTATTTGGTTTTTATAAATCGGATTCGTGTGTATATTGTTTAGCACAAAATAAACAGAAGGATATTCAAAATGTAACCAAAACTCCGATCGAGATTATAGTAAAACAAGCGGTAAGTAGATATGCCTACAGTGAAAGCGAATTACTAGTTTCTTATGTCAATTTTGCTTTTCTAAGCCATTTACATTTTTTGAAATGGGGATTTAAGTCCAAAATCATGTCAATGTGTACTTCATTCATTTATTATTGATGTCTTTAGCGACATCTTATTGATGATTTGATTTTATCGTTTATTGATTTATAATGAATTTATCGAAAAAGATATCATAATAACTTGATTTTTGTAAAAAAAAAAGAAAGTATATCTATATCATATAAAAATAATATTATATTTAAATTATATTTATACTAATATTCATAAAAATATATATAAATCAATACTTATATTTTATTGATATTATTAAAGCATATGAGTGTATATGACACATAACATATAACAATCTGCAATTAGTTAAGCATTAATAATAAACTGTCTTAATAATAACTACATATATATAACATATTTATGTATGTTAATGACACTCATAATTACATCATCCTCTCGAGAAAGCTTTGAAAAACTCCCGTCAACGGCAATCCCCACACCTAAACACTCTACGTCTCCGCCTCCCTCAACCTTTGCAATCGATTTTTGCTTCAGCCTTAATACTCTATACCCACTCCGCCAAACCCTAGACCCGACTTCGCCGATCACCGATCGAACCACCATTTCCTTCTCTCTCCCGCTTCTCGCACGAGTTTCCGTTGTGTAAGATTGCGCAACATTGCATAAAGAACGGTAATTTTGCTTGTGTAAGCTTTAAACATAAAATTTTTATTCTGCAAGCTACTATTTGTATAATGGTAAAGAGTATATACATTAACTAAAGGTAAATAAATAATCATTAAATAAAAATTTGATTAATATCCATATTTATAAAATATCATAAATTTATCGATTATTTTATATAAAAAAATGATTATATTTATCACGATGACTTAAAATTCACCTAATTCTCTAATTAAAAAAAAATACTAACCAAAATATTATTATGTCTGGTGATATATTTATTTAATATAATAAATTAAATTAATAATAACGACAAAAATATAAATTCTGATGTCCTTAGCTCTCCTTTTTTTTTTTCACAAATACTAATGATGCCATAAATATTTCATCTACCTTTTCTCGAAGGAGTGACATGAGTCACATGACTAATAATAACATTAATATTCATTAAAAAAAAAAGAAAAAGAAAGAAAGAAAGAGTGAGCCCTCGTCTAGTTTTCGCATGTGCTGGTCTGCTCCACATAATTTGCGTTTATTCCAAAAGGCTAGAGACTCAATGATTTACAGATAAATAATTGAACCACTCTTGGCGTCGTCTTTTTCTCAAGAAAATCAGAGGAAGAAGAAAAAAATTGCGTTGTCAAATTCAAACTCGTCCGATTCTTACATATAAATTATTAAATTTAATTTTTTCATGATTAAAATCTTCAAATGTATCTTCTTTTTTTTATTACAAATAAAGTCTCTAATTCGGGTTCGAATTCTATAGATAATATGCACACAGTACTTCACTTCAGTTTTAACATTGATTTAAGAACCACACGGCATTGTGTCACTCAATTGTCATGTGGTAATTTTGTTTAAATTTTGTTCAAAAAATTATAAACTTTATCATAAATAATTTTATAATTAAAAAGTTTTAATTATTTAATTAAGTTAAAAGAGTTAAAAAAATCACGTGACACTCGATAATCAACTCTAATCATATACAAAAAAATATATATATATAACATTTGAGACTAATCTGTAAATAAAAAAGGATGAATTTGAAGACTTTAGGCCGTTAAAAATTAAATTTAAAGACTTCTCCGTAAAAAATGAACAAATTTGAAACTTTAGCCCCAAATTTCCCATAAAAGTATAAACCTTGTTTCTATTTCTAGCCCTAGGCTTAAAAATGATAACTGTGTAATTCCGCTGCTGAAATATAAACCAGATTATAGCAATTTAAATCATATTTTAATCAACTTGTTAAACGTGAATGCCTTTCCAAGATCAAAGCCACCTTGAAATCAAAATATATAAATTACTGTAAAATTAATGAAAAAATAATGCCAAAATAAATTATTCTTTGCTTGAAACATGACAAATAACAGAAAACAAAATTTATGATTAGGAACTAATTAAGGAGTATGACCAAAATTTACATACAGTTTGGGAACGTGCAGTATGTGACCGAATTTCTCATACTTGCAGGAACTTCTGCCGCTAATTTCCCTTCTTTTTATTAGTTAACTAAACTCCTAGAGCATTGTGAAAATTCTTGCGAAGCCAACAATAACTTCAAACACTAATATATTCCTAGTTCTTCTGAAGCTGGGATTTGTAGAGTTCCTCGCCAGAAGTGGCCGGAGTTAGCGGACCGAACCTGATCGAGAATGAATAAGGCACGGCGGGGACGAGATAACTGCTGTGGACGCACGGCGACCAGCTGTCGTCTCCGCCCAATCCCATGTGTTTATGGTCAAGATGAACCTGTCAATCAACATTTTGGTACTTAATACATTTATTGAGAAAACTGTTTATGTCCTTTTAACTCATTTAATATGTTTTTATGTTTAAGTGGGGTTAGTTAGGTAATTTTCAATGAGCGAGAGATTCGGAAACCCTAGTCTCTCTTGAGTACAGAATAAAGTATCCGGTACCGTTGGCTTTAGTATTCGGTTTTGAATTATTTTCCATGTCAGTTACTATCATCATCCATCAAATTTTGATAGGGAATTTTGAAAGAAAAAGACGTTTCTAACCTCGATGTTGTCTGCTTTGACAAGATCTTCCTTGTGAGTTGCCCGGTCAAGATCGGACGTCGAATAGTAACTCGCATTCATTTGCATTGGCGGGGAATCTCCATACACTGAAGCATAGATTCCGAAACCGTCACTGCTCTGACAGGTCATCCACCTGACATCAGCCCTTCCTGAAGATTCTCCCGGAACGATATAAGGAACTTGCATCTCGTCCACACTTAGCTCGTAAACACCGACATGAGCGGCGGATTTTCGGTCCGGATAACACTCGAAAGGCCCTCTCCCATACCACCTTACCCGGTCAACCGATTTCTCCAAAGAGAAGTCAACTCCAACGCGTGGCAGCGGTGGAAGATCCGCTCTCGGCGTCACGTTGCAGTCCATGATCACATCCCCGGAGCTGTGGATCGTGTACACTACCTCGGTTTTGATGAGAACATCTTCGTTTTGTGGATCAGATTGAGGAGAATCATCACCCGCTGGAACACCGAGAAAAACGGTGGATAATTTTACTGAGCGATCGGTCACGTTCCGAACGGAAAATCCCTCGGTGACGAAGCGGAGATCAGTTATTTGAGACGTTTTCCACAAGGAAACGTAACTGTTCGGGCCACCTCCTTTGTCGTTATCGGTCGCGGCTCGCCAAAAGCACGGGAATATACCTTTGGTCATCACAGGATTTCCTCCAACCTAAACAAAATTCACAAGAATTAGTTGTTTCATAATTTTGTACTTCATAAGTTACTGTCATTGGTGAAGTTTAATGCTTGAAGTTCTCTTTTATATGCTAAAACTACTCAAGTTTGCATCTGTGCTTATTGCCTGTTGTCAAACTCGAGTACTTTCACCGTAAAAGAAATCCCAAGTACTAAACCACACCAAACAATGATAACAACGTAAGTTCTTAAGCCGCCAATTCCTCTTTGCTTATTAATAAAAGAGGATTTATTTGATTATTTTTCTACATACTTAAGGGTAAACTTACCTTCCAGCTTTCAATTATTCCAGTTTGAGCATTCAGTATTATCTCCCGTGAACCATCCCTCGCGCTTACTTTTATAATTTCCCCGAGAGTCTCAGTAACTAGGGTATCTTCTTTGCTCTTAATCTCCTGTAAACAAAAGTCAATCGTCACGGTTCTTTCTATAAAAAAAATGTCAACATAATTCAGTTGTACTGCCAAAATAATAAGTTTTCCGTGTTTTTCGAAGAAACATTATAAATTGGTATCAAGAAATAGTTACATGAATTGAACGTTCTCTTTTGGGAGGCAACTGCACTTGTGTGGACGAAACGACATGACCGGCTTCAACCCAAAGTGTCGAATGCAAGAGCTTCGCTGTTACGGTTACGAAAATCTCCTCTGCGGATGAGGAGAGCCATAGAGGGTAAAACTGACATTTTGACCATTCAATATCGTAACTCTTCTGGGGTTCTATCACCGGAAGGGATAAATCTCCGGAGCCGAGTGTATAACCGTCCCCGTGAATATTCCAAGTGAATTCCAATCCTTGTGTCGTTTCGTAAAAATGGGTATTCATTATCTGCACGAACGTACTTAAGTTAGCTTATGTAAAAATCGAGACGAACTAAATAATTCTACTTGTTTATTTCACAATATCACAAGTCTATAGAGAGAAACCGGCATCTTTAACCAGGATTTTGACGATTACTCTTGGTACCGGTATTTAGTTTTTCTGGGAACCTCTAATCAGTATCAGGACCGGTAAAAACAGGTATTTAGAGTGCCTTTTATTTTACAGTGAATCAATGTGAATGCTTAAAAAGAGTGATAAGATACCTTCAGTTTGCCCTCGTGAAATGAAACCTTGATTGGCTGATACACATACTTGACTTCTGAAAACAATAAACTATATATTATGAGTCAACTGATATTGATGTAGTAGTCATACATGTGAGTAAATTACCAACGTACCCTCCAGTGCGGGATGTGGCGTTCGATCCGGCCAAAGAAGCCCGTTTAGACAGAAGTTCAGATCATTAGGAACGTCGCCAAAATCGCCTCCATATGCCCAGTGTTTGCCTCTTTGCTCACAATCCTTAAGTAGCCCCTGTTTCAACGCAAAAGCTCAAACCAATTAACCAACTGATTAGTGTTTTTTATTATTTAACTTTTTTATTTATACTGATAATGCAGATTAGTAGTTCAGATAGGACCATAATCAGCCACTTAAAATAAAATACCTTAAATACCCTTACTGAAAATACAATAAACGATATAATTCAAAGCCCTACAGTAAAATTCTCAACCTGATCAACCCAATCCCAAATAAAGCCTCCTTGTAGACCAAAAGTGCTGTCAATTGCTTCCCAATATGCGTGGATGTTACCGTTACTGTTTCCCATCGCATGAGAATACCTGTCAGTATGATCAAGCAAAGAAGGGTATAATGGTCAAATTCGGAAAGATCAGAGAAATGTATCAACTTCATAAATTACACAACATACTCGCATAAGATTAATGGACGTGTTTCCTCGGGATCATTTGCAATTTTCACCATGTCCCAAAGTCTCATGTACATTGGGCATATAATATCTGTCGAAGACGTTCTTGATCCGCCTCCTTCATAGTGTACCAACCGAGACGGATCCTTCCCTCGAACCCAACCTAAACAGAAATATATAAATATGTAGATCAGGCTGATAAAGTGTTATTCAAATAAACTTCCAAGCCCGGTTATCAGTCCCAATTTCACCTCTTGACTAAAAATATTCCTTCCGATCAAAACCGTGTAACGATTAGGCCTTTTATTTATATAAAAAAAAATCGGAAAAAAAAAGAGGCTTTTTCATACCGGCTGCAGCGGAATGATTAGGCCCATATCCGGATTCATTTCCCAAGGACCATGAAATAATACACGCGTGATTTTTGTCTCTCTCCACCATGCCAATGACACGGTCCAACATTGCATTTGCCCAACTCGGCTCAAGAGTCGGATGCTTCACATGACCGATATAATCAAAACCGTGCGTCTCAATATTAGCTTCGTCGATCATATACATCCCAAACAGATCACACAGCTCATACCAACGTGTGTGTTGGGGATAATGGCTGTTCCTTACTGAATTGATATTGTTCTGCTTCATCAGAACCAAATCCTGAAAGGTAAAACCATAAACCACTAAGCTGAGAAGCAAAAAAAAAATCAAAATAAATAAAAATCAAAATCTTAAGGTCTTACCTTAATCATACAGGACTCGATGTTTGTCTTTCCCACACGGGGATGGTGTTCGTGCCTGTTCACGCCTCTTATGATAATTGGATGCCCATTTACGAGTAACTGTTTATGTGCCTTTGACACTTGTCGGAACCCAACCACGCAAGATTCGCAATCAATGACATTGCCAGACACATCTTTGAGGATGACTACCAACGTATATAGATTTGGCTGAAGATGAATATAAGCAAAAGATGAGTTCCAAATCCTAATCAGGAAGTAGCTCAAGCTCGGAAAATATACTTTTATAGGAAAAGAACTAGAAAATTGAATTGAGCTTATTCACCTGCTCTGCGGACCAGCATTTGGGCTTGTCGATTTTTCCTCCAAGGGAATAACCATGAAATCCTAGACGTGGACCGGACGGGACTTTAAGCTTCATGTTAGACACGTTGGTTGAGACGAGATCGGTATTTGCATCACTTTTGTACCAGTCGTTTGTGTCATATAGTGAAGCTTCTATAGTGAATCTGGAAAGAACATTGTCTTTCGGCGCTTCTCGGGAGTTATCTATTATTACTTCAACCTGGAAAGATGTTCAAAGTAACAATGTAAGTTTCCATAGGAAGAAACATAATTATGCGTTCATTATTTCAAGCTAATAAATAAGCAATGCGTAAGAAAAAACCAAGAATCAAAAAATAACATCACAAAATAAAATAAAATAAAATAAAATAGTTTATAAATTAATAGGCATCTGCTAATATTTATTAATGAAGTAAAATTGTATGAAATCACATTAAGGGCATAAAAAAGCAGTAAGTTCTTACCTCTACGTCTGCATTAGAAAAATCCTTAGAAATATCGGATTTGAAGAAGTAGTCGGATATGAAAACCTGCAAAAAGCACGACAGGGTGTTCATCGAGACATGAAACTACAAGAACTTGTGAGTAAAAAATAAATTTACTTCATTAAAATACAAACCGGTGGCTTGGAAAGAAGGTGAACGTCCCGATGAATGCCAGACAGCCACCAATGATCTTGGTCTTCAAGGTAAGAACCATCACTCCATCGCAGCACTTGAACGGCGAGAATGTCCTTACTTTCCGAGCCACACGGATGACAATAATCAGTAATTTCAAATTCAGCCGGTAATCGACTGTCCTGGCTGCTCTAGCACAAAAGATAAGCCACTTTGTTAGAACACAAGTAATTGTTTTGTAGTGTTTTCATTCCCTAAGATAGATAATTATTGCCGATTTATCAAAGGCAAATGCCTTAAGAGGAAAATATCAGAAAATTCCAACGCATTGCAAAGAAAAAAAAAACGCAAGAGCTATAGTGAAACCAGTGAAACTCGTGAAATAACTAATTTACCTGTATCCGATAAGGACCCCATTTATCCATGCAAAGAAAGCCGAATCAACGGCTTCAAAGTGTACGAAAATCCTACGACCTGTCAAATGTCAGTTAATAGATCAATTACATAGCAGAATAAAGAAAAAAACATTGAGAGATATGAGCATTATTTGGCTGCATTGAAAAGATACCCTGCCAATCTTTGGGAATATGGAAGTACGTTCTGTAGCACCCGGTAGGGTTCTCGTCAGGGACAAAAGGCGGATCGAGAGGAAACGGATATTCCGTATTGGTGTATATCGGTCTATCGAATCCGTGCATCTGCCAATTCGAAGGAACTGTTGCATTGCAAGAAGGAAAAACCCGAGTCATATACGAATTGCAAGTCAACAAAAATGGTCTACAACTACAAAACATGATCAACTTTTCGTTCTTCGGAGATTACAATTGATGCTCTGAATCAAAAGCAAACTCAATCACAGCTCCGAAAATCGTTGAATCGGAACCTTCAAAACTAACTAAAGGCGACGGAAACGTTACCAGGCAGAGTTTGCCAATCGGAATCCTCGAACGAACTGTCGTAGAACTTCTCGGGAACCTCGCGGGGATTCGGAGCCAAACAGAATTTCCAGTAGCCGGAGAGAGACTTCACGAACGGCAAATCCTTGACCCACAGCGAAGCACTGTCAAGGGCTCCACGCAGCGCGTCGTCGTTCCAAACAGCGGAATCGGCCGCCAAAAAGCTGACCTTGTTCCTCTCGTACCAGTACTTGAGAGAGCCTGATCAACAACACGAAATCGGATCGTCAATAAACTAGAGAAGAAGCGACTCAGAAGAATATGTGGGAGTGATCGATCACCTTCGAGGGATTCATGGCAGCGGAGAGTGACGTGGGCGTCTCGCTTCCTCCACTTGATGAAGGACGGGTCTTCCCAGGCTTTGTGGGCGTGGCTCTCCGATGGGAAGACGATGCGGCTCTGAGCACTCGCCATGGAAGAAGAAGAAGAAGAGCTTGCGTTCATGGCTACTGAATAAGAGAGAAGGTGATCGATCAGCTATCCACTGGATCGCCACTACAGCAAAGCATCAGTTGACTCACGTGCAAACCACTTGCGGCAAAAGTATTGAAATTTTGACTTAAAAGTGAGAGACAGACTTACAATGTCGTTGGTTTATTGATCGCAGTTGTGAGAAGATGACGAAGAATAATGCGCTTATTTATAGTTTTTAGTTTAGCTTATTTCGGATCCTATTTGGATTAGGATTTCATCTTTTATAATTCGTATTATCTATAAAGATATAATATCACCTATCACAGTATAAATAAATAATGTATATCATATAATTTATGCAATCTAATCTATAATAAATCATCCCTTCTAAAATATATTTGATAAATATCACTTGACCATTATATTAAAAGAAAAATCTAATAAATATTTAATTTTATACGAACCTTTTATTAACAAGTACTTGTTTCATTAATCTATTTCACTTACTTTATTATCTTTTTTCTTAGAATGCCCTGTACCTCTTTCTCTCTCGATAATCACACTCCCACGTTTCTTTTATCATATTTTACTCATTTTAATTTTATTTAATTTTCTCTACGTGATTTTCAAAACATCATAACTTTAATTTTAAAACTCTTATTTATATATATATATATATAAATAAATATAATTTTGTTATCATTGGATTCATATATATATATATATATATATATATATATATATATATATGTATATATATACAAATGAATCTAATGATAAATAAGAAGATATAATTTTGATATTATTATTGAAAATTAAACCAAGCGTTGTAATGGGTAACATGTAAATCTATTTAAAAAAATGTAAAGCGCCGATTACCATCGACATTTGATACTAGTCTTTTTCTGTGTAGACTCGTGATCTAAGAGAGCTTCTTCAGACGGCAATGGCCAAAACAAGATTTCTATAGCTTTTGAACATCGCACATAAGGAATTGGCTGCCGAAACCCTAACCTTAGTCATCGTTCCAAATAGAAAAATCCGCCACCAAAAAGCTCACTCAGTTTTGTTTGTGCCAGTATTTGTGAGAACCTATCCATTAAAGAAAAACTGGAATCATCAAGAAATGAGAAAAGAAACTATTCATGAGATGTTTGGCTAGTCTTATTGTGTCTAGAATCGTGCTCTAAGAGAGCTTCTTCATATGATAATGGCTAAAACAAGATTTGAAAATTGATACATTGTATTATAGCTCCTGAGAACATTGGCCGTACGAAATCAGCCACAAGAACCCTAATCCTAGTTATCATGGGCTTATTAGGTCCATATATTTGGCCATTTATAGGTGCATTGCATATATTAAATGAGTTTTAATAGTCCTATTAGACTGACTTTATGATATTGAATTTAATGCTTCATTCACTTCTGATATTAAATTTCATCTCCAACTTCAAGTCAAGGCAATTTTGGTCAATAATACACGCGTGATTTTTGTCTCTCTCCACCATGCCTATGACACGGTCCAACATTGCATTTGCCCAACTCGGCTCAAGATTCGGATGCTTCCTTCACATGGCCGATATAATCAAAACCGTGCGTCTCAATATTAGCTTCGTCGATCATATACATCCCAAACAGACCACAGAACTCGTACCAACGTGTGTGTTTGGGATAATGGATGTTCCTCACCGCATTGATATTGTTTTGCTTCATTAAAACAAATCCTGAAAGGTAAAACCATAAACTCTAAGCTGAGAAGCAAAAAAAAAAATCAAAATAAATAAATAAAAATCTTACGGTCTTACCTTAATTATACAGGACTCGATGTTGTTCTTGCCCACACAGGGATGGTGTCCGTGCCTGTTCACACCACTTATGATAATTGGATGCCCATTTACGAGCAACTGTTTATGTGCCTTTGATACTTATCGCAACCCAACCACGCAAGATTCGTAGTTAATGACATTGCTAGACACATCTTTGAGGATGACTACCAGCGTATATAGATTTGCTGAAGATGAATATAAGCAAAAGATGAGTTCTAAATCCTAATCAAGAAGTAGTTCAAGCTCAAAAAATATAATTTTGTAGGAAATGAACTAGGAAATTAAATTAAGCTTTTATACACCTGCTATGCGGACCAACATTTGGGCTTGTCGATTTTTCCTCCAAGAGAATAACCATGAAATCTTAGACGCGGACAAGACGAGACTTTAAGCTTCATGTTAGACACGCTGGTTGAGACGAGATCGGTTGCATCACTTTTGTACAACTCTTTTGTGTCATGTAGTGAAGCTTCTATCGTGAATCTGGAAAGAACATTGTCTTTCGGATTTTCCCGGGAGTTATCTATTAAGCTTCTTCATATGGTTATAGTTCAAAACAAGATTTGAAAATTCATACATTGTTTTATAGCTCCTGAGAACATTGCCCGTACGAAATTAGACTCAAGAACCCTAATCCTAGTTATCATGGGTTTATTAGGACCATATATTTGGTCATTTATAGGTGCATTGCATACATAAAATGAGTTTTAATGGTCCTATTAGACTGACTTTCTTATATTGAGTTTAATGCTTCATTCACTTCTGTTATTAAATTTCAACTCCGACTTCAAGTCGAGCAATTTTGGTCAATAACCAGTATCTTATATTTTCAAGCTCATGATCATCCCATTCATCTCTATATATAAATTATTCTTCTCGACTTCCCTTTTCGTATCTCTTAAATTTTCATTATCCATTCATTTCTAAAACATTCATTTCTAAAACATGGCACACGACAACCTTAACCTTTTCAATTCTATCCAAAACATGATTGGATGGGACATCGCAATTGGCATCCTTACAGCTTAACAAGCTGCTGGATTCATTCCCACAAGATATAAAGTACGGGTTTGATATAGGTATAAGGTACGGGTTTGATATGGCGATTCATAACGCTATTTGTCTATTTGATATTCGACTAATCTTATTACACACTCATGTTATAAGAGAGTTTCCTCAAATGATAATGGCTCATAACAAGATTCGAATAATGATATATTATATGGCTCTTCAGAACCTCGCCCATACGAAATTGGCCGCAAAAACTCTTACCCTAGTTACCGTTCCAAACAGTGGAATAGACTGCCAAAAAGCTCACTTTGTTCCATTTGTACCAGTACTTAACCTAATTATTTTTAAAGAAATCAGAATCACCAAAAAACGAAAAAATAAAAAAATAAGATACATAAAATGTTCGATTGATCACCTTCGAGGGATTCATGGCAGCAAAGAGTGACGTGAGCGTCTCGCTTCCTCCACTTGAAGAAGGCCGGGTCTTCCCAAGATTTATGGTTGTTGCTCACCGATGAGAAGACATGGTGGCTCGGAGAGCACTCGTCATGGAAGAAGAGCTTGTGTATATGACAATTCTCAAGGAGGAGGAGGAGATTGAATATCCACTGATCGCCACACTCACCAAAGCATCAGTTAATGTGACCTTTGTTGTTATCAAAATTTTGACAAGAGAGACTTACTGTATGTCGTTCGTTTATTGATGGATAGGATAAGAAGATAAGGAATATTGCGCTTATTTATATTTTTAAAGTTTTACGCATTTTGCTTCCTATTTTGGATTAGCAAAAATATATAAAGTCTACAAGGCAACACATTTTTTCGTCTAATTTAAATTGGAAAAGATGCTAGATAAATGGATTAGCACACAAATGTGTACCTTAATTGTGATTTTATAGCACATAAAGATTAAACAATGTCTGTTAAAAATTTTGATGAAAAAATGTGTTGCCCCGTGTTTAGGGTTTAGGGTTTAATGAAGAAATAAATTTTCCAATTTAGGATGAGTTAGTGAAGAATGATCAAGAACGAATACGGGTTATCAATGATTATCACTAAATAGCATACATATTATATCATAGTTGGCGAGTGCCCGTTCGGCACAACTTAATTTAAAAAAAAAAATTTATTTTCAGTTTCAGTTAAAAAAAAACTGTTTTTTTTTTAATAGATAGGTGTTTGGTAAACTGTTTATAAAACCGTTGTTGTTGGCAAACAAAAGCTGATTTCGCGTTTAGTAAAAAAAATATTTAGGCTAAAATAGACTAAAACTGTATTTTTGTTTTTAGAAAAACCAAAAGCTACGAATCTTAGTTTTTACAACTCATGTACAAAAATCTAAAATAGCTTCTGTATTTTTTATAAAAACAATTTTACCGAACACGTGAAAATCAATTTAGTTTATTTTAAAAACAAAAACAAGACTTTTAAAGCTGAACCAAACACAATTAAATCTTTAAAATTAAAAAAAAAAATCTACGGCATAAATACCTGACCATATATATATTGACAATAAAACACTAAAAAATACAATTATTCAGTATTTTTATTATACTAAAGACCTATGTCTCTAGCTTAAAATTCGTTCCTCGAGATAGACAGAATCAAGCATCAGCACTGTTCTATGGCTTTCGAGTACAATTTTCGTTAAACAAATATTAAAATGTTTTATGGCTTTCGAGTACAATTTTCGTTAAACAAATATTAAAATTATGTTTGCACACATTTACAAAATTAAGTATTTACGCTGCGAAAATCCATAATTTATATCTTATCTTATTGAAATTCACGGTCAAATTCAATTGATAATTATGACAAATATTAAAAAGGAATGACTTATTATAAAATTAGAATTTAGAATAGATTGTATAGGATGTTTATCTAAATATCGAAAATAACGGAATTAGGGTTTAGGATGATAAAACCCTAATCCAAATAGGATTACGTATACTAAAAACTATAAATAAGAGCATTATTCATCATCTTCTTCCCATATTCCTCGACTGCGATCAAGCTCGTTGACGTCCTTAGGTAAGTCTCTCTCTCTTGTCTGTGATTAGTTTATTTTGATTTCTGGGCACTGCTTGTTCTCTCTCTCGGCCTGTTATGGCTGCCATTGTTGAGTATAGTTATCGTAGTTATATAAATATATATAATAACTATATAAGTTTAAATACCGTATATAAAGATATAGCATAAGTAATACTGTAAGTCTCTCTTTCTCAAAGGAATCCATTAGTAATGAATTGATTAACCCTATGGAAACTGATCACAGGAAGCACACCAAGCTGCAAGAGATATAATGGCGCCAGCTATTTTTGCCTCCGAGTCCGGTGGCGGCGGCAACGTCTTCCCCGCGAAGCTCACTCTCCAGGTCTTTGTCTGCTCCATCATAGCTGCCGTCGGCGGCCTGATGTTTGGCTACGACATCGGGATTTCAGGTTATCTACGGAAACCCTAATTTCAATTACTCCGATTTTCATAGATTCATATGTTTTAGTTTTAGTATCGGAGATGTTTAATAAATATGTATTGGCATTGCCAGGGGGAGTAACGTCGATGGACGACTTCTTGATAAAGTTTTTCCCGGAAACTTACGAGAAGAAGCACGCCGCGAAGGAGGACAACTACTGTAAGTACAACAACCAGTCCTTACAGCTTTTCACGTCGTCCCTCTACCTCGCCGCCATCGTCGCGTCTTTTGCCTCCACCTTTTGCACCAAGAGATTCGGCCGCAAGGTCACCATCCAGGCGGCTTCGGCTTTCTTCGTCGCCGGAGCAATCCTCAACACCTTTGCCTCCAACCTGCCAATGTTGATCATCGGCCGATTATGTCTCGGCGCTGGTGTTGGTTTCGGCAACCAGGTACTTCGTTATATTATTAATTGATAGCTTTATTTTACCAGTTTATTTTTATTAACTACTATGATTAGTTCGAGTATAGCAACCCTTGAGAATTACATGAAAATCAGTCAAACTAATGTTTTGTTTGTTATTACGATAATTATAAGAGTAATAATGTGAGTCTAGAATTCTAACAAATTACATGATTTGGTTGTAGAAGTTAATAATTATGAAATCAAAAATCCGCAGGCCGTGCCACTATTTATCTCCGAGATCGCCCCGGCGCAGTACAGAGGAGGCTTGAATATTTGCTTCCAGCTTCTCATCACCGTCGGAATCCTCTGCGCCAATTTGGTGAACTACGGGACCTCGCGCCTCCACCCCAACGGCTGGAGAGTCTCCCTCGGAGGCGCGGCAGTGCCGGCACTCATACTCCTCTTGGGCTCTTTCATCATCGTCGAGACCCCGACCAGCCTCATCGAGCGAGGCAAGAAGGACGAGGGGCTCCGCACGCTGAGGAAGATCCGCGGCGTCAAGGACGTGGAGAAGGAGTTCGAAACTATTGTGCAAGCCGCCGAGCAGGCCAAGAAGAACAATGGAGCCTTCAGGGCTGTGTTCAAGCGCTCTAACCGCCCGCAGCTCATCGTGGCAGTGATGCTGCAGGTGTTCCAACAATTCACCGGGATCAACGTCATCATGTTCTACGCGCCGGTGCTCTTCCAGACCATCGGATTCGGGAGTGACGCCGCACTGCTCTCCGCTGTGGTGACCGGGTCTGTCAACGTGTTGTCCACCTTGGTCGCTAACTTCTTCGTGGACAGGTTCGGGAGGAGGAGCCTGCTCATTGAAGCTGCCATTCAGATGTTTATTACCCAGGTAACAATTACAATATTTGAATATTGAACTCTTTTTTCATTATTTAAATATATTATATAGAAGTAAATTCCACGCAAGGTTCACTAAATCTTTGGCTTTTTCAGACCGCAATGGGAACGATCCTCACGATTTACCTCGGAACAACGAACGAGATGCCGGCCAACTTCGCAAAGTGGACAGTGGCCCTGATCTGCGTGTACGTGATGGGATTCGCGTGGTCGTGGGGGCCGTTGGGATGGTTGATCCCGAGCGAGATCTTCCCGCAGGAGACTCGCGACGCCGGATTCTTCTTCGCGGTCAGCACCAACATGTTCTGCACCTTTATCATCGCGCAGGCCTTCCTCACCATGCTCTGCCACATGCGGTCCTTTATCTTCTACTTCTTCGCCGCATGGATCGTTATCATGTTCCTCTTCGCCATCTTCCTGCTGCCGGAGACTAGCGGAGTGCCCCTTGACCAAATGACCGAGCGCGTCTGGAAGAAGCACCCTGTCTGGAAGAGGTTCTACGACGATGACGACGTGCCGGCTGAGCAAGAGCTCGTTCAGAATTAATTAGGTTTTTAGCTTGCACTTTTTGTAATTAGGCTTAGATAAAAATATTTATCCAATTAGTTTATGAATTTTTGTTTAGATTGTTAGGTTTTATATCATCAAACTAATTAAGTATATATATTTGAAGAAAGGTTAAAATAAATGTTAATGGGAATAAATTTCAATGTTGTGATTAAAAGGTGATAAATCTTTGGCAAAACAGAAAATCTATGTTTTCAATGAAGAAAAAAAAAAACTTTTCTTATATATAAAACGATGTACTTTTTAAAATCACTTGATAAATATATGATATAACTTTCTAATTCCGAAGAGTATATTCCTCGATAAATAATAACTTCAATAATATAGTAAAACTTTCTAATTCCGAAGAGTATATTCCTTCAAAGACGGCTCTAAACACTAAGATGCTAAATAAATGTTAAGCCTTGATTAGAAGATAATTACATGATCATCTGCTTAATGTATATACAAATCAAAATTCAAGACAGCAGATGAAATTAAAGGAGAAAATAAAGACCAATGTATTTACAAACTCATCGGAATAAGACCCGCTATTGTTCTCTGACTATCCACTAATTCCCTAGTTTATGTTTCCTACTGCAAACCGACCCGAGATAGGCTCCCGACCACCTACTCTGCCTTCTCGCCCGCCCACGCATCCGGGGTTGCCTTCTGCTCTGGGGTTGACTTCTGCTCAGGGGTCGGCCGAGGCTCTCGGGGCCGGGGTAGCTTGAAGTACTTGCCGCAGAATTCCTCGGCAATTTCCGGGAACTCGACCTTCACGCGATTCTCCAGGCATTTCCGGTAGGAGAAGTCCTCTTTCCGACCGTCAGTTGAGACGACGTATAAGCATCTGCTTTCCTGGAAAGTCCCGTGGTTGCTGACCTGTAATTAACATAAATTGGTATAATTATCAGCATTTTTATTAATACTGAGAAAAAGGCTCCACTGATAAAGAGTAGCAGCCAATAATTATACATTTTGAATTATGATTATTTTTTTGTTCAGTGAAGAAATTGTTACACATTTGTTAATGTATAATATAGTAAAAGAATTCCGTTACCCAATTTTTTATTTTGCAGGAAAATAAGGAATCCAGAATTCCCATTACTTTTGTCGGAATCAGAATTCCGGATTTTAAATTTCTAAATGGCATAAAGTCTGGTCCGACGGTCCCGATTAATAATCCGTTATTTACACACAAAAAATGGAATTGAAATATATTGACAATTCAGAATCCAGAATTCCGATTCAAAGAAAAAAAAAACTGGACATTTACAGGATACCATAATAACACCATTAGGCATGAGACCAGAAATTTTTTAATCTAAAGAAGTTGTACACATATACACAGCACGTCTATAATGAGGAATAAGTTACTATATTTCAACGAGAACGAGGAATGGGATGCTTAAAACAGACTTACCATGAAATGATCAATGCCCGAGCCCATCTTTGCATCTTTCTCGGGATGGAAACTAAAGACGTTTTCAGAGATAAATGCCTGGTCTTCAGCTTCAAGAGGGTCTCCGTCGGTATACCTAGCACAGCGGATAAACCCAAAACCGAAGAAATTAAAAACATGCTGAAAAGCAGGTATGAGAACACGAGCGTATGGAAACATACCCAGTCTTGCGAATGATACTCTTGATCAATTTCACAATTGGTTCTACAAGGTTAAGTGCGTCCTGTTCTTCAGATGTGAAGATATCAAGTCTCTTTCTCGTTTCCGTGAGAGGTACCAAACCGAAATCGGAATTCCGACCCGGGAATTGATTCTGATGATTCTTCCTTGGCTTCCAATCACTGGAATCAGCACCCCAACGACCTGAGCTTTCAGCTTGACCATTCTTGAATGATCCTTTCTTTTCATTGGAGATCGGTTGTCCCCAAGGAGAGTCATCAACAGCCTGAGATGACGAATTCCAGCCCGACGACGCTTCTTTTTGAACGGCTTTGCTATCCCACTTGGTTGACTCTTTACCTTGGTCAAAAGAAGCTTGGTCTTCGTTTCTGGTCGAAGCAGACCAATCTGAATGGTCAACGGGCTGAGATAAGGTGTTCCAGTTAGATGACGTTTTCTTTGGAGCGGCTTTGCCATCCCAATCGGTTGACCCTTTACCTTGATCAACATCGTTGTTTCCTGCCGAGACCGACCAATCAGAGTGGTCAACGGCTTGTGATGATGTGTCACCTTTGACCCATGCATCGTCATTTGAAGCTTTCCGAGGGGTTGACCAATCGTTGTCGTCAACGGCTTGTGATGTATTGACATTTTTTGGCCACCCATCATCATTTGACCAAGGGGCTTTTTTCTCCTGAGTAGCTTTGCTACCCCAATCGGCTGACCCTTTTTCTTGGGAAACGTTGCTTCTTGCCGAGACTGACCAATCAGAGTCGTCAACAGCTTGAGACGATGTGGCAGTTTTGACCCACGCATCATCGTTTGAAGCTTTCCAAGGAGTCGACCAATCGTTGTCAACAGCTTTTGATGTGTCTTCATCTTTGGACCACCCGTCATCATTTGACGAAGGGGCTTTTTTCGAAGATACCTTAATGTCCCAACCACTCGCCTCGTTTACTTGACCTGCAGCATTGTCAGTTTTACCCCAAGCAGAGCCGTTGGAAGAAACGTTACCCCAGTCCTTGCCAGACGAGACATTATCCCAGCTAGATTTTTCCAGTACATCCCCCTCTGGAATATGTGAGAATTCGTTACCGTCTTCAAAGACCGCCTTTTCAGAGCCGATATTTTCTGGTGATTGACAAAGTGCAATATCGTCTTCTGGGAAAATGTCATCGATGTCCACACCTAGAGATCCGGGAATTGACACATCAACACCAGTGGGCCCCACCATATTGAGAAAATTATGGACATCGATGCCACCCTCTTGATTAAGCTCCACCTGGAAAGATAAGAGTTGGAAACTTTTAAGAATAAATTACTAAGAAAAAAAGTTGGGAGTATGATAGTTAGATTTTTAAATGATTCAGTATTGTCAATTTATAAATGAGAATACCTAATTGAATATGAATTAGTAGTAAAATAATAAATAATCATAACATCACAATAAGGTATCATTACATTGTTATGAAAATTTATCATCGATTGTTACTGAATAAGATATATTCTACTATTTGAAACAACGATCATAAATTATTAATATCTCGCCAAAGTGCGCTGCCTTTATTGATTAAGGGGTTATTTGATGGATTATGGATATATGCGATCATAATGTATCAGAAGGGCCACCAGAATTATAAAAAATTAGATATATCTATGAGTAGAAATAATTCCGAAAATACCTTTCTTGTGTCCCAAAGTACATCAAACCTTGATCCAGTGCCAACGGCAACATGTTTTCCCCACGAGCACGAGGCAACAATGCTGCTCAAAGAGTCAACGTGACACTTCTCGGCGGCCCGCTCAAAACATTTCTTAGGGGTCTACGGGACAAACAGGAAAACATGACATCAGAAAATACTGCCATTTATTGGCCCAGCCAAGTATAGAAGAAATCCAAAGTTCTTACTATCAGGGTAGCTTCGGTAAATGGGACTTGGATTTTCAGTGATTTTGATAGCGCTTTATAGCCACCAGTATTGAACCCAATGAAATTTCCGGCACACGACATGCTGTTTCCCAAGAGGATGAGATGCTCTCTCAGAACACCTTTGCTCACCATTGACACTGATGTTGATAGGCGCTGCGAATTGCGCAAGAAACTTAATTTTTTAAATATATTAAACATATAATAAATTAAATAACATATTATTAAAAAAACGCAATGTCAGAAAATAAGTTCAAAAAATGACTTCAAAAGCCAGGATCAGCAACCAAAAACAGAGGATTTGTTTAATGGATTCTCGTTCGCGTAGAAGAACAAGCGAAAATTATATCTTGCAAGCATCTAATAAATCTAATTATCTAACAAAATAAAGACAACAGTAAAATTATATCTTACTTGAACTGCTTGATCAAATACAGCTGTAATTCCAAGCAACTCCTCAACTTGCTTGATGCCGTACGGAATGGATCTTCGGGTATCAATCAAATGAAGAACGGGAAGGCATAAATCGAGGACTATCCTCCACGCATCACCGCTTTTCTTGACCGCTGTCTTCTCCAAAACCACATCCACCGCCAGTTCACCGTTCTCGGCGTTCTGAGGATTCCTTATCCAAGTTACTGAATCTGGGCCAGTCCAGATTATATTTGCTGAGCATATGCGAGTGTCACCTGTTCATTTAACAAAAATCATTTTTTTGAAAATAAAAGGTTGTATATATTTATCCATGTAAATATTCATCTTTCGAGGAGTTAATTGAGGATCTGGTGTTTCAGGAGGACAAACATCAGCAGATAAAGAGACTACACAAAACACGAGAGGAAAGTAAAAATTAACCAGATATATTATATATAGTTATTAGTGACACTTTATTAACAAACTATAATTGAAGAAAGAGAGGAAAAGGGCCGTCACTGATGCTTTAAATTAGGGTGAAAGTACTTGAATGTAAGTGCGATCACCAGAGACCGGAAACATTTGGTTTGAAGCTAAATAAGATACCCTCATAAACTGATATACCGATACAGGTTTATAAAATGATAAGATAACCCGGCATGATTCAGAGGGTGGCAACATTATGAGTTACCTTTGATAATTGTTTTCAAAAGAAATGGGCATATTGAGTCGGCAAGAACTTGTGTCGATAATTCCCGATATTGTGATGATGATGATTCCAGCGTATCATTCACATCTTCTTGTAAGGAAATCAACAAGCACGGGACTCCATGTTTCCCTTCCGAACCAGGTTTATGAAAGCAACAGTTTTCACTGCAAAGAAGTGGATCATAAATATGAATGCCTCCAATTATCATGAAGTTTAATAATTAAGAAATAATTATATTATACAAGAACTTATAGCATGATACTAACCAGACAGTCAATACAGCTCTAGTTAAATCCCTTGCGTCCTTCTTCTTCTTCCTCGGAATTGAATTTATAGCATCTTGACACTTTTGAAGGATATCTTCAACACTGATATTCTTATCTCTCAATAACACCTATCATTTTGTTGAAAATAGATTCTCTGAAGTCTGAACTTTATTATTAAGTTATTATTTCTTAGCTACTTCCTGTTTTATTTTATGCTTAATTAGAGTTGAAGTAGTATGGGTTAATTTAGTCTGATATTAGGGCCCATAATTAATGGTCACTAAAGAATAATTATACATGAGCAGTTAATCTGAACTTATTATTAAAGTTCAACACATTTCCATGATTTTAAAAGAAAAGTATGTGTCAAACCTCATCAAGATGAATATGACCAACAAGGCCAGCATTAATTTCAACATCCCCAACAACAGAGTCGTGGTTTCGGTACCTGCAAGATAGAGTCGGTTAGATACTAATATGCGAAGATCTCTAGTTCGGATCCCGGATTTAAACGTGAAAGAAAATGATCTGCTAATAAATAAACGGGAATACGTACTCGATCAAGAACTCCACAGCAGTATCTTTTAGGCTCACTTTCTTCAGCTGATTCTCGATATAATATGCAGCTTTTTCTGCGCAGTATTCTCTTCCACATCCACAGTAATTCAAATACAGAATTACACGGCGATCGAGAAGCTCATTTTTGAAGCTCGCCTTGCAAAGCAGTATTTCCTGAACAGACAAGAGACAAAACCCATCAAAAACATCCTGTTATGACCCTAGAATCAACCCAATGAACAATTCTGTCTCCCAAAAAATTATCTGCAAACAATTATTCCGATTTTCAAAGAATCTGGTAACGAAAACAGTATAAAAAAAATCAAATTACTAAGTGGAAGTGTCCGCCAACACATTCCTGGATGAAAATTGAAAATTTGAATATTATATGTATATTTATAATATAGATATATATATAATATTCACGATCCAAAGTATAAATGTACCTTCATAAATTCCCATGCGGAATTGCTGCTCGGAGTAGAATCGAGAACCGCCTTATACGCAGGATTTGACATGGCAGTTGCAGCTAATACGCCCACAGGTTCACCAGCAGGGTATATGCTTTTCGTCCTATTATCTCCGTATTTAAACTGAATAATAGAATTACTGCAAACATTTCGAACTGTCCCATCATAGCAAATGGCCACATCTCTGAGAATTGCCATTAAGTTCTTAAACAAAGTTCCGGGTTCAGACAGTCCTCTCGAAGAACGAACAATCACTTCTCTGGTCGAAATTGAATGAACCATCTCTTCGTAGGGATCTAAGCCGTGGAAGAAACAGCTCCTAATGAATCCAAATTCAGCAGAAGGATAGTCGACATTTTTAGGGTACTTTCCTTTGTATAGAGAGGCAATATCCTCAACCAATGTCTTGGAATAGAACTTTCCCCTGTCTGATATTTGCAGCCCCAAAAACCCAATTTGTTGAACAATCCTATCAACTGAAGATCCACTTTTAGATTCTATCAAGGACCCCATGCTTGATGAATTCAGAATGAACCTTGTAATTGGTACTTTTGCAAGCCGGATTTGATTCTCCATTTGTAGAACAACTAATTCATTGTATGTGGATCTCAAATGGTAGAGGAACTGGGAAATGTCTTGAATATCCTTGCGTACGTTCTCTAATGTCTTCTGTGAAATGGAGAAATCTTCCAATCCCACACTGAAACCGTGAGCGAAGATATTCTCCATCAACAAAGGCTGCAGATGATTGAAGAACTTCAATACCTCCGAAGCACCCTTTTCGAAACATATGAAGGTTCCAATCTCATTGATCACCGAGGATATACCGTCCCTTCGAAAGTCAAAGGCCATGATTTGACTATCTTTGATCAGGAAATTCTCTGATTTGCAGCTAAACGAAGCAGGTAAAGCCGTCTGCAATACTTGCAGCGCTGTCCAAAAACAGTCAGAAGAAAGAGGAAGCGACAAAGCAGGTTGTGGTAACGACGGCCACGTGAACATCACTAGCTGCTGAGCGGTCACTTTGTCTAAATAAAACTTCTTCATGATGATTTTCAATGACAATAGCGAGTCAGAGGCTAGTTGCATGATGAGATTACCACTATGGGAGCTTAGAATCTGCTTCTCTAAAGCGAAGAGCTCCAACACTTCGGCTTTCGCCACAGGCGATTGGGGATAAAAGAGATGGATGCAATCACCATCGAAATCAGCGCTCAGAGGCGCACAAATAAGGGGGTTAATCTTCACAGTGTGATCGTCGTGTATATATACTCGAAGAGCTTGAAGAGAATGTTTGTGTGTGGTTGGGGGCCTATTTATAAACACAATGTCCCCGTCCATTATCCGTCTCTGAACTTCTTGACCAATTTTCAAAGAAGCGTGTCCTTTAGATCCATCTCTCAATGAAATTGTTCTCGGACCATCCTTGTAAGCCAGGCACAATTTATTATCTACAAGTTCTTGTAGATAGCTCATGTTGTACTGAGTGACCTTCTCCTCAAAGGTGATTCTTTGAGCAATCTCTTGTGGAATCCCAACTTCGTTAACTGCTTTATATGCATCGCCAGTAATCACAGAGCGAGAAGAGAAGCCGGAACCCTTTCTGATGAACAGAGTTCTCATTTTCTCAAACCATATCTTTCTGGAACTGTTTCTGTCTTCCTTTTTCACCCCAAATCGTGACTCTAGATCTTGTTTCACAGTACCTCGAGCTTCTAGGTACTGACCAACGGCTAATTGCATCTCGTTCGCTTCAACTTCAACGGATTCAAAATTCGGTACGCTCCTCGAACTTCTGATGACTTCCACATGCCTAAGGATCCTCCTTAGCATGGCTGTTGACGGATCCTAGAAAGAACAAATTTCGTGGAGGGGGGGGGGGGTAAATAAAAATAAGCATAAAGCAAGCAGATCCGGACTCAAGAAGAGACGAAAGCTACATCAATCAAACAAATTTCACTATGATGGCAATTAGCATCAGGGCTTGAAAAAATTCCTTCAATTGATTTTATAAATGAAAAGGAATTTTTTTTTACTTATGTTATACTTACAAGTATACCCATAAACTAAACCAAAGTACCGAATTATTTAATTATGTTAGTTAGTAAAACAAATGTATACGTCCTGAGTGAACCAGTTATATCGAGAATATATACCAACACGTAAAATAATGTCAAATATCAATTTATATAAAAATAATACGTATATATAGTGATTCAACTGGCTTACCCCTTGCATCACAGTGACCCCATCAGAAACATCTGGGACAGCTAAGCAATTCGGTGGGACCGGTAAATACTGAAGCACGTAGCCATCTTGAGGAAAAAAACCTTTACCCTTAAGCTTTGTTCTAGTTTCTTCGGGGATTTTCTTGAGCACTTTCATGACCTATATTGACGTACAGATAGACTTAATTAAAAAATGAAACAACAATTGTAATAATAACTAACGGGACATTAACCACAGTCTAGCACAATAATAATTTATTTGAAAAACTAACGCACACTTACAAATCGAACGAACATCTAACGGAACATAAAACAAACAACGTCCAACTCAAATTATGTCTCAGCTTCATTTAAACTAGCCCCCTTTCGAATTCATTCAAAACTAGAAAACCGTAATAAGTTTACCGAACTATATCAGGACGGCAACACAGATCTATACATAGAAATATTTCTTAAGAGAGAATAGTTTAGCAAAAAATATCAACGGAGTTTAAGAGTGAGTAAGAAATTTGTGATGGAGATAAAGTTTCTGAAAAAACATAAGATACCGAAGAAAAGAAATTAACAGATAGATGAATACATTTAAACCCTTATTCTAAAACATGCAACAACAAATAATCATGTAGAGAAGACTACAGCTTTTAAAGCATAGATACTAGCATTAGGAACAAACCTCGCAGGGAAGCAAAGTACGCTTTGAAAGGTCTTCTCCGGGAGCCCCGCCGTAACGAAAACCATATGGCGCTAAGAAATTCCAGAATCCTTCTCTTACTCGCTTAGATGATACCTTCAGTTGCAAGTAACTATAACCGTCTCTCTTCACCTCTACAACTGAAACTTGCGAGGCATACTACACAAAACATAAAATGCAAAAGCTTCACCTAAAAAAGCTTCACTTAAGCAGATAATCCCTAGCAATATAGGCAGAATCCATGCAAAGCATGAATATAATATATTCAATAATCATAGATTCGGTCTATAATTGAGAAATTGAGATACGAGCTTAAATTAAGGTTGGAACTAGGAAATAAAAAGTAAATGTTTCTGGATATATAATCATAGAGCTGATATGCTCCAAAAAAAATCCCATCGCAAAGTTGCTTACGATATTTGACTTCATTAATTAAAACAATTGTATAGCTAATTAGTTATTTAGCATTTAAGTTCACACTCGAAAATTGCACAAGTGTTTGAGCTTTGGATCTTACCTCACAGCATGATAATAACTGTTCCGCGATGCTGGCTTTACCGTCTGTGACCTGAAAGGCATGACCACGGTTATTTGAGGCACAATATAATCTTACATACTGCACAACTAAATTTGCAGATCTTCGAACATTATAATATACCGAAAAGCTTATGGAAGAGGTTAAGCTATTCATAAACATGTACTCAACCCAGAGAAGAAAATAATCAAGCCAATTAATATTTATTTTTCTGCTCATGCTTATTTTGGTAGACTCGTCTAACTTTATCAATAAAAATAGATAGAACACAGTATTCGGCGAGATAGAAAAGAGAGAAGAAAAAATAAGACCACATTACCTTGCTCTTTTTCAGTCTGAGGCAGTTCAAGCATATTAAGCTTAGCATCCGCCTCAACTCGCCAACATGGCTGGGATGATATATTGCTATTGGTAATTCGACATATCCGAAATGGCCTAAAAGTTATAAACACGCATCAATTACCCACTCAAAAACAACATATAATCACTTCATAAATGCGAATTATTAAGTTTAATAAGCTCTATTTTTTTTTCTTCTCTTTTCTTTTTAGCCAAACTGAATAGAGGGTATGCACCTTCGCAATGTTCGACCTCGGAAGTACCACAAGATTCACATTTTCCAAGTTCTAGGGGAAGACCAAGGTACGGGTTTGAGAGCTGACTAGCATGACTGATTCCGGATCCACTTACAGATGCCGTACTCTGCACATAAAAAATAAATGTCAACAATAGATGAAAGTAAAGAACCAGAAGTACAAAGAAAGAAAAAAACAGTACTTCCACTTACAATTTCCCGATGGCTTGCCAAACCGAATTGGATTCCTGTGATTTCCCCATCCGTTATAGTCAAAAACCTGGGTTCCTCCATCTGCAACAGAGTTAAATTCACATTGAGTGTGAACTATTTAAGTGATGCGAAGAACCAAACTCATTTGAATGCATCAACAAAAGATAGCACTCGGCAATAAAAACTTGACTGTTTTGTTATCACAAACTCAAATGGGCATTACTTCAACAAAATCCATTTCCAAGTTCTGCTAGAGAGCATCGGAGCCACAACTTAGTGACGTAAAGATGGTGTCTGCTCTGAAATTATGGATTTTTTTTATTTTACAGAGAAAAAATAAGTTGTATCATAAAGTTTCTTTATGACTCATTTTGAATAAGGTACGGTTATGATTTGTAGGAAATACTGATCCGCGATCAAATAGATGCAGCATGCTCTTACTAAATCGATGTTCCTCAAAAAGATGTTCAATTTACAATGATGACTAACACTCAACAGTTTAGAATGATGTGACAAAGACATGAGTATAACAGTTACACCGTAACTGAAGACGGTCCAACAAATATGCATGCCATTTTTTTTGGAATCTATTTTAGCGAGACGGCTCCGTGACAGAGAGAAAAAACTGGATTTGTTTTTAATTAATGAGTAAATAAATACCACAGAAAGCTTTATGAGGTAGATTACAAATCGATGTAACAGCTTCTCTAGCAATCATTTAGGATCTTTGGTTAGTTTTCCTTAAAAATATCATACTGACATCTGCTTCTAACTTATGAGTAAACGACGGAATTAATTTTATAGTTAGCAAATCAATGTTTCGATTATTTATTTCAAATATAAATCAACAAATTCAATGCAGCACTACTGTCAAAGACAGCTTCTCTAACAGCGGCGTATCTTCTTGAATTTCTCTAACTCCAAGAAGATCAGTTTCGCGCCTAAACGCACATAAGAACAAAATTTGTTCCCCGACAAAATATTACTTTTCTTCAAGCTGTTCCCGTATCTACTCCCTTTTTTAAGTGTTTTTTTTTTTTTTTTTTTTGCGTTTTGAGGGAATAACTGCTGCTTTCATGTGCAATTTTCTACCCCGTAAAATGTTGTGTTTTTATTTTACCAGGTTATAGCATGTTTAGAAAAAGAACTAGACAAATTATCAAAGCAGAGCCCTACAAAATTTACATAAAAAACGGTTTCCAAATCATCGATTTACAAAGCCTAAAAACGCTCAAAACATCACTTTTCTTCGAGTTTTAGCTAATCTTTCCCGTACACTGCTTTCGTGAGCAAATGTGTACCCGATTAAATGCTATACAGATTTGCTTATTTTTCGAGTTTCGCTAATATCCAGAAAAAGAGTTCAGCATATCATTAAAGCAGAACCCTAGCAATTCAAACAAAAACAGCTCAAATCATCGATTTACGAAGCTATCAAACGCTCAAAACAACATGCAAGAGAAAAAGGGAAAAGTACCAGAGTTTCCAAAACGCGTTGCACCTTCAAATTCTGACTAAGCAGAGCAAAATGCAGAACCCTGAGAAGCACAAAATCAGACAAAAAGAGCTCAGATCATGCAAGCTCACACTACATTGAAAATCAAAAACCGAAAACGAAAACCATTTGTCACCGTTTCTTTCTCTCAACACACGCGAGCTAAACGAAGAGCTCTCGAAATTTCGGAGTCTTAAACCCTAACGAAACCCCATTACAGAGCTCGAAAAAAACGAAACGGAATCAGCCAAAACGGCTCGAACGAAGAGGAGTACTACACTGGTACAGAGAGGGAAATCGCTCGAACCAACCTCGGAAACGAAACGGTTGATCCTGAATCGCCACAGTTCTGAGCTCACTCTCAGTCTCGACAGAGAGAGAGAGAGAGAGAGAGTGGAGGAGAGAGAGAGTGAGTGATTTCAGAGAGGGAAATGGAAATTTGCATGACTCAAACGGAAGAACGAAGAGCTTTTGGAAATTTGAGTTTTTGACCAAAGTACCCTCCTAAACCCCTTTTTTTGTTCCGCATTGGGGGTACGGAGACGAGGGTATAAAAGGAAATGTACAAACTAAAAGTGGAGTTTACAAGGGTCACCTGTCTTAATCGTATTTGATAAATTATATGAAAATTTATTAATTACATGGAAATAAGGGCTTTATTTTTTATTTTATTTTATTTTTCCTTTCTAAATTGACTAAAATGACATTTTTAAAGTTTTAATTTGTAATATTTTTACGGAATTAATATCTTGTTCGGGAATTTTAAAAAATTAAATAAAGACAAAACATTAAAATAATAGGTTATATATATACAAGATAGGGTAAACTACG
Source organism: Parietaria judaica (assembly GCA_954871525.1). Classification (NCBI taxonomy): domain Eukaryota; kingdom Viridiplantae; phylum Streptophyta; class Magnoliopsida; order Rosales; family Urticaceae; genus Parietaria; species Parietaria judaica. The sequence goes on from OX940862.1 coordinate 7,467,804, forward strand.
ATTAATGTACCAAATGTTTGATCTTCTGCAGATTATGTACCCAATGTTTATTTTTAGTGGCTAATGTACCCAATATTTGATCTGTTAGATATTTTCGTGTTTTCCGTTAGTTGACCGTTAGAGAGTTATCCTCCTCTATATGCACACTTTTTGTATTTTTGACATAACTCACTCATTTTTTGTCCAAATTTTATGCATGACCTATGGTTGGAAATACAAGAGATAGATCTACAACTTTTATGTTTTATGTTTTGTAAAATAAGTTTTAGAAAAATACAAAATTTCAAATACAACGTAAAATTAGACGTAAGTTTAATGCAAAAATTCATATATCATATCATATAGTCTATAATAACCAATAAAATAAAATCGAGCTGAGGCCGGGCACTTTTTGCCTCGCCCAAGTCCCGGTTCCAAGTTCAATTTTAGGAATCAGGCTTCTGGTCCGAATTTCTACCCTTAGTTCAACCTTAAAATAATAAAATATAAGTAACTAAGCATGATTTTGTTTTATGTATTAAAATTTGATGACGCACTTATATGAGTTTATATATATTATATTTGAATGAATCAATACAACTTGTTTAAATGAGCTATAGCAGTGTATATCCGTAAATAATTATTTATAAATCGTATAAAATCGGATTTTTTTTCTGTTAAGTATTAATATTCGTGTCGCTTTATTTATTATTCAATTATGTTCGTATCGCCCGAATCCGTTAGTAAACAATCAACTGGGGATTTACTATATATGTTGATTGGAATAAAAGATATATGTAAAGGAAATGGTGGGCTATGCTGGGCTGATCTTGTGCAATTGGGCCGTGGTATCACATATGCACATGGTTCATGGTGTGCTTAGTTTTTTTTTATTTTATTTTTGGCTAAGAATGAAAGAAGACAATGGCTTCACCCGGGTTCAACTGACATTTCCATGACGGTGCTGTCCAAACTTTTCTCGCCGCGGAAGGTATCATATATCGTTGTTTAAATTTACTAACTCGTGTTTTGCAGGACGATTTTGTGAAAACCATTTGTGGAATCTCACTTTGCATGACGGGTTTTGAAAATCGTGGTACAAAATCTTCAGTGTAAACCCCAACACCAATATAACGGAAATCTTTTAAATTAACGGAGATGTGGATACGAAGTTATAAAGAATGGCATTTATCGTAGATTTTAAGGGGTAAATTAGATTTCTAAATGATAAATATATACGTAGTCATTTTGACTTCTATAAATCTTGTATGTATTATAATTTTATTAGGTTAAACCATTTAAAACCCCAAGGGGTCGGTCTAGTGGCAATTGTGATATTCGGAATCTTGCACATCCAAAGTTCTATTCCCCTGGACGCAACAATTAGGACCATCAGGGTAGTATCTCGGTCGATAATATCAGGGGCCCATGGTTACTAGTCGAGGGTTCCCGACTACGAAGGTTATCAAAGAAGAAGAAAAAACTAACCTTTTAAAGTTTTCTAATATATAATAAATATAATTTAGAAACTCTAAAACTTAGTATTGATGTATTTAACTTCAAAAGTATGTTTTTGACCTAAAATATAGTATATATTATCAATCTACTTAAGTTAAGAGAAAAAAAAAATTATCGATAAGTCAATAAAGTTTGACAAGAAGTAACTGGTAAGGCTCAATGCTATTAGGTAGTCGATCACTCGCTAGCTTTCATGTGGAATTTGTCCTTTGAATAGCCACTAAATATATGGAAAATATTATAAGCTTAATCATGGAGCTAGCTATGGAGCTATGTCTCTTTGAGACCCTTTAATATGGAGGTGGTGGTAATACCATTCGATAATGTAGTATTTTCACCTATCACTTTAATATCATATATCCATATCTTCCTATCTTTCATTTATATATATAGATACATATATTAAGAATGAAAGAGTAATTGTCAAAGTATTCAAGTTATAGTGAACTGCATTAATGAGCATCCAATTTTTAACTTTTTTTTGTGTAGTGAAAACAAAGTTCAGTATTACAGTAATTATCCGTCCAATTTATAAATAGAACAAAAAAAAAACACACTAATATACGAGAGACACGACTAATTAATGAAATTTATGAGTATTATTTCTCTAATAATATATTTTTTTATGGAAAATGGACGACCCAATGATTTCTAACAAAGTATATTAGTAAGATGACCGGTTACTGCTTGGTTGGTGTTAAACATTGACTTATCTGAATAAGCTTGTAGCTTGTTATGGATGAAACGACAAACTATAGAAAACGACATGTTATGGATCTAACGATACAAAAGTTTGAATAAGCTTGTTGTAACTACTTCTAAACAAGCTTCAGAAAACATAGTAACTGAAAAAAACGTTTTTACAAAAATTTAAAAAACATAAAATCGGTGTTTTCGATTCCTCTCTCTCAAATGTGACCCATTGTCTTTACCATCCTTTTTTTTTTTATGATTTTTATATATTTTCCTTTTCTCTCAAAACATAAAACCTAACCAAATGTCTATACGAAATATGTGTTAGAAAATTTTATAATTATATAAAACTGAGATAGCGTCGAGTCGGTCGAAATGTCAAACACTCGAGACGAACGCTCTATCCAATTATCGGAATTTGTTATGGCAATTGAATGTTACGTAAACGGTCATATTAATTATGACATTTAAGAATATTGAATTCAATCTACTACGTTTCATATTAATTGCAATTTATTATAAGCCGTTATAGAATTAATTGAATATTAATTATTTTTCTCCCTCCTGCATTTATAAATTGAGTGATCTCGACCCCATTCGACACATCACAATTGAAATGCTTTACGAAAATCTTCACTCACTACGAATTTGCTTCTCAGTTTTTCACTCCGCAAATTCAACGTTTATGCTGTCTTTCGGTAACGGAGTTCAAGATTCTTCAGTTTGCCGACGGACTTCGAAGTGCTACAAAGTTCGAGGTCATCCTGTTGCATCCTTGGAAACTAGTCACCTAACGAACCTCAAGCACGTAAGGAGGCGAATCAAACTTTAAGGAGGTCGTCCAACGTGTCTCGGGAATCGTTAAACGTGTTATGTTTTACAGGATATCAAGAACACTTTTTTGGATCAAAGCAACAAGCCAATACTCGTCGAATCCAATAACACAACGATATATATCATCAAATTTATTCACTATTGTTTTGCTTTAATTTATTTCTCATATATCATTATCTATAGAAATATACTTAACAATATATTCTTAAACTGATCGTAAAAAAGTAAATATACGAAGATATAATAGAAATAAAAGAAATAAAAGACTCAAACAAATGTTACATTATTTTTTTATATTTTGTAACGACGATGATTTTTCTTGAGTTTTTGCAGAAAACACATTAAATGACAAAAGCAATTTTTTATTTACTTATACGGTTTTACCAATGATGTCCGGTTAGCGAACATCACCATGTTTTCTCGGATAAGTTAAGAATTTAAAAATCCTGAGTAAAACCAGTCTACAAAGTGTTTATTTTTATTTTTAATCATATACTCAAGTCTTAAAGTTAAGCACCAAAAAATATGGTAATTGGCTATAGGGTTTTGCCGTCTCATTTTTATGATATGCAAAATAATAATTAATTGCTTAAGACTTGATTAGTCTTAATTTAATATTATTTAACACATTCACTATTTGATAAAAGTTCATTGCTCTAGAAAATAAATAATAATTTATTGGCTTCTTTTTTATGTGCACTAAGGAATTTGTGTGCATATATATATATATATATATATATATATATCCAAAGTAGTCATGATTAATTCCAACTATATCATGATATTAATATATATATACTAAAATGTTGGCTAAGTTTGGACCGTACGTTCTTTCTCTATCTAGTAAGTTTGCGTGGTCATTAATTATTTAATTAATTAAATAAGGACCTATCGCCGTACCGATTGGCGAAGAGCTCCACAAGGGGCACGTTTCCCTTGTAACTTAATATTTATACGAGTTTTCATAGAAATTTTCACTGAAATTGTAGTATAAAAATTAAAATATTTGTTTAATCTAGAGAAAGGTCACGACTTTGATCCTAACTGCAATAATTTTCATATTAATTTTTAAGATTTAGTCTTTCTTCACAGTCAAATAATTTTCATGCTAATTCTTTTTTTTTTCTTATGACTTTTCTTTACTAATTTTTTGGTAACATATATTTTATTTTTTTATGTGCTCCTCCTACATAACAGTCTAGCTTATTTACATCAGCAAAAGAAACAAAATTAAAGAAAATCGGTATCGTGACCAATTTTCTGCCGTTTGTCGCCAAAAACCGACACTACATACCGGCGCTAACCCTAGCAAGTTTGCGTGCTCATTGAATATTATAATTTGATGAGATGTTTAGGTCAAAAACACATTGAGATTGTGTATGTAATTGAAATAGTTAGATACGTGAACTTGGGGTACACCGACAAGGCATTGCACATGATTTTTCAAAGTGGAGACCAAATTAATGAGCCAGTACTAGCAGTGACTTATTGCTAATTAATATTATTCGACCAATTCCATAGTATCTTCATATACATTGTTTTGTTTCCATAAATATTCACGTTAATTTAAGATTGCTTACTCGATGATGAGACAATAATACTACTATAGTGACTTGCTAATCATTGTCTTTGGCGACAAATCTATTTGATGATCATACATCGATTAAAATCCGACCAATTCCATAGTATCCCCAGATATTATGTTTTTTTTTCTTATTATTTACTATTAAGATTTATATAAAATTAATTATTTAATACGTGTCTGATTAGACGTTAATTCTATTAGCAATAGAATATATATAAAAAAAACTTGATATAGTATTTTTTTTTATATATAATCTCAATTATGTAATAAAACTATTTAATCTCACCAGTATTAATTTATAATAAAAAAAAATACTGTAACTTGCTAAAATTGTCTTGGTCAACATATCTATTTGAGCATTTGGCATCTTAAAAGTATTTAATATTTATTTGAGACCATAATAATACTACTACTAGTAACTTGCTAATTATTGTTTTCAGTGGCGAATCCTTTTGATTAGGGATGAAATATTTATCCGTCATCCGATGATCGCAACCGTATCCTATTCGCTCCGCTACAAAATATCCGCTTTTTTATCCTTTTTTAATCAACCGCTTAATATGGTTATGGATATCCGCAACTACTTTTCAGAATTGGGTTGGTTTGGATATCCGCTTTAACCGCAACCAGATTTTAAAAATAAAAATAATTAATTAAATATATATATTATATATAAATATTTTTTATTTTATTTTATTACTGCTATCGGTGGATTGGATGGTCCCTTATATTAAACTAGGTAGGTTATATCCATACTCTGTCCATTGTTGTCTTTGTGCTTTGATTACTTTGAATATAGTATTTATTATAATTCATATTTCACCTTGGCTTTTTAATAATAGCTTGTATTCATATTTGTATCTCTAGAATATGTAGCTAATATTCTAGTGTTAGACCATATGTTTTTGTGGTCTTTTATGCCATACAAATATGGTTTGGTACTTTGGTTATTTATGAAATATTATTATGATATTTTTGAATGTTTTATGTTTCACTATTCTTACTATATTTTTATGTATGATGTATTTGTTTTTTCACTAACAAAATTAATTGAATAATATCGCTATCCGCCTTAAATTAACCAATTTGATCCGCTAACCGCATTTAAATTAGATAATTGAAAATAAAAAAGGTTAATGGATACAATTATTTTATATCCGCATATGTGGATACGGTTAGTCAACATGCCCATATCTTATCCTATCCTATCCACTTTCACCCCTACTTTTGATATATGATTAGTGATTAAACTCTTGCCTAGATACAAAGTACTTTCCATGTATTGAATTTATATTTTTACAAAACTCAAGGTCTACAAATAATAATTAATCTGATTATTTAGCGATGATAGCTAAACGAATGACGAAAAACTTCGCAGTTCGCACAACGGTAATCCTAAACCATCGTACAAAAGAAAAACACGGATGTTTTGTACGACGATTTCCTTAAAATCTCTGTGGAGACATACTTAGCAACGGCCAGAAAGAAAATATATAAGTGTTTGTATGGTGGTCTAAATTTCACACTTACCTAGTTTGCCTTACCGAAATTATGTTTGCAAGATGGTAAATTCTTATTTATTTCATGCATTTTTCTCCCTTTCTCGTCTTCTACGTGTTCTTTTTTAATTTTGTAGTGACAAAATATCTTAGCTTTTATTGGAAGTTTATTAGGTAAAAGAATATCTCTTAATTCATTCTTTAATAATTATAAAAAAAGTTATATATCGATTTTATTGGTTGAAATATGATTTGAGTCTTGAATTGCTCCACATAGGAATGTATATATATGATATCATGAGTCATGATGACCTATATATCTATATTTATGCATAGTCAATGATCAATTTTCAATATTAATACGATAATATATACAGTTATACGCATTCATTATGACTCCAAAACTTAATTTTTCAACCAATAATTCTATCATTATTCATGTGCATCGATCAACTCGGAGATGACATTTCATGCGTATATAACAACTTTTTTGTGTTCTAAAATCAAATGACCACTAAAGTGTATATAGTAATGTGTATTGAATTTTTGTCTTTTTAATATGCAATTATAGGTTGTCAAGGATGTGTTTTGATTTTTCTTTTTGCCTTATTTACATTGTATTAATCAAACCAATTGTCGGCTTACATAAACAAAGAAAATCCCACGTCATATGCAAATTCAATAGTGAATTTCCCAATTTCATTATATAGATTTTCTACCCACTAATTAAAATTAAAATTAAAAAAATAAATAAATGAATGATTTTAATCTCTTTATTCTCAACAAAAATAAAAAATAAAAAATAAAATTTGTCTACATGTGTACTTTAAATTTCTTAACATCTACGTGTATAAAATACATTTAAAACCTTCCCATTAAAAGTTATATATTGACTTATTAAATACGTTTTTTTTTTTACAAAAGTACCTAAAATGGTGGTTTGAAATTTCTTATGTGTTTGGTATTTATGTAAACTTATTATTTTGGAAAACAACAATATTGACATGAGGGTACAAATTTGGCAAATACAAAAGAAGGGGTAAAATTTTGAAAAATATCTCAAAAGTCGAGGTCATAATTGAAAGAATTTGCTAAAAAATCTTATTTGGGATTTCATTAAAAAGCATATATATATCCTCCAATACCCCAAACCCTTTTCAAACACTATTCGAAAAGGGTTTGAATCTTAATGAAAACTCAAATAAGACTATTTTCTAATTTTACTCGGTCACAATTACCCTTTATTAGTCATTGTCTACGCTTCCGCCATTGTATTAATTTACAGGTTTATTTTCCACGAAAATATTTATATTTTGAATTTGCAGCACTTTAATACCTAAAGTCAAAATTTGGTGGTAAAAACATAAATTTTAAGTATTTGTAGCGATTTTACGATTAATTTTTAATGCAGGTATTAAATAGCTATAAATTTAATATATAAAGTACACTGCATATAACCCTTATTTATATAAGCAATTATAAAAAAAAATCAAAGAACATAAAATGACCATGAAACACTTAATAATTTTTTTTATCAAAATAAAATAAAATTATGACGATAGGAACTTTTACCACCGGCAAAAAAAAATCATATTTAAAAACTTAATTGCGACAAAAGAACGAGTTTAAGGACTATCGTTGCAATTTGTTTTCATATAAAAACCAAAATATAAGTGGAGACACGTGGGCTCCACAAAGTGGACTCTAATTTAAGCGAATTCTTATAATGACTCGGGCGAGTTGACTAAGCCCGACCCAGTCGCTTTCTTTCTAAATTTTTTTGCATCGACTGAAATTTCTTATATTATTATTGGCAGAAATAGTCCTAACTTTTTATTTTGTGGCAGATAGAGGACCAAACAAATATTATCTACTTTAACCAAGAAGTCAGGGATCGAATCTATCTCGTTGTAATATACAATATTTGTTAAAATATAAAAATCAAAAGACAAGCGCGCACAAAAAGGATCAATAATAAAAAGACAGGGTGGAAAAAACCCCATTAAAAAACTACTATAGCTAGATATAATGTATCTTACCATGTAACAGCTAATATAACAAAATAAATCATCACAAATATGGCAATATTATTATTGGGTATTTGCGTAGCTACTCCACAGGGTAGTCTTTTCGTGCACGATTGCCCCGTGTGTTAATTTTTAACGGTCTAACTTTGTTTAATACTCGGCACAAATACCTCCAACCTAAACCAGCCCATGATAACACCTAGAGAAAATTCCGTGATTTAGAGGCCTTGGGAAACCCACATTGAGATGGGAGGGCGAGGGATGCCCGTCCCATAGCATTACAAGGCGTGCAAAACCAGTCCAATCGCTAGTAGGGCCGGGGTAATTTTTTTAAAATTATGTGTATATCATATATATATTAAATCATTAATTCTTTTTGGACGAGCAAGCTAGAAAATCTGCCTGATGCCCGAGCAAACAAGGGATAGAATCCGTTCCATTGTTAATAAAGTGTGGTTAATATTTTTTAAATTTCTATTTTTACCTTAAATTCTAAAACTAATTTTAAAATTTTATTCATTTTGGACGGGCAAGCGAGAAAACTTACATGTTGCCCGTTCGCCCGCGCACCTTGCTTAGACTGCAAGTATATTAGTAAGTGATACCTCACAAACTAGCCAGCCAGGGAGGTGGACTCATGTCACGTTACCCTACAAAGCATGGATTCGATTTTCGCGATAATCGAGCGATTAATCGCTGAAAATCACTTCTCGGTAACTTATCTCCTCTAATCGTTATCTTTTTATACTTATCGCGATTTTTCGATTCGAAAAACAAGTCACTTATCTCTCAAACTTATCAAGTGTATTTTCTCGAAAAGCAAGCTACTTTTCGGTCAAAAACGATAAGTCAACCCTGGTATAATTTTTTTTGCGGCAGAAGTTCCAACTTCTTTTAATTTTGAAATTTAAATGTATTTTTAGGGTTTTTTTAGTAGATCTTGAGTGTTTTGATGTTTAAATGTTGTATATGCATGAATCATGTCAATTTTTCACATCTTTATTATATATTTGTAGTAGTTACTTAGAAAGCTATTAGGTTGAATGAAAGTTAAACTTTGAGTTTCATATTAGTTTAATTGTACATTTTTACGTCTTGAATCAAATGTTGTTAATGAAATTGATTTTTTTTTTAAAGTATATGATGGAATATAGATGAATCAAGATGGTTTGTGTGATTTTTATTAATTTTTTGCAGATTTGGGTTAAATTTAAGGGTTTATGCAAATTATTTTTAATTGCAGCAAAAGTACAAATTTTCCTAAAAATAAGTGAATTTGAGATTTTTTTTGTAATTTCATTTTGTAACATTGTATATAATTAGAAACTGTTAGTTTGACATAATTATTTTTGTAATTGATGTCTTTCTGAATTATGACCTTATTGCGGCAAAAGTACATATTTTTGGAAATTAGTTAAGTTAAGCTAGTTAGTCTATTTTTTTTTTATTATGTAAAATCATTTTATAGCATTGTATATAACTTATAAAATGTGAGGTTGACATAATTATTTTTAGTTCGACGTTTTCCCGAATTGCAACCTTATTGCGGCAAAAGTAATTTTTTTTTTGAAATTGGTTAAATTGAACTATTTCTTCGTTTTTTTTTTATGTAACTTTATTTTGTAACATTGTATATAATTCTGATACTGTGATTCTGACATAATTTGTTTTGTAATTTGACGTTTTTCAATTATTAAGGAAAATATACATTTAGTATTTTATGTTATAAAAATAATTTATGTATGAAAATATATATGAAAATATTTTATAAGTTTTCCATCGATAAATCTATCGATAACCGATTAATCCATCGATAAGTTCGATAAGTTTCGGTAACGGCAAACGATAAATTTTATAGGTTTTCCATCGATAAATCCATCGGCAAACGATTACTCCGTCGATAACGACAAACGATTTATCGGCAAAAACGGCATTCAAATCCTTGCTACAAAAAAATTTATTTTAATATTAGCATAAAAGAATATTTTTAATATATTATAGACATGTAATTTAGGCGAGGGATAGATATAGAAGTGCACTTTATATGGTCAAATTTGTTACGTGTGAGGGGTGTGTGTATATATATATATGTATGTATATATGCGTGTGTGTGTTTATTACAATGATTTATATCGATTATACGAGTCATTTTTATTCAAAAACAATTTATTTGAATATCCAATGGAAAGAAACATGCAGATAAATATTTATCCTAACAGATATATAATATTTTTTTGGATGTTTTTTAATTGGATATTATAATTGTCGGAAAATTTTTGTTATACCATATTGCGTCCTTCATTTCTAAAAACAATCTAAATACTAAGTATACGTGTAATTTGAGTTTAAAAATATTTTCGGTCGCTGTCTTCCTCTCTCACTCTTGCGCGCCGAACTTCCGTCTCATCGGCTCGTCACGCTCTACATTAGTTGTCGTTATTTAATTGTGATTTCATCATCGTACTTAATTTAAGGCACCGGCTATAATTTGTTTTATTTGCAATCCGTCACCCCTGACTCGAAGTCCTATATGTCCGCCCTAGGACGGTGGGGCATTTATGCAAAATATTGTGCTTCGGGGGAATACTTGCGCACCCTTCTAGGTTGTGGGGATCTTTGCGCTAAATAACCTATAGTTACTGGTGGCTTCGTCTAGATACACAAATATTATAATATATATTATATTATATTGGTGGAAGCACAGTAGTATTAGTACTGGGTGTATGCTTATAAATACCACAACGCCAAACCCCATTTGCTTAAACCTGGCCACTTGATGATCTCTTTAAACACTGAGTTTAATCCCGATTCCAAGCTTGTCAAAGCTTCCATGGATAGCTCAGCCGTGTCTCCGATGATGATCACAGACCACAGGAACCCTAATCCCATGGCCATCTCAGACAAGAAGATCACACCCTCCAAAGGTGGCTGGAGCGCAGCTCTCTTCATCATCTGTGAGTAGTACAATATATATGATCATTGTATTCTATTGTAATATATATATATATATATATATTATATAGTTGTTGAAGAGTTGTGTGTGAATGGTAGTCGTGGAAGTGGCCGACCGGTTCGCGTACTACGGGCTGGCCGGAAACCTAGTCATGTACCTGATCGGGGAGCTCAGGCAGCCCCTGGCCACGGCGGCCAAGAACGTCAACATGTGGATTGGCGTCTCCGCGCTCTTCCCGCTGCTCGGAGGCCTCCTCGCCGACTCCTTCCTCGGCCGCTTCAGGACCATCCTTGTTTCGTCGCTCGTTTACATTTTGGTAAGCGAGAAAGGAAATAAAGTTGCCGGGTTTCTTGTTTTTTCCTTGTCTGGTCTTGGTTTTTCGAGCTGACACTATATCGAGCTCGGTCCCACCGAGAATTTGTTCGGGCCCGGTCCTAATTCCAATACTTTTCTAAATTGGGAATAGGGCCGAAATCGAGGCAGGACAGAGTCGGTCTCGGTTTAAATATAGTTCAAAATTTATTTAAAAAACATATATTTAATTTATATATGTTATACGCGTCCGCCAGGGAATGGTGGCCGTGACTGTGTCGGTATCGGAGGCGGTTCCAGCACGCAGCCGTGAAACCTTCTTCTTCGTGGCGCTGTACGTGCTGGCGGTGGGCGAGGGTGGGCACAAGCCGTGCGTGCAGACTTTCGCAGCAGACCAGTTCGACGAGGACTTGCCGGAGGAGAAGACGGCGAAGAGCTCTTTCTTCAACTGGTGGTACATGGGCATTGTCGCCGGATCCACCGCCGCCATTTTTGTGGTCATTTACATCCAGGTACTCCATTAATGATCATTAATTTAATCGATTGATTAATCTCCACTTTAAATAAATTAATTAATAAACGTTACTATATTCAACATGGTCATAAATTTTTCATTAATTAGATATATAAGTCTTGCCAGCTACAGTACTCTTATTCCAGCTATACTAATTGTTACTACTAGTAACGTTCGTTTCTTGCATTATTTTCTATTTAATTTATTTGTTCAAATTGAAATATATATATATATATATATATTCAGATTTTTTTCTTCTATCAAACCAAAGAGGCAAAGACTAGCATAAAATAAAATAACAAACTAATAAAAGTAAATAAACGATTCATTAATGTAGGAAAATCTGCTTTTGCATATTATTTTTTTCGATTTTGACAAAATTCCCTCTAATTAAAATAAATAAATTATATCGTTAAATTGTATTTTAATTTTAATAATTTTACTGTCCAAATATTTTAATTTCTTTAAACCTTAAATTACCATTTATTAATTTTATTTTATATACCCACTAGTTTCAATTTTGACAAAAAAAATCACATATTTTTCAAAAATTCCAAATACTACCAATCGTTAAATCTTAGTTTTTTTTTTTTTTTTTTTAAAGTTAAACATAAAGAATTATTATGTTAATATACACCCTAAGAATTGAAAACAATATATACGACATATTTCCGTTCATTATATGGCCAATATATACGACAAGCTATGTACGTATTGCTATTTAATCGTTGCATGTGGCATATATTTCTGCCAGATTTTAAGTAAGCCAAAGAGTAACGTAATTTACCATTATATATAATAATTATATATGTATACAAATAACTGATCACTATAAAAGTCATATAATTTAATTTCATCAACAACCATGATATCATATACTAGTGATTTAATTGGACGCACATGCACTTGTTTAATTGTTCTTTATTCTTTTCTCCACGTAGGACAACATTAGTTGGACATTAGGTTATGGCGTGTTGGCCGCGGTGTTGGCAGCGGCGCTCGCGCTGTTCTTGCTCGGCGTCAAGAGGTACCAGAAGCAAGTCCCGGTCGGAAGCCCCTTTGCCACGGTGGCTCAAGTGCTCGTGGCCGCCGCTCGGAAGTGGCGCGTGGACAACACGGGATTGCCCGAGGAAAGTCAACGTGGTGATGAGCACTTGGCTTGTACGGACCAATTCAGGTATGTGTCAATTCCAACCAAAAGTTGTGTCAACTTTAGGGTCGCATTATTTACACATATAAATCATAGTCATCATATCTTTGTAAAGATGGGAAAATATAACAAGAGCATCTTTGTGGATTAAATCTCAAATGGGTCTACTACCGTTTACCTATTCAAATGGGATAGAATATTATTATTTTTTGAGAGAGTTGAGGTAAAAGTAATACGGTTTCAAGTTTTTAATTTCGTTGAATGATTGGTTAATGTCTATATTAATACTAAGTTATTTACACGTGTATGACTCAAATATAAATTTGAGACTTCGTGCGTAAAAATTTTAATACTGACAAAGACATATGGGACGGAATCTTAGTTAGCGCAATTGAAAACTTAGAAATTGAACAACTTTAAGTATATTTGCTGCGAAATAACACTTTAAATGTCATTTCCAACTCATTCCCTTAGAATAGAGTAGGTTTACTCACAGCAGAACCCTATAATTTACTCTAAAGAAAAGTATCTATATGTTCGTCTAATTATAAGCAAAATTTTAAGTTGTTTCATGCATATTCATCTATATTTGATTTTAATCTTTGTAAAAATAATTATAACATTATGTATTTGAAAATATTTACGCTATTAAACTTTTGAAGTTTGATTAAGAAAATATAATGTAAGGTATTGTAAAAGTATAAGTTAAATAGATATAATGTCATGAATATTAACACACTTATATTAACTTATGCCGCTCTATTTATAAACACTATTATTTATAACTTTATATTCTAAAACTTAAAAGATGGGTTAATGATGGGATAACTCAAGTGCTTTACTCTATCAAGGAAAAGCATGAGATATTTTGGAGGCATATTTTAGGAAAATATAGTTTATAATAATTGGAAGCTCGTGAAAATGTAGAAAGGAGGGCCATTACTTTGTTGAGAAGAACTGAGAGCTCATAATATTATTATTATTATTATTAGATGGGTCCAATTTGTCAGTTCCCACTTTCTTTAACCACTAAGACTATCAAAAGCTTATTCTATGGATTTCCACGTAAGAAAACGATGCCTTCACTTAACTCTTTAATACGTTCGGATATATTCTAATTCTACACGTGAGAAACTAACATAAGTACTTGTTAAAACTAAATGGCATGCATATAATTAAACATATGATCAAGTGTTTGATAATAAATTGTTCATAGGGATGACTTTTTCGCTAACCAAGAACTCGGTAATGTAGACAAAAATATAATGATATATTCATTTTCTCTCATGCGATGTTCTTACGATTTGACACGTGGACACTAACGGATTAAACCCTAATAGAACAAAAGTATGTAACGGATTAAACCCTAATAAAACAAAACTAAGTGTTAATGCATATCTATTCTTCTAAAGAAAAAGTGGAACAAAAAAGTATATATTACTATGTAACTCTTTAGAGAGAAAGGAATATATATATTCTTGTTATTATAATATATGTTTGCCAAAACTACTACAAGTTTTTGTGTGTGTATATACCTGACAATGATATTATTCTGACACGTGATATGTGGATTCGATCGAGTCAATTATTTTGTCACGCTTTCATAAGTGGTATAATATTGCATGGCCATATACATTGTACTATTCCACCCATAATGCATAACTATGCATATATATATGCTCTGTGTTCATTTGCTTTTCACTATTATCATTATCATTTGAAAACTTGTGGTACTTAAATTAAAAGAATGTGGCTAGAATTCACGTGCCACTTTCACCACCACTTCAATTTCAACGTCACAATTCTTTGAATGCCGAGAGAAAAGTCAACGTTATGATGAACTTTGAGAACTATTGCGCTATAAAGGAACAACAAATAACTGACCTTTGACTTCTTGGAGGCAAGGCTCTAAATTTGAGGCTATCTATTGGTATTGGGCGTTAATAATAATAATAAAAACAATGCATATAAGTTCTTATTTGCAATACAAGTACTTATTTTTGTATTTAGTGTTTTGCTATTTTTGTTAGCAGTAATAGTACTCAAAAATCACAAAATATTATCGAGGTCCAATGTCGTCCATGCCCCATTAAAATCTCTTTCACAAAAGACATACCAATGATTAAACTCCGAAACGTCAATTATTCTATACTTTTATTAAGCAGTATACAAATTTTTAATTTGTAGCATCAAATAAACCATGAAAAAATAATACTGTTAATATTTCAAGTCAATTAGGTATATAATTTAATGTCTAGGGTTTAGAATTTAGATCAATGACGTACGCTTGATCGGAACTTGCAGATTCTTGAACAAGGCCGCGATCGCCGACGACCGAGACCGAGCAAGCGGAGCCAAGCTCAACCCGTGGCGGCTCTCCTCGGCGGAACGAGTGGAGGACGTGAAGCTCCTCCTCCGCCTCGTCCCCATCTGGCTGAGCTGCCTGATGTTCAACGTCGTCCAGGCCCAGCTCCACACCTTCTTCACCAAGCAGAGCGCCACCATGGACCGCTCCCTCGGCCCCCACTTCACGCTCCCGCCGGCCTCGCTCCAGGGCCTCGTCGGCCTCACCATCCTCGCCACCGTTCTCCTCTACGACCGCGTCCTCGTCCCCCTCGCCCGGCGGCGCACGGGCCATCCCGCCGGCATCACCGTCCTCCAGAGGATCGGCTTTGGCCTCTTCCTCTCCGCTCTCACTATGGCGGTCGCAGCACTCGTTGAGGCCCGGAGGCTCCGCGTGGCGGCTGCGAACGGCCTCCTGGACACCCCGAACGCCGTCGTCCCGATTAGGGTCTGGTGGCTGCTCCCGCAGTACATGATCTGCGGGCTCTCCGACACGTTTGAGGTCGTCGGGCTGCAGGAGCTGTTCTACACCGAGATGCCGGTGGAGATGCGCAGCCTAGGGGCGGCGGCGCACATCAGCATCGTCGGGGTCGGGAGCTTTGCCAGCAGCTGGATCATCTCGCTCGTCGAGGTCATCACGTCGAAGCACGGGGGCGAGAAGTGGCTCGGGGACAATTTCAACCGCTCGAACCTGGACCGGTTCTACTGGGTTTTGGCTGTGTTGAGCGCTCTGAATCTGTGTCTCTACGTTTGGGTGGCCAAGGGTTTTGTGTACAAAGACGTTGGTGATCGACGCCGAGAAACGGCACTGCTTGTCAAAGATCATCAACAAGTGTAATATTAATGGTTTAGATGGCAAATGGCAAACCCTTGTTTATGTTCGATCCTATGGAGTTGAGTTTGATTTCTGATCGTTTGATCGTGGTCTAATTGATTATATAAATTCAACATGATAACTAATCCGTTTTTTTTTTAGAATATATGATATATGAGATTTGAGAATGAGATGACACATTCACGAGCTTATAATAATAATAATAAAAATATATATATATATATATCTTTTGAATAGGGGTGAAAATTTTGTACTCGGCTCCCGGTTTCGTCCCGGTTCCGGTCCCGGTACCGGACCGTTTTTGGTAAAAAACCATTTTTTTTTATTTAAATACCTTAAAAAGGGACGTCCCGGTCCCGGTTTGAAAAACCAGAACCAAAACCAGTTTAAAATATGAAATTCCCGGTTTCTTTGTCCCGGTTCCGGTTTTATGTCGTTTTATAATATATCTGTCGTTTTTAAAAAATGTCACTTAAACACATGTCGTTTTCTTTTCGGTCTCTATCCTAACCTAAACCTAATTTTGTCTCTCATACTCATTATCACGCCGACACTTCGCTTCCTCACTTCCTCACGCCGTCACTTCGATTCGCCTCCTCCTCACCGTGCGTCGCTTCCTCCTCGCCGTGCGTCGCCTCCTCGCTTCGTCGTTCCATACCATTTTCTGAGAAGGTATGAATATATATATATATATATATATATATAAATTAAATTGAGGCTCGTTAAGATGCATTGGTGTTCGTCTGTTCGAGATTTAAAATGAGAGAATCAGTTGAAAAATGAAGTCTATTATTTGCTTCTTCAAACTCTGTTTTCTTGCGAAAATGGGAGAGTCGCAGGCATTGTTTCTAATCACTGTCATAATCAGATCCATTATTCAGCAATTCGTAATCAGATCTTGATGTATGGTATAACTAGTTGGATGCTTCTGTTTTCTTTCAATTATATTAAGTTGTTAAGAGATTTATACCGTATGTTAAGGTTCTGGTTTGTAGTTAACTTGGGATTTCATTGCTGTTTGGGATTTAAAACTAACATTTGATTCGATTTATTGTTGTTTGGGATTTAAAACTAACATCTTCCCGACGACTTAGCATGGGAACAAGCTCAGTTATTCGTCGTATTCTTGAAGACATTCTACGACTTAACTATTCGGCTCAGCGGTACAAAGCATGCAACATCAAACTTGTGCTTCAGAGACATTTATGCAGTAAAAAAGGAGTTAAATATGCTTCTTAGTAAACCAGAAGGAGATACTTTGAATACCATGGGGCAACTGATGACTTCCAAGTTTGAGAAGTATTGGGGGGGGTGATCCCGAGAAAGTGAATCTGGTTATCTATTTTGCCACAATTCTGGATCCGAGGTACGAATTCATTTATATATCACATTGTCTCTGTTCTTGAATATGATTTTTTTATAGCCTCTGTTATTGAATCGGATTTTTTTTATAGCCACTGTTATTGAATTTGATTTTTTTGCCACATTGATTGAATCTGATTTTTTTATAGCCACATTTATTGAATCTGAAATTTTTTTGCCACAGTTTTTGAATCTGATTTCATTATAGCCAATTAGCCACAACTGTTGAATCTGATTTTTTATACTAGCTGTGCCGGTTTCTACAGTGGCGTCTGAGTCCGCGTTTTCGTGCGGAGGTCGCATTCTCGATTGCTATAGGAGCTCCTTAACGCCTAATACAGTGGAAGCCTTAATCTTATTGAGGAACTGGTTACACGAGAGCAATGAATATACTGTGCTGGCCGTACACATGGATGAATTGACTTCGTATATGGATGCTCTAAAAGTTGAAGATCCAGGTATGTTTTTTATAATTTATAGGTTGTTTTGGTTAATTCATGAGTTGTTTTGTTTAACTAATAGGATGTTTTTGCTTTTTTTGATAATTCTTGCAGATTCTGTTTCTGAATCTCCGATAGCATCCGCTTCGATTCCCACTGCTATTTCCGGAGTGAGTGCTATTCCGAACAACAAAAAGGAAAAGGCTAAAGGAAAAGGAAAGAAGAAAAAGTGATTTGTTTGTACTCCGATTTGGATTTAGTTTTATAAAGTTCACGACGTGAACTCGGATTTTGCATTTCTTATTTTGAATTTGTACTTGGATTTCGTATTTTGGATTTTTACTCGGTATCGGATTTGGTAATTTTCATTTTGGATTGTTTTTTTTTTCTCGTCCTGAATTTTGTCCCGGATTTTGTCCCGGTTTTTGACCCGTTTTTTTTCACGATTTTTGTCCTGAATTTTAGACCTAAAAAAATCAGGATTTTTGTATGCGTCCCGGTTCCGGTTTTGAAAAAAAACCAGGAATTTTCATAACCGGAACCAGAATCGGGACAGGATAACAGTGTCCCGGTTTTTCCGGGACAGGGACAAAATATGGCAAAATTCCCGGTTCCCGGTTTCGCTTTCAGCCCTACTTTTGAATATAGAGGTTTCAAATTCAAGATATATATTTTAAATTTTTATATTGATATTTTATTTTTAGTTTCGAGAGGCTTCCATATCACTCTTCACCTAGAGTCTCGACAAAATCATAGCCGGCCTGGTATATATACACACACGTTAATAAGTTTCATTAAAAACTCGAGGGGGTTAAACTAAAATGTTAAAAAAAAATGATAATCGAAATTTCGTATACTATTGTACAACATTTCTATTTAAGGGGGTGGTTTGAAGCCACCCTTTTCCTCTTTGCATCAGCTAATGGGTATTTATATTTTATACCACAAATATCTCAAATAGAAATGAGTTACAACATGTCGTTTATAAAATGCAAAATGCATGAAATTTGTTCACTTCTCTAGTTTTATGTCGTTTATGGAACATTGTCGTTTATTCAACCTGGTCATTTTATATTGAACAAGTGTAGTTTTCCCGCCTTGTTGTACATTAAAACATCTTTGATAGGTACATTAATTGACACTGATTAAATGGCGGGTTGATTCCAATTGTTTATCTATATAGTCATAATATAAATATAGTAGGCTTTTGAAAGCAGCAACACCATGGATTCAGAAATTTTATTTTCTTAGTAATAACTAAATTAAAAGGCGATTAAGGCAAAAATACCTTGAAATGCCTCAAAGTTCACAGCATACTCAAAACAATTTTTTATGGCAAAAGTATGAAATTGTTAAAAATGGTTTGCAACGTTAGTACCAAGTCGTACACTGTCTATATGTGGAAGTTAACGACTTGGTACTAATAGTATAAACAATTTTTAACAATTTGATACTTATGTCGCAAATTTTGATCTACTTGAAGATATTTTTGCTTAAATTAACCCTAAGTATAATACCTCATGGACAATTTACCAAAGTTTAGGCACTGGGGAAGCAAGTTTTTACCTAGTGGGGACGGAGACCCCTCTTGCCGGGATCAATCTTAAAAAAACAAATTTGACACAACAAAAATAAAAGCAAATAAAAGCTAGCAATCTTGGTACGAGAGATACATTCAGTTGCCGCTTGCAAAATTTATTTGCCGTGATCAAATGGGGAGAAAATTTTGAATACAATCACTAATTAAAAGCATGCAAGAAACTAAAACGGTGCTCAATTGTATATGACACGAAGTAGAAAAAACCCAAAAATATATGTGAAATCTTCAAGTACGTACCCTTCGTCAATAGAACATTGAACTATAATATTCGGATCTTTACGACAGTTACGGTAAATTACGCTTCACAACCCAATAAAATTGAGGCAGTCAGCAGAGTCCTCTCTAGTTTACTGTATTTATGCCACGAATAAATACTTAACTTTTGACTTTTTTACTGTATAACTTTGGTATTTATGCCACGAATAACTCTAGTTTTATATAAAACATTCAAACTAGTAAACTGCCCAAAGAAGGAAGTTCAATATTTTAAACGTTTTTAAATAATCAGAGAAATTTTTAAGAAACTATAACGGCATAACTAGAATAATGTATTCAAATTTCAAAATCGACTATTAATCAGGATATCTTTGAATACTCTTTCAGTATCTCATATAAAAATATATTATATATATGTATATAATTACATAGCATTTACAAGAAAACTTTATGAAGTCCGAGAAATAATTGCATGGCACATTTAATAGTAAGTTGATTATAAAGTGATGCATGGGAAATTGCTCATATCTGCCATAGGCTGGTCGCATTGCATGAAACACATTCAATTCGTCTCATGAAAAACACACCAAACCATATACTATATATATTTGGATAAATGCAACAAATTATTTAAATAATAAGAAGAGAAATTAAATTTGTCCAAAGATTTGACTAAAATTTATGTTGCAGTAAATAGGCAGACAGAATAAAACCATGTGCATGAATGACACATTTTGTGGGCAATATTAATAATATTATTATTATTTTGGATTTTTCTGACCATATAGATAACTTTGCCCTATCTGTGTATTTTATATTTTTATTTTTACGAAGAGGTGATATATAAGGTGCATACACTTGGCAATAAATCCGAAAATTTTACATTGCAAAACAGCACGTTCATTGTGAAGCCATTTAATATAGCTTTAGAAAATTGGATATAAAAATGATCAATCTTATCCATATATCACTAACCTCCATTTTTCTCCGTTGATCACAGAAAATCTCACGTACTATTGGCTTACTTACAGAGAACAAGACTCTCTCTCTCTCTCTCTCTCTCTCTCTCTCTCTCTCTCTCTCTCTCTCTCACGCATACTATATATATGTATGTATTTCTCTCTCAACTTGTGACATAAATACTATACACTTATATAGACATATTTATGGCTTCCTCTGAAAGGCATTCGACTACGTTTGATGAAGATCGGAAGAATGAACCCAAAAAACCAAAGGGTGGTTGGAACGCTGCCATTTTCGTTATACGTAAGTTGTCTCTTCATTCTTATATCTTCCTCGGTTTTAGCTTCGAATTCATATTTCAAGAATACAACTTCAAATAATGAATCACTCAACTAATCCTCATTGACCTAATAATGACTTATTCTATTTGCATGTTATATTTTTGGTCGAATTTCGATGATATAAGTTCAATACTTCAATAATATGCCCTATCATTGAATAATGAATCCTTATTGATTGATTTTTATGTATGTTTTTAAGTGGTCGAGATGGTGGAGAGATTTGCCTTCTACGGTTTGGCCACGAATCTCATCACTTACCTGACAAATGAACTCAAGGAAACGACGGCGACGGCCGCGAAAATAGTCAACACTTGGGTCGGTTTGAGTTTGATCTTGTCATTATTCGGAGCTTTCGTTGCGGACTCTCTGCTCGGTCGCTTCAACACCATTCTTATCGCCTCCATAATCTACTGCATGGTAGTTTCATTATATAATTTATTCCCCTTCACTTGTGTCACACTTGAATTCTATGCTTATAAAATAAAACACTTCGCAATCAATCATTTATACCAATCGATAAAAAATATTTAGAAGTTTGAATGAGATAATGAGTGAAGATCGGACCTTTAATTTGTTAGTTATTATAAACTTGAAAACGTTTTGTTTATTCCTAGAAAGAAGTGGTCAAAGGTTTTTACTTATTCCAATTAGATGGGTCAATCTTCAATTTTGACTAAGAAGCTAACAATTATATCAAGAAATATGTTTTTTTTTTTTTGCTAATTAACTATGAAGACTAATTTTAGTCCTACTGTTATTGCCCTTCATACGTTTGAAAACCATGTCAAAGTTGACTGATTTATTGATTCGTTAATGGAAAGAAATTAGTACTTTAATATTTTGCATTTTTGTCTTACGAAAGTCTCTTATTTGTAAAGTAATTACAGCAGTTGTACAATTAAGACAGTCTTCATTTTGTATTTTTGAGTATATGTAAAGCAGTTGTACTATCAAGTTTCCGTAGTGCCTCTTTTAAAACAGAGATAAAAAATACAAATTAAAATAATCGCCAGAACAAAAATACAAACAAAACGGACATTAAAATACAAAAATGATTTTTATCTAGTGATCCTACAAATGAGCAGACTCTTGATAATATAAAAGTAGGAAGTCTCAACTCTCAAGTACTAGTATTTGTTCAAAAAATATCATAAATAATAAAAAACATATCAATTAAAATAAAAATAAAACTCCATGTGTGATTATATTTGTAGCAAAAATTCTATTTGGGATGAATGATAATTATATTTATGCAGGGAATGGGTTTGCTTTCGATATCAGTGTCGATTTTTGGGGGGTATTATCGGAAATTCTTCTTCTTCGTATCTCTGTACATAGTGGCAACCGGTGAAGCCGGTCACCGGCCTTGTGTGCTGACATTCGCCGCAGACCAGTTTGAGGAAGAGACGTTGGAGGACAAAAAGACCAAAAGCTCCTTCTACAATTGGTGGAATTTCGCAGTTGTTATTGGTGCAACATTGGCCAATTTCGGTATTGTCTACCTTCAGGTATATAATTGAAAATATGAGCTTCATATTTTCTTTTTGAGGTCTTGGTGGACGCAATTATAAGTTGATATTTAGAGTCAAACACGAGATACGACGAAGATATAACACGATAAGAAAAGTTTTAACTTCTTGGGTTTAACCGTGCCCATATGATTAAATAACGGGTGAATGTACACGGCACCAACATTACAAGCTAACTTAACACGATTATAAAATAATATATATATATATATATATATATATGTAGTTGTCATTCAATATATATGCTATTAGTTAAATGTTTTAACACTGAATGTCAAATTTATGTTCATAATCTTACGACTTACACGGTTAAATTGATGAATATATAATAGTGTTAATTAGGTTGATCATCTTACATTAACACTAATATATATACACTAATTATACATTACTTGGTTTCAGGATAACGTGGGATGGGGCTTGGCATTCGGGCTGGTGGCGGTGTCGATGACGGTTGCGTTGGCAATATTTGCTTCGGGAATGAAGAAGTATAGGAGGGAAGTCCCGATGGGAAGTGCATACACATCGGTGGTGCAAGTGGTCGTGGCCACGTTTCGCAAGCGAGACGCCACCGAGGCGCGTTATGGTGTTTATTACTGTGGGAATGAGTCAACAGACAAGACCGGCCAGGCCAAGGTTCGGACTTTGGCTCGCACCAACCAGTACAGGTAACATGATACATGCACGTAAATCCATACTACTATATATATTATATATACTAGTTATATATGTCAAATGTGTATAGTTGAGCAATTGATGACTAGCTATTTCTTACTCTTACACTTACGCTTGCTTTTAAATGTAGGCTGAAATAAGAGTGAAAGTTTGGTCTCCGACAATTTCCGGCTTTGTTACATTTTCCGATTTTGGTTTTTTAAAAATAGGGCTTGCGGTTTTCGGCGAAGACAAGAAAGCCGGCCCTTTATATATATTTGAAAAGTCCGATTTCAGCTCCGTCACCACCAATTCATAAACCCTGGAAATATCTAAATCACCATGATTGGTACTAGAACCCGATTTATTGGAATCCCGACAAAACGACACATAAAATTCCAAAAATACGAGCTCCCGATCCCGATTTCACCACTTTCTGTAATGTAAGCTTTTGCTCATCTATATGGAATTAAAAATGCAGGTTCTTGGACAAGGCAATGACGTTAGACGAGGAAGACATGTCCGGCACAAACTCGAAAAATCCATGGCGACTGTGTTCGCAGAAC
The DNA here is from genome assembly GCA_954871525.1 of Parietaria judaica. NCBI lineage: Eukaryota > Viridiplantae > Streptophyta > Magnoliopsida > Rosales > Urticaceae > Parietaria > Parietaria judaica. The sequence continues at coordinate 7,491,717 of OX940862.1, forward strand.
CAAGTGGAAGAAGTGAAGCTCCTCCTCCGCCTCACCCCCGTCTGGATCTTCTCCCTCGTCTTCGCCGTTGCCAACACCCTCCTCCACACTTACTTCACCAAACAGGCCGAAACCATGAGCCGCTCCCTCGGCTCCTCAGCCTTCAAGATCCCGTCCGCCTCCCTCCAGGGCGTCACCGGCATCACCTCCCTCTTCGCCATCCCCTTATACGAGCGCGCCCTTGTCCCCACCGCCCGCCGCCTCACCGGCCACCCACGCGGCCTCACCACACTGCAGCGCGTCGGCACCGGCCTCTTCCTCGCCGCGCTCACCATGCTAGTCTCAGGGGTCGTTGAGGGAAAACGGGTCGGCCTGGCGTGCAGCCTCGGCCTCTTGGACAGCCCCGGGGCCGAGGTGCCGATTAGGGTTTGGTGGCTGCTCCCGCAGTACGCGCTGTGCGGCGTAGCCAACGTGTTCGCCACGATCGGCATGCAGGAGCTGTTTTATGACCAGATGCCGGTGGCGATGAGGAGCCTTGGGTCGGCAGCGAACTTGAGCAGTGCTGGGGTCGGGAATTTCGTCGGCATCGCGATTATTTCGGCGGTGCAGGGGATCAGCGCGTGGCGGGGAGGCACGTGGCTGGACGACAACATCAATAGGGCTCATTTGGATTACTTTTACTACACGGTTGCTGCCATTAGCGCTCTCAATCTGTGTGGCTTTATGTGGTTCGCAAAGGGTTTTTTGTACAAGAAGTTTGAGGAAGAAACTCTGATACAAGAATCCAAGGTTTAGACTTTGAATTGGCTATGACTTTACGTATATTTTTTAAGATAAAAGAGGTCCGGTTTTTCGGTAGTTATATATTCAGTATGATGCATATTTTTGAAAGAAAAAAAATTGTTGCGTTACGTAAAAAAAAACCCTTTTCCTTTTAGAATTTTTAAATTTAATAGATTTATTTATAAAAGACAAGCAATCGGCTTATACTTTTTTTTTTACTTGTCCGTACCGGTAAAAATAAGCGTTTAAAACCGGGACGGTTCAAAATTTCCGACCAACAAAAACGTACGTCATATATAAGCATATAGAACGATGTATGTCCACCGTAAATGCAAAGAAAAAAGAATTATAATCATATTTGATTCTCAACTTTCTTGTGTGCACATTTTTTGTTTTTTCTCGTGTAATTCAAGCTAAAGTACTTAATGTTTCAAAAAAAAATTTAGCGAAATGCCCATTTTTTTGGCGGCTAAAGTAACCAATCCGAATTCCCTTAGGTTGACCATGGCCCTCCGTCAAAATTGACTAACGGAATTTACTGGTGGGCACGTGGCAGCTAGCATGGTTACTTTAGCCGTGCTCAACCTTTAGAGGGCCGAGGTCAATTCCGTTATTCAATTTTGACGGAGGACCGTGGACAACGTAACTGAATGCGGATTGGTTACTTAATCTGCAATATATATATATATATATATATATATATATCGCTCAAAATAATTAAAGCATTGGATACTTTAGTATAAAATTACCCTTTCTTATATAAACTGTGCAATACATCATACAAGAATGTCGTTTTCAGTCAATAGATTGTTTTGTGCTGTTTCTCAGTTTTTTAAAGTTTTCTGTCGTTTTTAGGTCGTTTGACTATTTTGTGGTTTTTAGATCCTTAAACTATTTTTATGTCGTGTACATTCGTCTTTTAACTTTTTTATGTTGTTTTAGCAGAGTCTTAGGTTGTATAAAACGATATTTTATTATTTAGTTGTGGCGAATCGAGTCCCTTTGTGTTGTTGGGTTCATACCGCGGTATTCACTCATTACTTAACGTGTTGTGTTGTAACTTGTAACTATATTATGTCTCGTGTCGGGTTTGGAATCGCCAGGCTTACTAGAACTATTAAGAGAAACACGATTTTTTTTAATTACCTTAGGTAAAGACGTAACTTCTATATATACATTAGAATTATCACTTTAAGGTTTATCTTAACCTAGTCAAATCTTTCCTGACTCATAAACAATTTGTTCCTCTTATCTTTTACCATTAAGAGTATCTGAACAAGACAAGTGAATTGCTATCAATTTCCACTAAAAACAAAAAAGTTCCTGTTTTTTCCGTTTCATGCAAACCAATTTTTGACTCATTGTAACGCTTACGTAACTTAAAGTTGACCATGTGACTGATCAATCGATATAAACTTGTCGTATCTCTAATAATAAGTTGCTAAAGCTAAAAGTTGACCATTAAAAGAAGTTACGTTCGGAAAATTTTGTCATTATCTTTCACAACTTTAACGTATTTATTAAAGTGGACGAGGTCTATTGATTCGTAAAAAAAAGGGGGTATTTTTATCATATATTTTTTAAAATTTATCTTAATAAATAATTTAAGTACTTTTACCACTAATAACATATTTCTCATAATTCAAAAAAAAAATTCTCATCCATATTGACATATAACTTAAAGAGAATCTCACGCAGGTTTACATTTGCCAAAGCATGCCATCAATGGAATGTCAACACGTGGCGAACATATAAATTACCTCAAGAAGCAAAACTTTTCAGTATATATAAATGCAAAGACTCCTATTGAATCCGAGTATTCCTTTGCATCAAGAATATATTAAAAATGGTACTCAAAGAAGACACCAATAGAAATTTAAATCCCACAAAACCCCCAAAGAATGGTTGGAATGCCGCCATTTTCATCGTCTGTAAGTTCATAAGTATAACTTACAAGTATTATATTTTCCATATATATAATTATTTAAATTGAGTCTTTACATGCATGATCAATTTTGTACCGAAGACGAATTTAATGTACTTAACCATCCGAGTTAGTCTTATTGATCTACGGCTTTTGAATCTTGATGGCTTGTGATTGGGCACGAAGTCGTGGAAATGGCTGAGCGTTTCGCGTTCTTTGGGCTGGCGGCGAACCTCATTTTGTATTTGACAAATGAGCTCGGTGAGGCGATGCCGACGGCTGCGAAGAACGTAAACGAGTGGATCGGCGTGACTTATCTCCTTCCGTTGTTCGGAGCCTTCCTTGCAGACTCCTACATAGGCCGGTTCAACTCCATTCTCTATGCCTCAATGATTTACTGCGCTGTAAGCTATAACTCCTAACTCTCACCATTTTTTTTTATTATTGAAAAATAATAGTGATCATTAAAGTGTTGAAATCATGAGAGAGAAGAAGAGTTATGAGAGAAAGCCAAATTAGTGTTCTTAATTAAGGTGCATTAATCATTCAGATAGGAATAGTAGAAAGAGATAGGGATTTGAATTATTATTTTTATTAGGGTTAATCTCGGTAAAAATACCATTCGTTTTAGAAAAAGCACCGAGAAATTTCAATTCTTTCTTTTCCAAAGTTATTTAGTTTTTTTTTTTCTTTTCTTTATTTGTGTTTTCTTTCTTCTCGAATTGGTTTCCACGCATTTTTTTGTATCGATTTCTTTGATATATATAAATGTATATTAGGGAATGACTTCGCTAGCACTCTCAGTGTCAGTGATCCCATGGCACATAAGAGAAGTGTGTTTCTTTGTCTCTCTTTATATAATCGCCATCGGCCAAGGCGGGCACAAGCCGTGCTTGGTGACGTTCGCGGCGGACCAGTTCGCAGATGAGACCGTGGATGAGAAAAAGACGAAAAGCTCTTTCTTCAACTGGTGGTCTATGAGCATCTCCGTGGGTGGCTGTTTTGCCATGCTGGGAGTCTCCTATGTGGAGGTAACAAATTTATCGCTTTCTAGTAATTAATTTATACCGTACCATTAATTTATTGTCATTTTAAATCCCAAATAATTATATATTAACAAATTACAAAGTAATATTTTAATGGTTGATTTTAAATATTTTAATAAACAGTATTTTACTTTTGATTTTTTAATAAAAATCATTATTATATATGTCAAGAAAATTAAACGTGGATCATAGCACAAAATTGTATCTTGTATGTCAATTTTTTTGCGTAATACTTATTCAGAAAAGTCACTAGAGTAGCACTCTCTTTGATCCAATAATTTCCTTTTTTAGATTATAGAAAAGCTTACAATTGACTAAAATTCTCTAAGCATTGTGATTGTAGGAGAAGGTAGGGTGGGGAGCGGCGTTCGGAGTGATGGCCGGAGCGATGGGCGCGGCACTAGCAGTGTTTATGCTGGGAATTGGCAAGTATTGCCGGGAAAGCCCAAAGGGAAGCCCCTTCACTTCGGTCGCACAAGTGCTCGTGGCTGCGCTGCGCAACCGTAAAGCGTGTGAGACGCGCAATGATAACGAGCGGACTCGCAGTCAGTTCAGGTACCATTTCTTACAAATGTCACACCTTGAACATTTTGTTTTCCTTATGTTAATGACACACAAACACAACTTTAAATTAACGTTTGAATTCATCGGCTGCGTATTTAAACTTGGGTACAGCTTTATTTATTAATTTATAACTTAAAACACACCTTTAAACATCAATTCATTTGTATATTTATGAATACTTAATTGATAATATTAATTCATTTTTCATATTTAATTTTAAATTGAGTATTCTATAAATCTTTTATAATATTTAATTTTTATATTAATTATAACATAATAAAAAAATCTAAAAGAGAAGTTTAAAAATATTGGCAGATTCTTAGACAAAGCATTGACAACAAACGAAGAAGTAGTGAAAGACCCTTGGAGACAGTGCTCTGAAAGCCAAGTGGAAGAAGTCAAACAGCTTCTCCGTCTCGTCCCTATATTGGTCTGCTGTTTGACTTTCACTGTGGTCAACTCCTTCATCCCAACCTTCTTCACCAAGCAAGCCGCCACCATGACCCGCACCGTTGGCTCTTCGGGCTTCACGATCCCCCCGTCGTCTCTCCAAACCGTAATCAGTGTCACAATACTCCTAACAATTCCGATCTACGATCGAATCATCATCCCAACCGCCCGGAAGATCACCAAAAACCCCTTGGGCATCACCGTCCTGCAACGAATCGGGGTCGGCCTGTTCTTCTCCGTCCTTACCATGATCACCGCGGCTCTCGTCGAAGGCAAAAGGGTCGGTGCAGCGAGGGAGCACAGGCTCTCAGACAGTCCAACGGCGGAGTTACCAATTAGGGTTTGGTGGCTGCTTCCTCAATACGTGCTAGGCGGTTTGACGGATGCGTTCACGTTTGTGGGTCTCCAAGAGCTGTTCTACGACCAAATGCCGCCGGAGATGAGGAGCCTCGGGTCGGCGGCGAGCCTGAGCGTGACCGGGGTCGGTAGCTTTGCGAGCAGTGGGCTCATATCGTTGGTTCAGGCTATAAGCGGGAAGGCATGGCTTGGTGATAATATCAATAGGGCACATATAGATTACTTCTATTGGGTGGTGGCCTTGCTGACCGGTCTGAATTTCTGTGTTTATGTTTGGGTTGCTTCCGGATTTATCTACAAAAATGTGAGATTAGAAGAAGAGGAACATGAACTTCAAAATATTTAGTTTATACCTACATAAAATGTTACAATTAATTATAACAAAGTTTATAAGACCATTTTTCATAGTACTTTTTGGTTGGCTCCATGTTGTTTGTTTATTTGTTTTTATTTTTTCAACAAAGTTTTTAAGTAGACTTTTAGAAAGTCTTTATTTATTTATTTGTCTTCAGTATTTATGTATCAATAATTCAAGATCCGAATTTGAGTGCATCCCCGCTCATTGAGTTAAATTACCAATAATATATCATTATGACAAACTTAGGCTTACATGCATGACTTTTCTGATGATGGAAGTATTATTGAGAATATTTAAGTTAGTGATTAATAATTGAGCACGATGTTATAACTTTAAATACCTTTCAGTATTTTCAAGGTTTTTTTTTTTTTTTTTTTTTTCTATAGATGGGAGACTCCTAAAAAACTCAAAGGCCTTTAGTTCAACATCATAAACCACTAAAAATAAAGTAATACTTATATGTAAACAGGTCGAATATTTTCCTAAACTCATCAATTATTTTAACATTAAGAGTATATATCACTACTCTACATATATCTGGACAAAAGATTTGATCGGGTAACTGAAAAGCATTCAATTTCCACTAAGACTTCAACTTGAATATTGACGAAGACATAAATTACTTTTCTCTAAAAATAAAGAACAAAAAAATACAATTTTGTGTAAAAGCATTCAATTTCACTCATAAAAGCTCATACGTAACTTGAAGTTGACTATGTAATCATCAGTCTTGTCGTATATCGCCAGCTTTAAAACCATATCCTTTAAATAATAAACTTAAATATTAGCGTTATGGTCCCTCGTTAATTTGTTATGTCCGTATATAGCCATTTCATTTTAAATATAGTAGATTTTATTTGTCTTACATGATATCGGTGTCAATTTGACACTTCGAATCCCTTGATGATTTTAGTGTGAATTTAGCTTCTTATCATTAATTTAAAAAAATTAACAATTTTTTATACATAAAACATGATATATATAAAAAAAATCACATTAATATTTGGTAAAATAACAAAAATATTCTTCTTAAAAGAAATTCCTAGTTAGATATCTTTTCCTTATAGTTTTCTACAGTCTTTCATTTTTCTTTATTATTGGAAATTCATATATCATCAAACATACATTAGTAATCATATTATAATATGATAATCGTATTACACTCGTTTCCATTTTCTCTATATATAAATAAGTGTAGTTCACCTTTTCTAAGAGCATCAAAAATAACAAATGGCACTCGAAGTCGAAGACACCACGAGATTTCCGAGTCCAACAAAACGCCCCCAAAATGGTTGGAATGCCGCTATTTTCATCATCTGTAAGTCATATATATTTAGTTTATACATAAACAAATGTATATTAGCACATTGACTCTCCATTAACATGTATATTCATCTTTAAATGCTTGAGCTTCGTACTGACTCTTTGAATCTTGACGCGGTTTGTAATTTGGGAATGAATAAGTCGTGGAAATGGCCGAGCGTTTCGCGTTCTTGGGGCTGGGAGCGAACCTCATATTGTATATGACGAACGAGCTCGGTGAGGCGATGCCAACCGCGGCGAAGAACGTCAACGGATGGGCCGGCGCGACACATCTTCTTCCGTTGCTCGGAGCCTTCCTTGCAGACTCCTTCCTCGGCCGCTTCGTCACCATCTTCTTTGCCTCCCTCATTTACTGCGCGGTAAACTTACATAACTAATAACTTTTTATCCTCAATTTTTTTAGAGAGGGTTTTGTATAAATTAAACAATGATCAAAAGGCTATATATAAAAGGACAAATTTATATGTACAATATCCTAAAACTTTTTTGAAAGATTTTCAGTCTCTTGAATTGTTCTTAGAGATTAATTAATCCAGTCCCGCTATTTATTTCGCTCTCTCTCCGTCTTCGTAAAAAAAAATCCGATCACAGTGAATTTTTTTTCTTTGCCCGCGATTTTCTTCTCTAACCGGGCTTCCGCCGCATAAAATCCCGCGTTGCATTTCAATTTTTTCGTTGTTGTTTCGCGTTTGATTAATAACACATTTGATGCCACATTCAGATCATGCAAAATATGTGTGTGTAAATATTAGGGAATGGCCTTGCTAGCACTCTCAGCGTCAGTGATCCCAAGGCACGGCAGAAAAGTGTGGTTCTTTGTGTCTCTTTACATAATCGCCATCGGCCAAGGCGGCCACAAGCCGTGCTTGGTGACGTTCGCGGCGGATCAGTTCGCCGACGACACCGAGGAAGAGAAAAAGACGAAAAGCTCCTTCTTCAACTGGTGGTATATGGGCATCGCCGTAGGTGGCAGTTTTGCTATGTTCGGTGTCTCCTACGTGCAGGTAAATTTATTGCTATGCATCCACATTTATGTTTTCTATGCAAAAATAATAAATGATAAAATAAGGATAGAGTTTTTAAAATAATTGCGACAAAAGTATCCAATTTATTTTTCTAGGTTTAGAAACAAAAATAGTTTTTTTCAAACTGGCTATTTTTTCGATTCTAAGTTTAAAAAAACTAGATTTTCGGATACTGGAAAATATGTCATGTTTAATTTATTATTTTTGGATTATATTAAAAAAAAAAACTTGTATTAGTGCTTAATTTTCCGTGTCTACATATGAAGCAATATAAAAATTTCAAACATATTAAAGGAGAAAGTAGGGTGGGGTGCAGCGTTTGGAGTGATGGCGGGCGTGATGGCCGGGGCGTTGGTAGTGTTTTTACTCGGAATCGGGAAGTATCGCCGGGAAGCCCCAAAGGGCAGCCCCTTCACTTCAGTGGCGCAGGTGCTAGTGGCTGCAGCGCGCAATCGTAACTTGCCCGCCGTTTGCCACATAAATACTGAAAAGAGGGATAGTCAGTTCAGGTAACAACGTTCCGGCGACAACAAATTAATTTTACGTACAAATGTGTCGTTGTGAAACTTCTTATACACATTTAATTTTTCTTTATCATGATTTTGTTTTCACAGATCTTTTTCATGATGATATATGACACATAAAGGAAATTAAAATTATGTGGATTTACGTTTTTGTAGAAATACAATTATGTTTGTAATTATATATATATATATATATATATATATATACTTTCCTTTTTCATAGTTTCTTTAATTTTCGAACATTAAATTATAAGTATTTATTTATAACGTTGCTTATTATGTAGATAATTTAAAAACTAAGTAAAATTGGCAGATTCTTGGACAAGGCAATGACTAAAAGCGAAGCAGGGAAAGACCCTTGGAGACAGTGCTCTGAAAGCCAAGTGGAAGAAGTCAAACAGCTTCTCCGCCTCGTCCCCATATGGCTCTGCTGTTTGACTTTCACCGTGGTCAACTCCTTCATCCCTACCTTCTTCACCAAGCAAGCCACCACCATGACCCGAACCTTCGGGTCGTCGGGGTTCGCGATCCCGGCGCCCGCTCTACAAACCATAATCGGCATCACAATACTCCTCACCATCCCGATCTACGATAGAATCATAGTCCCGACGGCCCGCAAGGTCACCAAAAATCCCTCGGGCATCACCGTCCTGCAGAGAATCGGCATCGGCCTGTTCTTCTCCACCCTAATCATGGTCACCTCGGCCCTCGTCGAGGGCAAAAGGGTCGGTGCAGCGAGGGAGCACGGGCTCTCGGACAGTCTAAAGGCAGAGATACCGATTACGGTTTGGTGGCTGCTTCCTCAATACGTGTTCGGCGGTTTGTCAGACGCGTTCACGTTTGTGGGTCTCCAAGAGCTGTTCTACGCGCAAATGCCGCCGGAGATGAGGAGCCTCGGGTCTGCGGCGAGCCTGAGCATCACGGGGATCGGTAGCTTTGCGAGCAGCGGGGTCATATCGTTGGTTCAGGGTATAAGCGCGAAGCATGGCTGGCTTGGTGATAATATAAATAGGGCTCATTTGGATTACTTCTATTGGGTCATGGCTCTGTTGAGCGCCTTGAATTTGTGTGTTTATGTGTGGGTTGCTTCTGGATTTGTCTATACAAATGTGAGATTAGAAGAAGAGGAACACGAGCTTCAAAATATTTAGTAGAAATATTTAAATTGTTACAATTATAAAGTTTATAATCCATATTTTTTAGTACTAGAAGTATAAGACAAATTTTATAATTGTAAATTTAATGGTCTCACAATCTTTCACGTATTAATAGTCTCTTTATATGTATATATGTAAATTTAACGGTCTCACAATCTTTCACATAAATTTATTAACAAAAATGTGGATGAAAAATAAATTATTATTTTTGTATTGCAATTTTAACTTTGAAAAATAAATATACTAATAAATTTACCCATTAAGTTGATTAAGTAACTTTTTTTTTACTATGATTAAACTTCTAGGCATATTTGTTACGACCAATTTCTCGGTGGATCAATGATATAATCGGAGGTGTTTTTTTTTCCTTTAAAAAAAAAAAAAGTATTCTTGCGTACGTGTATTTGTATATCGAGCATTCAAGATCATCGATCACGATCAAAGTTTGAGCATCCGGGCTCATTCAGTCAAATTCCAACAATATACATACTTTGTAATTTGTATCAATACGATAAACTTGGGTTTATATTAATTTGTATTAATTATTTTCGCATGGGCAAGTGGATGAAATTTCGTTTTTCGCTTTTGTGTGTAAAATGTGCGAAAAATGGATGGAATTTCGCTAAAAGTTAAACTTTTGGTAGATTTTGGCAAAAATACCAATTAAATTTTTGGCAAAAATAATTGTACTTGCACAAGAGCTAATATCACACATTTACACTTAACATACACTTCACCTAATAATTTAACTTAATATTATACACTTCAAATAATATTATACAAATATACATATTAACTTCACCTAACATACATATACACTTAATATATATATTCATTCATTTAATATTATACACTTCAACTAATATTAAATTTTTTAACATACACATATACAATTAACATGAAATATTCACTTAATATTACACACTTAACATACATATTCACTTCACATAATAATTTGACTTAATATTATACACTTCAACTAATAAAGTGACTTAACATTATACATTTCACCTACATATTTAAGTTACAAATGTATTTTGTTGTATACAATTATGTCTTGTATTTATTAAATATGTAGTTTTGAACCTATATAAATATCTTGCTTAAATACTCAAATATTTTTTACAAAATATCCATCGAAAACCCAATAGGCATGCGGTATGCCCATGCGGTATATGCGGCATGCGGCATGCCCTTTTTTTACCATTTGCCCATCGACATACCCATCGGCAAGCGATATATCCGTAAAATGAAAAATGCGAAACGATATCGGCAAGCGGCATTTTAAACCTTG